>OX459217.1:6415034-8815034 GCA_949775195.1 Diarsia dahlii | reverse complement strand
TAGATAGAGTGATTCAAGAGGAAGGTTTTAGTATATAATTTGAACGACATCCACGCGGGTGAAGCCGCGGGCATCAGCTAGTAATATTATAAATGCGAAAGTTTGTGAGTGTGTATGTTTGTTACCTCTTCACTCAAAAACTACTGAACGGATTTGGATAAAATTTGGTACACAGATAATTTATAACCTGGATTAACAAATATGATAGTTTTTATCCCGATTTTATCTTCCCGTGGGATAATTTTCGAGTTGTAGCGGATGAAGCCGCTGGCAACAGCTAGTAACTTATAAGGCAAGCAGACTCTTTACCTATCATGAATACAAAAGTTTTTATGAATTGTTACTCAATAACTCTAAATCGGCTCAACGGATCTGGATAAAATTTTGGCACAGAGGTAGCCAATGCTATGACAAGATGCCATTACAAGATATAACTTATTTTCTTTCTATGAAATTTTCCACGCGAAGTAAGGCTACGTTACAAGGGCAAGCAAAGGTTTTAGGATTGTTTGAAAGTACCGCCACCGTAATGTACAGTCACCTTCAAAAATGCATGGATAGTTCTGAACTCTATTCAAAAGTAATAAAGACTAAAAGTATCCATGCAATTTTGCAGGTGACTGTACATGGATTATCTGCCACGCTGCCGTTCGTTGAAGCCTCAGCCTCAGTTAACCCTCAAATGATGTTTTTTTTTTATTTTTCAGTTCAAATATCTCGTATGTTCTTCTCTAAGTAGTTTTTCCACAGATAAAAAAATCGTTGCAGGCCGTTAAGAATTAGAATTTAACTACTATTAATATCATAAACGGGATATTTACCATGTTTGATTGTTGTTTCGAGTTCCCGATATTTCGGAGCTGTTACAAGCACCATGATCACGGTTTACCCGTGATCATGGATTATGATATTAATAGTAGTGTCAGTGACCATGTCAGTTTAAAAACTTATATTAGAATTTAAGATCTTGAAAGCGTCTAATTCCCACTTTTTCACTTACTATAAGTTAAAATACTTTAAGAGCTTATGGTACCTCAAACGCGAGTTTTATAATGCGTAAAAGTATATGATTCACTGCAGTAATCAAAATCAGAAAAATATATGATATTCTTCAGGATATATGCTAGTGACATAGTGTTGTGAAAAATAATACAACTAACTTTGCTCGATAGAAAAAAAATCTTTTAACGAGTAAAAACCATACTAAAATACATGTCATCATTCTGATTTTTTTGCCAAATAATTCTACAAGCAACATAACTACTAAAATTATAGTGTTTTACTTTTTTAGTCCAATCAATCGTTTTTTTTGTAAATCGCAAAATACCACTAATTTCGCAAAATTCGGCCGCAGCGAAAGACGTAACAACCGCTTTGTAGTGCAAGCTGATTAGAACTTTATTCTAACAGTATTTCAAGCGAAGTTTGAACCATCACAAATAGGGTTGCTAATCTGAGTTAGCATACGCTGGATGATCATGGTGCTTGTTACCAGTACCGAAATATCGGGAAAATGGAAGATATCCTGTTTGCAGTGTATATTAGTGTCAGTTTAAAAACTTATAAACCTTATGTATGTACTTTCTCTCCGCAGGGGCCGCAAAAGGTTTGTATCCGAGGGCGACGGTGGTATCATCAAGGACCACGCGCTAAAACTGCGCGAGTAAACACCATCACGCACGTGGTAACGAAGCCCTGGAGCCCGAGACGACACGGATACGTCATCAATCAACTCAGTTCTGCACAGTTTTCGCTAAACTAGCCTGCCTTCTACCAATTTGATATGGTAAGGTCTTTGCTTCATCTATCTTGGAAACGGATCTACGCTAGCATACAGAATCTTCACTCCAGGAGTATTTAACACCTTCAGAAACCAAGGATTGAGTACCAGAAACTTTCAAGTCCTTTGTCTTGTGTCTACTGCATCCAGACTGGCCTGGTAAGGTCTTTGCTTCATCTATCTTGGAAACGGATCTACGCTAGCATACAGAATCTTCACTCCAGGAGTATTTAGCACCTTCAGAAACCAAGGATTGAGTACCAGAAACTTTCAAGTCCTTTGTCTTGTGTCTACTGCATCCAGTCTGGCCTGGTAAGGTCGCTTCATCTAGCTGGGAAGCCAAATACGCTAGCATACAGGATCTTCGCTCCAGGAGTATTTAACACTTTCGTAAACCAAGGATTGGGTACCAGAAACCTTCAACAGTCCTCTGTCTTCCATCTACCGCATCCAGTCTGGCCTGGTAAGGTCTTCGCTTTATCTAGCTGGGAAGTCAAATACGCTAGCATACAGGATCTCCGCTCCAGGAGTATTTAACACCTTCGGAAACCAAGGATTGGGTACCAGAAAGTTTTCGTCCTCTGTTTTCCATCTAGAGTATCCAGTTTGACCTGGTAAGGTCTTTGCTTTATCTATCTGGAAAGCCAAATACGCTAGCATACAGGATCTTCGCTCAAGGAGTATTTAACACTTTCGTAAACCAAGGATTGGGTACCAGAAACATTCAAACAGTCCTCTGTCTTCCATCTACCGCATCCAGTCTGGCCTGGTAAGGTCGCTTCATCTAGCTGGGAAGCCAAATACGCTAGCCTACAGGATCTTCGCTCCAGGAGTATTTAACACCTTCGTAAACCAAGGATTGGGTACCAGAAACTTTCAAGTCCTTTGTCTTGTGTCTACCGCATCCAGTTTGACCTGGTAAAGTCTTCGCTTCATGTAGCTGGGAAGCCAAATACGCTAGCATACAGGATCTTCGCTCCAGGAGTATTTAACACCTTCGGAAACCAAGGATTGGGTACCAGAAAGTTTTCGTCCTGTCTTCCATCTACCGCATCCAGTCTGGCCTGGTAAGGTCTTTGCTTAATCTACCTAGGTAACAAACTATGCTAGGATACAGGATCCTCACTCCAGGACTAATTAGAACCTTCAGAAACCAAGGATTACTGATACTTATACTGTTAGCCTGCATCATTCAACTGTTGGACAAAGGCCCCTCGCAATGACTTCTAGTTGTTTCGACCTAACGGCAATGTGACCACTAGTCGTTATTCTTGTCCAGATCGACCCGCCATCTTCTACGAGGTCTGCCGCGACGCCTTCTGGCTGTATCAGGACTCCAGAAAGTTACTATAGGCCTAGTCCAGTCCCACTTAGGTTTAGGTACCAGAAACTTTGTCTTCTGCCTTTGTAAGATCTTTGCTTCATCTACAAATTGCAGTTTTTCATTCACGTCAAATTTCAGGAGGTTGTCACAAAATACATAAATAATCAATTTAAATTACGGTACCAGTTCAATAATAATTAATATACGCTGTTTTTGTCCCTACTGCCATGATCGCAGCTGGATTTCGTAAACAGTTGCGAACTAAGAATTTTTATTTCTTTACCGCAACCATTTTATTCTTTTTTCGCAACTCTCAAGTTATACGAAACCAGTTTATGCGGATCTCTTATTGCGATCAAGGAATAAAAGTTCTTAGTTCGCAACTGGTTAGGAAACTCAGTTGCGATCGCAGCCGGAAGGGTTTGTTTAGTTGTTAAAAATTTTACAGTGTTTCAGAATAAGCCCATACCGTGTTAGAATAGAATAAACGTTTGTTTGTGTGAAAGCGCGGTTATAGTGCTAGAATCAGACGAGCCGTGTTTTAACACGTTTTCTGTTTCAAAAAAATTAAGCATGGGATAAATTTCGCTCGAAAGGTTTCGTCAAAGGCCGCACAAGTCGGAGTCAAAACTTACGAGCTTTGCGAATCATCCAGTGGCTATCTCTGGAAGTTTTTTGTATACGCTGGAAAAGATAAACCAAACCAGACTACTGACAGCGCAGATGGACGAAACGACAGACCAGTCGAAGAGGCCATTGACAGATTTGCTGAAGATGAGACACCCGATAATGACGGAAACGATGTTGGTTCGACTGACAGACTTATAACTGGTGAAAACGGAGACCGACCAACGCGTGCTACTGCCAAAATAGTTTACGACTTGATCGAGCCGCTACTTCACCGTGGGCATACAGTAATTATGGATAATTTCCATAATAGTCCATTATTGTTGCGTAGCCTGAAGAAACAAAGGACTGACTGTTACGGGACGCTACGACTGAACCGAGATCATGTTCCTGACTTCGTCAAGACTTTGACAAAGACTGACCTCCAACAAGGTTAACTAATGGCCGCGTACTGTTCCGATTTGTCAATTCTGGTATGGCGAGACGCTAACATAGTTAGTATGATCTCTACATACCATAATCTTGAAATTGAAACTAAAGGTGAATACAACAGAATGATTTACAAACCAAACATAGTACTCGACTATAACAAGAGCATGCGAGGAGTTGATAGGAAAGACCAATTCTTGTCTACTCAACCCATGGAACGCCTGAGGAACAGAGTTTGGTATACAAAACTCTTCTGTCAACTGTACAATGCCGCTATTTTCAACTGTTTTGTAATATTTTCCAGTTTTCACCGGAAAATATCACATCGTCAGTTCCGTATTGTACTAGCGGAAGATTTACTTAAGAGACACAGACAAATTGATTTACCTATTTTATTATTGATTCGGGTCGAAAATCTTTAGTAAACATTACCTCCTTGAATTTAACGCGAACGAAAAACTACAGCTTGTATAGGTCTAAAAATAAATCTTTTTTTTTAAAGACATTGGATCTTTTTGGATAACTAATAGATGTTCTGAATCCAGCGATCGTTAAAACTGTGTTGAACGTCTAAATCAGAGCTTCGTTCCCACGGCGTGTTTCTAAAAGGCGTAAATAACTTAATCGCCAATAATTTCATCTTAAAACTAGTTGTATTAGACTCGTCAAAAAGCTTTTTAGGACATTTTTTTTAAATAAAAAAAAAATGTTTATATTTTTAAATAAATTCATAGTACACCATCATTGGTCGTTGATATTTTTCATACGCGGCGTTTTGCGCCTTAGCATAGTTTATTACTATTACTTTTTTATTATTTTTTAATAAACTTATACCTTCTACGTTTTTGCATAGAAATTATCATCATAATAAATCTGCCTAGTCTAATCCTAAGTCGGCTTCAAGTCTAACCGGGTGCAGCTGAATACCAGTATTTTACCTAAAGTGGCTCTCTATCTGATTAAACTTAGATCTATACTAACTGTCACACTCAGAGAGCTTTTATGATTACTTACGCCATCACTTATTAGTAAAGTTTTTGACAGTTTTGTCATACGAAAGTATGTCAAATCTTTACGAAGTGACGGTTTAAGTAATCATTAAATACCTTTGAGTACCGCAGTATATTCTTTAGTGGTTATATAATAGCTAATTTTTGGCCAACCATGACGTTTTAAAGCAAGATTGTTTTATTATTATTGCAGTGTAGAATAAAGGGCGTTAGAAACCCTGTCGCTTTCACACACTGAATCTTAAAAAAAATACTTCATAATATAATTTAGTTTCGACAAACCTCTAAAGTTACTTACATATGGTCCCGCTAGTCGGGTCCTATGAGCACAAGTCATCTATAGCTACGTATAGCAACGACTCGAAGGCGGGTTGTGGGCACACAAACGAATTATTATTCGACCCATATGCTGAGTTCTGGGCACTGAAAGTGTGAAAACAATCCTGTTTTAAGACGTTATAGTAAGCCCACTAGTAAATGGTAGTTTTCTCAATCTCCACAGATAGTATCAGCCCGGTTGATGGCAATAGGCTCGCCCCCTATTCAATGGGACTTAAACATAACTTGTGATATATGGGTGTATTATCGCCTCTGTTTCTCCCTTTTGCACTGAATGCGTGATGATATTTCTATTCAGAATCGTATGAAAAGAGTGTGAAATGACTGTCTTAACTAAGTAGCACTTTTTCAATTTTATTTTTCTCTTTATTTTTAAACATAATTAATATTAGTGTAATAATTATAGTACAAGATAATTTTGTGTGTTCAAAATTTTAAGTTTTTGGTGGTCGTTTAATCGATTTTCAACCATAAAATTAAGCAATAAGAGTCATTATTGTAAGACCACCAATGCTTATGTATTTTTTTTTAATTAAGTGAATTGTGTAATAATATTTTTCCAATGTAAGAGGCATTTATTTTAAGCTGTAGTAATGTGAGCGTCGGACATTGCTTTATATGTTAGAACTACCTGGGATAAAAAGTATCCCACGTCCCAAAATTACTCGAAAAAACTAGCTTTAATCCGCTGCATCGACCATGCGTAATATTATCCTAGACGAAACTTTTCTCTGGGAAAAAAAATATCCCACGTCCCAAAATTTCACAAATCTAGCTTTAAAAACGCTGCATCGATCGCTAGATGAAACTCCTATCTGGGATAAAAAATATCCTATGTCGCATATTGAAAAAAAAAACTAAGTATGGAAAATCGACATTTTTGTAGTTTAAACCAAGAAAATTGTTTTTTATTATAAAATGGTTTATATGATTGGTATATAATCCTTTTAATCCCCATAGTACGTTCCCGTGGAATATTTTCTGGCATCACGCGGGCAAAGCCGCGGATAAAAGCTAGTTTCATATAAATAAATGTTTGACGCATCACTGACAAGTAATTTCGGGAGTTTCTTCTTTTATTTTTATTTGTTAAACGTTTTGTGTGTATGGACGATTGGCTGTACTGACTTGACTATAATGTTGTATTCTGTCAAAATTAATCGGTCCCTCACAGATTGTGGAATCGTTAATGATAGTAGGAAAAATGGACAAAAGCTAGCACTTCAAGATACCTCGAAATTGACAATTTTTTCCATCATCAGCCTATAATGCTCCCACTGCAGGGCCTCAGGCCTCCTCTCTAGGAGAGGGATGGGCTATAATCCACCACGCGGGCCCAGTGCGGGTTGGTAGATGTCACATTTCTACGAATTGGTTCTAAGACATGCCGGTTTCCTCACGATGTTTTGCTTCACATTTTTTTTAGAGCAGCGGTGATGGATGGTCGTGGGTTCGAACCCAAGCAGGCGCACACTTTGTGTAATTTATTTTGTGACCACTGCTCTCAAAACGGTGAAGGAAACCAAAGAACCAAAAAAATCGAAGACATGTGACATCTACCAATCCGCACTGGGCCCGCGTGGTGGATTATAGCCCATCCCTCTCCTAGAGAGGAGGCCTGAGTCCCTGCAGTGGGAACATTATAGGCCGATGATGATGAGTAACTTGATATGCTTGACTGTGTAACTTCTGACTCGGGAATACCTTTAAAGTTGTCTTTAGACCGTACGGGCGTACGTATGACGAGCTATACAAAACCAGTATCAGTAGATACCTCAAGACAAGGAAAGTCTACGTTTCCACGGACCACGATCCCATTCTGATAGAGAATTCAAGAATTAAATGACAAAATTATGATAAGCTCCATTTTGCCATTAAACATTTTAAAGTGCATTTTAATTTTTAAGATTTTTTATGTGCCTATTCTGTAGGCGGTCTTTTGACTTACATAGTACACTGACTTACATAGTACACTGACTTACATTCAGTCACAGGCGCCACTTACAGAGTTCCTCTTATGCATTCATTTCTTATTTTATCCATTCGCGTAGCACCGCACGTCCCCCTTTTGCATTCTCATGCCCACATGCAATTGTCATACATTCATTCCTTTTGTGGCCGAACATTCTGATCCATACAAGACAGCAGGTCTAACCATGGTTTTATAAACCTTCCCCTTGAGTTTGAGGATCTAACTGGCGCACTCAGAGTCGTTTAATAATAACTTAGTAAAGATTTTGACACTTTAATTGATGGTTTTTTATATCAAACCTTTACTAAGTGACGGCTTAATTAATCATTAAATATCTCTGAGTAGCCGGCAGTTAGAATGTGGCGTTTTAGTGTTACTGTGAAAAGGCGCGTTGTGTGAGTGTAGAAAATAATTAAACCAAGTCAAAAGATCGCTTAATAGAATTAAAGCAATATATACGATTTTTTTGTGACAAAGACTATCCGAATGTACATTTGGAAGATATTTCGAGGTCGTTAGGTCGATATTCCAAAAGTTTCGTATTTAATTTGAGGTGTAAATCGCTATTGTAGACCCGAAATTCAAATTTTCTTCAGTTTTTTGCAATTTGCAGGTCAATTTCAAGTTTTGTGGTGCTCGCGCCCGTAACAAATATGACTTTACTGAGTTTAAATCATCAATACAACTATCGTAAGTTCATATCCTAATTGAATGACATTTTCGAGAGGATTAGGCCTAAGCCTCCCTCTAGGTAGACCGATGACCTGGTAAAGGGTACAGCAACCCCTAAATGCGAGATACACGGGACCTGTCAATGTGGCAGGCCTAGCACTTGGGGGAGCCCTATGTCCAGCAGTGGACGTCTTTTGGCTAAAATGATGATGAAGATGAATTCATGATTCTAAAGATTTTATCTTTATCAATAACTACTCGGTCACATTAACTAGACGCTTGGCGTTGTAACAATAATGAAATAAATATAACAATAATGAAATAAATGAAATAAAAATACCAAAAACATAACAACAACAGAAAACTAGCCGTCTTTGTTACCGATTCGCGCGTCAATAATTTGTTATATGATTTTTGGACATTATTGTTACAACGCCAAGCGTCTAGTTAATGTGACCGAGTAGGTACGTATTGGATTTGGAACAAAACATAGAGAAATTTGAATTTCGCGGGCTACCCTGGCGATTTCACCTCAAACTGCTTAGCCATAGTTAATAAGTTGTATTTTTATTTGCATAAGTTAGAGCGAAGGTTGCTTTACAATCTCTTGTAAATAATACGAGGCAAATATATAGAATGTTTCACTTTCTCTGTTTTTTATTTGAGTGGAGGTCGCAAACTCGACTCCTAAGCACGAGGTCCTGGACTCGATTCCTGGGTCGGGCAATGTTTTGGGTAGCATTGTGGTTTAATTTAGTTATGTATTTTTATAACGCTATATGATACTATTAGTTACACCACTGTAACTCGGACCGTTTTAACAATTCATGGATCAGTAGACCTCGAAATAGCGTCATTATATTTTTATCCAAATCATCGTCTCTAAGTGTTGCGTCACGATGCCCTTCAGGTTGTATCTCGGAGATGTGGAAAACGTGTTGCCCCAAAAGGACATGATACAGTAAAAGTTCATTCTGCATCAACATCATTCATCATAGAACAGTTGTAAAATGGAGAAAATAAATAAATAAATAAAAACATTTGAATGTCACGAAATTCTCCTCGGATACATTATATTTGTTGATTTAAAACTATTTCATACAAAAACTCCTCATCATTTTCGTCATGCGATGGCCGAGAGCCATGGTCACCTGTTCTCATCAGGGCATTCAAATGACCAGCTAAACTACCTTCATATGTTTTATTTGTTTTGTCACCTTTTGCGGTTGTATAAATAACAAAAAAACAATCTGTTTCATTAAATGCCCCGTTAAACAGCACGTCTGTATTATTTGGTTCAAATTTTAGCCGGATCTTCAAGTAACTGGTGAAGTAATCAACCAAATCGCTTGCATTTAATGTTAGAACTGAATTATTATTCTCCTTATGTTTAGCTTGAAGGAAGACTGCAATGGGCTTATTGATGCCCCTCAATTTAACCCTGAAACAAATATCATCGAACGAACCTAGTTTGTCTACATTTGTGGCTAAATAAAACTCTTCAATTTTGCGCTTGTGTATAGCTCTCAAATATATTAAACTAAGGAGTTTGGTCTCGTATAATTGGCCTCGTATCCCAGATGTTCCAGGGCGCTTTGGGTATTGATAAGGGCTAGTTGCTGAAGAACATGCCATCGTTTGGCAGCAGGTGTTCAGCACAATGTTCGTTAGGACACAGTTGCAGATCTGAACTCTCTTTTAGCAGCAGGTAATGCTGAACCGGTGCTTCTAAGATCCACCTTCTCGCGGTTGCAAGGATTGTGATCTGTAAAGAAAAAAATGTAGATTTAACTTTTTTTCAGAAACGTGGGGTTTACTTTGACTACTTGAGTATTTAAACCTAACCTATCCAATGGGACAGGTTTTTTTTTTCAAATCTGCTAAAAGTCACATGTCCTATTTTTTTTTTTGACAGAGCATTTCTCATGTTGGCCTAGGAGGCTGACTTCTTCTGAGACTGGCTTCTGCTTAACTGGACAAATCCTGTGGCTGCGTAAGGCCTCCACCCAGAGGCATATATAACATATACTAAGTGACTGATCGTTAAGGGCACCCCCTGTGGGGTACGGAACTCGGATTGGCGTCCCTTGGGAGGGCAGCAACGGGACAGGGTGGATCTGAGAGAGATTATTTAGGGGCTGGTTTAACACTACTGGCTCTCGCAAGGACCATAGGGCACGAAGCGGGGTTTCGCGACGGAATGGGATTTACTAAACTGAGATATATCCTGAATATGGACTTGGAAGCAAGAGGTTATCCGCAGCTACGACTACCGCTCATGGCGCTGCGTTGCCCAGGCTGGGTACTTCTCCAGAATGTGCTGTGACGTGGCATCTAGTGGGTAAATGGATGCGTTTGAAACACGTTGCATGTCGAACCTAATTGTACCATTTGACAGGATAACCATGAAGTTTCTTGCCAGCATTTCTCCATAGTAAACGACCAACCCGAATCGTGCACCTTTTTTTTTTCGTACTATAAGTGCCCATGTAGGCCTATGTGAAACAAAATATTTTGATTTTAAATGCGATAAGAGCCAGTTTTCGAGAAAATGTATTGAAAAAAAATATATTATCTTATCATTCCTCGCGTAAGCTAATCCACATAACGCAAAGATATTATATTACGCCTATTTTTTTAATAAAGATTGTGGATCGACAAGCACTTTATACAAAGAATAAAATACTAATACGGTCTAAAGGATTCATCAGGAGCAGCGGCGGCACAATGGTGGCAACCCCGACTTACGAACAGTAAGTCGTGGGTACGGACCCAGGCAGGCGCATTGCTTTGTGTAATTTATTTCATCACCGCTGCTCTCAAAGCTGTAAAGTAAAACATCGTGAGGAAGCCGGCATGTCTTAGAACTAAAAAATTCGAAGACATGTGACATGCATCATGGTAGACTAACTCGCACTGGGTCCGCGTGGTGGATTATACAGACCATTCCTCCTAGAGAGGAGGCCTGAGTCCCTGCAGTGGGAACATTATAGCATGATGATGATGATGAAAGGATTCATCACCTTCATCATAACAGCGTCAGCCATTGTTGCCTGATTGTGTAGCCCGTTTACGAGGGTGAATCACGGGCCATATACTTGCAGATATAGTGCTATAAATGGCCCAGCCATATATTATTCAGCCATAAGCTGCAATAAGATGTTTTCGAGTTGGCCGAGCAATAGTTGCCTTATAGTTCAGTACCGCCACACAAAGTATAGCCCATTTAGAAGCAGCTTAACATTTTCAGTGTCAAGCACCCAGCGTATGGGTCGAAACAATAATTCGTTTGTGTGCCACACCCCGCGTCGAAATCCGAGTCGTCACTGTACGTAGCTATAGTTGCTATAGATAAGTTGTGATCATGCCCAGGAAAACACTATGACACTATGTTATTTATAGAAAGAATAGAAACAACTTGGTATTCAAGACAGTATTTAGTTTGCTGTATGTATTAGGTATCTTACCTACCTACCAAAGAAGTGAACGATATATGTTTACCTATTATTATTTTATTAATGATAACAAAACAGG
Source organism: Diarsia dahlii (assembly GCA_949775195.1). NCBI lineage: Eukaryota > Metazoa > Arthropoda > Insecta > Lepidoptera > Noctuidae > Diarsia > Diarsia dahlii. Next base: position 8,803,347 of record OX459217.1, on the reverse strand, counting down.
TGTCCTTGTAACTCCACTCGACGCACCTTTAAAATAATGATAACAAATAGTGTTGTGGTTGTGCTTCGATTTCATATAACCGTTTCAACACATTTAGTTGATTCCAAAAATTATCGTTACAAAAAAAAAAATTAAAATCATATTTGTAATAAATGTTAGTTATTTTTCATTTTTTTTTTGTGGAATTTAACACGATTTTAACCTCATTTTCGTTAGGTATCCTTATCACCGACCCTGAAAATCCTGAAAACGACAACTATAAAAGGAAAGAAAACTCTCCGGATTCCCCGTCAGTACTTTCAGGATACTATTGTTACTGACCCGCGTTCAATACATCAGTGAAACAACTTTTTTGCGTATGACTACGCGGAAATCAGGGCAGAACAATATGGAGTGTCAGAATTCTACTGACTAAAAATCATCCATGTTCCTTCTTAGCCCTTTGTGTCGAGGCATCTCTTTCGAACAACCCGTAGCCCCGGCGGGATACCGAAGGTCTTTGGTAAGCACGTACCACAAGTACTTAAATTGGTTCACTTTATTAATGCGGAGACCGGGGACAATTGAAACAATTTGACTTAAATCGTGTACAGTGAAGTATCTATAGTACCTACATCCCTCGAATTTATATAGTTGAAAGGGTCGTTATCTAGTTCCTAAATTAAATATAATCTATATCTCTATTTTGAATAGTTAACCTACAATCACACATTAAAGAAGACCGGGCACAGTGGTTCTATTGACCCCACCCCAAGGACGGTTGAAACGATAAGTAGGGATAATTGAAACACTGAAATATTTCAGGAACTACTGAAGGTTTTTACTCAATCTTAAAAATTTAACTTACTACTAAATTATTTATTGAGATCGTGACAAGTGTGTCACCGTAAAGTTAATATTTTGAAAATTATAAAAGCAAAAACATCTTTAATATAAACAACGTAAAATATCTCTTATTTTAATCATTTTCGAGCTTTAATTTGTGTTATTGAATACTATTTCACATGATTGAAAGACTTGTTACCCTATTTTGCTGTAATTGCACTTACATGGGGGATAAAAAAAGATAATCCAGTCTCATACAAAACAGCTTGTTTCAATCGTAACAATGTTTCAATCATAACAATGTTTCAATCATAAAAATGTTTCAATCATAACAATGGTTTATTGACGGTCTGCTTCAAGTCCTGCGGTAGACTGTTGGGTGTTGTAACTTGTAGTGTCATCGGGCTGGTAAGGTCATGCTGAACTTCCAACACATGTATGACCATGGAATTTGGCTGTGGAGTCCCTAAGTACTTAGGAGAAGATGGGATAAGATGGGATAGCGGCTTCAAATCCTGCGGCAGACTCATTTTTAGAAAACACAACCTTCTTCTGTGCAGTCGGATAAAAATGTGAAATATGCGGGGACGTTTGAAACGTTTCAAACGTCCACAGCCACGTCGTTTCAAACGTACCCATGTCACATCTTCTACTTCAACACTCAATATTTTGTAATTTATTGACTTAAATAATAAATAACAGTAATAAAAACTAACTTAAATAGACAAACAATACTCTAAAATAAGAAAAACTGACAAACTACAAGATTTAAATAGGTAAAAACCAAAAAAATAAAAATGGTGAGAACTTACTTTTTGGCGTGAAATTCGTCGAGGCGTCCTGTGTGCGACTTCATTGCTCGCTCGCTCGAGCCGTGCTAAACACAAAATCGAACATGGCCAACGATGTAACGAACGACACGTCACACGCGTAGGTATCATGGTTTCCGAGAAATTGAAGTTGTTGCAATCATGACCTGTTTCAATTGTCCCCGGTCTACCCTACTTTCAGGATACTATTGTTACTGACCCGCGTTCAATACATCAGTGAAACAACTTTTTTGCGTATGACTACGCGGAAATCAGGGCAGAACAATATGGAGTGTCAGAATTCTACTGACTAAAAATCATCCATGTTCCTTCTTAGCCCTTTGTGTCGAGGCATCTCTTTCGAACAACCCGTAGCCCCGGCGGGATACCGAAGGTCTTTGGTAAGCACGTACCACAAGTACTTAAATTGGTTCACTTTATTAATGCTCATCTGTTTAGGGTGAAATTAGGTGTATGGTTAGGGCATTTACCGGTGGCCTTTTTTTTAAAGTCCTACTCACACTTTCTGACATTATAAACCAGGAAATGCGTATCAGCGTACTTCTCGCAGACATTCAGCATATTTCTGATGGATCCCTCAGTCGGACCCAGCAGTTCCATGTCGTCCGCGTAGCTAATGTTGTTAATACTAACACCATCAACTCGACGCAGCATACTGCTGAATTCGTCTATGAGATAATTTACATGTAGATTGAAGAGTGTGGGAGACGTCATACCCCCCTGTCTCACACCACACTCCAACCCATACGACTCAGAGAAAGTTCCGGACTACTTTACATAATTTGTCTGGTTTGCATACCAATACCACAGGATTTTTAGAACTTCCACCGGTACATTCCTATTCTCTAGCTTTTTCTACAGCACATCATATTACACAAGGTCGAAGGCTCTGGAGAGATACAGGAAACAGGTATACACGGCATCCATCCATCTTTTTTTGGCATTCCTTTCACTCTCAATTCGTTTCTATCATTCTAATAAAACTATATGTATCATTTTGGAATGTTTATTTTATAGGAATTTCGTTAAAATACTACATTTTACATAAATTACTGGAGATCGTATATTCGGATGCATATTTACATAAAGTTTGAGTGTTGGTTATTAATAAAAATAGTTAAACCTGGTTTAACTTAGACTTGGTTTAAAATATTCAAAAGAAAGTGACGGCATGCGAGATAAACCAAGCTTAAGTTAAACCAGGTTTAACTATTTTTATTAATAAGGCGGTACGAGTTTAAATATTAGAGGCTATCAGCGCAAATTGTGTAACCCCAGACTACTTCATAAGAAGGTAATGAGGAATAAAATTTGATTTAATTGTTTTTGAATTTCATTTATTTTGTGAACATTATTTTAATTGCTTTTTTAGGTTTCTTATGCCACTATTGTATTAAAATATCATAATTTACCGAATGTATTTTACACCAAAATCGTACCCAACAAAAATTGTGAGGCTATCAGCGCAAAAGTGGGTTACACCACTTTTGCGCTTATAGCCACGAAATTCCGCGATCGCATGATAAAAAAATGGCATTTAAAGATTTTTTCGCTTTTCGCTTTCACACCTTTAGACCCCTTTTTTGCTTGTAAAAATATTTCTTTATTTACTTTTTCTTTGCCCGAAAAAAACCTACTTTAGGTAAATATGTATCTGAATATCTTATCCCTATAAATAACACATAAAAGTACAATTGATTAATAATTATGATATTTTCGATATCACTATACACTTTACTAAAGATTTGATTTAGACTCTAATTGTACGAAATTGCAATAATACATATTAAAAATATAACAGAGGCGTACCCAATAATACATCCACATTTAGCCAGTTACGTTTAAGTCCCATGTAATAGGGGCGAGCCTATTGCCATCAAACGGGCACAAATCCAGCCTCCATGGCTGAGAAATTCCTGATGGAAAAGCCCAATTACAATTTGTCCGACCCGGGAATCGAACCAAGGACCTCATGCTCAACAGTTGCGCTTGCGACCACTAGGCCAACGACGCAGTCAGAATTATTAAAACATACTTGAATTTCAGATAATGAATAAACATCCATTGCCTTATACGAAACATACTATAAATACTTACAGAAATCAATTTGGACTACTTACATCAATATAAAGTTTGTTTCGGAATACCCATTTGAATTGAAAGTCCTAAATCTTCTTTGGTTACAATATAATTTGAAATTAGTAATGTTTGTTACGTTTATATTCGAAAACCACGATTACTTAAGGTTGATGCTCCAAGGTAGCCCGCGAAAATCTAATTTTCTTACGTTTTTCGCAATTTGCCGGTCAGTGTCAGGTCAGGTTGTATCCATACTTCCATACTAATCCATACTTCCATACTAATATTATAAATGCGAAAGTAACTCTGTCTGTCTGTTACTCTTTCACGCCTAAACGGCTGAACGGATTTTGATGAAATTTGGTACAGACATAGTTTGGAACTTGAGAAAGGACATAGGATAGTTGTTTTTTTTTTTTTTTTTTCGCAAGATAAACCAAAAATCTGCCGGAAGTCACTATTCCACGCGAACGAAGTCGCGGGCAAAAGCTAGTGTTAAATAAAATAGGATTCGCGACCGTAACAAACGTGACTTTACTGAATAATATTAATTAAAATCACCAATACAACCCTCTCAGTTCATATAGGTAACTGTCATGAATACCTTTTTCATCAAATAGTCACTGAAGGAAGTAATATGAACTGAGAGGGTTGTATTGGTGATTTAAATTATTATTACTCTGTAAATACACATTTGTTACTGTCGCGAATCTTATTATATTTAACATACAACCTGCAAACATTGAACGTCAAATTGCAAAAAAAACGTAAAAAAATCGAATTTCGCGAGCTACCTTGAAGGATTCACCTTATTATTTGAAAGGAGTGCGTTTTTGCTAAATATTAATTAAATTATTTTTTGTAAATTCAAATTTCCTTCGACTTACTTTTGACGATAAGAAGTGTTTGCAAAAATGTTTAAATTGTGCTTATAAAACTAATTCTATTAATTTAATACATCTAAAAATATCTATGGACTACTTTCAGAAAATTTGAAACAAAAAAGTTTTTTTTTTGTACTTACATTTCGAACAAAAACATACTTGTTTAGTTTTTATTTGTAAAAGCAATAAAAAAAAATACCTTAAAAAACAATTGAACCAAATTTCTCACTTTCACGTGCAAAAAGACTTTTATTTCTACAATTTTTTTTATCATTTAATGATATTTTGCCTTACAACTAAATAATTATCACAATTTAAATAAAACAAATACATAGATATCACATAACAATGAATCGGACAAAAAATAATAAAAAAATACATTTGTATTAACTTAAAAAAAAAAACCATTACGCGTTTACTTTCTTCGTTTCATGGAGTCAGATAAGTAAGTTCAGTTTGACAATCTGAACCACACGGTTAACCTTTTGAACGCTTCGGTCGGGTATAGCCTACTAATGAAAATTTCCACAGTGCAAATAAAAAAGAAAAAAAAAATAGTTAAATTTACGACCATACATACAACATTCATTTCTTAAATAAGAAATATTTTAACTAACATAAATAAAAAACGTGCCACAACATCGATTTTTTGTCGGCTGTAGCTTACGGTGCCCAGTTGGGCACGTTTTCATTTGTCGGCTAAACCCGACACAAAAAAAAACAAAAGGTCAATATGACACGTTTCTGATACACACTGTACAAGGTGCAGTTTTGTTATCGTCAAATCACGTCGTAATACTTACAGGTAAGAATTCATTTCTGTCTAGTTTTACAACGTTAAAAAGTAACTGCTTGTACTTACACAACTGCCTAAATTCGAAATATTATGACCAGACTTTGTACATACAAAAAAAATGAAAATTTTCTACAATACCAATAAAAACAACAAAAATAGGCTCATTTTACGACCATACAACAAGCACTTGTTAAATAAGAAATATTTTAACTAAAATAACAAAAAAAAAAATTAAACTATAAAATTCGTTAAGAAAATAAAATAAATTTCGCTATTAATTAATTTAAGGATTTCTAAAAATCTAATTAAAATGTCAATAAATTATAGTTTTAAATTACTTAAAAAAGTAACTAGCTAAACTAACACTTTCGATGCCAAGCACCCAGCATATGAGTCGTACAATAATTCGTTTGTGTGCACACAACCCGCCTCCGAGTCGTTGCTGTACGTAGCTATAGATGGGTTGGTATCAGAATGACTGAATCGCAAATAGACCACGTCGCTCATAGTCCAAATCTCAAAATACCTAAGTCGCAAAATGACTTCATCGCTTTTAGTCCACATCTCGTAACGTCTAAATCTCAAAATACCTAAGTCGCAAAATGACTACATCGCAAAAAGTCCGAACAGTTGTGTAGGTACCTATACATTAATCGCTTTGATTTCATGCCTGGCCACTTGGTAATATCCATGATAGGAAATAAAATAATTGAAATATGTGTCATGAATGTCACGATCAAAATAAATAAAAAATAAAAATATTTATAATTCCATATAAATATTTATTTATCACCTAAAATACAAGCTAAACTACAAATAATTATTGTTTATCCTTATGAAATTTAAGAAGAATAAAGAATTATTTTATTTTAAGGATATAAATTTTTATTATTTTTCTCTCAGTAGTATAATTAAAATAAAATAAATGTTTAATGCCGTAAATGTCTTACTTCCCTAGCCTATTGCTTCCGCAAGATTCACTCTACCTTTACACCAAACTTAACCAAATCGGTCCATTTTGATGCTTAAACAAACAGACAAACCAAACAAACAAAAATTTAAAAATCACCTATTATATTTTGGGTCTAGATAGATATAATACATACTGATACATAATACATATTCTGATACCAACCCATACCACTTACTTTTTCAAACAAAATGTATCCAGTAATTCTGATATCAACCCTGGTATAGGTACCCACACAACTGTTCGGACTTTTTGCGATGTAGACATTTTGCGACTTAGGTATTTTGAGATTTAGACGTTACGAGATGTGGACTAAAAGCGATGAAGTCATTTTGCGACTTAGGTATTTTGAGATTTAGACATTTTGAGATTTGGACTATGAGCGACGTGGTCTATTTGCGATTCAGTCATTCTGATACCAACCCCTATAGATGACTGGGCAATTTCGAGCATACAAAAAAAATAACTTGGCACAGAAAGTGATAATTTATAACAAAAATAGAACAGGAACCTTGATTAAAACAAATTTTACTATTACTATACTCCATTTACTATAAGATTAGAATTTTAAGTTAACCGTTTTTACAGTCCGTTCAACCGTTTGTGAACTCTATTACGTTGACAGCAAGACAAAATGTAGCTGTAGTAAACAGTCGGTATTGTAACATTCTTTTTGATTTTAATGCCATCCTTATGCCTACGGTATAGAAGTCAAAATCGGTTGAATGGACTGTAAAAACGGTCAACTTGAAATTCTAATCTTATAGTAAATGGAGTATAGGTATAAAAACCTTAAAATATTTGAACTACGTAAATAAAAAAAAAAAATAGGTAACTAATTGACTACTTCGGCCCAACGCACACCGGCGGGGGCGCGGCGGAGATACTGAGAATAAATCAATTTAAAATAAACCTTAACTCCTATGACATGACGGTTGAAAACGGCATGTAAAACGAGACGCGCACGGTGAGCCGTCAAGCTGCCACGAGAGCAGACAAGAACCGCGCTTCGCCGCGCCTGTTAAGGTTTATTTTAAATTGATTTATTCTCAGTATCTTCGCCGCGCCTCCGCCGGTGTGCGTTGGGGGGCCTTAGTCAGAGCTATATCACAAAAATAGAGAGATATCATTTGGACACCCGGTTGGAACGGAGCTGCACGCTATTTATCAAGCATTTTGTATTTTTATATTAATAAAAAAGTGTATTTAAATGTCAAAATTATAAAATATTTTTGCATATTCTCAAAATTGATGGCAAGCTGAACTGACTGCAAAAATTTTAGTTTCGTAGGTGATCGGGAAATGCCTCAAAAATAACTACGAAAAGATGTCGGTTTTTCATTGTTACACATTTTTCGGTCTAGCTCCACAAATTAGAGCGATAACGTGCGATAAGAAACTCCGTTCCAATTAAATTAGATAAAAAAAACTGTTGGCAATTGACTACTTTCCTGACTAAAAAAATAGTCCCTCAGTTGGATTATCGAAAAATATTGGATACGTTATTTTTGTCTTATCAAATTAATAAAAATTGACGAAGATAAAACGCGTCAAAGATCATGAGTGACGTCACGTTCCAATAAAAAATATACTGAAATGTGACGGAACACGAGTTTTCGAAGCACTGTATCGTTTTCATTTCTTTGTTTACGCGAAAAAAGAGTAAATATGTGTCTAATATTTTTGAAAATATATCTGACGGACTAATTAGTTTTTTTTGTTGTCAATTACACAATTGTGGCTCTTGTGGCATCTCACTGCTCATGAGCTAGGAACTGTTAGTACAAGAGCCAGGGCTACTGATGTTTGTAAATTATTTTCCTCGAAAAAGACTATTTTTAATCGTCAAGATTCTTTACTTTGAATAAAAAAAAGCCATTATACGTTTCTAAGATTTAAAGCAAACATTTGTTAGAAATAAATTTAAATAAACAAGCTTTTATTTAAATGCTCTCAAAGAGTATTTCCTCTATTTGGAGCATTTAAATGAAAGCTTGTTTTTTTTCGTTTTACTAATATTTGTTATTCATTGATTTGTCGCTACGTAACATAGTAGAATTCTCGTGGCGGGGAGAATATTTGCATTTTTGAAAAATAAAAACTAATATTGGAAAGCGAAGAAATGCGGGAACTTTCCCTTTGGCATCGTCTCATTATAAACCACAAAAAATGTTCCCATTAAAACCCGGAATGTCTTAAAAAAAATGAGATCTGTCGTAAGGACGACCGGCTGTCACGGAGTTCCTTTTTATTTATATTTATTAAGAAAAAAGGGTATTTAAACGTCAAAATTATTAAATACTAGCTTTTGCCAGCGGCTTCGCCCGCGTGAAAATGACGATTTTCCATACAAACTTTCATCCCCTATTTAAGTCCCTTAGGGGTTGAATTTCGAAAAATCCTTCCTTATTCCTTGTCTACATTATAAAGGGAACCTCTGTGCAAAATTTCAGCTTTCTAGGTCCAAGGGTTTGGGCTGGGCGTTGATGAGTCAGTCAGTCAGTCAGTCAGGACTTTTCTTTTTATTTATATAGATTTTTGTATATTCTTAAAATTGACGGGCCGCTAAATCGATTGAAAAAAGTTTTAGTTTTCTAGGTGATCGGGAAATGCCAGAAAAATCACTATGAAATGATAAGGAACACCGTTACAAAACTTGAAATTTCCTTTAAGAACAAAGAAATTTTACACGGAAACTAACCCTCCTATATTTTTCAAAGTAAATCCAATGCAAACCCCAGAATTTCTATAAAAAACCAGAAATCTCCCTTAAAACCCGGAATTACCTCAAAAAATTCGGAATTCCGTAAAAAAAAAACCAAGAATTTCAATAAAACATAAGACTTAGATCCACTTATCATCCTTTTTTCCATTGAGAAGTGGTGTAGATTCTTCTTTGGCATCTTTGACGGGGCTATCAGGTTTTCCGTTGAAGAATTTGGCGGTGTTCACACAGGAAACTATGTAGGGTATACCAGCCAGGTCTGAAGACAGAGGGTTGTAGTACTGGCGGTAGCAGAATATAGCCACGGAGAAACCCAGGATCGATCCCACCAAGACATCTGAAATACAAGTAAGTATATAAAAAATTAAGTACGTTTTATTGAATGCATGTGAAAGTAGATGTGTGTGAGGAATGATATGAAGGAAAAAGGAATAAATTGTTTGTTCCGATTAATCTCCGAAACGGTTAGACCGATTTTGACTGAACTAGGAAATAGCTGTTGTTAGAAGGTCTAACATAGGCTACTTTTATTTTATAAAAATGATTAGGGTTCCGGACTAAAAAATTAAAACCCTTGATATTGGTATTAAAAACCGTCAAAATAGGCAAAATCCATTCAAATAGGAAAATAACATAATTGGTATACACGCAGAAATATTTATAATTCTAGTACAGTAACAATATTGATTGCAATTATATTTTATTTTATCTGTGTAATCTTAAAAGTAAATGCAAGTTAGCTGGCTGTATACCTTTTTCGACTGATGTTAACTTGTTTCACATATTTCGCTTACTTCATGCATGCAAACTTAAAATTTAAAACATCTAGTACAACGTTCTCGTAATTTACATACTTACTGCCGCACTCAGAGAGCTTTAATGATTACTTAGGCCATCACTTAGTAAAGGTTTTGACAGTTTTGCCATAGAGTACCGCAGTTAGTTCCAAAAAATATAACAATACCTTGCCAATGATGATGGTAGTCGCAGGTCCTCGACAAGGCAATGCTAGCAGCTACCATCAGAGGCATGAGGCATCCCACCACGCGGAGACCGCTGCCTCGACGGCGAGACAACACACCGAGTCGACCGCACAGCCAGGCAGATGCTATGCCAAGGGAACAGAATGATACTGGAACAAGATTATATGGTAATTAAAAATATTATACATAGTGACTAGTAATTAGCGAACGATGCTTAAACACGCGATTGTACTCATGATGATATAAACAAATTTTTACTATGGGACCAACCCTGAAATCGCTGAAAAGCTGCTGTTCAGTACAATTAGACCCAGGTTGGCAAACATAAATGTACTGAACAGCTGACTTTATTTCGCGATTTCCAGTTTTAAGAACCAGTCACCCCATATTTATTTGCTCTTGCATCCAACGAGGCTTTATTATTCTTAAGAGCTTGGGCTCTTGAGAATAATGAGCCTCGAGCGAAAAGCCCTGGGACTTCGAATTAGTTAAAGACGTCCCTGGGCACAACTAGCGTTGAAAATGCCGGAAGTTACAACCGGAAAAAAAAGAAATTGTGGTATTTTTCTGTTCTTTTTTCAATGTTTCTTTAGAAAGTTCAAGAATTTATGTATTTATAAAAATACGAAAGAAACGGGAATCTTTCTTTTTTCCCCGTTTTATTGGAAAAATACATGAAGTTACATTGAAAAATACAACGGCACTGGAAATAAACGGGAATCTTTCCGGCTTTTTTCAATGCTAGGTGGTGATGATGGTGGTGATCATAATTTAGTACTTACAGCTGCTATGTCCGCTAGGAAACGACTTCCGGCCTTCCATGATCTCGGTAGTATCACCTGTACACTGAAGGTATTTCGTCTCCACACCATCAGGAAAGCAGCGGTAGAAGAAATCCGGCCTCGGTCGCCCTAAAAAGTTGAAAAAGGTGTTTTTTTATACAGCGCGCAGCGTTTACCAAAGAGCTATAGTGGTGAGGAGCTCGTGGCTTAATAATAACAGCCGGTCGGGTCAATCTTTAAACTATGGCCTGTGGACCACCGATTACATACTGAATTTTCTCCGTGTCTCGGAAAGCACGTTATGCCGTTCAGTCTAACTAGGGTACTGCGTATAACCCAATACTAACTGGGTTGTGGAGATCAGATAGGCCGTCCCTCCATGTAAAATCAGCATCAGCTGCAGCAGCATCAGCTTTTGCATTCAGCTGCATCCGGTAAGACTGGAAATCGACATGGTTGGGAAAAGGCTAGGCAGATGTATCAAAGAGGTGTTGTCATATATTATTACTACATAGGTGATGCCCGCGGTTTCAACCGCGCGGATGTCGGTTATCGCTACCGATGCCGGTTATCGCGACCAAAAGTAATTGAATTGATGCCGACTCTTGACCAATAGATGGCGCTGTATGTCCGGAATAAATTTTATTTTTTGTAATAAAAACTATCCTATGTCCTTTCTCAAGTTCCAAACTATGTCTGTACCAAATTTCACACAAATCGGTTCAGTAGTTTAGGCGTGAAGCAAAGACAGACAGACAGAAAGACAGACAGACAGAGTTACTTTCGCATTTATAATATTAGTTTGGAAGTTTGGATATACAAAGTGTAAAAAGAAAAAAAAACATGTTTTACGGCAGCACTCAATGTTACGCACTTAAAACATTGTGCTGATGGATGCATCGCACAGTACGGAGGTCGTGGTCGTGGAGGTATTTAAAGGAAATACTCCCAAATACTCGAACGTCACTCAATTATAAGTAGCCCTCAAAACTCGTGCTATCTCTGTCACTCTGCGTTAAAGTAACAAAGACAGCAAGAGATTTAAGTGCAACTTAAAATTGAGTGACGTTCGAGTATTCGGGCGATAAAGTTATAATATTTTCTTCCAACTATGCTTTAATTTCATCACACTCACACTAAAAACTCAATACAAAGCGAGTCTTTAATGCTCTAGAGCAATAAAAATGTATGAAATTTCATTATTGCACAGTTTGTTTTTTTTTATCGCACCAAAAGATGCCAATCAATCTCAATGGCATCTCTATTCAGCCAGCCGATATCAATACTTTTTTTTTTACGTACGCATTATTCGTTTCTATCCTACTTGTTCCAAATTTAAAAAATGATTGCTGCTAACTCTGATTTAAAAATGAAAGAAATTTAAAATAAGTGATTTGGCGAGAACTTTGTTAATTTTGCTTGACAATATTTTTGGAAACGATAAAGTGTGATACTATCTGATTTTGAGTGCTTCGGCTTCGAATTAAAATGGAATCATCTAGCGACACATGGCATTAACTCCGGAAAACATTCTAAATGAAGCCGACAGTGTTATAGAAAATCTTTTAACTGTTTGATATGAGTTTCTTATAGCTACTATTCCTATAGGTAATAGTTGAAAGAAAAGCAGATTATGCACCTCGCCTTAAGTAATTTATATTGCCCTCGTGCCTGTTTGATTAGAGCCCTCGCTGCACTCGGTGCAGTAATAAATTACTTTGTGCTCGATGCAATAATCTACTATAAAAACTTGTCAATATTTCTGAAATGTTTAAAAACAAAATCTTTACTTACCAGCCATCAGTTTGACCATATCTGTCAAAACTCCATTTATTCCAAGTGCTAGAGACCATGATAAAAGAATCTGAAAAGATTAAAAGTGAACCAGTTTTAGAGTTCCTTAGTAAAACAAGTAAGGTAAAAAAGTGAAAAGTGGGAGAATCATATTATTATTAACTTATTAGTCGACTGCCTCGCTGGTCTAGCGGTTGCAAGCACAACTGCTGAATATGAGGTCCTGGGTTAAATTCCCGGGACGGGCAAAGTGTTTTCGATTTTTTTATCCATCAGCTGCCACAGAGTCTGTATTTGTGCCCGGTTGGCAATAGGCTCGCCCCCTATTACATGGGACTGATTTTTTTTTTAAAATTGCCCCGCACTACTCATTTCTCCTGTATCGTGGCTGCGTTTACATTTACAAACATTCAAATTCACATACTTACTCGTATACAAACCAAACACCCAGACCCGGAATAACTATCTGTAGACCATACAAATATAAGTTCAGTGCGGGGATCGAACCCGCGACACGCAGTGCAGCAGTCAGCCAGCCATTGCCATCAGCCATTGCGCTAACCTTGCCGTCATCACTGGCAAAATGTGGGTATACTATTAGGTAGACCTCTGCCTAATTTGGTGAATACAGGCGTGATTTTCCTTTTTTTTTTAAGAAGAAAGTGGACAGCACTAATGCAGTATTTTCCTCACCTCAAAAGCATCATTACAATCATTGCAGATGGCCCATGCCATCAGTGACAGCACACAGGGCACAGACAGCACTATAACCCACAGCATTGACCCCGTGACGTAAGACTCCATGTGAGGATACATCAAGTCTGACTCCAACTCTGCCTTCTGAATCACTCGGATGAAGGGCTGCATAGTTTCCATGTAACTAGATGAAGAAGAGAAGAAAATCTTTCAGTAATTTTTTTTAACTTTGTAGCTTCTTTACTTTCGGTGCCAAGCACCCAGCATATGGGTCGAACAAAAATTTGACTGTGTGCCCCCAACCCGTCTTTGAGTCGTCAATATACGTAGCTATAGAAGATTTCGATGGTTGGTTGGTTGGCCTTTAGATTAACACTGGCCGACAAATGATAAAGTACCATCAACCGTCAGATAAAGACTACAAGAAAACATATTTTTTAAAATCTTTGTGACTGCTGTTTAATACAAAATAGTGTCAAATAAATTAATTTTTTTTTTTTTTTGAAACATTTCCCCACACTAGGAATTTCTCCTGTATCGTGGGTGCGTTCACAAACATTTAAACTCACATACACAAATACCCAGACCCGAAACAACTATCTGTAGGCCATACAAATATTTGTTCCGTGCGGGGATCGAACCCGCGACTCACAGCGCAGCAGTCCAATATTAATAGTGATATTTTATTTAAAAAAATAGCATGCATGAAACCTATATTTATCGACAACTGTTATCAATACAAACAAGTATTGTATAAGACAAAATGTTCTAAAGTGTCACATTTAAAGATATGACTTATAAAAATTAAAGTTCATTCACATTCACTGTTTGTGCTGCTTTCTTTTTTCATGAAATTGACATTCAATAGATTAAATGAACTTAGAGGGTTTTATTGATGATTTTATTGATTGTAACTCTGAAAACTATAGTTGTTACAGCCGCAAATCATATTTTATCACTTTCGGTGCCAAGCACTCAGCATATGGGTTGATCAGTAATTCGTTTATGTGCACACAACCTGCCTCCGAGTCGTTGCCATACGTAGCTATAGATGACTTGCGCTCATGCAGCATATAAATAAAAAAGGGTAATTTGAACTTGGTAGTGAACATACAACCTGATGACATCATCATCAGCCTATAATGTTCCCACTGCAGGGACTCAGGCCTCTCCTCTAGGAGAGGGATGGGCCACATGGGAATCCACCATGCGTGCCCAGTGGGGGTTGGTTGATGTCACATGTCTTCTAATTATTTACTTTGAAGACATGCCAGTTTGGGGGTATGAGGAACAGGGTGTAAAGTTCCTCATCCCCCGTTGAAAAGGGAGGATCCTCCGACCGGACGGGTGTTGTGTCCGGCGGGCTAACTGCCCGACATATGTAAGTCGGGAACTCCTATATAGGCTTATGTCGCGGATAATGTTGATAGCGCGATGTAGGAGAGAAGTGCGTCTCTTGCTGACCGGCCGAAGTGCAGTGTGCTGTGCCAAAGTCGCTGATGGGCTGGGGGCGATTTCCAGGAATGCGGTTCCGCTGCATGCTGGTGGACAGGATACCCCATGAAGCCGTGGCTGCTGGCTGACGGTATGACCCGCTGCTCGAAGGCGAAGGGGGAAGTGATGACGACTTATGAAGATGTTGCACGAAGGCTGCGCTGACGTTCATGCTCGGGGTCACCAGTTTGGGGGTAATGAGGAACAGGGTGTAAAGTTCCTCATCCCCCGTTGAAAAGGGAGGATCCTCCGACCGGACGGGTGTTGTGTCCGGCGAGCTAACTGCCCGACAGTTGTAAGTCGGGAACTCCTATATAGGCTTATGTCGCGGATAATGTTGATAGCGCGATGTAGGATTTTTCTGTCGATCGTTGTTAGTACGCAGCTGTTGCGATAGATGCCGCTAGTCGCCACACCGGTTTCCTCATTATGATTTCCTACACCGTTTTGAGAGCAGCAGTGATGAAATAAATTATATATACAAAGTTGTGTGCCTGCCTGGGATCAAACCCATGATTGCTCGTAAGTCTGGGTGGCCTGTGAAGCTGCTCACTTTCACTGCTCGATCAGTGAAGGGAACAACCTGACACTGACCCGTTAATTGCAAGAATCTTAAGAAAGTATGACGTCTTACCAAGGGATAGTGTATTACTCAGTATTACCTATGTTATCTGTAGATTGGTGACCTCATTACATTTTGAGTTTCCTATGAGCCTTAGAAAGCACGTTAATCTGGTGGTTGCCACTGTCATTTGTAGATCTTCGACAATCCTACAGATAGTTGTTCCGGGTCTGGGTATTTGTGTATGTGAGTTTAAATGTTTGTGAACGCACCCACGATACAGGAGAAATTCCTAGTGTGGGGCAACATTTAAAAAAAAAAAAAAAAAAATTGTAACAGGTAGTCAGTGGCTCGAAAGTCTGACAACCAGTCTTACTAAAGAGGTACTGTAATACCCAGTACTAACTGGGTTGTGGAGGTCAGATAGGCAGGCTATAGGTAATATACTGATTTGTAGAAAAAAACTAGCTGAACCCGCACATGCAATGCGTTTTTCCTACCTACCTATCTACTACCCTAAAGAAAAAAAGAAAACATATTTATTTAGCACAATATGCCACAAGTGCACACAACAAACAATAAAAAATAAAATGAACAAACACAAAAAAAAAGAGTGTGCATCTCACGGCTGCGCCAAATAGGACCAGTTCAGCAAACTGCCGAGCAGCTAGTGCCCGACGCTAGTTTTCAACTGGCCCTACCTACTACCCTACCTACTACCCTACCTACTACCCTACCTACCTACTACCCTACGTAATATATTAATTTGAACATATTAAAAAAAAAAGTATCCTATGTCATTCTCCTTGTTCTTAGCTACCTCCCTACCAATTTTCAGCAAAATCCGTCCAGCCGTTCTTGAGTTATAAATGGAGTAACTAACACGACTTTCTTTTATATGATAAAAGCATCTGTTTAGACTGGAAGCTGACCTCAACATAGTTTGGGAAAGGCTAGGCAGATGATGAACACCTTTCATATTATCATTCCATAGAACTGAGGTGAATAGTATACTGCTGTCTATCCTTTCAGGCCATACAGGCGTGATATTATATTTATGTTACAAAAGTAAGAATTATGCTGAATAAATAAAACTCTCATTCATAATAAATAAATAGCAATTAATGATATAATTAGTGAGCTAAACCATAATTACATGTTTTCACCTGCTGTGGTAATAAACCGATACGATTTTGATGATGTCACTTATCTCTAACTAAGGACAAATTGAGTCGCGGCAATCGTAAAACAAACTTTACGTTATTTTACCTTTTCTTAACAGAAAGTTGAAGTTTATCCATAAAATACTTTGATAACCGGTAGTTAAACATTAGAAAGACAGTTATATGTAAGATTCGAGGCAAATAAACACATATTTAATTGATAAAAAACCAAAATATGTTTGTAAATATTCGATTAACATATGGACAGGACTTACCAAAAGGCGGACACTAAAATAATACGCACAACTATCTCAACAAATAAATTAAAGTTTGCAGAACGTATTAGCGGCATTTTTAATATGTATTTTACATAAATATATTGATAAATTTGATAAAATCCTCGTCGCACTTTTGCAAGACTGAAAATTTTGCGATTGATAAAGGATTTGACGTTTCAGTTTTCGTTCGGAATCCATCATTCCGTGCAATTTTTATCAGTGTCAGGTTCGTTTAGTTTTTGTTTTACATTTGCGTTTAATTTCACCTGCCAACCTAGGAAAAGATTTGTGTTCTATTAAACTACACTTATACTTGTTGCGCTTGCGCCTGACAGGGTCCATTTGTAAAGCTTTCATATTTATATACTCCCCGCCACGAGAAGCTATATTTTTTGTAAAAAAGAACTTCTAGTCTCGTGACCATTACCATTTTTTTTGTAGCATAGTTTGAATTCAAATGTTTTTTTTTGTTGTTTATAAAGGGGATAGAATTTAATAGTCAAACGAACTTACCTGTAAGTGAAGTTCGATGGTAATTATACTTGTTGTTGTATTGTCCGAAGATGATTAGGAAGACTAGTGTAGTCTCGGCTTTTAAGTCACCGACGCCTACATAAGTTTAAAGAAAAAAGTTTCTTTCCGATCGCAAATGCCTCCTGTCATCCGCTTCTGAAAATAGGTTCATTAAGTTCATAGCAATTTATTGGTTTTACAACATAGGGTTCATGCTCATATGACTATATAGCATGAAGATTCTGGGTCGGGTGGGACTAATCATCTTCGGACAATACAACAACAAGTATAATTACCATCGAACTTCACTTACAGGTAAGTTCGTTTGACTATTAAATTATACTTGTTGTTGTATTGTCCTCGATGATTAGGAAGACTAGTGTAGATGTTTAAAGACTAGTTGTAAAATCAACAAACATTTATATAAAATCAATAATCATTTATATAAAAGCATTAAGCATTCATATAAAATCAATAAACATTTATATAAAAACATTAAACATTCATATAAAATAGGTAAACATTTATATAAAACCTATAAACATTTATACAAAATCAATAAACATTTAATTAATAAACATCTGTCTAAAGCTTCGATCAATAATAGTACTAGATTAAGCATCAGGAACAAAACTAAGTCGCTCAAGTGGCCACGTTTGCACACACGTAAACATCTACATAACATCTTAGAAAAAAGTTCAATATTATTAACAACTTCAGATGATTATAAACCTTAACACTTAAACATAACGTTTAATTATCATTGTAAAGTATATTTATTTAAGCCCTTTCATCGGAGAAAGATTAGAAGCAAAACATTTTAAATGTCGCTCCAAAGTAAAAAGTCATCAGTACAAAAATATTCATTCTAAAATGAAACTTACAACTCTAAGCAATACGGTTAAAAGCATTTTGTGTACAATGTCGTGCTTATTCTATTGCGGAACTAGCGTTCCCTGTTCAAGAACATGATACAATAGTTGGTGCGTTGTAGCAAACATTGGCCAAACAATTATAATATTCGCTGATTTAATTATATTTACAGTCTAATTATGTTTAAATATTATGAAAAAGCACATAATGATATTAAATTACCGAAAAAAAGATATTCCTTCCAAAACCTTGGTGTTACGGTGGTTATTTACGCAGTTTTTGGACCATACTGATTTGAAATACGACCACAAATACGTTTGTGGTCTTATATTTCGGGCCGTTTTTGAAGCGCTTATCGGGAATCTAGTACATTATTGATCGAAGGTCTAAAGTCAATAAACATTCAGATGAATATAAAATAACTAATAAGTCATTTTTTACAGTTCAGGTTTAATCATTACCAGTGTTATTAAAAATTGCTTCAGAGAATTTTCTATTGTTCACTATTGGTAAATTTTTAACTAATTCCTTCTATCATATCCACAGCTGTAGCTGGGCTTTCATACTCCATATTCTATTGCTAGAGAAAGGAACAGTTATAAAAGGTTGGCATTTGTTTGGCCCAGAAAAGTTAGCATAACAATGCTTAAAGTAATACGATTTTGTGTAATCACTACATAATAAATATATATTAGAGATATTGTTTGCACTTTTCCACTTGTGGTTATTTATTTATTTATTCAATAGTTGTACAATTACATTTATATAATAAGTTGGTGCAAACATAAACTCATTCGAGCAACAGTAATAACAGCAACAGTGGTAACAGTAGCAGTTAAAGGTTCTAACAGTAATATAGTTACCGCTTTCTTGATAACAATTTGTAAATCACTTTGTTGAATGTAATCTAGTAGAGAGAGAATAAAACACTGAAAACATCCCAATTCCCAAGAATTCTCTGGATCTTGGAGGACTTAACTTAAAAAAGTCTCTGAACAGTATTTTGATATTTCATCTGTACCTTTATGTGGTCTTATAGTTAGAGATAGAGCTGAACTAACAGAATATGAAAATAGAGGAAAAAACCTTTATTAATCCTCAAAACGAAAAGACTGAATAACTTCAATGATGGTTTGCTAATGCATATAATATTTTAATTACTTACAGTATCTTGTCTTGTCTATACAATTGCAGGTAATGAGGCAAGCATTAATATTCTGTATTTTTAATTATTGAATTCCTAATAATATCAACAGCTTCATTACTAGTTCCAGAAAACCTAAAATATATTCCTGATAATACTCCTGCCATCAATCCCAGTTTTTTTTTTTGTGAAAAAAGGGATGTAACTATTTGAAATTATGTAAAGTGCAGGTTCCTGTATCACAAAAGTATTAAATTAAATAATGGAAAAGACCATGGTTGAGTAAGGTATCTATTTCCTATAATACCAGTTGTTTGTCTGTAATTATCTTTTCTATAGGTTCCAGAGCCATAGAGAATTTGAAAAAAGTATAGAATAAATGATATTGGTCTCAATACCATTCCTTCCATTGCCACCTTGTATTGGCAAGGAGCATCCACCACTTATCACAGCGCAACTACAGTACTTTCACAAGTTATTATGCCTTGTGATTGTGACTGTAGCGTAGGAGTGCAATGCGTCGTTTCGGGAGTTGCTGCGTCGGGCTGCGCGGCGCCGGATGTTACCGGCGGCGAGTGGTGTGGGTGCGGGGGCGCGCGGCGGCGTGTGCCGTGGCGGTGGGTGTGCGGGGCTCCGGGTCGCGGGGCGGCGGTTGCACGTTGCGCTTGCGGCGTGCATTCGTTGTTCCGTGATTCGGGGTCTCGAGCATTCGTTGTTGCGGTTTGCGTCGCTGGGTGCTTTCGTGCTCGCAGTGTTCGTTGTTGCGGGCATTCGGTGGCGTGTGGTTCGGCGTGGTGGCTTTCGGAATGGCGCATTGCACTCGTAGTTTCGTTCTTCTTCCGTCCTTCTGACATTCAAAAGTGCCTGTAATGGCTTAATTGAAATAAACGATTTGAGTTTGAGTTTGAGAGTTTGCAACCCCTGGAGATCCCAGGGTCATGATGCATAAGTGTGATACTTTGTGTTAGTCCATGATACAATTATTAATCAATTGGAGGTTCACCCAATACGGATATAATATTTTGATAATTTAAAAACACCTAAGATTCCCTTCCACATTCAAAATCTGCTATCATAATATTACCTTTGGTATTTATGTAAGTAATATCGAGTAAGTAACCATCTATTTAGATTCGCACCAATGCTTTTCAGAAATGTATGTAATAGCTCATCATAAAAAAGAGTATAATAATGTATCCATTATGTACCTACTCTAACTATGTTTAATAAATAAAAATTTTGATTCTGTAGTTATATTTTCAATTCTTGAAAAATTTCAATAACTAGCTGACTGAACACTTAAGCCCAGAAAAAAGGGGCAGCACTCAATTTTGATATGAAAAAACTGAGCTGAATCTACAGTTCATAGTATAATAGCAATCTATGGGCCACACCATGCGGGAGAAGCATCTGTGAATATTTTTATTAACTCAAAAGAACTGGCTATGTTTATAGACAAAGCCAAATGATATGATATATTCATTGCAGTGTTTATATCATAATTATCATAAAAACAAACTGGCAAAAAAGAGGGTGTACTATTAGGTACCTCTCTGCCCAATCCTTCGGGGATTACAGGTGTGATGTTATTTTACCATAACTATCTCTTAGAACAAGGTATTTGTTCCATTCGAGTTTCTTAGTGAATAGAATCCTATAGTAATGGCTGGACAATATTAAAGTTTTAAAACCTTAAAAACAATTTTAATTCGACTTTTTATCAATAAGTAAATTCTAAATTATTTCTTTTCTCTTCAGTGATGTTAAGGCTTGTCTTGACTTGTTAAGCTATGTGAATAGTATTAAGAAGTAAACCTAGAAGTTTACAGTGTCGGATAGGTATGAAATGACATTTCTCTTTGGTTCTGATGATTGCATGTTTTCTAAACATTATACATCTCTTAAAAAATTAAAAGGCCTCTCTAAGGGTCCTTTAAAACCTGTAATGGGTTTCAATGTTTTTGTTATTTATGTTTATGGGGCTGAACATAATATTGAAAACATAGCATTTGCCTTGTCTCATGCAATAAGCATCCAATCCAATGTGACAAGAAAAAACCATTATTCTGTAAAAATTGGTATACTGTTGTATACTAGGTCATCTCCAAGTAAACTAAACATATGTAACGCCTTTTACATAAAAAACGGAAAGCTATATTTTTGTGCCTTTGACAAGGAAAAAATGGTAAGCAAAATTGTTTTTGTAAACATGCCTTTGGGTAACAAAATTCCATTGCTATGAAAGCAATTCACTTCTCTATTTCAGATACTATCTGAATAAATTCAAGTATAGAGATTTTATCATCTAGAGGAGTATCACTCCATCACCACCATCCAATTAAGAATAACTGGGTCGCTTGAGTGACTAGTTTCCAATCATAAATTATATTTTAGTCCACCAACCTGTGAATTTAGGGGGATGATTTCTCCTGGCCACCTGTCTGCTGCACTCGTACTCTTGATGACGCCCCCCCCCCTTTTTTTTTTTTGCATATCTGCCAGAGGAGGGCCCCGCCAGTTTTAAAAATTTATTGTTAATTTTAGGAGCATTTGCTCTGGGCACCCATGTGCTCTCTTTAGGAGTGAATTTTATGTTACACTCATCTTTAATCCTCAACCAGATTTATTTATAGATTTTTCTGAGATTAGTTTCTCAGCGTCTTCACCCAAAATATATGTTTCCGTCTATGAATGCAACAAACTCTTGAATGTCTTTGTTGTTTACCAACAATAAGAGTGATCTATGTCCCCTTGCTTGTATCTTAATGTATACACAAATAACAGAAGCATCATTCAGCTTCTTCATCATCATCATCATCGGTCTATAATGTTCCCACTGTAGGGACTCAGGCCTCCTCTCTAGGAGAGGGATGGGCTATATATAATCCACCACACCAGCCCAGTGCGAGTTGGTAGATTCAGCTTGTATGTAATGTATGTAAATCTTCTCTTCTTTCTCTGGGTGTATATCCACATAAAGTATTTCAAGAAACTTGATTATATAATAATTCTTTCTATGGTACTTACTTCATTTAATTCTTGATCTGCATTTTCAACTTCTATTGTGGTTATCCATATACCAATTCCGGGCAATCATTCTCAACCAATAACGGGAGGATATTTTCTAATCACTGTGGAGGGACAATTTTACTGTCTTCACCCACATAAGGTGACCTCCTATGGTATTTCACCTTCTCGAAGAAAAACATAATGCATGTTGAAGAACAAACTACACATAAATAACCTGTAAGTTTCCAAAAAACTTCCCGTGAAGGTTATTATATAACAGTCAACCACGGTACTCCCACAGAGCACCCTGTGAAGGTTGCTGAGTTCTCGACATAGCCTTTTAGACCGCGTACGTCCCCACAAGACGTCCCAGGCCAGGCAAGTCGTCCATAATGTATCCATTTTGGACTTCATAGTCCGTTGCAAGTCGTTCACTTTCCTTGCAGGTTATAATAGAACAGTCAACCGCGTGTGTTCCTACCGAACACCCCCCAGGTTGCTTACGGCATTGCCGGTGTAGGCCAAAGGCCAGGCAAGTTGTTCATAATGTATCCATTTTGGGCTTCATAGTCTGTTGCAAGTTCCAACGGAGCGGTCTCAGGTCATGTTAAAAGCCAACAAGGGCAAACATTTTAAACTCTCTGTACTCCGATGTAGTGCCCACATGGCAATCATGCCGTTAGTTGCAAATAGGTACGTGCAAAGCGCAAGGCATAAAAAACATACAATATTTTAGATGTAGCGATTATTGCCACATAACAGAGCTTTAGGCTTTTGATTCCAATTCTTCAGCAGTAGGCAAAAAACAAATTAAGGTCACACAAGTGAAGCCATTTTGGTTTCTTACTTCTAGCACTCAAAACAGAGCTAATAGCATTTTATGCGCTTTCCGCAATATCTTTAATATCTTCAGTAGCTTCGACTTTGTTAACACCAACTTTATTTTCCCATTTAAACGTTAAAATAAGACTTATCAACCTAAAAAATAAATAAAAATAATTGGAAAGAATGGCGCCGGTATGACATAAAATCCGAATGAACCTATTGTAACAAGACTTATCTATGCGAGGGTAGATTGATATTATAGTTAACAGTCCATAGATAAGCTTGCTATAGTCAAGTGACGTTTATGTCATTTTTAAATATTTCAAAGTGTCACTGTCAGTTATAAAATCATTTTGACATTGAAGTGAATTGTCAGTTATCAAGTTCCCGACATGAGTCAGTCTTGAACGAGGCACCGTAGTGACAAGTTGTAAGGTTAGTAAAATGATGTGATTGTGATTTATATTATGTACTGATCTAGGCTGAATAATTTATAATAAACATTGTTATTGCGTTGATTTATCCGTTGTTTCAATTCTATGATTCCCTTCTGAGGTCTGGTTATATCTCAGAAGTGGGATGAACGAAACACTTTTTGTGTTGCGGTAAACCACCCCACGAGCTCGACCGCCGATAAATAAAACTATATTCATTTTAAAACGGGAAATCAACGCAAATACAAGAAGAAAATTAAGGAAATGTGTGAATTAACATGACATGATAGTATTGTGAACCCCGATTTAACCAAATAAAGCAGATTGGTTCAACAGTTTATTTTCGAAAAATATTTTTGTCAATGGTCGTAATGGATCAGGTAGATAGATATTATAGAAATATTGGTTTAAGCTGATATTTGAGTGTGATTAACGTCAAGAAATGATATTATTTTAATAAAAATATCTAACATTTTTCGTGATGAATACAGATTAAAAACAATAAATGAATACCTTGTTAACTATAATCTTTCCTGTAGTCTATTAATCTTTGTCCCATCATTGGAGGTAGTTTAGTGGGAGTAGAAATACAAATTAAATAGAGAAATTTAGTCAACAAAATGCTTGGAAACTGACAAAGAACCCCAAAATGCATCGCCATTCTTGTGATGAATACAGATTAAAAACATAAATTCCGAAAACATGTAAGAGAATTAAATATAGTGAACATACAGTTACAAAATAATGTTCAAATACCCACTACAATTTTAAATTTAGTGTCTAAGTGACTGTAAGTTGTGAAATTTGTACACAATACATTAACAAAATGTTCCGAGTTTCAGAGAAAATGAGCGACAAGGAAAGCAAGGCGGATTATCGACGCACTTGCAACCCTTCCCGCAACTACGAAAGACAGAGGATGCGTAGTGAATCATCACGTAGTCAGAAGCGAGACTCAGGGGAAGTGGAGAGGCGCAGTCGGAGCCGCAGTCGTAGTAGCCGTGGCGATGACCAACAACCAACGCAAAAATCTCGGAGGCGCAGTCCAGGTCGTGATCGTCGGCGCAGCAGCGCGACGCGTAATCAACTGAGAAGCCGCAGCGTCAGCAGCACGCGAACGCTACTCGAGCAAGAACGTGAGCTGTCCAGGGAGAGGGAAAAATTAAGAACCCTTGAAAACCAGGTACGCAAAGAACGAGAGAGATTAACGGAACGGAACCGATCACGTAGGCATTTCGAGACGCCCGAACCTAGACCGGACAATCGTGAGCAGACTAATACTGGCAAAAGTAGCTCAACTCGGTACCGTTCCTTAATCACCCCCACGAAACGACACGCACCCAGTGATGACAAACTTGAAGCACATGACAACAAGAAAACTAAATTTATAACTACAGACTTGTTTGAAGATTTCTTTTTAAAACTTTTTAAGTCTAAAGCAGGGGATCGTGAATCGTTTTCCAGTTCATCATTTAATAATGTTGTACCAGACTTTGACCCTATCTCGAAGGAACAAATCATTCATATCTGGCTCGATCGATAAGCAAACGGTTCACTATGCCCTGCCCAAACTCACCGGATTAGCTAAGACATGGTTTCAGGGTCTGCCCTCTATTAAGCATAGTCGGCTTGAATGGAAGTTGATGCTAAAGGAATCATTTCCTACAACAGAAAATTATGCAGAAGTTTTGACAGATATGCTTAATATACGGGTATGCTTTGGAGAATTTTATGAACTTTATTATTTTGCGAAAATCAATTTACTGAATAGATGTAAAATATTTGGAAAGCAATTGTGATTGAACTTGGAAATTGAACAGTGGATTGTTTATTTTATGGGGTAGACGACAGGGGAGTTCGTGTAGGTGTAGGTGAAGCAGCCAAATTCGATAAACCAGAAGATGTACTTGATTTTTTTTTAAGACCATTAAGTATCACAGCAGAAATTAGTCGGACTCTAATAAAGGTTTTAGTAAGGACAAGCGTCCTAGCAGTACATCGGTAGGTTATAGTCCGGTAAAAAAAAAATATAGATAACACGACGTCAAGCAAAAATAGTGGCGCGAAAGGGCAAATGAAGTGCTTTAACTGTCAGGGTATCGGTCACCCCAGCTTTAAGTGGATTGGAGTGGATTTAAGTGGTTGGTTTTTTATGGGACATGACAGTTCCCACTGTCCTAGATTAAAGGATCAAAAAAAAATCTCCATAGAATAAAGAGGTCCTGTAGATTTCCTTCACTGAAAATATGTAACGACTAATACAAGGTTATGACAAATATTATCGGAATCGCTACAGTATTTAGGTTTTCAAGCAACATTAATTCGTGAAAATAGTGTTCTAAGATTAGGATTTAACTGGAACGGCGTTAATGGCCCATATTGAGAGGACTAAAGAATATACCATACTTACCGCTAGGGTGTACTTTAGTGAGTGACATACAAGGCAATTCGGAAAAGGATGTCGAAGTGCTTAAAGTGGATGACCACTTAGTTAATTATGACGTGTAGCTTGGACATAGTTTTGCTGAAAATCATTTTAGATTATTAAAACTCCAACAGATGTAATATTTGAACTAGATCACTATTCTAAATAACATCAGTCTCTATACAACTTGTGATGTAGACATTGTTGAGATCATATCAGTCCCTGTAAGGACAAACGTTGCTCGTAAGGAGATATATATGTAGGCGGATCGGTTAGGGGCTGCGCGAGTCATGAGTAGGTTCTACCTCTTACCTGGAAAATATGAAGTTCATAAATCTGAATGTCGTTTATTAGTTCTAAATGTTGGGTTGAATCCAATACTAAGTATTATTTTAAAATTTCATTAGATAATATAATTTAGCAATCTAGTATGTATTTATTTGTTGAATAATAACCTATCGGATAAAAAAAAAAAAAAAAAAAAAAAATAGAATATAATTTGATATCAAAATTGCGAGATAAAATCTAGGAAACATTAAAAGTATCATTTAATATTAGTAATTAATTTATTGACAATTTAGAGTACAATCTTTATTTAGAGTACTTAGGACTGCCATTACACTCAGTTGTTGGATCGGAGAATTTAGACTTACATGTATTCAGAATAACTACTGGGTTAAATAATCACGTTTCTATCACTCTTAACGCGGTAAATACATATTATATTACTATGATGATTGATGACGTAGATAGGACAGATTAGTATTCGAAGTCAAGACGAAATTAGTTCTTAAAGGGAGTGAACGTATTAAGAGAAATCAGGAGAAAAATAAGAATCGGTATGACAAACACAACAAGAAGGCCACGAATTATAAGGGGGGCGATGTGGTTAGGAAATAGGGCTAAGTTTTAATACCCTGCTTGCTCGTCCAGTGATGAACATGACGATGAAAGTGATAGCAATTTTAAGAAATAATGTTGTTAATTAGATGTGAATGATGAGTTTATGAGTTACTTGATTTATCGAATTGATATTTAATCTAATTTATAAATTGTGATGATTATAATAATGATTACATGATGCTAGATGGTGTCTGGCATATGAACTAGCCAGTCGCTAATATTGTTGATTAGATGTGAATGATGAACTTATGAGTTACTTGATTTATTGAATTGATATTCAGTCTAATTTATGATTTGCGATGATTATAATTATTATGATTACATGATGCTAGATGGCGTCTGGCATATGAACTTGCCAGTCGCTAATATTGTTGATTAGATGTGAATGATGAACTTATGAGTTACTTGATTTATTGAATTGATATTCAGTCTAATTTATGATTTGCGATGATTATAATGATGATTACATGATGCTAGATGGCGTCTGGCATATAAACTTGCCAGTCGCTAATATTGTTGATTAGATGTAAATGATGAACTTATGAGTTAGGTACTTGATTTAGTGAATTGATATTTAGTACAATTTATGATTTGTGATGATTATAATAATATGATGACTACATGATGTTAGATGGCGTCTGCCATATGAACTTGCCAATCGCTTATATTGTTAATTAGATGTCAATGATGAGTTTATGAGTTACTTGATTTATTTAATTGATATTTAGTCTAATTGTGATTTGCGATGATTATATGATGATTAAATGATGTTTGATGGCGTCTGGCATATGAACTTGTCAATCGCTAATATTGTTAATTAGATGTCAATGATGAGTTTATGAGTTACTTGA
Organism: Diarsia dahlii; assembly: GCA_949775195.1. Lineage (NCBI taxonomy): Eukaryota > Metazoa > Arthropoda > Insecta > Lepidoptera > Noctuidae > Diarsia > Diarsia dahlii. The sequence goes on along the minus strand of OX459217.1, from coordinate 8,775,509 downwards.
TTTATTTAATTGATATTTAGTCTAATCGTGATTTGCGATGATTATATGATGATTACATGATGTTTGATGGCGTCTGGCATATGAACTTGCCAGTCGCTTAGGGATAAGTGAGGGTGTTTGAGTCGGGCAGGATTAGGCGTTGGGATTCGCCGCCCAGGATTGGCTCAAAGTACCGCTGCCGATGACGGAGTGATGGTGAAGGAAGTAGCCTCACTTCGCTCGGCAATAGATATGATGTGATATGGCGTCTGGCATATGAACTTGCCAGTCGCTTAGGGATAAGTGAGGGTGTTTGAGTCGGGCAGGATTAGGCGTTGGGATTCGCCGCCCAGGATTGGCTCAAAGTACCGCTGCCGATGACGGAGTGATGGTGAAGGAAGTAGCCTCACTTCGCTCGGCAATAGATATGATGTGATATGGCGTCTGGCATATGAACTTGCCAGTCGCTTAGGGATAAGTGAGGGTGTTTGAGTCGGGCAGGATTAGGCGTTGGATTCGCCGCCCAGGATTGGCTCAAAGTACCGCTGCCGATGACGGAGTGATGGTGAAGGAAGTAGCCTCACTTCGCTCGGCAATAGACATGACGATAAGTTGAGTGAGAATGTTTGAACTGGGCAGGATTGGCGTATGAACTCGTCGCCCTTGAATAGTTCAAAACATTGCGGCTGAAGTGTTGTGAGAGTGAAGGAAGTAGCTTTCACAGCACTCAAGCTATAAAATAGATGATAATGATGATCTAGAATTAAGACTGATTATTTTTATTTCTTTATTATTCTTGTTATACATCTAAATATGTACAAGTTATTTTATTTTGTAATTGTTAATGATTGAAAATTGTTTGATAGATAGAAGATACTGATCAAATCTATTCTTATACAATATTTAGGAACGAAGGGACTCGTTCTTGAAGGATGGCCGACTGTAACAAGACTTATCTATGCGAGGGTAGATTGATATTATAGTTAACAGTCCATAGATAAGCTTGCTATAGTCAAGTGACGTTTATGTCATTTTTAAATATTTCAAAGTGTCACTGTCAGTTATAAAATCATTTTGACATTGAAGTGAATTGTCAGTTATCAAGTTCCCGACATGAGTCAGTCTTGAACGAGGCACCGTAGTGACAAGTTGTAAGGTTAGTAAAATGATGTGATTGTGATTTATATTATGTACTGATCTAGGCTGAATAATTTATAATAAACATTGTTATTGCGTTGATTTATCCGTTGTTTCAATTCTATGATTCCCTTCTGAGGTCTGGTTATACTATTTTCAGAAGCGGATGACAGGAGGCATTTGCGTTCGGAAAGAAACTTTTTTCTTTAAACTTATGTAGGCGTCGGTGACTTAAAAGCCGAGACTACACTAGTCTTCCTAATCATCGAGGACAATACAACAACAAGTATAATAGAACCGATGTGGCATATCAACCTGTCCGCCATTTTGTTTTTTTTTCGAAATCGCGGCCCACGATGAAAGTGGTTTATAAGGATAGAGGACATACAGACGAACAAAAAATGTTCAGTAACACGGTACCCAAAGTGTCACGTTACCGAGATATTTGAAAGTAAAGATCGACAAATGAGTACAACAACAATCATTAAATAATTAAAAAAATAGCCTTATTACATGTATATGCGTTAAATTGTATCCAAATAATAGTTCCCAGGTTGATTATTACTATACGCACGAGAAAATCGCTTCGCATCGCTATAAAACGCTATGTTATGTCAAAGAATAGTTTTCTCGTGCTCTTAGTAGTATGTAATGTACCTACTCTCTTTCAATAACCAGTAATAATAATAATCAACGCCAAAATACACGTAAAAGGTCTATTTTTTATGTGCTCATTGTACTCATATGTCCATCTTTACCTTCAAATATCTCGGTAACGTGACACTTTGGGTACCGTGTTACTGGACATTTTTTGTTCGTCTATATGTCCTCTATCCATACATACCACTTTCATCGTGGGCCGCGATTTCGAAAAAAAAATTAAAATGGCGGCGGGTCGATATGCCAGCTCCCATACAAAAAAGTTCAAACCCCTTAGTTAGGTACCTGCATACATTAAAATTTATAGTTGAAATAGGTAACAAATTACTCATAGGAAAATTTGTGTCCTCTATTTTCAACTAAGCGGAGCTTGATCGCCCAGCGTAGCTATTCACAATCCAATCGAACCGAATATGTCTTATGTCTATCTCGCTATGACAAAAAAAAGTAGACATACTACATATTCGACTTGATTGTTTGTGAATAGATATATTTTAAGAGGCCACACGATGCAGTGCGGCGCCGGAGCGGTGCCGCAACGGCATCCTACATACAACTCACTGACCATGTCACTCGATGAGTTGCGGAGTCACCCGCGTCGCACCGTGGGCGCAACGCGGTGGGGCACCGCACCGTGAGGCCTGGGTCTTATGGCCAGGTTATTATTGTTATGTGAGTAATTATGTAGGTGTGTATTGAAGGTGATATTATAGGTATAGATCAATAACATACAAACAAAACTTTAAATTGTTTATTAACTTAAACCTAAACATATAAATACATACTGGTACATACTGGTATAGCAATCAAAGTAATAATGTACGGTGGGCGGACACCCTTTCAGATCCATATCAATTGGAATGTGGCGTGAGGCAGGGTGGTTTGAGCTCGCCCCGTCTTTTTAATCTATACTAATATTATAAAGCTGAAGAGTTTGTTTGTTTGTTTGTTTGTTTGTTTGTTTGTTTGTTTGTTTGTTTGTTTGTTTGAACGCGGTAAACTCAGGAACTGCTGGTTGGAATTTTAAAATTCTTTTTGTGTTGGATAGTCCATTTATCGAGGAAGGCTATAGGCTATATAACATCACGCTACGGCTAATAGGAGCGGAGCATAAATGAAAAATGTTACAAAAACGGGAAAAGGTATTTCTTTTTTGCGAGCTTCCGCTGCGTGCGCTGAGAAAACGGTTTAAGTTACGCAAATATCATGTATGAAGGAATTGTTCCTCTTTAAAATTTCAAAAAAAAAGTCCGCGACAGCATATATCTATCTTTTAAGATTGACTCACTGTAACCTTTTTTTACTATTAAACTGTTAGGTTAAAAATAATTATTTTTTGCGAAGCTTATTTAACCCATATGGTATTAATCTATATCTAAATAAATGTGTTTGTTAGAAGGAAAATTTAATATAGAATATTTGGGCCCTTTACTCTAAACAGTTTAAACAGATATCTTAGAAGATATCGCAATATAAAAATATCCGCGCGGCAAAATAATTCGCGCGTCGCAATGTAGGGAGATTCTTTCCGGGAAATTCAAATTCAAAATATTTACTGCATCATAATGTTTACAAGTACAGAGTGTTATCGTTTAAGTAAACAGTAAGAGATACCTATAGTTATTCACACTTTATTATAATCTAAGCTAATCTAAACCATCTAAACTATTATATTAAAAAAGAAAGATAAGATTTTTTGTTTGTTACGATTTAGCTTAATTTATGTCGGATAGTCGATATATCGAGAAAGGTTATAAGCTATATTTATGTGACGCAGACTAAGTTGCGTGGGTCAGCTAGTTTGTATATAAATGCCCTAATCGAGGAGCTCAGTAGCCAGAGGGTTGGTTGTCACATAGATGACGTATGTGTAAATAATCTTAGCTATGCGGACGACATGGTGCTGCTGAGCGCCTCGGTTTGTGGCATTAGGAAATTATTACAAATTTGTGAAAATTATGCAGATGGTCACGGCTTAAAGTATAATGTGAAAAAATCCGAGTATGTTGTCTTTAGGGCTGGTACTAGGTGTCCCGCTAGCGTGCCCCCTATAAAGTTGTATGGAGATGAGTTGGCTAGGGTACCACAGTTCAGATACCTGGGTCATCTAATTACCGAGGACCTTAAGGACGACATGGATATTGAACGTGAACGTAGGGCACTGTCCGTGAGAGCAAACATGATTGCTCGCAGGTTTGCCCGATGTACGAATGAGGTAAAAATCACTCTCTTCAGGGCCTTCTGTACATCTTTTTACACCTGCAGCCTGTGGGCAGTCTATACTCAGAAAGCGTACAGTGCCCTACGGGTACAATACAATAATGCGCTTAGAACGATGTTGCGGCTGCCCCGCCACTGTAGTGCGTCACGTATGTTTGCAGAGGCGCGCATCGATTGCTTCTACGCTACTCTGCGCAAGCGGTGCGCGTCAATGCTGAGCAGAGTGCGGGCTAGTCGCAACAGCGTTTTAGGTATGATAGCCAGTAGACTTGACTGTCTGTACATGAATCGATGTATTAATGTTCACATGAGTATTGATACATCGATTCGTGGATCAGGCAGGGGGCGAGTGGATTAAGCCTGTTTTACTAACATTAGTTATAAGTTATTGTACTACTAACAAATTGTATCACAGTTAATTTTATTTTTTAATATGTATTACTTATGTGATTTTTATGCCTACTAACATAGTTTATAAGTTCAACTGTTACTAACCATTATGGATCTTTGTTATTCGATAATAAATAAATTATTATTATTATTATTATATTATATAAATAATATCAAGTATATTTTTGTCTTCATAAAACAAAAAATATATAAATAATTGCCAGCATAGTAATTATAAAGAGAACATAAAAATAAAACAGATTTCTTTTAGCACAGAAAAATATAGGTAACTAAATCGATTTATAGACGCTAGCACATCAAGCTACCCGATACTGTCGAATTTTCCCAATCAACCTAGAACCCATATATCCCTTTAGGAATATGGAAGATCTATTGTAAGTAATTTGACAGATTTATAGTAACTTGATGTGTACATCTTTCGGCCTACTACTTACAAACACGAAAAATAACATCTCTCATTTCTGGCCCCGTTTTCATAAGATTCAGAAAGTCATATCTCTATTTCGCTCACTCATAACGTAATGTCAAAAAAACGACTTATCGAATTGAAATCGAATCGAAGCGTTTGTGAATAGGGACCCGAAGGCGTAAACTCTATGGTAATCCGATGAAGTTATAGGTCGAAAGAGGTGTATTTAAAAAAAATAAAAGATTCATTCTTTGTACATTATGTAATGTGTAATGAATGTATGAGACGAAAAGTTGCTTTAGGCAAACCTGTAAACGCTTTAATAGCTGCCTTATTTTGTTCACCCCTTTTCAACCATTTATCGTTTTCGACAACTAAACTAGTATTAGTTTACCGGCTTTTATATCCTCGGTTCACGGCACGGAGAAATTAATCAGGAATATCCTGGCTTCCACACTGGTTGGTTTTGATGTGCCGTGTTTCTCCGAGGCTATAGTCGCTTGGAAAATGGCTTGCCCGAATACAGAAGAACCCGACCATCCATTTTCCTAGAGACGGTGGGACGAGCCGCTCTGCAGGGTAGTTCAGAATAATCTACTGAACACGTCTGCTACTACTGCTGAGCGTGCGCGCCTGCTGGCTGTGGGTGAGTGGGAGTCGGGTCTTTGGCTTCACGCACTGCCGTCGTCAAGCATTGGCTTTACGTCTTGGTGCCGTATGCTGCACTCCTCATCGCTGTCAATGTGGTGAAGCTGTCAGCAACCTCGGACACCATGGCCTGTCCTGCAGTCGAAGTGCGGGTCGTTTTGCGCGACACGCAAACATAAACGACATCATCCGACGAGCTCTTGTTACCGTCGGCGTCCCTGCTGTCTTAGAGCCAAATGGCTTGGCACGCGACGATGGCAAAAGACCGGACGGCATGTCGTTGTTTCCTTGGAAGATGGGTAGGCCTTTGGCTTTAGTATGGGACGCAACTTGCGTCGATACTCTTGCGCCATCGCATCTTCCAAGCTCTTCGTGTTGTGCTGGCGCTGCCGCTGCGGCTGCGGAGAACCTCAAGCGGCGTAAATATAGTAACCTTTGTGGAAACTATATTTTCGAGCCGTTTGGGGTTGAAACTTTAGGGCCGTGGGGTCCTAGTGCACACAGCCTTTTTAAGGAGATTTCAAAACGCCTTGTTGACGCTTCCTCCGACCCAAGGGCTGGCTTTTTCTTTGGCCAGAGGATAAGTGTTGCCATACAACGCGGCAACGCTGCCAGTCTCTTGGGTACTTTACCTGCTGACAGCGTTGAGGAGGAGTTTTTCGATGCCCTTTTGTAGTTATTTTGTTTTTAGGTTAGTTTAGTTTATATATTTAGTATAGTCTTTTATTACAATAAATAATATACTTTTTTATTTGTAATTTGTGATATACATTTAAAAAAAAATGTGTTACATGTTAAGCACAGATCATAACAACAATAATGTAAAAAATACTTTTAAGTACAACTTCCTTTTCTAACAGAAACCAAGAGCGAATTACACTTCTAAAACTAAACGCTATCAGTATAATTATCTAATCTACGTTGCGGGGATCCGCTGGATGCGAGACGCACGGGACCGGTCAATGTGGCCCTTGGGGGAGGCCTATGTCCAGCAGTGTACATCTTTCGGATGAAATGATGATACAGGAAGTCTAGTTCCATCTGTTTCCAATACTAAAGTAACAATTAAAACAATATTCATCGTAGGCTACCTGATCGCATTAAATTTCATTAGTAAATTCGCTCTTAAACGTAAAAATAAGCTTATCATTTTAAAATTTAAATGCGTAATAAAATGCCAGACACAATTTTAACAAACACTCCAAAAACATACGCCCAAAAATGCATTTAAACAAATAAAAAAAGAATTTGAGATTTCGTAAAATTTTAAATACCTACTACTTATATAATTATATTATGACTTCGTTATTTATATCTAAGACTAACTGCGGTTCTCAGATATATTTAATGATTAAGTAAATAAACCGTCTCTTAGTAAAGATTTGACATACATTTGAATGACAACTGTCAAAACCATTACTAAGTGATGGCCTAAGTAATCATTAAAGCTCTCTGAGTGCGGCAGTAAATGTTTAACCTATTGGCCTATAATAGACCAATATAACAATGTGCACCCATAAAAAAATCGGCCTGTTTCAAGCCAAAAAAGATTACAATTAATAAACTCCGCCAGATTAATTGTTTAGCATATTGAGCCGACCCCAACATAGTTGAGAAAAGGCTAGGCAGATGATAATGATTTAAAAGACAGTTCTAAAGATAAAAAAAAGAATGATAGTGCATTATTCTTTTGGTACGTGGCCATAGTCGGAACTACAGCCACCATTTTGTTTTTCCAATTTATACTCCACAAACAATTAACAATAATTTACCAACAGCGCTCTTCTGTAAATATCAATAAGGCGCCAAAAGAACTTAGAAAATTTAAAAAAAAAGAGTAGATAAGTAACTGTCAGTTTTGACAGTTCTATGAATTTTGACGTAGCGTGTCAACTTTTAGTAAATTATTTACCATGTGCACAAGTAATTAATTAATATGGTAATACAAGGTAACAAGATGTAAGCACTGGGTCGGTCGTTGTAGCGATGATTGGGAGTGGGTGGTGGGTGGTTAGCTGTGGACCTTATTCTGCTAAATCAAGGTGATACCTACATAAAAAAATTAGTAATACAAAAAACACTTCGATTCGATTCCGATTCGGAAAGTCGTATGTACGCCAAAAAAAAAAGACGTATGACTTATCGAATCGATAGCAAATCGAAGCGTTTGTGAATAAGGGTTTAGGTACCTACTTACAGGCATCATGCCTGTTATTCTCGAAAGGTTTTGCATTCACGAGAACCATTATGTATACACTCAGCCACTGACCGAGTGTCTATATTACTGTGGGTAATTTTATGATATTACGAATAATACCCATTTTATATAATCTAAAAGTACTACGCTTTTAGATTATATAAAATGGGTAATAACTCGAAGTTTTGACCAAAATTCTACAAGAAAATCAGTTTTGAATTTTGCTAAATGTATACAGAAAGTGTTGGTCAGTCGCTCCAAGTAAAATACCAGTATACAGCTGCATTGGGTGAGACTGGAAGCCGACTTCAACCTAGTCGGGAGAAGGATAGGCAGACACAGCTGAATACCAGTAGTTTACATGGAGCGACTGCCTATCTGACCTCCACAACCCAGTTAATACTGGGTAATAAGACTTTCAGTCACTGACTAACTGTAATAACTGCCAAAGATCTAAAAATGACAGCCGGGACCAACAGCTTAACGTGCTTTCCGAGGCACGGAGTACCACCGCATTCTAAATGGAATTATAAGTAGTACCCCATAGAGTGTGTTCTCGCATTCTTGTAATAATCAAAGTACTCTTGCGGGGAGTTTGCATGCTTCTTCACAACCTCATCTAGCTGCATTTGATCACCCCAGTCAGCCTGAAATGTGAGAAATAAATTATTTAATGAGGCCTGAAAATATCAAGAAATCATCGGCAAACCATTCAATAGGCCCGGTATCCACCAAAGCGGAGAGATGTGCCAAATTCGACCAATCACAAGAAGGGCGAAAGACCAAATGTAAATTTTAACTTATGTGATTGGCCGATTTTCGCATTCTCCTCTCGTCTCCGCTCCTTTCCGTTTCGGTGGATACCGGGCCTTAATCGGCGAAACATGCAGTCGCTAAATAATGTATCGGCTAATAGTTTTTTTGTATTAAAGTTCAACGGTGAACCATGCTTTCTGTAGATAAATACATAGTTCAAGGGGAAATTAATATACCGTATGGAACTCCAAAAGGGTTGTACCTTTTCAAGAGAAGCAGAATTATTACATCTCTACTAGCTGTGTACTGCATGCGTTGCATTGCACCTTTTGCTAGGTACCTCCACTACCTTTGGGTGGGGTTAGCAGGGTAAAAGTAATTTACAACCTATTCTCATACCTACTGAATATACACACAAAATTTCGAAAAAATCGTTTGAGCCGTTTCCGAGGACTATGGCAACTAAAACTGTGACATGAGAATTTTATATAAGTATAGATAATATATAACCACAGTCATACGTATTACGCGCGCAAATCCTATTTTGCTCGGAAATAAATTTAAAAGTGGAACATCCACGTGACCCAATTTAGAAGTTTGACATAGCTATTCACACACAAACAATCGAATCCAAACCGAATCGAATATGTCGTATGTCTATCTCTTTTTGACATTACGAGAGCGAGCGAGATAGAGTGTAATATAAAATATACTTACAAAGTTAGGGAACAGCCCTCTTTTCTCATCGAATTTCCTCTGGTTGACGCATCGGAGGAGATATAGCCTCTCCACCCAGGGCCAAATCATGTAGTCCAGCATCCCAGGTCGGTGGCCTCCGAAGTAGTTTGTACCTATAATCATGATAAAATAATAGTGGTAGTTACAAAAGGGATGTTATTGCATTCGAGGCGGAGTTCATTACCGAGCCGTAAAAAATATAGAGCCCTGCTGTCACAAATGCCCAAGTGAAATACATAAAACAGGAAATTAAAATATTAATAAATATATTTGCGTCCTAAATACGCACATTTACCGCTGCATGTAGGAATTGAAGCGTGTGGAATTTTTCTGCCTTGGGTTGCAGAAAATTAAAAATTCGTACGGGTGCAAAGTAAATTGCCTGTCGAACCTAAACGTAGTTTACTAAGAGCCAGTTTTCAAGGAAGTGTATTGTAAAAAGTATTATTACCTCTTGCTGCAAGTTCCTTTTCAAAGATATCCAGTGTTTGCACGATTTGTTCACTACCAAACGCGAAATTGGTGTCAAAACATTCTAAGCTGCCTTTTATCAGCTGAAAATAAAATGAAACCAGAATGAGCTTCATCATCATCATCTCTATTAACATAGTCATTTTAGCCGATAAAAGACGTCCAGTGCCACTGCATAGGCCTTCCCCAAGTGTCGCCACATTGAGCGGTCGCGTGCGTCTCGTATTCGGCAGATCTCCGCAACCTTCACGAGGTCATCGGTCCACCTAGTGGGAGCCTTTAAACGCAACGTCTTTAAAGAGTACCAATTAATAGCCTCCAGGTGTTCAAAGTAAGGGTAGAGGAGTGATGTGTATGCATCCCCACGGACGAAACGGGGACGAAACGCGCACAGGCGCCCGCTCGCGTATACGTCGCGTTCGCATTTTTGAATGATTTCTCGCAGTTCAACCTAGCAGGTTGACTACTGCTTAATCAGACTTTCGTATGGATGTCTTGAATTAAGGCCTCCAGCCAGGGCAAACAAACTTACAAACTAAGCGACTACAGGGCACACCCTGTGGGGTACGAGCCTCGGCTTAGGGCGTCTCTGGGGGATAGTTTAGTTTAGTTTAGTTTAACGGGGCTTTTATCCGCACTTAGCCTCTTGATTGGGCCATTGTGCGTGATGTTTTTGTAATACCTACTCCAACCAACATAGGTCGTCCCAGAATTGCAGCAGCCTTCCCAGACTGCTGCAGGCTTCCGGGAGAGTTAATGGGGATCGTAGAGTTTGTGCCCGGTGATCTGCTACGCTCCTGCACTCTAGGAGTACGTGCCGTGGCGTTTCTTCCGCTTCCATGCATCCTCTGCACAGTGGGCTGTCTGTTACACCTATGTTATGTAGATGTTTGTTTAGGGAACAGTGACCCGTTAAAATTCCTATGATTTTACGGAGTTTGTCCCTTTTAAGTTTGATGAGATTGCGAGTAAACTTCATTGATGCCTCCGGAACTGCATCTTTTGTTTGCCTGCATCCTTCACTGTTTCTCCATTCGGTGAGGTGTTTTTCTGTGGTTCTTGAACGCAGCCATGTTTTTGTTTGGGCCTGAGGTATGGGCAGTAGTGGTTCCGGTCCAAATACTGTATTGCTTGAGCCTCTCTCTTGGCCAGCTCATCTGCTGCGTCGTTACCCAGCGAGTTGCTATGTCTTTTTATCCATTGCAGGGTTACACTATTTGTGGTTGCAATGGATTGGAGTGCATTGTGGCATTCCAGTATTAGGACAGAGGTAATTGTGTTGTTTTTTAGGGCTTGAAGCACCGATGCACTGTCTGAGATGATCTTTATTTTAAAGTCACTGACGTCTCTGGCTGCAACTGCTTGTGCCGCTCTGGTGATACCGATACATTCGGCTTGGAAGATTGTGTTTAATTTATCTAGGGTATTTGATATTCAAATGTTTAGATCATTCGAGAAGACGCCGGCTCCAGTACCGTGTGAGGTCTTGGAGCCGTCCGTATATATCCTAACTTCATTGATGCCAGAGCTATCTACTGCTTCTGCAGTGAGTTGGATGTCGTAACTTCTATCGAACACATGGTGGCATGAAGTTTTATCCATGGGCGCCTCAAGGAGTGGTATTTCCTTCAGGATCCCATGCAAAACTTTTGAGTGTGTTGTTTCTGTATTTACTTTCCATAGTCCGTTTGATCTTAGTCTTAAAGCGGTTGCCTGAGCTTCCTCCTGTATGACCAGATCCAGAGGTCTTAAATTTAGAAGATACTCTAACGCTGCTGATGGAGTTGTTCTCATGCATCCAGTAGCTGCTACACTAGCTAGGCGTTGCAGACTCTGGAGTTTCGTTTTCACCGTGGTCAGCTGAGTTCTGGGCCACCATACAACTGATCCGTAGGTAATAGAAGGTCTGATGACTGATGTGTATAGCCAGAGTGTGATCTTTGGGTTAAGACCCCATCTCTTACCAACTAGTCTTCTACACTGATTAAAAGCTATACAGGCCTTCTTTGTTTTAGCCTCTAGGTGACTCGCCCAGTTCAATTTGTTATCAAGAATTATGCCCAGATATTTCACTTGCGTTGATAGGGAGAGTCTTGTGTTGAAAAGCTTTGGTAGTTGTAATTCTGGTAACTTCCTTTTGTTGGTAAAAAGGATAAGTTCTGTTTTCTTGGGGTTTACTGAAAGTTCGTGTTCTTCACACCATTCCTCTACTATCTGCAGAGCAGAGCGCATCACTTTGCATAGCATATCTTCAGCAGTCTCTGGGGGATGACAGCAAACGGCCGGGCTGGATCTGAGTGGTATCATTATTTAGGAACTGTTTTTCTTTGCTTGGATATCTTTGGGTAGATGAACTGAAGTCTGTGTATTTATGTATGTTAGTGTAGCTGATGCTCACGGCTTCGCCCGCGTCAAATTATAAACTTAAACCTTCCTGGAGAACCATTCTCTACATCGGAGAAAACAGCATGAAAATCGGTGCAGTAGTTTTTGAGTTTATCGCGAGCAGGCAGACAGACAGACGCGACGGAGGACTTTGTTTTAATAATATGTAGTGATGAAAACGTACCTCATTAAACCTCTCAATGAGCAGCCTATCCTGAGCCTTGACGTAAGGATCCCTTGCATGCAGCTGGTTCCTCGTGTACTTCTCATCAAGGTAGTCACAGATGACCACGCTTTCGAATAGATACTTGTCACCGTTGTCTGTGGGAATCTCTAGCACTGGGATCTTTACTGGAAATAAGAAAAATAGATAATAGTTTTTGGAACGGAGTTCCTTATCGCATGTAAATCGTTCCGATTTGTTTGCGGGCTGAGGGGCTACCCGTCGAGGCTGCGGGTTGTTCGAAAGAGATACCGCGGTCTCGAAACAAAGGGCTAAGAAGGAATACGGGTGGTTTTTAGTCACTATAAGTCTGACACTCCCTTCTGCTCTGCCCAAAGCAGGAGTCATTTGATGATTTACCAGCCCCAAAAAAAAGCCGGCCAAGTTTGAGTCGAACTCGCGTATGAAGTGTTCCGTACCATCGTAATAGCCTTTAAACTTTGTTTTTCACAGTGTTTGTCTATACTAATATTATAAAGAAGTAAAGTTTGTGTGTTTGTTAAATTGTAAGGGGTAATCTCGGGATCTACTGAACCGATTTTAAAAATTCTTTCACCAATAGAAAGCCACATTATTGCTGAGTGTCATAGGTTATATAAAAAACCGAAATATAAAAAGGCTTTTACGTGGTAGTCCGTTTTGCAAAGTGAATCGGAGAAAAAACCAAAGCAGCGGACGGCGCGCGATGGTTTCGGGTTTAATTCGGTTCGCGTTCGTGCTCGCTTCGGAGAAGGGGGCGTGGCCTTTTACATCTGAGAGGAGAGGTAGGTAGCGGCTCAGTCGCGTGGTCGGCTCCTTAGTTCCTTACGCAGCGGACGTCCCCGAAATAGTATATTTCATTATAAGTGCGGAAAGCCTGTCATTGCAAAGAGTTCCGACAAATGTCTACCCGAGCCGAGGCACAGCCGACGGCGAGGGTTGACAGTCGGAACAAGTTGCAATGACGGTTCCGCACGTGTACTGAACAACTATTTTTAATACAGTTGCGAAAAAATTAAACAATTTAATAAAATAATAAAACCGTAATTAAACTCGCAAAGAACATTTTTTAAAAATGGCGCCAACCGTAAAAGAATAAAGCAGAGATTTCTTTTGTTTTCTTCACCCATTCTGGGTAGGCAAAGGGAACTATGCCCATACAGCCAAGTCTTCAGTAGATTTTTTTTATTGATATGAAATGAAAATGAAATTTAATGAGATGAAATGGAATGAAACCTTTAACTCATTGAATCAAATAATTAAATCTGATAATGAAACAAATTAGTAGCTTCTTTAGAAATATTTGCATGAATCATAAAAACTTCTATGATTTTTTTTAGTAAAAACTTCGTGGTTGGTTTTTTTTTAATGGACATTATTTTGACAGTTGGGAAAGAGAACGCACGAGTTCGGAAATGGTAAAGAAAAAGCACGAGTACGTAATAGCCCACATCCCGAACGCTATACGTCCCTGCAATACGCCACTTTTTGAGCAACTGTATTAAAAATGAATTTTTCGAAACGTAATTAGCACACTTTCGACTAATTATGCCCAACGAAGTGGGCACGGGTCAGCTAGTATAATATAAAAAAAACAAAGACTCTATTTGATTATATTTAGACAGCTGATCGCAGATGAAACGTGGAAAAGAAATGTGCTTGTTTATATGACCAAGTGCCATATGTCAAAAACTGCTGACTACTTTTATCTCGTTCAAATCAATTTTTTATAGACGATAAATTATAATATAACTAAATGTGGCACTCGGAGACTGCCGCGGTAAAGCTATTGCATAGCATTTTTTATCAACAGCAAATAATAAATTATTTAATTTGACAACCTTGTTATTTTCCGTAACCATAGCAACCTGGTTGAATACTGAATCCTGAATATTTTCGTTAGGGAAATTCTGGATTCGCTCTCCACGCTCAAGGCCCGCGATAGAAGCTATGCAATTCAAATTTTCAAATTCAAATCGTTTATTGCAATCCATAATGTACATTTTTACAGGTGGTATAAAATAATTTTAGACACAATTATGGACCCTGTCGGGCACAGCAATTTTCTATATAAAATAATTAGAGAGAGGAAGAGCGCTTTGCTTCTTTTAATATTAAAGTTGGTATTATTTCTATACCTATCTTATATTATTAATCTATATATCTATATTTAATAGCTTAATATCATGCATATAAGCCGAGCTATCACATTTTTTGCGGACGAAATCGGGGGACTGCTTCGTCGGTCTAGTGCTCGCAAATTCGCAATGCGCTGTGCGCTCATGCGTCGCATGAGGTCCCGAGTTCGGATTTTCCATCAGAATTTCTCAGTAGCAGCCACGCACGGAGTCTGAAATCGTGCCCGATTGATGACAATAGAGTCCATGGAAATTAAACATATCGGAGAATATGGTATTCTTCATGATGACGATGATATGACAGGATGGATATCTCAAAATAACAGTCAGTGGTTCATGATAAACGATGAAGTCAACCACATGGAATGCAGTGAGGTTAGTAGGAAACACAACCACGACCAACCGCAGCGCCGTCCGCCCCGGAAGCCCCCGCTGGCTCGGGCTCCTCTAATGGCCTGTACAGACCGGCCGGCGGCCAAACGAACGCCAACGAACGGGTTTCGTTGACCTTCGTTGCTGCAATCTGGACGGCTTAGGGGCTTAGGGTAAGGGGTAGGTAAACCTAAACGTTAAGTAGGTTTAGGTTTACCAAGGTTTTGGTAAACCCTTGCCCTTAGGTAAACGCTAGCGAACGATAAATATCCATCGTTGGCGTTCGTTTGGCCGGTCTGTACGCAGCTTTAATTGACGAGCGCCTCTGTCATCATTCATCTGACAGTTGTTGTTATAAATCGTGCCAGAACTAAACACACCCAAGCAACTACTAAAGAGGTTGAACTACACGACAATAGTTGCTCGACATTCCAGGAGTTCTGATTTTATCCACGTTCAGAGACTGCAATCTCCGACAAACATAACTAGTGAAAAGTGGGTGTACTATTCACAGCTCAGCTACAGCTTCGCCTAACTCCTCGGGTATTGCAGGCGTAATGTTATGCTGTAGTCGCAGTCGAAGTGCTAGTATGTCAATAAATAGATGAATGATAGTACTTACATCTAGGATTCTTGCTCCTGAACCATTCAGGGAGCCTGAGGGGGTCGAGTTTATAGACCTCGAATTTCGCCTTCTTAGCCTCCAAGATCAACAGGACCCGGTGGCCATAGGGATTCATATCCACGTGGTACAGACGGAGTTTGTCTGTCAGCTCCGGAGGGGGCATTGGACCTGGAAACAGAGATACAAATTATTTTTCTTACAATACAAAAAAGAAAAATCAGGGACTGGCGAAATGAGTGTGGACTTAGACAAGTCTAAAGCTTCGGCAATAGGGTAGTTGGCTGACTAAAAATAAATATGATTCTGTTTAATCCGTCTGTTACATTATCGAAAAATATTGGATAGGTTTTTTGTTTTATCAAATGAATAAAAGTTGACGAAAATAAAACGTGCCAAAGATCGTGAGCGGGGGCTGGTGACGTCACTTTCTGGTAAAAAATGTACCAAACTGTGACGTCGCGCGACTTTTCCGAAGCACTGTATCGTCTTCATTTATTATTTACGTGAAAAAAAAAATATGTGTCCAATACTTTTTGGAAATCTATCAAATCAAATCAAATCAAATCAAAATATCTGACGGACTAATTAGATTTTTTTTTATCAACTACCCTATTACAGCGTAAACATAATTAGCCTATAACGTTCCCACAGCTGGGCCAGGCCAGGCCTCCTCTCTATGAGAGGAATTAATTATTGTGGGTTGGTAATTTCACATGACATGTCTTCAAATATTTCGGTTCTAGGACACGCCAGTTTCCTCACGATGTTTTCCTTCACCGTTTTGAGAGCATTACAGCTGGAATGACTAGCGTAATGTACCTAAATACTAATCTAGTGCAACTGACATTGATGTAGTTCTGCAAGTAACAGGTAGGTACGCTGTTATTTGCAGCCGCCATTAGCCTATTTACATATAGCGGGTCAAGGAGAATTACATCGATAAGTTCGTAGAGACGGTTTGTTAGGTCGATTCTTCGTCTTGACGATTAAATATGTGGATGTGTAGCGACTTTCTTTTTTGTAAGCATCTAGCTGATACCCACTACTTTTTGTTTGCGTGATTTTATAAAAAAACCGGCCAAGTGCAAGTCGGACTTACACATGAAGGGTTCCGTACCATTGTATGTAGTAGATATTGAGAGATTTTTCATGTTATTTTAGCACCATAGACTTCATACAGGTTTTCCTGTAATCTATACGTGTTGAACTAACTTCTGTATTTTTTTTTTCAAAATTTGTCAAATGGTCGGACAGACAGACAGACACACGATGACACGAGTGATTATATAAGCTTAATAGAGTTCCGTTTTTTCCTTTTGAGGTACGGAACCCTAAAACTAGCTGTATGCGTTGCAATGACTTATAAAACGTGGATAAGAGGTGCACGGTTAGGGTTGGTCGTTTCTTATGGAGAAGAACAGGCAAGAAACTCCATGGTTACTCTTTTAAAATGGTTTGGTTTCACAATATTTTCATGTAACAGCATTAGTACTTAGGTATGGGGACAACGTGTATATGGTACCGTCCGAAGGCGATTTCAGGCCAAACTAGGACTCATCACAAAATAACGATCATAGAGCAAACCGTTTACATGAGTTTGGATAGGACTGTGACTAACAACGCGCGAGCCGAGCGAGCGCAGTAAGCGAGAGGTGCCGCGGCAGCGGTAATTGATAAATTATTTAATGACTGCAGTGTAATTGCTTTGTTTGGGTCTCAGACCAAGAAAAAAAGAAAGACCAACCAACACCAACAGTGAAGTCACTAAACCACGCGCCTATAGCAAGTAAACATACAAGCTCACGCACACACCTACACTAAAACCACACGTATTTCTCCTAGAACGTCACGACTTCACGAGCCATTGTCTACACACATAGATAAAAAGTTGACTTCACTTTTGATGTTCGTGGCGCGCCGTCTTCCTTTTTTTGTTGGTCTGAGGTTTGGGTTCGTGTCATCCTTTTGGGGGGTGGGAAATCAACAAATGACTCCTCCCGCTCGGTAGGGAGTGTCAGACTTCTACTGACTAAAAACCACCCATGTTGCTTCTTAGCCATTTGTGTCGAGGCCACGGTATCTCTTTCGAACAACCCGGAGCCCCCAAACTTCTACTCCTAGACAAAACCGTTTTATTGACACGATAATACGGTTTCGCTTAGGACCAACTAGTTTTGCCTGAAATTAGGTATACAATTCATAATATTGTTTTTTCGAGATTGTACCTACCTAAACAAAATAGGTACTCGCTTATGAACTTATCATACATTTTTGCATGCTTATCTGACGCGTAACCCAATTACGTGAATTACTTAAATGATAGCAAGTGCAAACATTTTATCTAGACCTAAACTGGATAGCTATTCAGTACCGGAAAAGATTGTGTGTGTGTAAAATCTAGATTACAAACTGACATCTTTTTTCTTCCATTAGGAAAAGTTCCACAAACAATGGGGGCAATGGGTGCATTTTCTAGAAAACTCGCTCTTATCGCACTACGATTAGGATCAAGAATTCAAGATTCAATGTATTGTGGATATTTGTGACTGCAGTTTTCGGCTCTTTAACAACTTCGGCTGCGGCTCGGTTGTGAATTCTGCCTCGAACGAATGCAATAATAAAATTTCAGACACTTCTATCAAAATGTAGTATGTACCTACTATATTCTATGTTGGTGGTTGGTTTGCAGTCCAAACGGATGCAGCTGAATACCAGTACCTTACATGAAGCGACTGCCTATCTGAGCGATTGTCTCATGAGATGACGAGAAACAAAGAAGTATGGAAGAGGAAGCCATGCTGCGCCGACCCCAACTGGATTGGGTTATCATTATCAGCCTATAATGTTCCCACTGCAGGGACTCAGGCCTCCTCTAGGGGAGAGGGATGGGCCTAAGTGCAGGTTGGTAGATGTCACACATACCTATTCTAAAAAAAAACCGGCCATTTGCGAGTCGGACTCGCGCACCGAGGGTTCCGTACAAACAAAGTTTAAAATTACTTAGAATATTTTTATTATGTGATGTAACTAAAAATTTATGGTTTTCGTAATTTTTCCTTTATCTATGCTATAAGACGTTGCTTCGTACCAAATTTCAAGATTCTGAGTTCACGGGAAGCACCCTGTAGGTTTTGATTCCCTTGCAAGTGTCGAAAATTTGCGGCATAAACGGCTGTATCTTTTGATTGCGTTGGCTTAGAAGTTTGATTTTTTCACAGCTTCAAGGGACAGTAGACCTGAGTAATTGATATAAATTTCAGCTTCATACCTCCACGCGTTCCTGAGAAAAAGGGTCTTGACAGACGGACGGACGGACAGACGGACAACAAAGTGATCCTATAAGGGTTCCGTTTTTTCCTTTTGAGGTACGGAACCCTAAAAACGATTCTATTAACAATTTTAAGGGATTAAATTGTTTTGCACGGAACCCTTTTCCTAAAATAAAATAAAAGAATCCTACACCTTACACCGTATAACGCTAGCTACCTGTTACCTGCCACTAAAAGTCCCGTCAAAATCGGTAGGTACAGCTGTTTCTGAGACTAGCCAAAACAAACAAAGAGACAGACCGTGTCTGGCTGGCAGTCTTTATTTGTACAGATTTTAAAATTAAATAAGTACCTACTATCACCTACTCGAGGGGAAAACGCCACAGGCTTGGTACAGGGGTGTGGTGGTGCTCTTCTTCAAAAAGGGTGACAAATTGACAATGTCTACAAGTTGTTTTCAAGAGTCATCACGAATCGTCTCGCACGCAGGTTCGACGATTTCCAGCCTCACGAACAAGCCGGATTCCGAAAAGGCTTCAGTACCGTAGACCACATACATACGCTGCGGCAAGTTATACAGAAGACCGAAGAGTATAACCTGCCTCTCTGTTTAGCGTTTGTGGACTACGAGAAAGCCTTCGATTCGATCGAGACTTGGGCTGTACTGCAGTCTCTCCAACGGTGCCAAATCGACTACCGGTACATCGAGGTGTTGAAGTGTTTGTACAAAAACGCCACCATGTCAGTCCGACTTCAGGACCAGACCACGGAACCTATCCTTCTGCAGCGCGGTATGAGACAGGGAGACGTCATATCTCCGAAACTGTTCACCGCTGCATTGGAAGATGTCTTCAAGGTTCTGGATTGGAAAGGACTTGGCATCAATGCCAACGGCGAGTACATCACTCACCTTCGGTTTGCCGACGATATAGTGGTCATGGCTGAGACCATGGAAGACCTCAGTAAAATGCTCGATGACCTCAGTAGAGCTTCCGAAAGAGTGGGTCTTAAAATGAACATGGACAAAACCAAGGTTATGTCGAATGTTCATGTAACACCCACTCCTATCAAGATCGGAGACTCTACGCTCGAAGTTGTGGACGATTATGTCTACCTGGGACAAACGGTCCAGTTAGGTAGATCAAACTTCGAGAAAGAGGTCAATCGTCGAATCCGACTCGGCTGGGCAGCGTTCGGGAAGCTGCGCGGTATCTTCTCGTCCAACTTACCCCAGTGTCTCAAGACGAAAGTCTATGACCAGTGTGTGTTGCCAGTGATTACATACGGGACCGAAACGTGGTCGCTCACAATGGGCCTTATCAGAAAGCTCAAAGTCACCCAAAGGGCAATGGAGAGGGCTATGCTCGGAGTTTCGTTGCGTGATCGAATCAGAAATGAAGACATCCGCATGAGAACCAAGGTTACCGACGTAGCCCGAAGAATCGCCAGACTTAAGTGGCAATGGGCAGGGCACATTGCTCGCAAAACGGATGGCCGATGGGGCCGAAAAGTTCTGGAATGGCGACCGCGAACCGGAAGACGTTGCGTTGGAAGGCCTCCCACTAGGTGGACCGATGACCTGGTCAAGGTTGCAGGAACCCGCTGGATGAGAGACGCACGGGACCGGTCAATGTGGCGACGCCTGGGGGAGGCCTATGTCCAGCAGTGGACGTCTTTGGGCTGAAATGATGATGATGATGACCTACTATCAAAAAGAATCGGTTAACAACTTGTTTTGGAGTGAATGAGGTCGCCTATTCTCGTCGTCTATAAAACGCTTGAAATTGCAACATACCTATATTTCAAAAGAAAATCGGATAGCTAAATATGTTTAGTGAATAAACAAAATGATGTCTTAATCGTTGCACTATTTTTTGTGTCAACACAACACAGACGAGGTCAAAATAATTGACACCAAAGGTAGCTGCAGGGTTGCTAGATTTAGTTTCTGAATTTTCCCCTAAAACAATCTTTTTATTTCTTGGAATTTTACAACTTTTTCCACATTCTATTTCTCTAACACGAAATGTAAATAATAAGTTCATTTACAAAAGGTAACACTTTGTATCGCATTTTGTGTTTGTGTAAGTATTGGCTGTTCACATTAACGACTCCATGCAATCAGGGAAATAAATATGCAAGTTTTTACATTCCGCTAATTCGACTGAATAATTTTTCTTGATCTAAGTATCTGTCGTTGGGGAAAGTTTCCCCAAAATTTCCGCTAGAAAGGTAATTTTCCCCAAAAAAGGGAAAAAAGCTTCAATTCACCAACACTGGATGAGGAATGAATAGTGTTGATCGATGCACCCTAAGGCCTTGAAGAATAACAGCTGTTCACGTGTATTAACCAATTGACCTCCCATTTAATCTTTCTATAAGCACTAAATTATTTTGCTAAAGGTAATATCACTGATTATAATCGTTAAATGATTTTTTTTTCATTGTTTTGCCAATTTTTGTGGTCTTCTAAATAAATATTTAACAACAAAATGAAATATTTGAATTAAGAGAAAGAAAACTGAGAATAATATTCACATTCCTTCCATTTACAGATTGTAAATATGGCTAAAAAATGCCGAAAGACCGAATAATAAAACTTGTCGTAATATTCACTATTATTTTTAAAAAAATATACTAAATTCACTTACCGACTATCCGTTGCTGATGAAACGACATGATTTTTTTAACTAACTTCTAAAGAATTAAAGAGAAAATCGTTTTAATTCTCGTAACCGTGCACCCGCGAACCACGAGTCCACGAAAACCTGTGGAGAAATAATAACGTCATTCTTAAAATTAAAACTGTCGACAGAACGAACACATTTAGGTTGCGTCACGGCGCGCTGATGTCATGGTTAATGAATGCCACAACTAGGGTTACCAACTTTTTTTCTATCAAATATAGTATATTTTTGAATTTATTAACTTAAAAAATATAGTAGTAGGCATACAAATTAAAAAGAAAATAGTATGTGGTTCCGTGTGGTGTCGGACGTAAAGAATAGCACCATCCCATATCTTCCCGTGGGTGTCGTAAGAGGCGACTAAGGGACTTACCAGAGAATGGGCAGCAGCGTTCTCTGTGTCTTTGTAACAACCATACTGCGATCGCCAACCCGCCTGCCAAGCGTGGCGATTATGGCAAACCCCCCCAAAAATGCCTGGGGGAGGCCTATGCCCAGCAGTGGACGTCTTTTGGCTGAAATGATGATGATGATGTGGTTAAAATATGTACTTTATTTTTTAAATGAATATTTTTTGCTACTCTGCGCGTTAATATATATATATTTTAAAGCATTCATAATAATATGATTGATTGCAATTCAAATTTAAGTTGAAAAACACCATTGATTCAGATTTGATTAAATTTAAAGTGGCCCTGTTGCGCTCGTCTCTCCATTTCGTCTTCATAACAGAAAATATGCGTTCTGTGAACGCTGATATTGCAGGAATTGAAAGAAGAAATGATATATCTTTAAAATATTAGGCATTTCTAATTTCTAAATCATTTAGGAGAAAAATTGTGCGTGGCCCACGGCACGCACACAACAGACAGGGGCCCTACCGCGAAACGTTACGAATCGTTCGATGACAGCTCGGGAGCTATCGTACGTCATTGGAATAAGATTCATTTTAGCTTGGCTGCTATCGTCGCGATTGCGTGCGTAATATTTCGCGGTAGACCCCCGGAGCGGGCTTTAGTTAAGGCTGCGTTCCGCTTTACGCAAAATGTAGTAGGTAGTTTCGCCTACTATATATATTTTTAGATATAGTATGTGATCCCTTAAAATAGTAGGATACTATATTATATAGTAGGGTTGGCAACCCTAGCCACAACTGTCAGCGTATTCCAATTCAAGCAAATAATATTCTTTCACAGTTATTTACCACTAGAATCTAAATTTTAAATGATTCCTCTGCAGTTGGTACCTACATATTTTTTATTATATGTCTCACTTGGCTTAAAACTATAGCGTTGCTAGGACTGGCAATTGAGAATTCCTACAATTTTCATTTCATTCTCAGATGCCTCTAGTGGTAACAAATGGAACAAATGAGTAACAAGACATACCAAACGCTGAAAAAATGGTTTTTGTATGAGGAATTCTCTTTCCTTACTCTATTTTATGAGAAAATCCATCCCCATTTAGGTGAAAGAATACAGACCAGAGACAGACTTACGAACTGGCTGACGGTGGAAATAGTTCCAGTGACATCACCGGAGGTAACAGTGTAAGCTAAATATGTAAATGCCCCTCCAGTATGACATCATCTGTGACCCGATTATCTTTAACCGTACCAAATACAATCGGCCAAAACATTCTACTAAAAGACTTCACTTTTAAAGTATTCTCAATTTGGCTGGCTTACTTTTAGAAGGCCATTAACATAGGTGTTTGTACTTTTTTCTCATACCTACTTTTAGTTAAATTAAATGTGTTTAAACTGATTAATGAGCGGAACGTTATTTTAGAAACTGAGTCATTACTAGATTTTGTAGCCACGTTTGAATAATTTAAATTTACATGCTGCTTAGTTAGTGTTTACAATAGATCTAAGATGTATGAGTTGTTGAATTAAAAGTTTAAGTTATTTACTTAAAATCTAATAGAACGAACAAGTAATAAAATACTTTTCACTGTCTTTACAACATATTTTTGTATGTTGATTAAAGTGTCCTACAAGAATAAGTTTACGTTGTTTTTATTATTTCTGCAATAATAAAACGTGAATTGAATGTTGCAAATGAAAAAAAACAAGTAAAATTCTACCCTAATGCTCAAATACTGTTAGGTTTTTGCTTCGCCAAGATAGCCGTAGTCCAAGTATGAAATCTAACTAGAAACGACTGTATTAGAAATTTAACTTATTATTTAGCCGTAATGTTTACCTCATAATAACTTAGTGTGTAATGGTAAGTTTTAAGAATGAAGTGTGGTAACACGGGTATCACATAAAATGCTGTCAAACTTTAGATCTGTCAATGTCACATTTTTTTCTGAACTCGTTCCATTCATTTTTAATTTGAAGCATTTTTCTGCATCATGCGTAACCTGTCACGCTCTTCAAACAATGAATCTTCCATCTCGCTCGTATTTAAAAACGAGTTTTTCTGACAAAAATAAAATATTCCGAAGTTACATTTCGGAAATAAAAATTAGAGCCACAGAAGGGAAAATAATAACATCACCCGAAATAAAAGCGATGGTAAAAAAACGGTTTCTCTATTAAAATAGGGAAAGGAAGTAAAACAAGCAATAATTAAGATATTTTCTTTGGTTAATTTGCCATTGATTTCCGTAAAAATTGAGTACTTATAGCAGGTAATTATGCCTTTAGTTAACATTAGAACATTTTATCATGTCTTCCATAGATCTACACATGAATAAAATATATTTTTTCTCTATGTATACCTATTGAATAATGAAAAGAAGAGACCCATAAATAGCTACCTACCTAATAATTTGTCCTGTTTACTTGCTACAAATTGCTAGGTTATACAATATCACCAAAGACGCGGGAAATACATTGATGAACGCACAAAACCGAGATATATGGCACAAACCAAGAGGCTTATACCCAGTTGTGGGTGATTCCAAGCTGATTTAATGATGAAAAATTAGCTATTGTTAGATTTTGTGGTCTCACTATAATCCTAGTAAAACGACTGCATGTCGAATTTTCTATCGGGGTAAAATATTTATTCTAATTGATTCATGGGCCCGTCGGGGCTGCAGGTTGTTTGAAAGATATACCGCGGCCCCGACACAGAGGGCTAAGAAGGAACATGGTGGTTTTAAGTCAGTAGTAGTCTGACACTCCCTACCTCTCTGCCCAAGCGGGAGGAGTCATTTGATGATTTTTCACCCTCCAATAAAAAGGTTGATTCCTTATCCAGAAATCAAAAATGTTAAATTATAGGCACAGTCACAAACTCTTATTACCTATTTATTTAAACTTCATGTACAAGAGTGGTATATACATAGGTGGACTTAATTCCACAATGCTGACAAATCCTCCTGTATCGAGAATTTCCTAGTGTTGGGCAACATTTTCTTAAAAAAAAATTGGTTGTACTGATTGATTTCCTCTGCCTAACCCATCATGTTTAATATTTACCATAGATCGTCTTCTTCTTCTTTAAAAATAGTTCATAAGTTTTGGTCTACTGTATTTTTTACAGGAATCTCAACGGAAATGGAAGAGGTGGAAGAAATTGTGATAAAATGTGAAGTTATAGAGATATCTGATGAAGAAATTGAGGAAGAAGGGAAAAAGAAGAAGAAGTAAGTAAGCTTCTTTACTATCCTACTAATATTATAAACGCGAAAGTTTGTAAGTATGTATGGATGGATGGATGTTTGGTACTCTTTCACGCAAAAACTACTGAACTGATTTGGATAAAATTTGGTATACATATAGTTTATAACCTGGATTAACACATAAGATAGTTTTTATCCCGCTTTATCTTCCAGTGGGATAATTATCGAGTTGTAGTGGGCGATGCCTGTGGCACTAAAAAATTTGTGAGGATTTATTTGAGTATGAATGTTATAATTGAGATGGGTATAAGGCTGCCTGTCCACTGAAGCTTAGTTACGAGGGGCGTCACGTTGTGCGTTTTTAATTCAAACACATGACAATGTATTTTTTTTTTTTTTTTTTATCCTTTATTAAAAAGAACCAGGTTCTTAATAATTAATTACAATCTAGCCTACAAGACTAATAAGCAATTTTAATCTAACTTAACTTTTTACGTGATAATTATTTTAAAACAGAATAGTGCTGATTGTACTTTATACAAGTCCGTTCCACTTTCTTAGAGTCTAATATTATAATATAAACACTTTGTTCATGTGTTACATGAGTGTCATTGTCACTATTATTTCTACATTATTTACACTACACTAATTCAAAAGGTTTTGTTCGTTTTAGCCTTCGCACTATATTTGTCTGGTCTAGCAGCTGAATTGCCTCGATGTTCACATGTTGGTGGAGTCGGTGTTCATGGGCCTCAGCAAATTTTTGGATTATTTTGGTGACGGGTTCCACTTTTAGGTCACGATGGAGGTCGTCATTTCTTAAATACCAGGGCGCATTAACAATACTCCTGAGTACCTTATTCTGGAATGTTTGAATAATTTTGATGTTAGTCGGTTTAGTACAGCCCCACAGTTGGATGCCATATGTCCATATTGGCATAAGAATATGCTTATATAATAATATTTTATTATGTATCGATAGGCAGGAATTTCGTCCAATTAACCAATACATGTTTTTAAATCGCATGTCCAGTTCCTGTCTTTTCTTTTTAACGTGCGCTTTCCAGCGCAATTTCGCATCAAGCGTTATGCCAAGATATTTGGCTGTATTTGCGTATGGCACTTGTTGGCCATTTATGAAAATTGGGTGGTAATCACAATTCCTGTTGGTAAAATCAATGTGAAGTGACTTTGATTCATTCAATTTGATTTTCCATTTTTGTGCCCAGTCATGAACTTCATTTACAGCAATTTGTACCTTTCTGATTGCTTCCGCATGGCATGACCCTGTAGCCATAATGGCAGTGTCGTCCGCAAAGGTTGCAATGGTATTATTTTCCAGCTCTGGTATATCATACGTGTACAATAGGTAGAGAATTGGACCTAGCACACTTCCTTGAGGGACGCCAGCTTTAATATTTTTTAACTCAGAAAAGGCTCCCTCGTGCCTTACTCGAAACATTCTATCTGTAATATATGATTGCAAGATATCGGCAAAATCATTGGGCAGCATTAGTCTTAGCTTGTATATCAAACCCTTATGCCAAACTTTATCAAAAGCTTGTGCTACATCTAAAAAAACGGTGGAGCAGACTTTTTTATCTTCAAGCGTTCTCTCGATGATGTTGGTAATTCTGTGTACTTGGTCTATTGTTGAGTGTTTCTCTCTGAAACCAAACTGATGGTCAGGGATCAGGTTTTTCTCGTTTATGATTTGTTTTAGGCGTTTTAAAAACAGTTTTTCAAATAGCTTTGAAAGTATAGGCAACAGGGAAATGGGTCTGTATGATGATGCTTCGTGAGGTGGTTTACCAGGCTTTGCAATCATTATCACCTCAGCAACTTTCCATGGCTCAGGAACATGCTTAAGCACGAATGCAGCATTTATAAGCCTAGTAAGCTTAATTATGGCTTTACGCGGGAGCTGTTTCAGGATTTCTCCCGTAATAAGGTCATATCCTGGCGATTTCTTTAGGCTGACATGACAATGACAGACATGACAATGTATGAAAACGTTAACGATTTCAAACGTTAGAAGCTATTTTTCGCTCGTTAGTTTAAAATGCAACGTTCGTTGCGGTGGACTCGCCTCTCAGTAAATGAATAAAAAAGCATGCGACGAGCCTTCTGCACGCGCCGTGCGACGCCCCGCGTCTCCGTAAACGAGCACTTAGTCTGCAGAGCGGGAAAACGGAGAAATATAATCCAATAGGATTGCACACTGGAACAGAGGGCCGATTTTATGCAATCCTATTAGACAATTTTACTCTGTTTCTTCGCTCCGCAGCCGGACAGTGGACAGGCAGCCTCAGAGTAGAGGAAGACCAAAGAAGTGATGGATAGATTTCATTACAGCCCACTGCATTCTGAGTTTAGTGCTTAGTTAGGTCTCTGACAGACAGCGTAAAGGATGATATGGCAACAGAGGAGGTCATGAGATGACGAGAAACAGTGAAGTATGGAAGAAAAAGACAAGCTGCGCCGACCCCAAAAGGAATTGGGATAAGGGCAAGAGAATAATGGTAATGATTTTGTAAATTTTGCCCTAAAAGAATTCTTATTTTCAGACGAATAAGAAAACGCACGGTACCAAAAGAAAGATCAAATTGCGAACATTGTCCAAAAACATTTGCAACGCGATATGAGCTCAAAAAACATATTCGCACACATACCGGCGAACGACCATACATGTGCCCGATTTGCGGCAAAACTTACACCCAGCTAGGCCATTTAAGCATACACCAATTATCCCATGAAGGCATCAAAAACTTCAATTGTAACGATTGTGGTGCATCCTTCTATAGAAAAGCAGATTTGGACCGCCACGAAAAGATCCACCTCGGGATTAAACCTCATGTCTGCGAGATTTGTTCAAAAAGCTTTACGCAAAAGAATAATTTAGTTATGCACGTAAAAATGCATGTTGGCGATAGAGCGCATTTGTGTACGGTCTGCAATAAACGGTTTATGACTAGAAGTAAGTTGATGTTACATGCGAAGAGACATGATAAGGCTAAGAAAGTCAAAAATGAATTTGATACGGGTGATGACGAAATGGATTGAATTTGTGCAGACGATTTTCAAAAAAACTATCATAGACACCTATCGGTCTACTTTCAGTCTAACCGGACGCAGATTAGCAGTGTTTTAAACATGGAGCTACTGACTATCTAACTTCTACAACCCATTTTAGTTCTGGATAATACGAAACCCGTTGACTGGTTGCCAAACTTTCGAAAACTGGAAATTTGGATTATGGACTCTTGGATTGTAGGTTGAACGTTTGTAACGCAATTTGGATTTTAGATCTGTTAAAAATCTTCCATTGCTAAGGAATGAAAGGACTGTTTTTCGGGGCAAGCCCGCCACACTGTTCCCAAACCACTGCAACTCCTGTGCGCCAGAATCAACAGTGGCGACCACAAGAAAAGCGCCGAGACAATGAAGCTCGACGAAGTCCCAGAGAAACAGTTTAACTGTCTTGGATCCCGCAACGAAATTATTCAGAAAAGAATAACAGAGGAGTAAGAAAAACACAATTTCCACTTCCTTCCATATAAGCAGGAGATAGAACAGAACAAGGCCAATAGGCAAAAGGAAAATTGACAGCGTCTGTTACCGGTTGTGGTAAAATAATTATAAAAATCGTCATTTCAGTCATCAAATCGTCACGAAACGTTTTTTTTTTGTGTGCCGGGTTCATGGCAATTGGCAATAGGCTCGCCCCCCTATTACATGGGTCTTAATTATAACTGCGGCGAAATTTGGGTGTACAATCGCGAACACTAATATGTATACACGTAGCAACTTTAGAAATTGTTTTTTTACATGTATAGGTACTAGTCCTCGTGAAATTACTATACTTACACCTCAGCCTACCCTTTCGGGGCAACAGGCGTAATTTCATAGTAAATTTTGAAAACTCGAAAATGTTGTAATTAGTTATTAATAAGTGTAAATTGCGGCCCTGTTTAGTTCCTTTTTTAGCCACGATCGGCGCTAGTGTAGCGATTTTTTCCTTATGATGAGGAATTTGAATATTTTGGTCTGTTGTCTGCCCTTTTATAAAGGAATGGCTGGTATTTCGAAAAATTTAAAATAATGGTGGGTGAGTAGGTAGGCGAAAATATTCAAACTTCTTGATAAAACAAAAGGATCTTGGGCAATCTGGGTGTAAGTCCAACAGATTTCAAATATATCTCATAATAAGTACTCCACATTCAAAGTTGCAGGAGACCAGGGGGTCTAAAATATAGCCACTTTAGCAGTTCATAATATGAATTGCGTTAAAGCGTAAAATGGACCTTTCACAATATTAACTGCGTCTGTGATCATTTTACGAATTTTAACGCAATGGGGGATCGGACAAAAAAAAACTAATTATTCCGTCAGATAGATTTCCATAAAATATTAACCACGTATTTTTTCTTTTTTCACGTAAAACAAAAAATGAAGACTATACACTGCTTTGAAAACTCGTGTGACGTCATATGGTAGTACATTTTGTACCTTCAAGTGACGTTTCAAGCCCCACTCCATGCTCATTGTCGCGCTTTATCTTCCTCAATTTTTATTGATTTGATAAAACAAAAAACACGTATCCAATATTTTTTGATAATCTGACTGACGGACTAAACAGAATCATATTTTTTTTGAGTCAGTCCGATCCCCTATTCATATTATTTTTATATAATAATTTTATAATTAATAATAATTAATTATTATCAACATTCTCTAGTCCTTATCCCAATTCATTTGGGGTCGGCGCAGCATGTCTTCTTCTTCCATCTCGTTGATGGAAGAAGAAGAGTCGCTGTTTCTCGTCATCTCATGAGACACCTCCTTTTTTCCAACAGATTTACAATATTTCTCATAATAATTACTATAATTCATTCGGAGTTCCACACATTCGAACGAAGCGCTTTGCTAAGTCCATTATTATGCGCACAGCCAAGGAGTGGAATTCCCTGCCTGCGTCGGTTTTTCCGAGTTCATATAACCCTTATCTATTTAAGTCGCGAGTAAACAGGCTTCTTCTGGGTAAGCTCGTTCCACCGTCGACCTCATCTCTGCCCTTAGGGCAAGATTGAAGTCAGGAGCAAGCCCATTTATCAAAAAAAAAAGTTGCTGGAGACCAGAGGTAAGGCCAATCGAGTTAGTTGCAATAGGGGATCGGACCGACTCAAAAAAATATGATTCTGTTTAGTCCGTCAGTTAGATTATCGAAAAATATTGGATACGTGTTTTTTGTTTTATCAAATCAATTAAAATTGACGAAGCTATAGCACGTCAAAGATCATGGAGTGGGGCTTGAAACGTCACTTGAAGGTACAAAATGTACTATCATATGACGTCACACGAGTTTTCGAAGCACTGTATCGTCTTCATTTTTTGTTTACGTGAAAAAAGAAAAAATATGTGGTCAATATTTTTTGGAAATCTATCTGACGGACTAATTAGTTTTTTTTTGTCCGATCCCCTATTTCCTGTATTAAATTTGACTGCAATATCATCATCATTCACTTGTCCTTATCCCAATTCATTTGAGGTCGGCGCATTATGTCTTCTTCTTCCATACTTCTTTGTTTCTCGTCATCTCATAAGACACCTCCTTTCTTGCCATATAATCCTTCACAGAGTATCCTAGACTACAACAGTTATTTGTTCTTATAGCAGATCTGCGGCTTTAAAATATTGTGCTCGTCTTTCAGCTGAAATGATGATGAGGATTTGTGATATATTCCAATAGGGTATTTGACAAAAAAAAAAAACGAATTAGTCCGTCAGATAGATTTGCAAAAAATATTGAACACGTATTTTTTCATTTTTCACGTAAACAAAAAATGAAGACGATACATGAAACGATGCTTCTAAAAGTCGTGAAACGTCACAGTTTGGTCTAGACTACTGGCCCGTGTTGAAAAAAATATGGGTCATGTGAACCACCAGGTGACCTATCTAGAACGATATAGGAGCATAAAATAATAAGATTCAGCACTATGCCGTCACTTGTAAGCTGTCCAACCGAGTGCAGGTGAGAATTCAAAAGTACAGGTAGACTGGGTACATTTTGGTCATATATTTTTGTACGGCATTCTTACCATCGATAGATCCATGAAAAATAATAAGAAAACGCGTAGTGCCGTAAAAAAATGTTGGGCCACAAAGTCGGAATTTTTATTTTATTTTCCGACAATTTCCAGGGTAAATTTGGTCATTTGATTTTGTACGGCATCAGTTTCATACTATTTCAATACTGCTTCTAATCCATTATTCCGCAACGCCGTACAAAAATCATGCGACAAGGGGAAATAATCGAGGGTTGTAACCCCCTCTCTTTCCGCTGGTCCAGGGGGTGATTTGAAAAAGTACGGCTTCGGTTCCAAAACATTATTTAGCACTCAAAAGTACTATTAAAAATAATGCCGTCAAAAAATTATTGTTCATTTTAAATGTATTCCAATAATTATCTTAATTTCATCGTATCCTTGATTTTTAAAGCTGTAAAGTCATTTGATCCTGTACGGGAACTTTTTTATTAACATGATATTGTAAAATACAATTGTTATATAGTATTGCCGTTCAAAAGAAACTGTTCAAAAAAAAAGTTATAAAGAAATACAAAAACTGAAATTTTGCAATTTATTGCAAAAGTTTAAATATCATAGATTAATGAAATATAGCAGTTTTCTAAATTTTATTCCTTGTTTTGAATAGTATTAACATAAATAAATTAGGGAAAAATAATGCCGTACATTTTAATGCAGACCATTATCTTTTAGGCTGATGAAAATGACGCTACCATTTTAAGGTTGCACAAGCCAGTCATTCTTCCATACAAACGTAGTATGGTGATTACTCCTGATATTATCAATCTGATACAGTACGGCATTAACATATTTTTGAAGAGAACAATTGATAATATGATAAAATCACTATGACGTCTAACTGAACTGAAACGGTGTGTATATTATATCCAAGAATTGAAACTGCCAATCCCAGTATCAACAGTTTTGTATACTTTTTGGTTTAATATAATTATACTTCAAACATTATTGATACATATATATAATTGTTTTTTTTTGTTTTTTTTTTATGATATTTTTAGTCGGTAATACGTTAAGATAAAACGTACATTTTGTGATGACAGTGGATAACTTAAAGTGTCTATCAAATAACTGTCAAATGGTGAGTTTCTAAGAAACGAATGTACCAAACCATAACCAATTTACAGTTAATCTATGGACATTTATGATAGCCACTGACATTAAAAAGATACGCAATAGCCCTACAGCACATACCTAGTTACTAACCGATGTAAATCAATAAGTTAAGTCAACGCTAAAATAAGATTTGTATAAATATGTTTTGTTGCGTAGAAAGAAAAAAAAATGCTAATACCGGACTCCCAGGTGTCGCCACGATTGCACCTTTACTAGACGGTGCGCCGACTTGTAGGAAATTCAATTTTACAGCTCCCACATAAGATTTACTTTCAAAACAATTACTGATCTACCTAGGGATTGAAATGAGCTACACGACTAAGAGAAGTCTTAAAATAATTAACAAGGAACAGTTGACGTCAACTGTTCCTTGTTAATTATTTTAAGACTTACAGACTTATAGTTGCCTCAACCGAAAATGTGCGAGTACTTCTCAAAAATATGTTGTATTTTGGAATTATCAGTGACAACATGTCTTTATTTTGGTATAAATCGATAGTATACAAACCCATATTTAACATAGTTTCTAACTAGGAACCTAGAATCACGAAAAGAGTATGAAAATTAGTACAAATAAACTATCTAAATGCCGTAAAAAAAAAATATCGTGATGAATTTCACCTTACATTTAGTTATATGGATTTTTTCTTTTTAATTTTTTCATTTTCAGTTTTTTTCCCCTTTGGACCAACGAAAATGTACGGCATATGAAAAAATATTATCTATGCATAAAATACTTTCAAAATAAATTAATTTTATGTTGTGTCAAATCACCCCCTGGACCAGCGGAAAGAGAGGGGGTTACAACCCTCGATTATTTCCCCTTGTCGCATGATTTTTGTACGGCGTTGCGGAATAATGGATTAGAAGCAGTATTGAAATAGTATGAAACTGATGCCGTACAAAATCAAATGACCAAATTTATCCTGGAAATTGTCGGAAAATAAAATAAAAATTCCGACTTTGTGGCCCAACATTTTTTTACGGCACTACGCGTTTCCTTATTATTTTTCATGGATCTATCGATGGTAAGAATGCCGTACAAAAATATATGACCAAAATGTACCCAGTCTACCTGTACTTTTGAATTCTCACCTGCACTCGGTTGGACAGCTTACAAGTGACGGCATAGTGCTGAATCTTATTATTTTATGCTCCTATATCGTTCTAGATAGGTCACCTGGTGGTTCACATGACCCATAATTTTTTCAACACGGGCCAGTAGTCTAGTCCTTTATTACCAGACTATGACGCCAAAAGCCCCCTCTCCATGGTCTTTGACAAGATTTATTTTCGTCAATTTTAATTAATTTTTGATAAAACGAAAAACACGTATGCAATATTTTTCGATAATCTGACTGACGGACTAAACAGAATCATATTTTTTTTAGTCAGTCAACTACAATATTCTGTTACTCTTACGCTTTATAAAAAATTGCCCATAGTCCTTTTCATCATATTTATTAGGAATTGAATTACAAAAAAGAGATAGTATAATTTTATTTTTTATTTTAATAAAACTTAATTGATAAGGTTTGCGTTTTTATAAATTAATAAAATATAAAAACATTCCAGAATGATGTTGTTTTATTATTTAACGAACTCGAAAATACTATAAGGGTTGGCTAGCAGGGTCATTTCTCAATAAAAAAATTGCCTTTTTTTAATTTTTTGGGGGTTGGGAAAACAGCAAATAACCCCTCGCGCTCTGGGCAGAGCAGGAGGGAATGTCAGACATCTACTGACTAAAAACAACCCATGTTCCTTCTTAGCCCTTGTGCCGAGGCCGCGGTATCTCTTTCGAACAACCTGCTGCCCCGACGGTATTACTATTCTAATACGGTGGGCCAGTGGTGGCCGCCTCGACTTACGATTGGCAAGTCATGGGTTCGAACGACGCATTCCTTTGTGTAATTTATTTCATCACCACTTTCTCAAAACGGTAAAGGAAAACATCGTGAGGAAACCGGCATGTCTTAGAACCAAAAATTTCAAGAAATGTGACGAAGCATGTCGTGCTCTTACGTTATTAGGTTAATTTATATCTCAAAACGGTGAAGGAAAACATCGTGAAAAAACCGGCATGTCATAAAACTAAAAAATCGAAGATATGTGACATCTGCCAAACCGCACTGGGCCCGCGTGGTGTATTATAGCCAATTCCCTCTCATAGAGGGGAGGCCTGAGTGTTAGCAGTGGGAACAATATAAGCCGATTATGTGTAAGTCACAGGCAAGTCTCTTAATCAGTCAAAACTACTTTTGACTAGTCTATATTTATTATCTATTAGCCGAACCCGCGCATGCGTTGCAATGCGTTTTTCCTACCTACCTATCTACTACCCTACCTACTACCCTATGTACTACCCTACCTACTACCCTACCTGCTACCCTACCTACTACCCTACCTACTACCCTACCTACTACCCTACCTACTACCCTACCTACTACCCTACCTACTACCCTACCTACTACCCTACCTACTACCCTACCTACTACCCTACCCACTACCCTACCCACTACCCTACCTACTACCCTACCTACTACCCTACCTACTACCCTACCTACTACCCTACCTACTACCCTACCTACTACCCTACCTACTACCCTACCTACTACCCTATGTACTACCCTACCTGCTACCCTACCTGCTACCCTACCTACTACCCTACCTACTACCCTACCTACTACCCTACCTACTACCCTACCTACTACCCTACCTACTACCCTACCTACTACCCTACCTACTACCCTACCTACTACCCTACCCACTACCCTACCCACTACCCTACCTACTACCCTACCTACTACCCTACCTACTACCCTACCTACTACCCTACCTACTACCCTACCTACTACCCTACCTACTACCCTACCTACTACCCTACCTACTACCCTACCTACTACCCTACCTACTACCCTACCTACTACCCTACCTACTACCCTACCTACTACCCTACCTACTACCCTACCTACTACCCTACCTACTACCCTACCTACTACCCTACCTACTACCCTACCCACTACCCTACCTACAACCCTACCTACTACCCTACCTACTACCCTACCTACTACCCTACCTACTACCCTACCTACTACCCTACCTACTACCCTACCTACTACCCTACCTACTAGCCTACCTACAACCCTACCTACTACCCTACCTACTACCCTACCTACTAGCCTACCTACAACCCTACCTACTACCCTACCTACTACCCTACCTACTAGCCTACCTACAACCCTACCTACTACCCTACCTACTACCCTACCTACTAGCCTACCTACAACCCTACCTACTACCCTACCTACTACCCTACCTACTACCTAAAAAAAAAAAAAAAGTATCCTATGTCCTTCTCCTGGTTCTTAGCTAGGTACCTCCCTACCAATTTTCAGCTAAATCCGTCCAGCCGTTCTTGAGTTATAAATGGAGTAACTAACACGACTTTCTTTTATATCTATCTATCATCAATGCTATCTATCTATAAAAAAATGAATGAAGGTATAGGTAGGGTAGTAGGTAGGTAGGGTAGTAGGTAGGTAGGGTAGTAGGTAGGTAGGGTAGGAAAAAGAGCATTGCAACGCATGCCGGGAACAGCTAGTATATAGATATAAATAAAAAGAGAAGTCCTGACTGACTGACTGACTGACACATCAACGCCCAGCCCAATAATATGAATCATATTTTTGGACCATGTGGGTCTTTCTCTAATTTTAACTATTGTCTGGCAGTTTGAGTACTATAAGCGACACACCCAAATGTCCTTTCTTTGGTATTGTTCGTCGTGACGTTGAGCTCCTTTCTGTCGAGCTCCATGATAACTGACAAATGCTTGCACTGACTGGACGGGTCCACTCAAATCTGTGTGGTGCTTTATTCAAAAGACCATCTCAGACACTTATAATCTGTTCCACACTGCACAGTGCAGAACCCGCGCTGGTGAGCGGGCACCTCTTCGCCGTCTCTTACAAACATATAACACACACTTTATTGATCTTGATGTATTCTCTTTATCCCCTACAAAATTAAAAAAAATGGCCGTCGAATTGCTTCAATAATTTCAATTCCTCAAAATGCTGCTTGTGGCCTGACGCGCGTTCTTTTTCAAACTTACCCTAGTATATTTATTCCGCGCACATTAGTGTGGATTACATGTTTACCCTAGCCCACTTTAGCTCATAACTTTTATAGTAATATTATAACATGTAATTGTTTTGTGTCCCAATGTAGTAAAAATAAAATAAAAATCTGCATGATCTTCATGTATTTTATTATTTTCATATTGTGAATGTGAGGACCGTGTGGGTTTTTATTTAATTTTAACGATTGTTTGGTAGTTTGAGTACTTAAATGTCCTTTCTTTGGTATTGATCGTCGTCACGTTGAGCTCCTTGAGTTATAAGTCGAGCTCCACGATAACTGACAAATGCTTGCACTGACTGGACGGGTCCACTCAAATCTGTGTGGTGCTTTCTTCAAAAGACCATCTCAAACACTAATCTGCATAGTCATCATGTGTGTATTATAACAAGATTATGTTTGTACCTTGAACATATTGTAAACCCAAACGATTTTAAAAGAGTGTCCATGAAGTTTCTTGCCATTCTTCTCATGAGACCAACGCTTTGGAATGGGCAACTACAGTACACTCACGAGTTATTATGTCTTGTGACTGGGACTGTAGCTTAGTTTATTTAGCTTCATTAGTTAACCGACTTCCCAAAAAGGAGGAGGTTCTCAATTCTATTGGTATATATATATATTTTTTTGAATGTATGTACACCGATTACGCCGAGATTTATGAACCGATTTACGTGATTCTTTTTTTAGTTTGATGCGGAATAGTTGCCATTTGGTCCCATAAAAATTTTACATAGTTTGGCCAAGTACTTTTCATTTTATGTACATTTTTTTAAATTTATGAACATTTTCCTTCATGTGTGTTCGCAAATAACTTCGTCGTTTATGAACCAATTTTGATGATTCTTTGTTTATTGGAAAGGAGATATTTCAAGGAATATGGAAACCAGTACCTGGTGATGGAAACTCAGAGAAGTCGAGGGCAACCCTCAAATTTCATAGGCACGTATTACGTGTTTCGTGCTTTTTCTGACGCTATTCAAGTATTCCCATCTAGCTGTCATCACTTCATGTTGATGAGCTGATAATGGAAGGTACTACTCCTCAACGGTTAAGAGTTGAAAGGGAATCTTGAAGGTTAGGGGGGGGTTAGGTTTCTTAGTTGAATGTTAAATGCATAGTAAATATTTGTATAGGATATATTATACTATTACAACTAAAAAAGAAAAAATAAAAAAAACTTTTTTGCAAAAAAAAACAACTCACTTCACAAACACCAAAAAGAGAAAAATAAACTTCAGAAGAAAAATCAGCATCTGAAGTCGGTGACATTTGTTTGCAAAAAAGTTTTTTTTTAGTAGTTTACTGCCGCACTCGGAGAGCTTCAGTGGTTGCTTGGGCCGTCGCTTGGTAAGGGTTTTTGGCAGTTTTGTCATACAAAACTATGTCAGGCCTTTGCTAGTTTGCTGGGTGGCGGCTTGAGTAATCGTTGGATATCTCTAAGTGCCGCAGTTAGTTTAATTCGACTATTCAAAAGTGTCAGTAATTGGCCTACTTGAAATAAATGTTTTTGACTTTGACTTTGAATCATAAAATGTATATGGAAGTTAGGTTATGTCAGTAAGTTAGGTTAGGTCGTTAGGTTAGGTCAGTAAGTTAGATGAGGTCAGTAAGTTAAGCTAGGTCAATAAGTTAGGCTAGGTCAATGAGTTAGGCTAAGTCATTGAGTTACGTTCTTTCAGAAAGTTAGATTTGGTTAGTAGGTAAGTTTGGCTAGTCATAATTTGGATCAGAATATGGATCATAATATGAATCATAATATAATTCATAATATGAATCACAATATGAATCATAATATGAATCATAATATGAATCATAATATGAATCATAATATGAATCATAATATGAATCATAATATGAATCATAATATGAATCATAATATGAATCATAATATGAATCATAATATGAATCATAATATGAATCATAATATGAATCATAATATGAATCATAATATGAACCATAATATGAATCATAATATGGATATGGAAGTTAGGTTCGGTCAGTAAGTTAGGCTAGGTCAATATAGAATCAGAATATGGATCATAATATGATAATTATATGAATCAAAATGTGATCCTAATATGATCATAATATGAATCATAATATGCATCATTATATGGATCATAATAGGAATAATAATATGAATCATAATTTGGATCATAATATGGATCATAATCAGAGGCGTCTTTACCTTTAGTGCAGGGTGTGCGATGCACCCGGGCGCAGAAGTCCTAGGGGGCGGCGATCGCCGCGCGCTATGGAGTCCCTGGTTCCACATACTGGTATGTGGAAAATCCAACTTCTAAAAAGGAGGAGGTCGGTGTTTCAGTGTGTTTTTACATTTTACTAAGTATGTGTAAAAACACACCAAAACACGGACCCAAATTGAACCTTCACATGGATCATAATGTGTATCATAATATGAATCATAACATGGATCATAATATGATCTGGAAATGATAATATGGATGATAATATGAATCATAATATGAAAAATCATATGAATCATAATATGAATCATAATATGAATCATAATATGAATCATAATATGAATCATAATATGAATCATAATATGAATCATAATATGAATCATAATATGAATCATAATATGAATCATAATATGAATCATAATATGAATCATAATATGAATCATAATATGAATCATAAAATGGATATGGAAGTTAGGTTATGTCAGTAAGTTAGGTTAGGTCGTTAGGTTAGGTCAGTAAGTTAGATGAGGTCAGTAAGTTAAGCTAGGTCAATAAGTTAGGCTAGGTCAATGAGTTAAGCTAGGTCAATGTTAGGCAAAATCTTAGTTAGGGTAGGTCAATGAGTTAGGCTAAGTCATTGAGTTACGTTCGGTCAGAAAGTTAGATTTGGTTAGTAGGTAAGTTTGGCTAATCATAATTTGGATCAGAATATGGATCATAATATGAATCATAATATGAATCATTATATGAATCATAATATGAATCATAATATGAATCATAATATGAATCATAATATGGATCATAATATGATCTGGATATGATAATATGGATGATAATATGGATCATAATATGAATCATCACATGAATCATAATATGAATCATAATATGAATCATAATATGAATCATAATATGAATCATAATATGAATCATAATATGAATCATAATATGAATCATAATATGAATCATAATATGAATCATAATATGAATCATAATATGAATCTGAATATAAATCGTTAAATGAATCATAATATGAATTATAATATGGATATGGAAGTTAGGTTCGGTTAGTAAGTTAGGTTAGGTCAGTAAGTTAGGTTAGGTCAATGAGTTAGTCTAGGTCAATGAGTTAGGTTCGGTCAGAAAGTTAGACTGTGAACACTGTGAACTTCGACATATATTTCAGTACCTACATTATCTGTGGTTCGGCCGCACTTATAACTGTGCTTATAACGTAATTTTGCATATCTATTAACATAACAAAACAGAACATAACGTTTATTTATTTTCAGGCTACTTTGGCCCATAGATAAATACAGACTAACATACATACGTTATTATACAGCTTGTGTTAGTAAATAAAACCTTAAAACTATATTAGTATTACTATTATGTATATAGCATTAGTAGTAGTGTAGTGTAGTTTGTAGTATTATATTAGTATTATTATTTTGTAGTACCTACTATTGCTACGAGGATTTGCGTAGCAAGCTCTATGAGGCTTTTTGTAGCTGGTGCTACGAAAGTGCTACGAGGTTACACGTAGTTGTTCTACAAAAGTGTCCAACCGGCGAAGGCGCGGCGAAGCGCGGTTCTTGATCGCTCTCGTGGCAGCTTGACGGCTCACCGCGCGCGTCTCGCTTTGCATGCCGTTTTCAACCGCATGTCATAGGAGTTAAGGTTTATTTTAAATTGATTTATTCTCAGTATCTTCGCTGCGCCTCCGCCGGTGTACGTTGGGCCTAACGCATGCTTTTACTGATCATTCTTTCTTTATCGCGTCAGTTCTCTACCGCCCAAGCACCTGTGATTTGTCTTTACTTTTTTTTTTTTGGTGGGTGGAAAATCATCGAATAACATCAATCATCGAATAACGTGCTTTTTCTGACGCTATTCAAGTATTTGCATCTAGCTGTGCGGGACAGTGAAAAATAGTGCAGTGTTACATAGACGTTAGTGACGATAGGTAAATGTTGTGATATTATTTGAATAGCGTTAGAATTAGTTTATTACGATGTTTATAAGTGTTTTTAAGATAGCATTAGCTCTACTTACGCCCATCAGGCTTGATGTTATAAGTGATTTACATTCCTGCCGCCTAGCGGCGCTAGTGTACTCCAGTTTTTATAGTAAAGGCATAATCTTAAGTTGTACATTCCTGCCGCCTAGCGGCGCTAGTGTTTAGGTTCACAGTTCACGAAGCTTAGTTACTGCGTTGCGTTACTTTAACGAGAACCGTTTCAGTAATTTTGTAATTTTAAGGTGTAAATCAAGGTTTTTTGTATAGTTTTTGTGTTTATTATGTAATATAAGTTAGTCCTAAGATTAGGAAAATATGTTATATTTTGTAAGGGATGTTTTACCACTAAAAATAGCATACTAAAATGACCGCGCAGAAATAGTAATTTTTCGGCGCCAAATTGTATATAGAGGCCATTGCGCATGCGCAAACACTTAATTATGATTGGCCAGCGCCTTAGAAATTTGTATATAAAAATGGGAACATTTTGGTTTTAAATTCATTCCGAATCCAGCTACTACTTCAGTAAGAAACTCTCCTAATAAAAAGAAGAAACTACAAGCAACCAGTGGTCTTATTCCCCACCAACCCAGTGCACAAGTGTGCCCAGTCTGCACATTTAATGGTCCTTCGAGAGCCGAATATCGTGGGGAACAGACCTGAAGACTTCACCAAGCTAGAAGATTTCGCCAACTGAAGACGTCGTGCTACAGGGAAGACGCCGTACTACAGTTACTAGGGAAGACATCTCTACGTGAAAACTTCGTGCTACAGTTACTAGGGAAGACATCTCTACGTGAAGACTTCGTGCTACAGTTTATAGGGAAGATTTATTAGGGAAGAGTGTTCTGAAGACATTCATCAGCTGCCAACATGCCCGTCACACGCTCCGAGGGAAGGGGCCGCAAGCCGCCGACGGAACAGAATCCTACGTCGTCCGAGACCACAAACTCGGCGACTGGTACCAGTGCAGAAGCCAGCACGGAAGAATCTACAGCAACAGGGACGACTGCCACGGAGACATCGGAACGAACAGACACCTCCGCGGCGACTGATCCATCCTATGAGACTTCCGCAACCGAAGCAACTACTTCGACTGCTGCAACCGCCGCCTCCGCCGCAAGCGCCCCTCCCCCCTCGCATCCCGCTGGCGCCGTCGCCCCGTCCGTAACCCCATCCGTTACGACGACGCTGACTGCAGGGACGAAAGCCAAGCAGCTGATGAAGCCGCCGACTACCAACACTCGTCAAACAGAAACCACTACAGTAAAGCAAGTTTTGAGAAGCAAGGCCGGTCCACCGAAGACGACCGGTCATCAGGACCTGCCCCCCCCTAGCAAGAAAGGGGTAGGGGGCGGATCAACACATAGCAGAACGAAGCAACTCAAGCTTGCAAAGGCGAAAGAAGATTTACTTCGCCTTCAAGTGGAATAATTAGCCGCAGCACGCATAGCTGTCCTAGAGAAAGAAGACTCCGAGGATGAAGAAGATGACGTCAGTCTCTACTCGAAGTCAGAAGCCAATGCAAGAGTGGACAATTGGTTGGAGCATCAAGTGACTCGTCCGCCGGTGTTAGCAATCGCCGACGAACCTCACAACCCCCCAGAAGAACCAACCGTCGTCCATATAGAAGAAACAAGGCCAGCGAAGCATGAAGAAACACGTCAGTTACCGGCGGGAGGTCAAACCGACTTAGCCCTCCTAGCCGAAGCCATCACCCGGGCTATCGGTACCACCCAGCGACCCAAGTTCGTCGAGTTACCTTTCTTCAGTGGGTCTCATCAGGAGTGGCTACCCTTTCGCGCCGCTTACTACGAGACAGAAGCAATGTTCACCTCAGTTGAAAATACGAATCGACTTAGAAGAAACTTGAAGGGAAAGGCCAAAGAAGCGGTCGACGGTCTACTTATAACCAACGCGCATCCAGCTGAAGTGATGAAGACTTTGGAATCAAGATTTGGAAGACCAGAGTCAATAGCCATGCTGGAGATGGAGATACTTCGTAGCCTGCCCCGCCTCACCGAGTCGCCGAGGGACATCTGCATATTTGCCACAAAAGTATCCAACGTTGTGGCCACACTGAAGACTCTGGGTTGTTTCAACTATATGTACAACCCGGAACTCGCGAAGACACTGGTGGACAAGCTGACGCCGACTCTACGATATAGATACTACGACTTCTCAGCCACGCAGCCACGTGAAGATCCTTGCCTCATCAAAATAGAAAAGTTCTTCAAACGGGAAGCAGAGTTATGCGGACCTTACGCGCTGCCTGAACAGATGGCAGCACCTTCTTCGACCGCACAACAAAAGAAGACGCAACGGGTCAACAATGTGACTGAGAAGACACAAACATCGAAGTGCGCCGTATGTGACAACACGGGGCACAGCAACGCAACAGAATGTGAACAGTTCGAGAAATTGGACGCCAATGCAAGATGGGACATGGCCAAGTCCAAACGCCTCTGCTTCAGATGTCTTCGCTACAGAAGCAAGACACACCACTGCAAACCTAAGCCGTGTGGTGTCGACAGCTGCAAGTACTCTCATAACAAGATGCTGCACTACGAAAAGAAGATGAAAAAACAGAAGCAGTACAAGATAAAACAGAAGTCGTCAATTCAACATGGACAGTCAAGAAGCAGTCCTATTTGAAGATAATACCGGTCCAGGTGAAGGGACCAAAAGGGGCCATCGACACCTTCGCGTTGATGGACGACGGGTCAACAGTCACGCTCGTCGACGACAGCGTAGTAGCGAGCATCGGAGCAACAGGACCCATAGATCCATTAAAAATAGAAACCATCAACGACATGAAGGCGTCAGAATCAACGTCAAGAAGAGTCACCATCAATCTGAAGGGGCTCAACGATCATGAAGAGCAAATACAAGCACGCACAGTGAAGAACCTACAAGTTTCGTCTCAACGGGTTCCACAAGAATTAGTGGAAGGGTGTCAACACTTATGCGACATCCGAAGGCACCTCACTTATACAAATGCGAAACCACGAGTACTCATCGGGCAAGACAACTGGCATCTTCTGCTGACCTCAGAAACAAGAAGAGGGGATAAGAACCACCCAGTGGCATCTCTCACGCCACTAGGTTGGGTACTACACGGCAGTCAGACACGAACCTTCGGCCAGAAGATCGACTTCGTGTCACACATCGCAGAGGATCCAGAAGACAACCTAGAAGATCTCGTGAAGCAATATTTCGAGATGGACGCGCTCTGCATCAACCCCAAGAGACCGAAGACTGATCCGGAAGAACAAGCACTTCGTATTCTGGAGAAGACCACGACAAAAATAGAAGAAACAAGATTCCAGACCGGTCTTCTCTGGCGCAAAGAAGATGTCAAGTTTCCAGACAATTATGAAAACTCACTGAAGAGGCTCTTCAGCATCGAAAAGAAAATAGATCGTGACCCCGCACTAAAGAAAAAATACGTCGAACAAATGGACGCTCTCATCACAAAGGGGTACGCTGAACCTGCCCCAGAACAGAAGACAGCTGACAAGACCTGGTACCTGCCTCACTTCGCCGTAATCAACCCAATGAAGCCGGACAAACTACGGGTAGCACACGACGCGGCAGCCAAGCCGACGTCTTCTGGCTACGCTGGGTCAAGGAGTATCTCCCTGAGCTCCAACACCGGCGGGAGCCCCACGGACGAGATCGAGCAGTACAGGTCAATGACCTCGTACAGATCGTCGACCCGAACCTGCCCCGCAACGTGTGGATCCGAGGAAGATTCGTCGCTACGTATCCAGGCCCCGACGACGTCGTGCGAACGGTGGACGTGCTGACCAGAGGAGGTATCCTGCGCCGGCCAGTGAGGAAGCTGGTGATCCTGCCCCTGTCTACGGACGTCGAGCCCGCACCGGCAGCTGATGCGACGCGGTCGCACGGCGGGAGTGATGTGCGGGACAGTGAAAAATAGTGCAGTGTTACATAGACGTTAGTGACGATACGTAAATGTTGTGATATTATTTGAATAGCGTTAGAATTAGTTTATTACGATGTTTATAAGTGTTTTTAAGATAGCATTAGCTCTACTTACGCCCATCAGGCTTGATGTTATAAGTGATTTACATTCCTGCCGCCTAGCGGCGCTAGTGTACTCCAGTTTTTATAGAAAAGGCATAATCTTAAGTTGTGCATTCCTGCCGCCTAGCGGCGCTAGTGATTAGGTTCACAGTTCTCGAAGCTTAGCTACTGCGTTGCGTTACTTTAACGAGAACCGTTTCAGTAATTTTGTAATTTTAAGCTGTAAATCAAGGTTTTTTGTATAGTTTTTGTGTTTATTATGTAATATAAGTTAGTCCTATGATTAGGAAAATATGTTATATTTTGTAAGGGATGTTTTACCACTAAAAATAG
The DNA here is from genome assembly GCA_949775195.1 of Diarsia dahlii. Classification (NCBI taxonomy): domain Eukaryota; kingdom Metazoa; phylum Arthropoda; class Insecta; order Lepidoptera; family Noctuidae; genus Diarsia; species Diarsia dahlii. The sequence goes on along the minus strand of OX459217.1, from coordinate 8,730,650 downwards.
CATACTAAAATTTCCCGCGCAGAAATAGTAATTTTTCGGCGCCAAATTGTATATAGAGGCCATTGCGCATGCGCAAACACTTAATTAGAAATTTGTATATAAAAATGGGAACATTTTGGTTGTAAAATCATTCCGAATCCAGCTACTACTTCAGTAAGAAACTCTCCTAATAAAAAGAAGAAACTACAAGCAACCAGTGGTCTTATTCCCCACCAACCCAGTGCACAAGTGTGCCCAGTCTGCACACTAGCTGTCATCACTTCATGTTGATGAGCTGATAATGGAAGGTACTACTCCTCAACGGTTAAGAGTTGAAAGGGAATCTTGAAGGTTAGGGGGGGGTTAGGTTTCTTGGTTGAATGTTAAATGCGTAGTGACTGGCCTGTTGGTCTAGTGGTTAGTGACCCTAACTGCTATGCCGGAGGTCGTGGGTTCGATTCCCACCCAGGACAAATGTTTGTGTGATGAGCACGATCATTTGTTCTGTATCTGGGTGTAATTTGTCTATAATATGGATGTATTTAGAAATATATAAGTATGTTTATCAGTTGTCTAGTACCCATAACACAAGCTCTGCTTAGCTTGGGACTAGATGGCGTTGTGTGATAGTTGTGGAATATTATTATTATTATTAGTAAATATTTGTATAGGATATTACAATCATAATATGAATCATAAAATGTATATGGAAGTTAGGTTATGTCAGTAAGTTAGGTTAGGTCGTTAGGTTAGGTCAGTAAGTTAGATGAGGTCAGTAAGTTAAGCTAGGTCAATAAGTTAGGCTAGGTCAATGAGTTAAGCTAGGTCAATGTTAGGCAAAATCTTAGTTAGGGTAGGTCAATGAGTTAGGCTAAGTCATTGAGTTACGTTCGGTCAGAAAGTTAGATTTGGTTAGTAGGTAAGTTTGGCTAATCATAATTTGGATCAGAATAGGGATCATAATATGAATCATAATATGAATCATAATATGAATCATAATATGAATCATAATATGAATCATAATATGGATATGGAAGTTAGGTTCGGTCAGTAAGTTAGGCTAGGTCAATATAGAATCAGAATATGGATCATAATATGATAATTATATGAATTAAAATGTGATCCTAATATGATCATAATATGAATCATAATATGCATCATTATATGGATCATAATAGGAATCATAATATGAATCATAATTTGGATCATAATATGGATCATAATCAGAGGCGTCTTTACCTTTAGTGCAGGGTGTGCTATGCACCCGGGCGCAGAAGTCCTAGGGGGCGGCGATCGCCGCACGCTATGGAGTCCCTGGTTCCACATACTGGTATGTGGAAAATCCAACTTCTAAAAAGGAGGAGGTCGGTGTTTCAGTGTGTTTTTACATTTTACTAAGTATGTGTAAAAACACACCAAAACACCGACCCAAATTGAACCTTCACATGGATCATAATGTGTATCATAATATGAATCATAACATGGATCATAATATGATCTGGATATGATAATATGGATGATAATTTGGATCATAATATGAATCGTAATATGAATCATCATATGAATCATAATATGAATCATAATATGAATCATAATATGAATCATAATATGAATCATAATATGAATCATCATATGAATCATAATATGAATCATAATATGAATCATAATATGAATCATAATATGAATCATAATATGAACCATAATATGAATCATAATATGAATCTGAATATAAATCGTAAAATGAATCATAATATGAATCATAATATGAATTATAATATGGATATGGAAGTTAGGTTCGGTTAGTAAGTTAGGTTAGGTCAGTAAGTTAGGTTAGGTCAATGAGTTAGTCAAGGTCAATGAGTTAGGTTCGGTCAGAAAGTTAGACTGTGAACACTGTGAACTTCGACATATATTTCAGTACCTACATTATCTGTGGTTCGGCCGCACTTATAACTGTGCCTAGAACGTAATTTTGCATAACTATTAACATAACAAAACAGAACATAACATTTATTTATTTTCAGGCTACTTTGGCCCATAGATAAATACAGACTAACATACATACGTTATTATACAGCTTGTGTTAGTAAATAAAACCTTAAAACTATACTAGTATTACTATTATGTATATAGCATTAGTAGTAGTGTAGTGTAGTTTGTAGTATTATATTAGTATTATTATTTTGTAGCACGAGGATTTGCGTAGCAAGCTCTATGAGGCTGTGGCGACTAGCGACATCTATCGCAACACCTGCGTACTAACAACGATCGTCAGAAAATCCTACATCGCGCTATGAACATTATCCGCGACATAAGCCTATATAGGAGTTCCCGACTTACAACTGTCGGGCAGTAAGCCCGCCGGACACAACACCCGTCCGGTCGGAGGATCCTCCCTTTTCAATGGGGGATGAGGAACTTTACACCCTGTTCCTCATGCCCCCAAACTGGTGACCCCGAGCATGAACGTCAGCGCAGCCTTCGTGCACCTACTTCAGACGTCGTCATCCTCACTTCCCCTTCGCCTTCGAGCAGCAAGTCATACCGTCAGCCAGCAGCCACGGCTTCATGGGGTATCCTGACCACCAGCATGCAGCGGAAGCGCATTCCTGGTCATCACCCCCAGCCTCATCAGCGACCATGGCACAGCACACTGCACTTCGGCCGGTCAGCAAGCAGAGACGTCCTTCTCTCCTGGTCGACGCAGCAGCCAGCCACTACGCAGCACTGCACACTCCGACTCACTGGAGCATACGCAGCATCACCCCGACTCACTGGGGCATCTACGGCAAGCACTGCATCACTCCGACTCACTGGAGCTAATATGCAGCATCACCCCGACTCACTGGGGCATCACCGCAGACAGTTCCGACTCACCGTGAACTATGCGGCATCTGGTTCCGACTCACTGGAACCTTCCACTGGCTGACAAGCGCCAAGACTTAACCTGCTTTCGACCTCCGGTCTCGGAGGGGAGTGATGTGGCGACTAGCGACATCTAACGCAACACCTGCGTACTAACAACGATCGTCAGAAAATCCTACATCGCGCTATGAACATACCGCTGACACAACCAACATCACAACCGCTGACACTACCAGCACCACAAATGAAGAGAGGAGGAGGAGAAGTGGGCGGCGAGTAAGGTTCCCCGATTATTATCGACCGTAGTTACGGTCTGGCCGGGGGGAATATGTAGCGGAATATTTAGACCACCACCTTACAATCTCAAGAAAACCGCTACCTCTTATGATTTTGTACCGCGGTCTTAAATCAGGTGATGTCTTGTTTGTCATCGAGTGCAGACGCACTGCCGCTTACGGTAAAGCGAGCACACGTCGGGCGCGTGGTAAATGTACCGCGGCGGCCGGCAACGACATGATGTAGCTGCGTGACCGCGTGATACCGAGTCTTCGTTCGCGAGCGTCGAGCAGCGGTCAGCAGTGGTCTTCCTACTAGCTAGCTTATCGGTCGCGCCACGCTCATAATATTGTATCGCTAAATTCATTTATAATTTGGCGACTAGCGACATCTATCGCAACACCTGCGTACTAACAACGATCGTCAGAAAATCCTACATCGCGCAATGAACATTATCCGCGACATAAGCCTATATAGGAGTTCCCGACTTACAACTGTCGGGCAGTTAGCCCGCCGGACACAACACCCGTCCGGTCGGAGGATCCTCCCTTTTCTATGGGGGATGAGGAACTTTACACCCTGTTCCTCATCCTCCTCCAAACTGGTGACCCCAAGCATGAACGTCAGCGCAGCCTTCGTGCAACTACTTCAGACGTCGTCATCACTTTCCCTTCGCCTTTGAGCAGCGAGTCATACCGTCAGCCAGCAGCCACGGCTTCATGGGGTATCCTGACCACCAGCATGCAGCGGAAGCGCATTCCTGGTCATCACCCCCAGCCTCATCAGCGAACTTGGCACAGCACACTGCACTTCGGCCGGTCAGCAAGCAGAGACGTCCTTCTCTCCTGGTCGACGCAGCAGCCAGCCACTACGCAGCACTGCACACTCCGACTCACTGGAGCATACGCAGCATCACCACGACTCACTGGGGCATCTACGGCAAGCACTGCATCACTCCGACTCACTGGAGCTAATATGCAGCATCACCCCGACTCACTGGGGCATCACCGCAGACAGTTCCGACTCACCGTGAACTATGCGGCATCCGGTTCCGACTCACTGGAACCATCCACTGGCTGACAAGCGCCAAGACTTAACCTGCTTTCGACCTCCGGTCTCGGAGGGGAGTGATGTGGCGACTAGCGACATCTATCGCAACACCTGCGTACTAACAACGATCGTCAGAAAATCCTACATCGCGCTATGAACATTATCCGCGACATAAGCCTATATAGGAGTTCCCGACTTACAACTGTCGGGCAGTTAGCCCGCCGGACACAACACCCGTCCGGTCGGAGGATCCTCCCTCTTCAATGGGGGATGAGGAGCTTTACACCCTGTTCCTCATACCCCCAAAAGGCTTTTTGTAGCTGCTGCTACGAAAGTGCTACGAGGTTACACGTAGTTGTTCTACAAAAGTGTCCAACCGGCGAAGGCGCGGCGAAGCGCGGTTCTTGATCGCTCTCGTGGCAGTTTGACGGCTCACCGCGCGCGTCTCGCTTTGCATGCCGTTTTCAACCGCATGTCATAGGAGTTAAGGTTTATTTTAAATTGATTTATTCTCAGTATCTTCGCTGCGCCTCCGCCGGTGTACGTTGGGCCTAACGCATGCTTTTACTGATCATTCTTTCTTTATCGCGTCAGTTCTCTACCGCCCAAGCACCTGTGATTTGTCTTTACTTTTTTTTTTGGTGGGTGGAAAATCATCGAATAACATCAATCATCGAATAACGTGCTTTTTCTGACGATATTCAAGTATTCGCATCTAGCTGTCATCACTTCATGTTGATGAGCTGATAATGGAAGGTACTACTCCTCAACGGTTAAGAGTTGAAAGGGAATCTTGAAGTTTAGGGGGGGGTTAGGTTTCTTGGTTGAATGTTAAATGCATAGTAAATATTTGTATAGGATATTACAATCATAATATGAATCATAATATGAATCATAATATGAATCATAATATGAATCATAATATGAATCATAATATGAATCATAATATGAATCATAATATGAATCATAATATGAATCATAATATGAATCATAATATGAATCATAATATGAATCATAATATGAATCATAATATGAATCATAATATGAATCATAATATGAATCATAAAATGGATATGGAAGTGTGATTTATTATTGTTTTGGAGAGGGTAACATTCGTTAAATACAAATAAAAAATAATTATGCTAAAAATTTAAACTAAAAGTTAATACTTACATATATACAAAGACCCAATAAGACACTTAGTCGTCTTATTTGAAAGTTAGGTTATGTCAGTAAGTTAGGTTAGGTCGTTAGGTTAGGTCAGTAAGTTAGATGAGGTCAGTAAGTTAAGCTAGGTCAATAAGTTAGGCTAGGTCAATGAGTTAAGCTAGGTCAATGTTAGGCAAAATCTTAGTTAGGGTAGGTCAATGAGTTAGGCTAAGTCATTGAGTTACGTTCGGTCAGAAAGTTAGATTTGGTTAGTAGGCAAGTTTGGCTAATCATAATTTGGATCAGAATATGGATCATAATATGAATCATAATATGAATCATTATATGAATCATTATATGAATCATAATATGAATCATAATATGAATCATAATATGAATCATAATACGAATCATAATATGAATCATAATATGAATCATAATATGAATCATAATATGAATCATAATATGAATCATAATATGAATCATAATATGAATCATAATATGAATCATAATATGAATCATAATATGAATCATAATATGAATCATAATATGAATCATAATATGAATCATAATATGAATCATAATATGAATCATAATATGAATCATAATATGAATCATAATATGAATCATAATATGAATTATAATATGGATATGGAAGTTAGGTTCGGTTAGTAAGTTAGGTTAGGTCAGTAAGTTAGGTTAGGTCAATGAGTTAGTCTAGGTCAATGAGTTAGTCTAGGTCAATGAGTTAGGTTCGGTCAGAAAGTTAGACTGTGAACACTGTGAACTTCGACATATATTTCAGTACCTACATTATCTGTGGTTCGGCCGCACTTATAACTGTGCTTATAACGTAATTTTGCATATCTATTAACATAACAAAACAGAACATAACGTTTATTTATTTTCAGGCTACTTTGGCCCATAGATAAATACAGACTAACATACACACGTTATTATACAGATTGTGTTTGTAAATAAAACCTTAAAACTATATTAGTATTACTATTATGTATATAGCATTAGTAGTAGTGTAGTGTAGTTTGTAGTATTATATAAGTACTAGCTGACCCACGCAACTTCGTCTGCGTCACATAAATATAGCTTATAACCTTTCTCGATAAATCGACTATCCGACATAAATTAAGCTAAATCGTAACAAATAAAAAATCTTATCTTTCTTCTATATTATAATATTTTAGATGGTTTAGATTAGCTTAGATTATATTAAAGTGTGAATAACTATAGGTATCTCTTACTGTTAAATACATATACGATAACACTCTGTACTTGTAAACATTATGATGCAGTAAATATTTTGAATTTGAATTTCCCGGAAAGAATCTCCCTACATTGCGACGCGCGAATTATTTTGCCGCGCGGATATTTTCACATTGCGATATCTTCTAAGATATTTGTTTAAACTGTTTAGAATAAAGGGCACAAATATTCTATATTAAATTTTCCTTCTAACAAACACATTTATTTAGATATAGATTAATACCATATGGGTTAAATAAGCTTCGCAAAAAATAATTATTTTTAACCTAACAGTTTAATAGTAAAAAAAGGTTACACTGAGTCAATCTTAAAAGATAGATATATGCTGTCGCGGACTTTTTTTTTGAAATTTTAAAGAGGAACAATTCCTTCATACATGATATTTGCGTAACTTAAACCGTTTTCGCAGCGCACGCAGCGGAAGCTCTCAAAAAGGAAATACCTTTTCCCGTTTTTGTAACATTTTTCATTTATGCTCCGCTCCTATTAGCCGTAGCGTGATGTTATATAGCCTATAGCCTTCCTCGATAAATGGACTATCCAACACAAAAAGAATTTTAAAATTCCAACCAGCAGTTCCTGAGTTTACCGCGTTCAAACAAACAAACAAACAAACAAACAAACAAACTCTTCAGCTTTATAATATTAGTATAGAAGTATAGATTATTATTTTGTAGTACGAGGATTTGCGTAGCAAGCTCTATGAGGCTTTTTGTAGCTGCTGCTACGAAAGTGCTACGAGGTTACACGTAGTTGTTCTACAAAAGTGTCCAACCGGCGAAGGCGCGGCGAAGCGCGGTTCTTGATCGCTCTCGAGGCAGCTTGACGGCTCACCGCGCGCGTCTCGCTTTGCATGCCGTTTTCAACCGCATGTCATAGGAGTTAAGGTTTATTTTAAATTGATTTATTCTCAGTATCTTCGCTGCGCCTCCGCCGGTGTACGTTGGGCCTAACGCATGCTTTTACTGATCATTCTTTCTTTATCGCGTCAGTTCTCTACCGCCCAAGCACCTGTGATTTGTCTTTACTTTTTTTTTTTTGGTGGGTTGAAAATCATCGAATAACGTGCTTTTTCTGACGCTATTCAAGTATTCGCATCTAGCTGTCACCACTTCATGTTGATGAGCTGATAATGGAAGGTACTACTCCTCAACGGTTAAGAGTTGAAAGGGAATCTTGAAGTTTAGGGGGGGGTTAGGTTTCTTGGTTGAATGTTAAATACATAGTAAATATTTGTATAGGATATTACAATCATAATATGAATCATAATATGAATCATAATATGAATCATAATATGAATCATAATATGAATCATAATATGAATCATAATATGAATCATAATATGAATCATAATATGAATCATAATATGAATCATAATATGAATCATAATATGAATCATAATATGAATCATAATATGAATCATAAAATGAATCATAAAATGGATATGGAAGTTAGGTTATGTCAGTAAGTTAGGTTAGGTCGTTAGGTTAGGTCAGTAAGTTAGATGAGGTCAGTAAGTTAAGCTAGGTCAATAAGTTAGGCTAGGTCAATGAGTTAAGCTAGGTCAATGTTAGGCAAAATCTTAGTTAGGGTAGGTCAATGAGTTAGGCTAAGTCATTGAGTTACGTTCGGTCAGAAAGTTAGATTTGGTTAGTAGGTAAGTTTGGCTAATCATAATTTGGATCATAATATGGATCATAATATGAATTATAATATGAATCATAATATGAATCATAATATGAATCATAATATGAATCATAATATGAATCATAATATGAATCATAATATGAATCATAATACGAATCATAATATGAATCATAATATGAATCATAATATGAATTATAATATGGATATGGAAGTTAGGTTCGGTTAGTAAGTTAGGTTAGTTCAGTAAGTTAGGTTAGGTCAATGAGTTAGTCTAGGTCAATGAGTTAGGTTCGGTCAGAAAGTTAGATTGTGAACACTGTGAACTTCGACATATATTTCAGTACCTACTAATCATAATATGAATCATAATATGAATCTGAATATAAATCGTAAAATGAATCATAATATGGATCATAATATGAATTATAATATGGATATGGAAGTTAGGTTCGGTTAGTAAGTTAGGTTAGTTCAGTAAGTTAGGTAAGGTCAATGAGTTAGTCTAGGTCAATGAGTTAGGTTCGGTCAGAAAGTTAGACTGTGAACACTGTGAACTTCGACATATATTTCAGTACCTACATTATCTGTGGTTCGGCCGCACTTATAACTGTGCTTATAACGTAATTTTGCATATCTATTAACATAACAAAACAGAACATAACGTTTATTTATTTTCAGGCTACTTTGGCCCATAGATAAATACAGACTAACATACATACGTTATTATACAGCTTGTGTTAGTAAATAAAACCTTAAAACTATATTAGTATTACTATTATGTATATAGCATTAGTAGTAGTGTAGTGTAGTTTGTAGTATTATATTAGTATTATTATTTTGTAGTACGAGGATTTGCGTAGCAAGCTCTATGAGGCTTTTTGTAGCTGCTGCTACGAAAGTGCTACGAGGTTACACGTAGTTGTTCTACAAAAGTGTCCAACCGGCGAAGGCGCGGCGAAGCGCGGTTCTTGATCGCTCTCGTGGCAGCTCGACGGCTCACCACGCGCGTCTCGCTTTGCATGCCGTTTTCAACCGCATGTCATAGGAGTTAAGGTTTATTTTAAATTGATTTATTCTCAGTATCTTCACTGCGCCTCCGCCGGTGTACGTTGGGCCTAACGCATGCTTTTACTGATCATTCTTTCTTTATCGCGTCAGTTCTCCACCGCCCAAGCACCTGTGATTTGTCTTTACTTTTTTTTTTTGGTGGGTGGAAAATCATCGAATAACGTGCTTTTTCTGACGCTATTCAAGTATTCGCATCTAGCTGTCATCACTTCATGTTGATGAGCTGATAATGGAAGGTACTACTCCTCAACGGTTAAGAGTTGAAAGGGAATCTTGAAGATTAGGGGGGGGTTAGGTTTCTTGGTTGAATTTTAAATGCATAGTAAATATTTGTATAGGATATTACAATCATAATATGAAACATAAAATGGATATGGAAGTTAGGTAATGTCAGTAAGTTAGGTTAGGTCGTTAGGTTTGGTCAGTAAGTTAGATGAGGTCAGTAAGTTAAGCTAGGTCAATAAGTTAGGCTAGGTCAATGAGTTAAGCTAGGTCAATGTTAGGCAAAATCTTAGTTAGGGTAGGTCAATGAGTTAGGCTAAGTCATTGAGTTACGTTCGGTCAGAAAGTTAGATTTGGTTAGTAGGTAAGTTTGGCTAATCATAATTTGGATCAGAATATGGATCATAATATGAATCATTATATGAATCATAATATGAATCATAATAGGAATCATAATATGAATCATAATATGAATCATAATATGAATCATTATATGAATCATAATATGAATCATAATATGAATCATCATATGAATCATAATATGAATCATAATATGAATCATAATATGAATCATAATATGAATCATAATATGAATCTGAATATAAATCGTAAAATGAATCATAATATGGATCATAATATGAATTATAATATGGATATGGAAGTTAGGTTCGGTTAGTAAGTTAGGTTAGTTCAGTAAGTTAGGTTAGGTCAATGAGTTAGTCTAGGTCAATGAGTTAGGTTTTTTTTTTTTTTTTTTTTTTTTTTGTTTTGGCAGGAGTGGGAAATCCCCACGGACACCTCGACTACCTCACAGGCTGTGAGATAGTCGAGGTAGTGCCGGACTCGAACCGGCTAAAACCCACTCCTGCCCCACTAGTGTCCCCCTGAAGGTGACAGGGATCTTTCGAGACTTTTATTTTCTTACTGCTTTAATTTTGTAGTTAAATTTTGAAAAGTTTGATCTAAATATTTGTTAATGTTTCTATTCTTTATTTGTTTTTGACTCTAAATTTTAAGTTATTTATATTAAGTATTGCTGTTATTAAATTAAATGCTACATCATTCCATCCTTTCATCTAAATATCTTTTCCTAGGAAACCTACATATTTAGAAAAGCATAGTTTTAGCTAGCCTTGTTTCTCTTTATAACTTGAGATGCGATTTTAATGCAGTATTCTATGAAAGTTTTTCTATGATTTCTATCTGACATTATTATTTTTATACTGGTTGCCTTTAGCTTTGTCTCCATTCGCCGCTCAACATCGTAACGTTCCGCTTCATGGACGGGGCATTCTGTCAATATGTGTGCGATCGACTCCACTTGGTTCGGCTCACAGATACACTGTGGGCTCTCCTTACACTTGAAGCGGTGCAAGTATTCGGAGAACCCACCGTGTCCTGTCAAAATCTGTGTTAATATTCCGGCCGGTTTCAGTTTTAACACTATCCTGTGGGCGTCGATCGCATTTGGCAGGAACATTTTTGTGACGGAGGCTGTTTCGCCGTTCTGGTACCTTCGGTTCCATTCGTCGAGCGACCTCATACGGATCTGCCGCTTGACGAATGAAACCGGGCAGCGGTCATAGTCCGGCCTCTTCCTAGACCGGAGTGCAGCTTCCTTCGCTAGGTGGTCCGCGCGTTCATTGCCCTCTAGTCCGGCGTGTGCCTTTATCCAGAACAAAGATATATCTTTGCTCTGGGATAAAGCCGCGCCCACGTTCGCTCTCGCCTCCACGGCCAGGGCGTGGAGGGAACCTTGGTTTGTGACTGATTGTAGTGCAGCCTTTGAGTCACTGTAGATACCGAAGGTTCCCTCCTTGCGCTTGAGGATTTCGCGCGTGGCTACGCATATGGCCAGGAGTTCCGCCTGGTATACCGTACAGTAGGACGGCAAGCTAAGCTTGACGGACTTGATCTCGGCCTCACCGTCCCAAAGTGACAGTGCAGCTCCGACCTTGCCCGCAATCTTGCTGCCGTCCGTGAACACTCTCAGTGCTTGTGTGTTGTGGGTGTCCACACGCATCTGGTCTTCCAGGCACACGAACTCCATGGCCAGATGTTTCGCCGGGTGTGGAGTCTCTGCAAATCCCACCACCCGCTCCACCTCTCTGCCCGCCAGTGCTGGCTGTGGCACCCCCCTCTTTGCCTCGTACAGAGCGGCTGCTTCTTGTATTCGGAGGTCGAGTGGGAGTATCCCAGCCAGCACTAGGGATGCATTCAGCGATACGGTGCGGTAGGATTTGCAGAGCTTCTGCGCGAATCCTCGTTGGACCGTGTTGAGGCTTTTCTGCACTCCGATCTTCTTGGCCGCCGGCGCCCAAGCGCTCGCCGCGTACAAGATTACTGGCTCCACTGCTGCCGTATAGATGGTGTGGATGATCTCCGGGTTAAGGCCCCAGCTCACTTTGGCCGCACGCGCCAGCTGTTTGTAGATGTTTACAGCTTTTCTGCAAACGTTTGCGACGTGGGTGTTGAAAGTGAGCTGGTGGTCGACGGTGAGCCCCAGTATTTTGATTTCCTTGGACATGCCAATGTCTACCCCGCCCATGCTCAGGAGCGGGACATCAAACTTCAGTCTCTTTGTTATTAACATTGCACAAGTTTTGTGTGGTGCAAATTTCAACTTGTTTTTGATGCCCCACGCCCGAACATGCTCGAGGGCGGCATTGGCATGCCTCTGGATTTCCAACGCTGTGTCACCGTCGAAGATCAACACAACATCATCGGCGAAGGCCTGCCAGTGGACGCCACGCTCCTCCAACTCCTTCAACAGTGGGTCTAGGACCAGGTTCCATAGGATCGGACCGCCAATGGACCCTTGTACACACCCCTTATTCGTGTCCTTCTGACACTCGGCACCCGCGTATCGTACAACGACGCTCCTACCAGTCAGGTAGCTATCGAGAAACCTTCTTATGTTCACCGGGCACTTTTCCTCAGCCAGTCTGGTTCTGATGGCCGGCCACCATGCGCTATCGAAGGCTCCCTCTATATCCAGTGACACAACAGTGATCAGCTTCTTTTCACTCAGCTTTGCTTTGATGTGTTGCATCATGGTGTAGAGGGAGTCCTCGGTGCTTTTCTGTGGCATAAAACCAAACTGGCGAGTACTAAACCGCGGGATCAGGTGCCACTTGAGCCTAGCTACGAGCATCTTCTCGAGAGTTTTGCCTAGGACTGGTAGGAGGCCGATCGGCCTGAACGATTTAGGGGTGGTGTAGGAGTCCTTGCCAGGCTTTCGGAGGACTACCACTGTGGCCACCTTCCAAGCCCCAGGGAAGTGTCCGAGCTCCAGACACTTGTTGGTCAGTGCAAGGAACGTCCCTGGGTCCTGGGATATGGCCTGGGCACAGATGTCGGCTGTGAGACCGTCCGCCCCGGGTGCCTTCTTTGGGTTGAAACTTTCCACCGCCGATTTCAGCTCCAAAAGTGTAAACGGTGGGTCATGTTGTTCATCATGCGACCACTCGTTTACACGACTGGCCGCTTCACGTGTTCGGCGGTGGTCAGCTGTTTCTCCCTCCTCCAGGTCTTCGGGGTAGAAGGTCTCGGCCAGCAGCGAAGCCGACTCCTGTGCGCTCAGTGGCACTCCGTCCTTCACCAACGGCAGGTCCTCCTGTCTCTTAGCGGTCCGTCCTATGACCCTGTAAATGCCCTCCCACATTCCCTCCCTATCCTGTTTCTGACAGAAGCCCTTCCATCCTTCCGTCTGTGCCTTTTGGGCTAAGGACTCATATTTTTCTTTTGCTTGCAGGTACTCATCGACGACGTGTTGCCTCCGGATGGGTGCAGCGCACCGGATGCGGCGTCTCTTGGTGTTCACCTCCGACATCAGCTCAGCGAGCTCCTTGGACCACCACGGTACGGTAAGTTTTGTGTTGTTTTTTATTTTAATAAGTGTTTCTTCACAGGTAGTTGTTATGTTTGCTATATATTTATTTATTTTTACTTCTAAATCTGTTTTATTAGTTATGCAATGAGTTAGGTTAGGTTAGGTTAGGTTAGGTTAGGTTTTTTTTTTTTTTTTTTTTTTTTGTTTTGGCAGGAGTGGGAAATCCCCACGGACACCTCGACTACCTCACAGGCTGTGAGATAGTCGAGGTAGTGCCGGACTCGAACCGGCTAAAACCACACTCCTGCCCCACCAGTGTACCTCTGACTTTCCTCAGAGCCCTTGTTTGCGGAGGTTATTCTTTATTCACTGTTTGGTTGGTTGGCGGCCGAAGAGACCTTTCTATATGCTGTCGTTCCTAATTGTGATATTCTTACTGTTTTATATACTGAGTAGTTTTATACTAGATTTAATTTAACTTATCATTTTGTCAACGCTACGTTTTACTTTAGTATTTTTACTTTTACCTTTGTTTTAACTGTTTTCGTTATAATTATACTATTTTAGAGCATTTTATGAATTTCTTTATTTATTTTTGTTTACAAACTAATCATTAAAAGCCAAATTGAATTTACTATTTTGCCACTATTTTAGGATCATTTTTAAATGAATGCCCGGAAATGTTTTCTACGCTTGCCTTTTTGTAACACTAATTGTTTTTATGATACTTAATCCATATATTCAATATATAATTTAATATCATAGTATGATAGGTTAGATGATGCTTTTGGCTGCGGGCTTTAACACCCAGTTTGACACAACTTGACGATTCCACTAGAGCTGACTCACGGTCCAGTATAATTTCAGCCACTTTCCTATGAAAGTGGCTCCAATTACCTCCCTCCATCGAGCCAACCCTAGTGGTCCGCTCAATGCTTCTGCGATCTGGTTGTGTCGAACTGGTCATTTCAGTGTACGCGGAAGTGGGCGCATCGACAACTTTAGCAGTATGCAATGTTTGCTCGTGCGAATGCGTCCCACTTCCTGCGCAACGGGCATTCCTCGCTGAAGGCATTGTGCGAGTGCTCCCCCAGCCCGGCTCTGGTGCAGTTGATGCACACCGCTGCCTCTCCTTTGTGCTTGACTGGGCAGTCCACCCTAAGGTGTGGACCACCACAGTGACTGCATAGGTCAGTCGGCTCCGCGCAGAAACGCTTGCCATGGCCATATGCCAAGCAGCGGGTGCACTGCACCAGAGGCGTCTGGTCTTCGACGCGCACTCGCTGGAGGTCAATCCGTAGCTTGCCTCCAGCGAGTGCCCGCCTCCAGATTGCTGGGGTAACACTCAGCACAATGCTGCATGTATGAGGGTTACGGGACTTCTTCCGAAACTTTACGGACATCCTATTTTCCCTGTCGCCGAGGTCGTGAAAAATCTCCTGGTTCTGGTTCCTAAGGGCTTTCAGTACTTCGTCGTCGGTATGTACCGACAGCACGTCCCTAAGAACCAGAAGCGGGTCCCGGTTTGTCACTTCCTCGACGACAAGGTTCTCTCCGGCCGCTTCTAATCGCTCCTTAATTTTCCTCCTCTCTTCTTTTGTGGCACAACCCATTATTACTTTCCCATCTTTCCCTTTCCGAACTTTCTCGACCCGCACCCAGCCTTCCTTCGCATCCACCGCTTTCCTTATCCTCTCCAGTACTTTGTCCCCCGTATCCGCCTCCACCGTCGAGGAAACAACCACGGAGTGCAGCGTCGTTCGCTCCGGGGCTTGTGCCCCAGTGTGGCTCTTGTGTTCGGACGCAACACTCGCGTAGGTTCTTCCCTCGACGGGAGCAGCACACTCCTTGCTAGCCAGACCGGCTCGCAGTTTGACCAATTCGTCAGAGTTTTGTCGTATTAAAACCATGTGCTCCTTCATTGTCTTGGCGAGCTCAGTCTGGCCAGCAAGAGTCTCTGGATTGGACCGGGGAACACAGTCAGTGGTGGGCACTGTTTCCGTCACGGTTGCAGGCGCGGGAAGAGCCCCGTCTTGCTCCGACTCCTTCACCAGCTCATAGAGCCGGTTTATGGCCTCTAGCACCGCAGCCTTGATGTCCGTCCTAAGGTTGCGCGAGTTGCCCAAATTAAGCTTGGCTTTATTCAGGCAAGCTCGCGCCTCCGCAGTGCGACTGCGGCTCCCGGCCTCCGGCTTCTTGAGCTGTGTTGCAGCGCTAACGGAAGCTTGGCGCGTCACCGACGTGGCGGGGCCCTCCTGACGCGCGGAAGGAGTGTCGTCTCCAAAGGAGATTCTCCTCCTCGCATCAGAAGTCCCCGCCTTCTCCGCCGAACGCGGCGAACTTCCGGAGCCCATTGTCCTCAAGGTGGCGGAAGGAGTACGGAACATGTTCGGACTTGCAGCAATGACTGTACGAATGGAGCCCTGTAAAGAGGGGCTCAATAAAACAAAAATTTGCTACGGAGAAAGCAGGCTATTTTTAGAGGACACCGGACAATAATTCTATGTCCCTGTAAAGAGGGGAACACAGAATAAAACAATATATATAAATCAAATTAAAATAGGGACTATAATTGAAATAAAAAGAATATACACCTTATAATAAAAATAAAATACGTTTTAAAAAATTGTTAAAACGACTGTCCCCTTAAATAAGCGTCAAAAAAAATTGTCAAAAAATAAATTATTGTGATTTTCCCCTCCCACGACTCAAAACAAACTCGAATATAAAATAAGAAATTTTGCCGACCTCTCTCCGTTTCCTTCTACCTATAGCTATAGAACAGAGGGTGGGAGGGTGGGCAAAATTTTTTGCGAGCTAGACGCACGTGCCGCACGTCCAGAGAACGGGCTCCGCGCGGGCTAGCCGAATATCGAATAAAAAGTAGGTGGTCGGGAAGAAAAATTTTGGGTTTTCCTTAAAAAACCAGTTTTTAAGGTAAAAAATTTGGAAAAAAACCCCCAATCTGAACCCAGGACCACGGAACGCGGCCAAAAGCGCAGGGATGGAGGGTAAATATGCCTGAAACTATTTAAAATTATTAAAGCAGATAAAACTATTGATTTGAATTAAATATGGAATAAACTGATGTAAAATTTTGAAAATTTTTCTAAGTGTAGGAGGGAGAAAATTTTTTCGGGCGTCAGGTCAATTTAATATGTTCAGGGAGCAGGCGGAGCACCACTCCTGTCGATTTACGCTGAAAACAGCTTGAAAAAAGCTTGTATACAACTAAAAATATCAACGTTTTGCTAAAATTTTCGTTGGGTTAGGTTAGGTTAGGTTAGGTTAGGTTAGGTTAGGTTAGGTTAGGTTAGGTTAGGTTAGGTTAGGTTAGGTTAGGTTAGGTTAGGTTAGGTTAGGTTAGGTTAGGTTAGGTTAGGTTAGGTTATAAAATGATATAATTGAAATTGTATCATTATACACATAGGAAAATAAATGTGGCTAATGATATAAGTCTAGTTTTTTTTAAATATCTCAAATTCTAATAATTTTTTAACAAAATCAAAACATATACGATATAATAAAAACAATCACCAATTGATAAAAGTTAATACGTCAAAAAAATATACAGAAATAAAAAAGTTGTATCCGTTTAAAAAATGCAAAACTTATTATCTGTTTTTCTCAAAACGAGGATTTGTGACTTGTATCACTTTTCACTAAAGGTACAGAATTATAAGTTAATATTATAATGATTATTTATATGTACAGTGTAAGAATATTTTTCTTATAAGTTATTGTACTATTTTAGCTGTATATTTGGTTATAGGCGAAGAGTCAGGCAGCAATACTTAGCTTCCTAGTACCTGACAGTATACAGTGCTCCGGAGAGGATAAATATAGTAATATAATACGTCCTCTCCGTTAAATTTGAAGAGCACGAATATTATGGTTGTGGAATTAGACGTTAGTTGGGAATAAACAATCGTTAAGCAATAAATGCTGACTCCCTCCCGGCTAAAGAATAAAATGCAAACATTCAGTTTGTTGCTGTAAATTAAACTTGAGATCGATTGAGAAATTATAAAGTTATTACACTTTAGTTTGAATAGACGAAAAGTAAATAAGATCTTAAGATAACCGCTCATCGAGAGGGAACAAGAATTTTCAGTAGAAATGCGTTCCTCTTAAATTAACAGGTAGATGGAACAGAATAACAAACAGTTTAGATACACTTTCACTAAGTTTCCACTTGGTTCTCCACCGCCCAAGCACCTGTGATTTGTCTTTACTTTTTTTTTTTGGTGGGTGGAAAATCATCGAATAACGTGCTTTTTCTGACGCTATTCAAGTATTCGCATCTAGCTGTCATCACTTCATGTTGATGAGCTGATAATGGAAGGTACTACTCCTCAACGGTTAAGAGTTGAAAGGGAATCTTGAAGATTAGGGGGGGGTTAGGTTTCTTGGTTGAATTTTAAATGCATAGTAAATATTTGTATAGGATATTACAATCATAATATGAAACATAAAATGGATATGGAAGTTAGGTAATGTCAGTAAGTTAGGTTAGGTCGTTAGGTTTGGTCAGTAAGTTAGATGAGGTCAGTAAGTTAAGCTAGGTCAATAAGTTAGGCTAGGTCAATGAGTTAAGCTAGGTCAATGTTAGGCAAAATCTTAGTTAGGGTAGGTCAATGAGTTAGGCTAAGTCATTGAGTTACGTTCGGTCAGAAAGTTAGATTTGGTTAGTAGGTAAGTTTGGCTAATCATAATTTGGATCAGAATATGGATCATAATATGAATCATTATATGAATCATAATAGGAATCATAATATGAATCATAATATGAATCATAATATGAATCATAATATGAATCATAATATGAATCATAATATGAATCATAATATGAATCATAATATGAATCATAATATGAATCATAATATGAATCATAATATGAATGATAATATGAATCATAATATGAATCATAATATGAATCATAATATGGATATGGAAGTTAGGTTCGGTCAGTAAGTTAGGCTAGGTCAATATAGAATCAGAATATGGATCATAATATGATAATTATATGAATCAAAATGTGATCCTAATATGATCATAATATGAATCATAATATGCATCATTATATGGATCATAATAGGAATCATAATATGAATCATAATTTGGATCATAATATGGATCATAATCAGAGGCGTCTTTACCTTTAGTGCAGGGTGTGCTATGCATCCGGGCGCAGAAGTCCTAGGGGGCGGCGATCGCCGCGCGCTATGGAGTCCCTGGTTCCACATACTGGTATGTGGAAAATCCAACTTCTAAAAAGGAGGAGGTCGGTGTTTCAGTGTGTTTTTACATTTTACTAAGTATGTGTAAAAACACACCAAAACACCGACCCAAATTGAACCTTCACATGGATCATAATGTGTATCATAATATGAATCATAACATGGATCATAATATGATCTGGATATGATAATATGGATGATAATATGGATCATAATATGAATCATAATATGAATCATAATATGAATCATCATATGAATCATAATATGAATCATTATATGAATCATAATATGAATCATAATATGAATCATCATATGAATCATAATATGAATCATAATATGAATCATAATATGAATCATAATATGAATCATAATATGAATCATAATATGAATCTGAATATAAATCGTAAAATGAATCATAATATGGATCATAATATGAATTATAATATGGATATGGAAGTTAGGTTCGGTTAGTAAGTTAGGTTAGTTCAGTAAGTTAGGTTAGGTCAATGAGTTAGTCTAGGTCAATGAGTTAGGTTCGGTCAGAAAGTTAGACTGTGAACACTGTGAACTTCGACATATATTTCAGTACCTACATTATCTGTGGTTCGGCCGCACTTATAACTGTGCTTATAACGTAATTTTGCATATCTATTAACATAACAAAACAGAACATAACGTTTATTTATTTTCAGGCTACTTTAGCCCATAGATAAATACAGACTAACATACATACGTTATTATATAGCTTGTGTTAGTAAATAAAACCTTAAAACTATATTAGTATTACTATTATGTATATAGCATTAGTAGTAGTGTAGTGTAGTTTGTAGTATTATATTAGTATTATAATTTTGTAGTACGAGGATTTGCGTAGCAAGCTCTATGAGGCTTTTTGTAGCTGCTGCTACGAAAGTGCTACGAGGTTACACGTAGTTGTTCTACAAAAGTGTCCAACCGGCGAAGGCGCGGCGAAGCGCGGTTCTTGATCGCTCTCGTGGCAGCTCGACGGCTCACCACGCGCGTCTCGCTTTGCATGCCGTTTTCAACCGCATGTCATAGGAGTTAAGGTTTATTTTAAATTGATTTATTCTCAGTATCTTCGCTGCGCCTCCGCCGGTGTACGTTGGGCCTAACGCATGCTTTTACTGATCATTCTTTCTTTATCGCGTCAGTTCTCCACCGCCCAAGCACCTGTGATTTGTCTTTACTTTTTTTTTTTGGTGGGTGGAAAATCATCGAATAACGTGCTTTTTCTGACGCTATTCAAGTATTCGCATCTAGCTGTCATCACTTCATGTTGATGAGCTGATAATGGAAGGTACTACTCCTCAACGGTTAAGAGTTGAAAGGGAATCTTGAAGGTTAGGGGGGGGTTAGGTTTCTTGGTTGAATTTTAAATGCATAGTAAATATTTGTATAGGATATTACAATCATAATATGAAACTTAAAATGGATATGGAAGTTAGGTAATGTCAGTAAGTTAGGTTAGGTCGTTAGGTTTGGTCAGTAAGTTAGATGAGGTCAGTAAGTTAAGCTAGGTCAATAAGTTAGGCTAGGTCAATGAGTTAAGCTAGGTCAATGTTAGGCAAAATCTTAGTTAGGGTAGGTCAATGAGTTTGGCTAAGTCATTGAGTTACGTTCGGTCAGAAAGTTAGATTTGGTTAGTAGGTAAGTTTGGCTAATCATAATTTGGATCAGAATATGGATCATAATATGAATCATTATATGAATCATAATATGAATCATAATAGGAATCATAATATGAATCATAATATGAATCATAATATGAATCATAATATGAATCATAATATGAATCATAATATGAATCATAATATGAATCATAATATGAATCATAATATGAATCATAATATGGATATGGAAGTTAGGTTCGGTCAGTAAGTTAGGCTAGGTCAATATAGAATCAGAATATGGATCATAATATGATAATTATATGAATCAAAATGTGATCCTAATATGATCATAATATGAATCATAATATGCATCATTATATGGATCATAATAGGAATCATAATATGAATCATAATTTGGATCATAATATGGATCATAATCAGAGGCGTCTTTACCTTTAGTGCAGGGTGTGCTATGCACCCGGGCGCAGAAGTCCTAGGGGGCGGCGATCGCCGCGCGCTATGGAGTCCCTGGTTCCACATACTGGTATGTGCAAAATCCAACTTCTAAAAAGGAGGAGGTCGGTGTTTCAGTGTGTTTTTACATTTTACTAAGTATGTGTAAAAACACACCAAAACACCGACCCAAATTGAACCTTCACATGGATCATAATGTGTATCATAATATGAATCATAACATGGATCATAATATGATCTGGATATGATAATATGGATGATAATATGGATCATAATATGAATCATAATATGAATCATCATATGAATCATAATATGAATCATTATATGAATCATAATATGAATCATAATATGAATCATAATATGAATCATCATATGAATCATAATATGAATCATAATATGAATCATAATATGAATCATAATATGAATCATAATATGAATCATAATATGAATCATAATATGAATCTGAATAGAAATCGTAAAATGAATCATAATATGGATCATAATATGAATTATAATATGGATATGGAAGTTAGGTTCGGTTAGTAAGTTAGGTTAGGTCAGTAAGTTAGGTTAGGTCAATGAGTTAGTCTAGGTCAATGAGTTAGGTTCGGTCAGAAAGTTAGACTGTGAACACTGTGAACTTCGACATATATTTCAGTACCTACATTATCTGTGGTTCGGCCGCACTTATAACTGTGCTTATAACGTAATTTTGCATATCTATTAACATAACAAAACAGAACATAACATTTATTTATTTTCAGGCTACTTTGGCCCATAGATAAATACAGACTAACATACATACGTTATTATACAGCTTGTGTTAGTAAATAAAACCTTAAAACTATATTAGTATTACTATTATGTATATAGCATTAGTAGTAGTGTAGTGTAGTTTGTAGTATTATATTAGTATTATTATTTTGTAGTACCTACTATTGCTACGAGGATTTGCGTAGCAAGCTCTATGAGGCTTTTTGTAGCTGGTGCTACGAAAGTGCTACGAGGTTACACGTAGTTGTTCTACAAAAGTGTCCAACCGGCGAAGGCGCGGCGAAGCGCGGTTCTTGATCGCTCTCGTGGCAGCTTGACGGCTCACCGCGCGCGTCTCGCTTTGCATGCCGTTTTCAACCGCATGTCATAGGAGTTAAGGTTTATTTTAAATTGATTTATTCTCAGTATCTTCGCTGCGCCTCCGCCGGTGTACGTTGGGCCTAACGCATGCTTTTACTGATCATTCTTTCTTTATCGCGTCAGTTCTCTACCGCCCAAGCACCTGTGATTTGTCTTTACTTTTTTTTTTTTGGTGGGTGGAAAATCATCGAATAACCCCCCCCCCCCCGCTCTTGGGCAGAGCGGAGGGGAGGGTCAGACTTCTACTGACTAAAAACCAAACCCATGTTCCTTCTTCGCCCTTGTGTCGGAGCCTTTTCCCAACTATGTTGGGGTCGGCTTCCAGTCTAACCGGATGCAGCTGAATACCAGTATTTTTCATGGAGCGACTGCCTATCTGACCTCCACAACACAGAAGAATATAACACGATATCCTACGGTAAAACTGGTTATCAGACTTTCAGGGTCCAAACTAGCCGCAACGACTACTAAAGATGGACAAATGACAGCCAGGACCTCCTAGGCAAATAACTTGACACAAAATGGCGTCGTTCTGCGCAGGTTCTCTGCTTGATTTGTATGGGACGTCGAAAAAACGACTACTGCGCAGGTTCAACTTTTATGCCGTGTGGTATACGTGCTTTCTGAGGAACTTATTATAGGAATACAGTATTGGGTGGTCAGTTTGGTCACCCATCCACGGAGATTGACCTTGGCAACCGTAGCTTAACCTTCGATCGAACCGAGCGGTTAAAATAATTAATTTTACCAGGAGCTCCTGAATCAATACAGTCGAAGAATATCATAATATAACATCACCTCTTATCTACTGTGCATGAAGTCCTGGGTTCGGTACCCAGGCCAGGCAAAGTGTTATTGGATTTTCCATTAGGAATTTCTCAGTAACTTAGCAGCCACTGGATCTTGATTTGAGCCTAGTTGATGGCAACACGAACACACGCTTACGAACAGTAGGTCGTGGGTTCGAACCCAGGCAGGCGTATTACTTTGTGTAATTTATTTCATCACCGCTGCTCTCAAAACGGTGAAGGAAAACATCGTGAGGAAACCGGCATGTCTTAGAACCAAAAGATTCGAAGACCCGCGTGGTGGATTATAGCCCATCCCTCTCCTAGAGAGGAGGCCTGAGTCCCTGCAGTGGGAACATTATAGGCTGATGATGATGATGATGGCAACACAGGCTCGCCCCCTTTTACGCCGTTCACGACCTTCTAAGCGCGGGTTGTAAATGTTTGAAGCCACGAGACGCCGCTCATAGCGATTTACACATTTTCATACATTTGATATTACCGCTCGCCGCCCCGCGATTAGCTGCCGCTCACAGGGGCAAGGTCGTGAACGGGCCGTTACATGGGACAGAAACATAACTGGCGAAAGTGTGGGTGTACCAATGGGTACACCTTTTCTTCTAAATCAAAATATTTTATTTCACACAGGCCTACATGGGCACTTGTAAAGCGTCGACAAAAAAGGTGCACGGGTGCACAAGAAATTCCAAGGTTACTCTTTTAAAATAGTCTGGTTACCGCTAGTATTATATTATATGTGGTCTGGTAATGCCCAGTAAACACGATTTTCTTTCTAAATAAGATCTACTATTTAGATCCCACTTCTAAGCTAAAAAAACATGGCGTCCTAGCGTCCTATAATATATTCAACATGAAATCAGATATCTTTGACAAGTAAAGAGGAAATGTCTGTTTTTAAAGACAATCCTTCAGTTTGCATGTGGGATGCTTTTACACTTTATTTGCATACTTAAGAGTGTTTTGCCACGCTCTTGGGATGGCAGAAAGCATACTTTGATGGATAGATAGGTAGATATATACATAATTATGTTTTCTTTTCCTACTCCTACGTTATTCTTTTCTGATTTTTCGGGATCCATTATCGTCTGCCTAGCCTTTTAGCCCCAACTATGGGGTCGGCTTCCAGTCTTACCGGATGTTGTTGACTATCAGTATTTTACATGAAACGACTGCCTGCTAGACACGCTTATAGATGTTCCACATCAAAAACAGAACGTCCACTTTTTTTGGATGATGGGAATTATCAAATGACTCCTCCCGCTGGGCAGAGCGGTAGGGAGTGTCAGATTACTACTGACTAAAAGCCACCCATGATCCTTCTTAGCCCTTTGTGTCGAGACTGCGGTATCTCTTTCAAACAACCTGTATATAGCCCCGCTTGAATTCATATCCATTTATAACACGAGCAAAACCGTGGGCAAAAGCTTGTTACATTAAAGGTAATGGTGGATGGTTAAGGAATCAATTTCAATAATCTAAGGTACAAAATAACCATTTTAATTTGCAAAGTGTAAAATCAATCAAAAGTTTTCCTATAAAGATGGTAAGTAGAACGCGTGATGTTTGCCGATCATTTGTTTACGCTTGCCCACGGTAAGTCTAGGAAAGAGTTGAATTTTAAAAAGATACCATCACCCTTATTTATCCGAAAGGGATAGTCAGAAGTATACCTATAGTAGGAACATAATATATACTAACATAGGGCCTGTTAGGTTAAAGGACAAACCCTACGAAATTCTAGGCTTACGTTTAGGTGCTAAAGCGTTAGTGAAATAGATACCACCCATTACATACCGAATTACCGAACTGCCTTGGAAAAATCACGTTATTTCCTGGCTATCATTTGCAGATCTTTGGCAGTCGTTACAGGAAGGCAGTGGCCCGAAATACTGACAACCAATCTTACCCAGTATTAACTGGGTTGTGGAGGTCAGATAGGCATTCGTTCTTTGTAAAATACTGGTATTCAGCTGCACCCTGTTAGCCGACTGTAGACCGACCGCAACATAGTTGGGAAAAGGCTACGTGATGATGATGATCATTGTAATAGAAGTCTTATTGAAACAGTGAAAATCAGCACTTTGAAAAGAACAAAATTACATGAGACAGTTTTCCCAAAACGTTCACCCCTCACCCCTGTTAGCTAAGGAGATAAAGGGACAAAACAAAACTCCTGTAAAGCTCATGTCCTACATAAAATCTATACAAATAAATAAAATTTAAATGACTGTTTTTAATTTCTAAAACCTACCAGCGTGTTACTGAATGCATATGAAATTACCTAGGCCTCTAGGTTATTAGCAAAAACAAAAAAAAAAACATTTTTGTGAAATGAGATGAAATTTAATTTACACAATTTGCTAATCGCTAAAACTAGTTTCTAATTTCCGAAACGGCTGGATCGATTTCGACAGGATTTTTCCTGGGACAAATTAAAAGGAGCATTAACTTACACTACCTTTATTTTAGAAAAACAATTAAGGTTCCGTGCAAAATAAATAAATCAAACTCAAACTCAAATATTTTATTTCAATTAAGCCATTACAGGCACTTTTGAATGTCAGAAGGACGGAAGAAGAACGAAACTACGAGTGCAATACGTCATTCCGAAAGCCACCACGCCGAACCACACGCCACCGAATGCCCGCAACAACGAACACTGCGAGCACGAAAGCACGCAGCGACGCAAACCGTAACAACGAATGCTCGAGACCCCGAATCACGGAACAACGAATGCACGCCGCAACGCGCAACTGCCGCCCCGCGACCCGGAGCCGCCACGGCACACGCCGCCGCGCGCCCCCGCACCCACAGCACTCGCCACCGGTAACATCCGGCGCCGCGCAACCCGACGCAGCAACTCCCGAAACAACGCATTGCACTCCTACGCTACAGTCACAATCACAAGGCATAATAACATGTGAAAGTACTGTAGTTGCCAGTTCCCTAACGTAGATCTTATGAAGAAGAACGGGCAAGAAACTCCATGGACACTCTTTTAAATCAGAATTTGTTACAAAATCTTGGTACATTATATCATTCATGTTGAGATGGTACATTATGTGAGAACTATGTAGCAAGACGTGCAAGTTAAGAGCGTCCAGAGTAAAAAGATATAAATTTACCTGACCTCTCCTGTTTACAATCGAGCTCAAGACTCTATTCCCAAAACTACCATTTGCGACCACTACCAACGAGGCTTATTAAAATGTAAGAAAACATTTAAAAAGAAATTTATAGATAAAACAACAACTCTTGTATTTTTGTCACGCCACGCCAACGCATTTCAACTAAGTAAACTTTCAAACGATATAAAAAGGGGTTTCAGCGGGTAGTACGGCATTCAAGCTTCAACTTTGGTGATAGCGCCATCTAGCGACAAGAATAAATAGTACACTTACTCATTACAAAAATGTTTAAGATCACCGCCATCGTTTCTTTAATGCTCATTGGTAAGTTCTTGTCATTTTATAATTATTTTTACTGTGTTTTTAGTCGATTTTACAATATATGCGTACTATTTTACCGTTACCTGAAACCAGGTTTTTATCCTTATCCTTACATAGTATAAAACAAAGTCGCTATTTTTGTCTGTTTGTCTGTATGCTTAAATCTTTAAAACTACGCAACGGATTTTGATGCGGTTTTTTTCGGACATCCACGCGGGTGAAGCCGCGGGCATCAGCTAGTACGGGATAAAATAAAATTAGCGAGTGAAACTCTACAGAGGTTGTAAGAGTACGAAATAGCTAAACAAATATAAATATGTAATGGTTTTCATGTAAACGGTGAATGAAAACATCGTGAGGAAACATGTCAACAAATCATGAGGCATGTCCTAGAACCAAAACTTCGAAGACGTCATGTGACATCTACCTACCAACCCGCACTGGGCCCGGCTGATTTATTATGGCCCATTCCCTGTCATGTAGAGGAGGTCTGTGTCCCAGCAGTAGGAACATTATATAGGCCGATGATGATGATGGTAATTTTTGTTTAATTTGCCAGCGACTTGGTCGCAGGCAGATTCTAAACGACATAAAAAGGAAGCCACGGCGTCTGGTGACTACGCTTCAGGTTAGTCGAGACAGATTCTGATACTAAAGTCACTAGTCACTTAGATGTCACTAGTCACTGAGATGTCACCTAGTCACTTAGATGTCACTAGTCACTTAGATGTCAGTTGTTAGTTTTTGTGTATTTTAAATGTTAGTTAATAGAATAGATTGTTCATTCAATGTTGTTGTAGATGGATAGAAAATAAAGGATGTAAAAGAAGAAATTCTTTGTTCATATTATCTATAAACACTATTGTATAAAATCTGGTTCTTCTAACCTAACAGACAGATGTGTTGCTGGGGAGTTTGTTCCGCCACTTCTTCTCAGCTAAAACACTAGGAAGTGTCGAAGGGTGGGCGTTTTGGGGGACTGTCTGTGTGAACTTTGATGTTTGAAAATGACTGTTTAATGTGTAGAATATTTATGTTAGTCGATGGTATGCGGACTTGATGTTAGATAAACTAGTCATCATCATCTTCTTGCCCTTCATCATCATCATCATCATCAGCCTATTAATGTTCCCACTGCTGGGACACAGGCCTTCTCTCATTAAGAATCAATGGGCCATAATCTACCTTATTCCTATTTGGGGTCAGCATAGCATGATTGTCATGTTCTTCTAAACTAGTCTTTTTCTCGTAAACTCTTCAGACATCTCCTGTCTTGCTATATCATTATTTACACAGAAATATATAAATGGTGTAACGATGCCCTTATTTTCTTATGATCCGTAATTTTGTGAGCTAATGCTTTTATGACAGTCTCAATTCCACATTGACTGATTTCTATTTAATTTAAAAAAATGTGTTCGGAGTTTTTTCCCATTCTTTTCCATTGAGCGACGGGCGTGAAATTCCAAACTGACAAAATTTATTTTATGTGTCTGTATTTCAACATGAGAAAAGAATTACTGTCAAAGGGATAAGTGCAGTTAGCACTGTCATATTGGATACTCAATGGACACATTGGATGACCGCAATTGCCACCTTGGATTACCAATTTCCACATTGAATGACCAATTGTCACATTGAATGGCCAATTGTCACATTGGATGACCAATTGCCACATTGATTACCGATAATACATTCCTTCTTTTCCTACATCTGTAAACCTTCTACCTGCGAAGTTATTGGAACACAAAATTCCAAAACAAAAAAATCAACACTAGTTTTTACTGTTAAAACTTTACTTTTTTTTACCTCCATCACCCGTTGTCTATTCAAAGCATCCACCAGCACAATGTTTTGAATGTTCTACAATGAATTTTTACCGTAAATGTGTTTTTCACCACTTTTTTTTGGAGGGTGGGAAATCATCAAATAACCTCTCCCGCTCTTGGTCAGAGCGAAAGGGAGTGTCAGACTTCTACTGACTAAAACCACCCATGTTCCTTCTTAGCCCTTGAGCCGAGGCCGTGGTATCTATTTCGAACAACCCGCAGCTCGTGTTTTTACCCCTTTTTTTTTTTTTGGTGGGTGGAAAATCATCGAATAACCCCCCCCCCGCTCTTGGGCAGAGCGAAGGGGAGTGTCAGACTTCTACTGACTAAAAACCAAACCCATGTTCCTTCATCTTCGCCCTTGTGTCGGAGCCGCGGTAACCTTTCGATAATCCACAGCCCCGACGGGGTGTTTTTACCTCTCAACTGGTATTTTTGCAGGAAGCACACTGTGGGCTGCTAGTCTTTCCTGCGACTCGTGTGGCAGTGAATGTACTTCAGCTTGTGGGACAAGACACTTCAGATCCTGCTGTTTCAACTACCTCAGGAAGAAAAGGGGACCCGACACATTAAAGGTGAAGAACGACTTTAATTTTTAAACGACTTTTAAGAAATTTTATTTGTTTTTTTTTTACGTGTAATTTCGGGACATCAAGTTTGTCCCCCTAGAGTGCAATGGGCGAAATTTATTTTGCCCTTTAAAGTTTAAGAAAGAGTATGTGCTTCTAAACTTGACAGGAATCTTCCTATAAATTTTTAATGTCAAAAACTATCGGAATATCGCCCAAATACTCAAACGTCACTCAATTATAAGTAACCCTCAAAACTCCTGCTATCTCTGTCACTCTGCGTTAAAGTAACCAAGACAGCACGAGATTTAAGTGCAACTTAAAATTGAGTGACGTTTGAGTATTTGGCCGTATGTCTAGTAGCCCTGTAATCACGGCCTTAATAGGGACATTTTTTGTCATTTTTGGCGGGTTATATTTTCTTTTTTCCTATCAGTTGCTGAAAAAAAAGGAAATGACGTGTCTACAGTGGAACTTCATTTTATTTATTGATTTTATTGCTTTAGGGCATTTATTCGGAAATAATAGAGGGGAATACATTTGCATGGAGAATTGCAGCCTTTGTTCCCTCTTAACACATCATATTTTTATCCCGATTTACGCAGACGAAATCGTGGGCAAAAACATGTCTATATTTTTTATTTTTCTTTTCATATTTTACAGTTTTTAACGGCAAACCAAGACGTAAAGGAAAATCAACAACGTTCTAACAAACTTCCAATGTTTGTGGTTGAAAACATCCCGATGCCCGAACAATGGATCTCCAACATGCTCTCCAACGAGAACCACCCTTATTCTATAGACGATATGGTTGAAAACCGCATGTACGACGCTTAAACTTAATTTTTGTCCTGCAGTATCGTTTGAAAATACATGAATACATTTTATTTTGACTGATTTTGTTACACGACTGTTTCAAATAGTAAAAACAAAAATGGGTTTTGTTAAAAAAAGAACGCTTGATCTATGTGAATAAGGTTCTTTTTCAAATACTCTTGTGTGATTGTATTTTCAAGCTCCTGTCAATTTAAAATGTAAAAAGAATTACATATTATCATGTTACTTAATAAATAATTATATTTGATTTAGTTATAAATTAATTAAAATCTTGTACTTATGTTGAGAGCTGAGCTAATACTTTCATGACAGTCTAAATTTCACATTGACTGATATCTATTTTAATTTAAAAAAAAGTGTCCGTGGAGTTCTTGTCCATTCTTCTCCTAGAGCGACGGGCGTGAAATTCCATATCGGAGACAAATTATGCAAAACAAAAACTGTCGTCTTGTAAATTTTGGTTCCTTCATCCAGTAATGTTGGTTTGTCATAGATTTTATGTCTATAAATGGCTGGATAAATAGACATAAAATCCAACGAAATAATTGAAATGTAGATAATTTACAAACTGACAAAATCATTTGTCATGTTCAAAATAAGAAAATAATAACAGGGCGTCGATAACATTGTCCGCAATTGTGTCAAAGGGGCCAGTGCAATTAGCATTGCCACATTGGAAGACCAATTGTCACATTAGAAGACCAATTGTCACATTGGTTGACCAATTGTCACATTGGATGACCAATTGTCACGTTGAATGAACACATTAGATGATCTATTGTCACATTGATTACCGCTAATACATTGGTATATTTTAATAAATATAATTATATTGTTTGTAAGTTAAGTACAATTCAGGTAATTAAATAATTTATTAACAAACTTCGGCATCAAGGTTGGCTGGTAAGATATTTTAAGAAATCAAATGTGGATATAAATATAAAATGTCATTATCCTATATTGTTGTTTTATTAACCCACTTCAAAAAAGGAGTAGTTGAATTTATGAACCGATTTGAAAAATCCTTTTTTAAACAGTACTTTAGTCCCATACATTTCATCTAAATCGATGCAGTACTTTATTTATTTTTCCTCCTAGCTTTTGTTGACATGATATCCTGTAAAATTTATTCATGATGAAGACTTTGTGTGGTCTACAACTAAAAAGGATAACATAAAAAGTTCATGCAAAAAAAGAACCGACTTCCAAAAAAACAATGTAATGTCTAACATAACTTTTCTTTCGGAAGTCGCCGACTTTGACCCCAGAATGTAGGTAAGAGGTGTTCTCGCATATTTTATTATCATACTTACACAAAGACTGCTTCGTTGGCGTAGTGGTTCTGGATTCGATTTCCAGGTCGGGCAAAGTGTTTTTCTATCAGGAATTTCTCAGAAGCAGTCACGGAGTCTGAATCTGTGCCCTGCTGGTGGCAATAGGTTCGTGTCCCTTTGACATGGGATTAAGTGTATGTTTACGTACAGGCGGAGAGTCGCGCGGCGCGTGCTGCGTTTTTAATTCAAACACAATCATGGTGATGTATGAAAAAGTTAACGATTTCAATCGTCGATTTTACGAGAAGCTATTTTCGCACGTTTGTTGCGGTGGACCCGTCTCAGTAAATTAATAAAAAAGCACGAGACGAGCCTTCTACACGCGTCGTGCGACGCCCCGCGTCTCTGTAAACGAGCCATAAGAAACATAACTGGAAATAAATATTAATGGGTACATCTCTGTCTTACCCTTCAGGGTTTACAGACGTGATGTTGGTAGCCGACTGCACGCAGCAGCAGCAGACGACATGTCGTCACTTCATGTCGTCACGACACGTCGTCGCGTCATGTCGCTGCAGTCATGATTTCGAACCCGACTGCAGACGGCAGCTGCAGATGGCATCCAGTTGGTGTAAACTGAAGACACAGGTTCCGATACATTTTCGGCTAAAGGACATATCTCCTGTTGTTTCTGTTATCTATGGGCACTACTGATCTGCGGTCGGACGACACGTGCGTCTGCCGCTCGACGACGCGTCGCTAGCTTCATGTCGCTAACTACGGAGGTAATTTCATAGAAATACGTAGAAACCAGTCGTGTCGCCGCGACACGTCGTCTGCAGCGACTTCATGTCGCCCGCTACCAACCTGTACCTTTACACACACAAATTCACGCCTTTTCCCCACTGGGGTAGGCGGAAACTACACAATGACGACACAGGCGGGATCGATCCACGCACGGAACAAATATTTGTATGGCCTACAGATAGTTGTTCCAGGTCTGGGTGTTTGTGTATGTGAGTTTAAATGTTTGTAACCGCACCCGCAATTCTTAGTGTGGAGCAACGTTTTTTTTTTACAAAGTAAAGAAAAAAAAATGCCTTTTAGACACTTACATACTTTTTATGCCTCGTCCACCTTCATACACGCGAGTACCACGCTACTATGGACATGAGTTGCCATGGTGGACGGAGTCTTTCAATAGACTAACGTAACGCAGCAAAGAAAACCTGCTTAGGTTGAGATTCATAAATGACTCTGCAATGGGGCACTTTATATCGTGTCCTGCGTGTCCCTGTTGCCTGTTCACTACAGGAACTGAAGGACACTATTACTGAATGCGCCAAATTAGTAGCTTAGTTCTGAGCCGTCACAATTTAGATTGCACTCGACACGCTAAGAAGAAGAAGCTATTTTTAAGTCGTATATTGGAAGCAGAGGTAAAAAATAAATGGTGTTAAGGTCACAGATGTAGCAGGTCTCATCATGATAATTTCAGCCTGGAATCATTCAATGTTGAGTGTAGGTGGAGACCTAAACTCGCTAGATGGCGCTCCATCTAGCCTCACGTAAAAGTTAACGCTGTGTTTTGAAATATCTTTTAAAAATACTATTAGTGAAGTTATCATATTAAAACTAAGTGCACCGGATAAAACATCAGCTAAACTCTACGATAAAGTGTTATCTGCGAGATTTATACGCCCACTGACGAGTTAAAATAAAAACTCATAAATGAAAAACCACCAACAACACCAGT
Organism: Diarsia dahlii; assembly: GCA_949775195.1. Classification (NCBI taxonomy): domain Eukaryota; kingdom Metazoa; phylum Arthropoda; class Insecta; order Lepidoptera; family Noctuidae; genus Diarsia; species Diarsia dahlii. Next base: position 8,698,279 of record OX459217.1, on the reverse strand, counting down.
GACAATAATACTCAAAAATCTCCCAACCATAAACAAAGATTGTGAAAGAAAGAAGTGCAAACCAATAAAACTACTTGTTTGAAGTTCATGAAGGATTAAACCATATCATAATTCATGTAAGTTAATTGTTTTTGAGATTGTTGTTAAACAAGAAAAGTTTTAAAGATTTTGAACGGTTGTGGTACAATTTCAAAAATCAGTATACCCAACGCACCAAAAAAATCATTAACGGATCAGTCACCAACAAGAACCAACACCTAATTTTGTACACAATACAGAAAGGCCAGTTGGCCCTGTGGTAGTGTGACGTGACTGTGAAATAAGAGTCTCGAGTTCGATCCACAGTCGCACAAAATTCTTTTTGAGATTGTTTCGGCAAAGTCTTGGAATTCTATCTTACAATACAACACATTAATTATTATAAAAAGACACACGATTGAAAATAACATCTTTAAAAATGAATTGCGAAGCATGTAAGCAGCAAATAGCACGCGGCGAATTACTACGTTGTTCCACTTGCAGACATGTTCACCATTATAGATGTGTAAACATGACGACATCTTTCTATATGGAAAACAAACTAAAGTTAACTATGTCCTGGAGTTGTCCATCATGTGAGAATGCGAAAAAACGGATCAAAAATGACGATACACCCGCTCGATGCCAGCCGCTACCTACGCTGAACGACACTACAATGTCCATTGACGATCAAATTGACGACGATAACAGTATATTAGGTCATACCAGAAAGAGTTTGTCACCTGCGAGCCCAGCAACAGCGCAGTCGAGCTCACAAATAACCAACCCAATTACATTACTACAAATAAGCCAGCTATTGGATGAAAAATTAGAGAACAATAAAACAGCAATATTAAACGAAATTAAATGCACAGTACAGAAAGAAGTAAATGCAGCAATACACAAACTACAGTCGAAAATTACTCAAACAACAGACGCCCTACTCTTGGAACAGACTTCAATAAATACTAACATAGGAAACGTAAACGAAAAGATACGGAAACTAGAAATTGAAAATGATAAGCTCAAGAACGAAATATACAAACTACATAATCAAGGTACACGAAAAGACGACAACACAAAGAGATTTGTTATTTACGGATTAAATGAACACTATCGGGAAACTGAAAGAGATCTTGAGAAAAGAATAATATACGCTTTCCAAGATACGCTGAACATTGATCTAACTGGCTATATTGAGGAATTACATCGCATTGGTAGAAATGGGCTAAAACGCCCAATACACGTAGAGCTCATCAGCAAAAGAATGGCAAAGTATATCCTAGCACAGGCAAGATTTTTAAAAGGACAGGGACTCAATATTTCAGAATATCTCGATACAGACGCACTAAATGAAAAAAGAAAATATAGGGAAGAACGAAACCTGTCTCGAAGAAACAACGAATCCGAAAATACATTCATGACCCACAACCAGACTGGCACACAAATCACATCCACTAAAACCACATCCACTTCTCCACAGCGTAGTAACAGCTACCACGATGTAAGTCATAGACAACCCGAAGACCGTACCTTTCGACTATAAAATATTTATACAAAACGTACAAAGTCTCAAAAACAAAACCCATATTCTTGAGAGCCTACTAGATAATGAATCTTATAACGTAGTCTGCCTTACCGAGACGTGGATAAGGAATCACCAAAAAGAAATAACTACCGTCAGTGGTTACGAGTTCAGTTCGGCTTTTTGCCGACAAAACCATCGAGGAGGCGGAGCTGCCATACTGACACGAACCGGATTGAACTGCAAAGAGCTACCCGACATTACCAATCTGTCAGTTGAATATGTTGTGGAATGTTGTGCCATAGAAATTAAGTCGCCGAAACTAATTATAATCCTTGTATACAGGCCCGATCAAGTTCTTTAACTTTTTAAATCAACTTCTGAAGCTCATTACATTAAAACATAAAAACAAACGCCTCATTATTACTGGAGATTTTAACTTAGACTATTTAAAACAATCAAAGGAATACCAGAGACTTAACAATATCATGACAGAACTAAACCTACATCAAATCATTAAAACTCCTACAAGAACCACAAAATCAACATCAACTTGTATAGATCTTTTATTCACGAATAATAACAGCACCGAACACCAAATAACTGTCAAAGATAATGGTATCTCTGATCACAATAGCATTGGCATTAAATAAAATAAACTGGAATGACATTTTTAATCAACACTTGGACATAGATCATACTTATAATAAATTTCATGACATTTTACAATATAATTTAAATAAATACATACCAAAAAAACGGATTAAAATTAGACAAAACAAAACAAATAATTATCTTACTAAGGGTCTAAAGAAATCGTGCGAAAATAAAAGACTGATTAGAATTATCTCGAATCAGCTCGACAGCGCTGTATTTAAAAAATACTACAGAGATTACTCTAAAATGTTAAGAAGATGCATTAAAACCTCAAAGAAGATGAATTACGTAAAAGAAATGAATGCCTCAAAAAACAAAACGAAAACGATGTGGTCAGTAATCAATAACATCACCAAATCAAATAAAAGTAAACAAAATCCAAAGAACATTAATTTAAAATTAAATAACGTAATGACAAAATCACCGCAACAAGTTTGCACCGCATTTAATGATTATTTCGTTTCGGTGGGTGTAGATAACAGTACGAAAGCTGCCACGGCGCCAACGTTGTGTGAGCCATCGGTACATTCGGTGCATGCGCCCGCAACAAATTCTATGTACATCGAACCGGTAACCGAACGAGAGGTTTTTAATATTATACGCGGAATGCAAAATAAACGTAGCTTTGGAGTGGACGATATCCCGCCGCTGCTAGTAAAAAAATGCGCAAAGGAGTTAACGTCGCCTCTCACTAAACTAATAAATATTTCTTTCGAAGAGGGACGTTTCCCAGAAAAACTTAAAATTGCAAAAGTACGCCCAATTGCGAAAAAAGGAGGAAATTTAGAAAGTCCAAGTAATTATAGACCTATTGCACTATTACCAACTATCTCAAAAATTTTCGAAAAAGCAATGGCAAATCGGGTTAACACGTTTTTAGAGAAATTCAATATCCTAGATAAAAATCAATTCGGTTTTAGGAAAAAGTGCTCAACTACTTTAGCGGTATACAACTACGTACAGGAAATTTACAGTTGCATTAACGAACGACAATACGCCGTTGGGTTATTCCTGGATATGACGAAGGCATATGACAGAGTATCGCATAAAATTTTGTTACAAAAACTTTACGGATCGGGTATTAGGGGACAAGTTTTTAATTGGTTTAAATCATATTTACAAGATAGAGTACAATTTGTTGAAATTGAATATTTCGATAGAACCAATCAAGAAATGTGTAGCATACAATCGGACATTGCTACTATTAATAATTCAATACCCCAAGGAAGTGTTTTAGGATGTACCCTATTTATAGTATACGTAAACGACTTGCCAAAAAAGATAAGTTCCACGTGTATTTTGTTCGCTGATGATGTTTCCCTATTGTTTAAAACGCCAGCGAATGTTGACCACCTAATTATTTTAAAAACATTCACAGAAACAGAACAATGGTTAAAAGATCACAATTTAGAAATAAACCTATCTAAAACGAAAATGTGTCAATTCAGAACTTACCAAAGGACCCCAATAAATTTAGGTATGTTAACACAAAAAATTAAAATAAAAGAAATAAATGAATTTACACTATTAGGCCTAACACTAGACTCAAACCTAAATTGGAAGAAACATATTGAAAAGACACGAGCAAAATTGTCCCAATTTATTTATGCACTAAGTATATTGAAACGTAATACAGATTATAACACCGCCCTATCTGCCTATTATGCGTACGCCTACTCTTGGTTTAACTATGGTATAATTCTGTGGGGAGAAAGTACTGACTTTTTGGACCTCTTTATCCAGCAAAAGAAATGCATCAGAATTCTACTGAACATCGACCAACGTGTGAGTTGTAGGCCACACTTTATTAAACAGCAAATTTTGACACTACCATCAATATATATACTGCAAAGTTGTTTATTCGTTAGGAAAAATAGGCACCTCTTCAAATCTAATATCGAAATTAATGAAAACTATAACCGACGGAACAGAAATAGACTAATATTACCCATTACAAACTTAAAAGTTATTGGTAAAAGCCCGTATTCAAGACTAGCTAACATATATAATAAACTACCGGAAAGTCTAAAATCCTTACAAAATGACTTAATTTTCACGAAACAGTTGAAATCTTTGTTGATAAAGAAAGGCTACTATACCGTTGAGGAATTTAGAATTGACAAATTATGAATAGATCGACCCTGTAATATTATGACCTACTTAATTTTTTTTTTTTTTTTTTTTTTTAACTCTTATATGACTACAGATGGGTGCGCCAAAGTTCACCTAAAATTTCAACTCCGATAATTGGAAATCCGAAAATGTTCTTCCTAACATTTTTCATCCTAACAATCGCAATTCCTAACTTCTCTGTCTCTAATGTTTTAATTCCGAAGCATTCAACTTCATAATGTCTGTAGCAATAAACATCTATTACACTATTATTTGTTTTCCTATATTTTCTCAACATAACCATCTTTTGCACTATTATTCAAAGTCATATCTTTTTTTTTGTTTATATTACTTTTTATTCATAATAATCAGTATTATAAAAGGTCCCATTAAAATAGGTGGACAAAATTTTAGAAATCATTCAGACCGCTAAAATAAGGACAATAGCAAAAAAATATATAAGAAAAAGACAATAAAATACCTACTTTTATAGGATGAGTTTGTTCTAGAGTGCCGGCAATTTATTATTTTAAGTCAAAATAAAATCACTTTATATAGTGTTTTATTTTTGTTTAGATGTCTTTAGTTAGGCTTACTAAACGCTGTGTTAAAATTTGTCCACCTATTTTAATGGGACCTTATATATTATGCAAAGATATCCATAGGTTAGGTTAGGTTAGAACTGTGACCAACTACGCGCGAGCCGAGCGAGCGAAGCGAGCGGTGCCGCGGCAGCGGCCGGCGAGCGCTACCTCGAAATTGGTCGCGAAATTTTTCTAAGTATTTTTTTCATAGTGCCACCAAGACGACACTCTGACCTGAATTTCATTCAATTATTTTATTTTAAGACAAAAATCAGTGAAACGACCTTTAATAATTCTAAACAGTTGTATGAGTGAAAATATTATGGTAATTATGTTTAGGAATAAAAGCGTTAGGATAAAAAACAGTAGGAGTTTAAATATATTTACACTAATGATATTATGAATTCCAATTTTCGGAAACATGAGTGTTATGAACATCGTCGGTAGGACTGCAAATAGTATGAATGAAAACTTTAGGATGAAAAATTTTAGGAAGAGTGATCATTCGGATTACAAATCGTTAGGAAGAACAATTTCGGATAAAGAACTTTAGGTGAGCCAATATGGACCCCTACAGATACCTATGATAGAATATATTAATTATTATAGTAATTCAATTTCATTTTCAATATATTCAATAAAATATCCCTTCTTTCTTTATCATGTTTAGTGGAAGAACTTATTAAATAGTAATATGTAATTAATAAGAATCAATATTATAATTATGTAATTTAATAATTTTAAATCTAATAATTTTCAGTTCGCTTACAGACTTAATGTTAATAAGTATCGACTTAGACATAAATGACTACAGATACCTGTAATAGACTAAAATTATTGTTCATTAAATTCAATTGCCAATCAATGAAATCAATTTCGCAATGTTCATTCTTTATAAATGTTTAATGTAATTAATAACGTAATAATTAATAAGAATTAATAATAAATAATGACTGTTTTAATCTATTAATTTTATATGTAACAATTTGCAGTGCCCTTACAGGGTGCATGTTAATACTGTGCCATGAAATTGTAATGCATGCCTACTAACCAGTGTTTTACATGTAAGCAAATAAATAAATAAATAAATAAACCTTTACGGTGGCCAGAAGCCATAGAGAGGGGGGCCTTTTATGGGTTCCGGACACCGTTAGCGAGCGCCTATAGATGGTGAGAGCTCACCGTCCGTCCTTCTTATGGCGACGATAGGCCGTATCGACGGCGCGTTTGTGTTCCACGCGCGCCTCAAAGAAATGTCAGCAACATTGAATGATGGGAGCGCAAGAGCCGACGCCATTCGGGGCTGCGGGTTGTTCGAAAGAGATACCGCGGCCTCTAGAAGTCTGACACTCCCTACCGCTCTGCCCAGAGCAGGAGGGTCATTTGATGACCCTCCAAAAAAAAGGTCTCACCTCTCTTCTGCCACTCTTCTACGTTCTGTGTTTTTCTCGTCCATTATTCTAGTAAGGGAAGGTCTTATAAAATAAAATTAATTCATTGTAAAGACAGTGGTAAGAAATAAACAGGAACTGATTTATAACTTTATTCGGGCAGAGCTTCCCCTTACAACTATTACAATCGAGTGCGACAAGACCGCGAAAATGAGCTTGCAGGGCATTATATAGCTTTATCCCCACCGGAGTCGTCCGGTAGTTATGGCGGTGGCTTGGCTCGGCTGTCATTGGGCTGGCTAGAGTGGCTTGGCTATGGTGGCCCGGCTATGGTGGCTTGGCTATGGTGGCTTGGCTGGCTAGTGTGGCGTGCTGTCAGTGGGCTGTTGTAACATCATCAAATAATATTGTTATCATCAATCATGCTAGAGCAAACATTTATTACCCGACTACGGCAAAGCCAAAGGAGGGTTATTTATTTATTTATTTTATTTATTTATTTATTTATGGCACTTCAACGACTTACTCACTAAGGGGATACATATACTTACATCATTTACAGTTTTAAACATAGTGAGTTCGTCACTTACAGAAGTGCACAGCACTCGCAGAAAAAAAAGTTATGATTTTGACTGGCTATGTATGTATGTGAGTATCTTTATCTGTTCCCTCATAGCTTCTAATCTATAATACTTATCGGAACTCAACATAAGAGGTATCGTTAGAACCGTCTTAATTTTCCGCTGAGCATAGGCTACAAGACGTGTCACAAAAAGCGATTTGGCGCCCTCTAGCGGACAAAAAGTAAGGCTGAAAAAATTAAAAATGGAGATAAATACGCCGTGTTTGGTATCATTTGAAAGGGTCTCACTTGTACATTTCCAAAATATCGCTCAAATTAAAAATCAAGACAAAAAGTCAAGAGTAAAAAAAATATTTAACACTAAAATTGTTTAAATAAAAAAAGTAAAAATCTCAAAACCCGACTACGACAAAAAAAAACGACGCTGAAAAAGTATGAAACAAGATTTTCAGGATAGAACAAAAAGAAAAGCCGTAGTCGCACGTTATAGGTACCAACCTAAACACTTTAATACCGTGTGACTACGGCTTTTCTTTTTGTTCTATCCTGAAAATATTGTTTCATACTTTTTCAGCGTCGTTTTTTTTGTCGTAATCGGGTTTTAGTTTTAAGCTATTGCATAGCTTCTATCGCGGGCCTTGGCCTTGAGCGTGGAGACCGAATCCAGAAATTTCGTAACGAACATAACCACACCAATGAGGTTTTACCTAACACCTTGTAATTTTCAGTTCTTTTTCAAAATTTAAGTTAGTGACTTCATGTTGTCATAAAAATGCAACTTGCCAGTATTCAAAACAGCCAGTAGTATTCAATCCAAAACCTTTTCGAAGAATTCTGAGTGTGTGTTAATTAATTTTTCATTACTCATACTCTGAAAGTGGGTCAGAACATGCCTGCGGAGCGGGTTGAAAGTACTACTTTTCAGCCCTAGGGAGAATCGCTTTCTACTGACAGCTGTCAAATTATTTGTTGTAATTGGGAGCAAACCTATTGCCATCAACCAATGTAATTAGGAGCAAGCCTTTTATTGCCACCAACCGATGTGATTAGGAGCAAGCCTATTACCATCAACAAATGTAATTAGGAGCAAGCCTATTGCCATCAACTGATGTAATTGGGGTCAAGCCAATTGCCATCAAACAATGTAATTAGGAGCAAGCCTATTGCCATCAACCGATGTAATTAGGAGCAAGCCTATTGCCATCGACCGATGTAATTAGGAGCTAGCCTATTGCCATCAACTGATGTAATTTGGGGGCAAGCCTATTGCCATCAACCAATCTAATTAGGAGCAAGCCTATTGCCATCAACCAATGTAATTAGGAGCAAGCCTATTGCCATCAACTGATGTAATTAGGATCAAGCCTATTGCCATCAACTTATCTAATTCGGATCAAGCCTATTGCCATCAACTAATCTAATTAGGAGCAAGCCTACTGCCATCAACCGATGTAATTAGGAGCAAAGTCTATTCACCGATTTAGGTAATTGGGGGCAAGCCTATTCCCATCAACTTTCCTTGTATTCGTAATGAAAAGCACAGTGTTTACCTCGGGTTAAAGACTTATTTAGTCCCTCGAACTATTAGCGCCCTCGCTGCGCTCAGGCGCCAAACCCCGACTCGGGACTAAATAAGTTCCTTTCACCCCTAAGGTAACAACGTACTATCAAAAATTCATAACTCGTAAACTAGCTGAATCAGAGTGGTCATTTTTGGAACACTTTTTTCTTATAATGAAATTTATCAGATGGCAATAATGATAGCATTCTCAAGTTAGTCTAACATGCGTTTTATACTAGTTACAGCAATTGGTATTTCAATTTGAAGCAGCAATTTTGCTGTATCTTGGTAGTTGTAACATACGGCTTGTGCCGTATGTTACAACTACCAAGATACAGCAAATCGGCAAGCGAAATAGGTTTAAAATTTTAAAAAAATACTTGTAGCGTTTTTGATGTATCTATGTATAACTTAAAAATACTTGTAACGTTTTTGATGTATCTATGTATAACTTAAAAATAGTTGATTTTATGGTATTTACAGCATTTTGAGGTATCTTTTGAAAAAAAGTTTAGAAAAAGTCAACGACGTATCATAAAAAAACACGTCGTAGGAAAACGTTGATCAGACCGTCTGACGCAGTATTTTTTTCTTATTTATTTATTTTTTCAATGATGCAATAAAAAAAATGTCATTTTTCGAGATACGACAAAATCGCTTTCCAGCGTCGATATACCTAATTTCTCTTTTGATATTATTATTTTACTCCCTCATATAGTGCTTACATACGGGACCGAAACGTGGTCGGTCACAATGGGCTTCATCAGAAGGCTTAAAGTCACCCAAAGGGCAATGGAGAGGGCTATGCTCGGAGTTTCCTTGCGCGATCGAATCAGAAATGAGGACATCCGCATGAGAACCAAGGTTACCCGACATAGCCCGAAGAATTGCTAAACTTAAGTGGCAGTGGGCAGGGCACATTGCTCGCAGAACGGATGCCCGACGGGGCCGGAAAGTTCTGGAGTGGCGACCGCGAACCGGAAGACGTTGCGTTGGAAGGCCTCCCACTAGGTGGACCGATGACCTGGTGAAGGTTGCGGGGATCCGCTGGATGCGAGACACACGGGACCGGTCCATGTGGTGACACTTAGGCCCGTAATCCACCAAAGCGGAGAGGAGCGGAGACGAGAGGAGATGTGCGGAAATCGGCCAATCACATTAGTTAAAATTTACATCTGGTCTTTCGCCTTTCCTGTGATTGGTCGAATTTGGTACATCTCTCCGCTCTGCTCGTCTCCGCTTTGGTGGATTACGGGCCTTAGGGGAGGCCTATGTCCAGCAGTGGACGTCTTTCGGCTGAAATGATGATGATGATGATGATAGTGCTTAACCAGTCATACTAAAGGGCACAGTACTAACTGGGCTGTGGAGGTCAGATAAGTAGTTGCTCCATGTAAAATACTGGTATTCAGCTGCATCCGGTTAGACTGGAAGCTGACCCCAACATAGTTAGGAAAAGGCTAGGCAGATGATGATGACTCTTTATTAGGTATAGTGCTTCCGAAAATAAGAAAAATAATTAAGAACACTTTGTATCCTTGTACATATTTATTTATTTAAAAACAAAATGTAACATTTTTGAGTGATTAATGATAGGTCATAAGTCAGTCATTAATTTTGAAAACAATTTCCTTCAGACCAATGTTCAATCCAAGCGATTTTCAAACAAATCTTCTAAGGAGTACGGATGGTTTTCGCTTGGTAGCAGGTTGGTGCTCCACTGTTGGGCCATGGGTATGTCCTCGACCACAAACACGGGCACTTCTGACTTCGGCTGACTTTCCTTCATATCCTGAGCTAGGGAGTGGATCTAGAAAAACAAAAGGAAAATGTATCATTAGTTAGCTGTCATTAAACTTATTGAACCTTCAATTGTTTGATTGGACTGGAAAACATTGAAAGGGCTTCCCTAGGCGGACCGATAACCTGCCAAAGGTTGTGGGGATCCGCTGGATGCGAGACACACGGGACCGGCGCCGGCGGTCAATGTGGTCACACTTGGGGGAGGTCTAAGTCCAGCTGTGGACGTCTTTCGGCTAAAATAAAATATGATGATGGTTAAACAGTTAGGTACTGTTAAACTCTGTGCAGAATATCATGATCAACTAATGGTTCAGATCACCGTCTTCTACAGCCTGAATTCACCCACTGCCTCTCTTTTCTTGTGCCAATCTCCACGTTCCAGTTTTGTTAAATTAAATCAATAATTATAGTTTATATTCTACCACGGCCTCTTTGGCGTAGGTCTCCCCCATCTTCCTCCAGTTATTTATGTCCTAAGTTTTTCTTCTCCCGAGCATAGTGTTACAGGGAATTGAACCCAGGACCACAAAACCAGCAGGGTATTTCAGTAAAAGCGGTTGCAGTTACCTTGAAGCCGTCGGAGCCCCTCTTCCTTCGCAAGTAGTTGAAGCAGCACGCTCGGAAGCGCCGCGTGCCGCACGCGCGCGTGCACTCGCTGCCGCACGAGTCGCACGCGCACCACACACAGCTCACTGCGAAAATAACATAGCACCTCAAAGATTCGTGGTGCTAGGCAACTGGGCTTACCTATCCCAGTTGTATATGTCCCTGTGTGCCTATTGGCCTTGTTCTGTTCTGTCTCCTGCTGATATGGAGGGAAGTGGAAATTATGTTTTTCTTACTCCTATTCCCAAACCACTCTAACTCCTGTGCACAAGAATCAACAGTGGCAGTTATTTATATTTTCACCCGACTGCGGCGAAACCCAAAAGGAGGGTTATATGTTTGACGTGTTTATGTATGTATGTCCGTTTCTTTGTTCACTCATAACTCCTAAACGGACGAAGGGATTTGAATGAAATATACGTCGTTTGTTTCGTCTTGATGGCGCGAGTGTTATAGGTTACATTAAAATTAAAAAACAAAGAAAAATTGCGGATTTTGGGGGCCAAATCGCGGAGTTCAAAAAAAAAAAATTTCTAATACCATCGAGTAGGGTATCAAAATAAAGGGTTTTAAAAGGAGATTACAAAAATATATCACACTTATTAGTTTAAAAGAAATTCAAAGTGATAAATCCTATAAACAAACACAAAAGTTAAATCATCTGTGAAGAATTTTACGCGACCAACGAAAGAACAAACACAAAACAAAACACTAAACAAAACTTGGAAGCAGGCGGGGTTCTATTTTTTTTCATTCATTTCATAATTTAATATTCAAATGAACCCCGACTGCTTCCAAGTTTTGTTTAATTTAAAATGTGCTTGTTTTTTCCTTTTCAGTTTTTTCAGTCGGGTTTTTTAGTTTTTTAACTACTTTTTTTATTATTACTTTTACTTACCAACGAACATAAGTGAAAGAATAGCAGTTATTTTCAACATTTTGTTAGATCACTGATAGAACAGTTACTGCTACCAAAGCAAAGATGGTGTTCGAATGCCGTAGAATATCTGACTACCCCTTTTTATATGAGTCAAAGTTTACTTAGTAATCCTACTAATATTATATACGCGAAAGTTTGTAAGAATGTATGTATGGATGGATGGATGTTTGTTACTCTTTCACGCAAAAACTACAAACGGATTTAAATAAAATTTGGTACACAGATAGTTTATAACCTGAATAACACTAGGATAGTTTTTATCCCGATTTCATATTCCCGTGGGATAATTTTCGAGTTGAAGCGGGCGAAGCCGCTGGCAACAGATAGTATGTCCTATGTGGGGGTGTGTGGAAACAATGCTTTTTAGCTTAGTTTATTTGTTCATAGATATTGAATGTGTTGATGTTTTATGCTGTAGAAATAATAAATAGGCGCCACAGTAGCTAGTTAGGTTACGAGATCCGTGCAGCTTAGCTACTGTTAGCGAACTTCTAAGTTATTTTTACTTACTTTTAAAAAACGCTCGTGGTTTAATAATAACTGCCACTCGGGGTCGATCTTTAGGTTAAGCCGCGTTTGTCTAGATTGGTCTGTGGATGGGTGACCGCCCATAACAAATCTAGTTTCCTCCATGTCTTGGAAAGCACGTTAAGCTGTTGGTCCCGGCTGCCATATCGTCTTTGGCAGTCGTTACAGGTAGTCAGTGGCCTGAAAGTCTGCCAACCAGTTTTCCCAAAGTATTAAACCAAGATTATGTTTGTACCTTGAACATATTGTAAACCCAAACGATTTTAAAAGAGTGTCCATGAAGTTTCTTGCCATTCTTCTCATGAGACCAACGCTTTGGAATGGGCAACTACAGTACACTCACGAGTTATTATGCCTTGTGACTGGGACTGTAGCTTAGTTTATTTAGCTTCATTAGTTTAGTAGTTTACTGCCGCACTCGGAGAGCTTCAGTGGTTGCTTGGGCCGTCGCTTGGTAAAGGTTTTTGGCAGTTTTGTCATACAAAACTATGTCAGGCCTTTGCTGGGTGGCGGCTTGAGTAATCGTTGGATATCTCTGAGTGCCGCAGTTAGTTTAATTTCGACTATTCAAAAGTGCCTGTAATTGGCCTACTTGAAATAAATGCTTTGATTTTGATTTTATCTTATTACCCAGTATTGACTGGGTTGTGGAAAACAGATAGGCAGTCACTCCATGTAAAATAATTGTACTCAGCTGTATCCGGTTAGACTGGAAGCCGACCCCAACATATATAGGAAAAGGCTAGGCAGATGATGACTTTTAAAAAACGTTGCCCCACTCTAAGATTTTTTCCTGTATCGTGGTTGGGTTCACAAACATTTAAACTCACATACATACACAAACAACCAGACCTGAAACAACTATCTGTAGGTCATAGGTACAACTATTTCCTCCGTGCGGGGATAAGCCGATCGAACCCGCGACACGCAGCGCAGCAGTCCAACCGTGTCGTTCTTATTATAATTATAATAGCAGTCGCTGTATAAACTCATAATCTTGTACAATAAAATCGAATTAAATTAAAATAATAAGGAGTTAATAATAAAATTATTATAGACTAGCTTTTGCCCGCGACTTCGTCCGCGTTTCCGTCGTTTTTCGTAAAAAAGTACCATATGGCCTTCCTTACGGTTCAGTGGCGTTTTTTAGGTGGCATTGTGTATTTTATTTTTAATCGACGGTAACGGAAAGGCTGTCAGTTACCTAGGTAACAAAATAACCTACGATAGAGGTCCTAACTATAGCTACCTTACACTTAAAATCTAAGTGCCTATTTAAACTAAAATATTCTAATAGAATTATACCCAGAAATATGTACAACTTACATCAAAAAAAGAAATGAAAATAAATCTGAAACGCCTGTGCAATACCATCTACCTATACCTACTTCACTTACAAATAAATACCTATACCCCTACCTATACCTAACTACTACATAATATAACTAATAAAAGTATCTACGCTTTTACCTACTACAAAAATAAAATTGAACATAAATTAGCCAAAACTTACCTATCGGTATCTAAAAAACTATGCGTACTACTTCTACTTCTATTACTACTTCACCAAGGAAATAAAATGCAAACTATTAATAATTTGTAATTTGAACGAATATTTAAACACTACCAAAACAACTAATACCTATTTTATAAAATAACAACAAAATAAATTCAAATAAACTATTTAAAGACTAAAGTCGTGCTGATAAGCATTGTTTGTTAAAATCAATTATTGTCTGTCAATAAGGTCGAACGCTCTGAACGCATCAATAGCCACGACCCGCGTCGAGCGCGGCAACCGTTACACAAAAATAATCCTTAAGGCATGATTCAGTATTCACGCGCAACGGCGCGACACGTGTTATTGTGAGTCAACCATAAAAGATAGACATATGCTGTTGTGGGATATTTTTTAGATAATTTTATGTAGAACATTTCCGTCATAAATGATTTCTATGTAGCTTTAACCATTAAGGCTGCACACGCGACGGAAGCTTAAAAAATGGAGCAACTTCTCCCGTTTTCCCAACATTTCCCTTCACTGCTCTGCTCCTATTGATTTTAGCGTGATGAAAAGTATACTATAACCTCCCCAGGAGTATGAAGAATAATCGTACCAAGTTTCGTTAAAATCCGTCGAGTAGTTTTTGTTTCTATAAGGAACATACAGACAGACAGACAGACAGACAGACAAAAATTTTACTGATTGCATTTTTGGCATCAGTATCGATCACTAATTACCCCCTGATAGTTATTTTGAAAATATATATCATGTACAGAATTGACCTCTCTACAGATTTATTATAAGTATAGAAGATAGAAGATAAAAGATAGAAGATAGACTAGGTGTTACCAGCGGCTTCGCCCGCTACTACTCGAACATTATCTCACGGGAAGATAAAATCGGGATAAAAACTATCCTATGTGTTAATTCAGATTGTAAACTATATGTGTACCAAATTGTATCCAAATCCGTTCAGTAGTTTTTGTGTGAAAGAGTAACAAACATCCATCCATCCATCCATCCATCCATACATATTACATACACAAACTTTCGCATTTATAATATTAGTTTGATAAAAGGAGAGAATAATAACAAAATACGTATAATTAGGATTGACGACATTTTTTTCATTCATAACAGCCGGTCCAATCGAAAAAAATAACACTAAAAATAACGAATTGACCCTCGACCAACACCTGAGGAGGCTCTCGTTAAGCCCTTGATCCAGCTTTCAAGGGCTTGATGCAGAAAGCGGTACTCCTGGAAACGGCTCGTATTGTTAGGAGGTTCCTTCCACAGAACAGATTCAAGTTTATCTCTTCTGTGGTTCCTTCCTCTGGAGCCCTGACAATTGTAGCTTGGACCCTGTTCCCAAAGTGGGCTACATTTTTTTGTATTTTTAAATGTTTTTTTTATTGTTTTTTGTTAAGAATATTTAAAAATGTACTTTGTACATTGTATGTTGTACTTTGAAAAATATTAAAAACCTACAAACAGTAGATGGATGAAGATGCAAGTGTTCAGTATGAGGTGATTGTTTGTGTCAGGGTCATCATGGTGTGATCTAAATGTTGTAAAACTAATAATTTTTTTTCTTAGGTAGTAGCAGGCTAATAATAGTTAGACTGTGCATACATTGTTACCTATATAAAAATGTTAATATTTGTTCACCTGCTTCACTGGACTAGGTACCAGACTATAATTTAAGTTTATTCTTATAGTTTAAGTTTATTCTTAAGTTTATTCTTAATATAGATTTAATCATAAGTGTAGTTTTAAGATCATAAGTAAATTTTAGACTTAAGAGAAGTGTATGTTATAAGGAATACCCAACTTCAAAACATATTGTTTGCCTTGTTTATGTTCTTAAGGTTAAAGATTCAAGTTAACTGATGATACCTAGTTGTAACTTAGTTTATAAGATGTTTAACTTTAACTTAGCTGCCTTTCCCAAAAGCACGTCTGTTTTCTAATAAACTCATAATTTTTAGCAACTAAATGTTAATAAAGGCCTTGTAATTAAAATAATATATTATAAGTATCTACATACGGTTCAGATTTAGCTAAAGCTCTCAACCAGTGCTCCAAAATTTATGTAATAGTTGTGAAAGATAACAATTTGTAATTCTGGAACGGGGACTTAAATGAGTAGAATAAATAATAAACAATCTACTTTGGTTTATATAAATTTTTAATTAAGTATTATAAAGTAAATAATATAGCATGATGAGGTTTGCCTCTTACATTTAAATTTAGTGAAATTTGTTTCCCGTTTCCCCAGCATGTTCGTTCCAATAAACGAACCATAGATACTATTTGGAAAGTGGCCACACTGTTGATCTGTAATATTGATGTTTGTCTATGGTGTTAAGCTAGCTATCGTAAGACCGACACGCGTATTGTACACGAAAATTTACCTATCCAAAATACAGTCCATTATTAAGCTTTTTATGTGGTTTAATTTAATACCAGCACGCCACATAAATTGGTAATACACATACAACCGGATTAGTTTTTTTCCTGAGAAAATAAGTAATATCTGGGGGCACTAGGATCTTGGACCACTAGAAAACACTTCAAATAATATCTAAGAACTAAGCCAAAGTTCCTTACAACACCTACACGTATTACAAAGTAAACTCGAACTCATATAAAACAGCGTTGTCAACTACACCACGACATTCGAACATCGCCTTCAGTAGCAGAACTATTGACTGGCCTGTTGGTCTAGTGGTTAGTGACCCTAACTGCTATGCCGGAGGTCGTGGGTTCGATTCCCACCCAGGACAAATGTTTGTGTGATGAGCACGATCATTTGTTCTGTGTCTGGGTGTAATTTATCTATAATATGTATGTATTTAGAAATCTAAAAGTATGTTTATCAGTTGTCTAGTACCCATAACACAAGCTCTGCTTAGCTTGGGACTAGATGGCGTTGTGATAGTTGTGGAATATTATTATTATTCCGTGCTAACAGATTTTATCAGTCATCGTACAAAATGTTGAAGGCAACACTTATTTTTTCACTTATTTTTATTGGTGAGTCTCCTTTTAAGATATTTGTCGACTTTATAGGGTATAAAAGTACCCGTAACGCAAACGAAGGGCACTTTTTCTCCCCACCACTGCGATCATTTTTTTGTTCTAGATCATACTTGGGAACCCCCTAGTTACGGAGATATTTGGGGGTCAAAGTTCCAAATATTTCACAGCAGTTTTTGTAAATACCTACTACTACTTTTTTGCGACTGAGCCCCCCGAGGCAAGCCCCAAACAGGACCCAAAAAAGTCGAAAGTTCGACACTTCTTAGTGTTTTAGCTGTAAAATCTAGCAACCCGCACTGGGCACGCGTGGTGGATTATAGCCCATCCCTATCCTAGAACATTATAAGCCGATGATGATGATGAAGTTTTACTAACACTCTTTGTGTCATGGATACTCGAACACAGAGACATTCTATTCTATGTTATTCCCTTAGTGAGCTGTGTGTGGTGCGCGTGCGACTCATGCGGCAGCGAGTGCACGCGCGCGTGCGGCACGCGGCGCTTCCGAGCGTGCTGCTTCAACTATCTGCGCAGGAAGAGGGGCTCCGACGGCTTCAAGGTAACCGCAAGACCTTCAGTCATCATCTGTGGCTTTTACTGAAATACCCTGTGGGTCTTCTGGTCGCAAGCACGATGTTGAGCATGGTGTCCTGGGACTGTTCAAAAGAGATACCGCGACCCTGGAACACAAAGGGCTAAGAAGGAGCATGGTTGGGTTCTAGTCAGTCAGTACATCATCAGCCTACAATGTTCCCACTGCAGGGACTCAGGCCTCCTCTCTAGGAGAGGGATGGGCTATAATCTACCACGCGGGCCCAGTGCGGATTGGTAGATGTCACATGTCTTCGATTTTTTTGGTTCAAAGACAAGTCGGTTCCTCTCACGATGTTTTCCTTCACCGTTTTGAGAGCAGTGGTGATGAAATAAATTACACAAAGTAATGCGCCTGTCGGGGCCGCCACCACTGCGCCACCACTGCTCCCTTGCCACGACTACTGCGCAGGTTCAACTTATATGCCGCGTGGTATACGTGCTTTCTGAGGAACTTAGGAATACAGTATTGGGTGGTCAGTTTGGTCACCCATCCACGGAGATTGACCTTGGCAACCGTAGCTTGACCTTCGATCGAACCGAGCGGTTAAAATAATAAATTTTACCAGGAGCTCCTGGATCAATACAGTCGAAGAATATCATAATATAACATCACCTCTTATCTACTGTGCATGAGGTCCTGGGTTCGGTACCCAGGCCAGGCAAAGTGTTATTGGATTTTCCATTAGGAATTTCTCAGTAACTTAGCAGCCACTGAGTCTTGATTTGAGCCTAGTTGATGGCAACACGAACACACGCTTACGAACAGTAGGTCGTGGGTTCGAACCCAGGCAGGCGCATTACTTTGTGTAATTTATTTCATCACCACTGCTCTCAAAACGGTGAAGGAAAACATCGTGAGGAAACCGGCATGTCTTAGAACCAAAAGATTCGAAGACATGTGACATCTGCCAATCCGCACTGTGCCCGCGTGGTGGATTATAGCCCATCCCTCTCCTAGAGAGGAGGCCTGAGTCCCTGCAGTGGGAACATTATAGGCTGATGATGATGATGGCAATAAACTCGCCCTTTATTACTTGGTACCTAAACATAACTGGGAAAATGCGGGGGTAGTACCTAGTATTACTTAAACCTCTGCTGAACTATTGCGGGATTAAAGGCGTGATGTTATTTATAACTAGCTTTTGCCCGCGGCATCCCCCGCGTAAAAATGACGATTTACCAAACAAATTTTCATCCCCTATTTAACTTCCATGGTTAGACCTGCTGTCGTGTATGGATCAGAATGTTGGGCCACAAAAGGGATAAATGAAAGGCAATTGCATGTGGCTGAGATGAGAATGCTAAGAGGGATGTGTGGTGTGACGCGAAAGGATAAAATAAGGAATGAGTACATAAGAGGAAGTCTGAAAGTGGCGCCAGTGAATGAAAAGTTGATTGGTAATCGATTGTCGTAGTATGGACATGTGATGCGAAGGAATGAAGGAAATGTTGTGAGGAAAATGTTGAGTATGAATGTAGATGGCTATAAAAGGAGAGGAAGGCCAAAGAAACTATGGATGGACTGTGTGAAGGATGATATGGCTAGAAAGGAGGTGACTGCTGAGATGACGAGAAATAGGGAAGTATGGAAGAAGAAGACATGTTGCGCCGACCACAAATGAATTGGGATATGGGCAGGAGAATGATGATTTAACTTCCTAAGGGGTTGAATTTCGAAAAATCCTTCCGTATTCCTTGTCTACGTTATAAAGGGAACCTCTGTGCAAAATTTCAGCTTTCTAGGTCCAAGGGTTTGGACTGGGCGTTGATGAGTCAGTCAGTCAGGACCTCTTTTTTATATTTATATAGATCATCTCAAACTGCAAAGAACGTAAAACTGTTTAATCACATCAAATAATAAAACTCAAAGTAAAAGCATTTATTTAAATAAGACTATTACAGACTCCTTTTCAATGTCACAAAAAAAAGTGAAACTAAAATCACAAGGCATAATAACTTGTGAAAGTACTGCTGTAGTTGCCCATTCCAAAGCTATAATCTCTATGAGGAAGAATGGGTAAGAAACTTCATATACTTACAATCTTTAAGATGAAAATATTATTACAAAATCTTGGTGTCAATTCATATTATTTATAGCTAGCCCATATTGTCCCACTGCTGGTCAAAGCCCTTCCTCCATTTCTCTTCCAACGGTCACGATTCTGTGCAACTTCTTTCCAATTCTCACAGAAGACATCCTGTTCATCCCGCCATCTCCTTCGTGGTCTGCCGCGACCCTGTGTAACTGTTTCAGGGCACCAATCCTGAGCTTGACGGGCCCACAAGCTCATAATTATTGAGACCGACTTCCCAAAAAGGAGGAGGTTCTCTATTCGATTGGTATTATGTACGAGTATGTACACCGATTACGCTGAGATTTAGGCATCGTTCACACCAACGTAACATAAACGTATTGTCCGCCGCCGACTGTGAATAATTATGCTCACTGTCTCTATGGATCTACGTAATAGCGTATAGTCGGTTCGGTGTGAACAAGAAGTTAAATATACAGGGTGTAAATCAACCCATCACACAGCCGTCAACCAAGCATTCTGTACATCAAACTAAGTACCCCTACTCAAAAAATTTTGCTAGGAAACAACTTTTTTTTTTGGGTCACAAATCACATTTTACTGTAAAACTCAAAGTAGCACTCTTAAAACATTGTGCTAGTGGATGCTTTGAATAGTAAACGGGTCATGGAGGTAATTTAAGTAAAGTTATAACCTGAAAAAATCGGGGGGCACGGCAGTGCCCCCGCCGAGTCGAGCGCGAAGCAAACACTGCCGTACCATCCTTTGTTGGGATAGTATTTACAAAAACAGCTGTGAAAAGTTTGGAACTTTGACCCCCAATGTCTCCGTAACTAGGGGGTTCCCAGGTATGGTCTAGAACAAAAAAATGATCGCAGTGGTGGGGAGAACAAATGCCCTTCGTTTGCGTTAAGGGTACTTTTACACCCTTTATATTGAAAGCGATAACCTGCGTAAAGCGTGCTCGAGTCAGCGGCGGACAATACGTTTGGTGTGAACGATGCCTTATGATACGATTTAATTATGTGACTCTTTTTAAGTTTGATGCGGCCATACAAAAACATAGTTTGGCTCAGTACTTTTCATGTTATGATTTTTTTTTTGTTTTTCTAGATCCACTCCCTAGCTCAGGACGTCAAGGAAAGTCAGTCGAAGTCAGAAGTCCCCGTTTTTGTGGTCGAGGACATACCCATGGCCCAACAGTGGACCACCAACCTGCTACCAAGCGAAAACCATCCGCACTCCTTAGAAGATTTGTTTGAAAATCGCTTGGATTGAGCATTGGTTAAATGGACAATTATTTTCAAAATGAATGACGGACTTTTATTGGCTACATTTAAATTAATAAAAAATGAAATTTTTGTTTTAAATAAATAAATGCAAAGTTTTGAGAATATTTTTTCTTATTTTATTGAACCACCAAATACTAGTATTTTTTATGCCCTCTAAAAACACCAATTTTCCTTGTTGGACTGATCTTTAAAACCAGTGTTCACTTTATAGATTCACTCAGAATTTAATAATAGTAGATTGTACACAAAGTGCATAAAACACACCATTTTGCGCGAGACGTTTATCCATCCGATGCGAGCTTGCGAGCGAGGATGGATATAAAGTAGAGAGTAAAATGGGTTTTATGGACGAGTTTTACACTCTACTTTTCACTTCGATTGCGAGGAAATGCAACAGCAACTTGTAAATATTGTAAAAATAATTATGGTTCTCGCCAATTAACTTTTTTTTTTCTGTAGGAAACTTGACATAACACCTGACTTATGTCGTTACTGCTCAGATAAAAAAACATTTTGAGCAAGCCTATTGCCATCAACCAATCTTATTAGGAGCAAGCCTATTGCCATCAACTGATGTAATTGGGTCCAAGCCTATTGCTATCAACCAATGTAATTAGGAGCAAGCCTATTGCCATCAACTGATGTAATTAGGGACAAGCCTATTGCCATCAACCGATGTAATTAGGAAAAGCCTATTGCCATCAACCAATCTTATTAGGAGCAAGCCTATTGCCATCAACCAATGTAATTAGGAAAAGCCTATTGCCATCAAACAATCTTATTAGGAGCAAGCCTATTGCCATCAACCGATGTAATTAGGAGCAAGCGTATTGCCATCCACTGATTTAGGTAATTGAGAGCAAGCCTATTGCCATCAATCAATGTAATTAAGAGTAAGCCTATTCCCATCAAATGATGTAATTAGGAGCAAGCCTATTGCCATCAACCAACCTAATTTAGAGCAAGCCTATTGCCATCAAGCGATTTAGGTAATTGGGGGAAGCCTATTCCCATCAACTATCCTTGTATTCGTAATAAAAAGCAGTAATCCCTTGTTCTTAGAATACTAACGAAACGAATTAAATTAAAGAGGTTATTTTATGAAGTTGAAGTTGTTCCTGTGGCTGTTGGCCCGATTACCTGTGCCGATTACCTTGGTATTCGACGAAGATTTTACTTTATGCTCTAGAGCATAAAACGCGACTTTATGTCGCCTACGCACGACATAAAGACGAATTTTAGAGCGAGAGAAGTGAAAAAATCTAACTAGTCTGTCAGATAGATTACCAAAAAATATTGGTCACATATTTTTTCTTTTTTCACGTAAGTATACAAAAACTTAAGAGCGTAGACGGGCTGCATTTTTCCATACAAATGTATTCCCCTATTCTCTTCCTGGATAATGCCTCTAAAGTAATCGTTTTTATTTATAAAAATCCAGGTCTATTGAAGGCATGCCCCTGTCATTTTTTTTTTCAAAAAATTTATTACAAAAATAAATATGACTTACCAAAAACCTAAAAAAATACCCCGTTTTTACGTACGTAATCAGATGACTACCAAAGAAAATTGAAAAGTTTTTAAAATAAAAACAAGTAATAGGGGCATAGATCTATTCTTCCTTTAAATTTTGATACCAAATATAATTTAATTGGCTTAGGTTTCGAGGAGAAAACAGGAGAATACGAAACGTCGATCGGTCAAGGTTTTTTATAGGTAAAATCGTTCTGAGCTGCAGTTGTCTCTATCGCACTCACATATTGATACCGCCCGGTTGCTAGAGCGCAGCGCGACGGCAATAGTTTCTTCAAATACCTATTTTTCAATTCCCGCGCAGCCCGTCTACGCTCTTAAGACAGTGCGTCGAAAACTCGTGTGACATCACATTTAAATAGGTACATTTTTTTAAAGTGACGCGGACGTTACAATCACTCATGATCTTTGGCATGTTTTATTTTCGTAAATTTTTATTAATTTGATAAAACACGGTATCCAATATTTTTCGATAAACCAACTGACGGACTAAACAGTAAATAAAATAGCCAATTATGTTCATTTAAAAGTGTTGTTTTTATTGTGTGGGCTATTTAATTTTTGTGTATTTAAAAATCCCGCGTAATTTCGTGTTGTGCAATCATTTTTTTCGGATAGCCGCTAGACAGCGCACAGACACCTCATTATCATACTTTATGGCGTTCAAATATTTATAAATATCTTTTCAATCATTTCATTGTCATTCATTCATTCATTCTTTGAGTCATACTGTGTTGTGCAAGCGAACTGCCGGTCATGTTCTGATGTCAGAAATAGTACAATATTTGTAGTTACGCGGATTTAATGCCATAAGGCATTAGGTCCGTTAAATCGGTCATCTTTTCGGTAATTGTGGTAGAATACAAAACAAGTAAAACAAGGAGAACCATTTTGTTCACACAAGTGACTTAATATTGTGATCAGACCCCTAGTAAAGTTGTGTTGGAACCACTTTCCGTTTACTACATATATGTAAGTAGCTAATGACAATTATTTTTCTCTTCGATCAATAATGTACTAGATTCCCGATAAGCGCTTCAAAAACGGCCCGAAATATAAGACCACAAACGTATTTGTGGTCTTATTTCAAATCAGTATGGTCCAATCATAGCCAACATTAAGACGTCAAAATACCGCAGTATGCGTTCAAAAACTGCGTAAATAACCACCGTAACACCAAGGTTTTGGAAGGAATATCTTTTTTTCGGTAATTTAATATCATTATGTGCGTTTTCATAATATTTAAACATAATTAAACTGTAAATATAATTAAATCAGCGAATATTATGATTGTTTGGCCAATGTTTGCTACAACGCACCAACTATTGTATCATGTTCTTGAACAGGGAACGCTAGTTCCGCAATAGAATAAGCACGACATTGTACACAAAATGCTTTTAACCGTATTGCTTAGAGTTTAAGTTTCATTTTAGTATGAATATTTTTGCACTGATGACTTTTTACTTTGGAGCGACATTTAAAATGTTTTGCTTCTAATCTTTCTCCGATGAAAAGGCAAAAATAAATATACTTTACAATGATAATTAAACGTTATGTTCAAGTGTTAAGGTTTATAATCATCTGAAGTTGTAGATGTTTACGTGTGTGCAAACGTGGCCACTTGAGCGACTTAGTTTTGTTCCTGATGCTTAATCTAGTACTATTATTGATCGAAGATTTTTCTTCATTTCGATGCGATGACTCAGAGTTTGTTTGACCAGTACCAACCTGATAAGCTCTTTTTTTTTTTTTTTTTTATTTCCTGGTTGGTTTTACAAATTTTAACACTCAGTCAATATGTGATGAACATCATCAACGGACAAAAATCAAACTTATTTGTTGTTTTTAACAACTTTGTAAGTACCGTATAAATGTCTTTGTCTTTGTTGATTTTGCCTTAAGGTATAAAAACTTCGCGGATTTTAGTATTAGATGACGTGGCCTCGGCACAAGGGCAAAGAAGGAACATGGGTTCGGTTTTTAGTCAGTAGAAGTCTGACACTCCCCTTCGCTCTGCCCAAGAGCGGGGAGGGGGGGTCATTTGATGATTTTCCACCCCAAAAAAAAAAAAAAAGGTATAAAAACTTATTTCACGGTATGTGTCCGGAACGAAGTCTGAAGGTGTGTTGGAAATCATCAAATGACGCCTCCCGCTCTGGGCGTAGCGGAAGGGAATTTCAGAGTTCTACAGAATAAAAACCACCCGTCTTCCTTCCTTAGTCCTTTGTGTCCGGGGCCGCGCGAGCGGTATCTCTTTCGAAAAACCCGCAGCCATTCTAAGTATTCAATTAATGAATACTTAGAAGATAAATAAAATAAATTTTATTTTATCACTTTTATTAGCTGTAAGTCATCTGTAAGTTCATTATGATTGTTTACTTATTTAGTATTGTTTAAAATTTGTTTTTGTTTCATCTCTATTTTATTAAGTAGTTAATTAATTGTAATAACAATAGTTTTTGATTTTTTTCTAATACTATGTAAAGATAATTTTTTGTATGCCTCGCAAGTTGCAATACATTACTACTTTTTAATAACACCGTGTACTATGTGTCACAAATAATGATTTTTGAATTTGTGTTAATAGTGTTTCTCCGAGCAGCGGTGGCCCAGTGGTGGCGGCCCCGACTTACGAACAGTAGGTCGTGGGTTCGAACCCAGGCAGGCACATTACTTTGTGTAATTTATTTCATCACCGCTGCTCTCAAAACGGTGAAGGAAAACATCGTGAGGAAACCGGCATGTCTTAGAACCAAAAAATTCGAAGACATGTGACATCTACCAATCCGCACTGGGCCCGCGTGGGCGCGTGGTAGATTATAGCCCATCCCTCTCAAAAAGAGAGGAGGCCTGTGTCCCAGCAGTGGGAACATTAATAGGCTGTTGATGATGTGTTTCTCCTCTCAAATTCCAGTGCATCATAATTACTCGCGAGATCAGCCAGAAGCCACAGCGGCCACAACTTTAACGCTCCAGACGCAGATATCGTGTTCACAAAGCGTGAGTACCCCAGGTTTCTATATTCACCAGAACGGCGGATTTCCACACAACTTTTCAGTCACCGGCGCCACTTTCAGACTTCCTTTTATGTACTTATTACTTATTTTATCCATTCGCGTAATACCACACATCCCCCTAAGCATTCTCATTTCAGCCACATGCAAATGACTTTCAATAGGTACACGTGCGCGTTTTAAATGGAATTGACAAAACGGTATCAAACTATGTATATTACCAGCTTTAGAGAATATTACCGGTAATAAATTTACTGGGAATATTTCCCTATACTAAAATACTGGTGATGGTAAAATGGTAACGGCACATCACTAATCCCAATAAAACGTCATCCAACCACAATTTGTTTAAGCCGAGCTCTTTGTTATGTTCCAGGTTGCAGATCACCGAATACCTACTTGAAACTGTCAACTATATCCCGAAAACCACAGACACAAACCCGTGTGGCGTCACGAAGAGACGAATAGCTCCTGCCGGGGAGAACATATTCACCAACCAGCAAGGTGATAGCGTGATGCGCTCCATTTATTTCTAAGTTTCTATTTGTTACCTATTTAAATAACTAATCTGTTGTAGCAACTGTTCATGTTAGCTCAAGTGAAAGACGAGTAAGTCTGTTCAATACGAGTACTTTCGTTCTTGTGTCCAGAGAAACCTTTGAAATTACTTGAAACCGGTTTACAAACAATCTGATCATTTCCCGAGGCTGAATCGCAATTGACCCGAACGAAGTCGGACTGACTCATCATCGTCCTGCCCTTGTTCATGTCATTTGGGGTCTGCGCTACACGTTTCCATTCCATTCTCTGATTCTCCCCTGCTACAGACCCACTGCAGGTGATAAAGCACCAGTCAAAGCCTTGAAACATGACAAGTGAAGTCAGACGTCAGAAATTAGGTACGAATAATGAAATGTATAAGAAGCGCCCTGGAACTGCTAGTGCACATGGCCAGTTTTACGAGTCTAAACTGCTTAGTGTGCTGAATTTCCGAGCTAAACATGACGACGAAATCGAAGAGTTTTATTTAGCTGCAAATGTTGATTTAATAGGAGGATTTGACGACATATGCCTAAGGGCTAAAGTTAACGGTTTTGCCAAAGAAATGGTTGTGTTTGCTCAAATCAAACACAAAGAAGCGGACAAATGTTTATCGCTTAATGTCAAACAAGATCTGACAATGTATTTTCAAAGTTACTTAAAAATTAGACGAGCGTTCGACCTAAAAGATAAAGGAAAACTGTTTGGAGGGGACTTTAGCGAAACAGAATGCCTATTTGTTATGTACACAAATGCTGAATATAATAACTTTCATAAAGACTTGGTCCCGACTGACTATACTACGAAACTGAAAGATCTAATAGCCACTGGTAAAGACCGCTCTTACTTACAACCTGCGTACGATGCCGAGGACGTGGTGGTGTTAAGTAAAGTAATTTTGGAAGAAGAAATCGTAGCACTTGCAGAGTATTTCGGGAAAATACTTAATACACGTAATAAAGAGGTACTGATGGATGAGTACGTGTCGCGTTATCACTATATTCTGGCGCAAAGAGTGTTCGAGATTCGTGATGATGAAGGAAAACGAATCGCTAACTTCCGACATGATTTCTTTGATACTAACGAACATTTTATTCTGATTTTCAAAAATACTCTCTATGAACAGGTAAAGAGGAACCTGAAACAAATGAGCCAGGAAAAGACCACGCTGGATAGAAATATTCTTCTGGATAAATTCTTCAACGAACCGTCTGAAGTTGATGTTTTAAGTAAACTAATTGGAACTGTTATTGCTTACAAAAATGGCAATTTTAAATTTATTATAAAATCTTCAGAAATAACTGAAAATTTAAAACAAAAGTTGAATGATGTGAGCGTTCCTCAAACAACAGTCGATGAAGCAATTAATCAGGCTGTTAGAAAAATATTAGAAGCCTCGATGTTTAAAGTTCCACCTTCGTTCGGAAATAAGGATTTAACAATAAGAGACACTAAAGTCGAGAGCATATTGAATGAACTGTGTTCAACAATAGTTAGTTTGATTAGCGTTGCATCCGATAAAGATCCTAAAGATCCTTATACTATCATTACTATCGACGATTCCCTTGACAAAGGCCTCCTTCGGATTAACGGTGGCTTGTCTGGTGCAGTAGGCAATGTTTTCGTTCCCGATGAAAACTCTGAATTAATGAAGTTTGCTGATAATATCGAATCTATAGAAGGTAATCTTGCTAAAAGACTGTATCTAAACTTGCAAACGAAAATAAGTAACTTACAAGAGTACAGAATAAATGTGAAGGTAAAAACGTTTACGAAGCTCTCATTTCGCGCAAGTGAACACGATGAGAATTTGGTGAAAGACTTCTTAAGACAACTGATATTTTTCACCAATCAGTCAAAACAGCAAGACATTGATGATAATTTAAAATTCGAAATGAGAAATCATCCTTGTGATGGCATATACCTTGATTCAACAAGAGCTGACGCGGTATTCTTAAAATATCACAAAGCAATCCAAGACTGGTGGATGAATCATAATACGGCGGAATATCTTACAAAACACAGTCAACACTTTGAGAACGCAACAAAAGATGTTATTCACCAATCACTATTATCTGTCATTAACATGATAGAGACACACAAGATGCAAAACTTAAAATATACATTTAGTAAAGCAGCCCTCAAAGCATTCAAGCTTTCTTTGGATGAGCAATGTACAAATGAGACAAATGTCAAAATCATTGTTACAGACAATTGTGAATTTACTGTTGCTAAATTAACACAAACTTTAAATGACAAGACGCACGTAGTTTTAGACTTAGAATACATTTCAAATCTAATGCCGAATAAAACTTTGCGCACTGATTTGGTGAAACCTCAGGATACTGTAATTTTTGTAAATTATGGAAAGTGGTATGCTAACTTTAATGAAATTGTAAACGAAGTAAAAGCTCCACTATTTATTGTTACAAAGGTAAAACCGGTAATACCAAATAAAATTGTTAGTTATGCACAGGATTTTGCAAATGTTCTAATTGATTTGAGCGATAAATCGCAGCAAATGTTCTTAAAGAACACCAAAGTGATATTTCAAGAGCAAGAATTAAGCTTAGGTGTCTTTGTAAAAGACGAAGAGGCAAGGAAACGTATAAGAGGAGACATTTTCCATGAAATGCTTAAAAACAAAGTCTATGAAATGGGGATGCCGATAGGAAACCGGAATTACGATAAAATCAAATACTTGTACACAGATAGACGCGTCAGTCGCATCAAGAAAACAGAAGAGGATGCGTTTGATGAAGTCAAAGATAAATTAATACAAACTCTGCACGATTTACAAGATCATGTGATACTAGTTACTGCTATGCCTGGCATGGGCAAGTCAACTCTACTAACTCATTTGTCAATTAAAACGAAGGAACTCGACCCAAGCACTTGGATTGTAAGAATAAACCTGGTGGAGTACTCGAAAATATTCAGTAAGTGGCAGAAAGATAAAACAGTCATCGACCCTGAAATGAGTTTACGTTTCATATCCCGTGTAGCGCTCGGTATGACAGAAGAGAAAATAACAGCCGAGTCGCAAACAGACAACACAGGCAATGCAGTAATTGGTACTAATGGGTTAGAAGTATTGTTCTTACAGCTCTACAATAGTGGTAACCTGATATTTCTATTCGATGGATATGATGAGGTCTTCCCGCACTATGCGGACGAAGCACTCTCATTGGTGAAGTCCGTCAGGAGTTACCCTCAACAGCATAAAATCTGGATCACTAGCAGATCATATAACCACATAAAATCTATTTTAGAAAAAGAGTTCGGACGATCGTATGAATTAGAAGGCTTTTCAGAAGTTGAAAAAATAATATACATCAAAAAATATTGTGTAAATAGAAAATTAAAATCCTCGGAAATGTTCCGAAACAGTCGAGGTAAATCCTGGTATCGCCCGAATTGTACAACCCGTACTCATTCAATAGAACAGTTCAGAACTGAACCAGAAATTGAAGTTCATGTAAAGTTAGTAGATGTTGTGACAGCCGTTAAAGATGGTCTTATAGATGAACTCACCCTATACACTTCTTATCCCAAGAAGGTCGAAGACATTTTTGCAACTCCGCTGCATCTATACTTATTATGTGATTACTATTACGGTGAACATGAATTTGGTATAAGTCCCGAGTTTAACGAGAATCATGATCTTGCCCCCCTTAATAATAATAATAATATCGCCTCATCTTCTTCTTTTTCGAAAAAGAGCCTCATATCTACAGGAATACATGACTTTCCGCTTTACCAACATTTCGTTGAACGTAAAATCAACAAAATTCGTTACACAGAAAAGGACAAAATCGACACATGTATTTCAAACAACATAACGACTACTGAACGAGACCGAGCTTATATTTTATCTTTACATAAAAAGTTAGGAGCGTACGCTGTTTTCTACCCAGATGTACCTCCACTATTTAGTGTGAAAGAATTAAAAGAAGTTAGGGAAACCATTGAAAACCTTAAGTTAGGAACAGAAAAGTCGGGTTTTATACACAGTGTAGCAAGCGATATCCCGCTGTTTATACACAGACTGATTGCGGAGTACTTCGCGGCTGAATACATTGACGATCTATTGGAGAGTGAAATTACCGACGAAACTCGAAAATCGATCCTAAAACTGTGTGAAAGTGTGGGTTTTCAAAAGCATTGAATTCGAAAAAAAAAATAGTTAAAAAAAAATTAACAAAAATATTTTATCGCTCAATCTATCATTTAACATTATGTGCGCTATCGTTTAAATCTTAAATGAATTACTCGCTAACAGTCTGTGTCAGGAAGTGGGTCCACAGGTATGTATGCCCTTCCCCTGATATATAGATTCCATCGGTGAAGTATGATTTTAATATATTTTTTATTTGTCGTGCCTTTTTGTTTTCTAACTTATTAACTGTTTCCTTAGGCAAATTATTGAGTTTACTTGGAAGAGCATACGTCCAGACCCTCCTCCCGTATGATGTTATCGGAAAAAAATGGCCAGGAATACCACCTAAATCTGACAAAATATGATCTTTTGTCTTTAAA
This sequence comes from Diarsia dahlii, assembly GCA_949775195.1. NCBI lineage: Eukaryota > Metazoa > Arthropoda > Insecta > Lepidoptera > Noctuidae > Diarsia > Diarsia dahlii. Next base: position 8,667,877 of record OX459217.1, on the reverse strand, counting down.
GTCAAGATGGAAACTTCTGGTAGTTATGATTCTTTTCAATGTGTACCGTAATCATTTTGATTGTCTGAACTTAGTTAGGAGTCTGTGTTATATACCTGGTTCCTCGAACAGTTCATGTACGTGAGATACGCACTCGACGACTATTTGCTACTAGTTTCTGTAAATCCATCGCCTGGCTCGTGTTCACCACTTAATCGTTTGGTTGAAACATACGACAATGTGTTCCATTTAATCGACATTCTGTTTTTAAGTAAAATGCATTTATAATTGGCCAACCCAATCAACTCTAATAAGTAATTTAAAGGTCATTGGGCAACTAAGTATGGAACCTATACCCAGAGCCTACAGAAAAAAAAATAGGTAGGATGTTTAGATAAACGTCTCTAGTTTACGAATATATATGTCGCATTAACGCGGATACCGGGAAAAAACCATTAATCTAAAAAATAAAAAAAAACAGTGATTATGTTATTATAACAAGACTTAGTACATTTTATTGGTTTCTTGATAATAAACATGATTTAAAAAAAAATACAAACAACAAAACAAGTATAGAAGAGTTTTTAAGTTTTTAACCGACTTCAAAAATGGAGGAGGTTTTGTTTTATGTATGTTACCTGATTTCTCCCCCATTTGTGGACCGATTCTCAAAATTATTTTTTTATTTGAAAAAGTAAACTCCTGAGGTGGTCCCATTTTAATTTGGTGAAGATCTGGTGCTGATCTTCGGAGATGTACAATGGAACTCTTCAAAAATAGACGGCAAATCTGTCGTAATTGCTGGAATCGCTTGGATGTTTATTGAATATACATTATCATGACGTAACATCACGCCTGTATGCTCTGAGGGGGTATGCAGATGTGTACAATACACATTTTTTTAAATGTATTTTCACCGATATCTCCCCCATTTTTGGAAGAGTACTTTCTGAAAGTGGTTCCATTTCAATTTGGTGAAGATCTGATGAAGATCTTCGGAGATAGGCAACGGAACTCCTCAATAAATGATAGCAAATGGACTGGGATTGCTGAAATCTCATGTCTGTCTATTGTTTACACCAGTTCATAACATAACATCACGCTGGTACGTTGTGAAGGGGTAAGCACATGTGAACCATTAAAAAGTGAAAAATAAAAACTTTTTTACAAAAAATAAAACCGACTTCAACTTTCGACATGATCAATGTCCACAGAAATAATTGTATCGTTAATAACGCCGCAGGCGTATCTACTTGATCTTGATGTCGGGCCCAAGACAAAAAACCAGGGCCGTACGCGAGAGGTTTCCGCCGCCGATCGCCACTACGAGAACACGGCGGGGCTCCGCCCAAGCAGGGCACACCTCCACAGTGTGCTCCACCGTGTCCTCCGGCCGATCCTCGCAGTGGAAGCATCCGGGCGTTTCCTTCCCGCCTGATTCGGTGCAGGTACCTCCCGGAACATCCGTGTCCGGTGAGGACCTGCGTCAGACGGAAGGTGAGGGCACCGTGGCGCCTCTCTAGCCACTCCTCAAAGAGGGGACTTACCGCCACTATCATGGCATGCCCTGCACGGGGTTGCAACAGTCGCTGTCTCCATGCCGCCATGAGATCACACCGGGAGGTCCATCGCAGAGCGGCAATTTGCCGCGGCAACGGAGTGACCCCCCGGTGTAGCGCCTCCGCGCGCCATTCACGCAGGCGCGCGATGACTATCGCCTCCAGATCCCATGGCGGCAATCCGGCAAGGAGGTTCGCCACCTAGTGGGCGGCCCGCTTCGTCAAAGCACGCGCCCACACCGGGGCCCCGTAGAGGGCCATGGACCGCACGATCCCCGCATAGAGCCTCCGGCAGGAGGCGTTTGGCCCCCCCAAATTGGGTAAGAGCCACCTGAAGGCAGCCCCAGCCCACTCCAGTCTGGGAGCCAAACGTTGGAAGTGCTCCACGAAGTTCCACCGGCTGTCGAGGACCTACTTCAAAGTACACTCGACGCCGATGGGAACCCCTCCCACCGTTAGCTGGGATCCCGACGGCAGCAGTTACCCACGTCCATGGAAGCCCATGGCCTCCGACTTGTGAAGTGCCACCTCGAGACCCAGCTGCCGGATCCTCTCGACGACTATCGCAACCCCGCGCGTCATCGTTTCGGCCGCCGCCTCGTACGACCCCTCCTGTGCCAGCACCAGCGTATCGTCCGCGTAGCAGACGACGCTGACGCGAGCGCTTCTTTTGTTTATTTAACAGAATGCTTCACTGAAATTGTTTTATCTCTACATTTATTATCTATTTTTTATTCATCTATAACATTTTATTCCCATGGTTTAAAAAAAAAAAACCATCTTAAATTTAGTGTAGGTTAATACTTAACAATATAAAACTAATTTGGTTTTTGTAGGAAGACTATCGTTAACTGGGTCAGATTCTGCCCCATGACCTTACCTACCTTAATTACTATATTAATATATTATAATAACGTACTTAATGTTCCATACACACGCAAGCTTGATTTTTCTTTTTTTTTATAAATCCGGATAATGTTCCAGGGTAATGACCGTTTTGTAGAATAAGATAATATTTGGTTGCATAAAAATGTTTTGTGTTTTGTATTTGTATTGTTACTAGCTAGTTTTAAATCCTTCTAATAATTGTATAAAAATGTTAGTTTTAAGATATTATGTTTAATTTTTATTGTGCTACTGCTTGTTTTTCCTATAAAATAAATAATATTCCGTAAATAGATACAGATGTCTGTGCACCGACGTCTGTTGGTTTGTTAGTGTTGCCATTGACACTCATTTCATAGGCAAACATTGTGGTTACGTTGAATGTAGTTATACTATTTTCTTCTTGTTAAATTCTTATTTAATAGACACACGGGACAGTCTAGACAAGACTAGTGACCAGTGGTCCTTGGATCAAAATAACTGGTAGTCATGAGAGGCCTTTGTCCAGCTGTAATAATAATAATAATAAATAATAATAAATTGTTTATTTCTCACCACAATATATAGTATTCAGAACAACAGTTTTGAGACCGAACATTATTATAGTTTAAGTCATATATTGTGGGAGACTGGTGCCTAAGCTAGGCTCGTAGCCTGTGTTTCAGGACACCAGGTTCCCACCCATTATCGTTGACAATACCTCAAACTTATACTCTAGCGCTGACAAGTGCAGTAAGGAACAAAGTATAGAACTGTTAGTATATCATGTAATGTGTTATGTATCCATGTTAGTGCGTGTGTTTGGCATGTGTGTCTCACAGTAATGTGTATTGTGTTTGTGTATGATGTTAGTTATGTTTGTGTGCGTGTGTTTAAGTAGATATGTGTGTGAGTATGGTAAATATGTTTTGGTTTGGGGAATAATTAGAAGTGAATAAGCTTATGAATTATTAGTAATACACTCGAGAGCAATGAATCCAGGTCACTTAAAGAATGTTAAAAATCTCGGAAACTAAAAATGATAGGTTAATGCAATAAATTGTATTTAATAGACAATGTAATACTCCTTAAATAAAGGTATTAAAATTTCTTAGTTATTGTAAAGTTATATCATAAAAAAATCAAATTTGAAAAAGGGCCACTTTCGAAGATGGAACTACGTAATTACAGCATTTGGTTTTGCTTTTGTTTGTAATCTGTCATTTATGTGGGTACATAAACCATGTTGATAGTGCTCTATATTCATTATTCAAGCTGAAATTATGTCGCTTACGCCTGAAGAATGCACCAGAATACTTACAATGCTGGAAACCAGCCGGAGTCAGCGCGATACAGCCAGGACTGTCGGTGTGTCGCTGTCAACAGTACAAAGAGTTCTCCGACGTTACGAAGAAACTGGTTCTAACCTACGCAGACCAGGAACAGGCAGAACCAGGTGTACCACAGCACGAGAAGACCGATACTTGGTGAACACCATGCTTTGAAATCGCTTTCTCACAGGAACTGAACTCACAAATCAGTTTCGACGCCTCGGAGGAAGTAACCCAAGTGCATGGACAGTAAGACGTCGGCTTGCTGAATCTAACTTAAAACCCCTTAGACCTGCAAACGGCCCTAAACTGGAGCGTGGGCATCGTATTTCAAGAACAAGATATGCCCAGAGCCACGTAAATTGGAGTATTGAAGATTGGTCAAAAGTTATGTTCTCCGACGAATCAAAATTTATGCTCTACAAGCACGATGGAAGACACAGAGTGTATCGAAGACTAGGGGAAAGATTCAAGCAAGCATGCATCGAAGAAAAAGTAGCCTACGGTGGTGGGTCTGTACTTGTGTGGGCTGGAATTTCTTCTGAAAGTCGCACAGAGCTGGTGATCATAGAAAACGGCTCTTTAACTAGCGAAAGATATGTGGAAGAAATCCTCAATGATCACGTTGGTCCATTTATGGTCAATTTAGGTGAGGATGCTATATTTATGCATGACAATGCCCGACCTCATACAGGTAGGATTGTGAATGACTACCTTCAAGAGATGAACATTACTCGTATGGAGTGGCCAGCGCGCAGCCCGGATATCAACCCGATCGAGCATGCTTGGGACAAGCTAGGCAGACGCGTAAAACAACGAAACCCTCCCCCAATCACGCTTCGTGAGCTCAAAATTGCTCTCACAGAGGAATGGGAGAATATTCCCCAAAATCGTATAAGGAACTTGGTGTACAGCATGCCAAACCGCGTAAACGCAGTAATGGATGCACGAGGAGGCAATACGAAGTATTAAAATTCAAGAAAATCGTAATAAAGTTCAAAAATTTCATGTTTCCTATTTTTGTTTTAAGGAGAGATCAGCAGTTTTTTTCTTTATGTAATTTTGTGTTAATAAAATGTATGGTGACTCATATTTTTTTTACTTTCATTTAAGGAGTATTACATTGTCTATTAAATACAATTTATTGCATTAACCTATCATTTTTAGTTTCCGAGATTTTTAACATTCTTTAAGTGACCCGGATTCATTGCTCTCGAGTGTAGTTTGTTCAGTGTCATCATAATTTAACTTTAATAACCAGTCAATTAACTTCTTTTTGCAAGTCACATTAGTAAGATTATATATATGTAATAACTTATTGGTCCGATTGTACAAATATCCGCCCAGATAACAAAAGAAACGCTTAGCAAAAGTTGTTTTATAACGTTGACGCTGCACAGGATCAAAGCGTCTCTTACCACTGGCCTTGGATGGATCATATACCAACAGTTTGTGTTGTTTGAGCAGGATATGTAGAATAAATAGTTGGCGCACTGTCAGGACTTTACACTCCTTGTACAACTGTTCAGTCGGGTACCGATATGGTCGGAAGAACGACACTTTCAGGATGGCTCTTTGTGTTCTCTCTAGTTCTAGCAGAGTAGTTTTTGGAGCGCTACCCCAGGAAGTGATGCAGTAGGTTACTATTGACTGTGCTAGAGCATAGTACACCGTTTTCAGGGTATCTTTATCGACTACGCATCTTAGTGTTTTAAAAACGAAAATTAGTTTACGCAATCTATTACTAAGTGTGTTTATATGCTCTTGGAACCTGAGGTTGTTATCAATGATCACTCCTAGGTACTTCACTTTGTCAGTCCTTGAGAGTGGTATACAAGTGCAATTACGGGATCGTGGTTCTGGGCAAGAGTGAGAGACAATAGCATGGGGTAGTGCCATGTTCGATGCGTTGTTTTTTAAGCTAAATGTCATGTAGCATGTTTTAGCAATATTTAAAGACAACAGATTACTCTGTAACCAGTTTGACACAATATTGAACCCCAACTGTGCTTGCTCCTAAACATCCTGCCATGAAACTCCTGTGAACAAGAGGACCGTGTCATCCGCAAAACTAATAATCTTGCCTTTGGGAAGAGTGAGCGTGCCCAGGTCATTCATATAGATGAGGAATAAGGTAGGACCAAGTACACTTCCCTGTGGCGTTCCGTAATTAAGGGTTTCTTCCTCACTCATAAAGTTTTCTATTTTCACTCTCTGTGTACGCTCACTCAGATAATCCTTAAGTAGATCCAATGAAATCCCTCTTATTCCCAAACTCTCCATCTTTCGCACAAGAATCGGAACAGAAACCGTGTCGAAAGCCTTTGCTAGATCCAAAAATATCCCTAGAACCTTCTCCCCACCATCCATGTTTGTGACGATATGGTCCGTCAGGTCATGAACGGCATCGGAGGTGGATTTGCCTGAGCGAAAGCCATATTGTGTAGGTACGATCAGATTGTTCTTTTCTAGATAATTTACAAGTCTGACGTTCATGACCCGTTCCAAGATTTTAGAAAAAGCAGTGAGAACAGCTATAGGTCTGTAATTATCCACACGGTCTCTGTCCCCACTCTTGTAAATCGGATGAATTATGGCCTTTTTAAAGACATTGGGAAATTTTCCCGAGGAAAGAGCAAGATTACATACATGGGTCAGTGGTGGTACAATAGCAATTTCATGTTTTTTTAAGAGATCACTACCTATACCATCCCAACCCGCAGCACAGTTACTACGGAGGGATCTTAATATTCTGGCTACCTCTTCCTCGTCTGTTGGCAGCATTACCATAGACTGAGATGGGGCAACATAGTTAGGCCTTTGCGAAGTTGAGGGTGCACATTTGATATTTTTGGCCAGCTTTTCACCTATTTTTACAAAGTAATCGTTAATATAGTTTACGGACAGTTGTGGTGTTGTTGACGAAGCTAATAGATGTGAAGACGTGTTTTCTTTTTTTGATAACCGGCCTGATATGGTATTTATCGCTTTCCATATATGTTTAGGGTTTTTACCAGCATTTCTAACTTCGTTTTTTTCAAATTCTGTTTTAATGTTTTTTAATAACTTATTACAATAGTTTCTGTATCTCGTGTACGTAAGCCTTAAAATGTCGTTATCAGGTGCCTGTTTAAATTGTCTATGCAATCTGTCTCGATGTCGGACACATCGTAGTAATCCAGGAGTAATCCACGGTTTAATTATTTGTTTGCGATTTGGCCGTTTAACAACTTTGGAGTGAAGGTTGATCACGTCCCTAATTAATCGAGTCAATGTTTCACCTGCCTCATGTGGATCTTGCGCTTTATAAACGTCACTAAAATCTAGTAGTTTTATGTCAGCGTCTAGTTGAACGTAATTAATTCGGGTAGAATATGAATTTACAATTTCCCTACGCAAGCGTTTCGTTAAAAATAACATAACTGTATCGTGGTCAGTTAGCGCTGAGTGTGCCACTACTGTTGAAGCTGGTAGACGTGTTTTCAGTATAATATGATCTAGGCATGCATTTTGTCGCGTAGGTATTGTATATGCAGGTAGTAAACCATATGTGGCCAGCAGGTTTAAATACGTGTATTTGATAGAATCACGGCACTGCTCATTAATATTTATATTGATATCGCCTGCAATAATTATATTGTTATAGCGAGCTAGACCGTTTAATGTAAGTAAGCGAATTGAGAAAAATTGTTGTATCTTTATAACCTGGAGGACGATAAAGTGCTAAGAGTACAGTATTTGAATCAATTTTTACCTTGAGACAGTTAGCATCCAAGAATGGTGGCTCTTCCACAACGCACAGTAATTGATTATGAACGTAGACTACTACACCTTCATTTTGCGTACAATTATTACTAGTTTGGTAATGGTTGTAGTTCGACAATTCCGGAATTCTTTGTGCATTAGGGAGCCAACACTCAGTCAATACGATAATGTCCCAGTCAACCTTCGTCCTAGCTAGTGTGGTCATAAAGCCTGATATATTTTTATTTATACTTCTTATATTTTGATTAATAATTATAAATGATTGCTTGGGTATGACTTTTGGTGGAATACAATTTTCTAGTTCACAAATCGAAGAATCCGATTTGTGAACTAGAAATTGTAGCTGTGGTGATGTTAACAGTACATACTTATTTTCGTTTACACTTTTGTTTTTATTTGTATCAATTTTGTTTTTTGAGCGCTGTTGCCTGTGACATTTCTTTTACATGCAGCAAGCTGAGACAGGGGTCTTTGGGCCTCGTATGCGACCAATATTTTTCATGAAAGCCATCCTACCTACTAATATTATAAACGCGAAAGTTTGTAAGTATGGATGGATGGATGGATGTTTGTTACTCTTTCACGCAAAAACTACTGAACGGATTTGGATAAAATTTGGTACACAGATAGAACCTGGATTAACACATAGGATAGTTTTAATCCCGATTTTATCTTCCCGTGGGATAATTTTTCGAGTTGTAGCGAGCGAAGCCACTGGCAACACCTAGTATACTAATATGTCTCTCGGCGTTTGAATATATTTTCTTGCGCTTTGGTGGAATTCCAGAGGGTGCAAGAGGGCTTTCAAATACCGGATGTTTTCAATACCGGTATCGATTCCGGTATTGGACGTCAATACCGTGATCACGGTATTAATACCGGTATTACATACCAACATTTAAAGTATGTGTTTTTATTTGTAAAACAGTCTTTTTTGTTCTATTTTATTTTAAATAACTTTTATAAATAGCGCTCTATATAACAATTTGGTCTTGGTTGATTATTTAATTAGATAGGACTAAGTAGGAACATAATCAAAACTTAACTCAAGTCTTTTTGTAGGAAGGCATTCCACATAGCGTTTGAAAAGAATAAATATCAAAAAAGTCGATTTTTATTATTATTGAAATGTATCATGTAATCAACATAGCTAACTATCAATATTTGTAGAAACGTAAGTATAGCTTAATTAGCTATTAGCCATCATTCACAATAAAATAAAATAAATAAAAAATAAAATAAAGCTTTTATTTGATTCCTTACATTTCATATTCATGCATAATCAATACAGACATTAACTTATTATAATAATATTCAACAACCGTAAACATGCAATTTACAATGCTGACAATAGTAAACTAAATTTGTTGCAGATTGATTATTATAGAAATAACATTACACTTAAACATTGCATTAATTAATTAAATTCATTATTATATATTTTATTAACAAATTGTTTAATTTATAAAACTAAATGTAAGGACCGCCTAAGGCGGTAAAAGCCTCCTCCTTGCTATGCCACTCATGTCGGTCTCTGGCTAACCTCGTCCAAGTTCTTCCTGCGATTTTCGCTATGACGTCGTTTGCTGTCTTATCTCTGTGTGATTGACCTTGTCTTTAAGCCTTAGTCCCAAGTAACTTCTCTCTATACCTCTTTGACATGTCCTGACTTTTTGGACTACTTTCTTCGAGATAGTCCAGGTATCATTCACAATAGCCTACTGAAAAAAAAGCACGCTCTGCATCAATATTCGTAGGTATCACAGACAGTAAATATCTCTAAACTGGGCGTAGGAATGGACGTGTCTTCATTTTCACACATCATCATTAATGATCATTTCAACCAAGACGTCCACTGCTAGACGTATAGGCCTCCCCCAGGTGTTGCCGCAGTGGCCTGTCCTGTGGGCGCATTCAGTGTGACCCCGCAACCTTCACCAGGTCACCGTTCCACCTTGTTGGACGCCTTCCAACACAACGACTTTCTGTTCGCGGTTGCCACTCCAAAACTTTTAGGCCCCATTGGCCATCTGTTCTGCGAGCAATGTGCCCTGCCCACCACGACGATTTCTACTCTTTCTCGAAGTTTGAACTGACTGACTGGTCGAACTGGACCTATTTTACATCATTAGATCCAGGTTGACTTCGTCCACAACTTCGAGTGTAGAGTCTCCGATTTTGATAGGTGAGGGTGTTACGTGGACAGTCAACATGACCTTGCATGTTTATTTTAAGACCCACTCTTTCGGAAGCTCTACTGCGGTCATCGAGCATTTCACGGAGGTCTCTTCAATTCAGAACCTTAAAGGCATCCTCCAGTGCAGGGGTGAACAGTTTCGGAGATATGACGTCTCCCTGTCACACAAAAAAAGGTTCCGAGGTCTGGTCTTGAAGTCGGACTGACATGGTGGCGTTTTTGCCACTGTTGGAGACACTGCAATACGGCCCAAGTCTCGATCGAATTAAAGGGTTTGTCGTAGTCCACAACCGCTAAACAGAGAGGCAGGTTATACTCTTCGGTCTCTTGTATGACATCCAGTCACATTATAACTGATGCAGCGTATGTAGGTATGTTGTCTACGGTACTAAAGCCTTTTCGGAATCTGATTCGTTCGGGAGGCTGGAAATAGTCAAACCTGCGAGCGATATCATTTCCACTGCTCGAATTCAATGAAGTAGAAGGTTCTTCTATGGTCATATCTTGTTCATTATCAGTCATTGTATCACTGTCTCTTTGTATGTTTCGTGTGTCATTATTATATTTAAAAAATGGAATTTAATTTACGATAATACATGTAATGTTTGCAATACCGTGATCACGGTATTGAGGGCTTCAATACCGGTATTGAAAATGGCCCATATTCGTCCGGGATCACGGTATTACGTGATCCCGTAATACCGGTATTGAAAGCCCTAGCTGCAACTTAGTATGTTTTCCACTGAGTAACTTGTGCTTCTACCTGGGTAGAAGAGACCCGTTACTTCTTCTTCAACCTTTCACCACCCAATGCTGAGTGTAGGTCTCTTCTAATGCACGCCATTCTTCTCGGTTTTGTGCCTTTCGCATCCAGTCCTTACCGGCCACTCCAACAAGGTCGTCGGTCCAACGCATCGGTTGCCTGCCTACATTTCTATGCCCTACTCTAGGCCTCCACTCAAGCGCCCGACTACCCCACCTTTTGTCATGTCTACGGGATATATGGCCCGCCCACTTCCATTTTCTGCTAGCGATCACATGGGCTATGTCGATCAATTTTGTTCTCTTCCGGATCTCTGTGTTCCTGATTCGATCACGTAGAGAGATACCTAAGATAGCCCGTTCCATGGCTCTTTGGGTGACTTGGAGCTTGTGCATCACCTGCTTTGTCAGCGTCCATGACTCGGCTCTATAGACCATAACTGGTAGGACGCATTGTTCAAAGGTCCGACGCTTGAGGTTAATGGGAATACTCGTGCACTTGAACACTTCGGACAGTTTGCCAAAAGCTCCCCAGCCTAGGCGGATGCGGCGCTCAATCTCGCTATTTTGCTCGAATTTGGCAAGGTTCAAGGCTTGTCCCAAGTAGACATATTCCTTCACTCTTTCTATGGCATCCATGCACAGTAATGTGATCTATGTCGGGATTGTTGCACATCATTTTGGTCTTCGATGTGTTCATCTTTAGCCCAACAATCACTGATGCATCATAAAGCTCTCCGATCATAGCTGATTGGTCCTCCAGGTTTTCCACAAAAATGACTATGTCATCCACAAATCGGAGATGAGTTAGGCGCTCACCATTGATGTTGATACCTCTGTTTGACCAGTCAAGAAGCTTAAAGATGTCTTCCAAACATGAGGTAAATAGTTTTGGCGAAATAGTGTCCCCTTGCCAAACCCCTCTCTTTACTGGCACCGGCTCAGTGAGCTCGTGGAGTTTCACTTGTAGCGTTGCACTTTGGTAGACTGCTTTGATCGCTTCCACATAATTATCTCGTGTCGACCTGGCATCTTTGCAGAGGTTGTATAACGGCCCAGTGCTCCACCTTATCAAACGCTTTTTCGTAGTCTATAAACGCTACTACCAAAGGTCTATTGTATTCAGTACACTACTCTACAACTTGCCTGACAGTGTGAATGTGATCAATAGTCGAAAAATTACATCGAAAGCCCGCCTGTTCCACTGGCTGGGCAGAATCAAGTCTATTGGTCAAGCGTAGTCATAGTATCACTTTAGTGAAAAGCTTATACACATGGCTTAGTAGAGAAATTGGTCGGTAGTTTTCAAGTTTGGTTATATCCCCTTTTTTATGTAGAAGTATCACAACCGCATTCTTCCATGTATCTGGTACTACACCCTCAAACAACACCTTATTGAAAAGTAATTTGAGTTGCTTTAACACAGGCTTTCCACCGTACTTCAGGTATTCGTACTGTTATACGGCCTTTAAAGTAGTCCTTTTTAAAAAAAGACAATTTAATTAAAATAAAGTTTATTACTTAAACTTATTATCAAACACGTGAAATTAGAATCTTTGGCAACCGCTATCGACTGAGGTCGGAGATAGACTGGCTCTTAGATGAGTTGAATGAAGTATGAACAGGTATGAATTGCTGACCTAAGCTTAATGGACACCTGCAAGGGAAGCTTAGCTAGCCTGAAGGGTCTAAAATAGCTGGTATATAACACCTCCCCCTTTAAGAAGAGACTTGGGGTTGAATTTTTTACAAGTCTCTGTTAAACTTTAGTTCTAAGTGGGGCAATAGAGATGGAAGATATTTCTTGTTCTGGATCCTGTCTATCAGTCATAGTCAGGGTTTCTGGAGTAAGGGAATTGGGCGTCTTGTTGACATTGAATTTAAATTGGAAATGTCGGTTGCTGCCAGATTTATAAAAGAACTTAGAATTAAGTAAGTTACATATAATATGACTATAACTACAAGAATGATTATAAGGATAGAATAATGTGTTCCATATTTAATAATATGATGGTCCTGAGAGTGCTCAAGAACTTTGACGTCGCTAAGAAGGGACTGTAGTTTATTTTTATTTTCTTTATTAAGATCGTCTAGATCTATATCATTTAGATAAACAGAGGACACATTATCTAGTACATTACTTAATCTAACAATATTACAACAAGTGTCATTGATTAGGTTTAAATCTGGTACATGGTTAATTGGTGAAGTAATATTTAAAACATTGAATTTAGGTATAAGTGTGGTACTTCTATAATAACCAATACAGCCAATAGGAATGCTAAGTATTCCTGTTCCTAGTATAGTCGTTTCATACAAGTTAGAATTTAGACAATCAATTGAGATTTTATTAGATTCGGATTGTATATAAATCCATCTATTATTCAGTAATGGTTTCCAAATGTCTAATTTACCAAATATAATTTTCGTTTCACACTGTAATGGTTTTTCACTAATCACTTTTGCTAATAGTTCACTTTCACAGGTAAGCTTTGCTTCGGTAGAGTAAACGTTCTCTATGTCACAAATATAATCACCGGGTCCTATCACTTTACATTGTTCCAGGTTATTTAAAACGCAGTAGTGAGATTTGTCTTTGGTCATTGCTATGTATTTATTACTAGGAATAATTAGGCTAAATGAATTTGGTACCTTGGTACTATGAGGAGTTGGGAGAGCAATGTTATGAAACAAGATATACTCCTTGGTGTTTACCAGTGGCACTTGTAATACAAATATTAGCTTATTATTAATATAATTACATGCTAACTTAGAAATACTTAAGATTAAATGAACTGACTTAATATCTAGGGTTACAGGCAGCTCAAGGTCGCTTGGCAAATGTCTGTAGTTATCGGCAAGTTCTCTGTGTAATTGCGTTGGCGTCATAATAGACGGATGCAATATGTTTTGGCTACTAAATAAGATGGCATTGATTATGTCTTCCAATTGGAATGACAAGGTAAGAATTGATGGAAAGCCCATATGGACACATTGGCAAATAAACTATCCAGCTGTACTTATGCCTTGGCGGAGCTTAAAAGAGCTACCGATTTTAAAACTGCTCTCACAGCATACTATGCTTACGCATACTCCTGGTTAAGCTATGGAATCGTGTTGTGGGGAAATGGCGTAGACAGAGAAAGAATTTTTATTCTACAAAAGAAATGTTTGCGAATTCTAGCCAATATAGATAGCACAGAAAGCTGTAGGGATTTCTTTGTAGAATACAAGATCCTTACACTAACTGGTATCTACATTTTGGAAGTTGGTAAATTTGTAAGAAAACACCAGGCACTGTTTCCACTCACTAAGGACCTTCGCCCACAGCAACGCAGTGTTAGACGTCAAAACAAAAATGAATTAGCCTTACCAAGCTCAAAACTAACTATGTTCCATTCAGGACCTTTAGCCATGTGCGTTAAAATATATAATAAACTTCCAAATTCAATTAAGGACTTAGAGATCGAAAATAAATTTAAAAACAGTCTCCAAAAATTCCTTAAATTAAAATCTTATTACACTCTAACGGAATTCTTTGACGATAAGTAAATTTTGACACCCATTTGACATTCATACCTGTACATTACACACAACACCTAAAATGTTGACTATTCTATGCCATGTTATTTTATCTTGATTATTAGTATTTTTCCTATTTGTATTAATTTAATTTTATCTTATTCTAATTTTATGAATGGACATATTGACCAATTAATTGTATTCTTATTATTCATGACAGTTACCTAATTGAATAACTTATGATGGACATATTATTATGATGAGCATGTTAAAATTGTTATATTATTCGTTCAAGCACAGTGATTTGTTTATAATGTGACACTGTGGCACTTTAAATTATGTATTGTTGGCTCAAAGTCACGCCATCGGCCAGTAGCCGTCCGGTTAGCGTACGGTCGTCGACAGCGTCGTGCGGCAACCGACAGAAGTTCATAAAACGAGGCGAGCGGCGTTGCAACGGTCACTTTTTGCTTGGACGGTGCTCGGAAAGGACTTGCTACCCGACTATTATCGTGTGCTTCGCTATTTTTGGTTTATGTTTTTGCTCGTGTACTGATTATTCCATTTTACTGGTGCTATTTCTATTTGATTATTGTTTAAAATGTTTGTCGTGATATTTTTGTAAAAGTGTAATCTAAACGATATTAAACATTGTTTATTTTGATCACGTATTTCACTTCTGATTCCTAACATCAGAAGTGGGATAAAGATCATTTTCGCCCACAAGTTAAAAACTAGTTTTCAGGCTTTTAATTTTAGATAAAAGCCGGTAGTAGTTAGCAATGGATAGATCGAGTTGTTCGCGTTCAAAAACTAGTGCCTCTCGTTCTAAGCGATCTTGTAGCCACCATAAGCGGAGTGGAAGGTCACGTACGTAGCAAGTTTCGGGAACCGATCGCCGTTCCAAGCACGAACGAGATCGTCGTAGGAGCCGCGTGAGGACGCGAAGCCCTGTGTAACCGCTCTCGCGGTTGAGGCGACGCTCCGGACAGGATTGTTGGTTTACTTTCGTTCCTGATACAAGTAAGATCGAACCATTTTTTAATATTTCGTTGATTTATTAGTCGCAAGCGCGACTACTGAGCATGAAGGTTCTGGGTTCGATTCCCGGGTCGGGCAAAGTGTTATTTTCTGGATTTGTGCCCTGTTGGTGACAATGGGCTCACCCCTATTACATGGTTAAGCTTATGTCTTAACATAATTGGCGAAATGTGGGTATACTGGGTACCTCTGCCTAACCCTTCGGGGATTACAGGCGTGATGTTATGTGTGTGTTTATAAGGTCACTGGGGTGATTGGAAATGCCTCGGATGCATTGGTGGTTATTTACATGGTTAAGCTTATGTCTTAACATAACTGGCGAAATGTGGGTATACTGGGTACCTCTGCCTAACCCTTCGGGGATTGCAGGCGTGATGTTATGTGTGTGTTTATAAGGTCACTGGGGTGATTGGCAATGCCTCGGACGCATTGGTGGTTATTTACATGGTGGTGCTAATACGTCGCTTAACAATTGGTTGACCAATAACAGCACGTGGACTCATTTTATACACGAATTTCGGTCATTGTGTCCGCGTGAAGTCGATATGGTCACTGTGCTATAATGACGTTATGAATACAAGTATCTGTATGACCTACAGATAGTTTTTTTTAAGTCGGGTACTTGTGTATGTTAGTTTAAATATTTGTGAAGGTACCCACGATACAGGAGAAATTCCTGGTGAGGGGCAACGTTGTGATTTGTGGTATATCTGATGCTAAAAAAAAAAAAAACCGCAATTTATTATGAACAAAACAAAATACAGTCAAAAGTCTTGTTTTCCGTATATTTGAAACCCAAAAGTTCAGTTGTTGGCACATCAAACTCAATCAAACGCCGTATGATCAGTTGACTTGTTTTTTCGTGTGAAGACGTAGGCCGTATACAGGTGCACTGTAAAGTCTGATAAGTTTTGCTTTATTAAAGAAGTAAGTTGCCTAATACACATGATAGGCTAAGAAAGATGCCAATGAGTTACGTATCAGTTGATGTTTATAAGGATTTTGATGAAGTAAAGTTGTGGTTGTAAGCCAATTAAGAGATTCTATCGGCTGTATTGTGTTAGACATTACCAGTAATTATTGTGTAGTCGTAGTCCGATTAAAATTGAAGGTTTTTGAGGAAACTCGAGTAGACAGTGGGTGTGTTTGTTGTATGTTGTGCGTTTAGCTCTGGTTGAGGTCAGGGTCTGGAAAGACCGTAGTGTGAAGTCAAATAATGATACACACGGGAGATCGACTTGTTTACTAGTCAGTTAGAGATCTGTGGTTTTACTCGATGATTTTTGTGAACCTGGCATTTTTTTTTGACGCAATAATGTTTTTAAGATTGATTTAAATGACAATGGTACATGACCCAGGGTGGTTGATTGTTGTATTTTCGATAATTTCCAGTTTAGCCACGTTTGATTTTATCAACGAGAGTGGGACCTAATGGATGTTTGGTCAGGAGTGACCGAGTGGAACAAAATTCTGTCGTAGATTTGTCTCTTTGCAGAGTAACCATTACATAAGAATGTGTGGTTTGGTCAAGCGCGTGGCCTCAGCTGCGTGTGTGAAAGTCTGTGTGATACGCTAACAATGTGTCTATGTCAACAGCCACTGAGGGGTATGCAAACTTGGAGCCTATGCCTACAGTGTGTGTGGAAGTCGACATCTGAGGGGTATGCAAACTTGGAGCCTATGCCTACAGTGTGTGTGGAAGTCGACATCTGAGGGGTATGCAAACTTGGAGCCTATGCCTACAGTGTGTGTGGAAGTCGACATCTGAGGGGTATGCAAACTTGGAGCCTATGCCTACAGTGTGTGTGGAAGTCGACATCTGAGGGGTATGCAAACTTGGAGCCTATGCCTACAGTGTTGTGGAAGAAGTCTGTGTGATATGCTAGCAATGTGCTTTTACGTGCCTATTGGTATTCTTGTCTGACAAGTTTTGTTTGGTGAATGTTTCTTTGAATTTGATTCTCGACTTGAATGTTCCTTAATGAATGAGATTACTCTCTTGTTGTACTACTCGGTTAGAGAGCCTTGGTGTTAAAGGTTTTACTCGATGATTTCAGCAGTTTTTGTTGCAATAGAATTTTTAAGGTTGGTGTGAACGACTATGGTATATGACTCAAGGTAGTTGAGTGTTGTATTTTCGATAATTTCCAGTACATTTTTTTAAATTAATGAGTGTCGAATTTGGTGCCACCCAATGGAACTAAAGTTTGGTCAGGAGTGATCGAGCGGAACAAAATTCTGTTGTAAATTTGTTTGTTTGCAGAGTAACGCAACGTGGACGTGGATGCAACATAACGCTGCCTGGCCTTAGCAGTGGTTGCCAGGGCTTTGCCACAGCGACGCTGTGAACGTGCACGTCACTGCAGGGTGCGAGCGCGCCTTACTGGCGTTGCTGAGCGCGTCGCTGCAAGGCGACTGCGCGCCCTACTGGCGTTGCTGAGCGCGTCGCTGCAGGCCGAGCGCCTCGCTGCAGGCCGAGCGCCTCGCTGAAGCCCAGCGCCTCGCTGCAGGCCGAGCGCGTCGCTGCAGGCCTACTGCGCGCCCTACTGGCTTTGCTGAGCGCGTCGCTGCAGGCCGAGCGCCTCGCTGCAGGCCGAGCGCCTCGCTGAAGCCCAGCGCCTCGCTGCAGGCCGAGCGCGTCGCTGCAGGCCTACTGCGCGCCCTACTGGCGTTGCTGAGCGCGTCGCTGCAGGCCGAGCGCCTCGCTGCAGGCCGAGCGCCTCGCTGAAGCCCAGCGCCTCGCTGCAGGCCGAGCGCGTCGCACGCGCTGCAGGCCGACTGCGCGCCCTTCTGGCGTTGCCGAGCGCCTCGCTGCAGGCCGAGCGCGTCGCTGCAGGCCGAGCGCGTCGCTGCAGGCCGACTGCGCGCCCTACTGGCGTGTACAGCGCGTCGCTCCAGGCTTCTAGCGCGCTGCTGACGTGTTAAGCGCGTCGCTCCAGGCTACCAGCGCGCTACTGACGTGTTTAGCGCGTCGCTCCACGGTGCCAGCGCACCCTATAGGCGCAGTTGTGTGCGGCACTCCACGGTGCCAGCGCGCCTTACTGGCGTTGCTGAGCGCGTCGCTGCAAGGCGACTGCGCGCCCTACTGGCGTTGCTGAGCGCGTCGCTGCAGGCCGAGCGCCTCGCTGCAGGCCGAGCGCCTCGCTGAAACCCAGCGCCTCGCTGCAGGCCGAGCGCGTCGCTGCAGGCCTACTGCGCGCCCTACTGGCGTTGCTGAGCGCGTCGCTGCAGGCCGAGCGCCTCGCTGCAGGCCGAGCGCCTCGCTGAAGCCCAGCGCCTCGCTGCAGGCCGAGCGCGTCGCACGCGCTGCAGGCCGACTGCGCGCCCTACTGGCGTTGCTGAGCGCGTCGCTGCAGGCCGAGCGCCTCGCTGCAGGCCGAGCGCCTCGCTGAAGCCCAGCGCCTCGCTGCAGGCCGAGCGCGTCGCACGCGCTGCAGGCCGACTGCGCGCCCTACTGGCGTTGCCGAGCGCCTCGCTGCAGGCCGAGCGCGTCGCTGCAGGCCGACCGCGCGCCCTACTGGCGTGTACAGCGCGTCGCTCCAGGCTTCTAGCGCGCTGCTGACGTGTTAAGCGCGTCGCTCCAGGCTACCAGCGCGCTACTGACGTGTTAAGCGCGTCGCTCCACGGTGCCAGCGCACCCTATAGGCGCAGTTGTGTGCGGCACTCCACGGTGCCAGCGCGCCCTAACAGGCGCAGTTGTGTGCGGCACTCCACGGTGCCAGCGCGCCCTACAGGCGCAGTTGTGCGGCACTCCACGGTGCCAGCGCGCCCTAACAGGCGCAGTTGTGTGCGGCACTCCACGGTGCCAGCGCGCCCTACAGGCGCAGTCGTGCGTGGCACTCCACGTTGCCAGCACGCCCCACTGGCGTTGAGACACGCTATCAAGGAGACAGCGAAGACTCAGCCGCCTTGTTGGAAGCTGACGAGGACGTCAGAGCGTCAGGAGAGGCCGTGTTGGCTCAAAGTCACGCCATCGGCCAGTAGCCGTCCGGTTAGCGTACGGTCGTCGACAGCGTCGTGCGGCAACCGACAGAAGTTCATAAAACGAGGCGAGCGGCGTTGCAACGGTCACTTTTTGCTTGGACGGTGCTCGGAAAGGACTTGCTACCCGACTATTATCGTGTGCTTCGCTATTTTTGGTTTATGTTTTTGCTCGTGTACTGATTATTCCATTTTGCTGGTGCTATTTCTATTTGATTATTGTTTAAAATGTTTGTTGTGATATTTTTGTAAAAGTGTAATCTAAACGATATTAAACATTGTTTATTTTGATGACGTATTTCACTTCTGATTCCTAACAGTATTATATATTGCTATGCCCTAGCAGGGTTCATGTATGAAACCTATATACCTGTAACAACCTGTAAACTACATGAATGCAATAAATGATGATGATTATGATTATGATGTTTCCAATGTATTTAGAATCCTGTTAACACTGGTTAATATATGGAGTCCATTGGTAATTTTAGAAATATTTCTTATGTTTAGAGAGAGGTTGTCGATAGCTTCATTTAGATTTGTTTCATTATGTTTTACTTTGTTCAAAGTGTTATTGAAACATTTAATTACGGAAGTGGTGATTAAAATATTTTCCTTTAACAGTAAAGTCAACCGACTCTCATCGTTTTGCAGCGATGTTATGGCTTCATCATATTTTAAGGCATCATTTTCGTCTAAAGTACCGAATATCTGTTTTAATACAGATCCTATTCCCCCGATCCAAGCACCACGTTTGTTTCTATTATCTATCAGATGAGAAATAGATTGGAATTCTTTATTCATATCATGAAATCGTGCTGTTAGTGGTTGTAACATACTGTCACATTCTATATTGATTTCTATTATTCTGGTCTGGTTGCACAAGTGCTTAGTTTCTATTAAGGCATGTTTAATATTATTTATGTGTGGTTCGAAATGAGAGATATCTACAGGTAACAAAACATTCAATTGTACATTATTAATTTTAAGTTTACCTAAATAGTCAAAATATAAGCCAGAGCTCGTGGTGAGCGGCTGGATGAAGTCTTGGTGAGGTTGACCTCGACCTCGTAAATAATAACTAATGTTATTATCTAGCTAAGGTAAGTTATCTTATTTTTATTTTATGTAGTAAGTAAGTATATATATAAACTAACCTAAACCACAGAATACATAATAGTACTACGTACAGAAGGGACACTCCCTTTCCCGCGCTCATATTAAATACCGCACCTCACCCCGCACTTCGTGGTATTCGTCGTCGACACTTGAGCAATGGCTCGCGCTCGTATTAGTCGTCGTTCGGTTTTCGCGACGCAGACCGTTGCACTTTCCGAGCCATTTTTTAGGCTACGATAACCCTACTAGAGTTTACGCACACATTTGCACGTGCACGTCGTGCACAAACGTTATTTGTTTATGTAGTAGTAATAGGTAATTATTTTGCGGGCGTTGTATGGAGTGTCCGAGGTGTGCCTAAACTATAATAATATCCTGTTTACAGGTTTGTTCCGGCTTCAGCTGGTTTCACTTCATCAAAGTGATGGCTGACGTGACGTCTATTAATAAGTAGGGTAAGTGTGTTATTACCATTTATTTTGATAACCTTGTAGAGTCCCTTCCAGATAGGGGAGAGGGCCTTGCGTAGTCTCAAATGGTTTTTGAGGTAAACATAATCGCCAACCTTGTACTGGTTTGGGCGAGTGCGAGTGTCATAATATGTTTTTGAGGTTTCTTTAGACCTCTTTATGAAATCTAATGCTTTTTCTCGTGAACATTTCAGTCGGCTTTGGAGCATACGGACATAATCCGGGTAAGTTGCACCAAGGGTTCCGTCGTAAATAGAGTTTGGAATTAACGGTTTGGTTCCGAACATAAGTTCATAAGGTGAGTAATGCGTGGTTGTGTGGATACTTGTATTATAAGCAAGCATAGCTGTATAGATATAACGAGGCCAGTTTGTTTGTTCGTCATTAATATAGGCCTTTAAATACTCTTTAAGGGTAGAGTGACTTCTTTCCAGGGCGCCTTGCGTTTGAGGATGATAGGGCGAAGACCAAAGATTTTTTATCTTTAGGAATTCACAGGTCTTTTTGAAAAGGTCCGCTGTAAAGTTGGTGCCTTGGTCAGTGAGAATTGTTTTGGGAATACCGAAAATAGATATATAGTGGAGTAAACATTCTGAAGTTTCTTCAGCAGTAGTACTACGTATAGGATAGGCGGAAGAGGATTTAGTTAGATCGTCTTGAATAGTTAGTATATATTTTAGTTTATCGGGTCCCGCTTCAGTAAGTGGGCCTACAATGTCTAAAGAGATCCGCTCAAACGGTTTAGTGGAGGTACTGGTGATCTGCATAGGACTGCGGTTTACCTTCCTTAGAGGTTTGTTTTCTTGACAAGACTTGCATTGTTTGACATAAGCTTCTATGTCACTGCGCATGCCCTTCCAATAATAAGATTCTTTGATTCTATTATACATGCGAGTAGATCCCAGATGGCCTGCTATTGGGATATCATGATTATCATATAAGATTTTCTTTATTTCAGTGGGGGTAGGATAAATAATACTATTATGGTATACATGAATTTTGATCTTAGTATTATGGAAGAGATAAGTAAGGATATTATAAATTTTAATAAAAGAGTGTTTTTCAAACGGGTTTTTCAGGTCAGATATAGCAATTTCGTCTATATCTTCAACCGTTAAATTTCATTTTTAACATGTTTCAGTGTTTCAAAAATTTCAGTATAGGATGATTCATCAAAGTGATGAACCTTTATGAATAGGAAATAGAATATTTTATTGTTAAGCGTAAATCTATGGAAGTAATATAATTCTTTTTCAGCATTAACAATGTCTTCACAATTTTCAAAATTGTCTAATATTCCTTGCACATAAGGATTTGATTCATCTAAATCGATTGAAGTAGGTATGAGGATAACTTTAGATGTGGATTTTAAGAGACTCTCATTGTGTTCTACAACTTCTGTGTTGTATGATTTATCTTTATCTAACATTGCTTTCAGAAACGTGCTGTAGTCGTCAGCAGGTAAGTCTGGACAGGTACTGGTTGATGGTTGTGGAGAGGTTTCAGGTTGAGCATCAAGAGTTAGTGTTTCATCTGATGCAAGTTCCTGTAATTCAGGTAAGTCAGATAGGTCGTTGCCGACATTATCTAGACCGAATTCTTCAGAGTTAAATGATGGTGGAGATATTAATAAATCCATTAGATCACTATCTAAATTATGAGCAGGATCTAGTTCTGGATTAGGATTAGACTCCTGGGGAGTTTCAGGATTAATAGGATTGACAGGGAATCGAGACAGGGCGTCTGCATTAACGTTAATTTTACCCTTTTTATATTGAATGTCGTATTCGAATTCCTCTAGCTTTAAACGCCAGCGGATAAGGCGAGATCCCGGATCTTTGCAATTAAATAGCCATTGTAATGGCTTGTGATCCGTTAAGATTTTAAATTTATGGCCGTATAAATAAGGTCTAAATACTTTAGTACCAAAAACTATGGCTAGACATTCTTTCTCTGTGACGCTGTAATTACACTCTGCTTTATTTAGAGTGCGGGAAGCATACGCTATGGGGCGATCTTGCCCGATAATTCCTTGGGATAATATTGCGGAAATTGCGTAATTCGAAGCGTCACAAGTTAAGAGGAATGGTTGAGTGAAATCGGGATACGCTAGAATTGGAGCAGAGATTAATTTATTTTTTAAAGATTCGAAGGCAAGCTGTTGTTCATTTTGCCAATTGAATAAGACATCTTTCTTTAGTAAAGATGTAAGAGGTTTTGCCAGTTTGGCGAAATCAGGAATAAACTTCCTGTAGTATGATACTAACCCTAGAAAAGACTTAATATCCTTAGGGGATTTTGGAATTGGGAAATCCTTTACGGCTTTAGTTTTTTCAGGATTTGGTTTGACACCATCTTCGCTTGATGTGCCCTAAATAAGCGACTTCCTTTCGTAGAAATTCACACTTATCTGGTTGTAACTTTAAGTTGAATTGGCGAAGTCTTTCAAAGACGGCTTTGAGATTATTGATATGAGACGGTAAGTCATAGGAATAAAGAACGATGTCATCTAAATAAACGAAGCATCTTGTGCCCTGAAGGCCAGAGAGACAGTTATTCATTAACTTTTGAAATGTGGAAGGGGCATTTTTTAGCCCGAATGGCATCCGGTTAAATTGGTAATGCCCTTGAGGCACAGAAAACGCTGTTTTGGGTGCGTCTTCGTAGAATATAGGAATTTGGTGGAAACCGGATGTGAGGTCCAGGATAGAAAAATATTTACTATTCCCTAGTTGATCTAGTATCTCAGAAATTTGCGGTATAGGGTAGGTTTCACCTATAGTGACATCGTTTAATTTACGATAGTCGATCACTATTCTCCATTTGCGTTGACCTGTGGAGTCTACCTTTTTTGGTACTATCCAGATCGGTGAGCTCCAAGGTGAGATAGAGGGTTCTATGATACCCTGATCGAGCATTTTGTCAATCTGAGTCTGTACTTCCTGTTTATGGCACTCCGGGAACCTATATGATTTTGTATGTATAGGCGAATCGGTCATTGTTTTGATCCGATGATTAAGTGCGGAAGTACAGGTCAGTTGAACGTCGGGCAAATGAAAAATGTCTGAGAATTGGGAGCAGAGTTCAGTAAGAGCTTTAGCTTCTTCTTGGTTGAGATGGTTAGTTCTCAATGAATTAATCACGTCATTTGTCCGTGAGGTCGAATTTTGTCAATTATTAAAAACTTGGAATGAAATAGAAGATAAGGGTAAAATATTAAGATTTAAGTTAGATTTAACCGTTATAGGTACTTCGGATGTATTAGCAAGGGTCAAATTGACACGGTTGTTGCTCTTGATTTTGACAATACAGTTGGATATCAACAAATCTTTTGAAATACGTTGATCTGTAACGAGACCTTCAGTGAGGTTAGTTTTCTGAACTGAACATTTTATAACGGTTTCCGTTCGAGGCGGAATGATATAGCAGGGATCAGAGAAATGAAGTTTTAGATTTAGGTTCTCTATTTTTAGGATGTCTTGAATGTAGTCAATTTTGCAGCCAAAGGCAGTTAGGAAGTCGGTACCTATTATACCGTCATAAGGTAGGTTGATATTTCTAACAACGTGAAATTTAAACGCTGCTGAACGTTTTTCACTTAACTTTAACTTAAGTTGGAAATGACCTTCGGTTGGTGTCGGTTCGTCACCAGGGTCGATGCCTTTGAGCTTTATTGACTCTTTGACAAGTCCTTGATTTTTATGAATACTAGACTCTTTTACTAAACATATAGCAGAACCTGAATCTACGAGGAGGAACATGCAATGGAACATGGGATACTTGAGATTCCAGTAGGACATGTGGTAGTAAACTTTTGGTAATATCAAGATTTACTTCATAAATCTTGTTGGATTTAGGAGAAATAGTAGAGGTAGTAGACTTAGGAGAAATAGTAGATTTAGGATTACAATGATTTAACTGACCGTCGGTTTGGGGCTGATTACCCTGTTGATTGGTCTGGGAGTTAGTAGAGGAATGGGCACTTGCTTGGGGCTGGTTACCCGTGTGGTCCCTTGATTTAGAAGATGATTGGGCGCTTATTTGGGGCTGGTTACCCGTGTGGTCCCTTGATTTAGAAGATGATTGGGCGCTTATTTGGGGCTGGTTACCCGTGTGGTCCCTTGATTTAGAAGAAGATTTAGGAGATTTAGGAGAAGGACAAGTATCGACTTCTGGATACTGTCTCGTGCGACACTGATTCGAGACTTTTATTCGTCTAAAGAATCGGAATCGTTGTCTTTTACGAGAGTTGGCTCATTAGGTTCTTCTACCAAGTTTACCTGATGGGAAGGTTTGTTTGAATCTTGGCTAGTAGATGCCTGTTGTGGGTTTAGAGTTTTACGGTTATTAAATTCCCGTTTCTTGCAGGTAATAATATCGTGGTCTGGATTTTTACAATATCGGCACACGGAGTTGGAAGAACTTTGAGGAACACTTGGCGGTTTTGTGTGAGAATTAGTATTTAAGTTGGGTTTAACATTAGTCGGTTTACTAGATTTGTGTTCCGACTGAGGACGCTTATACAACGTCTGTTGGATCCGCTCCTCGGATACGGCTAGATTTATAGCCTCGTTGAGATTTTTAGGAGACCTACATCTCACAATGTTAGAGACTCTGGGATATAATCCCATGAGGAAATGATGGAGGGCAAGATCCTCCATGGCTGCTGTACGGCCAGGTAATTCCTTGGCCTTGGTATTTGACAAGGATATCTCTGTTAGCAGTTGTGAGAGGTAGGTCTCTACGCGTAATGCGTATTGACTTACGTTTTCTGACTGATCTTGTTTGCTTTCTTGCAGATCAGTCAGGAGATGGGAGTAGTGTTTTCGCTCACTAAATTGGGTCTTTAAAAAGTCCTTTAGTTGCTCCCACGTTGTGAACTCCTTAATGGAGCAGGCGGTTTCCGCTTTGCCATCTAGTTGGCTTAAAATAAATTTGAATAAAATAGGCTTCTGCGATTCAGAAGCGAGGTCGTAGGCATTGTCGCAATTAACTAGAAATGAATTCAGGGTTTCCCGCTTGCCATCGTATGATTTTACGAATTTGAAAAGTATGTTTAGGCTAATTTCCGACATAGTGAGGTTTGCCAGCGTTTGCCTAGTAATACGAGGAGATGTGAGAGGTGACTTCACAGATTCACTATCGCTCACTTGTTTGTCGTATTCAGGGATATTTAAAGTTAATTTATTATCTTCGGCCTTTTTTTTTTTTTTTGGTGGGTGGAAAATCATCGAATGACCCCCCCCGCTCTTGGGCAGAGCGAAGGGGAGTGTCAGACTTCTACTGACTAAAATCGAACCTATGTTCCTTCTTTGCCCTTGTGCCGAGGCCACGTCATCTAGTACTAAAATCCGCGGCCCCGACGGGCGTCGGCCCTTGCGGGCCCCTCCTTGCTGACATCTCTTTGAGGCGCGCGTGGAACACGAACGCGCCGCCGACACGGTCTGTTGCCGTCATGACGACGGCCGGACGGCGAGCTAGCCCATTACTCACCGTCCACAGGCCCGCGGCCTTGAGTGCCTTTTTCATAATAGTAAATAAAATTAATTCTAATGTATCTAATACAACACAATAAAATATAAAATAAAGGTTTGAGGAACACTGGTAATTGAGCTTAGACTAAACAATGACCAAAGACTCACAGTAAAAACACGTGGGCGACGGCGATAGCAGCGAGCGGGAACATTCCACTTGATAAGGCGGTGCGCCTGTGCACCGGGGACGCGACGAAACAAGATATAATTCAAATCTCGGTTGACCTCGGATTTCGGAGGTGTGAACCAGCTAGTTCACAGGATGTAGGATGCAAGATGATAGGCCACGAAGCACGGAGAGTGGTGTCGTGTGGTCTTCTCGCAGGTTTTGGCACTTCCGTGTCGACGAAGAAGAAAGACGAGTAATCGCGGTTCTGGATGCGACACTCCTCTTTTGTATATGATCGCACTTCACTACGAGCACTTGAACATAGATTTTTGGCACTTGGCACTGAAGTTTTTTCTTCACGATTTGAAAGTTATTTTTACGGGATCCGGAGTCTACGTAGCGGTTGCCGGGCACTGGAGATTTTCGGATCCTACCGCTGCCACCAAAAATGTTATACGGCCTTTAAATTAGTCCTTTTTAAAAAAAAAAACAATTTTATTAAAATAAAGTTCATTACTTAAACTTATTATCAAACACGTGAAATTAGAATCTTTGGCAACCGCTAACGACTGAGGTCGGAGATAGACTGGCTCTTAGATGAGTTGAATGAAGTATGAACAGGTATGAATTGCTGACCTAAGCTTAATGGACACCTGCAAGGGAAGCTTAGCTAGCCTGAAGGGTCTAACATAGCTGGTATATAACAGTACGTTATCTTGTCCTTGCCTGGCGATTTCGCTGATTTCATGAGCATGCTTGATTTCGTACAAACTTATCTCCGGCAGGTCCTCAGTTGCTTAACCAACGGCGCCCTGGGATCCCTCCGCCGCGAATCTGGCCCTGGTGTGCGGGAACTGTATAAATTGGAGTAGTAGTTTTCCACAACCTTCATTACGTTACTTGGGACTGGACAATTAGTAATTATGACTACTTTTGTTAGCTTGGGTCTTACCTGTTAAAATAAATTACATATGTTTATTAATAAATAAATAATGTTTAACACGTTATCGTGTTTTTTTCAACTGATATACAGTAATTTTTTGCAGCCTTTATTAAATAAATAATTCTTGATTTACAAATTTACAATCTTTCAAATTGGATATTTGACTACTGTTAAAAATTCACGAAAATGTTATTTCAAAGAAATAACATAAATAACACGATGTGTGACAAAAGTAATAATATCGATAAAAAATGGCTTAGTTTTAACTGATTTTAAATGACGTGCTAGACAAAGACAGTGCCACAGAAATGTACAACATAACATTTTATGATTTTTTAACGATTTGTCAAATAGCCAATTCGCTTGGCAACCTCCTCGCAATAAGATCGTTGGAAATGGCGAAGGAATCTGATCTGCACTGGGTTTCTATTTCATTCTGAGCAAGAGAATTGAACAAAAAAGTTGCTTTCAAAATGAATGACTGACTTTTATTGGCTACATTTAAAAAAATCAAAAATGTTACTTTTGTTTTAAATAAATAAATGCAAAGTTTTGTGAATATTTTTTCTTATTTTGTTGAACCACCAAATAATAGTATTTTTTATGACCTCTAAAAACACCAATTTTTCTTGTTGGACTGAACCCAGGACCTCATACTGAGCATCTTTAAAACCAGTGTTCACTTTTTAGGATTCACTCAGAATTTAATAAATGTAATTGGGTAGGTACTTGACAAAAAAATCTAACTACTCCGTCAGATAGCTTTCCAAAAAATATTGAACACAAATATTTTATCTTTTTTCACATCATTTTCAGCCAAAAGACGTCCACTGCTGGACATAGGCCTCCCCCAGGCGTCGCCACATTGACCGGTCCCGTGCGTCTCTCATCCAGCGGGTTCCTGCAACCTTGACCAGGTCATCGGTCCACCTAGTGGGAGGCCTTCCAACGCAACGTCTTCCGGTTCGCGGTCGCCATTCCAGAACTTTTCGGCCCCATCGGCCATCCGTTCTGCGAGCAATGTGCCCTGCCCATTGCCACTTAAGTCTGGCGATTCTTCGGGCTAGGTACGTCTGTAATCTTGGTTCTCATGCGGATGTCCTCATTTCTGATTCGATCACGCAAGGACGCACTTTTTTCACGTATACCTACAAAAAAAGCAAAATTAAAAATTTTGAAAAAACCCACGACTGTTAAAAATTAATTGAGAAAAGGATAAAATAACATAAAACACCCACCTTAAAAAAACCCAAGAATGTCCGTCGGGGGCTGCCATTAAATGAACTAGTTTTGCAATGTTCAGCTCCCGACGGACATTCTTGGGTTTTTTAAGGTGGGTGTTTTATGTTATTTTATCCTTTTCTCAATTAATTTTTAACAGTCGTGGGTTTTTTCAAAAATTTTAATTTTGCTTTTTATTTTAAACTTTTTACTTTTATTTTTTTATCTAAGAACATGCACCAATCAAACCTAAACCCATAACTGAAAACTGAATCAAAATCGGACTTGTAGTTTTGGAGAAAAATAGCAACTTTGATTTGCACAAAAAAATTTTGCTGCAGCGCCCCCGGGTGAGTAGTCACCGTAACACCTATTTAAGAACATGCATCAATCAAACCCAAACCCATAACTGAAAACTGAATCAAAATCGGACTTGTAGTTTTGGAGAAAAATGGCAACTTTGATTTGCACAAAAAATGTTTGCTGCAGCGCCCCCTGGTGAGTTGTCACCGTAACACCTATCTAAAACCATGCACCAATCAAACCCAAACCCATAACTGAAAACTGCATCAAAATCGGACTAGCAGTTTTGGAGAAAAATGGCAACATGTATTTGCACAAACACACAAACAAACAACCTCTCACCCCAAACGCATATACCGTCTCCGTTCCGTCGTGGGTAAAAAATTAAGACGATACAGTACTTCGAAAACTCGTGTGACGTCACAGTAGGTAAATTTTTAATTGAAAAGTGACGCCACAAAGCCCCAATTCATGATCTATAAATAATAATATATAAAGATCATGAATTGTCTCTTATGTCAACATCGGCTCCGCATATTTACTAACCGTTATTTAAATTTACTACGTATTTTAAGTGAAATCTATGCAAACCAGCATCCTTCAGAAGAAACTCAGTGGCTACAAAGAAAACATTACCAGAAAATCTTCAAATAGTGGAAAAAAACAGACTAATACCAGACATCAGAAAAGTGCAATTACTCTGAAAATCTTCGAAATCAGTGCGAATATGAGTGCAGTGGTACAGCCGGGAGTGATTTAGTGGTGTACAGAGATACCCAAATGCATCAAAAAGGTACAGCATAAATTTTATCAAACTCATATAACCTAAAATTTTGTGCAATCATCATTGTAAACACAAAATTAAAGTCGTTAAGAGACAGTAACGCCATCTATTGTCAAGTAGAGGTTTTAAGCAACGCCATCTACCACCGAGCGGCTGTACCAACTGAGAAGCGCCATCTAGATCCAGGCAGCTGTACTACGTGCGCAAAGCGCCATCTAGCGTCGAGTAGCAATACCACCTAACACCGATCAATACATCATCCCAGTAACGCAACGGCTCAATTAACACTATGGAAGAACTAATGAAAATGTTACAAGACTTAAAGAACGAAATCACTGAACAAAAACATGAAATAAAATCGAATAGCAAAAATATTGTTAACGAAATAAATGAAAACATGAATTATAAATTTCAACAACTATATCTGGAAAACGAAGAAATATAATCTAAACTTGAAAACCAAAGCTCTCGTTTGGATTTCATAGAAAAAGAAATGAGAAAGAAAAATATAATTATGTTCGGAGTTGAAGAAACTGAGAGAAGTTATTTTGATCTTCAGGAAAAAGTACTGGGTATAATTTCAAATAATCTGGAAATCAGCTGTATACCTAATGACAAAGAGGCAGTCCAAAGAAGAGGTAAAAAAGCGGAAGGCAAAGTACGTCCCATAGTATTAACTTTCACTACGCTGGGTATGAAAATAATGGCCTTAAAAAACAAGAAAAAGCTAGAAAACTGTGGTTATTACACTCCTTTGCAAAAAAAACGGGCACCTTAGGAAATTTACGTTCTAAGGTCGATTTGAGTTAATGCAATGAAATTTAATTGTTTGACGTAGTCTGTATACTTATAATCGTGTAAATTAATACGCGTGAAGTGAACTGTGGCAATTTAAAAAAAAAATCTATGAATTCTTTAAAACCGATGTAATAAGAAGTGGTCGGCAATAAAGACAAGAAGATTTTTTTACTTTGTTTAATTAAATAAAGTTACAAATGTAATAACCTAATAACGAGTGTGACCTCCTCTTGCCAAAATCACAGCTTGAATCCTTCTGGGCATGCTTTCCACGATGTTTTTAATGACGTTTTGAGGAATACGTTCCCACTCTTCTGCAATGACTCTTTTTAGCTCCCTGATGTTTTGTGGAGCATGTTGCACTGATCTTACCCGTCTCTTTAGAACATCCCAGACATGCTCAATTGGATTGAGGTCAGGACTTCGAGCTGGCCAATCTAAACGACGGATCCCAACTTCTTGCATGTACGCTTCCACGTCGCCAGAACGGTGCGGGCGAGCATTGTCGTCCATAAAAATGGAATCTTCCCCAAGTGCAGTCAATGCGGGTTGTGCATATGGAATTAGGACTTCCATTATGTACCGGTGTGCATTTAATGTTCCATTTTCTATGAGAACTAACTCCGTACGCCCCGTCGAATTAATTGCTGTCCAAAACATAACGGAGCCTCCGCCATAAGGAGTGATTTCTTCGAAACACACTTCCGCATAGCGTTCCCGTGGTCTTCGTAGCACTCGCCGGCGTCGGTCCTCTCCACACAAAGAGATTCTAGCTTCATCAGAAAACAATACTTTATTCCAGTCCTCCAGAGTCCATGAAGCACAGTTTCGAGCAAACTGAAGTCGAGCAACACGGTGCTCACGGAGTAATTTAGGTCCCCGAGCCGGGCGGTAACTCCTGATATTGGCAGCCAAAAGCCTCCTCCTGACGGTCCACAAGCTAACTTCTACTCCTCTTACTTCTTCAAGGCTCTTCTTCAGGTCCACACTTGACGCCTTACGATTCCGCAAGGCCTGACTCACCAAAAAGCGGTCATCTCTTGGTTCTGTGCGTCGTTTTCTTCCCGAACCGGGTCTTCTTTTGACCGAACCGGTCTCTTGATACCGTTGCCAAGTCCTCTGGACAGTTGAACGACTCACATTTAGCCGCTGAGACACGTAAGTTTGCGAACAACCTTCTTCAAGTAGGGCTATAATTTTACCGGCCCTTATCGCTTTATCACTCATGTCAAAAAGTGGTATTTAATGTAAAAAGAAAGATAAAATTGTTTAATTTGCAGAAAATATCCAAAAAGTTTTAAAATTTTAGTAATCAGTAATAAAATCGTTTCAGCAATTCGCGCCATTAGTAAAGCAATTTTACAATAATCTACAATAATCATTATTTTCCTTTTGTTAATTTCAAAATTTAAATTTGGAACGTACAGAATCATGCCAGGATTCTTCAAATAACATGCCAATACATCGTCAAATTAATAAAACCTCTTACTTGTCCTTCTTCATTGAAGTAGAGAAAAAAATATGAAGTGCCCGTTTTTTTTGCAAAAGAGTTTATTTAAAACAAGATTATCCTAAACACATACTGGAAAAGAGAGCCGCACTGATGGAACAAGCAACATTAGAAAAAGAAAAGGGAAATAAAGTTATCCTTAAATACGACAAACTAATTATACTAGAAAATAAAAATGAAGAAAATGTACTTATTAATAAAACTGGTCCCTCAGATAAAACACGTGGAGGAAAAAGGTCGCATACATACTCACCTACGAAAGATGAAAAGAAACAACAAAACTACAAGAAAAATAAAACTCAATCTATTCTATCTTATGTTAACCACTCACCAGCTCCAATGCGACCAGCACCTGGCTCCAGCAACGAAAAGTAGCAACTAATAAAGGACCCCCCTCTCCTCCCCTCTACACTCCCAATACGGTTGGTCACCGCGGGAGTGTCAGACCACAACCCTCCAAAGAAAGAAAATATACGAGAGAAAAAGAAAATTAATATTTGCACATTGAATGTTAAAATCATTAAGTTCACCTTATAAATTACTAGAATTGAAGACGGCTCTTCGTAACATAAACCATGATATAGTTGGACTATGCGAAGTCCGGCGTCAAGGGGAAAATATAATAGAAGACGAAGACTATGTCATGTATTATATAGGACAAACAAAAGGTCAATATGGCGTCGGTTTCCTGATCAAAAAAAGATACAAAGAAAACATAATACAATTTACCGGGATATCGGAAAGAGTCTGTTTGTTGGAAATAAATATAGGAAATTTACATTTCGCTATTATACAAGCATACGCGCCAACTGAGTGCTGCCCACAAGTCGACATAGACCTCTTCTATGAAAACCTCGAAAGTGCCCATGACTTGATCACTACACAGTACGTTATAACAATGGGTGACTTCAACGCACAAATTGGGAAACCGAAATCTTTCGAGTACAATGTGATGGGTAAATACGGTTTCGGTAATAGAAGCAAGAGAGGAGAGAAACTTATTCAATATGTACATCAACATAACCTAAAAATAATAAATACTATGTTTAAAACAAAAGAAGAGAACAGATGGACATGGATTTCTCCCGACAAAAAGACAAGAAATGAAATCGATTTTATAACATCTACCAAACCGCATTTATTTTCAAAATATGAGGTGTTGAATTCATTATCCTTTGGAACAGATCACAGACTGCTTCGAGCGACTCTTATCCTGACACCATTAAGAAAGAATAGACGCAACTTCACTGGCAGCACAAACACACTTCAAAATTTAGAAGATCGCGAACAATACTTGAAAAGCCTTAGCGAACTATTACCAAAATTACTAGAGACATATGAACACCTTACAGCCAAAGTTTACTACCAGATGTTAGAAACTGCAATAAAAACAAGCCTGAAAAACAAATCTAAACCCAAGAAATCAGCTATTCTAACAAACAAGGCATTAGAACTAATGAAGAAAAGAGGCGCTTTACAAAACAAACCTAATCTGAACAAAACAGAGAGAGAAGACCTGAAAACCCTATATAAACAAACAAACAAGGAAATAAAGCAATGTTATGAATCACACAGAGTGGACACTATAAAAAAACATATAGAAAACACAAGATCGGCTAAGAAAGCATTCAAAGAACTAGACAGAACAAAAACTTGGATTCCATCTCTACAACATGGTACAACAAATAGTAAATCACGTAGTGAGATTATAAAAATAGCTACAGATTTCTACAAAAGCTTATATAGTGAGCCAAGCTCGATACAAAACATAGAGACGCCAAACAATCCAAAGAATACGTCGACTGTGGAAATGTTTTGTGAATCGGAAATCTTTTCACAAATACTGAAATTAAAATCAGAAAAAAGTCCGGGACCAGACGGTATTGCAAACGAGTGTGTTAAACACGCCAGAGCCCTTCTAGTCACACCTCTTACTCTATTGTTTAACAAGATCCTAGATAACGAAGTGGTGCCTGAGCAGTGGACTGAATCAGAAATAATCCTTCTTTACAAAAAAGGTGACCCAGCAGATATAGGTAATTACCGTCCGATAAGTCTGATGTCCTGCTTTTACAAGTTATTTTCATCATGTCTACTGAACAGAATATCGTCGGATTTAGACACATTCCAACCTATGGAACAGGTAGGTTTCAGAAAAGGGTTCAGCACTACAGACCATATACACGTACTAGACCAAGTCATCGAAAAATATCTGTAATTTCGAAAGCCGCTCTACATAGCTTTTATTGACTACAAAAAAGCTTTTGACTCTATCTCGCACTGCAGTATATGGGAAGCACTAAACAACCAATCGGTAAATCCTAAGTACATAAATATTATAAAAAATATCTACTCCCAAAGCACAAGTCGAGTCAAGCTGGATAGAGCCGGGCCCGTAATCAATATCGAAAGAGGAGTCAGGCAAGGCGATCCTATCTCACCGAAATTGTTCATAGCTGTCTTACAAAACATAATGGCAAACCTCCCATGGTCGAGGAGAGGCATAAATGTAAATGGAAAACATTTGAGCCATTTACGTTTTGCTGATGATATTGTTCTGCTATCGGAAAACCCTTTAGAACTTAATATTATGGTGAAACAATTACAAGCAGCGAGTGAATATGTAGGTCTGGAGATGAACCTCAGCAAAACTAAAGTCATGACCAACAACGAAATGACACCTATCTTGGTCAACGACATGCCGCTAGAATACGTCGAAGACTACATATACCTGGGAAAGCAAATGTCGTTCGGGAAAAATAGGAATATTGAAGAAATAGATCGTAGGGCAGCTATTACCTGGAAAAAGTATTGGGCTCACAAAGAGATATTTAAATCAACCCTCCCGATTAGATTTAAAAAGACTATACTAGACGCTACAATTTTACCTTGCCTCACTTATGGCTGTCAAACTTGGACATATGATACCAAGGCGAGGACCAAAATTCAAACCACACAAAGAGCTATGGAGAGAAGCTGTCTACACATCAAATTAAGTGATAAAATAAGAAACACAGTCATTCGCAATAGGACTAAAGTGACAGACGCTCTCAAGTTTTCGCAAAGCCAGAAATGGAGGTGGGCCGGGCACGTTGCAAGATATTCTGATGATCGTTGGACCATCAGAGCAACTAAATGGGAAGGCCCACACGGTACCAGAAAAAGAGGCCGGCCCTGCGCCCGCTGGCAGGACGAGATAATAGCGAATGCCGGACGAGACTGGTTAGACACCGCTTCAGATAGAGATAGGTGGAATTCTTTGGAGGAGGCTTTTACCCGTAGGGGGTCCACACACTAATGTTATTTTATAATTTTTAATCATATTATTGAATCACTTTTATTTAGATTTGCAATCTTAATTATTTTTAATGGACATACTTACCAGTAATTAATTTATTTTAGCATAATGTAAGATATTTGATGATTATTTAATTAAGGCTATTTATTGTTTATTGTTTTTATAATTTTAAATCATATTGTTGAAGCACTTTTATTTAAATTTGTAATATTAATTATTTTAATGGACTTAGTAATGAATTTTTTGTTTTTTTTAAGCTTAATGTAATATATTTGATGATTATTTAATTAAGGTAATCTATTGTTTTTTATTCTATTATTATGAATACTGATTGCTATTATTTATTACTAGCTTTTGCCCGCGACTTCGTCCGCGTTTCCGTCGTTTTTCGTAAAAAAGTACCATATGTCCTTCCTTACGGTTCAGTGGCGTTTTTTAGGTGGCATTGTGTATTTTATTTTTAATCGACGGTAACGGAAAGGCTGTCAGTTACCTAGGTAACAAAATAACCTACGATAGAGGTCCTAACTATGGCTACCTTACACTTAAAATCTAAGTGCCTATTTAAACTAAAATATTCTAATAGAATTATACCCAGAAATATGTACAACTTACAACAAAAAAAGAAATGAAAATAAAGTTGAAACGCCTGTGCAATACCATCTACCTATACCTACTTCACTTACAAATAAATACCTATACCTAACTACTATAACTAATAAAAGTATCTACGCTTTTACCTACTACAAAAATTAATTGAACATAAATTAGCCAAAACTTACCTATCGGTATCTAAAAAACTATGCGTACTACTTCTACTTCTATTACTACTTCACCAAGGAAATAAAATGCAAACTATTAATAATTTGTAATTTGAACGAATATTTAAACACTACCAAAACAACTAATACCTATTTTATAAAATAACAACAAAAGAAATTAAAATAAACTAAGTACCTATTTAAAGACTAAAAGTCGCGCCGATAAGCATTGTTTGTTAAAATCAATTATTGTCTGTCAATAAGGTCGAACGCTCTGAACGCATCAACAGCCACGACCCGCGTCGAGCGCGGCAACCGTTACACAAAAATAATCCTTAAGGCATGATTCAGTATTTACGCGCAACGGCGCGACACGTGTTATTGTGAGTCAACCATAAAAGATAGACATATG
Organism: Diarsia dahlii; assembly: GCA_949775195.1. Lineage (NCBI taxonomy): Eukaryota > Metazoa > Arthropoda > Insecta > Lepidoptera > Noctuidae > Diarsia > Diarsia dahlii. The sequence continues at coordinate 8,631,614 of OX459217.1, read as the reverse complement.
CTGTTGTGGGATATTTTTTAGATAATTTTATGTAGAACATTTTCGTCATAAATGATTTCTATGTAGCTTTAACCATTAAGGCTGCACACGCGACGGAAGCTTAAAAAATGGAGCAACTTCTCCCGTTTTCTCAATATTTCCCTTCACTGCTCTGCTCCTATTGATTGTAGCGTGATGAAAAGTATACTATAACCTCCCCAGGAGTATGAAGAATAATCGTACCAAGTTTCGTTAAAATCCGTCGAGTAGTTTTTGTTTCTATAAGGAACATACAGACAGACAGACAGACAGACAGACAGACAGACAGACAGACAAAAATTTTACTGATTGCATTTTTGGCATCAGTATCGATCACTAATTACCCCCTGATAGTTATTTTGAAAATATATATCATGTACAGAATTGACCTCTCTACAGATTTATTATAAGTATAGATTTGATTGTGTTTTTGATTGTTTATTGTTTGTGTGGAATAAATAAAGCTTTATTATTATTATTATATAATAATAATATAATAATAATTTATTTACTTCAGACACAGTCCATACATTGATATTAAAATTAAAATGCCATACAACACAAATGTAGTATTAAAATAATAATCAATATAAATTAAGTAACACATACACATTAGAAATTCATACTCATAAATCAAATTAAAATCAGACAATAAACATAAAATTACACAAACATATTAAAATTACAAAAACAATGTCACTTATATACAATCAAATTCAATCTATCTATATATAAATAAAAAGAGAAGTCCTGACTGACTGACTGACTGACTGATTGACTGACTGACTCATCAACGCCCAGCCCAAACCCTTGGACCTAGAAAGCTGAAATTTTGCACAGAGGTTCCCTTTATAATGTAGACAAGGAATAAGGAAGGATTTTTCGAAATTCAACCCCTAAGGGTGTTAAATAGGGGATGAAAGTTTGTATGGAAAATCGTCATTTTCACGCGGGCGAAGCCGCTGGCAAAAGCTAGTATTTAATAAATTAAAATAATACATAATAAAATTAAATAAACACAAATGTCAAAATAAGCGTGGAGAAGCGCTAACATGAAGCAGCATCCACCTTTTATTAGTGACAGGTCCCACCGCTCGGACAAAACCCTCAGGAGACTGTTCGAGCTGCTTCGTAGGCGACCCAATAGCGAAGCGCTTCGCTTCCTTATTATCGCGAAAAAATCATCGGTCCGCGCCTCCGCAAACATAGTCGAAGCGCTACAAAACCGTGGAAGCCCTAACAGTATCCTGAAAGCATTGTTGTACTGAACGCGCAGTGCGCTGTACGCCCGCTGCGTATAGTCGGTTCACAGGCTGCACGTGTAAAACGACTGGCAATATGCCTTAAATAACGTCACTTTCACCTGAGTGGTACACCGTGCAAACCTGCGAGCCAACATATTACACCGGACAGACAGCGCCCTGCGCTCCCTCTCTATGTCCATATTGTCACACAAGTCGTCGGAGACCCAGTGGCCCAGGTACTTAAAATTCTGCACCCTTTTTAAAGGAATGCCGCAAAGAGTGACAGGTGGTACAGATGAGTATGATTTGTTACCGGCTTTAAAGATCATGAATTCACTCTTTTTAGCATTGTAACTGAGCCCATGGGCCCCCGAGTAGGACTCACAAATATGGAGAAGTTTGCGCAACGCACCAATCGATGGGCTCAGCACCATATCATCCGCGTAACTAATGTTGTTAATACACACACCGTCAATGGAACATCCGATATTAGTGCTGCTGAGCTCACCGATCAGCCTGTTCATGTACAGGTTAAAGAGGCGAGGGGAGGACAACCCCCCTTGCCTCACCCCGCATTCCAACCCATACACGTCCGACTGCGCACCCGCCCATCTAACGGTATTCTGCTGCATAATGTACCAATACCGGAACAGAGATACAATCTCACGTGGCACATCCGTTTCACATTGTAGCTTCTGCCATAGCCTGTCATAACACACCAGATCAAAAGCTCTGGAAACTGGAAAGATCTAAAAAACATGCTTATACTGGTGTGTTTCTGTCCGTATAGTACTGGACAGTCTGCTTGAGACAGAGGATGGCACTCTCAGTTGACAAACCGGGCCTGAACCCAAACTGTGCGTCATGCAAGTGGAGGTGATTTTCCAACTGTCTGTCAAGAAAACTTTAAAAAAAAAAAAAAAAACTATCCAGCACCTTAGCTATGACAGTAGCAAGCGAAATCGGTCTGTAGTTAGACAGATCCGATGAGTCACCCGTCCTATCCTTAACAATTGGCACTACGACTGTTTGCATTAACTCATCGGGTAAATAACTATGACTAACACACAAGTGAAACAATAGCGCAAGGACTCTTGGCAGGTGTACGCCCGCGTACTTCAAATTCTCGATGCTAAGACTATCGTGACCTGGGGACTTCCCTCGCACCATCTTCTTTATAATTTGGGCCACATCCTTGGCGGAGAACCTGATGTCAACATGGTCAGAGTGATCCTCAGTATCGAGCACCTGAGACGCGGACCCGAGCGGTGATGCCACACTAAAATGCCGCTGAAAGGCGCAGGCTATGTCCCGCGGCTCATGCGCACCCCCGACACTCGCCGGAGCGCCCGACCTTGGATTCAGTTTATGGGTATTTTTCCAAAAATCACCAAAGTTTTTACTTGCGTGATGTTCCGCAATGATATCCATCTTTATCTGACATTCGTTATTTTGGCAGTACCTTAATTTTTCTTTAAATAGTTTCTAGTCTCACACATAATTATTATTATAATATTGTCCAGATCTAGGACGTCCATAAGATACCCACGTCCGAAAACAAAGCCTGGCCCTCCGATGAGCGTCACTAACATGCCTGTTCCACCCCGTTACATACCCAAAATGTTTGCGCTTAGGTGCAATGCAGCTTCTCTTAGCGGCTTCAGTCAAAATATTTACAACGTCATTATACATTCTATTTATAATCATTTTATGGTTCTGATCACTACACATACCATCTGCACAATTACAAAACTCAGATGGGAAGTCAATCTGCCTTAATTTTAAATTACAGTAACGGGTATAGTCTTGGATTTGATTATTATCTCTAATTCTCCATTTTACATAATTGAAAGTATTTGAACTGGTTGAAACTTTAGATTTAATAATGTTCACATTGCATTCAATCATTAGCGGATAGTGATCAGACCAGTATGTGTCATACAGCACGCACACATTCACGACTGCACTACGCGCCGCGCGTGTGACTACACAGTGATCGAGCCATCGCTGGCATCCGTGTGCGTCACTCACAAATGTATAAGTATCGCGAGGCAGCCTCTCAATGTCAAGACACGACCACGATTGTCCGTGCAAAAAGTAAACAACTCATTAGCGAACAGCTAAAGCGAAGTGTTAAAGTAGTGCTTCAAGACCGGTGTCTTGAAGCACTACTTTAACACTTTATCTTTGACCTTTGATCTTTGTTTTATCTTCGTCAATTTTTATTAATTTGATAAATCTAAAACACATACCTATCCAATATTTTTCAATGAAAACTAACTGACGGACTAAACAGAATCATATTTTTTTTTAGTCAGGAAAGTCTAGCCAATTAAGTTCATTTAAAAGTGTTGTTTTTATTGTACTACTGGGCTCTTTCATTTTTGTGTACAAACTACGAAATATTTGTACAGATGATCTTTAAAAATCCCGCGTAATTTCGTTTTGTGCAATCATTTTTTTCGAATAGCCGCTAGATAGCGCACAGACACCTCATTATCATATTTTTAGACACTCAAATATTTATAAATATCTTTTTAATCATTTCATTGTCTCCACTTTGAGTCATTCTGTGTTGTGCAAGCGAACTGCCGGTCATGGCATGTTCTGATGTCAGAAATAGTACAATATTGGTAGATAGGTCATCCTTTCGGTAATTGTAGTAATACAAAAAAATAAAACAAGAAGAACCATTTTGTTAACACAAGTGTCATATTGTGATCAGAGCCCTAATAAAGTTGTGTTGGAACCACTTTTCGTTTAATACATACATGTAAGTAGCTAATGACAATTATTTTTCTTCATTTCGATGCGATGACTCAGATTTTGTCTGACCATTACCTAGCAACCTGGAGAGCTCTTTTTTTATTAAGTGACGGCTTAAGTAAACATTAAATATCTCTGAGTACCGCAGTTAGTGTGAAAAATTTCTGTGCAAGTCAGTATTTTAGCTATAACTTTAAAATACATAATTATTATGTACATATTTTATTCGAAAAATGGGAATATACAGATATTGATTTATTTATTTTTCTTTTTGTATTCGAAAGAGTAAGTTGTCTCAATTTTATATTGGAGATACCTAGAGTCCATTTTTCTAATCTGCAGCCACAATTTGCACCTTCGAGCCAAAGCCAGTCAGGCAACCAGCCCAGATAGGTGGAGAACCAGGCGTGGACACGAACGAGAGACGCGCAATTCGGTAAGACATGCCAGCCAAGACTCCCAACCCAACCAACTTCCTCTTTTCTTGGTGCTTAAGGTGCTAAAATCACAATCCCATCAAACAGCCCTTTCCTCAAAAAGTTTCCTAGGAATGGCACCGAAAATATTTAACAAACTTCCCAAATCAATAAGAGCAGAGAGAGGTTCCAATAAGTTCAAAAATCCCTCCATATTTTTTAATTAAAAATGTATATTATTCTATTAATGCATAATTAGAAGATAAATAAAAATAAATTTTATTTTATCACTTTTATTAGCTGTAATTCATTATGATTGTTTACTTATTTTGTATTGTTTAAAATTTGTTTTTGTTTCATCTCTATTTTATTAAAGATTTAGTATTAAGTAGTTAATTAATTGTAATAACAATAGTTTTAGATTTTTTTCTAATACTATGTAAAGATAATTTTTTGTATGCCTCGCAAGTTGCAATACATTACTACTTTTTAATAACATTTGTATTAATAGTGTTTCTCCTCTCAAATTCCAGTGCATCATAATTACTCGCGAGATCAGCCAGAAGCCACAGCGGCCACAACTTCAACGCTCCAGACGCAGATATCGTGTTCACAAAGCGTGAGTACCCCATGAGTACCCCAGGTTTCTATATTCACCAGAACGGCGGAGTCCTCCTCTGCATCACATGCCCATACCACGACAACCGATTTCCACACAACTTTTCAGTCACCGGCGCCACTTTCAGACTTCCTTTTATGTACTTATTACTTATTTTATCCATTCGCGTGATACCACACATCCCCCTAAGCATTCTCATTTCAGCCACATGCAAATGACTTTCAATAGGTACACGTGCGCGTTTTAAATGGTATATTACAGCTTTAGAGAATATTACCGGTAATAAACTTACTGGGAATATTTCCCTATACTAAAATACTGGTGATGGTAAAATGGTAACGGCACATCACTAATCCCAACAAAACGTCATCCAACCACAATTTATTTAAGCCGAGCTCTTTGTTATGTTCCAGGTTGCAGATCACCGAATATCTACTTGAAACTGTCAACTATATCCCGAAAACCACAGACACAAACCCGTGTGGCGTCACGAAGAGACGAATAGCTCCTGCCGGGGAGAACATATTCACTAACCAGCAAGGTGATAGCGTGATGCGCTCCATTTATTTCTAAGTTTCTATTTGTTACCTATTTAAATAACTAATCTGTTGTAGCAACTGTTCATGTTAGCTCAAGTGAAAGACGCGTAAGTCTGTTCAATACGAGTACTTTCGTTCTTGTGTCCAGAGAAACCTTTGAAATTACTTGAAACCGGTTTACAAACAATCTGATCATTTCCCGATGCTGAATCGCAATTGACCCGAACGAAGTCGGACTGACTCATCATCGTCCTGCCCTTGTTCATGTCATTTGGGGTCTGCGCTACACGTTTCCATTCCATTCTCCCCTGCTTCAGACCCACTGCAGGTGATAAAACACCAGTCAAAGCCTTGAAACATGACAAGTGAAGTCAGACGTCAGAAATTAGGTACGATTAATGAAATGTATAAGAAGCGCCCTGGAACTGCTAGTGCACATGGCCAGTTTTACGAGTCTAAACTGCTTAGTTTGCTGAATTTCCGAGCTAAACATGACGACGAAATCGAAGAGTTTTATTTAGCTGCAAATGTTGATTTAATAGGAGGATTTGACGACATATGCCTAAGGGCTAAAGTTAACGGTTTTGCCAAAGAAATGGCTGTGTTTGCTCAAATCAAACACAAAGAAGCGGACAAATGTTTATCGCTTAATGTCAAACAAGATCTGACAATGTGTTTTCAAAGTTACTTAAAAATTAGACGAGCATTCGACCTAAAAGATAAAGGAAAACTGTTCGGAGGGGACTTTAGCGAAACCGAATGCCTATTTGTTATGTACACAAATGCTGAATATAATAACTTTCATAAAGACTTGGTCCCGACTGACTATACTACGAAACTGAAAGATCTAATAGCCACTGGTAAAGACCGCTCTTACTTACAACCTGCGTACGATGCCGAGGACGTGGTGGTGTTAAGTAAAGTAATTTTGGAAGAAGAAATCGTAGCACTTGCAGAGTATTTCGGGAAAATACTTAATACACGTAATAAAGAGGTACTGATGGATGAGTACGTGTCGCGTTATCACTATATTCTGGCTCAAAGAGTGTTCGAGATTCGTGATGATGAAGGAAAACGAATCGCTAACTTCCGACATGATTTCTTTGATACTAACGAACATTTTATTCTGATTTTCAAAAATACTCTCTATGAACAGGTAAAGAGGAACCTGAAACAAATGAGCCAGGAAAAGACCACGCTGGATAGAAATATTCTCCTGGATAAATTCTTCAACGAACCGTCTGAAGTTGATGTTTTAAGTAAACTAATTGGAACTGTTATTGCTTACAAAAATGGCAATTTTAAATTTATTATAAAATCTTCAGAATTAACTGAAAATTTAAAACAAAAGTTGAATGATGTCAGCGTTCCTCAAACAACAGTCGATGAAGCAATTAATCAGGCTGTTAGAAAAATATTAGAAGCCTCGATGTTTAAAGTTCCACCTTCGTTCGGAAATAAGGATTTAACAATAAGAGACACTAAAGTCGAGAGCATATTGAATGAACTGTGTTCAACAATAGTTAGTTTGATTAGCGTTGCATCCGATAAAGATCCTAAAGATCCATATACTATCATTACTATCGACAATTCCCTTGACAAAGGCTTCCTTCGGGTTAACGGTGGCTTGTCTGGTGCAGTCGGCAATGTTTTCGTTCCCGATGAAAACTCTGAATTAATGAAGTTTGCTGATAATATCGAATCTATAGAAGGTAATCTTGCTAAAAGACTGTATCTAAACTTGCAAACGAAAATAAGTAACTTACAAGAGTACAGAATAAATGTGAAGGTAAAAACGTTTACGAAGCTCTCATTTCGCGCAAGTGAACACGATGAGAATTTAGTGAAAGACTTCTTAAGACAACTGATATTTTTCACCAATCAGTCAAAACAGCAAGACATTGATGATAATTTAAAATTCGAAATGAGAAATCATCCTTGTGATGGTATATACCTTGATTCAACAAGAGCTGACGCGGTATTCTTAAAATATCACAAAGCAATCCAAGACTGGTGGATGAATCATAATACGGCGGAATATCTTACAAAACACAGTCAACACTTTGAGAATGCAACAAAAGATGTTATTCACCAATCACTATTATCTGTCATTAACATGATAGAGACACAGAAGATGCAAAACTTAAAATATACATTTAGTAAAGCAGCCCTCAGGGCATTCAAGCTTTCTTTGGATGAGCAATGTACAAATGAGGCAAATGCCAAAATCATTGTTACAGACAATTGTGAATTTACTGTTGCTAAATTAACACAAACTTTGAATGACAAGACGCACGTAGTTTTAGACTTAGAATACATTTCAAATCTAATGCCGAATAAAACTTTACGCACTGATTTGGTGAAACCTCAGGATACTGTAATTTTTGTAAATTATGGAAAGTGGTATGCAAACTTTAATGAAATTGTAAACGTAGTAAAAGCTCCACTGTTTATTGTTACAAAGGTAAAACCGGTAATACCAAATAAAATTGTTAGTTATGCATCAGATTTTGCAAATAATCTAATTGATTTGAGCGATAAATCGCAGCAAATGTTCTTAAAGAACACCAAAGTGATATTTCAAGAGAAAGAATTAAGCTTAGGTGTCTTTGTAAAAGACGAAGAGGCAAGGAAACGTATAAAAGGAGACATTTTCCTTGAAATGCTTAAAAACAAAGTCTTTGAAATAGGGATGCCGATAGGAAACCGGAATTACGATAAAATCAAATATTTGTACACAGATAGACGCGTCAGTCGCATCAAGAAAACAGAAGAGGATGCGTTTGATGAAGTCAAAGATAAATTAATACAAACTCTGCACGATTTACAAGATCATGTGATACTAGTTACTGCTATGCCTGGCATGGGCAAGTCAACTCTACTAACTCATTTGTCAATTAAAACGAAGGAACTCGACCCAAGCACTTGGATTGTAAGAATAAACCTGGTGGAGTACTCGAAAATATTCAGTAAGTGGCAGAAAGATAAAACAGTCATCGACCCTGAAATGAGTTTACGTTTCATATCCCGTGTAGCGCTCGGTATGACAGAAGAGAAAATAACAGCCGAGTTGCAAACAGACAACACAGGCAATGCAGTAATTGGTACTAATGGGTTAGAAGTATTGTTCTTACAGCTCTACAATAGTGGTAACCTGATATTTCTATTCGATGGATATGATGAGGTCTTCCCGCACTATGCGGACGAAGCACTCTCATTGGTGAAGTCCGTCAGGAGTTACCCTCAACAGCATAAAATCTGGATCACTAGCAGATCATATAACCACATAAAATCTATTTTAGAAAAAGAGTTCGGACGATCGTATGAATTAGAAGGCTTTTCAGAAGTTGAAAAAATAATATACATCAAAAAATATTGTGTAAATAGAAAATTAAAATCCGCGGAAGGCTTCCGAAACAGAGGTAAACCCTGGTATCGCCCGGATTGTACAACCCGTACTCATCCAATAAAACATTTCAGAACTGAACTAGGAATTAAAGTTCATGTAAAGTTCGTAGATGTTGTGACAGCCGTTAAAGATGGTCTTATAGATGAACTCACCCTATACACTTATTATCCCAAGAAGGTCGAAGACATTTTTGCAACTCCGCTGCATCTACACTTATTATGTGATTACTATTACGGTGAACATGAATTTGGTATAAGTCCTGAGTTTCACGAGAATCATGATCTTGCCCCCCTTAATAATGATAATAATATCGCCTCATCTTCTTCTTCGAAGAAGAAGATCCACAAGAAAATTGCAACAATACATGTCTCTTTGCTTTACCAACATTTCGTTGAACGTAAAATCAACAAAATTCGTTACACAGAAAAGGACAAAATCGACACATGTATTTCAAACAACATAACGACTACTGAACGAGACCGAGCTTATATTTTATCTTTACATAAAAAGTTAGGAGCGTACACAGTTTTCTACCCAGATTTAGCTCCACTATTTAGTGTGAAAGAATTAAAAGAAGTTAGGGAAACTATTGAAAACCTTAAGTTAGGAACAGAAAAGTCGGGTTTTATACACAGTGTAGCAAGCGATATCCCGCTGTTTATACACAGGCTGATTGCCGAGTACTTCGCGGCTGAATACATTGACGATCTATTGCAGAGTGAAATTACCGACGAAACTCGAAAATTAATCCTAAAGCTGTGTGAAAGAGTGGGTTTTAGTGAGGGTTTTTGAAAAAAATTGAAACTATCGAATATAGCGCTCAATCCATCTCTCAATTTAACATTATGTGCGTTTTTAAATGAATTACTCGCATAGTAGTCAGTGTCAGGAAGTGGGTCCACAGGTATGTACGAGTATGCCCTTCCCCTGTTATATAGATTCCATCGGTGAAGTATGATTTTAATATATTTTTTTTTATTTGTCGAGCCTTTTTGTTTTCTAACTAATTAACTGTTTCCTTAGGCAAATTATTGAGTTTTGGTCATTCTACTGAGACAGTAAAATTGTGTTCGCTTAAAATATGTCCTAGCTCCTCAGTTTTTGTTTCTTTCTAATAATTATTTCATGCTCAGGACACCAGAGCGAAACTGACCCGACACTACACTGAGGATATCCCAGACGTCAGCCTGTATGAGATTAGAATGGCCCTCCAACAGCTTAAGAACAACAAGGCGCCGGGGGATGATGGAATCACGACAGAACTTCTGCGAGCGGGTGGAAAACCAGTACTTTTAATCCTCCAGAAGCTGTTTGACTCCGTCATACTCGAAGGTATTACGCCAGAAGCATGGCACAGGAGTGTGGTGGTGCTCTTCTTCAAAAAAGGTGACAAGACCTATTGAAGAATTATAGACCCATCTCACTCCTGAGCCATGTGTACAAACTGTTCTCGAGGGTCATTACGAACCGTCTCGAACGCAGGTTTGATGACTTCCAGCCTCCCGAACAAGCCGGTTTCCGAAAAGGCTTCAGCACCATGGACCACATCCATACGCTCCGCCAGATTATACAGAAGACTGAGGAGTATAATCGGCCATTATGTCTAGCGTTTGTGGACTATGAAAAAGCCTTCGATTCGATCGAAACCTGGGCGGTGTTACAGTCTCTTCAGCGGTGCCGTATCGACTATAGGTATATCGAAGTGCTGAAGTGTATATGTAGAAACGCCACTATGTCGATTCGATTACAGGACGAGAGCAGAAAACCAATCCAATTGCAAAGAGGCGTGAGACAGGGAGACGTTATTTCTCCGAAACTGTTCACGAACGCATTGGAGGATGTTTTCAAACTCTTGGACTGGGACGGATTCGGCATCAACATCAACGGCGAATATATCACTCACCTTCGTTTTGCCGATGATATAGTCATCATGGCTGAATCGCTGGAGGATATGAACACAATGCTCAGAGACCTCAGTAACGTTTCGCAACAGGTGGGTCTTAAGATGAACATGGACAAGACGAAAGTTATGTTTAATGACCGTGTTCCACCCGTACCGGTAATTGTTGGGAGCGATACTCTCGAAGTTGTTGATAGTTATGTTTACCTGGGACAAACTGTTAAACTGGGTAGATCGAACTTCGACAAAGAGGTCGCCCGAAGAATCCAACTCGGATGGGCAGCGTTTGGGAAACTACGCGACATCTTTTCGTCCAAAATTCCGCAGTGTCTCAAGACGAGGGTGTATAACCAGTGTGTGTTGCCAGTGATGACTTATGGCACAGAGACATGGTCCTTAACTGCTGGCCTCTTAGAGAAGCTCAGAGTCACGCAACGAGCCATGGAGAGAGCTATGCTCGGAGTTTCTCTGTGCGACAGAAACCGGAATGAGGAAATTCGCCAAAGAACCAGGGTCACCGACATAGCTCGCAGAATATGCAAGTTGAAGTGGCAATGGGCAGGCCACATCGCTCGAAGAACGGACAACCGATGGGGAAGAAAGGTTCTCGAGTGGCGACCACGAACCGGAAGACGCAGCGTTGGCAGGCCTCCCACCAGGTGGACCGACGACATCGTGAGAGTCGCGGGCAACCGGTGGATGCAAACGGCAGGCTGCCGATCTTTATGGCGTTCTATGGGGGAGGCCTTTGTCCAGCAGTGGACGTCTAATGGCTGATGATGAATTATTTCATAAACTTTGTGGCATTACCTAACAGTTAACACAGAAATACTATTGTATTTTTTAATATTTTTGTGGTACAGTACGTGATTGCTCACGTCCTGTCGAATGTTCGTAACGCAGGTTACAGCATCTAGGTGTCTCTAAAAAATATTTTAAAATATTCCAGCCACATGTCACATGAAGGAACAAGTAAAGCATAAATAATAGAAAAGCCGTAAACGATATTTTTAACTTTATTCAACATTCTACAATGTTCGTGAAGAATAATCACTCCTGTAGAAATGAATGGCAAAAATGGTAAATTATTTATTTTTTAAGTTGTAACGTTATTTTCTATCTCTGGAAACTCTTTAGCATATCCTGTCAGTGTCAGTATAAGCCATTATTTCGGCCAATGACTACGGTGCCGAGAAAAATAAAGTTTGAACGGCGTTCTACAATATGTCAAAGTTGATACATAACCTCTGTAGGTACTCAACTAACCAAAGCAAGTAAGTGATTTATGAATGTGATTTCCCTATAGCTTTATAAATTAATTGGTCAATTACTGAAATCAAGTGATATAAATTCTCATAACCTTATCTACAGGATACGTATTTTTATGTCAAAACTCACTTCTGTCGATAAAGTCTGTAGAAGTCGTTTATGCTTAGTTTATGTGAATTTTTATAAAAAATATACACTGACAAGTGACAATATAACCTTACAAAATTAAAATGCTGTTTTTATTGTGGTTTGATAATTTAATGCACTGTGTCGTTCTTTACCGACAGAAGTGACTGGTTTTTCTACAAAAGTGATGGCATGGCTATATCAATTTGTATTTACAGTTATGGCGGCTAAAAAGTGGTCCGAGAAAGAAAAATAAGAACATTAAGGGAGCAAAAGAAGAAGGAATAGTACATTACTGCAGCGGCCAACAACAGAGGCATTGATGGACGAACGTATAAATGTGGGCCGAGGCGAAGCCGAGGCACACATACGTAAGTCCATCAATGCCTAGTTGTGGCCAAGGCTTGTATAGTACTTTTCTCAAATAATGCGAGGAAATTAAATACAATTTACTTTTCAAAATCACATACAACAATAATTTTTCACGCGTTGAAGAGTTCAGCCAATTCGAAATTTAAATAAAACCTTTAATAAGTCACCTCCTTGGTTGCTATGGTTCAGAGTAAAAGATCGTTCCATTTTTAAATAACACGACAGATATGAGTTTAGTAAGGTACCGGCGGTAAATAAGAGCCCGGCATAATTAAAACTTAAATATTGAAAAAAATATATAAATTTTAAATAAAAATCAGGAATATTATTGAACATTATTTATTTGAGATCTAAAAAAAATGCCTACATGGCTAGGTTTTAAACATTTTGTAAACAAAAATAAACTTTAAAAAATCCTTTACTAAGGACCTTAATAAACTCAGGTAGTCTATTAAGGTCCGAGGTAAAATTAAAAGAAACTAAGCTGATAAAACATAAAATAAATTGTTTTCCTCTATAACTCAACATAATTAATATTTTCAGACCAAATATTTAGCAGTTTACCATCAATCATCCAAGAAAAAACATAAATCGGTCCTTATAAAACTCAAGAAATAATATTTTTGTAACAAAAAGATGTTGTTTAAGTAAAATCAACAAATTTATACTATTTTTAAATAAAAACCTCATAACTAAAACTGTAGGTTTAACAAAAATAAAAAAAATAAATGATTTTTTTTTTTTTTTTTTACTCGGGGATACTGACAAAATGGCGGCGCGCTCGGCAATGCGCGCGCGTGAGATAGCAATACTATTGGTCCTTTTTATGTATGCGAGAGATCCAACCTATAAAACTATTGAATGTGTGCTGTTTCTCTGATGGACCTTAATAGCCGCTGGCCCTTATTTACCGCAGGTACCTTATGTAATTTATTTGGCCGCTAAACACGACAGATTTTCATACAACTTTTGCCGGCCGCTGGTCGCATGTATCTGGCCAGTACAGCAATTTCGATTTATCTCGAAGAAGGTTGTCAAAATAATGCTCAAATTTCCAAGCATGATTGAGAAAAAAATGATTATTTGACTATTAAACACGGCACGCTAATATAAATACGCTCATATTTCTCAAAAGGCTAATGATTGATCTCTGATTATATGTTTTAGAAGATAATTACATGATGCGATAATTGCATGGTGCGAGCAATGTGTGGTCTCAAGAGAACTGACAGTTGCAAGGACTACTTTGAAAAATTAAAAATACTAACCGTCCCATCCTTATATATTTTTAAAATGGCCTTGTTCATTAGACATCATCCATCGCTATTTACCTTGCAGCTCAGATCACGAGGTAGGAGTCATTTGAATAATAACCTTACTAGGCAATATAGAACTACCCTCTTTGGGAAAAGTGTGTCTGCTATGGCCACAAAGATCTACGATAAGATTCCGAATGATAAAAAGGAGTGTAGCAATATTCATGTTTTTAAAAATAAGTTGTTCAAGTTTCTCATTGAAAAATCATATTACTCCGTTGCTGAATTTTTATTGACTAGTTTTTAAGTGTATTTATGCCCGCTTGACGAAAATTTATGGTTGTTTTTTTGTTTTGTTTCTGTCTCCATTTATATATCTGAAATGCAATGTATTGTCAATTTTTTAGAACTTTAGAATCATATTTTTATTTTATTGGATTATTTTAATCATTTGTATGCCCTAGTGGCTGATCGTGGTATGAACATTATAAGTTTTTAAATGGAATAAACACCTGCACGTAACCCATGTATCACAAATAAACGATTTGATTATTGATTGATTATTATTGATAACTCTTTATACTAATAACACAATAAAAAGTTGATTTAGTGGAATTTAAAAAGCATTTAATTTTTTTATCACTCGGTAGAATGACCCGTTTACTTGGAAGAGCATACGTCCGGCAGACCCTCCTCCCGTATGATGTTATCGAAAAAAAATGGCCATGAATACCACCTACTTCTTAAAAAATATGATCTTTTGTCTTTAAAGTCAAGATGGAAACTTCTGGTAGAGTGGTAGGTAGTTATGATTCTTTTCAATGTGTACCGTAATCATTTTGATTGTCTGAACTTAGTTAGGAGTCTGTGTTATATACCTGGTTCCTCGAACAGTTCATGTACGTGAGATACGCACTCGACGACTATTTGCAACTAGTTTCTGTAAATCCAACGCCTGGCTCGTGTTCAACTGCTCCCAGGCACGTTCTGAGTTCTCCTGGGTTGCGAGACGCACACATCGCGCTAAACTTTGAGCAACAGAGTGTCTCGCACCCCGGGGAACCCTTTTTAAAACAGGAGTGGAATTTTTGAATTTGGACAATGTTTTCCACAAACTTTGATCCAAAAGTGTTGATGTCGGGTGGGATGTCGGAGATGTGGCTGGGGGGCACGAAGGTACACTATGAGGTTCGTTCGCCTTTAAAAAAACGAGCCTGGGAGCAGTGAGGGCATCTTACCAGCTGCTGCACATCCAGTGACGTGACAGGTTGACTGGCACTAATTCCGGCGACGCTACAGCCGGCGCTGAGCATAAAGAATAAAGTTAAAAAAAATAGATTAAAAAAACACGAGAACTTACCAATAACAAAAGAAAAATAAAACTAACACTAATTATAAAATACACTTTAAGAGCGTTGTCACAAACTTTGGGCGATTTGCCGAAAATACGTACTTTTACAAGTCCTGGACACGTCTTATTTATAGATAAAAGCATAATATTTCAATGAGAATGTATAAATCTGACTTTGTTTTAGGTCCTTATCTAATTAGAATCACGTTTTAAATGTTAATATTTCGAGAAATAGCAATTTTCCGACACCCAATTTCAAGCAAACGTAAAACATATGGTTTTTCCCTGCTACTGGTGACAAACTGGCAACACGGAAAAATCTGAAAAAAATTTCTATTTACTGGTAATATAGTCCTGAAGGTCCTTATCTAATTAGAATTGAGATAGAAATGGAATCGCAGCAAAAAAAAAATATATTCAAAAGCCATACTGAGCTAAAATGTATGCATTTTAAACATGGTTTAAACATAGGATAAAGACAAAATTAACAAAAAAAAATTAGACATACTTATAGTACAACACTTTACCTTCCCTAATTATATTTTTTTGGAATTTTTCGCCATCTCATTTTTTTATTACGATTTTCCAAAATAATGCCTTATTAGTTGATGTACGGCCGCCATACGCTCAGTCACGCCTGAGGGCTTGTGGAGGACGGACCTATGTCGCTCGCGCTCCCGCGTGCCTTAGTGTGAGTTACGTATACGAATACAGGTAAACCAGAGGTTGTCCACAGTTTAAACGTAAGTATTCTTTGTAATTTATTATGATAAAATAAAATTATTGTAGTCATTGTTCTATGTTGGAAAGGAACGTTTTGTGCAACCTTATAAAGTTTATTCGTAAATGATACTTCGATAGAAAATCATAGGTACACACGGCTACACATCAAGCTATACAAAACCAGTATAATCTGATCGTTCGTTGTGCGAGAAGATCGAGTAAAGTGAGGCCAAGATTAACTGGTTTTGTATAGCTTGATGTGTAGCCGTGTGTAACTAACAATAAATTACGGGTAACAGAAATCTTTATTTTAGAAATAATGGGGAATCTTTCGAATGTTGCATTGAAATATTCACTTTTATGAATCTTTCGGAAAAAAATAATCCAAGATATCGGCTAGGAAAATTTTAGGATTTTCCGTCATGGGTGTCGTTTTGATGGTTTTTGGGGTCGCTGATTACGAAAATGAGCTCAAAATGAAAATCCAAGATGACGTTCAGGAAATTTTTTGGTGGTCATGGGTGTCGTTTTCATGGTTTGTGGGGTCGCTGATTACGAAAATGAGGTCAAAATTAAAATCCAAGATGGCGGCTAAGAAAATTTTTGATTTTTCAGTCATGGGTGTCGTTTTCATGGTTTTTGGGGTCGCTGATTACGAAAATGAGGTCAAAATGAAAATCCAAGATGGCTCCGACGAAAATTTTTGGTTTTTCAGTCATGGGTGTCGTTTTCATGGTTTTTTGAGTCGCTGATTACAAAAATGATGTCAAAATTAAAAATCCAAGTTGGCGGCTAGGAAAATTTTTGGTGTTTCAGTCATGGGTGTCGTTTTCATGGTTTTTGGGGTCGCTGATTACGAAAATGAGGTCAAAATTAAAATCCCAGATTGCGGCTGGGAAAATTTTAGGTTTTTCCGTCATGGGTGTCGTTTTGATGGTTTTTGGGGTCGCTAATTACGAAAATGAGGTCAAAATTAAAATCAAGATGGCGCCGACGACAATTTTTGATTTTTCCGTCATGGGTGTCGTGTTCATGGTTTTTGGGATCGCTGATTACGAAAATGATGTCAAAATGAAAATCCAAGATGGCGCCGACGAAAATTTTTGGTTTTTCAGTCATGGGTGTCGTTTTCATGGTTTTTGGGGTCGCTGATTACGAAAATGAAGTCAAAATGAAAATCCAAGATGGCGGCTAAGAAAATTTTTGGTTTTTCAGTCATAGGTGTCGTTTTCATGGTTTTTGGGGTCGCTGATTACGAAAATGAGGTCAAAATGAAAATCCGAGTACATTGTGTTTGTGTGTGAGTGTGTTTTAGCTGATTGGTCTTGTTTTTGAACGATGCCAGTTACAAGTAGTTGAATCGAATTTAATTTACCTAGGAAATAATTTTGAGCTAGGCAAGTTTGTACGCTGAGTATGATGAGTTCGTTGTCAAGTCGCCATACCACAACACGCTTGAGCGTGTGACGTGGTGTGGCGCGCTTCCGGCTGTAAGCCATGCCATATTCGTGTAGGCAAAACACACACATAGGAATACTCGTTCGTTTTTCGCGGGCAGCATGCGGCAGCGAGTAACAAACATAATATACCACAAAACAAATATTTAGTCTTTATAATATTAGTAAATTTTCCTCGGCGCCATCTTGGATTTTAATTTCGACCTCATTTTCGTAATCAGCGACCCCAAAAACTATGAAAACGACACCCATGACTGACAAAACCAAAAAATTTCCTCGGCGCCATCTTGGATTTTCATTTTGACATCATTTTCGTAATCAGCGATCCCAAAAACCATGAAAACGACACCCATGACGGAAAAATCAAAAATTTTCGTCCGTGCCATCTTGATTTTAATTTTGATCTCATTTTCGTAATCAGCGACCCCAAAAACCATCAAAACGACACCCATGACGGAAAAACCTAAAATTTTCCTAGCCGCCATCTTGGATTTTAATTTTGAGCTTATTTTCGTAATCAGCGATCCCAAAAACCATGAAAACGACACCCATGACGGAAAAATCAAAAATTTTCGTCGGCGCCATCTTGATTTTAATTTTGACCTCATTTTCGTAATCAGCGCCCCAAAAACCATGAAAACGACACCCATGACTGAAAAACCAAAAATTTTCCTCGGCGCCATCTTGGATTTTCATTTTGACATCATATTCGTAATCAGCGACCCCAAAAACCATGGAAACGACACCCATGACGGATAAACCTAAAATTTTCCTAGCCGCCATCTTGGATTTTAATTTTGAGCTCAGTTTCGTAATCAGCGACCCAAAAAACCATGAAACCCATGACGCCCATGACCCATGATGGAAAAATCAAAAAATTTCGTCGGGGCCATTTTGGATTTTGGATTTTCATTTTGACCTCATTTTCGTAATCAGCGACCCCAAAAACCATGAAAACGACACCCATGACTGAAAAACCAAAAATTTTCGTCGGCGCCATCTTGGATTTTCATTTTGACATCATTTTCGTAATCAGCGACCCCAAAAACCATGAAAACGACACCCATGACTGAAAAACCAAAAAATTTCCTCGGCGCCATCTTGGATTTTTATTTTGACATCATTTTCATAATCAGCGATCCCAAAAACCATGAAAACGACACCCATGACGGAAAAATCAAAAAATTTCGTCGGCACCATTTTGGATTTTCATTTTGACCTTATTTTCATAATCAGCGATCCCAAAAACCATGAAAACGACACCCATGACGGAAAAATCAAAAAATTTCGTCGGCACCATTTTGGATTTTCATTTTGACCTTATTTTCGTAATCAGCGACCCCAAAAACCATGAAAACGACACCCATGACTGAAAAACCAAAAAATTTCCTCGGCGCCATCTTGGATTTTCATTTTGACATCATTTTCGTAATCAGCGACCCCAAAAACCATCAAAACGACACCCATGACGGAAAAACCTAAAATTTTCCTAGCCGCCATCTTGGATTTTAATTTTGACCTTATTTTAGTAATCAGCGATCCCAAAAACCATGAAAACGACACCTATGACGGAAAAACCTAAAATTTTTCTAGCCGCCATCTTGGATTTTAATTTTGAGCTCATTTTAGTAATCAGCGACACCAAAAACCATGGAAACGACACCCATGACGGAAAAACCTAAAATTTTCCTAGTCGCCATCTTGGATTTTAATTTTGAGCTCATTTTCGTATTCAGCGACCCCAAAATCCATGGAAACGACACCCATGACGGAAAAACCTAAAATTTTCCTAGCCGCCATCTTGGATTTTAATTTTGAGCTCATTTTCGTAATCAGCGACCCCAAAAACCATAAAAAACGACACCCATGATGTAAAAACTCAAAATTTTCTGTTACTTTCACTGTCTTGTAATATGTATTCCACAATAATAATTATTATATATTTCATTATCACAATAATAAAATAAAACATTCCTTAACTTGTATTTTTTCCACATTTAATTCTAAGTAAACCGCAGTGAAACGTGTTACGCACCTCTGCCTCTGCACGTGTGTGTATGAAGAAGCGTACATCACGCACACAGGCGCAAGAACCGTCAGTCGCCGCTCGTTTCGAAGTTACTCGATTTTGTAACAACGCTCTTAAACTTTTTACCATGTTCCCGAGCCCAATGTCCAGAATTCAAGATGGCCGGCCGCCCCAGAGAGCTAGACTACTATAATAGACTCTCGTGCTATCGACAACATTGATGGCATAAATAATACAACATCTCCCCTTTATTACAAGACAAGCAAAAAAAAATCTTTTAAGTACTAAATTATTTAGTTTTACAAACAACTACTAAACACACAAATAATCGACAAACTATTCACACACATAATCATCTAGATGTTTAGGCCTACTTACAAATCGTCTAGGTCTGGCTACACTATTGCTTTCAGATCTGATTCCTTCCGGACTACTAACATTGGAATGGCACCGTTCCTCCAATTCTGTGGAATTGCCACTATCGGATCTGAAAGAGCAGTAGGGGTACCAGTACCTTACAATAATCTTCCCAAGAAATAACATTATCATTTGAAACATACCTTCCTTCCGCTGGTAAAATATTTGTGTTAGGTGCCAACTTTAAATGCCATCTATTTCTTCTAAAGTTCCCTCTTTCCGTTTTCACCATATATGATCGCGGTTCTTTGCATTTAAACATAATTGTGCCGTATATCTTCAGATCAGTAAGCCATACCCTATCATTTACCTCCAATTCTGGCAAGTCTATTGCTCTATGTCTCCTATTATAATAACTTATCTACTTATGTTTCTTTAATAAATGCTTTTGTTTCAATTCTTGACTCAGGACTACAGGGTTGTTAAGTTTACTTGGTATTAAAGGAAGATTATCTCTGAGTTTTCGGTTAAACATTAATTCAGCCGGACTGTAACCTGTTTCCGAGGGTGTGTTTCTGTAAACTAGTAATGCCAGGTAAATATCCTCATTTTTAGTAAGAAGATTTTTTGAAATCTTTACTGCAGATTCTGCTAGGCCATTACTTTGATCATAATATGGACTACTAGTAATCGATTTGAACCCATATTCCTTTGCAAAATAATTGAATTTTGTTTTAAATTGTGTTCACAATCAGAGCGCACTAATTCTGGGATACCATATCTAGAAAACATTTCCTTGCACTTAATTATTACACTATCTTTAGTCTAATCATGCAACTTAAAAACTTCTAAATATCTAGAGTAGTAATCCATTGCTACTAGATAATAATGGTTTAAATATTTAAACAAGTCAATACCTATTTTCTGCCAAGGTCTATCTGGTGGTGGATCTAATACCATGGTTTCTTAATGATTTTGTGAAGTTTCTATGCATTTTGAGCAAGTCTTAACTTTTTCCTCAATTTGTTTTGATAACCCTAACCACTAAACTGACTGTTTTGCTCGTTCCCTACATCTTGAGATCCCTAAATGACCTTCGTGAATTTTGTCCGCTTGCCGGCTCTTGCGACAGAATTGTCGCATAATTTTTAATTATTTCTTTGCATGCATTTTTTCTGGTATGACTATCCTTGAATTAATTAAGAGAAGATCTCCTTCAACTGAGAAGTTGTCTCTGTACTGATAATATGGTTGAAATATACCTAACAGATGTTTAGCAGGCCAGCCATGAGCTGTATAGTACATTACTGCAGCGGCCAGCAACAGAGGCATTGATGGACGAACGTGTAAATGTGGGCCGAGGCGAAGCCGAGGCACACATACGTAAGTCCATCAATGCCTAGTTGTGGCCAAGGCTTGTATAGTACTTTTCTCAAATAATGCGAGGAAATTAAAACTAAGTAGTACCTAGGCAGAACTTTTTCACGCGTTGAAGAGTTCAGCCAATTCGAAATTTAAATAAAACCTTTAATAAGTCACCTCCTTGGTTGCTATGGTTGAGAGTAAAAGATCGTTCCATTTTTAAATAACACGACAGATATGAGTTTAGTATGTAATTTATTTGGCCGCTAAACACGACAGATATGGATTTTCATACAACTTTTGCCGGCCGCTGGTCGCATGTATCTGGCCAGTACAGCAATTTCGATTTATCTCGAAGAAGGTTGTCAAAATAATGCTCAAATTTCCAAGCATGTTTGAGAAAAATTAAATTGTAAATCGTTTCCACTATTTGAACTAGGAGACAAAGGCAGTGGTCGCCTGGACAAAGCATCTGCAACCACTAATTCTTTGCCTGGAATATACTTGACTTTATAATCAAAACGGGTTAATTTTAATCTTAGTCTTAAAAGTCGTGGACTTAGGTCATCAAATTGTTTTGTATGTAATATTTGCAATAATGGTTTATGGTCCGTTTCTATTGTAACTGGAATTCCTATTATATAATCCCTAAATTTTTCAGCCGCACATGTAAGAGCCAAGCATTCCTTTTCGATTTGTGCATAATTTGAGCTCCACGAGCTTATTCCACCATCTCCCTTCTTCCATCGAGAGACTAGGCGTACTGCAGGTTATCACCCATACCTTGTCGATGTTCCACACATTCGTACGAAGCGTTTTGCTAAGACTTTCATTATTCGTACAGCCAAGGAGTGGAACACCCTGCCTGCGTCGGTTTTCCCGAGTTCATATAACCCCAATCTATTTAGGTCGCGAGTAAATAGGCTTCTTCTGGGTAAGCTCGTTCCATCGTCGACCTCATCTCTGCCCTTAGGGCAATATTTGTACGCCATGTAATGGCAGGATATGCTGGAACCCATATTGTAACACCTATTGTACCATATTCTTGCAAATAAACATTTTTGATTTGATTTGATTTGATTTGAAGATTGAGGTCAAGAGTAAGCCCATATTAAAAAAAAAAAAAAAATGTTTTTCTGCTTCTGTTAGGGTTCTACTAGCATTCATGACTACTGATTTTTGCCCTTTTTTATCTTCTTGCAGCAGAACTGCTCCTAATCCAAATGAACTACTATCTGCTGAAACAATTATAATATTTAAACTGGGGTCAAAATGTGCTAAGGTGGGAGCTATTTGGAGATTGTCTTTTAAAGACTGAAATGCTTGTATTTGAGGGTGCCCCCAGATAAACATTCGATCTTCATTTAAAAGTTCATGTAATGGCGCAAGTATGTGAGATTTGTTAGGTATATACCTACCTACAAAATTAATCATGCCTAAAAACTGAAGTAGCTCTTTTTTAGTTGAACTCACTGATGGCTGTAATTCTGTCTGGATCTACTTTATCTCCCTCCTGGTTAATTATGTGCCCTAAGTAACAAACTTCTTTGACCCCAAATACACATTTACTTTTATTTATTGTTATGCCTTCGTTATGCAGTCTTTTCAATACTTCTCTGAGCATTTTGGTCATGGGATTCCTTACTAGGTTGGAAAATTTAAATATCATCCATATGTATCGCTACATTCAGGTCACTAAATAGATTTGAGAACTTCATGCTGAAATATTCAGGAGCGCAATTAAGTCCAAAGGGAAGACGGTTGAATATGTATCTACCAAATGGTGTTATAATAGTAGTCAGTTTTCTAGACTCCTCATCAAGGCAGATGAAATCCTTTTTTTTTTTTTTTTTGGTGGGTGGAAAATCATCGAATAACCCCCCCCCCCCGCTCTTGGGCAGAGCGAAGGGGAGTGTCAGACTTCTACTGACTAAAAACCAAACCCATGTTCCTTCTTCTTCGCCCTTGTGTCAGAGCCGCGGTAACCTTTCGATATCCACAGCCCCGACGGGTTGATGAAATCCTGAAGTAGCATCGGTTTTAGAAAAATATTTTGCTCCCTTTAACCTACTTAAAGTATTTTGCACCTTTGGAATTGGAAAAACTGGCCTTAAAATATTTTTATTAACCTGCGTATAGTCTCCACAAATTCGAAGTTTGTCATTCCTTAAAACTACCACAACAAACAAAATCCGTAGGTTCCTCAATTTGACTAATAATCTTTGCAATTGTTCCTTTACTTTGGGGAACAGAGGAATATTGATACACTACGAGGCGTTGCTTGCACATATGGCTTTGGATTACTAACCAACTTTATGTGAAACTTATCTTTAAAAACCCCTAATTCGTTGAAAATGCTGGGGAACTCTTCTTCCACTAGCACATTTGAGCATGACTCACTGTTCTGACATGATATTGAAATAGCACAAACTTTTAATATATCCATACTATCAATTGATGGCCTACCCAATATAGCTGAACTAAGATCTTTAATAACATAAACTTTACCTTCAGAAATCCTGTCTTTGTACTGTAATTTTAGTTGCACTGTCCTTAAAACTTGCAATCTGGTCCCATCTGGCCCTTTTATGCAATCTACAGATTTTACCAGCGGAAGTTTGGCCTTGACTGTTACATGTTGTGGTATGGCACTTATATCTGCTCCTGTATCAATTAGAAACTCCACTTTATCAACAAATTTGTCAGAATGAAATATGCTAACATTTACCATATATTTGCCACTATGTACCATACAAACCTTTTTGGAAAAAATCTTTAGCTTCATCATTAATCATTTTTACCGTCTTTGACCGACACATTTTTGGAAAGTGACCCATTCGTTGACATTTATGACACACAGCTTTTGCCGCTGGACATTTTTCTCGCGGATGCCGCTCTTTTCCACAGAACCAGCAGTTTCCTGTAGGTTTTCTTTTATCAATTTTCATTAATTCTGTCGTTGCAGCACTTGCAGCCCTCATTTTCTTTGTTTCTTCGCTTTGAATTTCAGCTTGTTTGCCCATTTGTATGGCTTCCTCTAGTGTTAAATTCGGTTTTAGTAGCATTCTGTCACTTTGGTTTTTGTCTTCTATGCCTACTACAATTCTGTCGCGTAGTCGCGTATAAGATCGGATTTGATTACCCCATATTCACAATGCTCTGCCAACTTGTGCACCTCTGTAATAAAGTCATCAAATCTTTCCCCATGTAGTTGAACTCTGGCGTTAAATTTAAAACGCTCATAGATTACGTTTCGTTTAGGCGCGAAAAAATCGTCAAACTTTTTCATTAAATTTCCATAATTTTCTTCGGCACCGAATTGCACAATTATATCTTCGGCCTTTTCTCCCATGCAGTATATGAGGCAGTTTATTTTGTCCTGGTCTGCCTTTTTGTCATAGCCCGCTAAGCTCATGAAGCGTTCAAAACGGGTTTTGTATTTCGCCCATTCATTTGGATTGAAATTGAAGGGGCCCGGAGTAGATACCTTTACACCACCCAGACTGTCTGATGTCTTTGTATCTTCGTTAACCATTTTATATTTTTACCGCTGCCACCATGTAATAAAACTCTTGCATAATCAGAATTCGTATAATTGTATAAGAACCATGTTAGATACATTATCCATGTTCCCGAGCCCAATGTCCAGAATTCAAGATGGCCGGCCGCCCCAGAGAGCTAGAATAGACTCTCGTGCTATCGACAATATTGATGGCATAGATAATACAACACTATTTATTATAATAACACAATGTTACATAAGCACACAAACTTACTTTTTTTTTTCTTTTAAACTTAATAAATCCGGATATTAGTACCGTTGTTTAGAATAAGATAATATTTGGTTGCTTAAAAATGTATTGTGTTATAGGTTTTGTACTTGTACTAGCTAGTTTTAAATTCTTCTAATAATTGTATAAAAATTTTAGTTTTAAGATAAATTAATTATGTTTAATTTTTATTGTGCTTCTGCTTGATTTCCTATAAAATAAATAATATTTCGTAAATAGATACAGATGTCTGCACCGACGTCTGTTGGTTTGTTAGTGTTGCCATTGACACTCATTTCATAGACAAACATTGTGGTTACGTTGAATGTAGATATATACTATTGTCTTCTTGTTAAATTCTTATTTAATAGACACACGGGACAGTCTAGACAAGACGAGCGACCAGTGGTCCTTGGATCAAAATAACTGGTAGTCATGAGAGGCCTTTGTCCAGCACTGGGATGTTGTTAAAACAGTACATAGTTATTTTCGTTTACACTTTTGTTCTTATTCGTAGCAATTTTGTTTTTTGAGCGCTGTGGCCTGTGACTTTTCTTTTAAATGCAGCAAACTGGGACAGGGGTCTTTTGGCCTCGTATGGGACCAATGTTTTTCATGAAAACAATCCTTCCTACTAATAATATATTATAAACGCGAAAGTTAATAAGTATTGATGGATGGATGTTTGTTACTCTTTCACGCAAAAACTACTGAACGGATTTGGATAAAATTTGGTACACAGATAGAACCTGGATTAACATATACTTATGTTAAAAAAAAATCGAATTTCGAAAAAATATCAAGACTATTGTAAAATTTATACTGATGGGTCTAAGAGCGCTAATGGTAATGGTGCTGCCTATTATGATCCTTTAAATTCGGATACGAATACGTGCTTTAAATAATTATGTATCAGATCTCATTGGAGCTTTTTGCAATTTCAGAAGCACTCGCTTATATTCTATCCATTGAAAATAAAAGAAAAAATATTAATTTGTGTAGATAGCAAAAGTGCTCGATGCGCCTCTGGTTACAGAGGAGCACCGATAGCTTATGAAATTATTTCAAAAATACATGATCTTTCCAAAAAAGATGTTGATCTGAATCTGAAATTGCAATGGGTTTCCCCCACATGTAGTTATTATGGGTAATGAGGAGGCAGACCGTTTAGCAAAATTGGGTATTGTTGGGGGTAGGGAAAAAACATTGTAACTAATTAGATAGAAATTTTGCCTAGGTATAAAATTAAATGTCATGATGTTTGGAAATAATATTTTAATGTAAGATCTAAAGAAAAAGGAATATGGTATTGGTCTATAGTCTCGGAGCCTCCTCATGTACCATGGTTCTGTAATACTAGATTTAGCAGAAAAATTATAGTAGCTACTCACAGACTGAGATCTGGACACATGCCGCTCAATAATTTTGGATTTTAATAAAAAAATTGGTTCACCAAATTGCGAAGTGTGTGGCACACTGGAAGACGTAATCAAATCAAATCAAATCAAGTAATGCATTTATTAACGGATGTTATATTTGAATATTGTTATTAAAACACTTCTTTATTTAGTTTTAGTTTTATTTCTCTTTTATTACATAGTTTAATTAACATTTTGGTTCGCGCACACAATAATCAGTCCTTTTACAATTTTCCTTTTTTTTGGGAGACTACAGACAACACCTTTCTTAATATAAATACCACAGATAATTAAACGTCATGTTGAACTTCAGATGTGTGGACATTGATCCTCAACACTCTCCCTCAATGTTCGCACATTATTACATTATTTATCATTTCAGCAAGTTAAGCATACTACACAATCTTACAAATCTTTCTCCTGATAAGGGCTTCGTCAAAATGTCTGCAATTTGATCTGTAGTTGATACATATTCAACAGTAATTAATCCTTCCTCTACCTTTTGTTTAATAAAATTAAATTTGACATCAATATGTTTCAATCGTTTCTGATCTGGATTCTTTACAACTTTCATAGTGCTTTGATTGTCCTCAAAAATAACAGTATTACTTATTTTAATGTTAAAGTCACACAACAACTTCATTAGCCAACAAGCTTCAACTGATGCTTCACATAAAGCAATTAACTCTGCCTCTGTTGTACTCAAAGAAACTGTACTTTGCTTCTTTGATTTCCATGTTACTGTATTATTGAATAACTTGAACAAATATCCACTAGTGGATTTCCTATCATTATCACGTGCAAAGTCTGCATCTGCAAAACCTGTTAAGCTGTCATATCTACACTTTGAATATTTTAAATTAAAATCAATGGTTTGTTTTACATATCTAAGAACACGCTTTAAAGCTTGCCACAACTTCAAAGTTGGCTGTGATTGGAATCTACTCAAATATGATACAGCTGTCGCTAAGTCTGGTCTTGTGCTCACCATAGCGTACATCAAAGAACCAATAAGCGACCTGCACTGATGTTCTAAAGTCATGTCAATTTCACATGCGTCAAAGTCCAGTTTAAAATTAAGGTCCATAGGAGAATTAGTCCCTTTACAATTGTCCATGTTATAATATTCAAGAACTTTTAGCAAATATTTAGATTGATTAAGATAAATAGCATCATGTTTCTTCTGAATACTAATGCCAAGATATGTCAGATTGCTGTTTCCTAAGTCTTTCATGCTAAATTTAGTTTTTAAGAAGTTTTTGACATTTCCAATTTCAGCAGCACTAGGCCCTACTATAAGTAAATCGTCGACATATAAAATCAAATAGAGATTGCTTTTACTATAGAGACAATAGTCATTTTGAGATCGCGTAAAACCACATTCAGTAATAACTTCTGTGAATTTTTCATACCAATATTTTGGGCTCTTCTTTAAACCATAAAGAGATTTTTGTAATTTTAGAACTTGGCCTTCTGGAACTGTCAGTCCTAGTGGTGGTTTTAAGTACACTGTCTCATCAATCCGTCCATATAAGAAAGCTCCCTTGACATCCATCTGGTGTATTTCATATTCTTTCTGAGCAGCAACCGATAAAAGAACTCTCAAGGTTTGTAACTTCAATACAGGTGAGTATGTATTTTCCAACTTATCCTTTTGTTGAAAACCCTTCACTACCAATCTTGCTTTATATAACTCTTCTTCTCCTATATTTTTCTTTGTAAATACCCATTTACTATCTAGTAGCTTTTCTTTCTGTGGTTCAGGTACAAACTTCCATGTTTCATTATCTTTTAAAACTTTTAATTCCTCATTTATTGCCTTATTCCAAAGCTTCTCATCTTTTCTTCCTTTAATGTCATCAAAATTAGTTGGAACCTCCTGGTAACTTGATAATAATGCATATAATGCTGAATCATCCTGGTCTAAATCAACTTCATTATCCTTTTGCCATACTGGTTTTCTTATTTGTCTTTTTTCTCTCCCTCTTTCTAAACTCTCTATCCTTCTGTCTGTATCATTCTCCTTTTCTTGTGTCTCTTCTTCTTTACTATCTTTACTTTTTCCTTTATTCTTATTCTTTGATACTTTTCGCTCTAGGTTGTCACATGATACATTTTGATTATTTTTCCCCTCCTCACTTTCTTCTTCCTTTTCACTTATTTCATCTTCTTTCTTTTCTATTGAGTCCTGTGTGTATTTCACACAATTGTCAAGTCCGGGTTTTGTTTCATCAAACACTACATTTCGTGCCGATATTACAGACCTTGTTTCTGTATCGTACAGCTTATATCCTGAATTGACATATCCAATAAAAATCATTTTCCTTCCTGAATTATCTAATTTATGTCGTAACTCTCTAGGCACATGATTGTATGCTGTACAACCAAATACTCTCATAGCTCTCACATCAGGTTTCCTTCCTTCCCATAGCTCTGATGGTGTTTGACTTTTTCCTTCAGTCGGACTTCTGTTAGTAACATAGGCCGCAAACAAAACTGCATGGCCCCAAAACTTTTTACTAAGCTGTGAATCTAACAAAACTGTTTTTGCCTTTTCTATTAATGTGCGGTTCATCCGTTCTGCTACTCCATTCATCTGGGGATTGTATGGCACAGTATATTGCATTTGGATTCCTTTGCTGTAACAAAACTCCTGAAATTGTCTTGACACATATTCACCACCATTATCCGATCTCAACTTTAACATATTAGCATTAAAATGGTTGGTTGCATAAAAATAGTACTGTTTGAATTTGTCAAAAACTTCACTTTTATTAGAAAGTAAATAGACCCAAACAAAATGAGTATAGTCATCTATAAATGTCAGAAAGTACTTGTATCCTTCTTCAGTCAGTGGGGTGATAGGTCCGAATACATCAGTGTGCACTAATTCTAGTGGTCTGGTTGCCCTACGTCCTTGTCTGTTAAAAGGTTGTCTTGTCATTTTACCTAGTAAGCACGGTTCACATACAGAATTATTAAAATTGCATTTAGTTAAGTCATCTATGCCACTTACCATTTGATTCTGTGAAAGCAAAGTTAAATTTTTGAACCCAAGATGACCTAAACGTCTATGCCACAGCTGCATCACTTGATCATCATTACTGTTACTTAAGTTACATTCATCTTTTAATATTTGCATGTGAATTGTATACAAAGACCCTTCATTGTTTCCAATCATTGTCAATTGATCATATTTATAAACTCTAACTTTACTATTTAAAAATTCAATCCTATAACCATTACTCTCAATTTTAGCAACAGACAACAAGTTTTTCCTCAACTCTGGCACATAATATACATTTTTAATAGTACAGTCTATATATCTCTTACCAACATAACATCTTGCCTTTATGTTCCCAAATCCAACCGCCATTAAACTCACTCCATTCTTGGCTGCAGCAATCACTTTTGGTGTATTTAGTTCACTGTAGTTATAAAAAGCTTGTTTGTCATTTGTTAGGTGGTCCGATGACCCCGAATCCACACACCAAGTTATTTCGCATTGATCACTTACTTCTCTGTTCAGTCCATTACCAGTCAGAAATGCATATTCATTCTCTGTTGATACTGCATACGTCTGATGATTATTCCCTGAATTGTTTGGTCCTTGTCTCCTGTCGGGAATTCCACGACCTCTTCCTTGTGACCTACTTCTGCCTCCAAATGCTGCCCGATGTGGCGCTCTACCTCCTCGTCCTTGACCTCTAGAATAATTTTGTCCTTGTCCACGGGTTTGTCCCTGTTGGTATCTCGATCTACATTCGAATTTTTTGTGGCCTGGCTTGCCGCATCCAAAACACAAAAAGGAATTCCTCTGGTGCTCTTTTGTTTGTGAACCCATCTTATTCCTCTTTTCTTCCTCTCCTAGTAATCTGTCCTTAACCATGTCTACTGTCAGGTTTGGTAAAGACTCTAAAGTTGTTACAATAATTTCGTACGATTCTGGCATGGATAGCAATATTACATTAACCTTTTCTTCCTCTGCTAGGGGGCTTCCTGCGTCTTTTAGCTGGCTGAATATTTTTGACAATGTAACAAAATGGTCTCCGAGTGACGTTCCTTCTTTGTATTTTATATTGTTTAGTTCCCGCCGTAAGAATAGTTTACTTCTGGTGCCTTTTTTCATAAATTGTTGCTCTAATTTATACATCATGTTATAAGCTGTATTCTCCTCTTGAATGTAATCAATATGGCTGTCGGCGACGCCGCTTATAATAATGCTTTGAGCTCGAGCCTCAAGTTTTTTGTTCTCGGGGACGCTCGCAAATGCTTTGTTTTGTATTGCATTTAAACACTCATTTTCTCCTAACCACTCGCTTGCTTCTGGCAACGATTGTTTCCAAAACCAAAACTCTCTCGCTTGCTCTCGGCAACTATCGTTGCCAAAATATATTTTTTGTTAAACCACTCTAAACTCTATTTTAAAGACTGTAAAGTCCTTTCAAAACGCCTTTAAACCATAGATTATTAGATTGTTTATCATTTAGACGCAAGTTTGCAACATCACCCGACGAATTTTTTTTTACAATTAATTATTGAAGTTTGAGGCCGACATTTTGTGTTTCTTTGTGCTTTGTGTCCTTTTATTTTTAATGACGATTTTTAACCACAATCGTTATTGTTTCTTGTTCAATAGTACAAATAACTAGTCTAGTTTATAAAAATTACGAAAAACTATATACCTATCGCGCAAACTTTTTCACAATTTCACGTTATTCGACAAACCGGCAAAATATGCTCGACCTTAACTTTAGCCTCTTATAAAATATTTTACACTCAACTTTTGTCAAAATAACAAACGTTACTATTTTCCTTATCTTTTTGTCTACACAAAACAATAAACAAAATTACGCTAGGTCTCTCGTATCGATTGTAAATCAAGTTTTAATGAGGGGCGGCTCCGCCGAGTGTTTAGGTCAAATGTCACGAGCAAAGCTCGACGGTTTTCTTGAAATCGAAAGCAAGCGAGCGGGTAGTATGCTGCTAATACGGAACTTCCATATCCCGTCTACTGTGGGAGCTGTCAGGCGCGCCCCCCGCCTTGATAGTGGCCCCGCGGGGTGTGCCGCGATAAACGCGCGTCGGCGCGGCGCCGTCTTATAGAAACGACGGTATCTCCGAAACTACAGTACTTACCTCGCTTTCAGTTCTATCATTGGAATTGTTATTAAATTAGCTAACATAATATGTATAGTTTAGTGTAGTTTTGTCTTGTAATGTATTAGTAATTATAATGTATGTTCAGTGTGAGAGAATTTTTACCAGTTTCTTGTATAAAGGTAATTATAATTAAAAAAATAAACCACTATTTCAATAAGTTATTGTTTTATTTCCACGAGTACACATTAGTACACGTAAATTAAACAAAAGAACAGACGTCGTAATACATAATTCTAACGTCCGGGGCAACTAGAGCGGCCCCGTTAGCGGGCCGCTCTAGTTACCCGGACGTTTGGCTTGATTTCTTACAAAAAAATTAGATTTTTTATAAAAAATCAAAAAATACCTGTATATAGCGAGAAATGTAAGGAATCGATATGTATAATATACTATATACCGACTCTTAATGAAAACGCACACAAAAAATGTTGAAGTTGACAAAAATAAAAAAAAATAAAAAAAAATGGGTAAAATAGTTGGATTTAACAGATTTTTACGTAGCTTTTTGTAACATAGCGCAATGTTACTTTTAAATATTATTAAATAAGATTATATAAGCTATTTTTTGATACCAATACATCATTACTTGGAACGTACAGTATTAGCACAATAAATCAAAACAAATACCCATTCCCGTGTTCCGCCATAATTAAAAATTTGGAACACAAATTGTAAACACGTGAAATAATAACTATTTTCATCATATTTGTTTGGTTTAAGTCTACTTTTATATTGATAATGAACTGTTTTTCCTATTATAAGAAGCATTTCACAACTTTAGCACTGAAATATACACAAAATCATGCAATACTTACCAAAAAACCGTTAGAAATGACGCAATGTGTTTACATAACTTCATCACTGGTATAAACAACCTTGAACACTCCGATTTCAATTATGTTTGCACTAAGACGATAAGAATGAACACTTAGAATTATTTAACTAAAGAGAACACTCAACACAATGGGATAATAAATCACAATCCTTATCGCTCGCACGACCGCACTTCAAACGTAAACAAAAAACACTTGACACCCGACCTTTTTGTAAACAATCTTATCTAATGATGGCCGCCGGCTTGGCATAGAGTATTTGGTATTAATAGATTCTTCGTTTCACAGACTAAAAATATAACACAGCAGTAACTCAGCTTTAAAACTTTTTCATAGATGATTAGTAAGTTTTAATGTCAACAGAATGAAAAATGGCGAAATGACGTATACTGTCATCCCGGAGACAAGACCAATATTTTTAAATGACGTATACTGTCATCCCACAGACGAGCGGTGCAAAATCTTCGCCGGCAAATTGCTTTATCTTAATACTTTCCGCCATTTTTTCTTTGTAGCGTGTGCACTTCTTTAAGTCGGCGCGGGCGCGAACCACGCTCTGCTACCACTGTTATATTTGAATATTGTTATTAAAACACTTCTTTATTTAGTTTTAGTTTTATTTCTCTTTTATTACATAGTTTAATTAACATTTTGGTTCGCGCACACAATAATCAGTCCTTTTACAATTTTCCTTTTTTTTGGGAGACCACAGACAACACCTTTCTTAATATAAATACCACAGATAATTAAACGTCATGTTGAACTTCAGATGTGTGGACATTGATCCTCAACAACGGAATGTGTCAGATGTCAGTCTGCAAGAGAGAATCTCATTAGAGAATTGGAGATAAATATGTACGATGTATCCATGATACATCATATTCTTGATATTCTGTCAACAACTAACTCCGAAGCTGCTTGTAATTTAATTAAGTTTGTGTTGTTACGATTTACGTAAGAAGGTTCGATGGGACTGGAATGTACATTTGTATAAAGTCCCTAATAATAAATAAAGAGAAAAAAAACCACATAGGATAGTTTTTATCCCGATTTTATCTTCCCGTGGGATAATTTTTCGAGTTGTAGCGGGCGAAGCCACTGGCAACACCTACTACACTAATAATTATGTCTCTCGGCGTATGAATATATTTTTTTGCTCAGGGTGAAGCTTAGTATGTTATCCACTGGGTAACTTGTGCTTCTACCCAGACTCATTACTTGTGAATGGACAATTAGTACTATGACTACTTTTGTTAGCTTGGGTCTTACCTGTTAAAATAAATGTACATGTTTATTAATAAATAAATAATATTTAAAACGTTATCGTGGTTTATTTTATTGAAATACAGTAATTTTTTGCAGCCTTTATTAATTATATAATTCTTGTTTTACATTCAGGTGGTATGATTATTTTTATCTAAATTAAATTGTCAGGATTTAAAATACAAACTGTACCATTTAGAACACGTGATTATCAATCATAAGTTATAAGTAGTAAGGACAGTTTTCGCTTGATAACCTCCTCGCAATAAGATCGTTGGAAATGGCGAAGGAATCTGATTTGGACTGGGTTTCCTTTTCATCATAAGCAACAGAAAAACTGTTAGGTCCGTCTGTTAGATTATCGAAAATATTGTATACGTGTTTTTTGTTTTATCAAATTAATAAAAATTTACGAAAATAAAACGTGTAGATCGTAAGTGGGGGCTGGTGACGTCACTTTTTGGTAAAAAATCTACCAAACTGTGACGTCAATATTCTTTGACTAATTAATTTTTTTGTCAACTCCCTGATTGACCTAGAAAATAAACAGTTAAAACAAAATGAAAACAGAGCATTGTGTTTGTAAGTAACCCCGAAGGCTTTAGCAGAAGTGTACTTAATAAAGTAGGTACCCACATTTCTTCAGTTATATCTACAGTTCGATCTCTAGGTTAAGCCGTACTAGCCTAGGTTGGTCTGTCGATGAGTGAGCACCCGTTACATACCTATTTTCCGCCTTGTCTCGGAAAGCACGTTAAGCTGTTGGTCCCGACTGCCACATATTTTCATATCTTTGGATCGGTGACCTGTCAATCTGACAGTCTTACCAAAGGATATCGTATAACCCAGCATTCACTGGGTTGTGGAAGTCAGACAGTGCCGGACTGGGACTCGAAATCGGCCCGGGCATTTTAGAGACGGTCGGCCCTCCACTCACAAGAGAAAGAAAAAGCACTTACACAAATTTTGAATCCACTGAGGAAAATATTTAAAATAGACTATTAAGCTGAAAGGCTATGTCTAGCCTTTAAAAGAATTAGGACTCCAACAGCGAGCGAAGCGAGCTCGAGAATCCCGACCTTTACACTAGCGTATATATACTGACAGGAAGAAGAAGAGAGATCGACGGACAGACTGAGTGACAGACTCACAGACGGACGTAGTGACATACAGATCGACAGACAGACTGACATCAGTGTTATTATTGCCTCGAAAAACGGACATCCCCTTTTTATCAACTTATCCGATAGTACAGGTTATTTCAAATGTAAGAGTAAAATGTGCGACAATTTTGTTCCAATCTAGAGAAATATATTTTTTATTTTTTTTTCTATGGTTTCCCTAAAGATCATAGAAATCGCAATAACTTTAGATCCAGTCCGTTATTGTTTTGTCTTTGACTGCAATTACTTGACACTTTATATAAGGTAAATTATGAAGCAAACCCTCAATTTTTATCGTTAATCAGTGGTGAGTCACATTGAATTTTCTATATTTTCGATTTTATTTGTTTATGGGCTTGTTTCCTGATATTTGGATTCAATATCAAAACAATCTGTTGCTTTAGCACTAAGAAGTACCGATATAAAATATCATATCCAAATCTTATGTTATCTAGAATTTACAGGTATCTGAAATTTAGGCACTAGGGTTGGCACAACTCGAATATTTAAAAAAAAAAAAATAATACGTAGTAATAGGACCCTGTTACTGTAACCTAACCCTAATTTCGAACTTGACCTTATTTCAATATCTGAGCCTATTACCGAATTTGAACCTATTTCATGAACTGAAACTATTCTAGAGCTTAACCTTATTTTAATATTCTGAGCCTATTACTGAATTTGAACCTATATACGAACTAGTGGCGTGCCCGCGGAAAAACGGAGGCAAAATGAAACAACTGACAATAAGGATTAAAAAAAATTGGTTGGAGTGTGTAGCCTTACTGCCTATGGGACGAGGACTTAAAAAAAACAATTTTATTGCAGTGTCGGGTTAACCTGGGCCATATACACCATTTTGGGTGTGAGAAGCATGGTCCTTAGATGCACCGTTTCCGAGTTATGGGCGTTTAACCCTTAAATTGGCACAGTACTCCACCAAAGACATACACTTTGAAAACATCAATTGTGGTAGTAATCTAAAAAAAAATACATGTTATTATCATTTTTAGCTTGCAATAATTGTGTATTTTAGTAGATAAAATATTAGGATGTGATAAAATCAATAATTATCCGTCAAATTCAAAATATCTTTGAAGCAGTCTGACGTCTCAGTGTCACATGCAACCTTTTTAAGTTTTTCTGCGCTTTTTTGGTTAGGACTTGTGGTTATTAGGCTTTACATTGCACAGGGACATTATAAACAACATCAATCGTCCATAATTTTATGTGTAAATTACGTAATTGCAATCTTATGAGTTTGAAACTTTGTGTGTACTCCCTGAATATCGTTGCCAAGTACGCGCAAAATAGACTTCGGTATACACAAAGTACATTGCCAAGTATACAAAGAAATACAAAAGGGGTTTTTTTGTTTGTTTTTGATATATAATGATATCGATTTTATGTCGTATAGCATGTTATTTTCTCTTTTCCTGCAACACTTGAACCTGACACAATCATATAAATTCAAGCTTTGATCCCGAAAGAAAATGCATGATCCGATGACAGTTCTTGTTTTGATGATGAATCACACTTCCTCCACCAAGCTCAATTCTCACCCACTATGAATGTTCAGTCTTTCAAAGTCAAATACACATACAACGTTGTAACGTACTCCTTACACCAATGCTTCAAGAGGTTTTTCCGTATTCATCCATCAATATTGTAATGCAATGCCAACATGGAATTAAATTCAACCATTATCTACTCCATCTGTAGAACTTCTACTGTCACCAGTTCCATAGCACATTGGAATCTACACCTGTGCCGATCTCTAGATCTAAACGCAAGTAGCTTTCAATCTTCACTTTTTGCTCCATGTAGTACAAATACAAGAAAACATATTTCACACTATAGTTGGCAATGTACTCCCGGTAGTACATCGAATTTCGCGAAAACTGTAATATTCAGATTTTTTTCACAATTTTTTTCAGTCTTCTGGTATCATAATAAACCAGGAAATAACAAAAAAACATTAAATTTTAGAAATAATTTCATTTGTCAATTTAAGGGTTAAAATTACTGTACCAAAAAAAGTTAAATACAAATATCTTGAAAACGGAGCGTCCTATGTCCAGCAGTGGACGTCTTTTGGCTGAAATGATGATGATGGAGCGTCCTAGGCAAAAAAAGACCGGAATTTGAACCCCCCTTTGCTACCCCCGTGATATTACGATCTTAACAAAAAAAGGAAAAAGGTAAATTTAGGAAAGAAATAATAACGTCAGTTTGTGATGAACTGATAAATACATCTCAAACTAAATAAATAGAATTGAACAATAGGTAAAAGGTATAATACAGACAATCGTCGTGCACCACCTTACCACAGCCATTTTTAAGGGTGTGATATGGTGGTAGTACACTCAAACACACACACACACTCACACAAACACACACACGCTGTACTCTAAGCAATTTTTTGTATTGTTATTAAATTGTAAATCCGTAATTGGCTGTAAGCTAAGTTTATATTCTTAGGATAAAACCTCAAGGGCTGTGGATTTTGTGATCAATAAATAAATAAATAAACACACAAAATAAATTTGAACTAATTTGAAATCCTTTTACATTCTATTAAAATACGCGGTATGTTTGCCGCGAACACACACATTCTCTCTCAAACTTGACTTACACGCACACATTCAAGAAGAGAAGCCTAGCATTCAATTCAATAGAAATTGACAAATAAGTAGGTAAAAGTCCTATGAAATGTTTTGAACCCATTTTTAGGGTTCCGTAGTCAACTAGGAACCCTTATGGTTTCGCCATGTCTGTCTGTCCGTCCGTCCGTCCTCGCTTAATCTCTGTAACCGTTAGCACTAGAAAGCTGAAATTTGGTACCAATATGTGTATCAATCACGCCGACAAAGTGGTAAAATAAAAATTGGAAAAAAATGTTTTATTAGGGTAGCCCCCCTATATGTAAAGTGGGAAATGATTTTTTTTTTAATTTCAACCCTAACGTGTGATATATTGTTGGAAAGGTATTTAAAAATGAATAGGGGTTTACTAAAATCATTTTTTGATAATGTCAATAATTTAGGAAATAATCGCTCCAAAAGTAAAAAATAATGTGTGTCCCCCCCTCTAACTTTTGAACCATAAGTTTAGAAAATATGAAAAAAATCTGAAAAGTAGAACTTTATAAGGACTTTCTAGAAAAATCATTTTGAACTTAGAT
The DNA here is from genome assembly GCA_949775195.1 of Diarsia dahlii. Lineage (NCBI taxonomy): Eukaryota > Metazoa > Arthropoda > Insecta > Lepidoptera > Noctuidae > Diarsia > Diarsia dahlii. The sequence goes on along the minus strand of OX459217.1, from coordinate 8,593,607 downwards.
GGAAACAACAGATGGAAACAGCAAATAACCAATATAATTTGGTCCCTGAATCGTATGAGCGCCTATACAATCCAGAGGTCAAGTTTCATTGGCCCGTAGAAGAAATTGTATAAATTATAGCATACCGTGGTACGGAACCCTTCATGTGCGAGTCCGACTCGCTCTTGGCCAGTTTTTATGGTGTTAGAGCGAGCTAGTCTCGCGGCCCGAAATTTCGGAAGCGCCGCGCTTGTTGTGCGCGAATTTGATTCTGGATTATTATGAATTACGTTCCGTTTTGCACATAAAGAATTTTGCATTGTTGTATTATTTATTTATCGATTGACGGTAATTAAGCAATTTATAAAAAAAAAACATGGCCCCATCCTATGAATTTCTCCTTTAGCGGGGTACGTTTACACACATTTAATTTCACAAACACAAACGCCCAGACCCGAAACAACTAATTGTAGGTCATACTAATATTTGCTTCGTGCAGGAGTCGAACCTACAACATGCAACGCAGCAGTCCAATTGCTCAGCCACTGCGTCATTTGTTAATATTTTATTTAAAAACTAGTTGTTGCCAGCGAGCGGTTTCACCAGGTACAACTTAAAAATTATCCTACTGAAATATAAAATCGGGATAAAGAATGATCAGGTTATAATCTATCTGTGTACCAAATTTCATCTAAATTAGTTCAGTCGTTTAGGCGTGAAAGAGCCACACACAAACATAGTTTTACCCATCCTCACAAACTTTCACATTAATAATATTAAGAAAGATTAGGTTCCTATTGATTATGTACATTGGCAAACAAATATATTTGACTTTAACGAACTTCGTATTACTATGTCTATAGATTAAGGTAGGTGAAAGTATGTAGTTCGAAATATTCGTGTGAGTTGTGCTTCACCCTGCTGTTCATCGCCAACCTTGGCTTCACATGCAATAGCTTGAAAAAAATCTTAGTATAAATAATAATTATTATTTTTATTTTATTCAACAGTTTTACAATTACACCTATATAATAAAGTTGGTGCAAACATAAACTCATTCGAGACTAACCGTGCACCAAAATCAACGACGACATAATTCAAACATATTAGACAAACTTAAGTTCTACAATATTTAAGTAACAACAACAAAACAGCAGCGAGGGTGGGTACGAACCGAAATATTTTCTGTTACCTTACAAACTTCAAGTAACGAACATCGGTGACCATCGCGAACGTAGGAATGAGGCTCAGCTCGATACAGGTTGTTGCAGAAAGTAATACCACAGAATACAATTAGTACTACGTACAGAAGGGACACTCCCTTCCCCGCGCTCATATTAAATACCGCACCTCACCCCGCACTTCGAGGTATTCGTCGTCGACACTTGAGCAATGGCTCGCGCTCGTATAGTCGTCGTTCGGTTTTCGCGACGCAGACCGTTGCACTTTCCGCGCCATTTTTTAGGCTACGACACACCTCGGACACTCCATTCTATTTCTATTTATCTTCGGGGACGCCGGCAGACACCAGACGGGCGATCAGTCCTTTCGTTGTGGATTATTTCGCCCAGTTCCCCATTTTGGTGGATCCCCTTCATGGGTTACTAGTGGTCGGCATCGCGAATCTTCCTGTTGCCTTGCAGAAGCTCACCAGTTGTTCGGTAGAGATTTCTGCGAGCTTCTCTTCATTAATCTCATCTGTTCCTAGGATTTCCCATCTGAGTGGCCCATACATTGTGCATTCCGCCACAAGGTGGAAACTTGTTTCTTCTGCTTCTCCACATGCTGGGCATATGGGATCTTCCTTTACTTTCATAATCGTCAGGTGTCCATTGAGTCCACAGTGTCCTGTTGCGATCCCTACTACTAGTCTTATGTTTCCCCTGCTCATTTTGAGTAGCTTGTGGGATTTCTTTTCATCATATGACTTTAAGAAGATTTTCGATTGTCGACAACCTTCTGTTGCATTCCATCTTTTATTTGACTCTCTTGTAGTTATTCTATGGATGATTCCTTTTGTTATATTGTGTGGGATCGGTAACCTGGGCTCTGGTCCCACAAAGGTTTCATCTGCTCCTTTTCTGGCTAATTCAATCTCATTCCCTTCGTGTCCTTGATGACCAGGGACCCATGCAACTGTTACTTCTGCTTTTTCCGCTAGTTGGTTGAGTGCTTCCTTACACTCTTTAACCAGCGCAGATGTGACTTCCACTTTGTTCAGTGCTTTGAGTGCTGCTTGACTATCACTGTATATAACTATTTTGGAAAGATCACCTGTAAGGGCGTTTCCAATTATTCTGGTACATTCCATAATGGCATGTATTTCTGTCTGGAACACACTAGCGCCTGTTCCTAGTGAGAATGATCTATTTATTTCCAGTCTTGGTATGTGTATCCCAGAGCCGGATAGCTTAGTTGATTCTTTCCTTGATCCGTCTGTATAGCAGACCGCCATAGATGGATCACTCTCGATTGTCCATTCTTCTCTTGTGCCTATATGTATTCTATACTTTTTGTCGAAGATCTTCTCTTTTTTGATTAAGTCATTGTTGGCCATAATCATTGATAGATTGTCTTCGTACAGATTTGCTATCTCCGAGTGACCTTTGTCCATAAAATTGCCTTTCCAGAGGTTCAAGCTTTTCAGTTTGAACCACTGCTCCAAGGCTCTTTTCTTGACTTGTAGACTAAGCGGTATCATTCCTAGTATGACATCCAGGGCCGCTGAGGGAGTCGTCCTCATTGCCCCAGAGATCATTAACCCGGCCATTCTTTGAACTTTTTCTAGCTCTGTGCTGTTAGTCTTGATTTGTGTTCTGTGCCACCATACTATTGCTCCGTGTATAACTCTGGGTATGATGATGGCATTATATATCCAGGCTACTATGGCCGGTTTCATTCCCCAGGTTCTACCTATGGCTCTTCTGCATTGTAGTAATGCCATTTTTGCTTTCTCACATGTTTCTTTTATATGCGTCTTGTATGACATGGTTTTGTCTAAGATCACTCCTAAGTATTTTATTTCCTTAGTTACTTCTATCTGTTCACCGTCTATGTATATTGGTGATAACTCCGTGTATTTCTTTCTTTTTGTAAAAAGGACTAGCTTCGTTTTAGTGGGGTTGAGGTTCAGTCCTCTTTCCCTACACCATTCGAGGGTAGCCCTAATTCCTTTCTTCATTACGTCACTCATAGTGCTAAGTACTTTTCCAGTAATTAATAGCACTCCATCGTCCGAGTGTGCTTGTATATATATGTGCATCTTGTTTAGCTTCTTAAGCAAGTCGTCAAGTAGCAGACACCATAGGAGCGGCGAGATGCAGCCTCCCTGGGGAAAGCCCCTCACCGCTCTCACTGTGATGGTATTGTTACCTAATTCGGCCTGAATTGCTCTGTGTCTTAGTACGTTTTCTATCCATCTTGACATGTAGCTTGCTATGCCTTCCCTTTGTAAAGCGGCCTTGATCGCTGTGGAGTTGGCTTTGTCAAAAGCTCCCTCCACAGCGATTCTTACCGCTATGTTATGGAGAGCTGTCTCCGTGGACTTGCCCTCCATATATGCATGTTGATTTCTCTGTAGCGGTGTGTCACTTTTTTCCACTTTGTTTCTAATGTGTCTGTCTATTATTTTCTCTAGGGTTTTCAGCACAAAAGATGAGAGACTGATGCACCTAAAAGATTTTGCTTCCTGGTATGTCGTCCTCCCAGGCTTGGGGATGAAGACTACTCTAACTTTTCTCCAATTTTCAGGTATATAGCCTGTGGCCACACTACTTCTGAATAGAGCTAGTAGATCTTTGTTAATATACTTGTATGCCTGCTGTAATATCTTCGGGAGTACACCGTCCGGGCCAGGTGCTTTGTATGGTTGGAAGGATGATATACTCCAATCTATTTGGTCTTCTGTAATGATTTCCTCGACCTCAGCTTGTGTCACTTCGCCTTGGTTTTCGGTCATCATTGTTTCCTCTTGATAAGTTTCACATCCAGGGAAGTGACTTCTCATCATTTCGTTCAGTATCTTTTTTGGGTCGGATATGATCTCTTCCCCTATCTTTAGGCTTCCTAGTTTGCATGCTTTGTCTTTCGACAGCACCTTGACTATTCGCGCGGTATCAGTGTGTCTACTGATATTTTCACAGTAGGCGTTCCACCCTGATCTGCTTTCTTTCCTGCACATTTGTCCTAGTTTGTTCCTTAATTCTCTATATTTGTCCCAGTTCCCATCAATCATCATTCATTCATTCCCAGTCATCATAAACAAATAACGTTTGTGCACGACGTGCACGTGCAAATGTGTGCGTAAACTCTAGTAGGGTTATCGTAGCCTAAAAAATGGCGCGGAAAGTGCAACGGTCTGCGTCGCGAAAGCCGAGCGGCGACTGATGCGAGCGCGAGCCATTGCTCAAGTGGCGACGACGTATACCTCGAAGTGCGGGGTGAGGTGCGGTATTTAATATGAGCGCGGGGAGGTGAGTGTCCCTTCTGTACGTAGTACTATTACATGTATTCTGTGGTTACGATAACCCTACTAGAGTTTACGCACACATTTGCACGTGCACGTCGTGCACAAACGTTATTTGTTTATGTAGTAGTAATAGGTAATTATTTTGCGGGCGTTGTATCGAGTGTCCGAGGTGTGGTAATACACACCTACTAATTAGTTATCACTAATTTGTAAGTAATGTTGTTTTAATTTGTGTTTTATGTTTTTAACCGACTTCGAAAACGGAGGAGGTTATATGTTCGTGTGTATGTATTTTTTTTATTTTTTTTTTATGTATGTTACCTGATTTCTCCCCCATTTGTGGACCGATTCTTAAAATTCTTTTTTATTTGAAAGAGTATACTCCTGAGGTGGTCCCATTTTAATTTGGTGAAGATCTGGTGCTGATCTTCGGAGATATACAATGGAACTCTTCAAAAATAGACGGCAAATCTGTCGTAATTGCTGGAATCGCTTGGATGTTTATTGAATATACATTATCATGACGTAACGTCACGCCTGTATGCTCTGAGGGGGTATGCAGATGTGTACAATACACATTGTTTTAGTTGTTATAGGTATATGAATTTCATAGACACTTAATACGTGTTTCGTGCTTTTTCTGACGCAATTCAAGTATTCGCATCTAGCAGTCATCACTTGTCTTCATGCTCTTAACCGTTGAGGAGTAGTACCAGTCCTCAACGGTTAAGAGTTGAAAGCAAAAATAGTTGAATGTTGAAGGTTAAGGGTTAGGTTTCTTGGTTGAATGTTAAATGCATAGTAAATATTTGTATAGGATATATATATATATATATATATGTAAGTACTTATTACAACTAAAAATGAAAAAAATAAAAAACTTTTTTGCAAATAAAACAACCGACTTCAAAAACACCAAAAAGAGAAAAATAAACTTAAGAAGAAAAATCTGCTTCTGAAGTCGGTGGCAAAAACATGAAGTCAAACAAACAAAAGTCACCGACTTCAGAAGCAGATTTTTCTTCTTAAGTTTATTTTTCTCTTTTTGGTGTTTATGAAGTCGGTTGTTTTTTTTGCAAAAAAGTTTTACAAGTTATTTTGTCCCTCAATGATATAGGTAGTTGATTAATAAGATAAGGTATTATATACTTTAACGATCTCTTGCCGTGTAAGTTTCTGTACTTAGGAAGTAACAATTTAAGATTGATGACACTACGAGTATTAATTCCCGTATTATTTAAAGTTTTCCTTACCTTCAAATTTTCATTAAAAATTCTTCTTTTAATAGCGTATATTTTATCTTACTACAATAAGAATACTATTTATAAAATTTATGAAAGTGGGTGTAGATATGTATCTATACGTAGATACGTCAGTATTATTCAGTTTTATTCTATGATATAATAAAATCCTACATTAAATTAAATCTACAAACAAAAATATATTTTTTTGTGAAGTGATGACCCTAAAATCAGAAATATCTGAAAAAACTTTAGGAGTAAATAACTCCTAGATAACGCGAGATTCGAATCTGTATTTTTTTCTCATGATTGGTTGGGGTCTAAATATAGTGTACCTACCATTAATATGGAATCCAACTAAGCAGAACTACAACCCTGAAAAATCTAAATCTAGAAACACAAAAAAGCATTTTTCTTCATATCTGATCTGTACTTGTTAGTACTCGTATGTATTTTTTTTAAAATACCTTTAATATTGTTTTATTACACATAATAAAGAAAAGTGTAGAATAATACATACTTTTTTTGTTATAAATTAATTTAAAAAAAGTTAAAGAAAAACAATTTATTTTTTTACTCGCGTTTGATGTAAAATTGTCACACGGGTATTTTACTCTTACATTTGAAATAACCTGTTCTATCGGATAAGTTGATAAAAAGGGGATGTCCGTTTTTCGAGGCAATAATAACACTGCGCCACTAGCAGCAGTGGTATTTACTCCGACAACGACTTGTAGGTCATAGGATCATACTTAAATCGCAGTTTATTTTGTTTTGTTTTTATTTCATCGCCATTGCTCCCAAGATGGTAAAAAAAGAAACAAACACATCGTGAAGAAACCAGCTTGCCCAAGAACAAAAAACTGGCCAAGTGCGAGTCGGACTCGCACATGAAGGGTTCCGTACCAAAACGGTATGCTATAATAATTTATACAATTTCTTCTACGGGCCAATGAAACTAGACCTCTAGATTGTATAGGCGCTCATACGATTCAGGGACCAAATTATATTGGTTAACTGCTGTTTCCATCTGTTGTTTCCATCCAAGTTCAAAATGATTTTCCTAGAAAGTCCTTATAAAGTTTTACTTTTCAGGTTTTTTTCATATTTTCTAAACTTATGGTTCAAAAGTTAGAGGGGTTGTTGGGGATTGTTTTTTACTTTTGGAGCGATTATTTCCGAAATTATTGACATTATCAAAAAAAGATTTTAGTAAACCCGTGTTCATTTTTAAATACCTTTCCAACAATATATCACACGTTAGGGTTGAAATTAAAAAAAAAATCACTTCCCACTTTACATATAGGGGGGCTATCCTAATAAAACCTTTTTTTCCAATTTTTATTTTACCACTTTGTCGGCGTGATTGATACACATAGTGGCACCAAATTTCAGCTTTCTAGTGCTAACGGTCACAGAGATTAAGCGAGGACGGACGGACGGACAGACAGACATGGCGAAACTATAAGGGTTCCTAGTTGACTACGGAACCCTAAAAACCGGAGACGTGTGACGACAACTATATAACCCACACAGCGCCCGGGTGGCGGATTACGGCCACTCACACTGTCAAAGGCTGATTAGACAAAAATCAGGTTTCTGTTTAATATTTCGACGCTTTTTTCCTTAAATCGATACAAAATATCTTTATTAGACTCCCAGTGTTCAAGACAAAGTAACGCGTGTTTCGTCATGAATTTTATTGTATTATGTCTGTTTGGCAGTTTGAGTGGCGTGATTTGTGAATACCTTAATCTGGAAGAAGGTAATTTTATTATTTAACTAATGACCCCCCTTTGTTCATTCTTTGATAAAAACATTCAGATTTCTTTCGTTTTTAATTCACCAAATCGTAAGGAATGTGGCGCACTGGATGATGTCATGATACATCTATTGACGAAATGTGACTGATTTCAGTCTGCAAGGGATCTACTTAGAACAGCTAGAGATAAATAAATGAATGATGTTTGTAAATATGTTTCATCATTATTTTGTCGACACATACTTTCGGAGTTGCATAAAGTTCAATTAAGATTGTGTTGTTACGACTGGCATGTATCCTGCATAACCTACTAATATTATAAACGCTAAAGTTTGTAAGTATGGATGGATGGATGTTTGTTACTCTTTCACTCAAAAACTTCTGAACGAATTTGGATCAAATTTGGTACACCGATAGTTTATGACCCTGGATTAACACGTACCATACGTACCCCATTTTATCTTCCTGTGGGATAATTTTAGTTGTAGCGGGCGAAGCCGCTGACAACACCTAGTATTTTTATAAAAATCCTAATAGCCAAACAAAAGAAAAATAATCTGAAGATAAAAAACCGGCCTAGAGCGTGTCGGGACGCTCAGTGTAGGGTTCCGTAGTTTCCCGTCCGTCACAATAAACTCACAAGTGTTCCCACTTATGAGTTTAAAGGCGGTTTTTTTTTTTTCAAAATGATTTTCCGCCAGCCAATGAAACTTGACCTCTGGATTGTATAGGCGCTCATACGATGCAGGGACCAAATTATATTGGTTAACTGCTGTTTCCATCTGTTGTTTCCATCCAAGTTCAAAATGATTTTCCTAGAAAGTCCTTACAAAGTTCTACTTTTCAGATTTTTTTCATATTTTCTAAACTTATGGTTCAATAGTTAGAGGGGACACATTGTTTTTTACTTTTGGAGCGATTATTTCCGAAATTATTGACATTATCAAAAAATGATTTTAGTAAACCCCTATTCATTTTTAAATACCTTTCCAACAATATATCACACGTTAGGGTTGAAATAAAAAAAAAAAACACATCCCACTTTACATATAGGGGGGCTACCCTAATAAAACATTTTTTTCCCATTTTTATTTTACCACTTTGTCGGCGTGATTGATACACATATTGGTACCAAACAGCTTTCTAGTGCTAACGGTCACAGAGATTAAGCGATGACGGACGGACGGACAGTGACTACGGAACCCTAAAAAATGTAGGTATACCTGGGTAAGTGCAAACTGTCGCTACATGTCAAATACCGGTCATTAGTTGCATTTGGCTAGACTGGAAGTCGACCCAGATGATGAATTGATGACAATCATTCATCATCACCATCCTGCTCAGAGCCCATTCTATTTAGGGACGGCGTTTTCTTCACATAGTCATCATTCACTCCTTTCTCTTTCATATCATTCGTCACACAATCCATTCACCATTTCTTTGGTCTTCTTCTCCCTCTCCATCCATCAATATTAATAATTATCCATCACATTTTTAGTCACATGCGTATCATCCCTCCTCATTACATGTCCATACGATAAGTAGATGACTTCCCTTTCGTATTTTGTAACGATCGCCTGATTCAAACTGCTTCTTATATTATGAGTCTTTGTTCAACTAGACCCACTCGAACAGGACCCACGAGTTAAGTCGAACAAATCACATTTTAATTTTTTTGTATAGTCTTGTTGTAGGTCCAGTTGCAAGTGGGTCCAGTTGACCAAAGACTCTTCATTCCTTACTTAATCCATTCTTAATGTCACTCTCCACATCTATCTCACCATTCTAATCTCGTCTACTGCATCATGTTCTCCATTCATCTTTTTTACAGACCATTATATTTATATTGTTTATTGATTTTGTGTAATGTTAGTTTGATTGAACGCGCTAATCTCAGGAAGTATATACTGTCCAAATTATGTAACACAGGCGAAGTAGCGCGGGTCATCATCATTTCAGCCGAAAGACGTCCACTGCTGGACATAGGCCTCCTCTAAGTTTCGCCACATTGACCGGTCCCGTGCGTCTCGCATCCAGCGGATCACCGCAACCTTCACCAGATCATCGGTCGGTCAAATTATCATATTGCAGTAAATCATAAATAACCAGTTTCTTGAATTTTAATCATGCAAAACAAGTTAAGTTATATTTTCCTCGTACATAGCCTTTGTAACAATAAAAGCCGCACAGTTGATCTTAATATTTAGACATATTGGGCTTTAACTCATGCGTTTTTCGGCGGCATCACTTCACAAAACTGAATTCTGAGTATTGAAAGGTTGGAATCATTAAACAATGCACAATATTTTAAAATAAAAAAAAAAAATATATAACCCACTGCACTAGTGGTATCGAAAACAGGGTCCAAGCTACCGGTAGTCAAGGCTCTAGAGAATGGAAACGCCTAATAATACGAGCCGTGTCCAGAAGTGCTCCTGGACACAGCTTGTATTGTTAGGAGGTTCTCGCTTTCTGTATTAAGTTTGATCTAGCTGCTTAGCGAGTGTCCTCAGGTGTTGGTTGAGGCTATTGGCAATATTGACAAAAACGACGGCACGGTTGGCGCAGTGGCTGAGCGATTGGACTGCTGCGCTCCGCGTCGTGTGTTCGATCCTCGCACGTAACAAATATTTGTATGGCCTACAGATAATTGTTTCAGGTCTGGGTGTTTGGTTTGTGTATGTGAGTTTAAATGTTTGTAAACGCACCCACGATAGAGGAGAAATTCCTAGTGAGGGGCAAAGTTTAAAAAAAATATATATTAGTACATTACTGCAGAATCCAGTAAGTAAGCCTTCCTGGCCAAGTATAAGTTATTATATACGAGGCCAGGATGGCTTTCTTACTGGTTGAGGTTTGTATAATGCTTTTCTCAAAAATTAAAGAAAGTTTAACAACAAATTCGTTTAATTAATATTGAAGGTTACATTCATATGTGAAAAACACAATAGCACTTTTTGGCCGACCCGAGAATCGAACCCAGGACCTCACGCTCTGCAGTCGAGCTTGCGACCACTAGACCAACGAGGCAGTTTAGGAAACAACTTTAGAAAAAACTTTTTAATAAACTGAAATTACTAAATACAATCATAAAATCCCACACTATACTTCTACAACATTACTAAGTACAAAACGCAACGTATAAAATGGCTGTATAAGGTTCCAAAAATATATGTATCTCATAAAATGTCATACCAAAAAGAGAGATAGATATATATTTGGAACCTCCCTTCTATAACCATGTTAAAATGGCTAAACTCTAATCTGTGTCTGGTACTATGTTTTTTTTTCTAAACAGATCTAAAGAGGATGACCTAGTGTCCAGTAAGTAAATTACATACTTACTTACTGGACAGTAGGAGATTCCAAGTTTAAAATCTCGCTTCTTACTGGACAGTTGTGAATAAGTCTCCGGTAAAGTTCACTTTCTGGATACTTTTTAGAGATGTTATGGCAACATTACATACCATTTTTGAGAAAATCTACATTTAATATACTTTTTACAGGAGACGAATGTGAATGGGAAGGGCTGCAGGGGACATGTGTGGAGGAGACCAGATGTCTCACCACGTTGGATGATGACAGCCCGAAGCATCCTGTGAGTGTTCACCTGCTTCCAAAACAGCTTCCTTTCAGCACTTTGAGCTGGAGAGAAATCAGCGGTTCCTTACATTTTGACCGGGAAGATATTGCAGTTTTGTAGCACAGCAGATTACTTTAAATAGGTACTCGAAGGTATATTTCCACACGGCGCTTCATTACGTAATGTATTCATAGTAACTAATTTTTACCCGACTGCGGCGAAGCCTAAAAGCAGGGTTAGGGTTATTGGTATTACTAACAGTTACCGCATCGCTGTCACGTACAGTCACGAGCGTGGGACCGGGACCGCGGTCCCGAATTACAAGTATAAATCAATAATAATTTTTGGGTAACATTTAGGGTCCCCAAGAAAAACGCAGTTTAAGTAAGGGCAGTTCTGGGATATTATGGAGCTGCGTAACCGTAACGGAAACTATCTAATTTACTATACTAACTATCGGATATCGGAAATAATCTTGTGTTTACCATGTTAGAGAGAGTTAAAAGTATTTCGATTTTTATCCATTGTTCACCAGTGTAAGTTTTAGTTGACAGAAGTATGAGACCGCTTTTACATTTGGACGTTACCAGCGCGACAGTCGCGCGGCAGAAGCAAATTCCTTCACATTTTATATAAGAACAGACGTAACGACCCGTTCTATTTGTTTATAGTCGCGCAACTGTCGCGCTGCTAACGTATCCTAGTGTGAAAGCGGTCTAAATACAATTTATTATTTTAGTTTATTTTGGGACACCAACAAAAAACGCTTTCAATTGTTTGACAGTTCACCAGCTTGTTTGGTTGGACCTTGAATTTATCAATGGCGTATATGTAATGTTTCTTTATTATCTTTCAGGTATGTTACAACGAATTGGGAAGAAAAATCATATGCTGTACGGATTGTGAACTTGTTAATAGCACCAAGTAAATATAGTATTCGATAACTCTAGGCTCAAAAGGCGTATAGCACAAATCATAGGTTTTAAGGAAGTAAAAAATTCTCTCACTTTAGCTACATAACTTATCCAAGGAACAAAGTTCTAAGATTTTTATACATATCTTTAAGACGGTTTTTTTTTTCAAAAACGGCCAGGTTTTGTATTTACGGAGATAGCATGTGCTATCTCCGTATGTATATAATAATACTAGCTTTTGCCAGCGGCTTCGCCCGCGTGAAAATTACGATTTTCCATACAAACTTTCATCCCCTATTTAAATCCCTTAGGGGTTGAATTTCGAAAAATCCTTCCTTATTCCTTGTCTACACTATAAAGGGAATCTCTGTGCAAAATTTTAGCTTTCTAGGTCCAAGAGTTTGGGCTGGGCGTTGATGAGTCAGTCAGTCAGTCAGTCAGGACTTCTCTTTTTATTTATATAGATGTGGTATAAAGGTAATATTATATTTAAAAAAATTGGTCGTAAAGCATATTTTACATTGAATTTTTTTTACGATACGGTTGGCGCAGTGGCTAAGCGATTGGACTGCTGCGCTACGTGTCTTTCCAGTTGCTTCCAGTCTATTCCGAATGCAGCTGAATACCAGTATTTTACATGGAGCGCTGCCTATCTGACCTCCACAACTCAGTACTGGATAATACGGTTGTCACTGGTTGTCAGAGTTTCAAGGCACTGACTGTTTTAAAAACCGCTGCAATACCAGTTTTCAGGGGATCGGACAAAAAAAAACTAATTAGTCCGTCAGATAGATTTCCAAAAAATATTGAACACGTATTTTTTCTTTTTTCACGTAAACTTAAAATGAAGACGATACAGTGCTTCGAAAACTCGTGTAACGTCATATGATAGTACATTTTGACGACACAAGTGATGTTTCAAGCCCCACTCCAAGATCTTTGACGCGTTTTATCTTCGTAATTTTTTATTGATTTGATAAAACAAAAAACACGTATTCATTATTTTTCGATAATCTAACTTACGGACTAAACAGAATCATATTATTTTGACCCAGTCCGATCCCCTATTATACAACAAAGCGTGTCAGTAACTCACTGACAAATGGCCGCCAGCCGCATATAGACATACGCCTCTGCACTGCTAGTGCACCAGTATTGCGGTCCTATTTAAAATTGTTCATGTGAGGGAGAAAAGAATCCCGTCGGGGCTGTGGATTGTCGAAAGGATAACGCGGCTCCGCCACAAGGGCGAAGAAGGAACATGTGGGTTTGGTTTTTAGTCAGTAGAAGTCTGACACTCCCCTTCGCTCTGCCCAAGAGCGGGGGGGGGGGGTTATTCGATGATTTTCCACCCACCAAAAAAAAAAAAAAAAAAAGGGAGAAAAGAATAAGGTAGTAGGTACCTTACTTTACTGTAGTCTAACACACTTCTCAAAACACCCTCCTGTTTTTGAATTGAATAAAAGTGACTAATATGGTAGTTGACAAAAAAATCTAATGAGTCCGTCAGATAGATTTCCAAAAAATATTGAACACGGTTTTTTTTTTTTTTTACAAACGTTGCCTCACACTAGGAATTTCTCCTGTATCGTGGGTGCGTTCACAAACATTTAAACTCACATACACAAATACCCAGACCCGGAACAACTATCTGTAGGTCTTACACATATTTGTTCCGCGCGGGGATCGAACCCGCGACACGCAGCGCGGCAGTCCATTGCCTGAGCCACTGCGCCAAGGACAATCATTAAAAATAGACTTATTACGTTTGTAGGCGTTAAATTGTATCCCAATAATAGTTCCCAGGTTGATTATTATTATGCGCACGAGAAAATCGCTTCGCATCGTAAATAAACGATATGTTATGTCAAAGAATAGTTTTCTCGTGCTCCTAGTAATATGTAAGTACTTTCTTTCAATAAACTGTAATAATAATAATTGGCGGGACGCCTTGGATGTCTTTCTGACCAACTGGCGAGAAGAAGCACACCATCGGAAGAAGTGGAAAGAATGGGGGGAGGCCTTTGCTCAGGAGTGGGACAATAACGGCTAAATAAAAAAAAAAAATAATAATAATCAACTCCTATAGACACGTAAAAGGTCTTCTTTTGAAGTGGTCATTGTACTCATATGTCGATCTTTACCTTCAAATATCTCGGTAACGTGACACTTTAGGTAAGACGTTACTGGACATTTTTGTTCGTCTATATGTCCTTTATCCATACATACTACTTTCAATGTGGGCCGCGATTTCGAAAAAAAATCAAAATGGCGGCCAGGTTGCTATGCCACATCGGTTCTATTCTATCCCCTTTCACAAGTGCCTAAAATAATTATGTGGAACTACTGATAATAAAATCCAACATTACCTAGTGCCATTATTTTCAGATACTTTTAAAATGGAACTAATGATAACAAATTCAACATTAGTTCCATTATTTTCAGATTCGTTTATAATGGAACTAATGATAACAAATTCAACATTAGTTCCATTATTTTCATATTCGTTTATAATGGAACTAATGATAAGAAATTCAACATAAGTTCCACTATTTTCAGTTTTTTTTTAAATGGAACTAGTGATAAAAAAAACAATCAGTAGTTCCATCATGGAATTGTTAATGGTACTAGTGACAACGAACCCTCGCTCGGGATTGTATGACTGCTTTGAGAAAGTAATGGATGAAGTTTTACACAAGATTTGTAACACAAACAAGTCCATTATCACTTGCGGTGATTTTAATGTAAATTTATTAGAAAAGTCTAGTTCATTACACTTGTAAGGCTTCTTTTCACTTCTCACATCTGCGAAGAATTTTACGCGACCAACGAAAGTACCTACTAAAAAGTTGGCTATAAAAAAAAGTTCATCATCATCAGCCTATATTGTTCCCACTGCAGGGACTCAGGCCTCCTCTCTACGAGAGGGATGGGCTATGATCTACCACGCGGGCCCAGTGCGGATTGGTAGATGTCACATATCTTAGAATTTTTTGGTTCTAAGATATGCCGGTTTCCTCACGATGTTTTCCTTCACCGTTTTGAGAGCAGTGGTGATGAAATAAATTACACAAAGTAATGCGCCTGCCTGGGTTCGAACCCACGACCAACTGTTCGTAAGTCGGGGCCGCAACCACTGGACCACCACTGCTCCTAAAAAAAAGTTGCTAAAAAATAAAAAAAACCGGGCTGAAAAAACTGAAAAGAAAAAAAACAAGTACATTTTAAATTAAACAAAATTTGGAAGCAGGCGGGGTTCATTTGATATTAAATTTTTTTAAGAAAATAGAATGGACCCCGCCTGCTTCCAAGTTTTGTTTAATTTTTAAAAATGTGCTTGTTTTTTGCTTTTCAGTTATTTCAGCCCGGTTTTTTTTTATTTTTAGCAACTTTTTTTTATAGCCAACTTTTTAGTAAGTACTTTCGTTGGTCGCGTAAAATTCTCGCGTTATCTTGAAATAATTTGTGTTACGTAATGGAAATTATGAGGTTGTATAAATATTAAATTGTCATTTTTTTTTGCGAATTTCGCGATGATGATGAACATACATTGATAGATAATCTCAAACTGAGTAAGACGGTGTAAAAGAGTCAAAATCCCTGGCTACACGCCCTTTGAGCCCAGAGGTATCGACATGTTACTGTTCTGTGAGTCATTACAGAACAAATACCTTTTAAAAAATTCGTTTAAAACGTTTTTTTGTTTTAGAAGCGCCATATTTATACAACCATCTGGACTTTACTTTAAAAGTGGCCAGATAGCAAGGGACAGTGAGTTATTCCATATCAAATTAATTAGTTTCCTTCTTTAGTTCTCACTTTTCACTTCTTTTTATACAAAAATATTGGATTCTGATTCAGTGCCAAAGGTTATACCGAGATGTCATGTTTTCGATATTTCCAGAATGTCTGCAGTATATACATGAGCTCCCTTACAAGTGTAAAGAAGATCGGTTCTACGCAGGAATATCGAGGGATCTCGACGCAGACAACAAATGCTATAGATACACTGAGTGGGAATCAGAGAGTACTACTGACGACAGAGAGCCCAGAGCAAATCATCCTTATTTGGTAAGTACTACAAAAACAGTACCGGTCCTGGCGTGTAGCACCGTCTTTAAGGTGAACGCGCACGACCGCGCCGCACTCACTGCGCTCGACGCAGTCATCCATTTCCATCGAAAATGCGGATGGTTCGGCGCGGATAGGTGCGCGATGCCGTATACGATTTCATAAAAAGATTATAAAATGCGATGACTGCGGCGAGTGCGGCGCGGTCACGGCCCGTTCACACTTGGGAGTCCGTTTTACTGGTACGTTTATAACGGATACGTCATAAATTTATGCTTTGTTCACACATAGGCACCGTATAACGTTCAACGGATCCGTCATTACTGGATGCGATGTGAACACTCGCAGTATACCGCCGAAAATGTGTGAGTCAAACAAAACCTGTCGCATCACTCCCCCTCCTAGACCCCGCACACACCGCCCGCCACCCACACAGTACTTATGTTTCGTCGTCCAGTATTCGATGACAAAACGGAATGTCATTTGTTTACGGAACGATGTTTTTTACTGTAAACAGAATACTGTGGCATGTGTGTAGTCGCTCATACAACTACATACACCATCGACGAAAAAAAAAACGTACACGATAAAACGGAACAGTAAAACGGAGACATGTGTGAACCGGCCGTCAGGTGCGCCTTCACCTTTACTGTGCTGTCACGTCATGAACTTCTTACTATCTCTGTGGTTACTTTTTAGAGTTTTGTATCAAAAATGTTATCCTTATTCGAGACCCTTTAATGGACACTGTTACTAAACATTCACTGTCCATCCATCCGTCCGTCTATTATCGGCTGTATCGTATGATCCGTAATAGCGAGACAGTTGAGTTGAAATTTTCCCCTAATCCGATGGTACAGAACCCTTCATAAGCGAGTCCCACTCGCACTTGCCACGTTGCTTTAACTGTGTTGGAGCTCATTTGTCAGAATAGGAGATGAAACACCATTCGAAACAGCTTCACAGCCACACCCCGCGGTAAATTGTTGAGGTAGTTTCAATTCAGGAAAATCACGGCACGGTTGGCGCAGCGGCTGAGTAATTTTGGGTTCGATCCCCGCACGGAACAAATATTTGTATGGCCTACAGATAGTGGTTCCGTGTTTGGGTGTTTGTGAGTTTAAATGTTTGTAAACATATCCACGATACATGAGAAATTCCTAGAGTGGGACAACAATAAAAAAAGGTAGCACTCCGGGAGTGCCGGCAGAAGTGAAAACTTCAATATTAACTTTCAAACTCGCGTCAGGGTCACGTGATGCTGATCGAAAAATCTTACGCTTTTTCGATCAGCATCACGTGACCCTGACGCGAGTTTGAAAGTTTTTACCCATACAAAAAAAAGTGCTCAGCGCCGCTAAAGAAGTTTTCACTTCAAAAAATATTTAAAGTGCTCCGTCAACCGCATAGCCATTACAGACTACAGCGACCTTTGACTACGGTTATAATTCCGAATGAAAGATGACAAATTGTCATTTTTCTCGTCTTCAGTTCAAGATAGTCATTTTGTCAAACAATGGAATACCTACTTGTTGCTCTGTTAGTGACAAGTAGCGACGATACGGTCAGCGCTCTGCGATCATCGGTTGATCATTCGCAGCGGCAATGTCGCCGTCTTTGGAAGCGTTACATGCAGCATTCATAGCCATAATAATCGCATCGTGGCATGAGTTGCGTAAGAACCATTCGACGCTGAGCTGAGATTGGCTGTAGAGGCACTATGCAGAAGAGATTCGACCTTATTAACTGCTGAATCAACACTCAAGTTTGTTTTAGAGAAGTTGCTCACTCATACACGGTGGTAGAGCAGCGGTGGCCCAGTGGTGTCGGCCCCGACTTACGAACAGTAGGCCGTGGGTTCGAACCCAGGCAGGCGCATTACTTTGTGTAATTTATTTCATCACCACTGCTCTCAAAACGGTGAAGGAAAACATCGTAAGGAAACCGGCATGTCTTAGAACCAAAAAATTCGAAGACATGTGACATCTGCCAATCCGCTCTGGGCCCGCGTGGTGGATTATAGCCCATCCCTCTCCTAGAGAGGAGGCCTGAGTCCCTGCAGTGGGAACATTATAGGCTGATGATGATGATGATGATGACACGGTGTTAAGTACTGAATTATCTGAACCACTACGTGTGAGGATTAAAAACGTTGCACTTTAATATTATTATTATTCATCAGAATCTAAATACGATCGACCGAATCGATGGGAACCAGGGGGTCTACTCGCTAATTGCGTCGACATTAGTCGACGCAATTAGCGAGTAGACCCCCTGGTCGGGCCGACTTTAGTACGGCCCGTATATTAATACGGGCCGTACTAAAGTCGGCCCGAACTAAGATAGAAATTGATAGAATGACTACTCGATTTGACAGCTTGCCCTACTCCCGATGAGTTTTAGCCCGTCCGTTTTGTATTTGACACTTGTTTATGCGGATTTATATGTCATTTGATACGATAACAAAATAGTTATCGTGCAGGCCTCGGAAGTTTAAGTTTGATTGATTGCAATGGCTGAAACATCGATTCGGGGGACTTTGACGTTTGTGTTAACCTTTAATGTTTTCTAACAACCAGGCATTGTTGGGATACGGCGAGGAGTTGGCATCAGCTACCTGGTACTTTAGAGGCATCATCATCAGCAATAAGTACATCCTGACCTCTGCTTTTGCTTTGCGGGAGAATACTAAGTAAGCCCGTTCAATTAATTTTGAGTTATTATTGGAATCAAACATAATACTCTACAATTTACGACTCATATAGGTACAGACTTGTAAGGGACCGTCCTCCGCAAACTGACAGGGTGCATTTAGCTCCTTATTTTCAATAATCTTCCAGCGGTATTTTTAAGCTATTGCATAGCTTCTATCGCGGGCCTTGAGCGTGGAGAGCGAATCCAGAAATTCCGTAACGAAAATTTTTAACCAGGTTGCTATGGTTACGGAAAATAACAAGGTTGTCAACTGATGTTGTCAAATTAAATAATTGATAAAAAATGCTATGCAATAGCTTTACCGCGGCAGTCTCCGAGTGCCACACTTTTTTTTTTCTTATATATAATCTTTTTTTGCCTGCGGAGGGCTGCCCCATACCTTCTATGGTTTTCTTATAAAGAGGTAAAGTTTGTAAATCTGTTCGTACGGGATAATGTTCAGTGCTTTACCCTCAAGGGTAATACTTGAGGATGCAGCTGCTGATGTTGCTTTAGTGGTTGCAAGTGCAACTGCTGATCATAGGTTCGATTCCTAGGTGGGGCCAAGTGTTGGTGTGGATTTCGATCAAGAGTTTCTTTGTAGTACCGGTAATATCGTGGTACATTAGCCCTGGGGTTTAACTTTGGCCCAAAACGACAAAAAGTTGAAAGTCCCGCCACGCCGCACTTTAAGAGCTATTGAAGTAGTTCGCGCTATATATCGATAGATGGCGGTATGGGGCGGTCGGTAAAACAGGTCAATTTGTAATTTGAGTCATTTGTAATTTGAGTCACTCCAATTACAAATTGACCAATCCGCTTTGTGAACGTGAAACTGTTTTACCGAGTGCCCCATCTATCGATATATAGCGCGAACTACTTCAATAGCTCTTAAAGTGCGGCGTGGCGGGAATTTCAACTTTTTGTCGTTTTGGTGTTACGGTATTTACGGAATCGGGATTTGTGATCCGTTCAAAATCAAAATCAAAAATCAAAATTCATTTATTCAAACTAGGCTGATAATCAGCACTTTTCGAAGGTCAAAATTTACTTTACCTACTTTACTACAGTGAAACTTGGTTAACTGGGACTTGGATAAGTGAGAAACCTCTTTAACTGGAACTCATACTGGGGTCCCATGAGACAGATTTGAATATCTGAGACACATTTAACCAGGTTTCACTGTATTTACATTTTTATAAGACAGTCCCCCAAAACGCCCACCCATCGACACTTCCTAGTGTTTAGCTGGAAAGAAGAAGTGGCGGAACAAACTCCCCAGCACACATCTGTCTGTTAGGTTGGTTAGAAGAACCAGACTCGATACAATAGCAAGGTGTCAGTTACATTTAAGATTTACTACAGACACAATCAGTAATAAACAAAAGTATATAACAATAAACAATGTAAAAATAAAATAATAAATACATAACATAACAGTAAACTAAGTTTGGAGAAAGAAACACAAATAACAAACAACTGACGGCAATGGCCTTACCTTCTACAACATGCAATTTAAAGATACCTGTTGAAATATAGGTGAACTACAAGGTGTCCATCTGCCTAACCCTTCGGGGATTGCAGGTGTGTGTATTAAGACCATATTCCTAATTGTTCGCAGTGATTCCGTCACGTTCGTCGCAGTAGGAGGTATGACACCTTTCGATATTTCGAATACCTGGCAAACACATTCGGTGAAGAGACTCCTCTCGCACCCAAACTTCACGAGACCTTTTAACTACAATGACATTGGCCTCGTTGAAACTGAGAACACGTAAGTATCTTAATCCAAATATCAGAAGATGATGAGATTGAACATTTATGAATATCTAGCTTTAACTAGCCAGCGGCTTCGCCCGCGTGAAAATGGCGGTTTTCCATACAAATTTTCATCCCCTATTTAACTCTCTTAGGGGTTGAATTTCGAAAAATCCTTCCTTACCCAAGTAGCACGTTAGTGTATTTTGGAACTTATTTTGCAACTGTAGGTAGCATTTAAGTGATGCAAGAGTGTACGGTATTGCTTATAGATGCAATCAGCGGTCGAATTTGCATATGAGTAACTCTTATCACTAACAGTTACTTTTGAGTGATTTTTGTTCCTGCTTTATAACTTAAAGTGGCACTAGGCCGAATTTAATAGTTATAGACGCATAAAGGTTTCAATTTTCACTATTTTAGAACTCAAAGAAGCTTAAGACATCTTAAAATCTCCCATTAAGAACCGTACCCTAATAGGTGGTAATTTTTCCCTATTTGGCACCTTCAGTACTAAATAAGTAGTATATATAGGTTACTTGTCACCTGTAGTGGCTCAAGAGTTATTATTGCAGCTCATTTGGAACCTAGTGTAATTGCGTTTGTAAGGTCTAATATACTCTAATATGCCACTGTAACGCCTAAATCGATTCCAAAAGATGGTTCTTGAAAACCTTAAGCAACAATTTTCTCTCATTTAGAACCACTTAAGATCTTACAGTTCTAACACTATCGCAGGTTCCGTACATATTAATAAATTTAAATATAGTATGATTTGTATTTACGTAAATTTCCTACATTTGAGGTAATTGAATAGTTTATGAAACAGTTATGAAATCACTAGTTCACTTTGTAATTTTTTAATCTACTTACGCTAAACAGGGTGTAAATCACAGATTGGTATGCAAGGCATGATCAGCTTATTTTTATGAGAAACCCTTCTGGATGTCTCTTAAATAAATGAAAATTGAAAATTTGCAAACTATCAGTAGGAAATCAGGCATCGAATTAAAAAGTCGAGGATTCCAGCCAACATTTACAATTTGAGTAAATTTTACTTTATTTACTTTCCTTACTGGGTTTTGTACCCGTCTTGAGGATCCCTAATTCAACGCAAAGTCAATGAGACCTGATAAGTGAAAATAATCACTACTAGGTACTTATGAGGGATTTTTGTACCTAGGAGCTCTATTATGGCAACAAATGAGTGTAAAAAAGAACTGCAACTTCTATTTTAAATCGCCATGTTTAAAAATGGAGTCCTTGAAAAGTATCTTGTAGAATGGTATTTTATTACAATAACATACAATAAAATGAGTTTTGATAACTGTTTCTAATGTAGTTTGACATTATACTTTTTGTGAAACCATAATGTTAGGTTTTTAACAACCAAATTTTTATGAAGTATTATCTTATTTATTTGATCACCGCATATTTTTTGCTAATTTTTGATTAGATCGAAGGCGCATCAAAATGTACTTAGTAAAAATACCATGGTTTCACAATAAAAAACCATTTGCAAGGGCTCCATGATGGTTATCCTGCGTTAAACACATAATTTTTGAATACTCGCTAAATAGATGCCACAATCCAAATAAAAAGCTGTCATAACACAAAGCCATTGTTGTTTATCTCCACCGAAAATAAGAACTTGTTAGGATCTTATTTGTCACTCAATGAATGAACTGTATCGCTTTAACGTTCAGTCATTTATTTACGGCGCGCAATTTGCACCGTTAGTTCCTAGTGCCACTCAGGATAACAATTCGAACTCTTATGCATCGCTTTTGCATCTATAAATAAGTTGCAATTTTTCTCCCTTTGGTAACATACAGGTTGCTTATCGGTTGTTCTAACCACCTTTCTAGAACTTAATCACGGTGGATTTTATTACTAAAGTTTCCAAAAATAATCTATATGCAAGCCTTTTGTCACAAAATGTGTTACTTGGGTATTCCTTGTCTACATTATAAAAGGAACCTCTGTGCGAAATTTCAGCTTTCTAGGTCCAAGGGTTTGGGCTGGGCGTTGATGAGTCACTCAGTCAGTCAGTGATTCAGTCAGTCAGTGAATCAGTCAGTCAGTCAGTCAGGACTTCTCTTCTCTTTTTATTTATATGGATATATAGATATAGATAAAATAATCTTCTACTCTTGATTCCAGGATTACTTTCAACAATAACATTCTACCAGTTTGCTTGCACGTCGAAGCAGCTGCCGAAGAGACAGCTATCTCAGTAACTTGGAGAGATCTGAAATCAAAGTCTTACCGATTGGTCAGTACAATCCAAACGGTAAGTCACACCTTGTTCTTGACACTACTCATCCTCTTGCGGGGTGGATATAATCGTTAGTCCCATACAGTTAGGTCGAGTAGGTATTGACATTTCACAAGGTTTTATTTAACTTGCAATGTTTTTATGTGCGTTTGGTTTTAGTTCAGCAGCTATGTACAGTCACAAGCACACCAAGGTACAACAATCTCTCTTTCTGTAATAGATTTTCAGCTTTATCGCTAGGTATTTAAGCATTATATTCAAGGTTGATTGGGGATATTAATGTCGATTTCGGGTAGCTTGATGTGCTATCGACTGTACCTACTACAGCTCGCGCCAAACTTTGTGACCGTCCCGAAACTAGGCTCTTGCATTGCGCAGAACACAAAATCAGGTATTAGCGGCACGCACAAGAGCTTGGGGGAACGAAAATTGTTTGGTTGATTACGTATTCCCACTCGACTGTACAATGCGCAAGTTCAGACTCGCGACTATACTCAGGGCGGCCACAAAGTTTGGCGAGGGCTGTACCTGGAAAGTATTCAAAGTTAATGGAACTTTAACAGGTTATATGGGGGTTTACTAGGAAGTCTGTCCTGAGTTTTCGAGCTCGTAAACCGTATGCTATTTATTTTCATGTCTGAAATCTACTTTGACAATAATTCAAGTGTGTTGAGTTTAATTTGGCAACGTATCTTGCTTGTCCAGTTGTTTGCACATTAGGAACAGAAGCTGATGAACTTGTTTGTTGTAAAAGTTTACATAATTTTATAAAATTTACCACTCGAGGCTATCTCAAAAGTTAAATTGGTGTAAAGTAAAGATAATGTTAATTAAATATATTTGTACGCCTCTGGACAAAATAGAGGATCTATCTGTAACATCTTTATTGTAATTTGACCTAGTTTACAAATAAAGCATTCTGATTCTGATTCTTCATAAGAAATAAGAAGTTGTTGAAATAACAAGAAGTTTGAGCCACAGAGGCTTTTGGCACAAAACTTAAACTTCTTCTTCTTCACTTCTTCTTAGTTCCGTTGAAACTATTGATTTTTTTTATATTTATTTACTTTCAGATCACTTTAGACAAATTTTCAGATGAAGAATGTAAGTCGTTAGTTGACAGTACCGAGCTAAATAGGTACCTTAGCTACGGATTTAATAGTAACACACAAATGTGTTTTGGAAGCAGATCACATCCTTCTGACGCTTGTAAGGTAAAATACACTTAACATAATTATTTATGCCTAGGTAGTTGACGCTGCCCTTGACCCAAGAACTGGCTTTTATCTTTAACTAGTGACCCGCCCCGGCTTTGCACGGGTGGAAAAAAGATATTAAAACCTTCCTCTTGAATCACTCTATCTATTAAAAAAAACCGCATCAAAATCCGTTGCGTAGTTTTAAAGATTTAAGCATACAAAGGGACATAGGGACAGAGAAAGCGACTTTGTTTTATACTATGTAGTGAAGCGATACCACACAACGTGCTAAAGCCGCCAATCTCTTGGGTATGTACCCAAGACATTGGCGCACGCAAAGGAAGCTCTCAAAAAGGAATAGTTTTCGCAACATTTTTCATAAGTTTTTTTTTCAATTCCAACCCGTAGTTCCTGAGATTAGCACGTTCAAAACAACAAACTCTTCAGCTTTATAATGTTATAGTTTAATAAGTTATTTGACGGCACGGTTAGCGCTGTGGCTCAAGCAATGGACTGCCGCGCTGCGTGTCGCGGGTTCGATCCCCGCACGGAACAAATATTTGTAAGACCTACAGATAGTTGTTCCGGGTCTGGGTATTTGTGTATGTGAGTTTAAATGTTTGTGAACGCACCCACGATACAGGAGAAAATCCTAGTGTGGGGCAACGTTTTAAAAAAAAAAAAAAGTAACTTTAAACTATATATTATATCACAGAACAGAAATAACAGCTATGTTAGTAGCACTTCACTTGCACGATGCTTTGTGCGTTCTTGTGAAAATCTCCACGACCCTTTAACTATTTAAAGAATGGAGTAGAATAGAATTTATTTATTTTCAGGTTACAAAGACCCATAGATTAACCACCTTAACCTAAATAAACATACTAATAATTTAATAGTCAAACGAACTTACCTGTAAGTGAAGTTCGATGGTAATTATACTTGTTGTTGTTTTGTCCGAAGATGATTAGGAAAACTAACGTAGTCTCGGCTTTTTAGTCACCGACGCCTACATAAGTTTAAAGAAAAAAGTTTCTTTCCGAACGCAAATGCCTCCTGTCATCCGCTTCTGAAAATAGGTTCATTAAGTTCATAGCAATTTATTGGTTTTACAACATAGGGTTCATGCTCATATGACTATATAGCGTGAAGATTCTGGGTCGGGTGGGACTAATCATCTTCGGACAATACAACAACAAGTATAATTACCATCGAACTTCACTTACAGGTAAGTTCGTTTGACTATTAAATTATACTTGTTGTTGTATTGTCCTCGATGATTAGGAAAACTAACGTAGATGTTTAAAGACTAGTTGTAAAATCAACAAACATTTATATAAAATCAATAATCATTTATATAAAAGCATTAAGCATTCATATTAAATCAATAAACATTTATATAAAAACATTAAACATTCATATAAAATAGGTAAACATTTATATAAAACCTATAAATATTTATACAAAATCAATAAACATTTAATTAATAAACATCTGTATAAAGTCAATAAACATTCAGATGAATATAAAATAACTAATAAGTCATTTTTTACAGTTCAGGTTTAATCATTACCAGTGTTATTAAAAATTGCTTCAGAGAATTTTCTATTGTTCACTATTGGTAAATTAACTAATCCATTCTATCATATCCACAGCTGTAGCTGGGCTTTCATACTCCATATTCTATTGCTAGAGATAGGAACAGTTATAAAAGGTTGGCATTTGTTTGGCCCAGAAAAGTTAGCATATCAATCCTTAAAGTAGGTAATACGATTTTCTGTAATCACTACATAATAAATATATATTAGAGATATTGTTTGCACTTTTCCACTTGTGGTTATTTATTCAATAGTTGTACAATTACATTTATATAATAAGTTGGTGCAAACATAAACTCATTCGAGCAACAGTAATAACAGCAACAGTGGTAACAGTAGCAGTTAGTAGTTCTAACAGTAATATAGTTACCGCTTTCTTGATAACAATTTGTAAATCACTTTGTTGAATGTAATCTAGTAGAGAGAGAATAAAACACTGAAATCATCCCAATTCCCAAGAATTCTCTGGATCTTGGAGGATTACTTAAAAAAGTCTCTGAACAGTATTTTGATATTTCATCTGTACCTTTATGTGGTCTTATAGTTAGAGATAGAGCTGAACTAACAGAATATGAAAATAGAGGAAAAAACCTTTATTAATCCTCAAAACGAAAAGACTGAATAACTTCAGTGATGGTTTGCTAATGCATATAATATTTTAATTACTTACAGTATCTTGTCTATACAATTGCATAGGTAATGAGGCAAGCATTAATATTCTGTATTTTAAATTATTGAATTCCTAATAATATCAACAGCTTCATTACTAGTTCCAGAAAACCTAAAATATATTCCTGATAATACTCCTGCCATCAATACCAGTTTTTTGTGAAAAAAGGGATGTAACTATTTGAAATTATGTAAAGTGCAGGTTCCTGTATCACAAAAGTATTAAATTAAATAATGGAAAAAGACCATGGTTGAGTCAGGTATCTATTTCCTATAATACCAGTTGTTTGTCTGTAATTATCTTTTCTATAGGTTCCAGAGCCATAGAGAATTTGAAAAAAGTATAGAATAAATGATATTGGTCTCAATACCATTCCTTCCATTGCCACCATGTATTGGCAAGGAGCATCCACCACTTATCACAGCGCAACCCCTGGAGATCCCAGGGTCATGATGCTTATGTGTGATACTTTGTGTTAGTCCATGATACAATTATTAATCAATTGGAGGTTCACCCAATACGGATATAATATTTTGATAATTTAAAAACACCTAAGATTCCCTTCCACATTCAAAATCTGCTATCATAATATTACCTTTGGTATATAAGTAAGTAATATCGAGTAAGTAACCATAATTATACTTAGATTCGCACCAATGCTTTTCAGAAATGTATGTAATAGCTCATCATAAAAAAGAGTATAATAATGTATCCATTATGTACCTACTATAACTATGTTTAATAAATAAAAATTTTGATTCTGTAGTTATATTTTCAATTCTTGAAAAATTTCAATAACTAGTAAATGACTGACTGAACACTTAAGCCCAGAAAAAAGGGGCAGCACTCAATTTTGATATGAAAAAACTGAGCTGAATCTACAGTTCATAGTATAATAGCAATCTATGGGCCACACCATGCGGGAGAAGCATCTGTGAATATTTTTATTAACTCAAAAGAACTGGCTATGTTTATAGACCAAGCCAAATGATATGATATATTCATTGCAGTGTTTATATCATAATTATCATAAAAACAAACTGGCAAAAAAGAGGGTGTACTATTAGGTACCTCTCTGCCTAATCCTTCGGGGATTACAGGTGTGATGTTATTTTACCATAACTTATTTTACCATAACTATCTCTTAGAACAAGGTATTTGTTCCATTCGAGTTTCTTAGTGAATAGAATCCTATAGTAATGGCTGGACAATATTAAAGTTTTAAAAACCTTAAAAACAATTTTAATTCGACTTTTCATCAATAAATTCTAAATTATTTCTTTTCTCTTCAGTGATGTTAAGGCTTGTCTTGACTTGTTAAGCTATGTGAATAGTATTAAGAAGTAAACCTAGAAGTTTACAGTGTCGGATAGGTATGAAATGACATTTCTCTTTGGTTCTGATGATTGCATGTTTTCTAAACATTATACATCTCTTAAAAAATTAAAAGGCCTCTCTAAGGGTCCTTTGTAACCTGTAATGGGTTTCAATGTTTTTGTTATTTATGTTTATGGGGCTGAACATAATATTGAAAACATAGCATTTGCCTTGTCTCATGCAATAAGCATCCAATCCAATGAAACAAGAAAAAAAAAAGTAGTTAAAAAACTAAAAAACCCGACTGAAAAAACTGAAAATCAAAAAACAAGCCCATTTTAAATTAAACAAAACTTTGAAGCAGGCGGGGGTCCATTCTATTTTCATTTTTTCTTTTCTTTTTAATATTCAAATGAACCCCGCCTGCTTCCAAGTTTTGTTTAATTTAAAATGGGCTTGTTTTTTGATTTTCAGTTTTTTCAGTCGGGTTTTTTAGTTTTTTAACTACTTTTTTTATTTCAAACTTTTTAGTTCTTTTGTGTTAGTTATTTCGTTGGTCGCGTAAAATTCTTCGCAGATGATTTAACTGTTGTGCTTGTTTATAGGATTTGTCACTTTGAATTTCTTTTAACCATATAAGTATTTTATATTTTTGTAATCTCCTTTTAAAACCCTTTAATTTGATACCCTACTCGATGGTATTGAAAACAAAAAAAAATTTGAACTCCGCGATTTGGCCCCCAAAATCCGCAATTTTTCTTTGTTTTTTAATTTTTATGTAGCCTATAACACTCGCGCCATCAAGACGAATCTAACTACGTATATTTCATTCAAATCGGTTCATCCGTTTATGAGTTATGAGGGAACAAAGAAACGGACATACATACATACATACATACATACACGTCAAACACATAACCCTCCTTTTGGGCTTCGCCGCAGTCGGGTAAAAACACATAACCCTCCTTTTGGGCTTCGCCGCAGTCGGGTAAAAACCATTATTCTGTAAAAATTGGTATACTGTTGTATACTAGGTCATCTCCAAGTAAACTAAACATATGTAACGCCTTTTACATAAAAAACGGAAAGCTATATTTTTGTGCCTTTGACAAGGAAAAAATGGTAAGCAAAATTGTTTTTGTAAACATGCCTTTGGGTAACAAAATTCCATTGCTATGAAAGCAATTCACTTCTCTATTTCAGATACTATCTGAATAAATTCAAGTATAGAGATTTTATCATCTAGAGGAGTATCACTCCATCACCACCATCCAATTAAGAATAACTGGGTCGCTTGAGTGACTAGTTTCCAATCATAAATTATATTTTAGTCCACCAACCTGTGAATTTAGGGGGATGATTTCTCCTGGCCACCTGTCTGCTGCACTCGTACTCTTGATGACGCCCCCCCCTCCTTTTTTTTGCATTTCTGCCAGAGGAGGGCCCCGCCAGTTTTAAAAATTTATTGTTAATTTTAGGAGCATTTGCTCTGGGCACCCATGTGCTCTCTCTAGGAGTGAATTTTATGTTACACTCATCTTTAATCCTCAACCAGATTTATTTATAGATTTTTCTGAGATTAGTTTCTCAGCGTCTTCACCCAAAATATATGTTTCCGTCTATGAATGCAACAAACTCTTGAATGTCTTTGTTGTTTACCAACAATAAGAGTGATATGTGTCCACTTGCTTGTATCTTAATGTATACACTAATAACAGAAGCATCATTCAGCTTCTTCATCATCACCATCATCGGTCTATAATGTTCCCACTGCAGGGACTCAGGCCTCCTCTCTAGGAGAGGGATGGGCTATATATAATCCACCACACCAGCCCAGTGCGGGTTGGTAGATTCAGCTTGTATGTAATGTTTGTAAATCTTCTCTTCTTTCTCTGGGTATATATCCACATAAAGTATTTCAAGGAACTTGATTATATAATAATTCTTTCTATGGTACTTACTTCATTTAATTCTTGATCAGCATTTTCAACTTCTATTGTGGTTATCCATATACCAATTCCGGGCAATCATTCTCAACCGATAACGGGAGGATATTTTCTAATCACTGTGGAGGGACAATTTTACTGTCTTCACCCACATAAGGTGACCTCCTATGGTATTTCACCTTCTCGAAGAAAAACATAATGCATGTTGAACAACAACTACACATAACCTGTAAGTTCCCAAAAAACTTCCCGTGAAGGTTATTATATAACAGTCAACCACGGTACTCCCACAGAGCACCCTGTGAAGGTTGCTGAGTTCTCGACATAGCCTTTTAGACCGCGTACGCCCCCACAAGACGTCCCAGGCCAGGCAAGTCGTCCATAATGTATCCATTTTGGACTTCATAGTCCGTTGCTGGGGCTGCTTAAGCCCCCTGACGGCTTCATCGAGCCATCCGAAAGCCTTCCACCTGGACATGCTTTGCCGTGGCCGACGTGGAAATCTCTAAATAGACTCCGAACCCAGGTCGGCCGCAGCAAAGACAATCTCTTCAGATGGGGGTTCATAGACGGCTCAGACCTCAAGTGTGTATGCGGCGTTTCTCCACAGATAATGTCCCACCTTCCATCTTGCGCTGCATGCCCTGACACCTGTACCCTTGACGACCTTATGACTGCATCAGCGAGTGGAGTTCGCATAGCTGAATTTTGGGCCAAAACGATTTAACAGAAATTTGCCATCGACACGCTAAGAAGAAGAAGTCCGTTGCAAGTCGTTCACTTTCCTTGCAGGTTATAATAGAACAGTCAACCGCGTGTGTTCCTACCGAACACCCCCCAGGTTGCTTACGGCATTGCCGGTGTAGGCCATAAGGCCAGGCAAGTTGTTCATAATGTATCCATTTTGGACTTCATAGTCTGTTGCAAGTTCCAACGGAGCGGTCTCAGGTCATGTTAATAGCCAACAAGGGCAAACATTTTAAACTCTCTGTACTCCGATGTAGTGCCCACATGGCAATCATGCCGTTAGTTGCAAATAGGTACGTGCAAAGCGCAAGGCATAAAAAACATACAATATTTTAGATGTAGCGATTATTGCCACATAACAGAGCTTTAGGCTTTTGATTCCAATTCTTCAGCAGTAGGCAAAAAACAAATTAAGGTCACACAAGTGAAGCCATTTTGGTTTCTTACTTCTAGCACTCAAAACAGAGCTAATAGCATTTTATGCGCTTTCCGCAATATCTTTAATATCTTCAGTAGCTTCGACTTTGTTAACACCAACTTTATTTTCCCATTTAAACGTTAAAATAAGACTTATCAACCTAAAAAATAAATAAAAATAATTGGAAAGAATGGCGCCGGTATGACATAAAATCCGAATGAACCTATTTTCAGAAGCGGATGACAGGAGGCATTTGCGTTCGGAATGAAACTTTTTTCTTTAAACTTATGTAGGCGTCGGTGACTAAAAAGCCGAGACTACGT
This sequence comes from Diarsia dahlii, assembly GCA_949775195.1. Classification (NCBI taxonomy): domain Eukaryota; kingdom Metazoa; phylum Arthropoda; class Insecta; order Lepidoptera; family Noctuidae; genus Diarsia; species Diarsia dahlii. The sequence goes on along the minus strand of OX459217.1, from coordinate 8,562,641 downwards.
TAGTTTTCCTAATCATCGAGGACAATACAACAACAAGTTTGTGTTAGTAATAAAGTAGTAAAACTTAAAAAAAAATTAAAGGTTCATCACCATGTTTTGAGTGTATTTACTTACCGTGAAACGTAATTTTTCTTTTTTTTAAAACAATAAATTTGGCGTAGAGTTACTTAGTTTGATGCTCTGAACGCTTGGTTGACGATTTTTTCGTGAAGGGTTCATATTTACACCATCATCATCATCATCAGCCAATCTGATAGAGGCAATGCCATATCTGATAGAGGCCTGCTTAATCACACACCGCTCAGCTCGATTTTCGGCAAATCGGGTATGTGAAATCATCAAATAACCCCTCTCGCTCTGGGCAGAGCGAAAGGGAGTGTCAGATTTCTACTGACTAAAAACCACCCATGTTTCTTCTTAGTTCTTTGTGTCGAGGCCGCGGTATCTCTTTCGAACAACCCGCAGCCCCGATGGGTACCAAACACCCTGCGAACATCGTCGTTCTACCAAGCCGTAGTGAAATTATTAATCTGCAACTTTTTTCTAGGTTTTGGACGCACAACTGCTGATCAATACTCAATTCTCCCGCTGCGTTTACACCGTCATTGGAGTGTACTCGCTTGGCTTCTCCTGTTCGTCCAAAAACAGCGAGTCCCCAGTTATATACACCAGGGTAGCACCTTACATACCCTGGATTGAGAGCGTGGTGTGGGATGGAGTGTAGGCTGGTGAATTGTTAAATAAATTGATGAGTTTATCTATATAAATAAAAAGAGAAGTCCTGACTGACTGACTGACTGACTGACTGACTGACTGACTCATCAACGCCCAGCCCTAACCCTTGGACCTAGAAAGCTGAAATTTTGCACAGAGGTTCCCTTTATAATGTAGACAAGGAATAAGGAAGGATTTTTCGAAATTCGACCCTTAGGGGATATAAATAGGGGATGAAAGTTTGTATGGAAAATCGTAATTTTCACGCGGGCGAAGCCGCTGGCAAAAGCTAGTGAGTAATAAAATAGATTGTTGAAATAAAATGTGTTTGTTCTGGAATACTTTACCTACGATCCTTATCATCATTTGCCTAGTATTTTGAAGTATTTTCAAATCAAACCATCTTTTAAGTGATAATATAGATGGAACGTACCTACAGATCATAATGTTTGATTAACAGAGCGCTATGTTATGCCAGGAGGCGTACAAATATGGTGGGCAAATGCGGTGTCACCTTTGAAGATGCGCACTGAATAGTGAATAGTTAGTTTATTTTTTTATTTTATTTTTTTAGTTTTCCACGTTAGTGAATACAGTTATAATCAGCGCTACACGTTCGATCGATCTCAAGGCTGTGTCGACGACGAGCTCGTCACAACTTACAGCCATGAAATTGTCTTATAGAGAATAGCACTGCTGTAGGTACTCCCTCGATGTTTGTCACTTCCGTGCCGTTTTGTGGGAATAAAAACTACTATAAATAAGCGTAAATCTAGCTGAGGATTACAATTATTACTAAAATATTTGAAATTCATGCAATATGATATTAAATTAGAAAATAAATGATTAAATTACATATTGTTTAGTGCTCTAATGATGTCAGACCCAAATGAGGAATTATTATATGTAATGTCAAAAAAAAAAATATAGATGTCAGACTGAGTCGTCAATAATAAAAAGTAAAAGTATGCTGAAGTTTGATCGCGTATAACCGAATCAGTTTCAATTTCCACTCTTACATCCACAATAGGGCCTTCAAGTTATCTGCTTGCTTGGAGCAGTCAATAACGAAGAGTGGAGCCAAGTCCTTAAGGCCACCTCATTACTGGTGAGAACCTACGCCAGCCGGCTGTAGGTACTTCATTGTACTGGAATGGTCCATGCGCGTAACGCCTGCCAAAACCTTCCTTAGTACTGTTATAGTTCAGGCACGGTATGGTTAAGGGGGGGGGGGGGGTTAGGCTGTTGTGTTAAGTAGTTAAGGTCTTAGGATATTTATAATAAGGTCTGATGTTGGAACGTCATATTTTTAAATAAATGTGCAGAAAATAACTACTACGTGCTTTATTTGTTTAAACTAACTACCGCCAAAAGAGGGACATACCAACATTTGCCTGTTCCTAACTTTGTTGCCACCGGTTTCTAGTTTTTATTATAAATGTATCGACTGCCTATTATATCTGACCTACACAACCCTGTTAGCACGCCCTCGTAAGGCGCGGGCCACACAGAAACACACACACAAATGGCGTCGGGCGCGGACATGGCACGGTCGTATGTATTCGGGCGTGGATATGACGCGCCGTCCGTTCCATTTGAATGGAATAAGGCCGTCCGCGCCATGTCCGCTCCCGACGCCATTTCTTTTCTTTCTTTCTTTTTCTTTTTTTTTTAAAAAAACGTTGCCCCACACTAGGAATTTCTCCTGTATCGTGGGTGCGTTCACAAACATTTAAACTCACATACACAAATACCCAGACCAGTGCCCGCGCCTAAGACTGTTTGTCGTAGGTATAGTGTTGCAGAATTTCTGCGAACATCGAATCTTGACAGATAATATGAGTGGAATAATGTTGTGGTTCATGTTGAAGTCCAAAGGCCTGGTGAGGATAGCTGGTCCTCTCCTGTCCACACAGTATGACTGCATCTAAAGTCTGGTGACCGCAGTTCAGACCACACAGGTATTTCAATAGCTTGAGGTCCTGGGCTCGATTCCCATGTCGAGTTTTTCACTAGCTTGAGTGAGAGAATAGTGTAATTGGATCTATTTTCTAGAAACTTCTTAGTAACAACCACGGAGAAGGCTTTAGACTCGGTCCCTGTTACTTGGGACTTACTCGTAAAAATATAACTGAAGAAATCATCATTTGCCTAACCTTTTCCCAACTATATTGGGGTCGGCTTCCAGTCTAGCTGGATGCAGCTGAATATCAGTATTTTAAATGAAGTGACTGCCTATCTGACCTCCACAACCTAGTGAATGCTGGGTTATACGATATCCTTTGGTAAGACTTTTCAAGTCAGATTTACAGGTCACCGATCCAAAGATCTATAATTATGACGACATGCACGGTTAACGCAGTGATTAGCGATTATTATTACTTAGCGATTGGACTGTTGCGCTCGGTGTCGCGGGTTCGATCCCCGCACGGAATAAGTATCTGTATGGCCTACAGATAGTTGTTTCGGGTCTGGGCGTGTTTGTGTATGTGGTTTTTTAATGTTTGTAAATGCACCCACGATACAGGAGAAATTCCTAGTGTGGGGCAAAGTTTAAAAAAAAAAAAAAAATTATGTAGCAGTCGGACCAACAGCTTAACGTGCTTTCCGAGACAAGGCGGAAAATAGGTATGTAACGGGTGCTCACCCATCGACAGACCAACCTAGGCTAGTACGGCTTAACCTAAAGATCGAACTGTAGATATAACTGAAGAAATGTGGGTACCTACTTTATTAACTACACTTCTGCTAAAGCCTTCGGGGTTACTTACATACACAATGCTCTGTTTTCATTTTCTAGGTCAATCGGGGAGTCGACAACAAATTTAATTATTCCGTCAGATGATTTCCAAAAACTATTGGACACGTATTTTTTCTTTTTTAACTTAAACAATAAATGAAGACGTTACAGTGCTTCGAAAAGTCGCGCGACGTCACAGTATGGTAGATTTTTTACCAAAAATTGACGTCACCGGCCCTTACGATCTACATGTTTTATTTTCGACAATTTTTATTAATTTGATAAAACAAAAAATATGTATCCAATATTTTTCGATAATCTAATAGACGGACTAAATAGAATCATATTTTTTTTGGTCAATCAACTACCCTATTCTGTTGCTTATGATGAAATTGCCAGTGGCTTCGCCCGCTACAATTCGAAAAATTGTCCCACGGTAAAATAAAATCGGGATAGTAACTATCCTATGTCTTAATCCAGGTTCTATCTGTGTACCAAATTTTATCCAAATCCGTTCTGTAGTTTTTGCGTTTTGCTGCATTTAAAAGAAAAGTTTAGAAAAAAAGGCCACAGCGCTCAAAAAACAAAATTGCTACGAATAAAAACAAAAGTGTAAACGAAAATAAGTATGTACTGTTAATATCCATCCCAGTGCTGAGCAAAGGCCTCTCATGACTACCAGTTATTTTGATCCAAGGATCACTGGTCGCTGGTCTTGTCTAGACTGTCTCGTGTGTCTATTAAATAAGAATTTAACAAGAAGAAAATAGTTTAACTACATTCAACGTAACCACAATGTTTGTCTATGAAATGAGTGTCAATGGCAACACTAACAAACCAACCGACAAACATGCAACATCTGTATCTATTTACGGAATATTATTTATTTTATAGGAAAAACAAGCAATAGCACATTAAAAATTAAACATAAGTAATATCTTAAAACTAAAATATTTATACAATTATTATAAGAATTTTAAACAAGCTAGTAACAATACAAATACACAACCTATAACACAAAACATTTTTAAGCAACCAAATATTATCTTATTCTACACAACGGTCATTACCCTGGAACATTATCCGGTTTATAAAAAAAAAGAAAAAGAAAAAGTAAGTTTGCGTGTGTATGTATCATTATGTTATTATAATATATTAATATATAGTATTTAAGGTAGGTATTCTTTAAATTACTTATTAGAGTTGATCGGATTGGCCACTTATAAATGCATTTTACTTAAAAACAGAATGCCGATTAAATGGAACTCATTGTCGTATGTTTCAACCAAACGATTAAGTGGTGAACACGAGCCAGGCGATGGATTTACAGAAACTAGTAGCAAATAGTCGTCGAGTGCGTATCTCACGTACATGAACTGTTCGAGGAACCAGGTATATAACACAGACTCCTAACTAAGTTCTGACAATCAAAATGATTACGGTACACATTGAAAAGAATCATAACTACCAGAAGTTTCCATCTTGACTTTAAAGACAAAAGATCATATTTTGTAAGAAGTAAGTAGGTGATATTCCTGGCCATTTTTTTCCGATAACATCATACGGGAGGAGGGTCTGGACGTATGCTCTTCCAAGTTAACTCAATAATTTGCCTAAGGAAACAGTTAATTAGTTAGAAAACAAAAAGGCTCGACAAATAAAAAATATATTAAAATCATACTTCACCGATGGAATCTATACAGGGGAAGGGCATACTCGTACATACCTGTGGACCCACTTCCTGACACTGACTATTAGGCGTGTAATTCATCTATTATTTAAACGATATACGCACATCATAATGTTAAATTGAGAGATGGATTGAGCGTTATATTCAATAGTTTCAATTTTTTTTTAAACTATTTTTTTTTTCGAATTCAGTGCTTATGAAAACCCACTCTTTCACACAGTTTTAGGATTGATTTTCGAGTTTCGTCGGTAATTTCACTCTCCAATAGATCGTCAATGTATTCAGCCGCGAAGTACTCCGCAATCAGTCTGTGTATAAACAGTGGGATATCGCCTGCTATACTGTGTATAAAACCTGACTTTTCTGTTCCTAACTTAAGGTTTTCAATAGTTTCCCTAACTTCTTTTAATTCTTTCACACTAAATAGTGGAGCTAAATCTGGGTAGAAAACTGTGTACGCTCCTAACTTTTTATGTAAAGATAAAATATATGCTCGGTCTCGTTCAGTAGTCGTTATGTTGTTTGAAATACATGTGTCGATTTTGTCCTTTTCTGTGTAACGAATTTTGTTGAGTTTACGTTCAACGAAATGTTGGTAAAGCTGAAAGGCATCTATTCCTGCAGATACGAGGATCTTCTTCTTCGAAGAGGCGATATTATTATCATTATTAAGAGGGGCAAGATCATGATTCTCGTTAAACTCGGGACTTATACCAAATTCATGTTCACCGTAATAGTAATCACATAATAAGTGTAGATGCAGCGGAGTTGCAAAAATGTCTTCGACCTCATAGGGATAAGAAGTGTATAGGGTGAGTTCATCCATATGACCATCTATAACGGCTGTCACAACATTTACAAAGTTTAAATGAACTTTAATTCCTGGTTCAGTTCTGAACTGTTCTATTGGATGAGTACGGAGTAATTGTACAATACAACGCGGGCGATAACAGGGTTTACTTATGAATCGCTTGAGATCCGCGGATTTTGATTTTCTATTTACACAATATTTTTTGATGTATATTATTTTTTCAACTTCTGAAAAGCCTTCTAATTCATACGATCGTCCGAACTCTTTTTCTAAAATAGATTTAATGTGGTTATATGATCTGCTAGTGATCCAGATTTTATGCTGTTGAGGGTAACTCCTGACGGACTTCACCAATGAGAGTGCTTCGTCCGCATAGTGCGGGAAGATCTCATCATATCCATCGAATAGAAATATCAGGTTACCACTATTGTAGAACTGTAAGAACAATTCTAACCTAAAAGTATCTGGTGCATTGCCTGTAATGTCTGTTGGCAACTCGGCTTTTATTTTATCTTCTGTTATACCGACCGCTATCTGGGCTATGAAATGTAAACTCATTTCAGGGTCGATGACTGTTTTATCTTTCTGCCACTTACTGAATATTTTCGAGTACTCCACCAGGTTTATTCTTACAATCCAAGTGCTTGGGTCGAGTTCCTTCGTTTTAATTGACAAATGAGTTAGTAGAGTTGACTTGCCCATGCCAGGCATAGCAGTAACTAGTATCACATGATCTTGTAAATCGTGCAGAGTTTGTATTAATTTATCTTTGACTTCATCAAACGCATCCTCTTCTGTTTTCTTGATGCGACTGACGCGTCTATCAGTGTACAAGTATTTGATTTTATCGTAATTCCGGTTTCCTATCGGCATCCCTATTTCAAAGAATTTATTTTTAAGCATTTCATGGAAAATGTCTCTTTTTATACGTTTCCTTGCCTCTTCGTCTTTTACAAAGACACCTAAGCTTAATTCTTCCTCTTGAAATATCACTTTGGTGTTCTTTAGGAACATTTGCTGCGATTTATCGCTCAAATCAATTAGATTATTTGCAAAATCCTGTGCATATCTAACAATTTTATTTGGTACTACCGGTTTTACCTTTGTAACAATAAATAGGGGCGCTTTTACTACGTTTACAATTTCATTAAAGTTTGCATACCACTTTCCATAATTTACAAAAATTACAGTATCCTGAGGTTTCACCAAATCATTGCGTAAAGTTTTATTCGGCATTAGATTTGAAATGTATTCTAAGTCTAAAATTACGTGCGTCTTGTCATTTAAAGATTGTGTTAATTTAGCAACAGTAAATTCACAATTGTCTGTAACAATGATTTTGACATTTGTCTCATTTGTACATTGCTCATCCAAAGAAAGCTTGAATGCCCTGAGGGCTGCTTCACTAAATGTATATTTTAAGTTTTGCATCTTGTGTGTCTCTATCATGTTAATGACAGATAATAGTGATTGGTGAATAACATCTTTTGTTGCGTTCTCAAAGTGTTGACTGTGTTTTGTAAGATATTCCGCCGTATTATGATTCATCCACCAGTCTTGGATTGCTTTGTGATATTTTAAGAATACCGCGTCAGCTCTTGTTGAATCAAGGTATATACCATCACAAGGATGATTTCTCATTTCGAATTTTAAATTATCATCAATGTCTTGCTGTTTTGACTGATTGGTGAAAAATATCAGTTGTCTTAAGAAGTCTTTCACCAAATTCTCATCGTGTTCACTTGCGCGAAATGAGAGCTTCGTAAACGTTTTTACCTTCACATTTATTCTGTACTCTTGTAAGTTACTTATTTTCGTTTGCAAGTTTAGATACAGTCTTTTAGCAAGATTACCTTCTATAGATTCGATATTATCAGCAAACTTCATTAATTCAGAGTTTTCATCGGGAACGAAAACATTGCCGACTGCACCAGACAAGCCACCGTTAACCCGAAGGAGGCCTTTGTCAAGGGAATTGTCGATAGTAATGATAGTATAAGGCTCTTTAGGATCTTTATCGGATGCAACGCTAATCAAACTAACTATTGTTGAACACAGTTCATTCAATATGCTCTCGACTTTAGTGTCTCTTATTGTTAAATCCTTATTTCCGAACGACGGTGGAACTTTAAACATCGAGGCTTCTAATATTTTTCTAACAGCCTGATTAATTGCTTCATCGACTGTTGTTTGAGGAACGCTCACATCATTCAACTTTTGTTTTAAATTTTCAGTTATTTCTGAAGATTTTATAATAAATTTAAAATTGCCATTTTTGTAAGCAATAACAGTTCCAATTAGTTAACTTAAAACATCAACTTCAGACGGTTCGTTGAAGAATTTATCCAGAAGAATATTTCTATCCAGCGTGGTATTTTCCTGGCTCATTTGTTTCAGGTTCCTCTTTACCTGTTCATAGAGAGTATTTTTGAAAATCAGAATAAAATGTTCGTTAGTATCAAAGAAGTCATGTCGGAAGTTAGCGATTCGTTTTCCTTCATCATCACGAATCTCGAAAACTCTTTGCGCCAGAATATAGTGATAACGCGACACGTACTCGTCCATCAGTACCTCTTTATTACGTGTATTAAGTATTTTCCCGAAATACTCTGCAAGTGCTACAATTTCTTCTTCCAAAATGACTTTACTTAACACCGCCACGTCCTCGGCATCGTACGCAGGTTGTAAGTAAGAGCGGTCTTTACCAGTGGCTATTAGATCTTTCAGTTTCGTAGTATAGTCAGTCGGGACCAAGTCTTTATGAAAGTTATAATATTTAGCATTTGTGTACATAACAAATAGGCATTCTGTTTTACTAAAGTCCCCTCCGAACAGTATGCCTTTATCCTTTAGGTCGAATGCTCGTCTAATTTTTAAGTAACTTTGAAAACACATTGTCAGATCTTGTTTGACATTAAGCGATAAACATTTGTCCGCTTCTTTGTGTTTGATTTGAGCAAACACAGCCATTTCCTTGGCAAAGCCGTTAACTTTAACCCTTAGGCATATGTCGTCAAATCCTCCTATTAAATCAACATTTGCAGCTAAATAAAACTCTTCGATTTCGTCGTCATGTTTAGCTCGGAAATTCAGCACACTAAGCAGTTTAGACTCGTAAAACTGGCCATGTGCACTAGCAGTTCCAGGGCGCTTCTTATACATTTCATTATTCGTACCTAATTTCTGACGTCTGACTTTACTTGTCATGTTTCAAGGCTTTGACTGGTGTTTTATCACCTGCAGTGGGTGGAGAATGGAATGGAAACGTGTAGCGGAGACCCCAAATGACATGAACAAGGGCAGGACGATGATAAGTCAGTCCGACTTCGTTCGGGTCAATTGCGATTCAGCCTCGGGAAATGATCAGATTGTTTGTAAACCGGTTTCAAGTAATTTCAAAGGTTTCTCTGGACACAAGAACGAAAGTACTCGTATTGAACAGACTTACGCGTCTTTCACTTGAGCTAACTGTAAGGTAGATACATACATAATAATATTGTGAGGTGTCGGTAGATCTCAATAAAGTTAGTTAGACTCCAACCGTGGTTTCATTACGTTGCACTGGCGACGAGTCCGGCGTAAAATATATTTTTTACGTAGAATCTACGCGTATTGTGCACCAAATTTTGTTGAAGTTCGCTCGTTGTGCGGTGTTGTTGCGATAATAAAATATTTTCGCAATGCCAATCGGTAAAATCGAACCATTTGATTTAACTTCCAAGCAATGGCCGGCGTACGTACGACGTGTCAATCAGTTTATAAAACTTAACGAGATCAAACCGGAATTGAAAGTGTCGATGTTAATTACAGTGGTCGGCGATGCAACTTATACTTTAATGTGTGATTTATGCGCACCAGCTAATCCAGAGGATAAAACAATGGAAGAGCTAATTGAATTAGTGCGAGCTCACCTCGAGCCACAACGGTCCGATATTGCCGAACGCCATATTTTTCGTCAAAGGAGACAACGACCAGGCGAATCGTTGACCGCATACTTACAGAGTTTAAAGCATCTTGCGGTCACTTGTAATTTTGGCAACCGACTAGAAGAGGACCTCAGAGATCAATTTGTATCGGGGCTGGCGAGTGAAGTGATGAGATCTAGAATTTTTGCGGAGAGGTCGATCGACTACAAGAAAGCGGTGGAGCTAGCTCTGGCTCTGGAGGCGGCGGACCGGCATGCCGAGATAAGCGGCGGTGGCCCGGCCGCGACGGGGAGCGCGGGCGCTGGCAGCGGCGCAGGCGCGAGCGCGGGTGGCAGCGAGGCGGGCGAGGGCCTGCACGCGGTGCGCGCCCGGCCGAGCGCGAGCGGCGCGCGCCAACAGCGCGCGGAGGGGTCCGCGACGCCCGCAGGCGCAGGCGGCAGCGGAGCCCGCGGAGGCACGGCATGTTGGCGGTGCGGTAAAGGTCATCCGGCAAACAGGTGCCGTTTCACGAATTACAATTGCGATAATTGTAATCAACGCGGCCATTTACGTGTGATGTGTGAGAAAGTGCGTAATCGTAAAAGTGTTGATGTTCAACGTCAAAATTTCGTTGGTGAAGATACCGAAGACGATGACTTTTTTAACATGGTGGTATCCTCAGCTCAAGGTAACCAACCTTATTTTATAAATGTGCAGGTGGATTCTGTAATGTTAGAGTGCGAGATTGATACCGGTAGCCGTATTTCTGCAATCAATGATAGTTGTTATGAGTTGTTATTTAGTGACAGATCCTTGCAAACCGATAATTTGATTTTGCGCAGCTATTCAGGCTCGAAGATCGAACCGCTCGGATATATTTCAGTTAATATTAAATTTAATAATGTAATAGCTACTAATGTTCGATTGTATGTAATAAAAGGCGGCAGTAGGCCGTTACTAGGTCGAGACTGGCTCGCTGCTTTAAATGTAACACAAATAAACATTAATAAATTAATTGAAGAGGATAAATTAATCAGTCAATTGGTTAAAGAATATCCTGAAGTGTTTACAAAACAGCTAGGCACTTGTAAGAAATCGTTACGGTTACAGCTCGCAGACAGCAGCAGTGTATACGTGCGCGCGCGGCCCGTGCCGCTAGCGCTGCGGGCGCGGGTTGAGCGCGAGCTGGAGCGTCTCCAGCAGGACGGCTCCATATACCGCGTCGAGCACTCAGATTTTGGGACTCCTATAGTGCCTGTAGTCAAAAGTAATGGGGAACTCAGGATTTGTGGTGACTATAAAATCACCATTAATCCCAAGTTGAAACGTGATTTTTATCCACTTCCCCGTATAGAAGAGTTATTTGCGAACTTTAGTAACGGGGAGGAATTTACTAAAGTGGATTTACGACATGCTTACGAACAGGTGCTTCTAGATCCGGAATCACAAAAATTTACGGCGATTACAACACATGTAGGGACGTTTGCTTATAGGAGAACGCCGTATGGTTTATCTTGTGTACCAGAGCAATTTCAGAAAATGATGGAGGAGACACTACGCGGCATTCCGGGCACGGTAGTATTTCTCGATGATATCTGCATAACGGGCAAAGATAGACACTCACACATGCGCAGTCTACGGGCTGTCCTCGAACGATTACGTCAGATGGGCCTCACTGTAAAGTTAGAAAAATGTACTTTTTTACAAAAAAGTGTTACTTATTTAGGGTTTATTATCGATAAGAGCGGGTTGCATCCCGACCCCGCTAAGCTCGACGCGATTGCCAAAATACCCACACCTACTGATGTGACACAGTTAAAAAGCTTTCTCGGTCTTTTAAATTACTACGGGAAATTCATCCCTAACTTAAGTTCATTGCTTCACCCGATGCATTATCTTTTAGGTAAAGGTGTGAAGTGGAATTGGGATTCGCGTTGTGCACAAGCAATGGAGAAAGCAAAGAAGATATTGTTAAGCGATAAGGTCTTGGCTCATTATGAGGAGGGGCGGCCGCTCGTGTTGTCGGTGGACAGCAGCGCGTACGGTGTGGGGGCGGTCCTAGCACATCGGTATGAGGATGGTAGCGAGCGGCCAGTCAGTTGCACTTCGCGCACGCTAAACGGTGCGGAGCGCAACTACAGTCAGCTAGACAAAGAAGCTCTAGCAATTTATTTTGGCATTACAAAACACCATCAATACCTCTATGGTAGGCGGTTCACTTTGCGTTCTGATCACAAGCCCCTGACATATATATTCCATGAAAATAAGGGTATTCCGCAGACGGCAGCCAGCCGTCTGCAGCGCTGGGCCGCACGACTAGCGGGTTACGATTTTTCTATTGAATTTGTGAAATCAGCGGATAATGGTCCGGCTGACAGTTTATCACGTTTGCCCTTGGCACACGAGCGGCAACCCACTACTCACATAGATTATTTACATTATGTCGAAGAATCATTACCTTTAGATTTTAATGATGTAGCTAAAGAGACTCAGCGGGACCCGCTGCTTTGTAAAGTGTTAGGTTACCTGTTGTTTGGGTGGCCGGCATCGCCTAGTTGTGATGAAGAAAAGGTATTTTTTGCTCGTAAAGAACATTTATTCACAGATCGTGGTTGTATTATTTATCAATACAGAGTGGTAATTCCACAAAAGTTACAACCAGAAATTTTAAAAGAGATCCATAGTGGCCATTTAGGCATGAATAAAATGAAAAACATTGCTCGTAATTACGTTTACTGGCCCAATATTGATAGGGACATAGAGGACGCTTGTCGGGCTTGTGACGCGTGTAGGTCGGTGCGAGACGCGCCTAAGCGCGCTCCGCTACACCCATGGGAGTACCCGTTACACCCGTGGCAGCGCGTACACGCTGATTTTTTTGATTGCGCGGGTAAACGATTTATAATTTTAATAGATGCCCACTCAAAGTGGATAGAGACAGTGGTCATGGGAGGTACATCAGCTAGTGCCACTATTACCACTTTACGGTCTATTTTTGCACGGTTCGGTCTCCCATCACAACTAGTGACCGATAATGGCCCGCCTTTCTTCTCGGAAGAATTCAAACAATATTGTCATAAAAATAGAATAAGACATTCGACATCGGCGCCGTACAGACCCCAAGGAAATGGCGAGGCAGAGAATGCCGTAAAAACAGTAAAGAAAGCAATTAAAAGAGCTATTTTTCAAAAAGAGGATATATTAGCAGCTTTGTATCGCTTCTTATTCCAATATAGAAATTGTGAGCACGCTACTACAGGGGTGTCGCCGGCTGTCGCACTTTTCGGACGTCGCTTGCGCGGGCGCCTTGATGTGCTACGTCCGGACGGGGCGACCGTAGTACGCGCCGCGCAGGACAGGCAGGTGACAGCCGCCGGCGGTCGTCACAAACCACTCGCGGTGGGCGACCATGTACTAGCGAGAGATTATTCCAAGAAAGGGGACAAGTGGGCGAAGGGTTACGTATCAGAGATAACTGGCCCAGTTTCTTGTAAAATAAACATAGGGGAAGGGGTGGAATGGCGTAGACACCACGACCAACTTGTCCCACTTCGTGGACCAAGTCGCTATTCACTATCGTGTACAAGCACTCCGCCGATAGTGGAAGAAACCGAGGGGTCTGACGGTCAAGAGACACCAACAGAAGCAGAGGCGACTGGCGCGTCGGGTATGTCTGCTGCGCAGGCAGTGTCGGAAGTAGTAGATTCTGGAGACGAGTTTGGGGACGCGTTTGATGGTAATGATTTCGGTCGGGTTCAGTCGGAAACTCAGACTCCTCCACCGCCGCCGCCAGACGCCTCCGCCCGTGCCAAGAGAGCGTACAACAGGTCTCAGAATAAATATTAAACTATGTCAACGTGTTATTATAATACAAGCTTATCTTTATTTGGTTTAGATTTAGTTATTGTTAAGTATATATTTTTAACTGTATACTTTGGTTTATTGGGGGGATGTGTAAGGTAGATACATACATAATAATATTGTGAGGTGTCGGTAGATCTCAATAAAGTTAGTTAGACTCCAACCGTGGTTTCATTACGTTGCACTAACATGAACAGTTGCTACAACAGATTAGTAATTTAAATAGGTAACAAATAGAAACTTAGAAATAAATGGAGCGCATCACGCTATCACCTTGCTGGTTAGTGAATATTTTCTCCCTGGCAGGAGCTATTCGTCTCTTCGTGATGCTACACGGGTTTGTATCTGTGGTTCTTGAGATATAGTTGACAGTTTCAAGTAGATATTCGGTGATCTGCAACCTGGAACATAACAAAGAGCTCGGCTTAAATAAATTGTGGTTGGATGACGTTTTGTTGGGATTAGTGATGTGCCGTTACCATTTTACCATCACCAGTATTTTAGTATAGGGAAATATTCCCAGTAAGTTTATTACCGGTAATATTCTCTAAAGCTGGTAATATAGTTTGATACCGTTTTGTCAATTCCATTTAAAACGCGCACGTGTACCTACCTATTGAAAGGCATTTGCATGTGGCTGAAATGAGAATGCTTAGGGGGATGTGTGGTATTACGCGAATAAGAAATAAGTACATAAGAGGAAGTCTGAAAATGGCGCCGGTGACTGAAAAGTTGTGTGGAAATCGGTTGTCGTGGTATGGGCATGTGATGCAGAGGAGGACTCCGCCGTTCTGGTGAATATAGAAACCTGGGGTACTCACGCTTTGTGAACACGATATCTGCGTCTGGAGCGTTGAAGTTGTGGCCGCTGTGGCTTCTGGCTGATCTCGCGAGTAATTATGATGCACTGGAATTTGAGAGGAGAAACACTATTAACACAAATTCAAAAATCTTTATTTGTGACATATAGGTATAAAAAAAAAAAGTAAAAAACTAAAACCCGACTACGACAAAAAAAACGACGCTGAAAAAGTATGAAACAAGATTATCAGGATAGAACAAAAAGAAAAGCCGTAGTCACACGGTATTAAAGTGTTTAGGTTGGTACCTATAACGTGTGACTACGGCTTTTCTTTTTGTTCTATCCTGATAATCTTGTTTCATACTTTTTCAGCGTCGTTTTTTTTGTCGTAGTCGGGTTTTAGTTTTTTACTTTTTTTTTTTATTTAAACAATTTTGGTGTTAAATTTTTTTATTACTCTTGACTTTTTGTCCGCTAGAGGGCGTGATTTTAAATTTGAGCAATATTTTGAAAATGTACAAGTGAGGCCCTTTCAAATGATACCAAACACGGCGTATTTATCTCCATTTTTATTTTTTAAGCCTTACTTTTTGTCCGCTAGAGGGCGCCAAATCGATTTTTGTGAAATGTCACGTAGCCTATGTTCAGCCGAAAATTAAGACGGTTCTAACGATACCTCATATGTCGAGTTCCGATAAGTAGATTAGAAGCTATGAGGGAACAGATGAAGATACACACATACATACATACAAACATACATACATACATACATACATACATACATACATACATAGCCAGTCAAAATCATAACCCTCCTTTGGCTTTGCCGTAGTCGGGTAAAAAGAGTACACGATCTTTACTTATTATTGTAAAAAAATCTAAAATATTGTTATTACAATTAATTACTTAATACTAATTTTATAATAAAATAGACATAAAACAAAATCAAATTTTAAACAAAACAAAATAAGTAAACAATCTTATTGAACTTAGGTACAGCTAATAAAAGTGATAAAATAAAATTTATTTTTATTTATCTTCTAAGTATGCATTAATAGAATAATATGCATTTTTAATTTAAAAATATGGAGGGATTTTTGAACTTATTGGAACCTCTCTCTGCTCTTATTGATTTGGGAAGTTTGTTAAATATTTTCGGTGCCATTCCTAGGAAACTTTTTGAGGAAAGGGCTGTTTGATGGGATTGTGATTTTAGCACCTTAAGCACCAAGAAAAGAGGAAGT
Source organism: Diarsia dahlii (assembly GCA_949775195.1). NCBI lineage: Eukaryota > Metazoa > Arthropoda > Insecta > Lepidoptera > Noctuidae > Diarsia > Diarsia dahlii. The sequence continues at coordinate 8,546,874 of OX459217.1, read as the reverse complement.
TGGTTGGGTTGGGAGTCTTGGCTGGCATGTCTTACCGAATTGCGCGTCTCTCGTTCGTGTCCACGCCTGGTTCTCCACCTATCTGGGCTGGTTGCCTGACTGGCTTTGGCTCGAAGGTGCAAATTGTGGCTGCAGATTAGAAAAATGGACTCTAGGTATCTCCAATATAAAATTGAGACAACTTACTCTTTCGAATACAAAAAGATAAATAAATAAATCAATATCTGTATATTCCCATTTTTCGAATAAAATATGTACATATGTATTTTAAAGTTATAGCTAAAATACTGACTTGCACAGAAATTTTTCACACTAACTGCGGTACTCAGAGATATTTAATGTTTACTTAAGCCGTCACTTAATAAAAAAAGAGCTCTCCAGGTTGGTAGGTAATGGTCAGACAAAATCTGAGTCATCGCATCGAAATGAAGAAAAATAATTGTCATTAGCTACTTACATGTATGTATTAAACGAAAAGTGGTTCCAACACAACTTTATTAGGGCTCTGATCACAATATGACACTTGTGTTAACAAAATGGTTCTTCTTGTTTTATTTTTTTGTATTACTACAATTACCGAAAGGATGACCTATCTACCAATATTGTACTATTTCTGACATCAGAACATGACCGGCAGTTCGCTCGCACAACACAGAATGACTCAAAGTAGGAGACAATGAAATGATTAAAAAGATATTTATAAATATTTGAGTGTCTAAAAATATGATAATGAGGTGTCTGTGCGCTATCTAGCGGCTATCCGAAAAAAAAGATTGCACAAAACGAAATTACGCGGGATTTTTAAAGATCATCTGTACAAATATTTCGTAGTTTGTACACAAAAATGAAAGAGCCCAGTAGTCCAATAAAACAACACTTTTAAATGAACTTAATTGGCTAGACTTTCCTGACTAAAAAAAAATATGATTCTGTTTAGTCCGTCAGTTAGTTTAGATTAGTTTTAGATTTAGGTACCAAATTAATAAAAATTGACGAAGATAAAACAAAGATCAAAGGTCAAAGATCATGAATTGGGGCTTTGTGGCGTCAATTTTCAATTAAAAATTTACCTACTGTGACGTCACACGAGTTTTCGAAGTACTGTATCGTCTTAATTTTTTACCCACGACGGAACAGAGACGGTATATGCGTTTGGGGTGAGAGGTTGTTTGTTTGTTTGTTTGTGTTTGTGCAAATACATGTTACCATTTTTCTCCAAAACTGCTCGTCCGATTTTGATGCAGTTTTCAGTTATGGGTTCGGGTTTGATTGGTGCATGTTCTTAGATAGGTGTTACGGTGACAACTCACCAGGGGGCGCTGCATCAAACATTTTTTGTGCAAATCAAAGTTGCCATTTTTCTCCAAAACTACAAGTCCGATTTTGATTCAGTTTTCAGTTATGGGTTTAGGTTTGATTGGTGCATGTTCTTAGATAAAAAAGTAAAAAGTATAAAATAAAAAGCAAAATTAAAATTTTTGAAAAAACCCTCGACTGTTAAAAATTAATTGAGAAAAGGATAAATTAACATAAAACACCCACCTTAAAAAACCCAAGAATGTCCGTCGGAAGCTGAACATTGCAAAACTAGTTCATTTAATGGCAGCCCCCGACGGACATTCTTGGGTTTTTTTAAGGTGGGTACTGGGTGTTTTATGTTATTTTATCCTTTTCTCAATTAATTTTTAACAGTCGTGGGTATTTTCAAAATTTTTAATTTTGCTTTTTTTGTATACGTGAAAAAAGATAAAATATTTGTGTTCAATATTTTTTGGAAAGCTATCTGACGGAGTAGTTAGATTTTTTTGTCAAGTACCTACCCAATTACATTTGTTAAATTCTGAGTGAATCCTAAAAAGTGAACACTGGTTTTAAAGATGCTCAGTATGAGGTCCTGGGTTCAGTCCAACAAGAAAAATTGGTGTTCTTAGAGGTCATAAAAAATACTATTATTTGGTGGTTCAACAAAATAAGAAAAAATATTCTCAAAACTTTGCATTTATTTATTTAAAACAAAAGTAACATTTTTGAATTTTTTAAATGTAGCCAATAAAAGTCAGTCATTCATTTTGAAAGCAACTTTTTTGTTCAATTCTCTTGCTCAGAATGAAATAGAAACCCAGTCCAAATCAGATTCCTTCGCCATTTCCAACGATCTTATTGCGAGGAGGTTGTCAAGCGAATTGGCTATTTGACAAATCGTTAAAAAATCATAAAATGTTACCTATGTTGTACATTTCTGTGGCACTGTCTTTGTCTAGTACGTCATTTAAAATCAGTTAAAACTAAGCCATTTTTTATCGATATTATTACTTTTGTCACACATCGTGTTATTTATGTTAGTTCTTTGAAATAACATTTTCGTGAATTTCGAACAGTAGTCAAATACCCAATTTGAAAGATTGTAAATTTGTAAATCAAGAATTATTTAATAATAATAATAATAAATTCATTTATTCAGGTAATTTTACACCCGTTACCATGTCAATCACAATACAAACATGAATAAAATATTAAAATTCAGATAAAAATAAATGATAATAATAATGATTATGAATATTATTAAATTAAAAATATAAAAACAATACACACAAACATACAAATAAAAGTCAAATTACTATTAAAAATTCAAATAAAATGAATACACACACAAACAATTAAAAAGTTATTCATTAACGCAATAGGGTGCGCCATAACCCTACCCACACCCACAGTTGGTGACTTTATTTATTAATTATATTTTAATGTTGACAAGTTTCGTGGTCTTATTTTATATAACCTGCGCCACGCAAACCTTTTCTGTCACATTGGCAATAAAGGCTGCAAAAAATTACTGTATATCAATTGAAAAAAACACGATAACGTGTTAAACATTATTTATTTATTAATAAACATATGTAATTTATTTTAACAGGTAAGACCCAAGCTAACAAAAGTAGTCATAATTACTAATTGTCCAGTCCCAAGTAACGTAATGAAGGTTGTGGAAAACTACTACTCCAATTTATACAGTTCCCGCACACCAGGGCCAGATTCGCGGCGGAGGGATCCCAGGGCGCCGTTGGTTAAGCATAGGACTGAGGACTTGCCGGAGATAAGTTTGTACGAAATCAAGCATGCCCTCAAGCTCATGAAATCAGCGAAATCGCCAGGCAAGGACAAGATAACGTACGAATACCTGAAGTACGGTGGAAAGCCTGTGTTAAAGCAACTCAAATTGCTTTTCAATAAGGTGTTGTTTGAGGGTGTAGTACCAGATACATGGAAGAATGCGGTTGTGATACTTCTACATAAAAAAGGGGATATAACCAAACTTGAAAACTACCGACCAATTTCTCTACTAAGCCATGTGTATAAGCTTTTCACTAAAGTGATCACCCTACGCTTGACCAATAGACTTGATTCTGCCCAGCCAGTGGAACAGGCGGGCTTTCGATGTAATTTTTCGACTATTGATCACATTCACACTGTCAGGCAAGTTGTAGAGAAGTGTACTGAATACAATAGACCTTTGGTAGTAGCCTTTATAGACTACGAAAAAGCGTTTGACACGGTGGAGCACTGGGCCGTTATACAATCTCTGCAAAGATGCCAGGTCGACACGAGATATGTGGAAGCGATCAAAGCAGTTCTACCAAAGTGCAACGCTACAAGTGAAACTCCACGAGCTCACTGAGCCGGTGCCAGTCAAGAGAGGGGTTAGGCAAGGGGACACTATTTCACCAAAACTATTTACCTCATGTTTGGAAGACATCTTTAAGCTTCTTGACTGGTCAAACAGAGGTATCAACATCAATGGTGAGCGCCTAACTCATCTCCGATTTGCGGATGACATAGTCATTTTTGTGGAAAACCTGGAGGACCTATCAGCTATGATCGGAGAGCTTTATGATGCATCAGTGATTGTTGGGCTAAAGATGAACACATCGAAGACCAAAATGATGTGCAACAATCCCGACATAAATCACATTACTGTGCATGGGCATGCCATAGAAAGAGTGAAGGAATATGTCTACTTGGGACAAGCCTTGAACCTTGCCAAATTCGGGCAAAATAGCGAGACTGAGCGCCGCATCCGCCTAGGCTGGGGAGCTTTTGGCAAACTGTCCGAAGTGTTCAAGTGCAGGAGTATTCCCATTAACCTCAAGCGTCGGACCTTTGAACAATGCGTCCTACCAGTTATGGTCTACGGAGCCGAGTCATGGACGCTGACAAAGCAGGTGATGCACAAGCTCCAAGTCACCCAAAGAGCCATGGAACGGGCTATCTTAGGTATCTCTCTACGTGATCGAATCAGGAACACAGAGATCCGGAAGAGAACAAAATTGATCGACATAGCCCATGTGATCGCTAGCAGAAAATGGAAGTGGGCGGGCCATATATTCCGTAGACATGACAAAAGGTGGGGTAGTCGGGCGCTTGAGTGGAGGCCTAGAGTAGGGCATAGAAATGTAGGCAGGCAACCGATGCGTTGGACCGACGACCTTGTTGGAGTGGCCGGTAAGGACTGGATGCGAAAGGCACAAAACCGAGAGGAATGGCGTGCATTAGAAGAGACCTACACTCAGCATTGGGTGGTGAAAGGTTGAAGAAGAAGTAACGGGTCTCTTCTACCCAGGTAGAAGCACAAGTTACTCAGTGGAAAACATACTAAGTTGCACCCTCTGGAATTCCACCAAAGCGCAAGAAAATATATTCAAACACCGAGAGACATATTAGTATACTAGGTGTTGCCAGTGGCTTCGCTCGCTACAACTCGAAAAATTATCCCACGGGAAGATAAAATCGGGATTAAAACTATCCTATGTGTTAATCCAGGTTCTATCTGTGTACCAAATTTTATCCAAATCCGTTCAGTAGTTTTTGCGTGAAAGAGTAACAAACATCCATCCATACTTACAAACTTTCGCGTTTATAATATTAGTAGGTAGGATTGCTTTCATGAAAAACATTGGTCGCAGACGAGGCCCAAAGACCCCTGTCTCAGCTTGTTGCATGTAAAAGAAATGTCACAGGCAACAGCGCTCAAAAAACAAAATTGATACAAATAAAAACAAAAGTGTAAACGAAAATAAGTATGTACTGTTAACATCATCCCACAGCTGGACAAAGGCCTCTCATGACTACCAGTTATTTTGATCCAAGGACCACTGGTAGGCATGTTTCGAGTTGGAAACTGATTAAAACTGTGTACGAATCCCTTTGTCAATCTATCCTATCGTATGGTATTTCCACCTGGGGCGGCTCGTATAAAACGAATATCTTAAACGTTGAAAGAGCTCAACGACTTCTCCTAAAAGTCGCTCTTTTTAAACCACGTTCATACGCCACAAAAGTCCTTTACTACGATGCGAATGTACTAACAATCAGACAGCTTTATATACCACTAACAGTTATGAAAAAACACTCCTCTATAGACATTTCTAAAGTTAAACAAAAGGCTAATTCTAGGCGACACTATGAAGTCTGTGAAACAACTCCTGTAAAAACGTCTTTTGCCTCAAATTTCTTCATTTCCAGAGCAAGCAGACTATACAATAAGATTAACAAAATTCTAGCAATTGTTAATCTGTCTAGGGTGGAATGTAAGAGGAAGCTCACGCAGAGGCTTCTAGGACTAGACTATGAAGAAACGGAAAAATTGCTTAAAGTATTATCCTAGTCTAGCGTTTTTCATAACCCCTCACTCACACATTTATATCACATTCATCATCTAATGTAACTACACACACATTACTCACGCACACACATACACACACACACATACATACACAACACAATCACACTTCACGCACTAACAAACACATCCATTTAAGTTAATTTTTTATTTTTGTTTAGTTAGAACTTATTTTGTTGTTAAATTATTTATTTTTTCTTACAATAGTCCTAAATGTTCTACAATAATGATAATTCAGTCTCGGCGAGGGGGGCCAGGAGTCCATAGCACAGGGTATCCTAGTTTGGGTTCCTGACTCCCACAATCCTCTGTACCTCCAATAATATTGTTACACCTCTATATTGTATTTTTGTACTTTGTGGGAGAAATAAAATGTTTATTAATTATTATTACTGACTGGTCACTAGTCTTGTCTAGACTGTCCCGTGTGTCTATTAAATAAGAATTTAACAAGAAGAAAATAGTATATCTACATTCAACGTAACCACAATGTTTGCCTATGAAATGAGTGTTAATGGCAACACTAACAAACCAACAGACGTCGGTGCAGACATCTGTATTTATTTACGGAATATTATTTATTTTATAGGAAAAACAAGCAGTAGCACAATAAAAATTAAACATAATATCTTAAAATAACATTTTTATACAATTAATAAATAGAAGGATTTAAAACTAGCTAGTAACAATACAAATACAAAACCTATAACACAAAACATTTTTATGCAACCAAATATTATCTTATTCTACAAAACGGTCATTACCCTGGAACATTATCCGGATTTATAAAAAAAAAGAAAAAGTAAGTTTGCGTGTGTATGGAACATTAAGTATGTTATTATAATATATTAATATAGTATTTAAGGTAGGTACTTTAAATTACTTATTAGAGTTGATTGGGTTGGCCAATTATAAATGCATTTTACTTAAAAACAGAATGTCAATTAAATGGAATTCATTGTCGTATGTTTCAACCAAACGATTAAGTGTTGAACACGAGCCAGGCGTTGGAATTACAGAAACTAGTAGCAAATAGTCGTCGAGTGCGTATCTCACGTCCATGAACTGTTCGAGGAACCAGGTATATATAACACAGACTCCTAACTAAGTTCAGACAATCAAAATGATTGCGGTACACATTGAAAAGAATCATTAACTACCAGAAGTTTCCATCTTGACTTTAAAGTCAAAAAATCATATTTTTTAAGAAGTAGGTGGTATTAATGGCAATTTTTTTCCGATAACATCTAAAATTCATACCACGAAGGTATCTACGTTGTACTAGCTCTAATCTTTCAATATATTTTATGAAAAAGAGTTCCAAATAAGTACTGTAAGTTATGTCATGTTAGTGAGAAGATTTTTTTTTCAGGGCCACTGATTTGGAGCGTCTGATATCAACCAAAATATTACAGTAAATACATGAAATATTACATTTAAATATGACTGGAATCTCTAAGTCATAATCTTTTTCTTCCTGCCCTTATCCCATGTCATTTGGGGTCGGCGCAACACGTTTTTTTTCTAATAATAAATAATAATATTTTGAAATATGTTTTGCGAGTCAAGTCATACCCGTAATGGGTCAATACCATATTATGAGAATAGATCGTGAATAGGGGCGTTATTTTACGTTTACAAAAAAAAATGTTAAAGTTTAGTTAGTCATTATCGTGACACGGAACGTTGTAAATTCGTTTTTTCAGTCAACTTCATTTAACATTAAGTATTTCTGTTTTTTCGATTTTCACATTAAACGTCACGTTTTCATTTACATATTTCTCAATGTTTCGCTTAGACAACGCTTGGTTAATATTACCAATGCAATCTAGAGATTATAAAAAAGAAATCAAAACATAATATTATGTTTCATTATACCGACGCTAAAATTATGTTGCGAGACTATTCTCCGAACATAAAATATTGTCTCTTTTTTTAAATGAAGGTAGGAAGCCCAGGAAGTTATGATTTTTACCTACTATTCTTAAATCGGTCGAAATATGTTAATTAAATTGTTAATTTCGAATTTGTTACCGTCTATAACTTTTTTTGTAACGCCGGGAGACGACGCCTTAGAAAGACATAAAGTGACCTTATTGGTGATGTTCTGCAGAAAGGACAGTTGCGTAGTACTCGCAACCGGCGTGCGTGTATGTCCAAATGTATGAATGTGGACGAGGCAAAAGGGGTATGTAAGGATCGTAGCAGGTGGCGTTCTGTGGTTTCTGCCTACCCCTATAGGAAAAGGGCGTGAGGTATGTACGTATGTGTACAACTTTTTTTGTATAATATGATAATATTTTACGCTGTGGCCTCTGATTACTGTGAGCACAATATGAGTAAGTTACAGAAAATAAGTAGACCTAATTTTGTTCGTACTTGCCTTTGTATAAACTGCAGAGAGTAAACAATGAATACGGGAGGAGGGTCTGGACGTATGCTCTTCCAAGTATAGGTACTCAATAATTTGCCTAAGGAAACAGTTAATAAGTTAGAAAACAAAAAGGCACGACAAATAAAAAATATATTAAATCAAATCAAATCATTTATTTTTGCTGAATACACTGTTAGAATGGTGTTATAAGAATTACATGTTTCAAGTGATTCTACCGTAAGGCAAGCAAAATTTATACAGTCATAGTTATCATCAATTAATCAAAATAGACATTGGAAATTAAAATTAGATGAAATAAGCACGATATAATTATACTAAGTTAAAGTCATAGTGGAGAATAAATTATTTAATAAAATAATAAAAATATTTAGATTATTTCCATGTCATTCCTAGAATTATTAAAGTACATTAACGGATTAGTTATTATGAGATACATGCATAATTCATATCGAATTATTGATATTGATTTGAATAATTGATTTTACTTGATGTCACTGTGAGTTTGGCAAAATTATCATTGAGGAAGTCATTCAAGTTATCGGAGTTATCGAAGGAGCTCGTGGCTTAATAAGAACTGCCACTCAGGTCGATCTTTAGGTAAAGATGTGCTTGCCTAGTTCGGTCTGTGGATGGGTGACCGCACGACATACCGAGTTTCCTCCGTGCCTCGGGAAAGCACGTTAAGCTGTTGGTCCCGGCTGTCATAGGTATATATAGATCTTTGGCAGTCGTTACAGGTAGTCTGTGACCTGAAATTCTGACATCCAGTCTTACCAAAGGGTATTGTATTACCTAGTATTAACTGGGTTGTGGAGGTCAGACAGGCAGTCACTCCATGTAAAATACTGGTACTGGTATTCAGCTGCATCCGGTTAGACTGGAAGCCGACCCCAATATAGTTGGGAAAAGGTTAGGCAAATGATGAAGTCATTCAAGTTATAGTAGCATTTATTAACCAGATTTTTTTTTAGAGTTTCCTAAATAGGGCCGTATTCATTGCCCTTATTTCTTTAGGTAATTTATTGAAGATTACAGGAGCCATATGGAACACACTCTTGTACATTAAAGAGGCACATGTTCGGGGTACATAGAGGCGAAGTGCGTCCCGTTGTTGCCTATTATTTATTTCTGATGCTAATTTAAATAGGTTTTTATTGGTTTTCACAAATGATGAGACCTCATAAATATCAGACTTGGAAGAGTCAGAATCTTATACTCCTGGAAAAACGCTTTACAAGTTTCGACCATTTGAATGTTAGAGGTTGCAAACCTTTATGTTTAATATAAACTACATCTTGTCTACTGCTTGAAGTGTCCTAGCAACCGTTGTAACATTGGTCTGAAAAATATAGTTTTCTGTTGCACTACAAATAAGTATTTTACTCCTGCAATCGTATCCCATTCTCTAATATGGTAGCAGAGCGTGAGCAAGCAGAACGCGTATGATATAATTAATTACTTTATCACGTAATAAATACGAAATCGCGAAAATGAGTAATCAATCCATCGCAATTGAAAAACTCTCCGGAGTAAATAATTACACCTCCTGGAAATTTCAAATGAAGATGTTGCTTATTCATGAAGACTTGTTTGATTGTGTCAACGAGGGCGATAAGAAAAATAAACCAGAATGCGAAGACAAGAAGAAACAAGAAAAAGCGCTGGCACGAATCTGCCTCAGTGTTCAGCCATCTGTTTACTCCGTTGTCAGGAATTGCAATACTGCGTTTGACGCCTGGAAGAATATACAGAATTCGTTCGAGGACAAAGGTCTGTGTAGAAGATTAGGTCTCCTCAGAATGCTATTTAGCTTAAAATTAGAGCAGTTTGAGAGTATGGAGGTGTATGTTACAAAAATTCTAGATACAGCCCAACAACTGCAAGACATAAATGCTTCTCTGGAAGACGAGTTCGTCGCTATAATAATGCTCAGTGGGCTCCCCAAGCAGTTTGACCCACTCATTATGACGTTAGAGCATAGTAGCCTTTCTCTCTCAAGTGAACTGGTGAAAACTAAACTACTCCAGGAGGCTCAGAGACGAGGTGATGCAGAAGGTACGGAACAGAATGCCCTAACGACTTCGACTTCGATCTCGAAGCGTCCCAAGTGCTTTCGATGCAAAAAGTTAGGTCATTACGCTAGAGATTGCAGACAGAAAGCTACGCATAAGGATAAGCCATCTAGTTCCAGTTGTCAAGAGGAGGAGAAGGTTCAGAAAACTCCTGGTAGGACGACTATGTTGTCGGCTCTGACGGTAAAGCTGGATCGAGATGTGTGGTACGTCGACAGTGGTGCAACTTGCCACATGACCAATAATAGAGTCATTTTGCATGATTTTGTGTGTGATACGCCAAAAGAAATAAGCGTTGCGAACGGTGAAAAACTTTTTACAATGGGTCGTGGTAATGTGAAACTCTTTTTACAAAACCAATGGATAACTGTCAGTAATGTAGTTTTTATACCGAACTTGTCATGTAATCTGTTATCTGTCAGTATTTTGACACAAAAATGTTTTGAAGTAAAATTTATATCGATTTTTTGTAAAATTTACGAAAACGGAAAGGTAGTAGCTGTAGCAAAACGGGATGCATGCGGTCTTTATAAATTAGAAACCGGGGATGCGTCTGTAAGTTCCGTTTCGCGTGAACACAGTATGCCAGTAAGTGTCTCCTTGAGTACCCAGGTAGAGGTTCAATCTCAGGGTTTATGGCATCGTCGGCTTGGACATCTGAATATTCGTAGCATGAACCTACTCAAAAGTGGTATGGCGACTGGTATCGACTATGATGTATCCACATACGAGCAATGTATCCCTTGTATTGAAGGTAAGGTTACTAATTTACCTTTCCCTAAGAAATCTTTTTCACGTGCAAGTGAGGTCAGGGCCAGTGAAATCTATAGGCGGTGCGAGATATTTGCTAACATTTATTGACGATTTTTCTAGGAAGACATTTTGTTATTCAATAGAATCGAAAGACAAAGTTTTTGAGTGTTTTTTGATTTTCAAAGCTCTTGTAGAGAACGAGACTAATAAAAAGATCAAAATCCTGAGAAGCGACAATGGTGGCGAGTACATCAATACGAGATTTAAGCAGTATTTAAGTCAGTGTGGAATCCGGCATCATACTACAGTTCCTCACTGTCCACAGCAAAATGCAGTTGCCGAACGCGCGAACCGAACGATTATGGAGGCGGTGCGCTGTATGCTTCTGGAAGCAGGTTTGGATCAACGGTTTTGGGCTGAGGCTGTGAACACTGCGGTGTACATTAAAAATCGCTCACCTACAAAGGCAGTTAGAGGTGCAACTCCAGAAGAAATTTACACTGGACGTAAGGTAAACTTAGATAACTTACGTGTGTTTGGTTGTTTAGCATATGCTGTACAAAATAATCGTAATAAACTGGATCGCAAATCTAAACCTTACATATTCGCGGGATATTGTGAGAACACAAAAGGATACAGGCTCTTGGATGTTGAGAGCTATAAGTTAACAATAGCGAGAAATGTTAAGTTCATTGAGAATCAATTCCTCAAGCATCTGAACTTCACTAAAGTAGAATCAGATGTGGTTATAGCACTTAAGACTCCTTGTGTATCCGAGAATAGAACAGAGTCAGAACAAACTTCTGTGACTACTGATGATGCTAATGATAGCGAAGCTTCGACCAGTAGCTTGGTCACAGATCATCACTCGGATGCTACTTATGTTCCAGATGTTTCATTTGAGACAGATGACTCGAGAGCAGAATACGTGGAAGCTGATGAGAACTCCTTCCTGTGTGGTTTTTTGACGGGGGAAGCGTGTGGCAGTGATGATCCAAGAACAGTTGAAGAAGCGTTGAATAGTCCTGAAGCCAGGCAGTGGCGAGCTGCTATGAAAGACGAGTATCAGTCCTTTTTGGACAATAAGTGCTTTACCTTAACCGATTTGCCGAAAGGTGCAAAGCCAATAAAGACCAAATGGATATTTATGAAGAAAAGAGGGCTTAACGGTGAACTATTACAATACAAAGCACGTCTAGTGGCAAAAGGATTTACACAAAAATATGGAGTGGATTATTTTGAAACTTTTTCACCTGTAGTGAGATACGAAACCATAAGAATGTTATTAGCTTTGACTGTGGAGTACGACATGGAGATTGACCACATGGACGTAAAAACAGCCTTTCTAAACGGCGATTTAAAAGAAACTATTTTCATGGAAATACCAGAAGGTTTTGAAAAAGGTAGAGGCAATAATAAGGTGTATCGACTACGCAAAGCTGTGCATGGTCTAAAACAAGCGCCTAAATCATGGAATGAAAAGATCAACCATATTCTTGTCAACAAACTCAACTTTAAGAGATTGGTCTCTGAACCATGTGTATACATAAACCGAAATGGCGACAAGTTTGTGATTATCGCATTGTATGTTGATGATTTATTAATTTTTAGCAATTGTAATGCGGAAAAAACTAAAACTAAATCATTGCTGATGAAAGAATTCGTGATGAAAGATCTTGGTCCTGTAGAAAGAGTTCTAGGATTAAGAATCAGGAAAGAGAATGGCAAGATCACTCTAGATCAAAGTGCCTATATTAAAAAGATATTAGAGAAATACAAAATGCAAGACTGCAAATCTGTTGAAACTCCAATGCAGTGCCAAAAATTGAACAAAGCTGAAGAAAAGGATGACAGTTTAGAGTATCGAGAATTAATCGGATGTCTTATGTATGTAGCGGTCTGTTCGCGCCCTGATATATGTCACGCTGTAAGCGTATTAAGCCAATTCAATAACTGTTTTTCCGATGTCCACTGGAAAGCAGCTAAACGTGTGTTGCGTTATCTTAAAGGTACAGTAGATTACTGCATTACCTATAAGAAAACTGGTTTATCTGTGACGGGTTTTGCTGATGCAGACTGGGCTTCTAATGAAATTGATAGACGTTCTTATACGGGATATGTTTTCAAAATTGGGAATTCTATTACTTGTTGGGAAAGTAGGAAACAGCGTACCGTTGCGTTATCGAGTACTGAGGCGGAGTACATGTCGCTCTCCGATGCTTGTAAACAAGCACTGTTTATAAAAACTTTCTTGCACGAATGTATAGGTAGTAACATTGAAATAACTATTTTCAATGATAATCAGTCGGCCTTGAAATTGACTGAAAGTAGTATGTTTCATGGTAGGTCAAAACATATAGACATACGTCATCATTTCGTCCGGGAGGCGGTCAGCAATGGTGCAGTAAAAATAAATTACATGCCAACGTCCAAAATGACGGCGGATGTCTTAACGAAACCTTTGTCGGTAGAGAAACATAAGTATTTTGTTAACGAGTTAGGTTTGGCTACTAATGTGTGTTTACAAGATAAGTTTAAGGGGCGGTGTTAGAGGTTGCAAACCTTTATGTTTAATATAAACTACATCTTGTCTACTGCTTGAAGTGTCCTAGCAACCGTTGTAACATTGGTCTGAAAAATATAGTTTTCTGTTGCACTACAAATAAGTATTTTACTCCTGCAATCGTATCCCATTCTCTAATATTGAAGCCCAAACATAGCCCTAAGCACCGTTTAATTGTGCTTTAAAAATTATCTCAATTTCCACAGAAAATTACACCATACCTCAGTATTGAGGCAACTAAACCATGATAAGCCGCTAACAACGTATTTATATTTGAGACCTTTTTGAGTTTATGTAGGGCATTATACTGATTTATTTAATCTTTTGAACAATGTTTCAATCTGGGATTTCCAATTTAACTTATTATCCAGAGTAAGACCAAGAAATTTTGTTAATAGGAATTGAAGCTACAGGTTCACCCTTATAGTTAATCTTAGGTGTACCTGCATTTATACGCTGAATAAAATGCATTATTTTCGTTTTCCCAATGTTTGTCTTCAGATTGTTACCATCTAACCATTGAATGATTGCATTTAGGCTACTGTTTATATCATGCTCGTCAGATGATCTGTCATTACACTTAATTGCAACGGTGCTGTCGTCAGCAAAGAGTGTCATTGGGTTTGAGTTCGCGTTCGGAAGGTCATTAATGTATATAATGAAAAGTAGTGAGCTCAATACGCCTCCTTGTGGGACACCGTACTGAATTTTACGTCCCCCTGATAAATATGTCTCCTCCATCTTAGTTCTACTATTAATTCTATTAATTTGTGTTGAGTGCGGTTCTTGAGGTACGTTTCTATTAATTTTAAAACGATGCCTCTTATGCCATATGACTCGAGCTTATATTATTATAGTAAAACGTCATGCACCACGTGATCGAAAGCCTGTGTCATGTCCATGAAAATGACGCAGATTGGTATTCGCTTGTCGACAATAGTCATTATGATTTCCAAGAACTCGTAAATAGCAAGGTTGATACTTTTATTTTGTCTGAATCCTTTTTGTTCCTTAGCTAAGATGTTAAGGGTTTCTAAGTATTTAGTCAGCTCCCTATAAATGTATTTTTCAAAAAAAATTGAGACGTTTGAAAGTAAGGCAATAGGTCTATAATTAACCATGCTTTCTTTACTCTCTTTTTTATGGATCGGTTTTATAATTGCCACTTTTAATTTTTCTGGGTATATACCAGTTTCAATAGACAGGTTTAAAATGTAATTCAGAGGTTGCGAAATACATTCCGTTACTAGCTTGATAACTTTAGTGCAGATACCGTCATATCCTACACTATTGGTGTTTTTAGCACTTTAATAATTTGTTTTATATCTTCTGGTAGACATGGCTTCCTGAAGATTGAGTTTAGCCTAAATTATTATTATATTGCTTATTAAATTAAAAAAATTATTGTATTGCTTATGCTGATCGATGTGCGTAGTATTAATGGCCCGTGATATCTTATCTACAAAATAGTCATTAAATTCATTTGATATGTCATACGGATTTGTCACGATATTATTATTCGATTCAATAAATGGGATAGATTCTAAAGGTCTGTTTTGCTTTGCAGTATTAATTAATAATTTGCCATACAGCTTTTGGTTTATTACTAGAGTTTAAGATATTGTGATTGTTTTGCGCTCGTTGGGTCAAAGATACAATCCTCTGCAGTCTTTTGGTGTATTGCTTCAATTTTGATTTAACGACACACTTGGGGATTTTCTACATTTCCACAGTAGTTCACGTTTCTTAGCGCTACAGTTCTTAATACCCTGTGAGACCTACTTGGTTTTTTTGTGGAGGTGTATGGTTATAGTTTTGTAGGGAAAGCAAAGGTCATAAAACAACAGAAATGTATCAACGAAAACATTATATGCTATGTTTGGATCACAAGTACTGTACATATCTGAAAATGACATTTGACCTAAATAATATTTTAATTTGGCCTGATTTTCTACACAGAAATCCCGTCTCCTGATTTTCCAGTTCTTAATTATTATACATATGTTTCTCACTTGACATTTTAACAATTGTGCGGTGTGGTCAGACAGTGCTATTTCAATTACTTCTGATTTACATGCTTTTCCAAAGTTATGGGTAAAATTGTTATTAAATGTTTTACTTACATGTCTGGTAGGTTCTTTCAAAATCATACAAGACTTCACCGATGGAATCTATATAACAAGGAAAGAGCATACAGACGTGTGGACCCACTTCCTGACACAGACTGTTAGCGAGTAATTCATTTAATATTTAACCCATAGCGCACATAATGTTATATGATAGATTGAGCGTTATAATACATAGTTTCAATTTTTTTTTACTTTTTTTTCCGAATTTAGTGCTTATGAAAACCCACTCTTTCACACAGTTTTAGGATTGATTTTCGAGTTTCGTCGGTAATTTCACACTTCAATACATCGTCAATGTATTCAGCCGCGAAGTACTCCGCAATCAGTCTGTGTATAAACAGCGGGATATCGCCTGCTACACTGTGTATAAAACCCGACTTTTCTGTTCCTAACTTAAGTTTTTCAATGGTTTCCCTAACTTCTTTTAATTCTTTCACACTAAATAGTAGAGCTTCATCTGGGTAGAAAACAGCGTACGCTCCTAACTTTTTATGTAAAGATAAAATATATGCTCGGTCCCGTTCAGTAGTCGTTATGTTGTTTGAAATACATGTGTCGATTTTGTCCTTTTCTGTGTAACGAATTTTGTTGAGTTTACGTTCAACGAAATGTTGGTAAAGTGGAAAGTCATCTATTCCTGCAGATATGAGGCTCTTCTTCGAAAAAGAAGAAGATGAGGCGATATTATTATTATTATTAACGGGGGCAAGATCATGATTCTCGTTAAACTCGGGACATAAACCAAATTCATGTTCATCGTAATAGTAATCACATAATAAGTGTAGATGCAGCGGAGTTGCAAAAATGTCTTCGACCTCATAGGGATAAGAAGTGTATATGGTGAGTTCATCTATATGACCATCTTTAACGGCTGTCACAACATCTACTAACTCTAAACGAACTTCAATTCCTGGTTCAGTTCTGAACTGTTCTATTGGATGAGTACGGGTTGTACAATTCGGGCGATACCAGGGTTTAGTTATGGATCGCTTGAGATCCGCGGATTTTAATTTTCTATTTACACAATATTTTTTGATGTATATTATTTTTTCAACTTCTGAAAAGCCTTCTAATTCATACGATCGTCCGAACTCTTTTTCTAAAATAGATTTAATGTGGTTATATGATCTGCTAGTGATCCAGATTTTATGCTGTTGAGGGTAACTCCTGACGGACTTCACCAATGAGAGTGCTTCGTCCGCATAGTGCGGGAAGATCTCATCATATCCATCGAATAGAAATATCAGGTTACCACTATTGTAGAGCTGTAAGAACAATACTTCTAACCCATTAGTACCAATTACTGCATTGCCTGTGTTGTCTGTTTGCGACTCGGCTGTTATTTTCTCTTCTGTCATACCGAGCGCTACACGGGATATGAAACGTAAACTCATTTTAGGGTCGATGACTGTTTTATCTTTCTGCCACTTACTGAATATTTTCGAGTACTCCACCAGGTTTATTCTTACAATCCAAGTGCTTGGGTCGAGTTCCTTCGTTTTAATTGACAAATGAGTTAGTAGAGTTGACTTGCCCATGCCAGGCATAGCAGTAACTAGTATCACATGATCTTGTAAATCGTGCAGAGTTTGTATTAATTTATCTTTGACTTCATCAAACGCATCCTCTTCTGTTTTCTTGATGCGACTGACGCGTCTATCTGTGTACAAGTATTTGATTTTATCGTAATTCCGGTTTCCTATCGGCATCCCTATTTCATAGACTTTGTTTTTAAGCATTTCATGGAAAATGTCTCCTCTTATACGTTTCCTTGCCTCTTCGTCTTTTACAAAGACACCTAAGCTTAATTCTTGCTCTTGAAATATCACTTTGGTGTTCTTTAAGAACATTTGCTGCGATTTATCGCTCAAATCAATTAGAACATTTGCAAAATCCTGTGCATAACTAACAATTTTATTTGGTATTACCGGTTTTACCTTTGTAACAATAAATAGTGGAGCTTTTACTACGTTTACAATTTCATTAAAGTTAGCATACCACTTTCCATAATTTACAAAAATTACAGTATCCTGAGGTTTCACCAAATCAGTGCGCAAAGTTTTATTCGGCATTAGATTTGAAATGTATTCTAAGTCTAAAACTACGTGCGTCTTGTCATTTAAAGTTTGTGTTAATTTAGCAACAGTAAATTCACAATTGTCTGTAACAATGATTTTGACATTTGTCTCATTTGTACATTGCTCATCCAAAGAAAGCTTGAATGCTTTGAGGGCTGCTTTACTAAATGTATATTTTAAGTTTTGCATCTTGTGTGTCTCTATCATGTTAATGACAGATAATAGTGATTGGTGAATAACATCTTTTGTTGCGTTCTCAAAGTGTTGACTGTGTTTTGTAAGATATTCCGCCGTATTATGATTCATCCACCAGTCTTGGATTGCTTTGTGATATTTTAAGAATACCGCGTCAGCTCTTGTTGAATCAAGGTATATACCATTACAAGGATGATTTCTCATTTCGAATTTTAAATTATCATCAATGTCTTGCTGTTTTGACTGATTGGTGAAAAATATCAGTTGTCTTAAGAAGTCTTTCACCAAATTCTCATCGTGTTCACTTGCGCGAAATGAAAGCTTCGTAAACGTTTTTACCTTCACATTTATTCTGTACTCTTGTAAGTTACTTATTTTCGTTTGCAATTTTAGATACAGTCTTTTAGCAAGATTACCTTCTATAGATTCGATATTATCAGCAAACTTCATTAATTCAGAGTTTTCATCGGGAACGAAAACATTGCCGACTGCACCAGACAAGCCACCGTTAACCCGAAGGAGGCCTTTGTCAAGGGAATTGTCGATAGTAATGATAGTATAAAGATCTTTAGGATCTTTATCGGATGCAACGTTAATCAAACTAACTATTGTTGAACACAGTTCATTCAATATGCTCTCGACTTTAGTGACTCTTATTGTTAAATCCTTATTTCCGAACGAAGGTGGAACTTTAAACATCGAGGCTTCTAATATTTTTCTAACAGCCTGATTAATTGCTTCATCGACTGTTGTTTGAGGAACGCTCATATCATTCAACTTTTGTTTTAAATTTTCAGTTATTTCTGAAGATTTTATAATAAATTTAAATTTGCCATTTTTGTAAGCAATAACAGTTCCAATCAGTTTACTTAAAACTTCAACTTCAGACGGTTCGTTGAAGAATTTATCTAGAAGAAACTTTCTTTCAAGCGTGGTCTTTTCCTGGCTCATTTGTTTCAGGATCCCCTTTACCTGTTTAAAGAGGGCATTTTTGAATATCAGAATAAAATGTTCGTTTGTATCAAAGAAGTCATGTCGGAAGTTAGCGATTCGTTTTCCTTCATCATCACGAATCTCGAACACTCTTTGCGCCAGAATATAGTGATAACGCGACACGTACTCATCCATCTGTACCTCTTTATTACGTGTATTAAGTATTTTCCCGAAATACTCTGCAAGTGCTACGATTTCTTCTTCCAAAATTACTTTACTTAACACCACCACGTCCTCGGCATCGTACGCAGGTTGTAAGTAAGAGCGGTCTTTACCAGTGGCTATTAGATCTTTCAGTTTCGTAGTATAGTCAGTCGGGACCAAGTCTTTATGAAAGTTATTATATTTAGCATTTGTGTACATAACAAAATAGGCATTCTGTTTCGCTAAAGTCCCCTCCGAACAGTTTGCCTTAATCTTTTAGGTCGAATGCTCGTCTAATTTTTAAGTAACTTTGAAAACACATTGCCAGATCTTGTTTGACATTAAGCGATAAACAGTTGTCCGCTTCTTTGTGTTTGATTTGAGCAAACACAGCCATTTCTTTGGCAAAACCGTTAACTTTAGCCCTTAGGCATATGTCGTCAAATACTCCTATTAAATCAACATTTGCAGCTAAATAAAACTCTTCGATTTCGTCGTCATGTTTAGCTCGGAAATTCAGCACACTAAGCAGTTTAGACTCGTAAAACTGGCCATGTGCACTAGCAGTTCCAGGGCGCTTCTTATACATTTCATGAATCGTACCTAATTTCTGACGTCTGACTTCACTTGTCATGTTTCAAGGCTTTGACTGGTGCTTTATCACCTGCAGTGGGTCTGAAGCAGGGGAGAATGGAATGGAAACGTGTAGCGCAGACCCCAAATGACATGAACAAGGGCAGAACGATGATGAGTCAGTCCGACTTCGTTCGGGTACAATTGCGATTCAACCTCGGGAAATTATCAGATTGTTTGTAAACCGGTTTCAAGTAATTGAACAGTTTGCTACAACAGATTAGTTATTTAAATAGGTACGGTAACAAATAGAAACTTAGAAATAAATGGAGCGCATCACGCTATCACCTTGCTGGTTGGTGAATATGTTCTCCCCGGCAGGAGCTATTCGTCTCTTCGTGACGCCACACGGGTTTGTGTCTGTGGTTCTTGGGATAATATAGTTGACAGTTTTAAGTAGATATTCGGTGTTCTGCAACCTGGAACCTAACAAAGTTTTGTTAACTTTTAATTTTTTGTCAATGTGTTTGTCCTGTTGTGAAATCAATAAATACTTTTTCTTTCTTTCTTTCAAAAGAGCTCGGCTAGTTGTGATATTTATGGTTCAAATAGAAACAGAGTAGGTATTAGTGCTACTTGTATTTACGTATTTGTAGTACGTAGAAAAAATGTTGTGTTCCTCGTAGTAAAAAAAAATTAAGGCTTATTTAAAATACTAAGATGAGGACCTCGTGGCTGAATAATAAAAGGCGTTCTGGTCGATAATTAGGTTAAGTCGCGCTTGCTTCGGTTGGTTCGTGGATGGGTGAGCATCCATTAACCTAACTCCACCACTCTGGTCAATATAGAAACCTGGGGTACTCACGCTTTGTGAACACGATATCTGCATCTGAACTTGAAGCGTTGAAATTGTAGCCACTGTGGCTCCTGCCTGATGTCACGAGGAATTATGATGCACTGGAATTTGAGAGAAGGAACACTATTAACACAAGGAAAGAAGAAGTTGGTTGGGAGCAGGGGCCTATTTTGAAATTTGGGTCCCTGGCCAATAACTTTTTCCGCCCCAGAAGTCAAGAAAAAACCATGAAAAACATACACTCAAAATGCTATTTGTATTATTTGAAAATGTTACACTTCGGGTTTATTTTTGAAAGTCAAATATATATTTTTTTTACATTTCTTTTGCTTTTGATTGCGAATATAGCCAATGGTGTGTTAGTATTTGCCAGTCCGAAAATTAACAAAAACATCGAACGAGTTCAACCAATTTTGACACATCGGATAAATTACATTTTGTTTCAACAATTCATACAGAAAAATATATTTTTAAGAACTTATGGATGATGAGCTGAGGGCAAATGTAAGAGCGAGCGACGCGAGCTCGAAAATTTTTGGCCCTTGCCTCGGAAAAGTAACTGATTTTCTTTTTATCATTCTTCACTGCAATGTTTGGGTGTTGCCATTCAAAAAATTCACTTCGATAAATTTCGAGGATTTTTTATGGCAACAATCGAAATTGACGGTTTTTGACGTTTCCGTTTGGCACGTCACTTTTCGACTAGAGTTGACAACCATGTAACGAGCTAAAAAGCCTCGTTACATTTAAAATAAATATATTTAACATAGGTACTATTACTACTAATGCCTTGAGGGATTAGACAATGAAGAAAACTCGGCGGCAAGATCGAGCGGAGCGAGCTAGAAAATAGCATTCCAGACAGGTTAAATTTTCTTTTTACCGAAAATAGCAAGTTGTGGGCGGCAGATTAGAAGGTTATGCTTTTTCACTTGATTTTCGGGGCGGTATACGGCAAACTGGAATATACCTAAGGCTAGTTCGAAAAACCGCCCCAGGGCGGCGGCGGCGAGGAAAATACGCCTCTGCTTGGTTGTCCTTATTTTTACAACGTAATCCGAAAACAGTAATTATCTTATCTGCTAACCATGACCTGACGTTGCTGCCTGGTTTTATTATGTTAACTTGAATGTTGAGATTTTTAAGAAAATATAAAAAAGGTGGTGAGAAGTGAAAGTGGAATGAATGCACCAAAACAAAATGTAATCGGTCAGGGGCGGCCGGGTGGCTACGCCGCCCCTGGCGTACTGGCGCCCCGGGCCATGGCCCGGATGGCCCTAGGGTAAATACGCCCATGGTTGGGAGTCTTGGCTGGCACTCCTTACCGAATTACGTGTCTCTCGTTCGTGTACACTCCTGATTCTCCACCTATCTGGGCTGGTTGCCTGACTGGCTTCGGCTCGAAGCTACAGTTCAAGCGTTAGGCGCGCCTCTCCAATTGTGACTGTGAAATAGAAAAATGAGACTTCTAGGTATCTCCAATATAAAATTAAGCCAACTTTGGCATGTAATTAAATCGTAACTGTATAATATGCCCATTTTTCGAACAAAATATTTCAAAGTTAAACCAATGATACTGACTTGCACACAAATTATGCACACTAAATAAATCAAATTACTGTTTAATGGTGCAGAAATGTTTTACTGAACGAATAACAACCTAACCTATCATAATAAAAAAACATGTTGTGGGCTTGCTCACCGTCCGCCCTTTTTATGACGATAACAGGCCGTTTTGACGGCGCGTTCGTGCTCTACGCGCGCCTCAAAGAGATATCAGCAACATTGCAGGGGCCTGCAAGGGCCGACGCCTGTGGAGGCTGCGGGTTGTTTGAAAGAGATACCACGGGCCCGGACACAAAGGACTAAGAAGGAACATGGGTGGTTTTTAGTCTGTAGAACTCTGACATTCCCTCCGCCCAGAGCGGGAGGCGTCATTTTATGATTTCCAACCCACCAAAATAAAAAAGAGCTCTCCAGGTTGGTACTGGTCAGACAAAATCTGAGTCATTGCATCGAGATGAAGAAAAATAATTGTCATTAGCTACTTACATGTATGTAGTAAACGGAAAGTGGTTCCAACACAACTTTATTAGGGCTCTGATCACAATATGACAGTGTTAACAAAATGGTTCTTCTTGTTTTATTTTTTTTGTATTCTACTACAATTACCGAATGGATGACCTATCTACCAATATTGTACTATTTCTGACACCAGAACATGATCGGCAGTTCGCTCGCACAACACAGAATGACTCAAAGTAGGAGACAATGAAATGATTAAAAAGATATTTATAAATATTTGAGTGTCTAAAAATATGATAACGAGGTGTCTGTGCGCTATTTAGTGGCTATCCGAAGAAAATATTGCACAAAACGGAATTACGCGGTTTATTTAAATACCATTGCACCTGAACAAACATTTCTTAGAACGTTCGTACACAAAAATTAAAGAGCCCAGTACCTAGTACAAAAAAACAACAGTTTTAAATGAACATATTTGCTACTTTCCTGACTAAAAAAAATATGATTCCGTTAAGTCCGTCAGATAGTTTACCACACGTATCCAAAATATTGGATACGTGTTTTTTTGTTTTACCAAATTAGTAAAAAATTACGAAGATAAAACGCGTCAAAGATCATTGTATCGTCACTTTAAAAAAAATGTACCTATTTAAATGTGACGTCACACGACACGACGACACTGTCTGACTTTTTTGTTTAAGTGACAAAAGTAAAAATATGTGACCAATATTTTTACCCGACTGCGGCGAAGCCCAAAAGGAATATAATATTTGGAAATCTATCTGACAGACTGTTAGATTTTTTTGTCACTTGTACGAAATTACATTTTATTAAATCCTGAGTGAATCTTATAAAGAGAACACTGGTTATTTAAAGATGCTCAGCATTAGGTCCTGGCTCCAGTCCAACAAGGAAAATTGGTGTTTTAACAGGTCATAAGGAAAATAAGAAAAAATATACTCTCGAAACTTTTCATCTTTGCATTTATTTATTTAAAAACAAGTCACATTTTTAAATAACTATCTAATAATAATAATAGTCCTCCTGACCGTTTTTCGGCCACGGCGGCCAATCCCAGTGGAGATTAGCCATCTGCGCGGGAGATATTATAGTGCACAAGTGTGTGCGCAGGCACAAGTGCACTCTCTGTTCCCTTTTCTCTCATAGTCCGGTGGGACGGCAATCCGACACGACTGGAGAGAGATCAGGCGCAGGACCAACGGCTTAACGTGCTTTCCGAGGCACGGGGGTATTATACCACCAACTTCCAAACTCCGGGCTACTACTGGGAAATTTCTAATGAAAAACACAATAGCACTTTTTGGCCGACCCGGGAATCGAACCCAGGACCTCACGCTCTGCAGTCGCGCTTGCGACCACTAGACCAACGAGGCAGCTATCTAGGTAGGTAATAAAAGTCAGTCAGTCATTTTGAAAACATTATTATCCATTTGACCAATATTCAAAGTATGCGATTATCAAACAAATCTTCTAAGAAGTGCGGATGGTTTTCGCTTGGTAGCAGGTTGGTGGTCCACTGTTGGGCCATGGGTATGTCCTCGACCACAAGCACGGGGACTTCTGACTTCGGCTGACTTTCCTTGACGTCCTGAGTTAGGGAGTGAATCTAGAAAAACAAAAAGATAATTATTAATCTAAATATGAGCTCGTGGGCTCGTAAAGCTCGGGATTGGTGCCCTGAAACAGTTACACAGGGTCGCGGCAGACCACGAAGGAGATTGGGACGAACTGAATGTATTCTTTGAGAATTGGAAAGAAACACAGTATCGTGACCGTTGGAAGATAAATGGAGGAAGGGCTTTGACAAGCAGTGGGACAATCTTCTTCTCAGCGTGCCGATGACAATCTAAATTCTAAATTGAGTCGGCCCAAAATTTGGCGACGAGTTCGGCACTTTCAGTAGCCTCCATCAGCTCCTGTGATGTGCAAGTAACAAGACAGGCTGGACACGATATCAAGTGCCCCATAGTTTGTAGGGTAAGACCACATTTACACTCCAGGGCAGAGTCATCTATGAATCTCCACCTGAACAAGTTTTCCTTGCTTCGGCCTACCTGTGTCCGGAGTCTATTTAGAGACTTCCTGCAGGGCTATTGTGTATCTTTTAATGACAGTGGATAACATAGAGTGTCTATCAAATAACTGACAAATGGTGAGTTTTTAGGAAAAAAATGTACCAAACCATAACCAATTTACAGTTAATCTATGGACACTTTAGGTTAGCCACTGTCATAAAAAGATACGCAATAGCCCTGCAGGTTAGCCATGGCAACTCGTGTCCAGGCGGAAGATTTCCGGCAAGTGACACAAATGGGTTGGGTAAGGAAACGCTATCTCGCCACAGCTTAAGTCTTACCTTAGAGCGTTCGCCAGTGAGCGGGGGTACACACTTCAGGAAACTGTTGCGGCTTTTCAGCCTTTGCGGTCTAAGTTGTTACTGTGTAGAGGGTGTCTAGCGTCGGAGACCATTTTGGCTCTTCCACTAGAGCTCGCCACCGCTCTGCGAACTACTGGTGGCGCTATGCCTGCCAATGGATACAACATCTGTACCGGAGTCGGCTTGAGGCAGCCAGTGATTATCCGGCACGTTTTCTTCAGTGCTGTATCCACTAACTTTGCATGAGCTGAACGACCCCACACGGAGCACGCGAATTCACCCGCAGAGAAAGATAGCGCCAACCCAGTAGCACACCTCGGACACTCCATACAACGCCCGCAAAATAATTACCTATTACTACTACATAAACAAATAACGTTTGTGCACGACGTGCACGTGCAAATGTGTGCGTAAACTCTAGTAGGGTTATCGTAGCCTAAAAAATGGCGCGGAAAGTGCAACGGTCTGCGTCGCGAAAACCGAACGACGACTAATACGAGCGCGAGCCATTGCTCAACTGTCGACGACGAATACCTCGAAGTGCGGGGTGAGGTGCGGTATTTAATATGAGCGCGGGGAAGGGAGTGTCCCTTCTGTACGTAGTACTATTATGTATTCTGTGCCAGTAGTCTGCAAGACGTCGGGCGAAGCACCCCACTTTGACGAGACTAGTCGGCGTAAAAGACTATTGCGAGAGTGTACCTTCTGCTTGATGTTATTGCAGTTCTTGCCGAATGTTAGAGACCTGTCCAGAGTAACACCCAGATATTTTGGGAAGTTGCTGTGCTCGATGGATACCCCACCCCAAACGATGTTAAGTTTGCGGCTCGCTTCTCTGTTGCGAAGATGAAATATACACGATTGATTGATTGATTTGATTGGAATTGGGCTAGTAATAATAATCTGATTAATGATACCAAGATTTTGTTGTCCGTGAAGTTTCTTACCCATTCTTCCTCATATAGATTTACGCTTTGAAATGGGCAACTACAGTAGTACTTTCACAAGTTATTATACCTTGTGATTTTAGTGTCACTTTCTTTGTTTTTCTGACATTATAAAGGGTCTGTAATGATCTAATTAAAAAAAAAAACAGGCCAAGTACATGTCGGACTTGCACATGAAGGGTTCCGTACCATGACTTCGTATAGGTTTTCCTGTAATCTATACGTGTTGAACTTTTCTGTATTTTTTTCAGAATTTTAGGCCCAGTAGTTTCGGAGATAAGGGGAGGGGGGTATGGTCGGACAGACAGACAGACAGAGAGACAAACAGACAGAGCGACAGACGGACAGACACACGAGTGATCCTATAAGGGTTCCGTTTTCCCTTGAGGTACGGAACCCTAAAAATGCTTTGACTTTGAATTTTGAGTTTTATGATTTAAAATCATTGAACAGTTTTAATGCTCTGTGCCTCGTGATTATGCTCATAAAACATCGCGCTTATAATGCCCGAAGAGTTAGGCAGAGGTGTGACTAATAGTACCTACTACACCAACATTTTGCCAGTTATGTTTTAAGGTACAAGTTGGTAGCGTGGGTAACGACTGGTTTCTACGTATTTCTATGAAATTCCCTCCGTAGTTAGCGACATGAAGCTAGCGACGCGTCGTCGAGCGGCAGACGCACGTGTCGTCCGACCGCAGATCAGTAGTGCCACTGACGCCGGAGCAACGACACGTCGAGCGTGTTTATAGCTGTTATTGATTATTAGATAGTTATTTGCAGTCGGGTTCGAAATCATGACTGCAGCGACATGACGCGACGACGTGTTGTGACGACATGAAGCGACGACATGTCGTCTGCTGCTGCTGCGTGCAGTCGGCTACCAACTGGTACCTTTATAGTACTACACCAACATTTCACCAGTTATGTTTTAGTCCTATGTTAATCGACTAGTAACACATTGCCCGACCTGGCAATCGCAGGCCTCATGCACAGACGCTTATTGCTATTAACAGGCACAACTCGGAAATTATAGTGGAAAACCCAGGTCAGGCATATTCGGGGCAGCAGGACTGTTGGGAAGAGAAACCGTGAGCCTGAAACACAAAGGGCTCAGAAAATGGGTGGATTTTAGTCAGTACAAGGCTGACACTCCCTTCCGCTCCGAACGAGGTCATTTGATGGTTTCGCATCAGCAAAAAATAAAAGGCAAAGTAAGCAAAGTGCACCTCGCAATCGAACCCAGGGCGAGACTCAACGTACCTACGTGCTTGCGACCAGAAGACTAACAGGGTATTAGAGTAAAATCTACAGTGACTGAAGGTCTTGCGGTTACCTTGAAGCCGTCGGAGCCCCTCTTCCTCCGCAGATAGTTGAAGCAGCACGCTCGGAAGCGCCGCGTGCCGCACGCGCGCGCGCACTCGCTGCCGCACGAGTCGCACGCGCACCACACACAGCTCACTAAGAGAATTACATAGCACATACATACATAAACTCACGACGGTAGACCCCGATAGGTTACACAGATCCCGTCCGGGCTGAGGGTTGTTCGAAAGAGATACGAGACAAAGGGCTAAGAATGAAAATGGGTGGTTTTTAGTCAGTAGAAGTCTGACACTCCCTACCGGTCTGCCCAGAGCGGGAGGAGTTATTTGATGACCCACCCTCCTCAAATATACAGACTCCGTGACCGCGAAAGATCCAATAACAGTTTAAGTTTACCCGATCCAAGAATCGAACCCACGACCTCATGCTCAGCAGTAGCGTTGGTCTAGAAGCTTTTAACATGCACGTCTTTATATGAATGATGTAACCAAGATTTAGAAACAAAATTCTGATTAAAAAAAAACACAAAAAAGTGACTTTTGTTTGTTTGATTTAATTTTTTTGCCACCGACTTCAGAAACGGATTATTCTTCTAAAGTTTATTTTTCACTTTTTTGTTTTTTTTTTGAAGTCGTTTTTATTTTTTGTTAAAAAGTTTTTATTTTTCACTTTTTAGTGGTTCACATGTTCATGGGTCATAATGTAGACAATGTAGTTTATTTTTGAGTTTTATAGATTTTTCAAAAACCGCTTGTCCGATTTCGATAAAAAAATTATGGGACCATTTGGAAAGTATACCCTTTCCAACAAAAAAAGAATTTTTCAAATCGGTTAGCAATCGACGGAG
This sequence comes from Diarsia dahlii, assembly GCA_949775195.1. Classification (NCBI taxonomy): domain Eukaryota; kingdom Metazoa; phylum Arthropoda; class Insecta; order Lepidoptera; family Noctuidae; genus Diarsia; species Diarsia dahlii. The sequence continues at coordinate 8,518,903 of OX459217.1, read as the reverse complement.
TTATGCCCGAACAAACATAAAAAAATATATATAAACATCCGAATTGTGAACCTCCTTCTTTTTTTAGAAGTCGGTTAAAAAGAGTATCCATGGTGTTTCTTGCCCGTTCTGTTCAATCGATCTCTTTTTCAACCCTTGTTTCGCTTTTAAAAGTACCCTATGTCCTTTCTCAGGCTCTTGACTATCTTTGTACCAAACATTTAAATCGGTTCAGTAGTTTTAGCGTGAAAACGCGACAGACAGACAGACAGAGTTACTTTTGCATTTATAATATTAGTAAGGATTTACTTACCAATACACATAAGACTAAAAATAACCGCGATTTTAAACATTTTTGTTAATAAAATATATTCTTAAAGATATGAGACTATTCTTCGAGTCAATGTAGGAATGGCTCCAATAATTTCTCAGTCCCTTTTATATAGGAGTAAAAGTTGCTCTTGTGTAGGCGATGTTAGTAAATGCTTTTTAGCTTAGGTCTATTTGATGTTTATTATATGATTCTTATTTGTTTGGACGGGGTAAAGTCTCAGACGCGAAGTAACCTACATTTCTTTTTTTTTTTAACGTCAAGGCGCGTCCCCTTTAGGGCCGCGTAGCTCCGCGAGGCGTGAGCCGCGCGACCTAACAGGGCGTTACATAAAAACATAAAAGCATCGAGATTCAAGAACGAACTTACTATTATTAATGGTTCATTTTACGCTTTTTAAAGCAAATCATATTATGATCTGCTGTGTAGCCATTTAAGACCCCCGTACACACTAGCCCATGATAGACGCCAGTAAATTGATGACTAAACGGTCGCCGTAGTCGAAACTGGCTAAGAAGGATTATTATTATTCCATCTATTTATTTTTACACTTTTTAACATTTTAAATATGTCTTACAAAAAACAATACAAGAAACATTTAAAAATATAAAAAATTGTAGCCCACCGTATCGGGAACCGGCGGTCAGGGCTCCAGAGAAAGGAACCTAACAATACGAGCCGTGTCCAGGAGTACCGCCTTCTGAATCAAGCCCTTGATCCAGCTGCCTAACGAGGGTTTTGGCAATTAAGCCATTGGCTGTAATATTATTATTATTACACACAAACAAACAAACTAACACGGCAAGTTAAATACAAGCTTATCATCACCATCTGCTTAGCCTTTTCCTAAAGTTATTGGGGTTGGCGTCTAGTCTAACTGGATGCAGGTGAACACCAGGGTTTTACTTGGAGTGACTGCCTATCTGATCTCCACAACCCTGTTCATCATCATCATCAACAGCCTATTAATGTTCCCACTGCTGGGACACAGGCCTCCTCTCTTAGAGAGGGAATGGGATATAATCTACCACGCGGGCCCAGTGCGGATTGGTAGATGTCACATGTCCTCGAATGTTTTGGTTCTAAGACATGCCGGTTTCCTCACGATGTTTTTCTTCGCCGTTTTGAGAGCAGCGGTGATGAAATAAATTACACAAAGTAATGAGCCTGCCTGGGTTCGAACCCACGACCTACTGTTCGTAAGTCGAGGCCGCCACCACTGGGCCACCGCTGCTCCCTACTGGGCTACCGCTGCTCCACCCGCTGCTGACCCTGTTAGTAGTAGGTAGTATGATACCCCTTAGTAAGGCTGGTTGTCAGACCTTCGGCTACTATGACTACCTGTAACGACTGCCAAAGATCTAGAAATGACAACTGGGACCTACGGCTTATCGTGCTTTTTACCGAGAACTTCCTCCTTTTTTGGGTTTGATTCCCACGGGAAGCATACTTTGTAAAGTTGTTTCCAGTTTGGCTAGGAAATTGCAGGCTTGAATCACCTGATTGTCTGATAAAAAGATGATTCCGTGCTTCGGAATGCACGTATAAGCCGGTGGTCCCGGCCGCCAAATGGCGGTCGTCAAACCATGTCAGAGGCCTTTGCGGCGGTTTAGACACTCTGATACTAAGGTGTGTGGGGTCGTTAGACTTTACTGCCCACACGATAAGAAAGAAGATTGAGGTTTAAAAAGCCAAGAAATCAGACTACGTGACCTTCACATGGTAGTTCTGTCCAGGTCGTCCCGCCAACTCCTATGAGGTCTACTGCAACGTCTTCTGACAGTGGCAGGGCTCCAAATAATCCAGCTCACCGTCCGTCCGTCTTATGACGACGACAAGCCGATACCGCGGCCTCGACACAAAGCGCTAAGAAGGAACATGGGTGGTTGTTAGTCAGTAGAAGTCTGCCACTCTCTACCGCTCTGCCCAGAGCGGGAGGAGTTATTTAATGATTTCCCACCCTCTAAAAAAGAAAAAAACCGGCCAAGAGCGTGTCGGGCCACGCTCAGTGTAGGGTTCCGTAGTAATAATTCTTTTTTTGTTTGAAAAAGATACGTTCAGGATAATAAAATATGTAAACGAAGTTAAAAAAAATGTTTGCATATACGATTATACTACAAACTTAGTCCAGAAATTATTTTGTACAACTTTTTGTCTTTTTTGTACAAAAACTGTTTCCATCCAAGTTCAAAATGATTTTCCTAGAAAGTTCTTATAAAGTTCTACTTTTCAGATTTTTTTTCATATTTTCTAAACTTATGGTTCAAAAGTTAGAGGGGGGGGGGGACACATTGTTTTTTACTTTTGGAGCGATTATTTCCGAAACTATTGACATTATCAAAAAAAGATTTTAGTAAACCCCTATTCATTTTTAAATACCTTTCCAACAATATATCACACGTTAGGGTTGAAATTAAAAAAAAAATCACTTCCCACTTTACATATAGGGGGGCTACCCTAATAAAACATTTTTTTCCAATTTTTATTTTACCACTTTGTCGGCGTAATTGATACACATATTGGTACCAAATTTCAGCTTTCTAGTGCTAACGGTCACAGAGATTAAGCGAGGACGGACGGACGGACGGACAGACAGACATGGCGAAACTATAAGGGTTCCTAGTTGACTACGGAACACTAAAAAGGGCTTCACCTAATGATTTATTTTAGCCCACAGCTCCACGGGCATGCTACTGACGCGATCCAGATTCCTGCAACTTAGCCGTTATTTGAGCAACGCCAATCATTTCCGTGTTTGAGCGCAGTGTAGTGTTGCGTATGCATATGGCCATTTTTTTGTCACCGTTACCCCAGACTAGGAATATCTCCTGTATCATGGGTGCGTTTACAAACATTTAGACTCACATACACAAACACCCAGACCCGAAATAACTATCTATAGGCCATACAAATATTTGTTCCGTGCGGGGATCGAACCTACGGCACGAAGCGCAGCAGTCAACTACTTGAGCTGAGCCTGAGCCTTCCTGTCTGTTCTCATGTTACTTGGGAGTGAAACCCAGTTTTTTTTATTCTATTCTCGTCTGTCAATCGCCATACAATTTCTCTTTTCTCTTTCAAATTAATCATTCCTCAAAATACACACATCTTTTTATTAGCCTTCCTCCTCCACTCATACTGTCATCATCATCATCATTTCAGCCAAATGACGTCCACTGGTGGACATAGGCCTCCCCCAGGTGTCGCCACATTGACCAGTCCCGTGCGCCTCGCATTCAGCGGATCCTCACATCGGTCCACCTATTGGGAGGCCTTCCAACGCAACGTCTTCCGGTTCGCGGTCGCCACGCCAGAACTTTTCGGCCTCATCGGCCATCCATTCTGCGAGCCATGTGCCCTGCACATTGCCACTTAAGTCTGGCAAATCCTCGGGCTACGTCAGTAACCTTGGTTCTCATGCGGATGTACTCATTTCTGATTTCACGCAGTAAAGCGTGTAAAAAATGACTTAACTTTAATTACCTTCATGCCCCGTTTACTATTCAAAGCATCTATTAGCACAATGGTTTGAGTGTGTTCATTTCCCAGCAATTTTTTTTGCGAAAGGATATTTAGTTTTGTGTACAGTCCGCAGCACTAATACGTGATCAATTAGCAATATTTAAAAGCGATTTTCGCCTGCAGTTTTGATTACATTTTTAATGTGACGTAACGAAACTAATATTTTGGAACGAAACTATTATCATAAAGACATGTGACATCTACCAAACACGCACTGGACCCGCGTGGTGGATTATATAGCCCAACTCCTTCTCATAGAGCTGAGGCCTTATAGTCCAGCTGTGGGAACATTTAAGTATAGGCTGATATTATTTTGATTTGTTTATTAGATCGTACTCTGGACGCTCTTATCTTGCACGTATTTTTTACATCGTCCTCACATTTATGTAAGACGAGCTTATGCCAGCGGCTACGCCCTCGTGAAAATGATGATTTTCCATACAATCTTTCATCCCCTATTTAACTACCTTAGGGGTTGAATTTCGAAAAATCCTTCCTTATTCCTTGTCTACATTATAAAGGGAACCTCTGTGCAAAATTTCAGCTTTTTAGGTCCAAGGGTTTGGGATGGGCGTTGATGAGTCAGTCAGTCAGTCAGTCAGGGACTTCTCTTTTTATTTATTTACTAGCTTTTGCCAGCGGCTTCGCCCGCGTGAAAATGTCGATTTTCCATACAAACTTTCATCCTGTTTAACTCCCTTAGGGGTTGAATTTCGAAAAATCCTTCCTTATTCCTTATCTACATTATAAAGGGAACCTCTTTGCAAAATTTCAGCTTTCTAGGTCCAAGGGTTTGGGCTGGGCGTTGATGAGTCAGTCAATCAGTCAGTCAGTCAGTCAGTCAGGACTTCTCTTTTTATTTATATTGATATCTCAACATGATTTAACTAAGATTTTGTAACAATATATTGATTTAAAAGAGTGTCCATGGAGTTTTTTGCCCGTTCTTCTCCATAGAGAATCTACGCTAGGGAATGGGCAACTACAGTACTTTCAGAAGTTATTATGCCTTGTAACTGTAGCTTCGTTTTATTTGTTTTACTGACACTCAAAAGTGCATGTAATGGTTTAATTGAAATAAATGCTTTGAGTTTGAGTTAGATGATTGTACAGAATACTTGATGGATGGTTTCGTGAGATAAAAAAATTAAACTTCCATATTTTTTCCAATCGGATATTTAGATATCCTCAACTAATTTATTACCTTCAAAATCTAACAATTATTTATTAATCAATATTATCACTAAGTCACCTCCTAGAGTCGAATACTTAAAATTATAAAACAGAAACTTAATTATATTATATTAAGAGATACATTTGTAGCCATCATAATTATTATTTTAAATTAGTAGTTTAATGCTGCACTCAGAGATAATTAATGATTACTTAAGCCGTCACTTAGTAAAGATTTGACATACAAAACCTTCACAAAAGTGTCAAAATGTTTACTAAATTATGGCTTAACTAATCATTATACGTCTCTGAGTGCGACAGACTTTAAAAATGTTGAAACTTGATCTTTCCTTTTGAAACAATAAATCTATGAAAGTTACACATATATCACACCAGTTATTTCTGAAGGGCAAGGCAGAGTACCTTAAGAGCCTATACTACCTCAAACGCGAGTTTTATAATGCGTAAAAGTATATGATTCACTGCAGTAATCAAAATCAGAAAAATATATGATATTCTTCAGGATATATGCTAGTGACATAGTGTTGTGTAAATATAATACAACTAACTTTGCTTGATAGAAAAAAATCGCGAAGATACCTCTAAAAATTTCTTTTAACGAGTAAAAACCATACTAAAATACATGTCATCGTTCTGATTTTTTGCCAAATAATTTTACAAGCAGCATGCTAAAATCTAAGTGTTTTACTTTTTTAGTCCAATCAATAGATTTTTTGTAAATCGCAAAATACCACTAATTTCGCACTATTCGGCCGCAGCGAAAGACATAACATCCGCTTTGTAGTGCAAGCTGATTAGAACTTTATTCTAACAGTATTTCAAGCGAAGTTTGAACCACCACAAATAGTGTTGCTAATCTGAGGTAGCATACGCTCTTAATAGTACACTCATATTTCTCCAATTATATTTTAGTTCCATGTAATTAGCTGCAAGCCTATTGCCATCAACCGGCCACAAATCTAACGACTCCAGAGACATTCGTTGTTCCGAGATTCGGGGTCTCGTGCATTGTTGCGGTGTGCATCGCTGCGTGCTTTCGTGCTCGCAGTGTTCGTTGTTGCGGGCATTCGGCGGCGTGTGGTTCGGCGTGGTGGCTTTCGGAATGACGTATTGCACTCGTAGTTTCTTTTTTTGTTTTGTGAATTGTTCTTCTGACATTCAAAAGTGCCTGTAATGGCCTAATTGAAATAAATGATTTGAGTTTGAGTTTGATTCCTAAAGGAAAAACACAATAACACATTACTCAACCTGGGAATCGAACCCTGGATCTCATGTTCCGTAATACGCTTGCCCCTGTTACGTAGGACTTAAACATAACTAGTGAAACATTAGTACGCTTTATAATAAAGTACACTTCTGCATATCCCTTCTGGAATTACAGGCACGATGTTATGATACAGTAAGGGCGGATCTTATAGTGCAAATGTTACTAATAACCGTTGTTGTATGTTTCTTTGTGCGACAGAATCCGGAATGAGGAAATTCGCCGAAGAACCAGGGTCACCGACATAGCTCGCAGAATATGCAAGTTGAAGTGGCAATGGGCAGGCCACATCGCTCGAAGAACAGACAACCGATGGGGCAGAAAGGTTCTCGAGTGGCGACCACGAACCGGAAGACGCAGCGTTGGCAGGCCTCCCACCAGGTGGACCAACGACATCGTGAGAGTCGCGGGCAACCGGTGGATGCAAACGGCAGGCTGCCAATCTTTATGGCGTTCTATGGGGGAGGCCTTTGTCCAGCAGTGGACGTCTAATGGCTGATGATGTATGTTAATTGTTATGCCTACTACACGGTCACATGAACTTGACGCATCTCTGGAATGCGAGGCCCCACCCGTTTCCCCACCGCATTCCCTTAGCTCGCCCGGCAAGTGTCAGTACGGTTAGCATCTTTGTTACCGATACGCGCGTCGATAATTTGGCTAGTTTTCTGTTGTTGTTATATTGCTTTTGGACATTATTGTTACAACGCCAAGCGTCAAGTTAATGTAACCGAGTAGGATATCTATTTGAATTCCTAACTGACTTATTCACATTTTTAAAGTCTTAAATATTTCTTGAGATAGTATAATTATATCGTGGTACTATTTCTGTGTTACAAATGAACATGGCATATTTTAATCTCGACTACGGATGAAATAACAAAATCTATGTACTTTTCTAATAACACTACATCAGATTTGCACACTACATTCCAAAAAAAAACTTTGCAAAAAAACTACCATTTTAGTAGAAAAGTAACAAAAAACTACCATTTCTATTCTAGCAACACTATTCCACCCGCAGTCGTTGAAAACAGTTATATTTAAAATCTAAACTTTATTTGAAACGCTACGGTATCGATATTTCGTTGTTTTTCGATTTAAAATGATTCCTTTTGTTTCCGTCTGGCTATTTCGGCGCTGGCTTCTTGGATTGCCTCCCAAAGTTTGGCCTCAGATAAAATCTGCCGGGAAAGTTCTTCAATAGCAGTCTCCGAATCCAGGATTGAGCCGAAAGTGTCTTCATCAACATACTGAAATTGAGATAAAAAACATGGCTTAATTTTGTTAGACTGTCGGTCTTTAAAGAAGCTTGTGGATAAGTATTTAACAACCGCTCGGGTTGATTTTTAAGGTTAAGCAGCGCTTGGCAAGGCTGATTCGTGGATGGTTTACTAGACTGGGCCCACGTGGTGGATTAAAGCCCACTCCCTCTCATAGAAGGGAGGCCTGAGTCCCAACAGACAGTGGGAACATTGTAAACTGATTATGGTATGTTACACCTACCTACTGCCTACCTATTGTACCTATTACATTTTAAAAGAGACGGCAAAGAGAGAGATCAGGTGCAGGGCCGACGGCTTAACGTGCGCACTGAGGCACGAGGTTACCATACCACCAACTTCCAAACTCCGAGCTAATCCTAAGATATTTCTAATGGAAAAACTCAAAAACATTTTGCAAGTGTTTTTACGACCACGAGAGTAACGGGACAGTTGAAAGTAAGTAAAATATGATCGTATACCTGTTTCTGCCTCAATAATTCTTGAGATGGCATTCCGGGAGCTTGTTGGGACCTCTTACGACCGCAACCTGAAATTAAGACAAAAACCAATCATGAGTATGTGAGGATCATACAGCATGGGAGACTCTCCGGGCGTCGGGGGCCACGTGATGGCTTCTGGCCACCGTAGGCGTGGGTCTGTGGACGGTGAGTAATGGGCTAGCTCGCCGTCCGGCCGTCTTATGGCGGCAACAGACCGTGTCGACGGCGCGTTCGTGTTCCACGCGCGCCTCAAAGAGATGTCAGCAAGGAGGGGCCCGCAAGGGCCGTCGCCCGTCGGGGCTGCGGATTATCGAAAGAGATGACGTGGCCTCGGCACAAGGGCGAACAACATGGGTGGTTTTTAGTCAGTAGAAGTCTGACACTCCCTTCCGCTCTGCCCAAGAGCGGGGGGGGGTTATTTGATGATTTTCCCTACCCACCAAAAAATAAATAAAAGTGTCATACAGCATACAGCGTTTAAGTTACGTTGGGTGAAGATAAACTATTCTCTCTTAATTTTATATTTATACATCTATATAAAATAAATCTAAAGTGTATGTTTGTAATATCAAAATATCTGTTCTTTACTAAATGCACACGCATTATATGAATGTTCTACCTAATCTCCGAAACAGAACAGTCAGAATTAGAAGTAGATTAACACTAATCAAAGTTTTAAAGCAAGTTTTTTTTTTAATACTTGTTAGATATTATCTACTCGTAACTATCAAGTTATTGAACAGTTAGAAAAAAAATAAAGAATAATCTTCTGAACCATTAAAAATAATAGCTGGCGTACTGTACTTAAAAAAAAAATTCTGTTGCTGACCGTAACTTCACAGTGGGCGAGGCAATGGACAAAAGCTTGGACCTATTTCATACGTACCGGTGAAAGCGTTGCAAAATGGCCTCTTCTTAGGAGACATGATCATTTCTTCAGATAGCCGACCGTCGAAGTTACGTGGAATCTAGAATAAGAAAGAACAAGGTCTAGTTAGAATCTAATTGGGTTAGATTAGGATAAACAATAGATGTGAAACATCTATTTTAATACTAGAATTTCAAATAAGAAAACCCGGTGCAAAATATTATGGAGTACAATAATTGTACCGACTTAATATTATATTATAATACTAGCTGATGCCCGCGGTTTCAACCGCGCGGATGTCGGTTATCGCGACCAAAAGTAATATTTTCGTACCCCCCTTTCAACCCCTTGAATAAAGTATTTTTTTTTTTACTAAAAAGTAGCCTATGTCCTTTCTCGGGTATCAAAATATCTCCATACCAAATTTCATGCAAATTGGTTCAGTAGTTTAGGCGTGATTGAGTAACAGACAGACAGACAGAGTTACTTTCGCATTTATAATATTAGTATGGATTATTACAATACTTATCAACAGTAAGTCTTTGGCTCGAACCCAGGCAGGCACCTAATTAGCTTTTTATTTCTTTCTTTTTTAAATAGCCCCACACTAGGAATTTCTCCTATATCGTGGGTGCGTTTACAAACATTTTAATTAGGGCATTTATCTGTAGGCCATACAAATATTTGTTCCGTTCGGGGTTCTAACCCGCGTCACGCAGCGTAGCAGTCTAATCGCTCAGCTACTGCGCCAACCGTGTCGTCAAAATTTTGTAGGTACCTAATATAGATGTTTCACATGAAAAAGTTTTGAAAGTCGGCTAAAAATCCTAACTAATATTATAAATGCGAAAGTAACTCTGTCTGTCTGTCTGTCTTTGCTTCACGCCTTAACTACTGAACCGATTTGTGTGAAATTTGGTACAGACATAGTTTGGAACTTGAGAAAGGACATAGGATAGTTTTTTTTTTTGTTTTTTCGCGAGATAAACCAAAAATCTGCCGGAAGTCACTATTCCACGCGAACGAAGTCGCGGGCAAAAGCTAGTAACTAAAATAAAGTGAATTCTCACCGTAGCAGTGTAGCAACATTGTAAGTACAAGAGAGCGAGCACGACGCACAGAGACACGCGGGACACAGACATAATGGCGACGAGTTTTGACAGCTGCACAACAATGCACGACCTGTTGACAAACAATTAATGGCATTATAAAGAAGAGAAGTTCCTGGAATGTCGAGCAAGAGGTCCTCCTGGGAATTTTGAATACAGAAAAAAACATAACCCTTTCCTTGCTGTCGGGTAAAAAGAGGGTTTCAGCTTTGGTCTGGTCTGATCAGTCTATATGTCGCAGGGATATGATAAAAACAGGGATTTTTCCAAATCCCTAAGGGATTTGATCAAACCACGGAGGAAGATAAAATAACAACACGGTTTTATCATTTCCCTAAACAAATCTAGTGAATTGAACAAATCCCAGTAGTACTCCGTGACGCGCGCTCGCTTCGCTCGCATATTATATAACACTAATATCTTCTGTCCCCAAAGTGCCGGGCCTCCGCCGGCCTCCTTCGTCGGCCTACGGCCCGGTGCCCATGCCGCCCTTATCATAAACCCAAACTAGTTCAGGTTTTTGATCAAAAATCTGAACTAGTCTGGATTGTTACAGGTTTTTGATGAAATTGAGTTTAAAATGTGTCATCTTCCGGTTTTTGATGAAAAACCTAGGTTTTTGATCAAAAACCTAATTTTATGAAAAACCTGCGACATATACATTGATATATTAAAAGGAGGAAGATACGGTACGCGCTAACATCGCAATCAGAAAACATGCACCGAAACTCACACATGATAAACAAGGACAGACATAAGAGCCGACGCTGTTGTGCGAGCAAAATCGCGTTAGCTGCGACTGCGTGCCACATAAAGGCAATCCCTTAGTTTAGTAGGACCATGTGCTGTGACTTAGTACCGTATCTACCTCACATTGATTACATCAATGAGTCTATAGCACCTTTTAAATCCCCGCTTCTGAAAGTGTCTAACACCGGTATCTATAAACAGGTCATAGTGATTACTTGAGTAAAAGTTTTTCTTTAAGATATGATTTTTTCTCTGTAGTTTAGTAATTCCTTGATGTTAGAACTATCAAAAGTTAGAATTATTAGGTTTACTTTCATAGACGGTTCTAACTTCGCTTAAACTCTTGTCCGTTGCATAAGTAAAATTACTTAAGTTCACGTAACTTGACTATAGAAACGGATGTAAGACGCATCACCGTAGACTTCGGCTACGCTTTTCGTAGACAGTGGGTACGCTTTTCGTAGATGATGCTACGCTTTTCGTAGATGGTGCTACGCTTTTCGTAGATAGGTGCACGCTTTTCGTAGATGGGTCTACGCTTTTCGTAGATGGTGCTACGCTTTTCGTAGACAGTGGCTACGCTTTTCGTAGATGGAGCTACGCTTTTCGTAGATGGTGCTACGCTTTTCGTAGATGGAGCTACGCTTTTCGTAGATGGTGCTACGCTTTTCGTAGATAGGTGCACGCTTTTTGTAGATGGGTCTACGCTTTTCGTAGATGGTTCTAAGCCTTTCGTAGATGGTGCTACGCTTATCGTAGATGGTGCTACGCTTTACGTAGATGGTGCTACGCTTTTCGTAAATGGGTCTACGCTTTTCGTAGATAGGTGCACGCTTTTTGTAGATGGGTCTACGCTTTTCGTAGATGGTTCTACGCCTTTCGTAGATGGTGCTACGCTTTTCGTAGATGGTGCTACGCTTTACGTAGATGGTGCTACGCTTTTCGTAGATGGTGCTACGCTTTTCGTAGATGGGTCTACGCTTTTCGAATTTTTGTAGACAATAGCTACGCTTTTCATAGAATTCAGATACACTTTTCGTAGACTGGCTATGCTTTACATATTTGCTACGGTTTTCGCACACAGTTGCTATGCTTCTCGTTGTCAATTACTATGTATTTCGTAGACAACTGCTACGTTATTCGGAGCAGCTACGATAAATCTCTATTAAAGCATTACCTTATAAAATTAATTTCTGTGTGAATAATTTTAAATCCCATAGATTACGTTCAGTTGGTGCTACATAAACTCACAAGTTTTCGAGTAGTACTAGTCATACTAAAATCAAATTAATTTACACTCATCATCATCATCATCATTTCAGCCAAAAGACGTCCACTGCTGGACATAGGCCTCCCCCAGGCGTCGCCACATTGACCGGTCCCGTGCGTCTCTCATCCAGCGGGTTCCTGCAACCTTGACCAGGTCATCGGTCCACCTAGTGGGAGGCCTTCCAACGCAACGTCTTCCGGTTCGCGGTCGCCATTCCAGAACTTTTCGGCCCCATCGGCCATCCGTTCTGCGAGCAATGTGCCCTGCCCATTGCCACTTAAGTCTGGCGCAATTTACACTACGATAAACTTAATTTTAAAACAATTGTAAGTGTTAATAAATAAATAAATAATCGTCAAAGTAAATAAAAGTACTTTAAGTTCTAAATGATTACCTACTCTTATGTCCAAGTTACAATATTCAAAACTTGCAATTTTGCTTTGAGCCGAGATATTATAACAAACTAGCTGACCCGGCAAACGTTGTTTTGCCATATAAATAAATCGTAGAAGGGTGAAAATTGAGGATTGTATGTATTTTTGTATGTTGTATCATAAAAAAATAGAAATTAAAAATTTTGTCTAAAATACATAGATGTTGGCCGATTCTCATAGATACCGGATAAGCACAAAAAATTTCATCAAAATCGGTCAAGCCGTTTCGGAGGAGTATGGCAACGAAAACTGTGACACGAGAATTTTATATATTATATAAATTATAGCAATGACATCCCAACACGTGCCTTTCGACTTCGTTAGTAATACCTTTACACCCATAACTCGTTTAAGTTATTGAAATCATCATCTGCCTAGCCTTTTCCCAAGTATATTGGGGTCGGCTTCCAGTCTAACCGGATGCAGCTGAAAACCAGTATTTTACATGGAGCGACTGCCTATCTGACCTCCACAACCCAGTTAGAACTGAGTCATACGATACCCTTTGGTAAGACTGGATGTCAGAATTTCAGGTCACTGACTTTCTGTAACGACTACCAAATATCTATATATGGCAGCCGGGACCAACAGCTTAACGTGCTTTCCGAGGCACGGAGGAAACCCGGTATGTCGGGTGGTCACCCACCCACAGACCGACCTAGGCAAGCACAGCTTTACCTACAGATCGACCCGAGTGGCAGTTCTTATTAAGCCACGAGCTCCTCCGTTTAAGTTATTTAAATACAATGCATAAATAAATATACATTTAATATTTACCATCATCTTCCGACCCTTTTCCCATGTCATTTTGGGTCGGCGCAACACGTTTTTACCCGACTGCGGCGAAGCCCAAAAGGAGGGTTATGTGTTTGACGTGTATGTAAGTATGTATGTATGTATGTATGTCCGTTTCTTTGTTCCCTCATAACTCATAAACGGATGAACCGATTTGAATGAAATATACGTCGTTAGATTCGTCTTGATGGCGCGAGTGTTATAGGCTACATTAAAATTAAAAAAATTAAAAACTGAAGAGCAAAAAAACAAGCACATTTTAAATTAAACAAAACTTGGAAGCAGGCGGGGTTCATTTGAATATTAAATTATGAAAAGAAAAAATGATGAAAATAGAATGGACCCCGCCTGCTTCCAAGTTTTGTTTAATTTAAAATGTGCTTGTTTTTTTGCTTTTCAGTTTTTTCAGTCGGGTTTGTTAGTTTTTTAACAACTTTTTTTTTCTTTCAATCTGCCCTGTCAGTCGCTACGTTATCATATTTTAATTCCTAATATCACTCTTCACACACTCCACTTCTTTGGTCTTCCTCTCCCTCTCCATCCACATTTTATATGAAACATTTCAACCCAACCCAGTTTACTGAGATACTGTCCAACATCTACGCCAAGAACAAGTGCTAGGCTAAAATATAAACGTAGGCGCACAGTTTTTATAACATTATTCGTTCTCCTTCGCGTTAATTAGTAGTATTTATAGTGGTGTCGGTAAAAGAATACTTATTAAAGGAACTTGTCGCGCTGCCGGTAAAGAGACGACTATAGTAGAATCGTTTTAACTAGGACAAACAAGTAAAGGGGCTGCGAGTTGTTTGAAAGAGATACCACAGCCTGACACAAAGGGCTAAAAAGGAACATGGGTGGTTATTAGTCAGTAGAAGTCTGACTCTACCGCTCTGCCCAAGAGGAGTCATTTGAAAATTCCACAGCACGAAAAAAAAAGAGATTGTTCAGTTTCAAAAAAGTGCTAATCGCAAATCCATTTCGAGAAATATAAGGTCTCTAATCTAAAGCTACAGTCTTCATCATCTGCCTAGCCTTTTCCCAACGAGGTCGGGGTTGGCTTACAGTCATACAGATGCAACTGAATACCAGTATTTTATATGGAGCGACTGCCTATCTGACAGTGAAAACAATAAATCGGTCAACAAACAAAACATTAATAATAGGGATGTTTACTAACTTTTTTTTTTTTTAAGAGAACGATTTATTTCATATGTATTTATAAATGTAAGACTATCCTAAATATATAAACTAAACTAACCTAAAAACAAACTATAAAAGGGCATCGAAAAACTCCTCAACGCTGTCAGCAGGTAAAGTACCCAAGAGACTGGCAGCGTTGCCGCGTTGTATGGCAACACTTATCCTCTGGCCAAAGAAAAAGCCAGCCCTTGGGTCGGAGGAAGCGTCAACAAGGCGTTTTGAAATATCCTTAAAAAGGCTGTGCACTAGGACCCCACGGCCAATGTTTACTAACTAAAATAAATATGATTCAAATTAGTCCGTCTGTAAGATTATCGAAAAATATTGTATAGGTACGTATTTTTTGTTTTATCCAATCAATAAAAATTGACGAAGATAAATCGCGTCAAAGATTTGAGTGGGAGGTGGTGACGTCACTGCTCGCTAAGAAATGTCATACTAATGTCTTAGAATATGACGTCACACGAGTTTTCAAAGCACTGTATCGTCTTCATTGTTTGTTTACGAGAAAAAAGAAAAATATGGTGTCCAATATTTTTTGGAAATCCATCTGACGGACTAATTAGACTTTTTTTGTTAACATGTTGTTGTCTGTACAATACGATTGTTCCCGATGTTTACCGATGCACATTCTCATCATCATCATTTAATCAGCCTATAACGTTCCCACAGCTGGGACACCATGAACGAATGGGCTATAATAATATAATTCTTTAATTTCTTTATCAATTTGTTTTGTCCTTTGTGAGACCAATAAATATTTTTTCTTTCTTTATAATCGACCACAAGTCTCCGAATTTTTGGTTCTAAGTCAAACGTGTCGGTTTCCTCACGATGTTTTCCACCACCATTTTTAAGAGCAGTGGTGATGAAATAAATTACACAAAGTAACGCGCCTGCCTGAATTCAAACCCACGATTTACTGCTCGTAAGTTGGGGCTGCCACCACTGGGCGACCACTGCTCTCCGTTACACATTACTTTGCAGTATTTTACTTGCACTTCTCGTGCACTGAGTCTACAATAAACACAACGGGATCCCAGACGTCGCCGCGGGGCGTTGAAATTGGAAAATCTTGTAGTTTTAATTTTAAATTGGAAAGCAAAACACTTAAGTTGTAAAAAGACGGAATGTCGTTTTAAATAACTGGAAAGTGCAATATACTAAATGTTCTATTTCAACACTAGAAATTTCTCCTGTATGTATCGTGGGTGCGTTTACAAACATTAAAAACTCACATACAGATAACCAGACCCAGAACATTACTATCTGTAGGCCATACAAATATTTGTTCCGTGCACGGATCGAACCCACGACACGCAGCGCAGCAGTCCAATCGCTCAGCCACTGTAACCGTGCTGTTAACACCTTGTATGGATTTATGAAATCTTGGTTTTCGTCCGAAAAAAACTTCAGTCTAACTATCGTTCACAAACTCAATTAAAGAGTTCCCAAACTAGCTAAGCATACTTACTAAATTGTTTAGTGACAATTAACTTGAACCAATTATATATTTACAAGTCGTTAGTAAGTTTTTATTTCATTTGTCCTGAAGCTAAGAATCAATTGGGCTCAAGTTTACTTTGGTAACTAAACCTTAACTTTTGAGAGGTGGGTGTATCAAAATTCTGCCTTTTATTCTTTTTTTTAGGGTTCCGTAAGTCAAAAGTAAAAAAACGGAACCCTTAAAGGGCCACTTTGTTGTCCGTCTGTCTGTCAAGATCCCTTTTCTGAGAAACGCGTGGAGGTATCAAGCTGAAATTCATATCAAATTCTTAAGTCTATAGTGCCCCTACCTAATGCCCGCCTTCCACTACTAGCGGAGCGGGCTACGTACGGACTCCGTTTAACTCGCAACGGCTTTTTTCATAGAAGTGCTTCCACTGTGAATGAGCGGACTACTATTTTACTCCGGTCCGCTCAGAACGTCAGCTCAGTTTCCACTCATTACCCTTTTTTAGTGGAAGGCGGGCATTATAGCTGTGAAAAAAACAAACTTCTGAGCCAACGCATTCAAAAGATACAGCCGTTTATGCTGCAAGTTTTCGACACTCGCAATGGAATCAAAACCTACAGGGTACTTCCCACGAACTCAGAATCTTGAGATTCGAAGCAACGTCTAAAGGAAAAATTACGAAAAGCATAAATTTTCGGTGCACGAATCCGACTCGC
This sequence comes from Diarsia dahlii, assembly GCA_949775195.1. Taxonomy (NCBI): domain Eukaryota; kingdom Metazoa; phylum Arthropoda; class Insecta; order Lepidoptera; family Noctuidae; genus Diarsia; species Diarsia dahlii. The sequence goes on along the minus strand of OX459217.1, from coordinate 8,502,247 downwards.
ATTTGCTCGATTTTTTTATCGCGTAGTCAGTGCCTAACCTGCAACCTGCATGTAATGCGGAGAAATAAGGAATCTTGAGGAAAGTTTTGAATACAAATGTGAATGGCTATAAGAGTAAATAAAGGCCAAATAAACGATGAATGGACTGTGTAAACTTAAAGGATGATATGGCTAGAAAGGAAGTGACTGCTGACATGACGAGAAATAGAGACGTACGGAAGAAGGAGACATGTTGCACCGCCCACAAATAAATTCAGATAAATTCAAGAGAATGATGATAAACACCAAGGGAACAATTACCACTTACTTATATTACATAACGCCCCCGAATTATTAGTGGGTGTGCTGTAATCGCAACATTACTATTACGAGTATTGTCCTAATAAAAATAATGAAATTCGTCATAGTTGTATTTTCGTGTTATCAGCTGCCTAGCCTTTTTCCAACTATGTTGGGATCGGTTTCCTGTCTAACCGAATGCAGGTGAATATACCAGTATCAAACATGGAGTGACTGCCAGCGGCTTCGCCCGCGTGAAAATGACGATTTTTCATACAATTGAAACAAAATTCCCTCTTTTCACCCACTTAAAGGTTAAATTTCCAAAAACCCCTTCTTAGTGCTCCCCTACATTATAATAGGAAGCCGTGTGCAAAATTTCACATTTCTAGCCCCAGTAGTTTCGGCTGTACGTTGAGATGTCAGTCAGTCAGTTCTCCTTTTATATATATAGATAGGTAGGTATTAGGTAGATTGTGGAGGTCACATATATTATTTTTAAACACTTGAAAACACACTTGTAATTTCTTTAGTATCGTGGGAGCGTTCACATTTAAACTTACATACATAAACACCCAGACCCGAATCAAGTATCTGTAGGTCATACAATTCCGTGCGGGGATCGAACCCGCGGCCGCGGTACGCAGCGCAGCAGTCTAATCGCTCAGCCAACCGTGTCGTAGAGATATCTATACTAATATTATAAAGAGGTAAAGTTTGTGTATTTGTTAAATTGTAATTAATTAAGTAATTAATCTCGGTATCTACTAAACCAATTTTAAAAATTCTTTCACCAATAGAAAGCCACATTATTGCTGAGTGACATAGGCTACTCTACACGGGAACGGGGTCTACGCGGGTGAAACCGCGGAACGTCCGCTAGTTATTATATATTTGTGACTTCCACAACCCAATTAGTACTGGGTAATATGATACCCCTCTGTAAAACTGGTTAGCAGATTTTCGGGCCACTGACTATCTGTTACGACTGCCAAAGACTTAAAAATGACAGCCGAGATCAACAGTTTAACGTTCCGAGGCATGGAGGAAACGTTTGTAATGGGTGGTCACCCATCCACAGACCAACCTAGGCAAGAGCTGCTTTACCTGAAGATGGACTCTAGCGGCTGTTATGATTTAGTCACGGACTCTTCGTCATCATTATTCTCCTGTCCTTATCCCAATTTATTTTAGGTGGTCACCCATCTACAGACCAACCTAGGCAAGTGTGGTTAAATTTATTAATCCGAGTGGATGTTTTTATCTAGCTACGAGTTCTATCTATGCAAACCTATCATCATTTTCAGCCGAAATACGTCCACTGCTAAACATAGGCCTCCCCCAAGTGTCGCCACATTGACCGGTCCCGTGCGTCTCGCATCCAGCGGATCCCCGCAACATTCACCAATAGTGGATAGGTCTAAAATAACCACTTTAGCATAAAGGAAAATAGGTAATATGAATTGCGTTAAAATTCGTAAAATGGTCACAGATACAGAACTTACTATTATGAATGAACTAAAATGCGAAATTTAACGCAATTCATACTGTTATCCTATTATGATCTGCCATAAAATGGCCAGGGTCATCGGTCCAAATCATAAGTCATTTATTCAAACTTGGCTGATAATCAGTAGGTACTTTTCGAACGTCAAAATTTATTTACAAAAGACAGTCCCCCAAAACGCCCACCTTTCGACAATTCGCAGTGTTTTACTAGGAAGAAGAAGTGGCGGAACAAACTCCCCAGCAACGTAAGGTAAGTAGGTCCACTAGTGGGAAGCCTTCCAACGCAACACCTTCAAACCAATCATTTTTTTAATTTATTTTCAGAGCATCTTAACAATCTAATTCTCTTTTACTTATGAACTTTTCTCAGCGTGTTCAACTATTATTTTTCAATCAAGCGATCGTGTACTTTTAATTTGAAAACCTCATTTCTGTTGACAATTCATAATGAAAGCGTTGTCTTTTTCAAGACGATGCGGCGAGAGTTTATTCGTTACATACAAAAATACAAATCTTTCCTCTTTAAAATATTATTAAGTTCTAGCTTTTGCCCACGGTTTCGCCCGCGTGTATGTAATATCAAAAATTACAATTTTCCTTACAAAATTTCATCCCCTATCTAATTTGCTCAGGGGTTGAATTTCAAAAAATTCGGCCTTATACCTTGTCTAAATTATAAAGGGAATGACTGTACAAAATTTCAGCTTTCTAGGTCTAAGGGTTTGGGCTGGGCGTCGATGAGTCAGTCAGGACTTTTCTCTTTACTTAAATAGTTAACGCAAGAGTATCTACTTCGCGTGCCAACTTTTAGAATCGAAGGAAAAAAGGAACTGGAACTGTTTTATAGATAACTAGCTGATGCCCGCGGCTTCACCCGGATGTCGTTCAAATTATATACTAAAACCTTCCTCTTGAATCACTCTATCTATTAAAAAAAACCGCATCAAAATCCGTTGCGTAGTTTTAAAGATTTAAGCATACAGACAAACAAACAGACAAAAATAGCGACTTTGTTTTATACTATGTAAGGATAAAATCAAAAATGATCTATATTTTTGGATGACCTAATTGTTGATTAAACTTAGCGTTTTGCTGTAAAACGTGGCCTGCGTGGTAAACTGATTTTAGAGACCATTGAGTTGGAATATTATATTTTCCAGGTACGGGATCGTTGGGAACTTTCCAGCATTCATTTTTATCGATGTTTGGAATATTCATAGATAGATACCAATTTAGAGCTCTATGCGATTTTTTGTACCATTGCAGGTCTAAAATGACCGGACTACATGAATATAGCATCCACAAATAATGATTTTCTATCAGTGAAAGATTTTTTTATAAATAGATCATAAGTTCTGGAAATTACTCCCTACATACAAAATTGCAATCATATTTTACCTCTTTTAATGCTACCTCTATAGACAAATTAACCGCGGCTTCCGTTCAACTCAGGGTGGAGGACATCCATGACGATTTTCTGACCCAGAACAAAAAAAAAAACTATCCTCTTCTTAGCGTATCGATGACAATTTAAATTGAGTCAGCCCAAAATTTGGCGACGAGTTTGGCACTTTCAGTAGCCTCCATCAGCTCCTGTGGAGTGCAAGTAACGGGACAGGCTGGACACGATATCAAGTGCTCCATAGTTTGTGGGGCAACACCACATTTACACTCCAGGGCAGAGTCGTCTATGAAACTCCACCTGAAAAGGTTTTCCTTGTTTCGGCCTACCTGCGTCCGGAGTCTATTTAGAGACTTCGAAGTCAGCACTATCGCGAAGACAAAGTGCAACGCCTTTCTATATTAATACTTTTGTCTCAGAAACTTAGTAATGAGCTTTGTTACCCGTTATTCTTAAACAGTATTATATCCATTCTGACGGCTGCCTCGACACAGTGGGCGCTTTGTTTTTTAATCACTTACTAACTGCCGTACAGTCAGTAGCACCAATATGTATACACTTAACAACGTATAGATGCAACTTTCGCCTACTGTATTGATTTCATTTTCATGTTACCTTAAGAAACTAATAATTTGGAACCCATCTATACTAATATTATAAAGCTGAAGAGTTAATTTGTTTGATTGAACGCGCTCGTCTCAGGAACTACTGGATCGAATTGAAAAAATCGTTTAGTGTTCGATAGCCCATTTATCGAGGAAGGCTATTATAGACTAGGTATATAATTACATACATCACACTGTGGCAAAAAAGAGTAAAGCATCAATGAAACTTGTTGCAAAAACGGGGAAAATTCAGCTACTTTAGAATTGTATTGTAGGTGCCAACGATCCACTTTCTCTCTCTCTTTGATGTGACACAGACAAAGTTACGCGAGTCAGCTAGTTTATTTACAGTCAAAGTTACAGTTATTATAACACGAAAAATTCACGTATGAACATTGCTAAGCGTCATCATCATCATCAGCCTATGTTCCCACTGCAGGGACTCAGGCCTCCTCTCTAGGAGAGGGATGGGCTATAATCTTCGAATTTTTTGGTTCTTAGACATGCCGGTTTCCTCACGATGTTTTCCTTCACCGTTTTGAGAGCAGTGGTGATGAAATAAATTACACAAAGTAATGCGCCTGACGGGGTTCGAATCCACGACTCACTGTTCGTAAGTCGGGGCCGCCACCCCTGGGCCACCACTAGCTTCTTGCTAAGCGTATATTCTTATTATTGCTCGTGACTGTATACTTAAGCCATGTCCTAAAGAAATCAAAAAGCGCCTTTTATTTTTATGTGAGAGGATATAAGACGGTCTTATATCCTCTCACATAAAAATAAATTCTTCAAATCAGTTCCTACATGACAGAGTTATGAGGTAACAACTGTTGGGCGGTAGCCCAACAGCCACAACACCCGTCTGGTCGGAGGATTTTCTCTTTTCTATGGGGAATGAAGAACTTCTATGTTCTTCATGCCCCAATAAGATTTTTGCTCCCCAAAGCTGAGTTGAACTTTTTTACGTGAAAATACGGCAACTGTTATATTGTACTTATAAGGGAGGTGAAGGGACTGCAAAAAAAAAAGAAAATTAAATATAATATAATTTGCTCTAATAAATTAAATAAAATTAATATAAAATATGCTCTAAATACTATAATCTTTAGGACGAGAACAATTGTCAGTAATTAGTAGTTTCTCATTAAACCGCAACGCTGTGAAAGGTTCATTGTACTATTGCTTTTAACTCATTCCTTATAGCTTGCATAAATCTTACTACTATTATAAATGCGAAAGTCTGTCGAAGATGTTTGTTACACTTTTATGAACACTACTGATCGGATTAAGATGAAAGGACATCAACCAATTTGTATGGCGTTTGGGCTTGAACATGAACATAAAAATATCGCAATATTTTTAATTTTATAAGGTGACTTACAGTACAAAGAAAACATATAAGGAAGGAGTTATGTATCAAATTGATTACTATAATACAAAACACCAAAAAAAACACAATATTTTGAAATAAATTGGTTATTTGTAAAACTATTCATTTTCATATGTTAGTTAAACATGGTCTAAAAACTGAGCAGCCCCCCCCTACTATGACGTCTTAAAACAGTCCTAACTTAACCTTATTCCAGTGTGGAAACGTGACAGAACTATACAGGGTGTCTAGCGCCATCTCTCTTCCACACTGGATTAAGAATAAGTTAGGACTGTTTTAAGACGTCATAGTAGGGCCCCGGTGGAGTGAAATTTTCATACTTTTGCCCAGCTTAAATACCATACCACAGACATGATATGAGCGCAGCAACTTACAGTCCTTCGGCCGACTATGCAGTTGCAGCAATAATGTTTAAAAGATTGGATGCCATTTATTATTTATTTTGACACTCCCGACTAAAATGTTTACTAAATATTATTACTAAATTATTCATGAATTTCTTTTTTCCCAATACGGCTGTTCACCGGCTTAGCCCATTTTGGTTGATGTCCTTTGGCACATTGGATAGTTTATAGCCTAGATTAACATATGCTTTTTATCTTACCACGCGCACCTTGCTATGGCAATTAACAGCTGACTTCTGTATCAATGAGAAAGCCATGAAGCAGCATCAGGTATCAGTGGCATGCGACTACGACTGTCCTCTATAATAATTTTACTTGTCATTGACTTATTTACTTAAATTCATTTCATGTTTTCTACTTTTAAAACCGCAATTTTATTAGTTTGTGTTTTTATTCGTAGTCGGGTTTTAGTTTTTTAAACTTATTTTTTCCGTTCTAGACCATACCTGGAAACCTTCTAGTTTTTACGGAAATATTGGAGAACAACGTTTCAACTTTTTTAAACAGACTATTGGTTTTAAGTTTAAAACATGCTGGCTTCCCCACGATGTTTTCCTTTACCGAAGCAAGTGATAATCTATATAAATAAAAAGAGAAGTCCTGACTGACTGACTGGCTGACTAACTGACTGACTCACTGGCCCAGCCCAACCCTTGGACCTAGGAAACTGAAATTTTGTTGCGTATCTTAGGTTCGATCTTCCTTGGCATTCCGTCGGCCACACCACTAAGCTATCAATGCCTAGGTAGGATTTCAACCACGTTCGTAGGTTTTTTATTCGGGTTTCATAAAGTAATTTAACTAAATGACCGTCGTTAGGCATGAGCCACGCAATTAGTGAGCGCGTTACAATGGTAACCATTTTTTAAGACGGGATTATTCATAAAATACTGGTTAAAATGAAAAGACATTATTGTATGCGTTTTGCCACGAGAACGATGCATTGCGAATTAGGAAACAAAACAAACCAAAGGAGACAATTTTTTTTTTGTCACCGATTTGGAGTGCCTGTTATTATATCACACCATAAAAAGTAATCAAATTATTACAGTAAATAAACGAAATATTACATTTAATTAATGTAACCAGAATCTTAAAATAAATGGGAGCGTTTTTATGTAAGTATACAAAACAAAAACCGGCCAAGAGCGTGTCGGGCCACGCTCAGTGTAGGGTTCCGTTTCCAGTCCGTCACAATAAGTGTTCCCACTTATGAGTTTAAAGGTAGTTCTTTTTTTTTTCAAATTGATTTTCCTAGAAAGTCTTTATGAAGTACTACTTTTCAGATTTTTTTCATATTTTCTAAACTTATGGTTCAAAAGTCAGAGGGGGGACACATATTGTTTTTTACTTTTGGAGCGATTATTTCCGAAATTATTGACATTATCAAAAAATGATTTTAGTAAACCCCTATTAATTTTTAAATACCTTTCCAACAATACATTGTATCACACGTTAGGGTTGAAGTTAAAAAAAAAATCACTTCCCACTTTACATATAGGGGGGCTACCCTAATAAAACATTTTTTTTCAATTTTTATTCTACCACTTTGTCGGCGTGATTGATATACATAATGGTACCAATTTTCAGCTTTCTAGTGCTAACGGTCACAGAGATTAAGCGAGGACGGACGGACGGACAGACAGACATGGCGAAACTATAAGGGTTCCTAGTTGACTACGGAACCCTAAAAAAGTGCAACACCCAATCATAGTATTAATTATAAATATCCGCTTTAAATAGAATTGAACTATTTTAATACAATTTAAAAGTTTTTGCCAAAATCGAAAAGATGGTTTAAAACATCATCATGACACGGAACGTTGTAAAAACGCTTTGACCGACCTGGGAGTTGAACCCAGGACTTCATACTCAGCACTCTTGCTTGCGACACTAGACCAACGAAGGCGGTATATTTATAGAATAACAAACGTTATTTCAAATAGAAATTGAATTGTACGAAACACCCGATTAAAAATTTCTTTTAAATGCAAAGTTACACGGTCAAAATGTACAGAACAGCTCATAAGTATATATATCATCGTGAGCTTATTAATGTTCCCACTGCTGGGACAGGCCTGTGTCCTCTCTCTTGTCCTCTCTCTTCGAGAGGGAATAGGTTATATCTATCACAAGTATTCGATTTTTTTGGTTCTATGACATGCCGGTTTCCTCACGATGTTTTTCTTCACCGTTTTGAGAGCAGTGATGATGACATAAATTATACGAAGTAATGTGCCTGCCTGGGTTCAAACCCACGATTCACTGTTAGTAAGTTGGGGCCGCCACCACTGGGCCACCGATGCTCGGTGAAAGAATTACCGATTTTCTTAATTACTGACTTGACACCCTGAATCCAATAATATAAAAGTGATCTTTTCATTTTTTATAATGACGTATTTAGACTGTAGTAAGAATAGTAACCATTGGTAGGCAAAAAGCACTGAATATTTATATAATGTAAAATCAACACTAACCCATAAAACTGATTTTAATCAAGAGTATAAATAAATTATCGATCTAAAATATAATTAAGTTTAATTAAAAAAATGTTACTTTTTTCACGTCTTACTAGAAAAAATATCTAGCCATGTCAACCCCATATAAAAATATTTCAATCAAGAGAATAAATATTTAAAACTATATTTAAAGTTATTTTATTAGTTCCAATTTCATAAAACATAAAAAACGCACTGTCAACAAAACATACACAAAACCGACTATGTTCAAAAATATTTTCGCAATCTAAAAACATATCCTAATCAACTGAATAAATAAATTCCCTCACCCATATATTATTAAATAAACTAATTTCCTACACTAATTCCCTACAAAACACAATTTAATCATCACAGTAAATATTTTCCCTTTTAAAATTATACAATCTAATTATTATATAAAGGCTATATAATATATATATGACTTTAGTCTAAATTATAATTATATTGTTCACTTACCTGTGGAGTTGTGGCTACTGAATGCAGCGTAGGGCGAGACCAAGGCTTATATACAGCTGGACTGTAGGGGCGGGCGGGAATAAGGACGGCGGTGGAGTCGATGTTGCTGGTTTAATATTTTTATCGATTTTTTTTTTGGGTTTGACACAGAGAATGTTGTCGTTTGATAAACATTTATATTTAAGATAAATTGGATTTAATATATGTACTCACTATGAATATTCCTAGAGCATTCAACCCACGATTTCGACCACAAAAATTGTGATATTTTAACTTATTGGCATGATATAATTTATAGCCTGTATAGCAACTAACAACAAAAAAAATAGCGACTATGAATAATGCATCTCTCAGCGAATAATGTTTTTAAATTGGATCATTATTTTGGAAAATTGCATTTTCATATTCGACCTACATAGAAACAAACAAATACCTACCTTTTTGTAATATTAGTATAGATTCCAATTAAAAACAATTACATGAACTAACAAAAAACTACATACAGCGTTGAAGTAGATAAAAGGGCATCAAAAACACTTCAACGCTGTCAGCTGGTAGATATGAAAACCGCATCTAAGTTTAAAAGAGCTACGCAGTCACACATACCAATCATGAAAAGTGACTATTAAATACTTTTATATATTCCCAAATTATTGTCGGAACAGAGAACTCACTAATACCATACATTATATTTTACTAGACAGTTCTGTCTTCAAAAACTTTTTTGCAAAAATAGTTTTAGTTCTAACCGTCTCCACGCCTCTCTCGCTCCACTCCGACCTCCCATTGTTATAACGCAGCATTTCCCATTTCCACCAAACTACTAGTTTTTGTTCATACTAGTAATAGCAATCGCATAATCAATTGTGCACTATACTGTACTTATCGTAAAAATAAACCTTGTGGGCGAAACTCATCATCATCTGCCTAGCCTTTTCCGAAATATTTTGGGGTCGGCTTCCATTCTAAATGAATGCAGTTGAATACTAGTATTTTATTTGGAGCGACTATACCTAAGTTAGAGGGGTATCATGTTAAGTCGCACTTGCCAAGGTTAGTCTGCAGATGGTGAAGAGCACGCCTTGAAAAGCACGATCTTTGACAATCGTTACGAGTTTAGCCGAAAGTTTGACAACCAGTCTTGCCAAGGGCTATTGTCAAAAAATCAAAATCAAAAATCATAATAGCTTTATTAATTAATTCCATGCATAATCACAAAAAATTATCAACATTGTGCATTTAATCATAATAAAAAATTAAAAATAATTATCAATCATCAAATCACCTTTGATAATCAAAAAGTTCTAATTAAAGAATATTCAATTTTAAGTAGGTAATCACAAAATTTAAATTTAAAAATTAATAAATAATCAATCAATTGTAAATCACATAAATCCTTACTCTAAATAATCAACTTTAAATAACAGTCAAATATAAAAATTTAAATAAATAAACTGTAACTGTAATCAATCAATTATAAATTTTCAAATAAATCTCAATTAAAAATACTCTACTTAAAATAATCACAAAAGTCAAATTTAACAATTAAAATAAAAATAATAATCAATCAATTGTTAACACAATTTCTAATGAAAATAATCAACTTTAAATAATCACAAAAATCAAAAGAATATAATACGAACATTAACATAATCAATCAATTGTAATATAAAACTATAAAAAATCCATTTTCTCGAAATTAAAATAATCAATCAATCAATTGTAATATGAAATTATAAAATCCATTTTCAAGAAATTAAAATAATTAATCAATCAATCGTAAAATATAATAATAATAAAATCGTTTTCACATGCCTTAGATATCTAGTAATTAATAGTAAATTGAATTAATAATGTCAGTCGAAAATTGGTTATAAATAGGTACATTGAAAACAAATAAATAATTATTTTTTATGCATGGACCCCTCTCGGGTAAAAGCCTCCTCCAAAGAGTGCCAAATATCTCTGTCTTTCGCTCTCTCAATCCAATTTTTGCCCGCAATTGCCTTTATTTCGTCTTGCCACCTGGAACATGGTCGACCCCTGCATCTGGTTCCTTGGGGACCCTTCCATTTTGTTATTGTTGGTGTCCATCTATCGTCAGTGACCCTTGCTACGTGGCCAGCCCATTTCCATTTTAGTCTCTGGGCGAAGATTATTGCGTCAGTTACCTTGGTTCTATTTCGTATGTCAGCGGCTTTTATTCTATCTCTCAAGGTGATTCCCAGACAACTTCTCTCCATTGCTCTCTGTGTGGCTTGAATCTTCATCTTTGCTTGCACATTGAATATCCATGTCTGGCAGCCGTAGGTGAGACATGGTAGTATTAGGGCTATTGTATTATCCAGTAATAACTGGGCTGTGGAGGTCAGATTGTAATTGTAGTTTTAGAGTTCTAACGGCTGCAGCCTGTTGCATTTCCACCTGGGATAAAACTCTTCAGACTCATCTATGTGTGGGCCAAAGGGCGACCTAAAAACAATATTAACGCAAATTCTACAGTCTATGGGTTAAAGTTACCTGACAGACAATAAATAAATGTTATGTTATAGGCAGTCGCTCCTTATAAAATGCGGATATTCAGCTGCATCTAGTCAGACTGGAAGCCGAACAACATAGTTGGAAAACGGTTAGGCAGATAGTGATTGCCTATGTGACCTCCACATCCATCAGTTACTCGGTAATAAGACACCCCTTGGTAAGACTATCATCATCATCAGCCTATAATGTTCCCGATGCAAGGACTCAGGCCTCCTCTCTAGGAGGGGGATGGGCTATAATCCACCACGCGGGCCCTGTGCGCCGTGCGGGTTGGTAGATGTCACATGTCTTCGAATTTTATTGGTTCTAAGACATACCGGTTTCTTCACGATGTTTTCCTTCACCATTTTGAGAGCAGTGGTGATGAAATAAATTACACAAAGTAATGCGTCTGACTGGTTTCGAACCGAATACTTACTGTTCGTAAGTCGAGGCCGCAACCACTGGGCCACCGCTGTTCTTCTTGGTAAATAGTATCAAATTATACACAAAATAGGTTTCGATCAGTGTCTACTCACCCGTATTTCAATCTAAGTCGTGAAGGTCACATAACAGATTGACAAGACAGTTTGATATATCAGATTTACTTAGTTCTCGTCAAAATATCGATTGAATATAATAGAGAAATGAGCTGTTTAATAAGTAGTGTGATGAAATATTATGTGCACTATATTTATTATACAGAATATACTCAACGTACCATCACGCCTGTAAACTTCGAAGGACAAGGTAGAGGTTTGCCTACTCAGCCACATCTCACCAGTTATATTTGTCGCTAGCTTATGCCAGCGGCTTCGCCCGCGTGAAAATGACGATTTTCTATACAAACTTTCATCCCCTATTTAAATCCCTTAGGGGTTGAATTTCGAAAAATCCTTCTAAAGGGAACGTCTGTGCAAAATTTCAGCTTTCCAGGTTTGGGCTGGGCGTTGATGAGTCAGTCAGTCAGTCAGGACTTCTCTTTTTAACCGACTTCAAAAAAAGGAGGAGGTTATCAATTCGACTGTATTTTTTTTTTTTTTTTTGTTCGCTCATAACTTGCGACTGGGTGAACTGATTTTCTTGATTCTTTTTTCATTTGAAAGCTGGTGCTTCCCGTGTGGTCCCATTGTCACCATTTCAATATCTGATGATGGGATCTTGTAGAAATCGGGGGAACTCTTCAATAAATAACAGCAGATTAACCGCGATTGTTGCTATAGCATATCTAAGCATTGTTTACGCCATCACACAACATAATATCACGCCTGTACTCACTACAAAGGTTATAAAAACTATTTTGTGAAGATCTGATGAAGAACTTCGGAGATAGGCAACGGAACTCCTCAATAAATGATAGCAAATGGACTGGGATTGCTGAAATCTCATATTGTCTGTCTACATAACATCACGCCGGTACGTTGTGAAGGGGTAAGCACATGTGAACCACTAAAAAGTGAAAAATAAAAACTTTTTTACAAAAAATAAAACCGACTTCGACAAAAATAAAAATCAGCTTCTGAAGTCGGTGGCAAAAACATGAAATCAAACAAACAAAAGTCACCGACTTCAGAAGCTGATTTTTATTTTTCACTTTTTTGTGTTTTATTTTTGTCGAAGTCGGTTTTATTTTTTGTAAAAAAGTTTTTATTATTTATATAGATAGATGTGAATAGAGCTCGTGGTTTAATAATAATAGGCTCTCAGGATATTTAGGTTATGCCACACTTGCCTGGGTTGGTCCTTGGATGGGTAACCACCCATTACATACCCAGTTTGTTTCGTGTCTGGGAAACTACGCTAGATCTTTGACAGTCGTTATATGTATTCAGTGACCCGAAATTCTGGCAACCAGTGTTTAAAAGTCGTATTGTATTACCCAGAACTAGGTTGGTTAGAGAGCATTGGTGGCCCAGTGGTTGCAGCCCCGACTTACGAACAGCAGGTCGTGGGTGCGAACCCAGGCAGGCACATTACTTTGTGTAATTTATTTCATCACCGCTGCTCTCAAAACGGTGAAGGAAAACATCGTGAGGAAACCGGCATGTCTTAGAACCAAAAATTCGAAGACATGTGACATCTACCAATCCGCACTGGGCCCGCGTGGTAGATTATAGCCCATTCCCTCTCAAAGAAAGGAGGCCTGTGTCCAGCAGTGGAAACATTAATAGGCTGTTGATGAAGTTGGTTATTAAAATAACCTAGTAAAATAACCAAATCAATGGTTAGAGAGGGAATTGAACCTAAAACCGCAGTTAACGATTGAGAGATAACCCAATGAGACAGCCTAGTGGTAATTGTTTTTAATATCTTATCTTAACTTCAAATACCTTCAAGTCCTCAGTACTATTAAATGCACCTATCAGCACGTCGTAGTTCTAACGTAAAACGTGATTTATCATCCCAATAAAAATCGTTTCTCTGCAATATTATATAATTATACTATATAAAGCTAAATTACCACTGACTGACTGACTTATTGACAGAATTGTTCTCCCAGATGGTGGATGGGGAGGTGGGTATATTTTGACAGATTCGTAAACGATCAACTCTCGTGAGTATGGGAAAAGTCCCAAACCCCCCCTTTTCCCCCCCCTTCTCCCCCTTCCCTATCGTATCTCGGAAACAAAGAGACTTTACGTGTTTTTTTTTAGGGATTCGTATAGAGGGGGCCCGGTAAAGTAAAAATCATTTTTCAAAGTGGCCCCCTTTTCCCCCTTCTCCCCCCCTTTAGGCGGATCTCGGAAATAAAGAGATTTTACGTGTTTTTTTTTAGGAATTCGTATAGAGTAGGCTTGGGGAAGTAAAAACCATTTTTAAAATTTGACCCCCTTGCCCCCCTTCACCCCCCCCCTTTCGGATCTCGGAAGTTAAGAGACTTGGAACATTTTTTTTTTCAGATTCATATAGAGGGGCATTGCGTTAGTCGAAATCATTTTTAGAAACTCTCCCCTCTCCCCCCCCTTCACCCCCCCCCCTCTTCCCCTCTTTTTTTACTCCTAAAAAAAAATTTGATACTTACCTAAATCTATTTGAGGGGCGTTGAAATTTGTATATCCTCCCCTCCCCAACCTCCCCTAAAATTAAAAGGGCCGTAACTTCATAACGGTTAGAGAAAGCCATAAGGTGTTTGAACAAATATTATAGTAGGCGTCGAAACCTGTCCGGTGGTGGTACAGCGGCAAAGCGAAGCGTAGGGATAATGTCATGATAGTTTTCCGGTGGTAGGTAGGTCCTGAGTGGAGCGAAGCGTTACTCAGGGGCGATGACAAGCAAACTTTAGGGTAATGTTTTTTTAGTGGTAGTAGGAGGTAGTAGGTAGGTAGTAGGTAGGTGATAGGTAGGTAGTAGGTAGGTGTAGGGGTAGTAGGGGTAGTAGGTAGGTGGTAGGTAGGTGTAGGTAGGTAGTAGGTAGGTGTAGGTAGGTGCAGGTAGGTGTAGGTAGGTAGTAGGTAGGTGTAGGTAGGTGGTTGGTAGTAGGTAGGTGTAGGTAGGTAGTAGGTAAGTGTAGGTAGGTAGTAGGTAGGTGGTAGGTGTATATAGGTAGGTATATCAGATTCATTGAAAGGGGCAATGCGTTAGTCGAAATTATTTTTCAAAGCGCCCCTCCCCCCCTCTTCACGCCCCGCGAGCTGCGCGCAGCTCGCGCAGCCACGCAAATACTAGTTATACTATATAAAGCTAAATTACCACTGACTCACTGACTGATTGACAGAATTGTTCTCCCAGATGGTGGATGGGGAGGTGGGTATATTTTGACAGATTCGTAAACAACTAACTCTCGTGAGTATGGGAAAAGTCCCAAACCCCCCCTTTTCCCCCCCCTTCTCCCCCCTCCCTATCGTATCTCGGAAACAAAGAGACTTTACGCATTTTTTTTTAGGGATTCGTATAGAGGGGGCTCGGTAAAGTAAAAATCATTTTTCAAAGTGGCCCCCCTTTTCCCCCTTCTCCCCCCCTTTAGGCGGATCTCGGAAGTTAAGAGACTTGGAACATTTTTTTTTTCAGATTCATATAGAGGGGCATTGCGTTAGTCGAAATCATTTTTAGAAACTCCCCCCTCTCCCCCCCTTCACCCCCCCCCCCCCTCTTCACCTCTTTTTTTTACTCCTGAAAAAATTTTTGATTCTTACCTAAATCTATTTGGGCGTTGAAATTTGTAAACCCTCCCCTCCCCAACCTCCCCTAAAATTAAAAGGGCTGTAACTTCATAACGGTTAGAGATAGCCATTAGGTGTTTGAACAAATATTATAGGAGGCGTCGAAACCTGTCCGGTGGTGGGCGTAGGGATAATGTCATGATAGCTTACCGGTAGTAGGTAGGTCCTGAGTGGAGCGAACCTGCGAGACCGAGTGGAGCGAAGGGGGGAGGTGGCGAGCGAAGCGAGCCGGCGACCTCCTTAGCGTAACGAAGGTTGAGTGGGTGAAGCGTAACTCTTGGGCGACGACAAGCAAACTTTAGGGTAATGTTTTTTTAGTGGTAGTAGGAGGTAGTAGGTAGGTAGTAGGTAGGTGATAGGTAGGTAGTAGGTACGTGTAGGGGTAGTAGGTAGGTGGTAGGTAGGTGGTAGGTAGGTGTAGGTAGGTAGTAGGTAGGTGTAGGTAGGTGCAGGTAGGTGTAGGTAGGTAGTAGGTAGGTGTAGGTAGGTGGTTGGTAGTAGGTAGGTGTAGGTAGGTAGTAGGTTGGTAGTAGGTAGGTGTAGGTAGGTAGTAGGTAGGTGGTAGGTGTATATAGGTAGGTATATCAGATTCATTGAAAGGGGCAATGCGTTAGTCGAAATTATTTCTCAAAGCGCCCCCTCCCCCCCTCTTCACGCCCCGCGAGCTGCGCGCAGCTCGCGCAGCCACGCAAATACTAGTTATATTATATAAAGCTTAATTACCACTCACTCACTGACTGACAGAATTGTTCTCCCAGATGGTGGATGGGGAGGTGGGTATATTTTGACAGATTCGTAAACAAGCAACTCTCGTGAGTATGGGAAAAGTCCCAAACCCCCCCTTTTCCCCCCCCTTCTCCCCCCTCCCTATCGTATCTCGGAAACAAAGAGACTTTACGTGTTTTTTTTTAAGGAATCGTATAGAGGAGGCTCGGGGAAGTTAAAACCATTTTTCAAATTTGACCCCCTTGCCCCCCTTCACCCCCCCTTTAGGCGGATCTCGGAAACAAAGAGACATTATGTGTGTTTTTTTAGGGATTCGTATAGAGGAGGCTCGGGGAAGTAAAAACCATTTTTCAAATTTGACCCCCTTGCCCCCCTTCACCCCCCCTTTAGGCAGATCTCGGAAATAAAGAGACATTACGTGTGTTTTTTTAAGGATTCGTATAGAAGAGGCTTGGGGAAGTATAAACCATTTTTCAAATTTGACCCCCTTGCCCCCTTTCTCCCCCCTTTTAGGCGGATCTCGAAAGTTAAGAGACTTGGAACGAATTTTTTTTCAGATTCATATAGAGGGGCATTGCGTTAGTCGAAATCATTTTTAGAAACTCCCCCCTCTCCCCCCCTTCACCCTCCTCCCTCCCTTCACCCCTCTTTTTTTACTTCTGAAAATTTTTTTGATTCTTACCTAAATCTATTTGAGGGGCGTTGAAATTTGTATACCCTCCCCTCCCCAACCTCCCCTAAAATTAAAAGGGCTGTAACTTCATAACGGTTAGAGATAGCCATTAGGTGTTTGAACAAATATTATAGTAGGCGTCGAAACCTGTCCGGTGGTGGTACAGCGGCAAAGCGAAGGGGGGAGTGGGCGAGCGAAGCGAGCCGGCGACCCCCGTAGCGTAGGGATAATGTCACGATAGCTCTCGGTGGTAGGTAGGTCCTGAGTGGAGCGAACCTGTGAGACCGAGTGGAGCGAAGGGGGGAGGTGGCGAGCGAAGCGAGCCGGCGACCTCCTTAGCGTAACGAAGGTTGAGTGGGTGAAGCGTAACTCAGGGGCGACGACAAGCAAACTTTAGGGTAATGTTTTTTTAGTAGTAGTAGGAGGTAGTAGGTAGGTGTAGGTGTAGGTAGGTGTAGGTGTAGGTAGGTGTAGGTGTAGGTAGGTGTAGGTGTAGGTAGGTAGTAGGTAGGTGTAGGTAGGTAGTAGGTAGGTGTAGGTAGGTAGTAGGTAGGTGTAGGTAGGTAGTAGGAAGGTGTAGGTAGGTAGTAGGTAGGTGTAGGTAGGTAGTAGGTAGGTGTAGGTAGGTAGTAGGTAGGTGTAGGTAGGTGTAGGTAGGTGTAGGTAGGTGTAGGTAGGTAGTAGGTAGGTGTAGGTAGGTGTAGGTAGGTGTAGGTAGGTGTAGGTAGGTGTAGGTAGGTGTAGGTAGGTGTAGGTAGGTGTAGGTAGGTGTAGGTAGGTGTAGGTAGGTGTAGGTAGGTGTAGGTAGGTGTAGGTAGGTGTAGGTAGGTGTAGGTAGGTGTAGGTAGGTGTAGGTAGGTGTAGGTAGGTGTAGGTAGGTGTAGGTAGGTGTAGGTAGGTGTTGGTAGGTGTAGGTAGGTGTAGGTAGGTGTAGGTAGGTGTAGGTAGGTGTAGGTAGGTGTAGGTAGGTGTAGGTAGGTGTAGGTAGGTGTAGGTAGGTGTAGGTAGGTGTAGGTAGGTGTAGGTAGGTGTAGGTAGGTGTAGGTAGGTGTAGGTAGGTGTAGGTAGGTGTAGGTAGGTGTAGGTAGGTGTAGGTAGGTGTAGGTAGGTGTAGGTAGGTGTAGGTAGGTGTAGGTAGGTGTAGGTAGGTGTAGGTAGGTGTAGGTAGGTAGTAGGTAGGTGTAGGTAGGTGTAGGTAGGTGTAGGTAGGTAGTACCGCGAGCTGCATTGGAACATTTTTTTTTTCAGATTCATTGAGAGGTGCAATGCGTTAGTCGAAATCATTTTTCAAAGCTCCCCCTCTCCCCCACTTCACGCCCCGCGAGCTGCGCGCAGCTCGCGCAGCCACGCAAATACTAGTTATAGTTATATAAAACTACAAAGCCACTGACTGACTGACTGATTGACATGTCGTTTCTCGGAATGGGTGAGAGATGGGTTAGGGGTATGTTTTGCAAAAATGTGTAATCTGACCAAGTAAATAGAGGAAAATTATAGGGAAAGTTCAAATCCAAGATGGAGGGCGAGTCCATTTCCGGTTTCGGTGGGGGAAAGACTTGGATGAATTTCGACTCAGAGGTCCTATACGAAATCTAAAAACATTTAAAAAAAAATTAAAAAAATAAAAAAAAACAAGATGGCGGCCGCGCTAGAACGTTTTGAAATTGTCGACTTTTTTCACTCGACTTTGACGAATTGTTTTCTTCTACCAAATTCTAAAACCGCCAACGAAAAGTCTGCCAATTTGTTGGTAATTTCAATGGCAATTGGGAAAAATTATGACATTGTGAAAATCCAAGATGGAGGACGCTGCGGCGGCCATTTTGTAAAAAGTTGGAAATTTCGATTTTTTTCAAATCCATTTTTCGGGTAGTTGGCAACATCAGACTGGTTCGAGTTGTACCAAGCGGTTGTGTGTTTTGTTGACAAGTGTTGCCTGGTGCAAAAATTTTCCCCATTTTTAGGGTATTTTTCCAGATTTTCCCCAAAAACATGAAAAGTAGAAATAACGACATTTTAAATAGAGACTTTGACTAGCCGGCAACATTGGGGTCCCCCAAATGACATTTGACCATTTTGGTTCGTTTTAATTGGCAACCCCAAAAAATATTGAACTTTTTAATTTTTGGGACTTTTTGACTTTGGCGAATTAGTTTGTTCTACCAAACTCGAAAGTTGGCAACACCAAGTACACCAATCGGTGGCCTATATTCTTGACATTTCAGGAAAATTATGACTTTTCAGAAAAACAAGATGGCGGATTCCATGGCGGCCATCTTGTAAAAAGGCTGAAAAATCCCAATTTTCGACACGATAATTGGGACAGCTGGCATCCCCCGACCGGATTGTGTTGTATGGACCGGTTATGTAATTCGTCAAGGAGTGTGGCCTGGTGCAAAAAAATTCCCCATTTTTAGGGAAATTTCCCAGATTTTCCCCGAAAACATGAAAAGTAGAAATAACGACATTTTGAATGGAAATTTTACATAAACACCAAGAATGGGGTCCCGCAAATGACATTTGACCATTTTCATCACTTTCAGCTGGCAACCCCGAGAGCCATTGGCGTTTGAATTTTTTGGTCAGACCCGACTTTGGCGAATTAGTTTGTTCTACCAAACTCAAAAGTAGGCAACACCAAGTACACTGATCGGTGGCCTATATTCTTGACATTTCAGGAAAATTATGACTTTTCAGAAAAACAAGATGGCGGATTCCATGGCGGCCATCTTGTAAAAAGGCCGAAAAATCCCAATTTTCGACACGATAATTGGGACAGCTGGCATCCCCCGACCGGATTGTGTTGTATGGACTGGTTATGTAATTCGCCAAGGAGTGTGGCCTGGTGCAAAAATTTTCCCCATTTTTAGGGAAATTTCCCAGATTTTCCCCGAAAACATGAAAAGTAGAAATAACGACATTTTGAATGGAAATTTTACATAAACACCAAGAATGGGGTTCCCCAAATGACATTTGACCATTTTCATCACTTTCAGCTGGCAACCCCGAGAGTCATTGGGGTGTGAATTTTCGGATCAGAACCGACTTTGGCGAATTCTTTTGTTCTACCAAACTTAAAACTTGGCAACACCAAGTACACCAGTCGGTAGCCTGCATCCTCGATATTTCAGAAAAATTATGACTTTTCAGAAAAACAAGATATCGGACAGTGTGGTGGCCATCTTGGAAAAATGATGAAAAATCCCAAAAATTTACCGTAAGAGGTCATTCAAACGAATAATCCGACTGAGGTATAGGTACATAAACAGGTACTTTTAATAGGAACCTACTAATACAGATAGGACTGTTATCTTTACCTGACCTATTTATATGAGAAACTGGGTTAAGTATTATAATTATTGACAAATCTACTTCTAGAATAGAGCATCGTGAAAACTTGGGATAACAACTAACGTAAGTAAGTTTAAGGGCATCACAAATTACTACTTAATAATTATAGATAATTATGTAACCTAACTTATTAAGACTTGGACAACAAAGATATACCTAAGTACGTACCTATCTACTTATTTGGTTCTGCCTACCTTTACTTGTAGATTTATCTACTAAAACTGACGGAACAAGCAAATTATAGTCAATATTGGTATTAAATGGTAACTCTTTGCTTCGCAGTTGAGGCACGTACCTATAGAATGTGTCCTACGATGCACTGCTCTGCGTTCATCAACTTGAGGCTTATAGATGCTAAGCCTTACGTGCCAGAAGTAACCACCGGCACCCACACCCTTCAAACCGAAACAGGATATTGCTTGACGATAGAAATAAGCATGGTGAATACCTCCGCAGGCGAGCTCTCGCAAACAGCTTTAATACCTATCTACCTTATAAAAAACAATGATCGCTCAATAAAATAATTATGTAGGTAGATACACAATTACAAGAGAAAGCTCAGCCGGAGAGTACCAATAGTTGAAGCACAATAAGCACAGAGCATTTATGTTTAAAGACGAGTAATAAACCAATGCGTCTCCTATCTGTAATGTTTTATCTATACCTACCTACTGCCCAAATATGGACTCTACAATAAAGTCGGTCCACAAATTGTCCACGATGATGTTGAGGAAATCTCAACAGGGGGAGGCTGTAACATACCTACTTGTCCTATTGTTGATGAAAGGAAAGTTAAAATGAGGCCACCTCCGTCAATTTCAACAGTAGGTAGGTACTACTCCCTACCTTACAAAATTATGTAGGTAGGTACCTAGCCATTGGCATTGGATGTGCATGGGACATAATTAAATGCTGAAAAATCATAAAATTTATTATTTCACTAGCTTTTACCCGCGGCTTTGCTCGCTTTGTTTACTTCTAATACCTCCAAGAATCTGTGTACAAAGTTCATTGCGTGAAAACGTAACAAACAAACTTACATTCACATTTACAATAATAATCATATATCTACAATAATTATTGATGCTAATGCATCCTTGCTTTGTACAGTTGTACTACAGTCAGGCGTTACGGCTCAATTGATAAGAACCCTGCCTTTTGCGCTGTATGTTGTGGATGATCACCACACATTAGAATTACCTACGTGGACAAACTTGGAGGAGACTTTTACCCGCAAGGGATCCACACTCCGTACTAATACCTAACTTGTACATATGCTAAACAAAAAACATTTACCAACACCCATTTGAAATATACATAATAATAGGTCTTTACCTATGAAATTGCCGTTTTGTTTGAAAAAAATTTAAACGATTTTTTTTCATGTATTTTTTATTTGTATTAATAGAAGTAATCACCCATTTAATCAATGCATCTTTGCCAACGCAGTGGCAGTTTATTGATGCCCTTCTTAAAGAAATCAGCTGGTCGGGAGGCAACAAATTCTTCAAAGGCATTTTGAACTGACTCTCGGGTATTGAATTTTTTTCCGGCAAACAAGTTATCCAAATTCTGGAAAAAGTAGTAGTCTGTAGGCGCAAGGTCTGGTGAGTAGGGCGGATGACGGAGAGCTTCCAACCCCAGTACTTGCAACTTGGAGACCGTCTGCTGTGCAGTATGAGGTCGCGCGTTGTCGTGCAGGAGCAGCGGAGACGAGCGATTGACCAATGCTGGTTGGAGATGTGCCAGCTTCTCCATCATTGTGTTCAGTTCTTCACAGTACACATCTGCAGTAATGCTCACCCCGTTTGGTAAGAAGCTGTGATGAATCACACCGGCGCTAGACCACCAAACAGTGACCATCACTTTTCTAGGGGTAAGTTTTCGTTTAGGGCATTGTTTAGGTGCTGAACCAGGATCCAACCAACTTGCTGAGCGCTTACGGTTATCGTACAGGATCCATTTTTCATCGCAGGTATACAATGCGGTTCAAAATTCCTTCATTTGTGTGTCTGTTGAGCAGTGCAAGGCACGTCTCGACGCGTACTTCGCGCTGACGAGGGGCACCCATTTGTCAAGCTTTTTTACCTTGCCAATTTGACGCAAATGGACCAATATTGTTTTGACGCTAACGTCGAAAGCTGCTGCTAATTCAGCCGTAGATTGTGTATCATCAGCTTCTTTAACAAAAATTATTTTGATTTGAAATGGCCAGTAGGTACTGCAGAACGGCAATTTCATAGGTAAAGACCTAATATGTACCACAGAGCATTTTCTAAACGGGGAAATATGTACCTAAATCTAAACTGAACTGTGTTTGAAATGTATCTTTACATGAAGACAGTGGAAATAGAAAGCTACAATAATAATAGCAGATAGGTTCCCATAAAGCCTTCTATAATCCTTAGCCTAGGAGCCTTAGGGCTTATTTCATGGTCGCTATCCATCAGATGGATAAAAAATATTTCCATCTCTACTATAAATAAATTCTTCATTATCATAGATTTTACTTGACAGATAGCATTATTCAGAGTTTGTGAAATTATGTAGGTACGTAGTCAAATAACTTTATTTACTAAAAAGCTTCTATGAATATGTACAAGTATTTATACGATGTACTAAATATACATGAAACTGTTGAGCTACCTGTCTGCAAAGGATAAATGTTATTTTATTAGAATTTAAAGGTTTTTTTTTGGCCAAATCATGTACTAAGGTACAAATTACTATCTATGCTCCTTCCAATAAATGGTGTTATGGGCAGTATTTAAAAATTTTGAATATAGTATATATTGGGAATTATAAGATTATGAAAATGCACCACCTCGCATCTTAACTGCGTTCAAAGAAACGTCCATGACAGCGTTGACAGCTGTCAAACTATTTCATCTGGGTCAAAATAAAAGGTTAAAAATCAAAATACGAATTATTTTTATTACTGATAATACTGATGTCGCAGCAGAACATCACCAGATGAACATCTTCGCAGGTGTCTCCACATTTACCAGTCCATCTACATACATACTTAACGAAGAGTGTCAAAAGACACCGGGACGTTCGAGTGATTAACTACTAGGGATATTTGAAATAAAACCAATAACATTCTTTTTTTTTTTATTCCATTTCTTCATTTTCATAATTTTCTCTTACTAAGAGATCTAGGCAGGAGGCAGGTGCTGAAATATCTTGTTGATGTCCAGCCCACCCCATATACCAAACAATAGTCATGATGTGAGCACAGCAACCCACAGTACGCTTTCCAATTATACAGTTACAGTATTAACCGTGGATTCTGTGCTCCCAACTGTTTTCCTGGATATTTAATAAAATATATTATGTAACAAATGATGTTTGGGAATATTAATTTCGTTATTGATTAAATAAATTAAATAGTAACAACTACTTGGAACACCAATATATAATCGAGGTCTTCTCTCAATTTTCTTTAATGTTTGTGATATAGTCTCTGATACTTCTATTTTTCTGTCTTCTTTAATAAATTCACTACAGTCAGATGATGACTTTATTTGTAATGAGTGCACTGATGGTGACTCACTGCCAGTTGTTACAGATAGTGTATATAAAGAAATATTGTTGTCGGAATGCTTTTCTTCAATTAATATATTTCGAGTAGTTTTGCTTAAGCTGGATACGGATGGTCTACATTGTTTTATGGTCTAAGCCTTAAATGGAGACGTACTGCAAGATATTAGTGAAGGTTTCAAAGGTGATGATGCCTGGTCTATGGACTTTATTTTTATCAATTTGTGGCGACTAGCGACATCTATCGCAACACCTGCGTACTAACAAACGATCGACAGAAATCCTACATCGCGCTATGAACATTATCCGCGACATAAGCCTATATAGGAGTTCCCGACTTACAACTGTCGGGCAGTTGGCCCACCGGACACAACACCCGTCCGGTCGGAGGATCCTCCCTTTTCAACGGGGGATGAGGAGCTTTACACCCTGTTCCTCATACCCCCAAACTGGTGACCCCGAGCATGAACGTCAGCGCAGCCTTCGTGCAACTACTTCAGACGTCGTCACCACTTCCCCTTCGCCTTCGAGCAGCGAGTCATACCGTCAGCCAGCAGCCACGACTTCATGGGGTATCCTGTCCACCAGCATGCAGCGGAAGCGCATTCCTGGACATCACCCCCAGCCTCATCAGCGACCTTGGCACAGCACACTGCACTTCGGCCGGACGCCCTTCTCTCCTGGTCGACGCAGCAGCCAGCCACTACGCAGCACTGCACACTCCGACTCACAGGAGCATACGCAGCATCACCCCGACTCACTGGGGCATCTACGGCAAGCACTGCATCACTCCGACTCATTGGAGCTAATATGCAGCATCACCCCGACTCACTGGGGCATCACCGCAGACAGTTCCGACTCACCGTGAACTATGCGGCATCCGGTTCCGACTCACTGGAACCTTCCACTGGCTGACAAGCGCCAAGACTTAACCTGCTTTCGACCTCCGGTCTCGGAGGGGAGTGATGTGGCGACTAGCGACATCTATCGCAACACCTGCGTACTAACAAACGATCGACAGAAATCCTACATCGCGCTATGAACATTATCCGCGACATAAGCCTATATAGGAGTTCCCGACTTACAACTGTCGGGCAGTTAGCCCACCGGACACAACACCCGTCCGGTCGGAGGATCCTCCCTTTTCAATGAGGGATGAGGAGCTTTACACCCTGTTCCTCATCCTTCCCCAAAAATTTGTTAGCTCACATTACTAACTTACATTTATAAAATTAATTAGCACTCTCTCAGATTCGATTGTGGAGGTTTTAATACGTCTTGGCTGAATACACCGGCTGGTTTAATGACTGGCAGATGATATGTCAAAATGAAGTCCAACATCAACTTCAGGATTTTGGAAGCAAAATATTGAAGATTTTCATTATAAAAGGTGGTTGCGGGACGCAATTCCAGCAGTCTACAACTGGGTTCTGATGATGAACCATCGAGTTTGCCCATACTTATAGTAAACAATAAGATACTGACACTGACGTGTCCCTTCATTATTTTAAAGTCCTCTTTAAACACTGGACTTATGCTGAAGCCTGAACTACAGAGCTACGTCAACACCTTGATTACTGAACTACGGTGTCGGAGCTGATCTACACGTCCTCATCACGAAGCTAATCTCCACGTCCACGCTACTAAGCTGATTCTCACGTTTAATCTGCGGAGTTGATCTTCACAAAGCAGCCCTGGCCCGCCGCTTACAGTGTCGCCCAAGAGTCCTCATTCAACACTGACCTTATGCTGAAGCCTGAACTACAGAGCTACGTCAACACCTTGACTACTGAACTACGGTGTCGGAGCTGATCTACACGTCCTCATCACGAAGCTAATCTCCACGTCCACGCTACTAAGCTGATTCTCACGTTTAATCTGCGGAGTTGATCTTCACAAAGCAGCCCTGAGCCCTGGCCCGCCGCTTACAGTGTCGCCCAAGAGTCCTCTTTCAACACTGACCTTATGGCAGAGCAGTTAGCCCGCACATACTACATCATCATTGGACATATTGTTGAAGACAGCCTGCCTTACAATTTGGCACAACAACCACGTAATAAATAGTTTTAAAATGTAAAGTAGGTCACAATCAGCATCGACAATCGACATCCAGAGTAAAAAATCTATCAAAATGTTTTGATTGTAAATTACTTTATTCTTTCGCCCGTAGTCCCTGGAAAATGCCGTGGTCCCTTTTTTTTCTTCGTGTTCCTATAATACGACCGTCTCGCGACAGTATCCTTTATGGGCGGCATGGGCACCGGGCCGTAGGCCGACGAAGGAGGCCGGCGGAGGCCCGGCACTTTGGGGACAGAAGATATTAGTGTTATATATATATGCGAGCGAAGCGAGCGCGCGTCATGGAGTACAATTTAATTTGGCAGTAGGTATATATTTCTAGAAGAAACCACGGGCAAAACAATACTCGTGGGGTTCCAGGGACCGGGACCATGGGCGAAAAAGACTATATCAATAATTAAGAAATAAATGTACAAATGTAGGTACCGGAGAAGATGCCTTATGCCTTTTTATGTTTTCTAAATATACTTTTTTATGTTAAAATAACATGGAACTGTTTCAAATTATATTTATATCGTAACAAGTAAAACATAGTTTTATTTAATTTATCAATAAAGCAGTTTTGTTTACTATCGCCTCTGAAAACGATTAGGAATCGAATGTGTTTTTCGAATAACTTAGTCATAGGTTTTAATACTATTCTTAAATTCACATGATACATTTTACTCAATCAACAACACAGCCATTGACATAACTGTTAAAATATAAGATAACTGAATCATCATAAATTTAATATTGCTAAGCTCTCTTGAGAGGTCCAAATAGCTGGTCCGGTCCATGTAGCTGGTCATCACTACTAAAAAATACACACAGTCCCCCTTCCTGAGGTCCACCTTGGTGAACCTTTGTAAGAAAACTTTCCACGATTGGGTAATAGAGGTAGTTAAGTGCCTATCATAATGATTTATTACTTAGTAATGACGAATTTTCTTTTCAAAATAAAATAGGTAATTCCCAAGACCACGATGGCGCTAAAAAAAAAGGTAGCACTCCGGGAGTGCCGGCAGAAGAGAAAACTTCAATATTAACTTTCAAACTCGCGTCAGGGTCACGTGATGCTAATCGAAAAATCTTACGCTTTTTCGATCAGCATCACGTGACCCTGACGCGAGTTTGAAAGTTTTTACCCATACAAAAAAGTGCTCAGCGCCGCTAAAGAAGTTTTCACTTCAAAAATTGTACGAGTTCATTCAAACAATAATAGGTTTTCTTATGGCTTTCTCTAGACTTACTCCGCCTTATTACAAAACGTAGTTAAACCTGGTTTAACTTAGACCTGGTTTATCTCGCATGCTGTCACTTTCTTTTGAATATTATTGAAGTGAGACGTCATGCGAGATAAACCAAGTCTAAGTTGAACCAGGTTTATCTACGTTTTGTAATAAGGCGGACTACGTTTAAGAGTTCAATGAAGTAGAAACCTTTCGGGTCTCTTCTGGGCTTTATTTGGCATTTCACTAGAGTTTGAAAAGTGGAAGACTCACCACCTGCCTAGCCTTTTCCCAACTATATTGGGGTCGGCTTCCAGTCTAACCGGATGCAGCTGAATACCAGTATTTTACATGGAGCGACTGCCTATCTGACCTCCACAACCCAGTTAATACTAGGTAATACAATAGGTACCCTTGGTAAGACTGGATGTCAGAATTTCAGGTCACTGACTACCTGTAACGACTGCCAAATAGATCGTCCTGAGTGGCAGTTCTTATTAAGCCACGAGCTCCTCGAAAAGTGGAAGATTAGGGTTCTTTTTGACATCATGTTTAAGGTTTATTTATATTATCTATATGTTGCATACGATTAGAGCAAACATATAGTTTATTTATACCGACTTTTAAGTACATCAACTAAAGGAATAAAAAATCGTTCAGTTGATTTACTTAAAAGACCATTTGGAATTTTGGACTCTTATTGGATTTTCCAATTCATTTAAATTTTACAAGGGTAACTAAAACTCCTCAAAAGCACGACAAAACCGCGAGCTGCAAGCAGCACCGAGCAAATACTAGGGGCAATGCGTTAGTCGAAATCATTTTTCAAAGCTCCCCTTCACGACCCGCGAGCTGCGCGCAGCTCGCGCAGCCACGCAAATACTAGTTATATTATATAAAGCTCGATTACCACTCACTCACTGACTCACTGACAGAATTGTTCTCCCAGATGGTGGATGGGGAGGTGGGTATATTTTGACAGATTCGTAAACAAGTAACTCTCGTGAGTATGGGAAAAGTGCCAAACCCCCCCTTTTCCCCCTCCTTCTCCTCCCTCCCCATCGTATCTCGGAAACTAAGAGACCCGTATTTTTTTGTTTTTACAGATTCGTATAGAGGAGGCTCGGGAAAGTAAAAACCATTTTTTGAATTTGACCCCCTTGCCCCCCTTCACCCCCCCTTTAGGCGGATTTCGAAAATAAAGAGATTTTACGCGTTTTTTTTTTTTGGGATTCGTATAGAGGAGGCTTGGGGAAGTAACATCCATTTTTAAAATTTGACCCCCTTGCCCCCTTTCACCCCCCCCTTTCGGATCTCGGAAGTTAAGAGACTTGGAACGAATTTTTTTTCAGATTCATATAGAAGGGCATTGCGTTAGTCGAAATCATTTTTAGAAACTCCCCCCTCTCCCCCCCTTTACCCCTCCCCTCTTTACCTCTTTTTTTACTCCTGAAAAATTTTTTGATTCTTACCTAAATCTATTTTAGGGGCGTTGAAATTTGTATACCCTCCCCTCCCCAACCTCCCCTAAAATTAAAAGGGCTGTAACTTCATAACGGTTAGAGATAGCCATTAGGTGTTTGAACCAATATTATAGTAGGCGTCGAAACCTGTCCGATGGTGGTACAGCGGTAAAGCGAAGGGGGGAGCGGGCGAGCGAAGCGAGCCGGCGACCCCCGTAGCGTAGGGATAATGTCATGATAGCTTTCCGGTGGTAGGTAGGTAGCCGGCGACCTCCTTAGCGTAACGAAGGTTGAGTGGGTGAAGCGTAACTCAGGGGCGACGACAAGCAAACCTTAGGGTAATGTTTTTTTAGTGGTAGTAGGAGGTAGTAGGTACGTAGGTGGTAGGTATGTGTAGGTAGGTGTAGGTAGGTGTAGGTAGGTGAAGGTAGGTGTAGGTAGGTGTAGGTAGGTGTAGGTAGGTGTAGGTAGGTGTAGGTAGGTGTAGGTAGGTGTAGGTGTAGGTAGGTAGTAGGTAGGTGTAGGTAGGTAGTAGGTAGGTGTAGGTAGGTAGTAGGTAGGTGTAGGTAGGTAGTAGGTAGGTGTAGGTAGGTAGGGGTAGGTAGTAGGTAGGTGTAGGTAGGTGTAGGTAGGTGTAGGTTGGTGTAGGTAGGTGTAGGTAGGTGTAGGTAGGTGTAGGTAGGTGTAGGTAGGTAGTAGGTAGGTGTAGGTAGGTGTAGGTAGGTGTAGGTAGGTGTAGGTAGGTGTAGGTAGGTGTAGGTAGGTGTAGGTAGGTGTAGGTAGGTGTAGGTAGGTGTAGGTAGGTAGTAGGTAGGTGTAGGTAGGGGTAGGTAGTACCGCGAGCTGCATTGAAACATTTTTTTTTTCAGATTCATTGAGAGGTGCAATGCGTTAGTCGAAATCATTTTTCAAAGCTCTCCCCCTCCCCCCTTCACGCCCCGCGAGCTGCGCGCAGCTCGCGCAGCCACGCAAATACTAGTAGTATTTTATATAGTTAGTTTGATATACAGAATGCTTGGATGACGTTTTCGTGACGTGCCCGTTTACACCTAATACGTCAGTGTGCACTTTAATTATATTATTTTTCTAAGTAAAGATAAAGCTAAGTAGGTAAACAAACTAAGACAGTCAAATCGTTCGTCCTTTAGTTTAGTTTTAAACTGCTATCTCTGTAAGTTTCTACTTTTAATAGTTTTGTTTGTTCGAGAGTTCTCTTTAACATTTTGTTAGATTTTCTTAGGAGAATAATATACCCTGATTTTTTCCGGCGTTTTTCTCACAACCACTACAAGCTATTGAAAGCCAGAATCAATAATCAACCATCAGAATGCGCGATCATCTTTCTCCTGACTTTTTTTTTGGGCGTTATGATATCATCAAATAACCCCTCCCGCTCTGGGCAGAACGGAAGGGAGTGTCAGACCCCGTCGGGGCTGTGGTTTGTCGAAAGGTTATCGCGGCTCCGACACATGGGCGAAGAAGGAACATGGGTTTGGTTTTTAGTCAGTAGAAGTCTGACACTCCCCTTTGCTCTGCCCAAGAGCGGGGCCCCGTTATTCAATGATTTTCCACCCACCAAAAAAAGAAAAAAAAAAGTGAGTGTCAGACTTCTACTGACTAAAACTTTGCCCTTTGTGTCGAGGCCGCGGTATCTCTTTCGAACAACCCGCAGCCCCGACGGGATCATCCTGCCTTTATCACAATTTATTAGATACTAGCGGACGTCCCGCGGTTTCACCCGCGTAGTTCCCGTTCCCGTGGGAATACAGAGATAAAAAGTAGCCTATGACACTCAGCAATAATGTGGCTAGCTACCCTACTTACTACCCTACCTACTTACTACCCTACCTACCTACTACCCTGCCTACCTACCAACCACTTTCTCACCGTTTAAACCTTCTCTGGACTTCCACAAATAATTCAAGACCAAAATTAGCCAAATCGATCCAGGCGTTGTTGAGTTATGCGCTTACCAACACATTTTGCGATTCATTTTTATATTATAGAAGATAGAAGATAGAGAAGATAGAGAAGATAGATTAGTATAGAAGTATAGATAGGCACAGTATATTGTCTTTCTTTCATACCTATTACTTGGACTATCATCTCATCTGACACCCACTTTCTAGCCACATCATGCTTTACACAGTTCATCAATCGTTTGTTTGGTTTTCCTCCTATTATACTCAAAACTTTATAAACGTCGTTTTCGTTATTTTGGAGCCAGCCTGTGATGCTGAGCAAGTAGTTTTAAATCAGCCCTTTGATCTCACTCAGATCCAGCCTCTCTCCTTGCTGCCCTCCCCAATGACGCCCTCAGCTGAGACTCGTACCCTTAGCGCACTGCCACTTAGCGTATAAGTTTTATGACGCCTTGGCTGGAGCAAGGTATCCACAGGGCCCCCTCGGGGCTGCGGGTTGTTCGAAAGAGATACCGCGGCCTCAAAACAAAGGGCTAAGAAGGAACATGGGTGGTTTTTAGTCAGTACAAGTCTGACACTCCCTACCGCTCTGCCCTGAGCGGGAGGAGTCATTTGATGATTTCCCACCCTCAAAAAACCAAACGTATACACAGGATTGCTCGGTTAAGCAGAAACCAGCCTCATAGGTTGACTTATGAGATGCCATCACCATCATTTCACACGAAATACTCCCACTGCTGGACATAGGCCTCCCCTAGGTGTCACCACATTGACTGGTCCCTTGCGTCTCGCATCTAGTGGATCCCCGCAACCTTCACCAGGTCATCGGTCTACCTAGTGGGAGGCCTTAAAACCCAACGTGTTCCGGTTCGAGAGACTCTAGAGCTTTTCGCCTCCATCGGCATAAATTCTGCGAGCAATGTGCCCTGTCCACTGCCACTTATATTTGACAATGGCAAAGTGACGGCACGGTTGACGCAGTGGCTGAGCGATTGGACTGCTGCGTTGCGTGTCGCGGATTCGATACCCGCACGGATCAAATATTAGTATCGCCTACAGATAGTTGTTTCGGGTCTGGGTGTGTTTGTGTATGTGAGTTTCAATGTTTGTAAACGCACCCACGATACAGGAGAAATTCCTAGTGTGGAGAAATGTTTAAAAAAAAATATCTTCGGGCTACGTCAGTCGAGAAGCCGTGACGAAAGAAAAAAGATTAGCATTTCTTTGACCAAGTTTATTTAAAGAAATAACTTCGCGCGCCTCAAGCCCAAGCGTTCGGTTGGGCCAGACGGGGTGCCACCCTTCGTCGTTAAGGATTGTAGGACAGTACTGGCCCGGCCGCTCATGCATTTATTTAATAGCTTTTTACGAGAGTGCTCGTACCCTGACGGCTGGAAATTGACTAGGGTTACTCCGGTACCGAAGGGGGCTCCAAGCTCGGATGTTAGTGAATATAGACCTATAGCAGTGCTGTCAGCTTTTGCTAAAGTCTTCGAGTCCGCATTGTGTTCAACTATCCACTCGCAAGTAGCCTCGCAGCTCAACGACGCGCAGCATGGTTTTCGGGTGGGCCGTAGCACGAATTCTAATCTAATGTGTTTTTTAAATCAGGCCACTACGGTGCTGGACTCGGAGACTGGTGCACAAATGGACGTCGCTTACTTCGACTTCAGGAAGGCATTTGATAGTGTCGATAATGACATACTTTTACGTAAGTTTGCGATGGTTGGTTTTACCCCAGCCCTCCTAGAGTTCTTTGCTAGCTACTTGGGTAACCGCAAACAAATGGTAGAATACGCAGGTTACACCTCGGACCCGTATTTCACCCTTACGGGGGTAAGTCAGGGGACGAATTTAGGACCGTTAGAATTCATAATTATGATTAATGATCTTCCAGAAGTGATTAAAAACGCTAGCTGTCTGTTATTTGCTGATGATCTCAAGTTGTTCTTGCGAATCACGGACGAGTCACACTGCGGAATGCTCCAGCGAGACATTGATCGGGTGGTAGCGTGGAGTGAAGTGAATAAATTACACTTCAATGTGTCGAAGTGTAGTGTAATGTCATTCACGCGGGCCGTTGTGCCCCGACGTCAGGACTATTGCATGGCCGGTCAGGTTATATCACGTGTGGAGTCAGTACGAGATCTCGGGGTTACTTTCACTGAGGATCTTTCGTTTCGTGCTCATGTAGTGCAGGTGTGCAAAAAAGCATTTAAAAATCTTGGTTTCGTCATGCGTGAAACCCGTGACTTCACTAATATGACAGCAGTGAAAGCACTTTACAATGCGTTGGTTAGAAGCAACTTGGAAACTAGTGCTATCATCTGGAATCCTTATGAGGTGAAGTATTCTCAGATGCTGGAAAAAATGCAGAACAAGTTTACCCGATACCTATACTTGAGGCAGTTTGGGGTCTACCCTTTCTACCCACTTATGTATCCAACTCTCTTTGTTATAGGGATGGTTGGGTACTATAAGTTGGAAGTAAGGCGCCACCTAGCGCTCGCAAAATATGTTTTTATGGTTTTTCGTGGTATGCTAAATAATCCGCAAATATTGGAATCGTTGGCATTACTCGTTCCAGACAGGAGGCTACGGTTGGGGCCGAGGGAGGGGCTGTTTAGAGTTCCGGCAACGCGTACAAACTTATTAAAGTTTGCGCCTGTGATTCGTGCAATGAGAACACTAAATAGTGTGTCTCGGCATTTGGACATATTTACTTGTTCTTTGGCGGAATTCCAGAGGGTGACACTAAGTGTGTTGTCCACTGTGTAACTTGTACTTCTAACCCAGACCCGTTACTTGGGACTGAACTATTAACAATTTATGACTACTTTTGTTAGCTTGGGTCTTACCTGTTACAACAAATGTATGTGCTAATCAATGAATAAATAAATAAAATAAATAAATAAACTTTATACAATTCTTGTAGGCGTACTCCTGCCGTATTAACTTCAAACCTGTAACCCGAAGACGGTAGCCAGAGCTCAAAGAAACCACAATAATTTATAAAAACAAATAAAATTAAATACTCGTCAATAAGTTTGTGAAACTCGTATCATATTGCGAGATATTGCGTATCATTTATTTTTGTTATTGAAAGGGAGTTGTTGGTGTAGTGGTTGTAAGGGCGACTGCTGAGATTGAGGTCTGGGTTCGAACCGGGGTCGGGTAAAGTGTTATTGGGTTATTTCGTCTGAAATTTCTTAGAAGCAGCAACGGAGTTTACATGTGTGCCCAAGTGATGACAATAGGCTTGCCCCTTCTTCTATGGAACCTGAACATTACTGGCAAAATGTAGATGTACTTTTAAGCATACCTATGCGTATCCCTTCGGGGATTAAATCAAAATATTTTATTTCTCATCAACCTACATGGACACTTAGTGCATGTTTACGTACAGGCGGGGCGTCGCGCGGCGCGTGCTGCGTTTTTATTTCAAACACATGGCGATGTATGAAAAAGTTAACGATTTCAAACGTCGATTACGAGAAGCGATTTTTCGCTAGTTTGTTTAAAATGCAGCGTTTGTTGCGGTGGACCCACCTCTCAGTAAATTAATAAAAATACACGAAACGAGCCTTCTGCACGCGCTGCGCGACGCACTGCGTCTCCGTAAACTTGCCCTTAGTGCTCGTGGCAATACTCGCGCATGCCACATCAGTATTTGCACCAGTACGCATTGCTGTTGTCATTAAAATATTTGTTTACTTTCAAAGTAATAATAATAATAATAATATTCCACAACTATCACACAACGCCATCTAGTCCCAAGCTAAGCGGAGCTTGTGTTATGGGTACTAGACAACTGATAAACATACTTATATATTTCTAAATACATACATATTATAGATAAATTACACCCAGACACAGAACAATAAATGATCGTGCTCATCACACAAACAAAAAAGTTAGTTTGAAAATTCAATCGCATTCCGGACACTTGGCTTAAATTCCAAACAAACATGTCCGAAAGTATGTTTGTAATACGTCCGAGTATGGCAACCCACGTAAGTTTGATATACCATCGGTGTGTACTTTTCAAATTCAAATGTAAACTTGTACAAAGAACTCAGGAGTTTCAGCGTCGTATTGAAATGGAAAATGCTCGAGTGTTTATTTAAATTTTCTATCCACCGTTGTGCTGGAGACAGAATAAAACATTGAAACCGTTTCTGTTATACTGAATTTTGAATTTCTTAAAACACTACATAGGTTGATATTATCTTTATTACATACATCCATACTTATTCTATTTCTATTTATCTTCGGGGACGCCGGCAGACACCAGACGGGCGATCAGTCCTTTCGTTGTGGATTATTTCGCCCAGTTCCCCATTTTGGTAGATCCCCTTCATGGGTTACTGGTGGTCGGCATCGCGAATCTTCCTGTTGCCTTGCAGAAGCTCACCAGTTGTTTGGTGGAGATTTCTGCGAGCTTCTCTTCATTAATCTCATCTGTTCCTAGGATTTCCCATCTGAGTGGCTCATACATTGTGCATTCCGCCACAAGGTGGAAACTTGTTTCTTCTGCTTCTCCACATGCTGGGCATATGGGATCTTCCTTTACTTTCATAATCGTCAGGTGTCTATTGAGTCCACAGTGTCCTGTTGCGATGCCTACTACTAGTCTTATGTTTCCCCTGCTCATTCTGAGTAGCTTGTGGGATTTCTTTTCATCATATGACTTTAAGAAGATTTTCGATTGTCGACAACCTTCTGTTGCATTCCATCTTTTATTTGACTCTCCTGTGGTTATTCTATGGATGATTCCTTTTGTTATATTATGTGGGATCGGTAGCCTGGGCTCTGGTCCCACAAAGGTATCATCCGCTCATTTTCTGGCTAATTCATCTGCTATCTCATTCCCTTCGTGTCCTTGATGACCAGGGACCCATGCGACTGTTACTTCTGCTTTTTCCGCTAGTTGGTTGAGTGCTTCCTTACACTCTTTAACCAGTGCAGATGTGACTTCCACTTTGTTCAGTGCTTTGAGTGCTGCTTGACTATCACTATATATAACTATTTTGGAAAGATCACCTGCAAGGGCGTTTCCAATTATTCTGGTACATTCCATAATGGCATGTATTTCTGTCTGGAACACACTAGCGCCTGTTCCCAGTGAGAATGATCTATTTATCTCCAGTCTTGGTATGTGTATCCCAGAGCCGGATAGCTTAGTTGACTCTTTCCTTGATCCGTCTGTATAGCAGACCGCCATAGAGGGATCACTCTCAATTGTCCATTCTTCTCTTGTGCCTATATGTATTCTATACTTTTTGTCGAAGATCTTCTCTTTTTTGATTAAGTCTTTGTTGGCCATAATCATTGATAGATTGTCTTCGTACAGGTTTGCTATCTCCGAGTGACCTTTGTCCATAAAATTGCCTTTCCAGAGGTTCAAGCTTTTCAGTTTGAACCACTGCTCCAAGGCTCTTTTCTTTACTTGTAGACTAAGCGGTATCATTCCTAGTATGACATCCAGGGCCGCTGAGGGAGTCGTCCTCATTGCCCCAGAGATCATTAACCCGGCCATTCTTTGAACTTTTGCTAGCTCTGTGCTGTTAGTCTTGATTTGTGTTCTGTGCCACCATACTATTGCTCCGTGTATAACTCTGGGTATGATGATGGCATTATATATCCAGGCTACTATGGCCGGTTTCATTCCCCAGGTTCTACCTATAGCTCTTCTGCATTGTAGTAATGCAATTTTTGCTTTCTCACATGTTTCTTTTATATGCGTCTTGTATGACATGGTTTTGTCTAAGATCACTCCTAAGTATTTTATTTCCTTAGTTACTTCTATCCGTTCATGTGTATTGGTGATAACTCCTTGTATTTCTTTCTTTTTGTAAAAAGGACTAGCTTCGTTTTAGTGGGGTTGAGGTTCAGTCCCCTTTCCCTACACCATTCGAGGGTAGCCCTAATTCCTTTCTTCATTACGTCACTTATGGTGCTAAGTACTTTTCCAGTAATTAATAGCACTCCATCGTCCGAGTATGCTTGTAAATATATGTGCATCTCGTTTAGCTTCTTAAGCAAATCGTCAAGTAGCAAACACCATAGGAGCGGCGAGATGCAGCCTCCCTGGGGAAAGCCTCTCATCGCTCTCACTGTGATGGTATTGTTACCTAATTCGGCCTGAATTGCTCTGTGTCTTAATACGTTTTCTATCCATCTTGACATGTAGCTTGCTATGCCTTCCCTTTGTAAAGCGGCCTTGATCGCTGTGGAGTTGGCTTTGTCAAAAGCTCCCTCCACGTCGAAAAAGCAGCCCAATGCAAATTCTTTGTTTTCTAACGCTCTTTCGATTCTTACCGCTATGTTATGGAGAGCTGTCTCCGTGGACTTGCCCTCCATATATGCATGTTGATTTCTCTGTAGCGGTGTGTCACTTTTTTCCACTTTGTTTCTAATGTGTCTGTCTATTATTTTCTCTAGGGTTTTCAGCACAAAAGATGAGAGACTGATGCACCTAAAAGATTTTGCTTCCTGGTACGTCGTCCTCCCAGGCTTGGGGATGAAGACTACTCTAACTTTTCTCCAATTTTCAGGTATATAGCCTGTGGCCACACTACTTCTGAATAGAGCTAGTAGATCTTTGTTAATATACTTGTATGCCTGCTGTAATATCTTCGGGAGTACACCGTCCGGGCCAGGTGCTTTGTATGGTTGGAAGGATGATATACTCCAATCTATTTGGTCTTCTGTAATGATTTCCTCGACCTCAGCTTGTGTCACTTCGCCTCGGTTTTCGGTCATCATTGTTTCCTCTTGATAAGTTTCACATCCAGGGAAGTGACTTCTCATCATTTCGTTCAGTATCTTTTTTGGGTCGGATATGATCTCTTCCCCTATCTTTAGGCTTCCTAGTTTGCATGCTTTGTCTTTCGACAGCACCTTGACTATTCGCGCGGTATCAGTGTGTCTACTGATATTTTCACAGTAGGCGTTCCACCCTGATCTGCTTTCTTTCCTGCACATTTGTCCTAGTTTGTTCCTTAATTCTCTATATTTGTCCCAGTTCTCATCGCCCCCTTTTCTGAGGGCAGTTCTAAGAGCTCGACGCGTGCTTTTTCTGACCTTCCTTAGTGTTTTGTTCCACCATGGTTGGCCTTTACCTAGTTTTAGTTCCTTAAGAGGGCATGCGCAGTGGTAGGCTTCTGTTAATGCCTCCTCTAGACGCTTGGCTTCCTTTTCGAGTTCCTCTGCTGTGTCGTAGCTTTGTTTTTGGCTAGGAGACCATGTCTTTATTTTTGAGTCAAAAATCTCCCAGGAGGCTTTCTTTGCATTTCTGATCATTACTTTCTCCATCTCACAGTCCAGACTGAAGATGATCCTACGGTGATCCGAGTACGAATCCTCCTCATCAACTCTCCAGTCTTTTATGTGTTTGCTTATGCTGCTGGATGCCATCGTAATATCCAGCACCTCAGCTCTTGACCTGGTTATAAAAGTGGGTATGTTACCTACATTTATTATTTCTAAATTACTGCTTATAATAAAGTCTAGTAGCAAGTCACCTTTTTTGTTGCAGTCTGTGCTACCCCAAGCCACATGATGTGAGTTGGCGTCGCACCCCACAATAATCGGAATATTCTTACCTCCATACTTATTTATCGCCCGTTCCAGTTCTGGTGTTGGCGGCTTGTAGTTGGTCTCACTTGGAATGTATGCTGACATTATGGCTGCTCTGCATTTCCCTCCACTTGGTGGGGAAAAGTCAAATTCCGCCACAATGAGGTCTCTGTAACATTCCACTTCGATTAGTCCTAATGTTTTAGCTCTGCTACTGGCAAAAATGCATGTTCTGGGATTCGACTCACCTCCCTTAAGGTAGATGATGTCTCCTCCCATACACCCCATGCCGACCACTCTTCCTTTATGGATGTATGGTTCTTGTAGCAGAGCTATATCTATGTTATTCGCAGCCATGTATCGGCAGAGTTCTGCCGTAGCCTCGCGGCAATGGTGCAAATTCAACTGAAGTACCCTGAGGTGTTGTGTGTTTTTGTTTTTTGTGTTCATAAGTGTGTGTTGCCTGAAGTGTGTGTGTCTGTTTGTAGAGTTATTTGTTTGTCTTTAAGTGGTTGTGTCTGTTTCTTTGTGTTGTGTGTTTGTGTGTGTGTTAGTCCGACTCGCTCTCCGAATGGTCAGACCGCCTCGCCGCCTTGGTTCGAGTCCTATAGCTCTCCCCTATGGTGGTCGTTTGCGGTACTGGCCTCGGCTCGCGAGTGAACTTGTCCTGAGTGCTGGACGCCTCACCGATGTCCCTCTGGTCGGGCCCTAGAGATTTCGCTAAGAGCTCTTCGTCTTTGCGAGAACTTCCAGAGCCCGTACTTTCGGTCTGTGCGGCGTCCGTCTGAGTGGCCTTGTCTGTGTGTGTTGGTCGGTTTGGTACACTTTGTGGCTTCTGCTTTAGTAACCTGGCTTGGACCTGAGTGGCTTGAAAATTGAGCCAGACGTACCCAGGTTCGTCGCTGATTACATCCTGCGGAACCCCCAGCACGAGGCGCATACCCAGGGGCTGCATTTCCTTGTGAAGGAGGGTCCACTCGGATATCCTCAGTTCCGTCCTGTAGTCATTCTGGCACTTAATCAGCCTAAGGGGGTCCTGCGGCATCTTTCTGCTAGTGGGAACCCAGATGGCTACCCTACATCTGCTCAAAACTGTACACCTTATAGGGACGTCGTTATAATTATGTTCCGAAGTCACAGCCCAATATCCAGTCCCTTGCCTCCACCGTCATTGGTGTCACAAGAAAGAATCCTTCCGACACCAACCCCGAGGTCGCAAAGGACAGACACCTGCCCGAGACTCCTCCATACGCCGACGCCTCTATAAGGTCCGCCATTTTGTCCTTGATTAGGGTCGCCGCAGCGTCGTCCAGCTTGACACCATCCTCTCTGTGTACGGTAACAGCGAGCTCGTTTTGCTCCCTAGCGGAGCTTCGCGATAACTCTGTCCGACTCTGACCAAGATTCGGTCGTTTTGCGGTTGGACGCTGTGACGGCCCTTCACTTGGATCTGTACTTTGTCTTTTTACCTTTGTCGCTCGCGGCCTCGCCCCGTCTCCACCCGCTCCGGACGCCTTAGCGGCCGTGGCCGACGGAGGTTGTGACGCTAGTTCGGTGCGCTTTTTGGTTTTCATCCTTCTCCACTTACTTTTGGAGTACCTACCTTCCTCCGCACCAGTCTCAGCTGGCGCAGATGGAGGCTGGCTCCCCGCAGCTCCCGGGCTAATACTAGTTAGCTCAGGCGTGGATGGACTTCTGTCCTCTAAACTAAGGTTTCCTAATGTTAAACCCGTGGACGGGTTGTGCGAGATATTGTCCCCCCCAGAATACGTGGGACAGCCCGGGCCGTGAAGCGGCGCGGGGAAGGATTCTCCGACGTTGTCGGTACCTTCCTGGGGTAATTCCTTTTTCCTATTCGCACTTGCCATAATTATGTGTCTGTAACCCTAGACTGGGGGATCTTTGTGGGAGCTTTGGACCGAAAGGAGAAAGGGAAATAGGAGGGAGGGACTGGGCGTAGGATCATGGGAATAGGGTGTGGGACTACCCTAGGCCTGGTATCTGGCTTTCGGGGAGACAGTCGCCTGGGAGTTTTTGTTGCGTCTATTTCTTATGGAACTAGACCAAAAACAGGGTGGCAACCTCGTGAAGGTGAATCTCCCAGACTTGCCTTGAGGATCTACACGACCGTGGCGCTCCCCCTCAAGACCCCGCCACCCTACCGCCTCTGAGGGAGGCAGTAGGGTAGGCCTGTGTTTATGTTACCAGGCCATGCGTACGCAGAGCATGTCGTTATAAAGTCGCAAAAGCATAAACCCAGACCCTCCCCATACACATCCATACTTATATACAAAAACATAAAACGCCACATGCTAATGTTAACTAAGCGACTTCAAGTAAAGGAGTTGATTCTCAATTGGGTTGTCTTTTGTCTATGTTGGTTACCTCATACGAGTACCTCCGTCATTTATGATCCAACTATTAGCTGATGCCCGTGGCTTTGCCCGCAAGAATGTCGGTCAAATTATATACTAAAACCTTCCTCGAGAACCACTTTATCCGTTGGTGAAAACAGCATGGAAATCGGTGCAGTAGTTTTTGAGTTTATCGTGAACAGACAGACGCGGTGGAAGACTTTGTTTTATAAAATGTGGGAAGGCATATAATAATAATAATAATAATAATAATAATATTCCACAACTATCACACAACGCCATCTAGTCCCAAGCTAAGCAGAGCTTGTGTTATGGGTACTAGACAACTGATAAACATACTTATATATTTCTAAATACATACATATTATAGATAAATTACACCCAGACACAGAACAAATGATGAATGAATGAATGATGAATGATGATGAATGAATAGTGGTTCAGTACCTACTTTGGTCTTTTTTTTTTCTTGGCCTGTGTTGACATAAATGTAAAATTGATTCATGACTACTGAAATGTATACATCGAGAACTTTTCTTTAGCATGTTGGTCCTTTGAGCCGGATTCGAGCCGTAAGCTATATATCTAGAGTCGTCCCAGTGATTTTATCTTTCACTCAGTTTACCCAACGTATTTTTGGCTTTCCTCTACTTTTTAAGCACTATATAGAACTCTTAAATACACTGGATTCTTTCTAGATGAAATAATAACATAAATATTTTTCCTTCACGGATGATTAAAAACGTCTTTTGCAGCAAACCGCAGCTTATTCTAGTTGTTCTTAATAGAATTTTTTGCTCATAGAGAAGGATCTTATACTTCTTAATAAAGTATTTTTTAATTGAATAAATATCTTTATTTTTGGGATACTATATCGCAGAGTAAGCGTGACCTACTTGTTTGTACAAACATACAAGTACAATAAAAGTTATACAATACTGATACTGTTAGCCTGTATCGTCCCACTGCTGGGAAAAGGCCTCTCCCCATGACCTTCAGTAGTTTCGATCTAAGGCCAAGGCTATGTGGAACACTGATCGCAAGTCTTGTCCAGATTGTCCCGTAATCTTCTATAAGGTTTGCCCTATGGCAGTTTCGGAACTCCAGGTAGAGGTTATTTTGCAGCAGGCGCTGCCAAATCAGGCCCACTTCAGCTTAAAGGGTTTTTGAGCAACGTCAGTAATTTGTGTTTTGAAGCGCCGCGCGCCGTGTGGTGATCGGTACACGGTCGTTTTAAGTTAATACAATACATAGAAAAATACAACAAGTAAATTTAATTAATAAACTATTTCGAAATTCAATTCAATTAGTACGTTTTCGTAGCAAACATTATTCTACTACTAGCTCGTAGCCAACATGATGTGCTACGCTATCTGCTACTATTTCGTAGCAAACAATATTCTGCTACGATCTCGTAGTAAACATGATCCGCTACGCTATCTGCTACGAGTTCGTAGCAAACATTATTCTGTAGTGATCTTGTAGCCAATATGATGTGCTACGCTGTCTGCTACGAGTTCGTAGCAAACATTATTCTGTAGTGATCTCGTAGCCAATATGATGTGCTACGCTATCTGCTACGAGTTCATTATTCTGTAGTGATCTCGTATCCAATATGATGTGCTACGCTATCTGCTACGAGTTCATTATTCTGTAGTGATCTCGTATCCAATATGATGTGCTACGCTATCTGCTACGATGTCGTAGCAAGCATTCTGTAGTGATCTCGTAGCCAATATGATGTGCTACGCTATCTGCAACGAGTTCGTAGCAAACATTATTCTGTAG
Source organism: Diarsia dahlii (assembly GCA_949775195.1). Lineage (NCBI taxonomy): Eukaryota > Metazoa > Arthropoda > Insecta > Lepidoptera > Noctuidae > Diarsia > Diarsia dahlii. The sequence goes on along the minus strand of OX459217.1, from coordinate 8,460,309 downwards.
TGATCTCGTAGCCAGTATGATGTATTACGCCATCTGCTACGAGTTCGTAGCAAACATTATTCTGTAGTGATCTCGTAGCCAACATGATCCGCTACGCTATCTGCTACGAGTTCGTAGCAACATTTATTCTGCTACGATCTCGTAGTAAACATGATCCGCTACGCTATCTGCTTCGAGTTCGTAGCAAACATTATTCTGCAGCGATCTCGTAGCCAACATGATCCACTACGCTATCTGCTACGAGTTCGTAGCAAACATTATTCTGTAGCGATCTCGTAGCCAATATGATGTACTACGCTATCTGCTACGAGTTCGTAGCAATCATTATTCTACAACGATCTCGTAGCTAATATGTGCTACGCTATCTGCTACGAGTTCGTAGCAAACATTATCCTACACCGATCTCGTAGCAAACATTACTCTGCTACGATCAAGTAGTCAACACGATGTGCTACGCTATCTGTAACGATTTCGTAGCAAAGCGTTGAAGCGCTATATAAGTTTGTGTATGAAACTAAGGCCTTGGCCGTTGTTCCTGAAAATCTAACAACCAGTCAGAGGTCAGATAGTCAGTCGCTCCATGAAAATACTAGTATTCAGCTGCATCCGATTAGACTGGAAGCCGACCCCAACATAGTTGGATCATTGCTAGGCAGATGTATGGTTTCAGAACTCTAAATCATTCCAGTATTTTGTAGACACCTTTGGTTTTGGTGACAATACATTTTCATGATGAGGAGCTCGTGGCGTAATAATAACTGCCACTCGGGTCAATCTTTAGGTTAAGCGGCGCTTGCCTAGGTTGGTCTGTGGATGGGTGACCGCCCATTTCATACCGAGTTTCCTCCGTGCCTCGGAAAGCACGTTAAGCTGTTGGTCCCGGCTGTCATATATAGATCTTTGGCAGTCGTTACAGGTAGTCAGTGACCTGGAAATCTGACAACCAGTCTTACCAAAGGGTATCGTATTACCCAGTATAAAGTGGGTTGTGGAGGTCAGATAGGCAGTCGCTCCATGTAAAATACTGGTATTCAGCTGCATCCGGTTAGACTGGAAGCCGACCCCAACATAGTTGGGAAAAGGCAGGCAGATGATGACATTTTCATGAAAGACGTCACATAACCCTGCAGCCAGGATCGCCTCCTCACCGGTTACAGGAGAGAACTCCTCAACGGTTAAAAAAGCCCGAACACGAAACTTTGTACACGCGTTCAATACACACATACTTACATAAACTCACGCCTTTTTCCCATGGGGGTAGGCAGAAACCACAGAACGCCACTTGCTACGATCCATAAATACTCCTTTCACCTCGTCCACATTCATACGTCTGGTCATACACGCTCGCCGGTTACGAGTACTACGCACCTTTTTTTCTGAAGAACGGCACCAATAAGATCAGTGTATGTCATTCTAGGATGTCCCCTCCCGGCGTTGCCACTCACATCTGCCTTGTAAATACCACAATACTCTACTACAACTCGGAAATCAATTTCACAATATCATTAATCGATCGCAGTCTGGTTGCAGACATAACACTTAATGAGAGGAAAAAAAATAACTTTTTGCTTTTCAAAAATTTAAAAAATAAAAGGTGAGATACTTCAATGTTGTTGTGTTCAAACCTTGTTTAATTAAAAAACAATTTATAATGCACAAGACTTGTTTATTTATTATGCTAAAGCAACAATACAGAAAGTAAGGAAATATTGTGACGATAAAATTGTATTATATTTGGATTTCACTTAGCATGTAAATTAATATTAATAGGATAGTTGACAAAAAACATCTAATTCGTCCGCCAGATAGATTTCCAAAAGACACGTATTTTTTCTTTTTTCACGTAAACAAGAAATGAAGACGATACAGTCTTTCGGGAACTCGTGTGACGTCATACTGCAGTATATTTTTACCGGCCCTTGACGTCAAATGCCCCCCACTCATGATCGGAGAATTCGATAAAAAAAAACATGTATCCAATATTTTTCCATAATCTAACTGACGGACTACACAATTTTTTATGTTTATAGTCCGGAAACATCCCTATTGATAGTGTTTTGTATGTACACAACATGTTTATATGTATGTATGTATATTATTATATTCAACACAATATAAATTGTTTAATGAATAAATGAAATTAATGAATATTATAATTCGCTCTAATCGGTGCCAATACCTATGTTCCCAGTAGGGATGTTACGGAGCTTTGATTCCGATTCCGATAGGTCGGAACTTCCGATTGATATTACACCTCTGGTTCCGACACTTTTAAATCGGAAGTTTTAATCGAAGGTCGAAGCATGGCGGACGTGGTCAACGTGTACGAACCGGTTTATGCATGTATTATTTTTATTTTACTCGACGGGCGGGTCTAGTTCTTCTCCGCCTTCGACTCCGATTCCGACAAACCTAATTTAAAAACTCCGATTCCGACTTCGGTTCCGGTAAAACCACCTCCGTTACAACCCTAGCTAGTGTCAATACCTATGTTCCGACTTGTCTGTTTACTGTATAAGCATCACGTTCAAAGTTGATTAGAAAATATTTGACAGATCCGGGTCACTTGCTGAGCTGGCGCCTGAACAAATTAACATCGCGACATAAAAGTTAACGTGATAAATTATGGCACAGAGACGGGGTCTATAACTGCTGGCCAGGTTGGTCGCAGCAAAGAAAACCTGCTGAGGTGGAGATAAATAAATGACTCTGCACTGGAGTGTATATGTGGTGCTGTTCCTCAAACAATGGGGCACTTAATAAAGTGCCCTGCGTGTCCTGCTGGTTGTTCACTACAGGAACTGATGGACGCCACCGAAAGCGCCAAACTAGTAACTCAGTTTTGGACCGACACAATTTAGATTGCCATCGACACGCTAAGAACACTGCTGGCCTCTTAGACAAGGTTAAAGTTAGGCAACGATCCATGTCTGGAGAGAGCTATGCTCGGAGATTTTTGCGCGATTAAATTCGTAATGAGAAAATTCGCCGAAGAACCAGGGTCATCGTCATAGTTTTTATAACATCCAAGTTTAAATGGCAATGGGCAGGCCATATAGCTCTAACGACATCCGATGGGGAAGAAAGGTTCTCGAGTGGCGACCACAAATCGGAAGGCGCAGCATTGGTAGGTATCCCACCAGGTGGACCGACGACATTGTTAGAGTCGCGGGCAAACAGTGGATGCAAACCGGAGGTTGCCGTTCGTTATGGCGTTCTATGAGGATGGCATTCTTTCAACAGTGGCCGTCTTCGGGCTGATGATGATGACATAAAAGTTGTGTATGTATAGTATTAGAAAATTCCTGAGCCGAAAGGACAGAAATATCGCATGATCGTGGTGACGCAGTGAGTTGGGGGGCGACGTATTTTTAAGCCAGCGCACCCTCACATCGCGCTCACTTTGACTCAGAAGCTCGGGTAGGACGGATGTATTTTTTTACCTGTAGTATTACTTATTCCGCTGTCTTAATGTTTTCATAACTGTGTGGGTTTTGTGATTTGCCATTTTAAAATAAATAGTTCTTGGTTACTTTGTCGTTTCTTTGTAAAATTAAATGAGCTTCTGATCCATAAGAATAGTTTATTAATCATATAGCTTTTCCTCATCAGTATCATACTGAGCATTAATAAGACTATTGAGAGATTTCTTATCCGTCATATCCGGTTCTTTCAACAACTTCGGTTGACTCTGGCTGTGGAGACTTGCCTCTGAGTTGTCGGTATCCGGGTCTATGGTCACCCGCTCTATGGTTACTTTTATGTTGTTCAGTAGGTTGGCTTTATCTGTAACAAGTTATTTAAATATAATTGGTAAAGAGGTCGTTTAGAATTGTAGATTGTCTGGCTGTTTGATTGTCTCGGTGGTCTAGTGGTCGCAAGCGCAAGTGCTGAGCATAGGTCCTAGGTTCGATTCCCGGTTCAGGCAAATTATTATTGGGTTTTCCATCAGGAATTTCTTAGTTACAGCCACGGAGGCTGGCATTGTGACTGGTTGATGACAAAAGGCTCGCCCCATCCCCATATTATATGAAACTAGAACATCACTGGTCAAATGTGGGTGTACTTTTAGGTACACCTCTGCTTAACCCTTCGGGGATTCAAAGCGTGATGTTTTGTTACCAGTGGCCCCGGTCTGCCTCGCACAGTGCTACTTATCGGGTCCAAAACATATTTTTCAACACACTTGCTCATAAAGTGGCTATAATTTCACCGCAATTAGGCACATAATGACACCTATAATCAAACTGTGACTTTTTCATTGCTATTATTCACTAGTGAGTTATAGGGTTTTTTTTTTAAATTTTATTGGTTGAGTTGCTACGTTCATAAAAAAGTTTCGATACAAAAAAGATCGTGTTCAATAGTAAAAATAAATTAATGTACTTAGTGCTTGCTCATTTCATGCAAATTTGAATTTAAATAGATAATTTCAACTTGTACGTTTTTATTAAATGAAACTTTCACTTAGATAATATAACTTTTATTTTCTCTGTAATAAAGAAAACTTTTTCCTCATTTTATACGTGGCTAAAACTCTATCGCGATTCGCGCTCATTCATTTAGTCTATGGCCGATCGTCATTCTTAGTATGACCATTTTAAGTGTGAATTTCATGGTGGCGCCACTGGTCAAGAAAGAATGCATCGCTACGTCAAACTTAGTACATTTATTTTAGTTCCGTGTTTTCCCGCATGCACAGATAAGTTGGTCGAACTGTAGATGCGCGCGCATAGGAAAACCGACAAATTTTTCCGCCATTGTGAAAAAAAATCAGAACTCGTAACTGTTGACTTTTTAGTATTATTTTATTCACAAGTGTGTTGAAAAACGTCGTATGATACACGTGTGTATTGATGATTACCGTCCTCGGCTTTCTTAAGACCCGAGCCGTAGCGGTAATCACCAACGTTACACACTTGTACCATAATGTACTATTTTACGAAAATCCAAACTCGGTGGCTGCTAGTGAGAAATTACTGATGGAAAAACCCAATAAAACTTTGCCCTTTTTTTTTTTTTGGTGGGTGGAAAATCATCGAATAACTCCCCCCGCTCTTGGGCAGAGCGAAGGGGAGTGTCAGACTTCTACTGACTAAAAACCAAACCCATGTTCCTTCTTCGCCCTAGTGTCGGAGCCGCGTTAACCTTTCGATAATCCACAGCCCCGACGGGAATCCACAGCCCCGACGGGATAAAACTTTGCCTGACCTGGAAATCGCACCCAGGTCCACATGCTCCGCAGCCGTCGTCGCAGCATGTGTTCTACCAACCTTCTATATAACTCGTCATCTCAGCAGTCACCACCTTTCTAGCTATATCAATTTTCACACAGCTCATCTATCGTTTTTTCTTCTTCTCTACCCTTATAGATACCCAATTTTTTTTTATACACTTATTTTAAGTTTTGCATACCAGAAATGGTTAATATGAGGATCTTAATGTTGTATTATGGAATGCATTATGTACCATCTATTTACCCATATTATGAGAATAAATTATTTGATTTGATTTTAAATAAACAGCAGTCCAGTCAACGTACCAGGCAAACAGCTATTCGGGCAGGGACATATCGAGGAGACATCTGGGCTGGTGATACGTATATTAGCATACGAATGCTTCATCACTATGTTCTCCTTGTCACAGCCACATTTTCCGCAGGAGCCCTTCATCTTTACTACCTCTTTTGTGGAGTACATACCTGGAAAAAGGTTAGGGATGGTGAAAACTTTGAGCATAGTTTAGGTCCAGCTGCCAACGCTTGGTCCCTGAGAAATAGTTTAGTACATGATCTGTCTGAGTCCGGAGTCTAGATTTCGGATTTTTTTGGGAAGTCTGCCTGAAAGCCAGAATCCACAGTGTTGTTGTGACCACAAGGAAAACCGCCGAGACAATAAAACCCAACGAAGTCCAAGGGATGTTTTTTTTTATCTTTGACATGAGTGGAGAATTAAGACAAAGAAAAAAAAATTGAAAATTCACTTTGGTATTTAACTGAATGTAACGCACTTAAAATATTGTACCAAAAAAGTAAGTTATAACATTAAAACATCTGACAAAGTTGGCACTTAGACCTCCAATATCTCTGAAATTAGAAGTAAGACTGTATCCAAGCATTCGGTACTTTTACAGCTAAAAACATATAAAATTTAAATCACCTCTTTCATCCTTATTAAAAACAACAGGAATATCAAGCCCAGCTTTTCCAACTGCAGTTCTCTGGCCTCTTCTCCCACCAGCTGGAGCCGTTCTTCCTCTCGGAACATTGGCACCTCTTCTGCCACTCCCGGGTTTCTCCACTCGCCTTCTACCAGCCGTACCTGCTGTCGCTATAGGCATATCCACGCCCCTCCTTTCAGAGACAGGAATAACGGCGTGGGTACCACCGACAGTCTTTCTTTTCGTGAGAGGTTTGATGGAGGCCAAAGCCTTTAAAAAAAAGAATTAAATGAGGTTATTTGGTACATGCCACCCGTCACAGTGGAAACTATGTTTTTTTTCCTACTCCTTCGCTATTCTTTTCAGATTAATTTCGTTGCGGGATCCAAGACAGTTAAATCATTTCTCTGGGACTTCGTCGAGCTTCATTGTCTCGGCGCTTTCTTGTGGTCGCCACTGTCACAGATATCCACTGTTGATTCTGGCTTACAGGAGTTACAGTGGTTTGGGAATAGTGTGGCGGGCTTGTCCCAAAAAAAATAAAAAAAATGCCACCCGTCATCTGCTTAGCCTTTTCCCAATTCTATGTTGGAGTCGGCTTCCAGTCTAACATGATACGGCTGAGTATCAGAAGTTTACATGTACCGACTACCTATCTGACCTCCACAATCCAGTTAGTACTTGGTAATACGATCCCCTTTGTAAGACTGGTTGCCAGACGTTCGAGCCATTGACTACGTACTTACTTAATGACTGACAGAGATCTACAATTGACAACCAGGACCAGTGGCTTTACGTACTTTCCGAGTAATGGGTGTTCACATCGATCCACGTACTAACTTAGGGAAGTACAGCTTAATCTGAAGATTGACCTGAGTGTCATGAGCTGCTTGTAATTATGAGTATCCTAATAAATATTTTGATGAAAATTAAATACGAATAAAATAAGGAAGGAGTTAATAATCGGATGTCTGAAAGTGTAATGAAAAGTTTTGTGGTAATCGTGGTATGGACACGAGGAATGAGGAAAATGTTTTGAGAAATATGTTGCGAACATGTTGGCTGTAAAAGTAGAGGAAAGACCAAAGAAACGATAGATACCTATACTGTGTGATGGCTGCTGAGGTGATGAGTAATAGAGAAATATGGAAAAGAAGACATGCTGTTGCAACCCCAAATAAATTGGGATAAGGGTCGAGGGCTTGTCGATGTTCCACACATTCGTACGAAGCGTTTTGCTAAGTCTTTCATTATTCGTACAGCCAATGAGTGGAACACCCTGCCTGCGTCGGTTTTCCCGAGTTCATATAACCCCAATCTATTTAAGTCGCGAGTAAATAGGCTTCTTCTGGGTAAGCTCGTTCCATCGTCGACCTCATCTCTGCCCTTAGGGCAAGATTGAGGTCAAGAGTAAGCCCATAAATAAAAAAAAAAAGGGCAGGAAATATATAAAAACTTAAATACGCGCAAACCTTTTTAATGGAAGCGCTAATGCTTTTCCTTTCCGCACCGGCTAGAAGGGAACAGATACATTCATCAACTGGACCTGTCCCTTCTTGCAACTTCTTAGCTGACTCTTCGTCCAATTTCTTGATTGCAGCATAATCCATTATGTAGTTTTGCTTTTTCGTTCAATGTTTTTAGAATTTGGTGGGTAGTTTTTTGCTGTTGGAGGATAAAAAATATAAATATATTTGAAGAAACTATTACTAATCTGTGCTTTTACCGCCGTGTCTGCGTCAAACCTTCTCCCGTAGTTTTCCCATAGAACTGAAATTCAGATCGATTATGTTACCGGCCAAACCCGATTTCAGGCACAACTATGTAGTTTGTCCTAGGCCAAGCCATTTAATCGTGTCAGGATACACGAACCCAAACAAAGCAATTACACTACGATATAACCCGTAACAAAAGAGAAAGTATGTAATTTGAACCTTAGTTCCTATAATATTTTGTGCTAAACTCTTCGAATTAGTCTGGTAGTCCTTTAATCACGGCCGTAAAAATGGGGGATTTTTGATATTTATTGGAGGGTCATATTTTATATACTAAGTTATTTATTAGTTGCTGAAAAAAACGCAGACCATTTCGTGTAACTAAATAGTGCTTATAACGTCATAGTGGTAGTAAAAAAATGGTACGCTTGGTGTTCAGACGGATCGTGTTACTTACATTATTTTCTGTTTAAAATAAGTAACATTTCTATTTCAAATATAGCTTGTGTATTGAAGTGTCGGCAATCATTATTTTATGCTGTTTCTCTGCTTTTGAATTCTTTTTCATTTTGTTACCTGCAAAACTTAAAGTTATGAAATCACGTACGCACGGTGATTAATTTAGCTATACAAAACATACGGATAAAATGTAATATGTTAAACTAGAAATGTATAGCTCAATGTGTCGCCTTGAGTATATGTACAATACAATATTCTCCTTAGCGTAAGTATTGATGACAATTTACATTGAAACAGTTCAAAATTTGGCGACGTGTTTGGCATTTTCAGTAGCGTTCATCAGCTCCTGTGATGTTTTTTTTTTTTTTTTCTAGAAACGTATAACTTGGCAGTCTGACTGTCACACCACTTTCACTGCTGACTACCTACTGGGATAAAAATATTCTATAGAGAGTTACAAACATCTATCCATTCTCAGAAGATAAAAAACATAATACCTTGTAGACGACACTTTAAAATTGAACTCTCCAAAAATGTGATACTGAATCATTTGGTTTCTTTGCTACCTGTACATATTTTTAATGGTTTTCTACTCAGGTTTTCTAGAAATAATAATTCTGAATGTCTTTTGAAAGATGTTGCAGCAAGTTTTGAAGTTTATGAGGTGACAGCAGAAAGTAGAATATTTATGGAGATATGTCTGCACGTCTTGTCTGTCTACATTTAAATCATTACACGAAAGAGTTTTACATACAAACATAAATTCACGCTCTTTTCCCATGGGGTAAACGGAAACCACAGAACGTCACCTGCTACGATCCTTACATACTCCTTTACATTCATAGATGTAATTTTTTTCAGTATTATTACGGCACAAAACGTAATTTTTTTTTTTGTTATTACAAAAAAAAATGTTTTAAGTTTTTTGCCGACCCCGGGTAACAAGGGTTAGGGCAACGACAGGAAGAAGTTAAAGAAGCATAGAATCTATAAAATGTACAGTACAGTACCACACGTTAGGTACTTCTTCAAAGACCAATAAGAAATACACCAATTAAATTATTATTCTAGTAGAATTCTGCTAAAGAGAGTAACTCAGCATGAAAGATGTAGAAAACGGTGCCCATGGAGTTTCTTGCCCATTCTTCTCCATAGACACCTACGCTTTGGAATGGGCAACTACAGTACTTTCACAAGTTATTTTGGCCTGTGACTGTGACTCTAGCTTCATTTTATTTGTTTTTCTGACATTATAAAGTGCTTGGAATGGTCTCATTGAAATAAATGCTTTGAGTATTTTAGATTCTTGCTCCTGGCATTGCGACCAGAAAAGGATCGACCGTCCGTGAGGACTTTCCGATCCATCTAAACTGACCCTTGGATGTACCCAATATTAACATTCAGTGTTTTACTAAAACACTAAACTTCCGACTACACATTTGCCTATTTTTGTTTTGCATCCCAAGTTTACCCCGTCCATGTCAATATAATAAAGAAATCAATTTCACATAACGCTAAGAGCTTTATGGCAAGTTATATCGCGTACACCATTTCTACATTAAGTTAATATGCTCTAAATAGTCTGCGGCACTTAAGTTGCACTATTAGTATTGCAATCAAGTTTAAGTACCGGTCCATGCGTGGTGTAAGATGGTGACGTCAAGTCACAGAATACATAATAGTACTACGTACAGAAGGGACACTCACTTCCCCGCGCTCATATTAAATACCGCACCTCACCCCGCACTTCGAGATATTCGTCGTCGACACTTGAGCAATGGCTCGCGCTCGTATTAGTCGTCGTTCGGTTTTCGCGACGCAGACCGTTGCACTTTACGCACACATTTGCACGTGCACGTCGTGCACAAACGTTATTTGTTTATGCAGTAGTAATAGGTAATTATTTTGCGGGCGTTGTATGGAGTGTCCGAGGTGTGGTCAAGTGTAGCCATGGATTCTGTAAACGATTCTACGTTTAAGATAACATCACGCATGTAATCTCCGAAGGGTTATACAGTGCCATTTTTGTTTCGTAGTCTATAAATAACCTTTACATAGTTTCGCCATGTTTGTCCGTCTGTAGGTCTGTCTGTCCGCAGTATAGCTCAAAGACTCGTCGCGCTTTGGGCGGAGCAGAAAGGAGTGATAAACTCTTACGTACTAAAGCCCACCCATGTTGTTCCTTATATATAATTTAACTAGCTGATGCCCGCGGCTTTGCCCGCGTGGATACTGTAAAAACAATCCTTGATGCGGATTATATATCATTCTAAAATTTCAGCTCGATCGGTGCAGAACTTTTTGAGTTTTTGAAGCGTACACAAACCAACATAACATTTTTAATTTAATAATACGATGTATAAAAAAAAACTGGCCAAGTGCAAATCGGACTTGCACATGAAGGGTTCCGTACCATGACTTCTTACAGGTTTTCCTGCAATCTATACGTGTTGAACTAATTTCTGTATTTTTTTCAGAATTTTAGGCTCAGTAGTTTCGAAGATAAGGGGGGGAATGGACAGACAGACAGACATACACACGAGTGATCCTATAAGGGTTCCGTTTTTTCCTTTTTAGGTACGGAACAATAAAAATAAAATCGATCAAAAAATGGAATAGCGCTTTAAGTTTTTAGTGGGGCACTTTCTGTACTTGTCGAGCGAAACAGCCATTTGGTACTAAGTAACTATGGTGGTATGAGTTATGACGTCACACGTTTTAAAAATAGGTTAAAACTAAGCCATTTTTTAAGATATTACACTAGTTTTTTTTTACTTTTGCCTATCTTTTTATTTACTGTTGCCAGATCACTAGTAAAAAAAAACAAGTACCCAATTGCACGAGGAGCTGATAGACGCTTATGAAAGTGCCAAACTCGTCGCCTTTTAAGCTGAATTAATTTAACACTTTCAGCTAAGTTAAAATTATCGATTTTTATTTGTATGCCGTGTGAGCACAAGTCATCTATAACTACGTATAGCGACGACTCGGAGGCGGGTTGTGGGCATACAAACTAATTTTTGTTCGACCCATATGCTGAGTGCTTGTCAAAGTTTTAAATTGTCATCAACACGTTAAGAAAGGAGGGTTAAAATAATCCCTTCGGGGCTGCGGGTTGTTCGAAAGAGATACCGCGGCCTCGGCAGAAAGGGCTAAGAAGGAATATGGGTGATTTTTAGTGAGTAGAAGTCTGACACTCCCTACCGCTCTGCCCAGAGCGGGTGGAGTCATTTGAAGATTAAGTACCTTCTACAAAAAGGTTAAAAATAATAACAAGAAATTAAAATAAAACTTTATTGATCCTTATTGATACACAAAATTAATATATTACAATCAATATAAAAATAAATAATAATATTACAAGTTGTTATCCATACTTGACCGAGTTACAAACTTAAGAATAGAGAGTTTACTAACAATTTTTCTTTTTATACAGGCAAATGTTGTAAAGAAGATTTTAATTTGGAAAACTAGTAAGGGATATAATATCAAGCCTGTAAAGTCAGAAGCACTATCATGTATATAAGCGAAGCGACTTTTAAAAGTGATTTTCTCCTAATCTCTTGATTGTAATTTTATGTAGTTACAAACATACTATTTTGGTAGCCATACAATTATGAAATAGGGCTTTAATCAAAGTTACATTAGTTATTCCGTGAGAAAATAACTCTCGAATCTTCCTAAGTGTATACATATTGGTTCTCGTGAATGTACAGTCGAACAAGTTAATAAGTATACAACAGCCAGCTAAGCTTCATTTATTACTTTTAAGATTATACAGATACATTTAGAGATGTCAAACGATACAGCTTTTCATAAGTCGCTTAATACGAAACGCTTTATAAAACCAAATTGCAATCAATATTTTCGGTATACTAGAATTATAAAGATTTCTGCCTGTATACTTATTTGCTTATTCGACTGTACTATCTAAAAGGTAAAGCAGGAGTGTTTAGCACATACAAAACTGGCCGGTTAAGTCACATATAATAGAGGCCGACCTTATTGCCATCATGTAGGCCCTGTAGATCTAGTACTGACAAAATCCTGATAGGAAAAAAAAAAATATTATAATTATAATCCTGATAGAACAGTTTGTCGAACCGTGGGATCGAACTTAGGACTCCTAAAAAACCACTAGAGCAACAAACTGTCTAGTAACATCATAACATCACGCGTATTTCTCTAAAGAGTTAGACAGCTGTATCTACCCATCGCACTATCACGACCATCAATATAAAATATGTAAACACTTAATAACTTTTAAAAGCGTTTTTCTCATACTCATAGATTTAAATGTAATGTTGTTACGAACATTGTATTTTTTATGATAAAGATGAAAATTGCTTTAAAATTTAGTAAAGTCTAAATATATAAGGTTCCATTAAAATAGGTGGACAAAATTTTAGAAATCATTCAGACCACCAAAATAAGGACAATGGTAAAAAAAGAAAATAAGAGAAACGCATTAGATACTTACAAGACAATAATACAGCTAGCGAAAATACACTAAAAGTGGTAGTGATCCAACATTTTATGCCAAAAAAAATCTCTTTAATCAGTGTTTTTTTTTACTTGGATATCTTTGGTTAGACGTACTGAACCCTGTGTTAAAATGTGTCCACCTATTTTAATGGGACCTCATACTCGTGACTGACAGACTCACATTTCGCCAGTTATGTTTACATGCCATATAATAATGGGTGGGAGAAGGTCTAAAGTTTATACATAACAACAATAAAAGTAAACTAAAGGTCCATACTTAAATAATTTACTCATTTATATGGCAACATTTTATTTTATTTTTACATTGCTTATTGTTATATACTTTTGTTTATTACTGATTGTGTCTGTAGTGAATCTTAGATTTAACTGACACCTTGCTATTGTATCGAGTCTGGTTCTTCTAACCAACCTAACAGACAGATGTGTGCTGGGAAGTTTGTTCCGCCACTTCTTCTTTCCAGCTAAACACTAGGAAGTGTCGATGGGAGGGCGTTTTGGGGGACTTTCTTATAAAAATGTAAATAGTAAAGTAAAGTAAATTTTGACGTTCGAAAAGTGCTGATTATCAGCCTAGTTTGAATAAATGAATTTTGATTTTGCAACAGAAAAAAACCCCCGCCTATGTACCACTCTTGTACATGAAGTTTAAATAAATAAATAAAAAAAAAGAAATATACAACCATTTTTGTCATAAGCATATGATTAATTTATTTACTATGTTATGATTATGAATATGCACAGACTACGTTTAAGTTCACATTTTAGATATTTCAACCTTTTGAGCGCCAGTCGGATATAGCCGACAAATGTAAACGTGCCCAACACGCTACCGTCGGCTAAGCCGACACTAACATTTGTTTTTAAATTTGGTATCTGCTGTTTAATATAAAATAGTGTCAAATAAAATAATGATGCTACCGAGTTATTTTATTTCAAAAATATGGGACGCAAAGCAATGATTGTCACTTTTACTACCAAGTTCAAACTATTAATTTTTATTTGTACGCCGTGTGAGCACAAGTCATCTATAGCTACGTATAGCAACGACTCGAAGGCGGGTTGTGGACACACAAACGAATTATTGTTCGACTCATATGCTGGGTGCTTGGCACCGAAAGTCTTAATTAGCTATCTAGTGTTCATATTTTTTTGTAGATATTTGTGGCTTGGCGTGAGGGGGCATCGATGCGTTTACGCTCTGGCGTTCAAAAGGTTAAATTTAATTATATTCATTTCAATTCGGTGTCGAAACGAATAGTCCATTTGCTGGATTATTGATTAGTTATTATGCTATTACGAGTATGAAAAGTTAATAATAGTATACGAATTACATTATAATAAATAAATACTATACTTAGTACAGATATCCCAAAAAAAGTATGCGCCTCGTCATTCATTGTCTATCTTCAAAAATACGAACGCTTGATGAACTTAGTGAACGTTACAACCAAAGCAATATTTGCCTTTTTGGGTATTATCATGACCACCTGCCTAGCCTTTTCCCAACTATGTTGGGGTCGGCTTCCAGTCTAACCGGATGCAGTTAAATACCAGTATTTTACATGGAGCGACTGCCTATCTGGCCTCCACAAACCAGTTAGTACTGGGTAAAACGATACCCTTTGTCCCGGATGTCAATCTTACGGGCCACTTCACTGAATTCACAAATGATAGACGCGACAATCAGGGTCATCGTGCTTTCCGAGTAACTGAAAAATCCTATTGTTATTTTTGACCTTTTCTGTGTCGCGACGTTCGTGCTTATTCGAAAACGCGAAGATAAACGAAGTGTATACTTTTTCTGATTGAACTGTAGTTACAGTACTTTTAGTACCAATAACTACTACAAAAATCTAAATTTACAGTTTAACATGTAAAGTCACGAACATTAATATGTGCACCACACGAAGCAACTTTAAAGCTTACATAGCTGTGGACTCGGTAGTCGGGTTCTGGGCATTAACAAGCAAGTCATCTACAGCTACATAAAACGAGGACTTGGATGCGGGTTGTGGGCTCACGAACCAATTTTTGTCCGACCCATATGCTGAGTGTTGGACACCGAAAGTGTTAAAAAGTGATTTTCCCATATTGTATTGATTGCAATTTTATGTTGCAGTTAGCATAGTATTTTGGCCCATATACTGTTTTGAAATAAAGCTCATTGTTGCAATCAATATTCCTTTAGGAGATTGCTTTTGAATTTTGACCATACATGAGTGCCCGTAAGTACACAAGTACTCGGGGATATACGCCACTTCGTGCATTAGAAATAGACGGCACACAGGCATGACTGACAGAGACAACTATATATTTACGACCAGTGTGTGTGTGTGTGTGTACCTAAGTGTGCGTTATGTCACAATATAAAAAAAAAACAGTATTAAAAGCAGTTTTATTATTATATTGTTTGTGTGTATATAAACATACTTAGGTCAATTTGGAAAGTTATATTATTTTCCAACTACGTGTTTTTATTGAAATATTTTTATAATTTTAATGATTTGCCTTGTATATTGACATGGTTACTAAAATTATTGTTAACACTGAAATAAACACAGAAAATATCCTGTTTTCAGAGTTAATGATTTAATTATTTGTATGACTGATGAGTAGAATATTATGAATACTGGTTAATTTTATGAAATATTATGCTAAATATAAAATCACAGAAAAAAATAGATAATAATTAAGGCATTTGACAGTTTTCTTTTAGATTGCACAAAATTTAAATAAAATTTGGGCAAACATAATAAAAAAATTGCGAATTTTAAAATCCCACTCTCACTTAACCCGACCCGGGAGTCAAAACCAGGGCGGCCAAACGTCAAAATCCAGTACGTAATGTATATTTTATATTATTAGTCAAATAACATTTTAGTTTATTGCTCTAGCTCAGATAAAAAATGTCATTAACATTTCACAATAATTTATAAATAAAAAACAAAATTATACACGCTAATGTAAATTATGCAGAATTAAATATACATTCATATTTGTTAAGGGTTTAAAACATCGTGACGAAACCAGCATTCCTGAGAGATATTTCTCGACGGCATGTATAGCACTCGGCACGTAAGTTGAAACAAAATGGCGGTCGTTCGCGAAGCTACAATCATGAAAATAAGTCGACTGAGACCCGATAATGTATTACAGATTGCATCCCGTAAGTTGAATTATGATCCTGAATGCTCAGTTGCACATTTTCGTTCGAATCTCACTCTATTTTTGTCATTTTACCTACGCGGACGACCGCCATTTTGTTTCAACTTACGTGCCGAGTGCTATAAAGCCAAGTCAGTCGCCCATGGCCGGCATAAAAACTCCACCGGGTTAGGCACTCACCACACCATATAGAAAGACCGTTTAAAAAATCTGTGAAGTTTAGATAACCAGATGGTAAAGGTCGGTCAAAGATCATATTATTATAAAATGACGTAAACATAGATTAATTCCTTCTTGGAGGTCCAGCTATTAACAAAATAGAAACGAACATTATTTAATTGGAAAAATTTAACAATTTTATTTCTTTTATTTTCAAAGGAGCATGCAAATTTTGGTCCCACCCTCCAATAGTTACATGAAAATCGTTAGAAAGGTATTTTTGAGCTAATCCCCGAGTGGTAAACCAGATGGGTACCGTAACATCGGGGTACATTAGCCCTGGGGTGTAACTTTGGCCCAAAACGACAAAAAGTTGAAATTCCCGCCACGCCGCACTTTAAGAGCTCTTGAAGTAGTTCGCGCTATATATCGATAGATGGGGCAGTCGGTAAAACAGTTTCACGTTCACAAAGCGGATTGGTCAATTTGTAATTTGAGTGACTCAAATTACAAATGACTCAAATTACAAATGGACCTGTTTTACCGACCGCCCCATACCGCCATCTATCGATATA
This sequence comes from Diarsia dahlii, assembly GCA_949775195.1. Classification (NCBI taxonomy): domain Eukaryota; kingdom Metazoa; phylum Arthropoda; class Insecta; order Lepidoptera; family Noctuidae; genus Diarsia; species Diarsia dahlii. The sequence continues at coordinate 8,443,571 of OX459217.1, read as the reverse complement.
TAGCGCGAACTACTTCAATATCTCTTAAAGTGCGGCGTGGCGGGACTTTCAACTTTTTGTCGTTTTGGTCCAAAGTTAAACCCTAGGGCTAATGTACCCTGATATCACCGGTACCCATTAGTATATGCACTCATTTCTTTGTCTTTGTCAAATAAAACAGATTTACAACCAATTGCGAAGCTTGAAACTAATAATGATAACGCCAATTCGTTTTACAGTTACTTAAGGTCTACTCTTTAAGCACGAAACCCGTAGTTTCGGCCGAAAATACAGTAGAATCCCGGTTATTCGAACGAACCTCGATTATCAGATTATCCGGACTCATTGTTCACGGCTCTAATTATCGTATTTTTACATCCTATAGTCTAATGACGTGTGTGGAACTAGTTAAGACTATACAATATAAAAACTTAAAAACTTTTTATTATAAACAACACTATCTAGTGATAGTGCTGTTTATAATATAAAGTTATTAATATTGTTTGAGGTTACTTTGAAATCGGTTATCCGGATTTTCGAATAATCGGATTATCCGGATTTTCGAATAATCGGATTATCCGGATTTTTGATTAATTGATTCGAATAATCGGGTTCTACTGTACGGGCGTTTTCTAATCTGTATCACTAAGGGCAAAGATATAGTTGGGTGCCCGAACTAAAAAAGAATGTGAACACGATTGGACAGCAGTCCATACTTCAGGTGTGAGAAGAGTGTCCAAAGAGTTTCTTGCCTATTCTTCTCCAAATAAATCAACGCTTTGGAATGGGCAATTATTCCAGTACTTTCACAAGTTATTATGCCTTGTGACTATAGCTTCGTTTTATTTGTTTTCCTAACATTCAAAAGTGCCTGTTATGGTCTAATTGAAATAATTGCTTTTAGTTCGAGTTTATTTTCAAAACTCATGAATCCAAATATAATAGGGAGTAGGGTTTATTTCAAAGCTACTTTGCACAGACGGGTTCATATCTTCGTTGACAGACTTAGAAAGTAGCCCTAAACTTACAGAAAATTCAGGTCAAAATTCTCGCCGTATCAAACGACATAGCGAAATTAAAATTAAATTAAAAGCTATATTATTATAGTTTACATTGCGAGCCTTTTCGTGGTATATTAATGAAAGGCGACGGGTGCGGGTAAAGATGGCGGCGACACTTGAACTCGACTAGGTCCGTGATTTGTGTGGGCTGGAACAAAGAGAAAATTATTAAATAAGGGGTAATATTATCGCCCGTCGGGGCTGTGGCTTGTCGAAAGGATAACGCGGCTCCGACACAAGGGCGAAGAAGGAACATGGGTTTGGTTTTTAGTCAGTAGAAGTCTGACACTCCCCTTCGCTCTGCCCAAGAGCGGGGGGGGTTATTCGATGATTTTCCACCCACCAAAAAAAAAAAAAAAAAAAAAGGGGTAATAGCTAAGAGCAGGAGTCATTTATTTGATGATTTTCCACCCACAAAAAAAAACGATGTAATATTATGTCTGTTTTCTGTGGAGGGTTAGGTAGAGATGTATTTATAAAGCAAATTAAGGTTTCCTTTACAAGGTTGATTTTACATAGCAGAGGGCGTCACGCCATAACAGCGTCATGCCATTTCCCGTCACGTCATTTGAGTCGGTTAGTCGGGTAAGGGATCAAAAGAACACTTTTTTTTAATTTTAAATTGAGATTGATTCTTCCACGCGTTCTTGAGGGTCTTAACAAACAGACGGACAACGTTGTGATCTAATTTAAGGTGGATGTTCACGGTAGCCCGCGAAATTCAAATTTTCTTACGTTTTTAGCGATTTGCAGGCCAGTGCTAGGTTGTATGTTAGTGAAAATATGATTCGCGGCTGTAAGACGTATGCAGTTACAGAATTATAATCATCAAAATCATCATTACAACGCTCCAAGTTCATGTAACTCTCAAGAATGATTATTTTATCAAAAGGTCATTCTTGAGAGTTACATGAACTTGGAGGGTAACATACAACCTAGCACTGACCTGCAAATCGCTAAAAACGTAAGAAAATTTGAATTTCGCGGGCTACCGTGAACATCAACCTTAAGAGTTCCGTTTTTGCCGACTAAGGAAGTATGTCATCATTATCAGGGCCTTTTTCCAAATATGTAGAGGTCAGCTTCCAGTCTAACCCGAGGCAACTGAATACTAATATTTTACATGGAGCGACTGCCCATCCCTCTTCTAGAGAGGAGGCCTGAGTCCCTGCAGTGGAAACATTATAGGCTGATGATGATGATGATGATGATGATGATGACTGCTCATCTGACCTCCACAACCTAGTTAATACTGGGAAGTATGTATGTATGGAAGTTGTATGTACTATTATAAGTAGTTGATATAAAGATGCTTACCTTCCGTCCCTGATTCACATCATCAGCCGGGGGCACCTCCTCAGCAGTTTCTTCCTCGCCTTCCTTCTTATCAGTGATGTATCCCGCGCCGCCCTCGGCCGTGGAGACAACGTACACCGACAGCTTCTGACGGTCCGGGGAGTCCATGGCTATGTGTTTCTAGAAATTTATATGCAAAAGTTATCTATCTATCTATCTATATAATAATAATAATAAAAAGAGAAGCCCTGACTAACTGACTGACTCATCAACGCCCAGCCCAAACCCTTGGACCTAGAAAGCTGAAATTTTGCACAGAGGTTCCCTTTATAACGTAGACAAGGAATAAGGAAGGATTTTTCAAAATTCAACCCCTAAGGGAGTTAAATAGGGGATGAAAGTTTGTATGGAAAATCGTAATTTTTGTAGTTAAACCGATATCCACGCGGGCGAAGCCGTGGGCAAAAGCTAGTACATATATTAATAAAATGAAAATATTTTATGTCTACATCATCATCTGCCTAGGTTTTTCCCAACTATGTTGGGGTCGGCTTCCAGTCTAACCGGATGCAGCTGAATACCAGTATTTTACATGGAGCGACTGCCTATCTGACCTTTATTTATTACTCAAGAACGGCTGGACGGATTTAGCTGAAAATTGGTAGGGAGGTAGCTAAGAACCAGAAGAAGGACATAGGATACTTATACTTTTTTTTTAGGTAGGGTAGTAGGTAGGTAGGTAGGGTAGTAGATAGGTAGGTAGGAAAAACGCATTGCAACGCATGCGCGGGTTCAAGTAAGCAAGCAAGCAGGCAAGGACTCATCCTCACACAGTACATCCATCGTTTGTTTGGTCTTCATCTACTCTCTATTTTTTGGCAGTTTTGTCATACAAAAGTATGTCAGGCCTTTGCTGGGGCCACGGCTTGAGTAATCGTTGGATATCTCTGAGTGCCGCAGTTAGTTTAATTCGACTATTCAAAATTGCCTGTAACTGGCCTACTTGAAATAAATGTTTTGATTTTGATTGACTCTGATAGGCATTTTTCTCATTTCATTTTCTTTCACACTCATCATCAACATTTTTTTGACGACACGGTTGGCGCAGTGGCTAAGCGATTGGACTGCTGCGCTACGTGTCGCGGGTTCGATCCCCGCACGGAACAAGTATTTGTATGGCCTACAAATAGTTGTTTCGGGTCTGGGCGTGTTTGTGTATGTGAGTTTCAATGTTTGTAAACGCACCCACGATACAGGAGAAATTCCTAGTGTGGGGCAACGTTATAAAAAAAAAAAAAAAATCCTACCCTTGTCCAATTCTATTTGGGGTCGGCGCAACACATTTTCTTATTCCATTCACACCTGTCAGACGTCACGGCGTCATTCACTCTTTTCTCTTTCATATCATTCTTCTTTTTTTGTGTCTTCTCAATAGGGGATCGGACAAAAAAAAAACTAATTAGTCCATCAGATAGATTTACAAAAAATATTAACCACGTATTTTTTCTTTTTTCACGTAAACAAAAAATGAAGACGATACAGTGCTTCGAAAACTCGTGTGACGTCATATGATAGTACATTTTGTACCTACAATTGACGTTTCAAGCCCCACTCCATGATCTTTGACGCGCTTTATCTTCGTCATTTTTTATGGTTTTGATAAAACAAAAATCACGTATCCAATATTTTTCGATAATCTAACTGACGGACTAAACAGAATCATATTTTTTTGAGTCAGTCCGATCCCCTATTGTGTGAGGAATGATATAAAGAAAAGATGGATGGATTGTGTAACACAATTCATCAATATTTTCTTTGGTCTTCCTCTCCCTCTCCATCAACATTTATATTCATCACTCTTGTAGTCACATGCGATTCATCCCTCCTCATAACATATCCACACACAGTCCCTTGTTACTTTTCTGTAACTGGCACAACTTTTAAACTTCCTCTAATATACTCGTTCCTTACTTTTAAGGGTAAACAAGCCAACAGCACGAACTAGTTGGTAGGCGGGGCTAAAATGCATGCTATTTCATCCGACATCACGAGCGAAATGTATAGAGCGAAATCTATCCCTGTATGGTTTCACTTTTTTCATTTTCGTACTATATACGTAACTTTTTTACGCCCAAAGATGAGTAAAATGAGTGCTAAAATATGAAAGTTTCGACGCTCATAACTTCCAAACCATGTTTTTTTTCAATTCTGCTTCCATAGAGGCCTAAATAATGACAAGACCAGTTGATACAATTTTTAATTTTGAACCTACACCGTCAACCAGAGGAGTAATCACCATACTACGTTTGTATGGAAGAATGACTGGCTTGTGCAACCTTAACCAACTCAATATCTTCCTCACAACATTTTTTTTCACACTACTCGTACTCACCTTATAAAACTGAATGAGCTCATCCTTAGTGATGGTGTTGAGCTGGTCTACCTCAACCTTCGGCCTGTCAAAGTTGTACACCTGTAACGAGGAGACACTAACTGTTACTGAATGGATATTGCTAATTTTTCTAGTTTAGTAAAGAAAAACATCCATCGTTCAATACAGTAATATATTGACAAGTAAAGTAACAAAAGAATACAATAATAGACACAAGGCGTGAAAAACTAAAGTATAAAACATAAACAATATAAAGAAGGCTCCTATCGGCCACACTAACTTTAAATGTATACGTGTTAGGGAATCGTGGTAATGAAAGAATATGAGCTAACTATATGTTCTGTATGATGTACATCACTACATAGTATAAAACAAAATCGCTTTCTCTGTCCCTATGTCCCTTTGTATGCTTAAATCTTTAAAACTACGCAACGGATTTTGATGCGGTTTTTTTTAATAGATAGAGTGATTCAAGAGGAAGGTTTTAATACCTTTTGCACCCGTGCGAAGCGGGGGCGGGTCACTAGTATTATTATATAAAGAACAGGTTTAAAAAAAAGGGAAAAATAAGAAATAATTTTGCAACCTTTGAATGAGTAGTCTAGCCTTTTCTCAACTATATTGGGGTCCGCTTCCAGTCTAACCGGATGCAGCTGAACATCAGTATTTTACATGGAGCGACTTTCTGACCTCCACAACCCAGTTAGTATTGCGTCATATGATACCACATTTTGGAGGTTGGGACATCATTAAATGACACCTCTTGCTCTACGGAGCGGGAGGGAGTGTCAGACTTCTACTGAATAAAAACCACCCATGTTCCTTCTTAGCCTTGTGTACGAGGCCGCGGTATCTCTTTCGAACAACCAGCAGCCCCGATGGGACATAAGAGGAGCTGATGGGAGCTACTAAAAGTGCCAAACACGTCGCCAAATTCTAGGCCAACTCGATTGGAATTGTCACTAAGACGGAGTTGTTTTTCGAAAAGGTCTTATTTGCTTACCTGTGACGTGATTTCACTCCATATCTGCGAAGCCCTGCTGGACATTCGCTTCGGTTTCTCTAACTTCTGCGCGGCTAGAGCGGCTCTGTACTTTGCAAACTCCGCGTCTGACATTTTTTCCAGGTATTCCTGTAGAATATCACAATGGTTAGACCGGGTATGTTGTGTGGTGTCTCATGACGGAACAAGCGAAAATTTTCATGATTCTAGGTCGTAGGGAAGTATTTTATACATATTGATTCCCTTGAACGTGTCGAAATTCTTCTTCTTTTTTTATGTTACTGACTACAGACCTGAGTATATGGTTTTAATTTCAACTCGATACCTGCAATCGTTCCCGAGATAGAAGGTCTTAACAGACGAACGGACAACAAAGCGAAACAGTCACGAAAAAAACTGGACAAGTTTCAGTTCCATGTATGGGGAGCTTAACCTTTTTTCTATATGAAAATCGCAAAGCGGTTTACAGAAAACATCTACCTAACCAGTTTCTATGTAGTCATAATAGTTTCCGAATAAAGTGGCTGTGACATACGGACGGATAGACAGACATGACGAATCTATAAGGGTCCCGTTTTTTGCCATTCGGCTACGGAACCCTAAAAAGGCGTTTATATGTGTATGTAAGACTTACCAAAGACCCTTGTAGGAAGGTCTCTATCCGCTGCTCCAAGTATTCGGGATGCCTGTCGCTCTGCACGATCACACGGAAGCCTTGCGTGCCGTTGGAGCGCCGGAGACCACTGAACACTATGTAGCCTAACTGCTCCTGTTGGGGGGAGAAAGAAAATATAAAAATCTAAAAAATCAAAATATTTATTTCAAGTAAGCCAGCAACAGGCACTTTTGAATAGTCATTTTGATTAGTCTTTTTACAGTTAATATTTTGTCCTTCGTTACATCTATGAAAGAAAAAAAAACACATGAGTAAACCAGTTTCATTGCGAATGTGTTTATATTTTTGGTGTTGACTAAAAACCGAACCCATGTTCCTTCTTTGCCCTTGCGCCGAGGCCACGTCATCTAGTACAAAAATCCGCGGCCCCGACGGGCATCAAATGACCCCTGCCACTTGGGCGGAGTGGCAGGGAATGTATTTGTGTACCGGGCCGCGGTATCTCTATCGAACAGTTCCAAAGCCCCGGTTGGTGTCGGCTCTTGCGGGCCCCTGCAAAGTTGCTGACATCACTTTGAGACGAACGTGGAACACGAACACGCCGTGTCTTTCTTGACCTGGTCAAGGCATTTGACACAGTTTCAATCCAAATGCTATTTAAAAAGATCGACTACCTTGGCGTGAGGGGTATTGCACGGGACTGGTTTAGAAGCTACTTGATGGTCAGACAGCAGTATGTTGTAATCGGAGATACTGTCAGCGAACACCTTCCAGTCACTTTTGGGGTGCCACAGGGCAGTGTTTTGGGGCCGACACTATTCACCATGTACATGAATGACATATTGAGGCTGTTCCTAATTCCAGCAGATGTACCTTAGTCCTGAGCATGCTAAAGCAGGGCTCCGCCAAGGTATGAGCTAACAGCTCAAGGACCACGTTGTTCTTGCACTCCCTCACTCCACACGCGTAGTATAAACATGTGCAGGAGGAGCGATGGACTTCGTTTGTTGTTTCACGAACGTGCCATGCGCCTGTAAACAAAATAATCAAGTAAGAGGTATTTGTTTGTATGTAGGTAATGTTTGGAACTACTAATCCTATTCCGAAAATTATTTCACTATCTGAAAGTTGACGTGACCGAGGCAGGCCCAAGAAACGCTGGCATGACGTAGGGAGGGACTCAATCTTAACAGATTATATGGAGAAGGCAAATTGTAAGAAAACTTGGAACTTGAAAAATTTAATTCTTCGGAATAGGGGATCGGACAAAAAAAAACTAATTAGTCCGTCAGATAGATTTCCAAAAAATATTGACCACATATTTTTTCTTTTTTCACGTAAACAAAAAATGAAGACGATACAGTGCTTCGAAAACTCGTGTGACGTCATATGATAGTACATTTTGTACCTTCAAGTGACGTTTCAAGCCCCACTCCATGATCTTTGACGCGCTATAGCTTCGTAAATTTTTATTGATTTGATAAAACAAAAAACACGTATCCAATATTTTTCGATAATCTAACTGACGGACTAAATAGAATCATATTTTTTTGAGTCAGTCCGATCCCCTATTGTAGTTAAATCGTCGTTTGATTACATAACAACCTCACCTGCGATTCGGGTCTAAATTCCGCGTACGTACGCGATACATATTTTCATCAACATGCAACCTGACAATGACCTACAAATTGCAATAAAGGTAAGAAAAGAATCACCTATAAATCTTACCTTTTTCGATTTCAATTTCTCTATGTAACAGCAGCTGTTGGGCACATAACGGTGACGCGTCTTTTGGCAATCTGTATATCAAAAACAAGTCATATCATAACGATCACAAAGTTATAAGACGCTGGAAGAAAACTCTAAAAGTGTAAGACAAGGACATAATTAACAAGTATTGAAAGGGCAATAACCAAACATCGTGTTTTTTTGTGATAGGATAAAAGCATTTTTTAAAATTAATTTCCAACTCTCCCGGTGGTGTGCCTTTTCTGGCCAATCAGTAAGGAACGAGTCCAAATGGTCACGCCAGCGTTTCTGGGGCCTGACTTGGTAAAGACGGCCGTCTTTATCAAGTCCCCATCTGTCCTGACCTAATGTTGGCTAGCTAAAAAACACAAGGCCTACTTTTTTTTTGTTGGAGCGTGGGGAATCATGAAATTACCCTCCCGCTCTGGGCAGAGCGGAAGGTAGTGTCAGATTTCTATTGACTAGAAGCCACCCATGTTCTTTTTCAGCCCTTTGTGTTACAGGGCCGCGGCATCTCTTTCGAACAGTCATCATTTTTTTTTTTTTTTTTAAATAAACGTTGCCCCACACTAGGAATTTCTCCTGTATCGTGGGTGCGTTCACAAACATTTAAACTCACATACACAAATACCCAGACCCGGAACAACCATCTGTAGGTCATATAAATATTTGTTCCGTGCGGGGATCGAACCCACGACACGCAGCGCAGCAGTCCGCGGCCGCGGTATCTCTTTCGAACAGTCATCATTAGAACATCTACACCGTGTATAAACAAAAATAGCTATCTAAACAACACAAGGGCTACTCACTTCTGCTCAACAGACTCAGCGATATCCAGCGCCCTCTGTCGGTTGAGGTTGCCGTACATGAAGCCCTCGATGTGCACTTTACGTATCATTCGGGCTGCGAAGTCGTTTAGCCCTTCTGGTGTCATTTCTAGAAAAAAAATGTTAGGTTTTGTAGCAAATTTTATTTCATCATTTCAGCTAAAAGACGTCCACTGCTGGACATAGGCCTCCCCCAGGCGTCGCCACATCTCTTGGTCCCGTGCGTCTCTCATCCAGCGGGTTCCTGCAACCTTGACCAGGTCATCGGTCCACCTAGTGGGAGGCCGCGCAACGCAACGTCTTCCGGTTCGCGGTCGCCATTCCACAACTTTTCGGCCCCATCGGCCATCCGAAATTTTATTTATTTACTACATTTAGTACCTACAGCATGAGCCAATAACACTAAATTAAGTAATTATTTTACTCAGTCTTCTCACAGAACCACAAACATTCTAATATTATCGTCTTCAATTCATCAGTCCAATACAGGGTTATGCATCTATATATATAAAAGGAGAACTGACTGACTGACATATCAACGTACAGCCGAAACTACTGGGGCTAGGAATGTGAAATTTTGCACACGGCTTCTTATTATAATGTAGGGGAGCACTAAGAAGGGGTTTTTGGAAATTTAACCTTTAAGGGGGTGAAAAGAGGGAATTTTGTTTGTATGAAAAATCGAAATTTTTGTAGTTAAACCGACATCCACGCGGGCGAAGCCGTGGGCAAATTATTGATAAACATACTCAAATTATTTATTTAAATAAGACTATTACAGGCACTTTTGAATGTTAGAAAAACAAACAAACGGGACAGTTTCAAAGCATTGAAGTTTATCATATTTTCAACTATATTTCAACATGCACAAGTTTGATAGTTACATATCACCTTCCTACCCTTGTCCCTTGTTACTTAGGGTCGGCGCACAAATTTTTCTACCATCCTCCTCTGTCATCCGTCGCACTATCGTTTACTCCTATTTCTTTCACTTCATTTCTCACACCATCCATCCATCCTTTCCTTGGTCTTCCTCTCCCTCCCCATCCATCATTATCAAGTTTTATATTTTGTTACAACAGCCCACTGACAGCGCGCCACATTAGCCAGCCAAGCCACCATAGCCAAGCCAACCATAGCCAAGCCAACCATAGCCAAGTCAATGACAATGACAGCCGAGCCAAGCCACCGCCATAACTACCGAACGACTCCGGTGGGGATAAAGCTATATAATGCCCTGCAAGCTCATTTTCGTGTCTTGTCGCACTCAATAGGGGATCGGACAAAAAAAGACTAATTAGACCGTCAGATAGATTTCCAAAAAAATAATAACCACGTATTTTTTTCTTTTTTCACGTAAACAAAAAATGAAGACGATACAATGCTTCGAAAACTCGTGCGACGTCATATGATAGTACATTTTGTCCCTTCAATTGACGTTTCAAGCCCCACTCCATGATCTTTAACGCGCTTTATCAATTTTTATTATTTTGATAATAATATTAACTTTATCTATAATATGTATGTATTTAGAAATATATAAGTAAGTTTATCAGTTGTCTAGTACCCATAACACAAGCTCTGCTTAGCTTGGGACTAGATGGCGTTGTGTGATAGTTGTGGAATATTATTATTTTGATAAAACAAAAAACACGTATTACATATTTTTCGATAATCTAACTGACGGACTAAACAGAATCATATTTTTTTGAGTCAGTCCGATCCCCTATTGTAATAGTTGTAAGGGGAAGCTCTGCCCGAATAAAGTTATAAATCAGTTCCTGTTTATTTTTACCACTGTCGTTACAATTTGTTACTTTTAGTTAAAATATGACTGTTTTGCATTCCAACAAAACAGGTATTATGTGTGAAGAAGACACACAGCGTTGTATTGAAGAAAGCTGTTGTAAATATGCCATAAACTGGTAACTATGGTTAAAAACTTACCCAATTGTCCATGGTTTTATACCTGTCTCTGTCTCACCAGCGTGCGTCCTTTTCTCGCAGAGGGGGACGCCTGACTGACACGGAGCTGTCAATCTCATAGAGTCTTCAAGGCACCAGCAAGAGACTTGCTGCAACGCTGTGTGTCTTCTTCACACATAATACCTGTTTTGTTGGAATGCAAAACAGTCATATTATGTGCTTCTCGAAGACACACAGCGTTGTATTGAAGACCTGTTTGGTATCTGCTGGTGATAGACACAAACGCTATGATGAATTAACTATAATACTGTTTTAGAATTTAAATCAGTTTTATTATAGTTCACTATAACAAGAATCATAACACTCCTTACTTAATTGTTAACTTCTTTGGAAATTAAACAAAAAATATAATTACTTAATAGAGTTACAAGAAAATGATTCTAAATTAAACCTTTAACAAGGAATAGGTACTTAAGTCAATTAAAATGTTGAATTGTATTTTCAAAATGTAATGCAAATGTCAACCTAATCAATATCAGAAATAATGAACTGCAATAAATAATCAACATTGGAGTTCATCTTATCAATTTTGTTAAATGGATGTCAATGAAATTTCTGAAATATTTAAATACTCATTCAATTTCTTCTATCAAAGTATTTCTTGTACAAGTCGTTACTCCAACCATCTTCTAGAGGTTACAGCTGACTTGACGCTGCCTGATGGGGCATCAATATTAGCATCTTTAAGAATACTACATATCAACCTGCAATCATTGTTCTTGGAGCAGGTTTTAATTTCCTGATAGAGAAATAAATAAACTTGTGACACTCCTGTCTGTGCTTATTTTATTTTGAGATCTTTCTATAGGTTATTAATGTATTCTAATAGAGTAGACACAGTGGTTTGGTGTTTCCGCAACAACCAACCTGAATGTCTGTGAGTTTTTGAATCTGTCTTTAAACCAAACTTTGGTCAAAGACTGATCTCATCTTACATAAAATAAGATTTTCAGGGTTATTTTCTAATAATGTGAGATCCAGAATTCTATAATCTAAGGCTAGAAATAGTAATAAAACTGTTTGCCTAGCCATCTCAATAAAGCTTGAATAAACTGAAATTTTTGGCCAGTGAAATAATATTGCAGTGTCTCTTAATGGTGGTTTTTGTACTGCTGGCTTAGTAAGTTAAATAACTATTGGAACTTGATGAATGAAACAATGTATTCATCTCTAATGCTGCACAGTAAGTTGAGACATCTGATTTATATAGGAGAATAGTTCTATAAACTAGTTTGTCTTCTCAAAATAATTATGCTAAAAACCTTGCAACTAGCACATCTTTAGGTGCTTTGGGTTAACTTTATTGGTGTCACACCAGGCTAACCCTCTTTTAATTGGGTTCATAATGTTGTTTAAGTAGATGTCCTCCAGCTACTTTTTAACAAGTTTTGTTTCTACAGTCCAGTGAGAGACATGGTCACCCTCCCCCATTTTTTCGGCGAGGAAGGTTAACCTATCTACCTGTATAGGACACAGGACAGTTGCCTGTAGTCATCATCTGCCTAGCTTTTTCCCAAATATATTGGGGTCGGCTTCCAGTCTAACCGGATGCAGCTGAATACCAGTATTTTACATGGAGCGACTGCCTATCTGACCTCCACAACCCAGTTAATACTAGGTAATACAATACCCTTTGGTAAGACTGGATGTCAGAATTTCAGGTCACTGACTACCTGTAACGACTGCCAAAGTTCTATAATAAAATAAATATAAAGGACAGTTGCCTGTAGTCCGATTTATTAATACCTTCCGCAGGTACGTCATCGGAAGCAGCTGTTATGGCTTTCGCTACCAGGTTAAGTAGCCAAAAGCATTTGATCTACTTTTATTAGGATGTACGTTCCTTTAAAACTGTTTAAATGAGTCGGTACTCATGGTATTAAGCTGGGTGAGTGGAATACCCAGCCCATGCTGTTTAAATGAGTTAGTACTGTTGGTACTCAGCTGGGGGGTGGAATGCCCAGCCCATGCTGTTTTAATGACTTAGTACTCATGGTACTCAGCTGGGAGGTAGAATGCCCGGCGCCCATGCTGTTAGTCCCATTGTCGGCTGAAAGCATTCCAGAAGACTGCGTCAGTCTCTCTGGTATTGAATGTTTCATACTTTTTGGTATGATAGCCGTTTCTCCTGACGCGAATAGATCTACGTCTGGGACGCCCCACACTTTGAACGTGGCCTCCGTGGCTTGGGGTAGTAAGTAGACGCCACACTGGTACTTTGCAATCCCCTGATAGGCGAACTGCAAATTTGTTTAGACTCTCCGAGAGTTATGTGGCTGAGAGAGTTAAATGTAACTACTCTGCAAGTTTTAAGAGCCTGATTGTGAGCCTCAGTGGTGCAAGGGAATACCCCCCCCCCCCCTCGACAACAAGAGTCCTGTTGTTGGACTAAATATGTATGTGTGCACCATGTTGTCATCCGCTGACAGCACCATATAGTCATCCGCTGACTAAATGGCTGCTAATACAACATCTGTTACTTTTATGTATACATATTTCAATGTCAGGGTCTTTTGGAATGGGGCTCACTTTCCTGATATTACCTATCAGGAAAGTGCTGTTTAATTGGGCTGTTACTGTGTAATTTGAAAATTTAAGCTCATGTGCTTCTCACAGCGAACTGTTTCCCTTGCTCAACATCTTGCAAAATAATGTTGAGCTTTATTATCTTGGAAGCAAGTTTTACCCAGTTCTGCTGAGTGTTCAATACAAGGACATTTTACTTCCTGAGAACCCTCTCAGAACATATTTGTGACAATTTATTTGTCATTCCGAGGTACAGTCAGCAACAGAAGTAGCTTCACATTTCGGGATTTTAATTAATTGATGTACAGGTATTCAGTTATTATTTTTAATGTTTCAGAAAATTATTCTTTAAAATATTCCTTACTCTTCAATAACTTGTTGGTAACAAGTAATATTTAACAAGTTTTTATTAAAACACCTGCTTTAAAAAATTTAGTATTTGTATTATATACCACACTAGGAATTTCTCCTGTATCGTGGGTGCATTCATATAAACATTTAAACTCACATGACACAAATACCCAGACCCGAAGAAAACCAGACTAGAGATTGAGTAGTGGTAATCTACTTCTGAGGCTTACTGTTGGTACCCAATGTTCTCAATGTTTCCGCAATCTGAGAAACCCGTACTATACTTTATTTATTAGGGGTAAAAACAATTACTTGCCAAGCTTAACTAAAGATTTACGATCCTGATTAACCAGGAAAAAATCGTCTAGATATAAATATAGGGAAACCTCGTGCTCGTAGGATTTCTGCAATCCAGTTTGTTACAGAGATAAACATTCTTGAGGTCAAAAGGAGCTTACCTGACCTCCACAAGGCAGTTAGTACTGTGTAACACAATAAAAACCTGTGGTTAAACTAGTCATCTGACTTTTAAGCCAGGGACTAACTGCTCTATCTATGGCAGCCGGGTTCAACGGCTCAACGTGCTTTCCGAGGCACGGACTATACACTAGCCAGATCCACTCTAGTGGCAGTTACTATAAGCAACAAGCTCCTCTGATGACAGGCCAAATGGTGAGGCTGCTAATTGCAGCACTTCGTTGTAATAAGTCATACGGAAGACGTCCTGTATGTTACTGCAGCTGGTAAATAATAAAATATGGCCTGTTGAATGTCTATTTTCATGAACAAAAATGTTAGTCTGCAAGAAATTGGGCACATCAGCTTGTGAAACTAACAGGAAATGTTAGTGTTGGGAGCTATTTGCTTTGTAATCTTACGAATTGTAATAATAATATCCATGATCTTTTACTTTTGAACATGAGGAGTATTAAAGGCTGTTTTCTCTAATGTAAATAGAGGCCATGACAGGGTGCCAAGCCTCCTTTTAACTGATCTTCTTGAACAATCTGATTAAACTAATAATTAACAATAATGTTATTATAAGGTCTTTTAAAACACGTGGTCATGTTTCAAAATATTGTTAGATAATACTTCTAAAACTCTTCACACAACTCTTGTTGAATTTAATCTACAAAACCAGAACTAGCAAGATTGTAATACCCTTTTGGTAATGAAAAGCCCTTTCAAGAACACGTTCTTCGTAAAGGTTGGCCAATTCTTGTAATCGTTCTTGGTCAGCGTGTGGGATACTTGTTTTCCGTCAAAGTCGATAGGTAGGTACCAAATTCTAACGAGAATTTACACAATGATATCTAAATAAATTCTATGCCGTAGTAGCTACATTGCTTTATCGTTGTTCGGGCAATTGCACTGATTGAACTAGTCGGTCGGTAGAACAGGTAAGTTAGATATAAACAAAAAACCTCGTGTTTCTATCCACGGGTCGGAACAAGTCTGAACCGGTTTAAAATAGGTACTTACGTGAAACTTTACGTCTTTTGTTGAGGCAGATGCGAAGATCATCCTCCGAGGATAAAGATGATGATGATGATGACGACTAGTCATCACTCATTATTCGAATACTGAACTCCGGATAATCAGCATTTGAACTTTATTCGTCTCCGTCACTTACCCGCACAATTTCGTCTGGATTCATCATAAAAACATGAATTCACAACGGAAAACGCAACACGTACACTAAATAAACGCTGTGTGCTAATTTAATACAATAAATTAATGTATTTTAACACTTTTTTTAACTTTGGAAAATTTTTCCGATGTTTTACCGGCAAAATTTACAAACGCTATGAGATTGACAGCTCCGTGTCAGTCAGGCGTCCCCCTCTGCGAGAAAAGGACGCACGCTGGTGAGACAGAGACAGGTATAAAACCATGGACAATTGGGTAAGTTTTTAACCATAGTTACCAGTTTATGGCATATTTACAACAGCTTTCTTCAATACAACGCTGTGTGTCTTCGAGAAGCACATAATAAGGTATAGTTACCATCAGCCACTTCCAGCAGTTGACAGCGAGTCCAAACCAGGTCAGCTAGACATAAAGCCTGCTGGTATACAGCGTGCTGGAAAATAAGTAGAATATATCACTAAACAGTCCAGGCTTTTCCCAGTTATGTTGGGGAAGGCTTCCAGCTTAACCCAATGCAGCTGTTGTTTCTTTTTAATACTTTGTGTATTTTACAGAACTTTTTTTGACAAATTAAATTTAAAAAAATTAGATGGCGTTCTAACACCACCTAAGTCAAAATTACCAACTTTACAGGAGATTGAAAAAACTGCATTACTATTCAATTTATAATTTGTTTTCAACTTTAAATTAGAGTCGTTGCTTGTTTCAGTGATTGGCTGAAATAACGCGTCTTCGGATTCTCTAGCAAACGGTATCAGAAATCAAAATGTTTATACCGCCAAAAAAGACGCCGTCGCGCGTCGCGAGTAAATAGGCTGCTTCTGGGTAAGCTCGTTCCATCGTCGACCCCATCTCTGCCCTTAGGGCTAAATTAAGGGGCTGACTCCACGAGCGATAGACTCTCGGCGATAATATCGTTGTGCCACGTATTTCTATACACTTTCTTAGGGGCTGTCTTCACGAGCGAGAGAATCGCGGCGAGTGAGAATGTATAGAAATAAGTGCTACGACGATAATATCGCAGCGATTTTACCGCTCGTGGAGACAGCCCCGGTCAAGAATAAACCCATATCAAATAAAAAAATAGTCTCAACTAAGATTTGCCCCATTGAACAGTGCGTCTTGAAAAACGACGCAGAGGGATATGAAAAATACGCATTACTTAGTTTAACATTTATGATAAAGTAAATATTTATATGAAAAAATCATACCTGATAAGGCTGCTCCGCATCAAAGTTCCGTATAGCCCTGATATGGTTCTCCTTCATGATATGGAACCGTTTGGGGTCAGCAGTGAAGTCTACCATATACTCCATGATCTTGTCTAGTAACACTCGTTGTTTGTCGTCGTAGCCGTCGATAGTTATCTGTGCAATCTAACGTGTTTATTATACTAGAAAAAAAACATTCATTTTGATATCCTAATCGAAGGCAATAGGGGATCGGACTGGGTCAAAATAATATGATTCTGTTTAGTCCGTAAAAAATGACGAAGCTAAAACGCGTCAAAGATCTTGGAGCGGGGCTTGAAACGTCACTTGTGTCGTTAAAATGTACTATCATATGACGTCACACGAGTTTTCGAAGCACTGTATCGTCTTCATTTTAAGTTTACGTGAAAAAAGAAAAAATACGTGTTCAATAATTTTTGGAAATCTATCTGACGGACTAATTAGTTTTTAAACGGTTTTTTTCTTGTCCGATCCCCTATTGATAAAAAAATATTTTTTTCCCACGTAAGGCCCCCAAAGTCACAATTTTTCGTTGTTTTTACACGAATGCTAAAAAAAAAGAGTTTTTTAAGGTTCAGATGTATGCATGTTTGTGAGTTTCTTTATTCCACCATAATTTCTATACGCCTGAACCGATTTCGATGTATGTTGTTCATTAGCATGATCTCAGGTGACATAGAATAGAAAAATAAAAATAGATGAAATAAAATATTGAATAGAATATTGTTACTAACTCAAGCATCTTTAGTTAAGTACTAAATATAGGTTTTAAGAATATTGTTACTAACCCAATGGATCTTAGTTGTCTAAATAAATAAAAAAAAAACGACGCTGAAAAAGTATGAAACAAGATTTTCAGGATAGAACAAAAAGAAAAGCCGTAGTCACACGGTATTAAAGTGTTTAGGTTGGTACCTATAACGTGTCACTACGGCTTTTCTTTTTGTTCTATCCTGAAAATCTTGTTTCATACTTTTTCAGCGTCGTTTTTTTTGTCGTAGTCGGGTTTTAGTTTTTTACTTTTTTTTTTTATTTAAACAATTTTGGTGCTAAATATTTTTTTTTACTCTTGACTTTTTGTCCGCTAAAATCTATATAAATAAACTGACTGATTGGCTGACTGACTCATCAACGCGCAGCCCAAACCCTTGAACCTAGAAAGCTGAAATTTTGCACAGAGGTTCCCTTTATAATGTAGACAAGGAATAAGGAAGGACTTTTCGAAATTCAACCCCTAAGGGAGTTAAATAGGGGATGAAAGTTTGTACGGAAAATCGTCATTTTCACGCGGGCGAAGCCGCTGGCAAAAGCTAGTAAAATATAATAGGGTGGCCATTGTTTAGGAACATCAACTGCCTAGCCTTTTACCAACTATATTGGGATCGACTTCCAGGCTAACCGAATGCAGTTGAATACCAGTATTTAACATAAAGATCTATCTGACCTCCACAATCCAGTTAATACTCATCCGTATTTATAGTCAAGTTAAAGTAATTACTTGAACTTAAGTAATTACTTATGCAAAAAAAAATATGCAAAGGGCAAGAATTTAAACGAAGTTAGAACCGTCAATGAAAGCAAATCTAAAAATTCTAACCTTTGATAGTTCTAACATCAAGGAATTACTAAACTATAGGGAAAAAATCGTATCTTAAACAATGACTTTTACTCAAGTAATCACTATGACTTGTTTATAATTATAATAAACAAGTAGTAGTAGTGTAGTAGTTTTATCTATAATATGTATGTATTTAGAAATATATAAGTATGTTTATCAGTTGTCTAGTACCCATAACACAAGCTCTGCTTAGCTTGGGACTAGATGGCGTTGTGTGATAGTTGTGGAATATTATTATTATTATAATTACGGGTGTAGGTAACAAGACAAGCAAGCTCACACACCCAAAACCTCAAAAAAAAACACAACAGTCTACTTACGCTGATTCCATATTTAGCATTCCCAACGCTCCACCTCAGCCCCGCCAGCTCCGCAGCATACGCGAACTGCTGCAGACTGTCCCTCAGCAGCAGCACCCACACCGACGTCAGGTTGCAGCTCAGGGGGTCCGCGTACGCTAGGGGGCTGGTGGGGGAACACTGATAAACTTAACACATTCATTGTCAGGTCAAAATGCTGAACTGACTTAGATTTATTTATTTATTAGGTCTACCAACAATTGTTTACACTAATTAACAAGGAAAAACAAAACATGCGATTAAACTTTACACAGTGCAACAATTACAAATAGGTAAACACCACATGGACAAAAAGAAAACGATAATAAGTAATTTCTTAAGCTACATATTGTACAAGTAATTTCAGTAGAATATAAAACTGTGTACCACTAACTTATGACTTTTACAACAAATCTGACAAACAGTTCAGAAACCTAAATTTTTGCTTAGTGAGAGAATCAAAGTGAAAATCAACCATATCACTACACTACAACTATTTAATACCCTACAGATGGCCAAAATAAAAAAAAAGATAGTTCCTTTCCTAGTAGTCAAAACAAATACTAGAACCCTAAGGACGCTATTTTATGGCGCCATAACAAAATAGAGTAGCTGCAGCATGCTTTAGAAGTTTTTGGTGGGAGCACTTTATATCCTTATCGCGCGAAACTGCCATTTGTACTACGTAACTATGGTGGTATGAAATGTGACGTCATTTTCTATAGTGCTGTTTTTGTATAACACGTCGTCAGTTAACCTTTTGACCGCCACAGTCAAGTATAGACAAAAGTACCTTAAGTACCTTTTTTGCTTGTTCGGCTTGTCGTCTATACGTGACTGTGGCGCTCAAAAGGTTAAAATTAAGCCATTTTCTGATGATTTTATTACTTTGTGCACACATCGTGTTATTTCTGTTAGCTGTTTGAAATAACATAACATTTTCGTGATTTTTTAACAGTAGTCAAATTGCCAGTTGTAAGGTACCATCACGCGACGTAGCGTGAACGGCCACAGCATAGCCCAGAGTCTGCTATTCAATAGTGTCAATCATTGATCTCATAATTATTGTTGATTTTGACAAGTTAGGTGTTGTCAACATCAACAATTATGAGATCAATGATTGACCATTCTGATACTATTGAATAGCAGACTCGGGGCCCAGGTCGCGTGATGTGACAATGAACGTTTGACTTACCTAACTAAATCGAATGTCATGACCGCTTTGGGCAGGTGAAACTCGTTGTCTTTCTTGAACCATAGCCTCATTAGTGGGGTATCCTGAAAATATAATTAAAACTGTTATCCTCAACCGTATCAGCAGCATTGCCAAAGACTTTATCACTACAGCATTAAGTTACTAAGTATCGTTATTAAGTACCTTGATGTTTTCATTAATTCTATTTCATAGTATACGCATCACTAATAGAGTAAACTTAAGATACGTATTTCCAATAGCGTCTTGAGAAGCTAGTCGCTACTTATTAACAGCCGCTCGGGGCAATTTTCAAGTAAAGCTGCGTTTGAATAGGTTGGCCCGTGGATGTGTGACCACCCGTTTGATACCAAGTTTCCTCCGTGCCTCGGAAACTACGTTAAACCGTTGGTGCCTGCTTTCATTTGAATATCTTTGACCGAAAATATTTTACCAAAGGGTACAATCATCGGCTCGATTCTTGAGCGCTGACGCAAAAGTGAGTTATTGGGTCCCTTTGGTGGTATGAAGTGAGACGCGGGGCGGGGAAAGTGCAGTGATTGGCCCGTAGCGCATCGCGTCATAGCCATCACTCGGGATTTGTTCTTTACTCCTGCTGCACTTACCTCACGACCAATAAATAATAAACGGGTGTGCGTTTTATCTATCTTCTATATAAATAAAAAGAGAAGTTCTGACTGACTGACTTACTGACTGACTGACTGACTGACTCATCAACGCCCAGCCCAACCCTTGGACCTAGAAAGCTGTAATTTTGCACAGAGGTTCCCTTTATAATGTAGACAAGGAATAAGGAAAGATTTTTCGAAATTCAACCCCTAAGGGAGTTAAATAGGGGATGAAAGTTTGTATGGAAAATCGTAATTTTCACGCGGGCGAAGCCGCTGGCAAAAGCTAGTTTGTCATAAAGTGTACGATGCGCACAGCGATCCCCACTCTTCCGCCGAGCGCTCAAGAACCGTGCCGGTATCTGTATCATATTACGCAGTACGGAATTGTGGAGGTCAGATAGGCAGCCTGGTATATTAGACTGGCAACCGACCCTATGTTGGGGTCGTTGAGAAAAAGCTAGGCAGATGATGATGAATTTCTTACCTTTATAATAATAGGTGCCGTCGAGTCTGCAGTACTGTCCTCCCCCTTCTCCAAACCAAGTCTGTTGGGTATGAACTCGTTCACAGGCGGTAGGTGCAGCTCAGAATTTGGTTGGACGGTCTTCCACTCCTGAAATGAGATGTAGCTTTTTGTAATTCCGTTGTTTATTGTATTCGCATTATATTTTAAAAATAATTAGTCCGTCAGATAGAATTCTAACAAATATTGGACATTTACTTTTTATTTCCACGTAAACAAAAAATGAAGACGATACAGTGCTTTGAGAACGCGTGTGACGTCACAGCGTACTATATTTTTTTAACTACAGGTGACGTCACAAGCCCCCCACTCATGATCTTTGACACGTTTTATTTTCGTAAATTTCTATTAATTTGATAAAACAAAAAACACTCAACCAATATTTTTCGATACCTAATCCAACTGACGGACTAACTAGCATCATAATTATTTAGTCAGGAAACATTTCTATTATTTCGTTTTAAATGAAAGCTATATTAGTACATTATGGTACAAGTGTGTAACGTTGGTGATTACCGCTGAGGCGCCATTGAGACCCGAGCCGTCAGGTGAGGGTCTTAAGAAAGCCGAGGAAGGTAATCATCAATACACACGTGTATCATACGACGTTTTTCAACACACTTGTGAAGAAAATAATACTAAAAAGTCATCTTCAACAGTTACAAGTTCTGTTTTTTTTTTCACAATAGCGGGAAAAATTAATGCGCGCGCATCTACAGTTCGACCAAGTTATCTGTGCAGGCGGGAAAACACGGAACTAAAATAAATGTACTAAGTTTGACGTACTGAATTACTGATGCATTTTTTTTTCTTGACCAGTGGCGCCACCTTGAAATTCACACTGTAACAATGGCGATCGACCATAGACTAAAATAATGAGGTTTCTTTATTTTTGGCTTATCGCGGATAGAGTTTTAGTCACGTACAAAATGGGGTTTTCAAAGTTTTCTTTACAGAGAAAATAAAAGTTATATTATTTGAGTGAAAGTTTCATTTATTAAAAACGTACAAGATAAAATTATCTATTTAAATTCCAAGTTGCATGAAATGAGCAAGCACTATGTACATTAATTTATTTTTAATATTGAACACGATCTTTTTTGTATCGAAACTTTTTTAAGAAAATAGCAACTCAACCAATAAAATTAAAAAAAAAAACCCTATAACTCACTAGTGAATAATAGCAATGAAAAAGTCACAGTTTCATTATAGGTATCATTATGTGCCTAATTGCGGTGACATTATAGCCACTTTATGAGCAAGTGTGTTGAAAAATCATTAATATCATTTTTATTAATTTGTTTTCCTTTTTACTGAACTGAACAGCTGACCTGACCTGAGGTATTGGCTTCACATCACGCCTGTAATCCCCGAAGGATTACGCAGAGGTGTACCCATTAGTACACCTACATTTTGATAGTTAAGTTTAACCCCCGTATCTATAGTCAAGTTAAAGTAATTACTTATGCAAACATTTTTATGAAATGGGCAAGAATTTAAACGAAGTTAGAATCGTCAATGAAAGCAAACCTAAGAATTCTAACTTTTGATAGTTCTAACAACAAGGAATTACTAAACTACAGAGAAAATATCGTATCTTAAAAATTACTTTTACTCAAGTAATCACTATGACTTGTTTATAAATACGGGTGTTAGTCCCATATAACAGAGAGAGAGCCTATTACCATCAACCGGGCTCCATCATCCAGATTCCATGACTACTACTGAAAAATTCCTGATAGAAAAACCCAATAACTCTTTACCCGACCTGGGATTCGAACCCAGAACCTTGTTCGGTACAATATTGGCAACCGAACAGCTGCTCAGCACTTTTGCCTGCATGCATTTCCATAAATGCATGTATCGCAACTATCGCCAGTTAGTGCGTGCTCAGATACCAATCGCGTAACTCGAATCAAACCATCTTAGTGCCAATTTAGCTAATAATTATTACCATTTTACCATTTAATAGTTAACTAGTGCACAATATAACTTTGAACCATATTATTGCGTCTCATTAAACCAGTGTTCGTAAACCAACAACCAAACCATTACCATTCCGGTATAAACTCAACCGAATCAACCAGTCTATCAACCAACACTAGAAGTAGTGCTAAACCAAGCAGGCACTAATTTCTACACTCATGGACAGCAGTGGCCCTTGCGATCACTAGACCAACAGGTAGTTACCTGAATTAAAGAATCTTCGATATCCTCCTGTAGATATTTGGTCCCGTACCAAGGTTCTGTCATTGTGCATTTGTCTTTGAAACATCTGTAAAAGATAAATTGTTATTATTTATTTGTGTATGTGAGTTTAAATTATTATGAACACTCCCGCGATACAGTAGAATTTCCTAGAGCATGGCAACGTTTAAAAAAAAATTAAGAAAGAAACTCATTTATCCCTTGGTGATTTTTACATGAGATTTTAGTTTGTTTATTTCGACAATATGAATAACATTGTAACTTTAGTTACGCGTTCGTACAACTTAATGTCATCTTCTTTATACATACAGGGTGTAAATTAACCCATCACACAGCCGTCAAACTTTTTTTTGGGGTCAAATATCACATTTTACGGTAAAACTCAATGTAATATAAGTAAATAAGTTTATGATATTAATAGTAAACTTAATGTAGCCCTCTTAAAACATTGTGGATGCTTTGAATAGTAAACGGGTCATGGCGGTAATTTAAGTAAAGTATATCCGAAAAACTAGAACATTACATTACAGTATTTACAAAAAACAGCTGTGAAAAATTTGGAACTTTGCCCCCAATATCTCCGTAACTAGGGGGTTCCCAGGTATGGTCTAGAACAAAAAAATAATCGCAGTGGTGTGGAGAACAAGTGCTCTTCGTTTGAGTTAAGGGTACTTTTACACCCTTTATGCACTTCGTAAATCTACGACAAACAATTTCTTTTTCTTTAGACATACTTTCCAGATCCCTCTCATAGAGGAGGCCCGGAGTCCTAGCAGTGGGAACATTATGCTATACGTACTTAGCCACGATGCCAACGCGCACATTCTCAGGTGTAAGTCGCTCTAGCAGTGACTCGATCAGCTCCGGCTTCCATTCTGTCATGATGTAGTACGCGCACAGTACGTCATCTATGGGGAATTCCTGCAAACAAACAAACAAACATAATGATAATATTTTTTTGAAAAAGCACGTATGAGGTTCACTGGTGCCTGACTAATAAATGTAATTCTTTACAGCTCAGACTCTAGCGCCTTCTAAGCGGTGAATCGCGCAGCTAAGCATCGAAATTTAGCTGTTTTACCCATCTAAAACCTGACCTCGGCAAATGTTGCTTAACTTTTGGGGAGTGACGAGAGGTTCTCTCCCTCTTACGTTCCGCCACCTCCCGAAACAACCGTGTCCGATGAGGGCCTGCGTCAGACGACAGGTGAGATCTGAAGCAACTCCTCAAAGTGGTTTCTTACCGGCACGGGGTTGCGACAGTCGCTGTCTCCATGTCGCCATGAGATCACACCGGAGGTCTGTCCGCTGAGCGGCGATTTGCCGCAGCAGTGAATTTATTTTCTAGTATTTATTTACTTGCCTGCAATAAGTGCACGTGTCCCGTGACCATTCCTCTGGCTTCCTGCGTATCTTTGAATCTGAACTCCAGCGCCATCAGGTCCTTCTGTTCGTCCCACACCCAACGCTTTGGACCTTCAGTCTTCAGCATTTCTATGTACTGTGGAAAAAAACAAAATTAAAATCGGTTCATCCGTTCGGGAGCTATGATGCCACAGACAGACACACAGACACGTCAAACTTATAACACCCCGTCGTTTTTGCTTTGGGGGTTAAAAAGGGAATGTTGTTTTTTTTTTTTTTTTATTCTTTTATTAACTAAAAGGGGTTTTTATCCACATGGATATGCCAACCCCATCGTACCTTATGAACTAAATATAAGCATATATTGGAAAATAACTATGTAGTAGAAAGAGAATCACTGATTCGACATCTTCACCAAGCTAGACAACCTCTTTGCAATTGCTGATATAGGGTTTGCTAAAATATTTTGTACTAGTCCAACGTCCAGAGCGTTTAATTTAAATTCTCTAATCAGTGTTTCCCTTTCATTCTTGCTCCTAACACACTCCATCAGCAAATGTTGCACATCTTCAATTTTGTTGCATATTTCACAGTTTGGTGATTCGACCTTTTTCATTAGGAAAGCAAACTTTGCCGATGGATAGTGTCCAGAACGTAACCTTAGTGCTAACTTAATATAGCTTCTACCCAAACTTGTATCCTCGAACCAAGATACGCGAGGAAGCTCGTTCTGAATGACTTTGTACCAAATGCCTTTCTCTATAAATACTTCGTCAAAGTTGTTCTTCCATCTGTCAAAACAAGTCAGTTTAAATTTCGAGCAATATTCCCAGTAATCTGGCATGTATATATATTCGCTACCCATGTCTACTGTAAGCTTTGACAGACGGTCAGCCTCCTCGTTGCCACGCAAACCTATGTGTGCTGGGACCCATTGCAACATTACTCTAGAGTTAGACCCGTCCTTGTTAATATTATTAATTAAATTGAGGATATCGTAGGCTATCGATGCACCTCTGGTACCAGAGACGCATCGAGCCACATGTTGTATGGCACTTCTGCTATCAGTAAAAATAACTGCTTTGTTAAGCTTTTCACTAACTGCATAAGCCACTGCTTGATATATTGCAATGAGCTCCAGAGACATAATACAGACAGTTGCATCATAAAACTAGCCTTATAACCTGTATTTTGGCAGAAGAAGGCGGCTCCACACCCATTTACACTTTTAGAGCCATCTGTGAAGATTTTACACCAATCACTGTAATTGTCACCTAGTTCTGATATCACTTCATGAACCAATACATTGGGGTTATAAAAGTTTTGGGAATGTTGTTAACTCCTGTTTTTGAAAGGAGTAGAACCTTTTTGTTTTTTTTTTTTGGAAGATGGAAAATCATCAAATGACTCCTCCCGCTCTGGGCAGAGCGGTAAGGAGTGTCAGACTTCTACTGACTAAAAACCACCCATGTTCCTTCTTAGCCCTTTATGTCGAGGCCGCGGTATCTTGTGAACAACCCACAGCCCCGACGGGAGGAAACCTACCCGCATATTCAAAAACTGGCCAAGTGCAAGTCGGACTTGCACATAAAGGGTTCCGTACTTAGACTTCTTAGATGTTTTTCTGTAATCTATAAGTGTAGAACTAATTTCTGTATTTTTTTCAGAATTTTAGGCTCAGTAGTTTCGGAGATAGGAGGCAGACAGACAGACAGACACACGAGTGATCCTATAAGGGTTCCGTTTTTCCCTTTTGAGGTACGGAACCCTAAAAACGCTTCGATTATATGCATTTCGATATTTTAGTAGATCGTATGACTATCATTTTTGGCATTTTACGTATGGCATTACGAAAAGGATCGACATAGAATACAGGAACACGGGACCTGTTATATGGAACTTGATAACTAACCTGGAACACCAACTTGATGATGTCATCGGTATGGGAGACCCCTTCCTCAGTCAGGTCTACTTGCACGCCGAAGAAACCAAACCCTCGGGCGCCGATACGAGTACCGCCTACTAAGCTGTGGACAAATATTGAGGAATCTTAGTCATTTATTCTATAATATGACTAAACTAAACGTAACAACAAAATATAGGTATAAACTAATTACAAATTTATTCTTGAACAATAAATTGTACTTATCTGAAATTATGTACCTATATGGTATAAAAAAAAATTTATTACATAAGGAGAACAGGTGGTCTCTGCATAGCCCCATGAGAAAAGGGCGTGAGTTTATGTATGTACATAAGGAGAAAAGCAGAAAACAAAAAATAAATATCAGGAGGCACGGAGTCGAGCGCGAAGCAAACACTGCCGTACCATCCTTTACTGGAACCATTTCGCCGCATTTTCAGGCCCCTACTTGAGAACCTCTGGATTAGACCAGAACGCAGAAATGTTCGTCATCCAGTAAGCTATAAAATCACACTTAAATTAAAAAAAATTAAGTCTTTAGATCATTTGGTTCCGAAGATAAGCGAAAGTAAAGTTTCGCATTTATGACACTCATTCACTCACTCATGATCATCAGAATAGAACTAGTACTTCCCATAAACTCAGAGAGCTGAAAGGGGACAGAACCGATGTGGCATATCAACCCGTCCGCCATTTTGTTTTTTTTTCGAAATTGCGGCCAACAATGAAAGTAGTATGAATGGATAGAGGACATATAGACGAACAAAAAATGTCCAGTAACACGGTACCTAAAGTGTCACGTTACCGAGATATTTGAAGTTAAAGATCGACAAATGTGTACAATGACAATCATTAAATATTAAAAAAAAATAGCCTTTTTACGTGTATAGGCGTTCAATTGTATCCAAACAATAGTTCCCAGGTTGATTATTATTGTACGCACAATAAAATAGCTTCACATCGCAATGAAACACTATGTTTTGTCAAAAAATTGTTTTCTCGTGCTCCTAGTAGTATGTAATGTGCCTACTCTCTTTCAATAACCAGAAATAATAATAATCAACACCTATATACACGTAAAAGGTCTATTTTTTATGTGGTCATTGTACTCATACTATTAATATCATAAACGGGATATTTACCATGTTTGATATCCCGTTTATGATATTAATAGTAGTGTCAGTGACCATGTCAGTTTAAAAACTTATATTGTACTCATATGTCCATCTTTGCCTTCAAATATCTCGGTAACGTGACAATATATAATAGCATACCAGAGCGGGCGTAAAATTGCATTTATTGCCCTAGGGCTAAAAGTAAATCTCGTACGACAACTTGTTCAGCCAGCTGCTGCGTGATTTAGTTTCAAGTAAAAAAAATGTTTTTCGACCACCCATCCGGCCATCAACCCAGGCAAGCGTGGATTAACCTAAAGAATGATTCAAGCGGCTGTTGTTATTGAGCCAGGAACTCCCATAATGTTAGAGACCGTGTCAATTTAAAACTTATAATATCTCTTTACCTATTACACCATCCCCTTGCCTTCAACGCTGACAGCAGACTGCCGGGTCCCTCATGTCCCAGCAAATGGGACAAGTAATGTCCTGGCTGTGGACAAAGACACATTATGTTATAAACTACTAGCGGACGTCCCGCGGTTTCACCCGCGTAGATCCCGTTCCCGTGGGAATACAGGGATAGCCTATGACACTCAGCAATAATGTGGCTTTCTATTGGTGAAAGAATTTTTAAAATCGGTTCAGTAGATCCCGAGATTACCCCTTACAATTTAACAAATATACAAACACACAAACTTTACTTCTTTATAATATTAGTATAGATTAAAGTGATCTCCGTTTTACACCGACTTTAAAAACAAAGAAAGGTTCTTCTTCTCTGTCGTCACACTTTTGGCAGAGGGGAGGTGGCAAGTTTCAGAGTTATTATGCTTACATCCCATTTTATTGAGTAGAAGCTTATTACTACAAGTATAATTAAATTAAAAATTTAAAAAACCCCCAACTCAATAAAGATAAAACATTGGTTCTCCACTTTTACTTAAATCAAAGTAAGACCAAGTTTAAAGGGAGTAAAAGTCAAAAAAAAAATTTCAAGCTTTTTTGTTTTTTTTCATTAGTTTATATTCCTCATTCCCTTTCAATATAGTGACCATTATTCTACAAATCAATCCCTTTAATTTTTTTGTTACCCATATTGAAGGAGTTGTAAAAACAAACGTAATTCGTCATTTTGTGATGGCGGCCATCTTGGATTTGAAATTTGTTTTAGTGTATAGTATTCTACTAATCAAGCCCTTTCATTTGATACCCATATTGATGTGTTGTGAAAAATATGTACCTAATACTCCATTTTGTGATGGCGGCCATCTTGGATTTGAAATTTGTTTTAGTGTATTCTACTAATCAAGCCCTTTCATTTGATACCCATATTGACGGAATTGTAAAAAATAAGTAATCCGCCATTTTGTGATGGCGGCCATCTTGGATTTGAATGTTGTTATAGTATCTGTATAGTATTCTCCCAATCAAGCCCTTTCATTTGATACCCATACTGAAGCAGTTGTGAAAAAATAATATGTAAATCGCCATTTTGTGGTGGCGGCCATCTTGGATTTGAAATTTGTTATAGTATCTCAATATAGTTATAGTAATCAAGCCCTTTCATTTGATACCCATATTGATAGGAGTTGTGAACAAATATGTACTCCGCCATTTTGTGGCGGCGGCCATCTTGGATCGATGTTTTTCAAACATAGCTAAGAACACTCTCGACTAATTCACCTTTCAAACAAAAAAAAACTAAATCAAAATCGGTCATCGATGCCACAGACAGATACACACACAGACACACAGATACACAGACACGTCAAACTAACACCCCGTTGTTTTTGCGTCGGGGGTTATTAAAGAAAAAGTCGAACAACAAAAAAAAATAAAAAAATTGAAAACTTTTTTGCAGCGGTACTTATTTGTTTGATTCAGTATTTTGCATGGACTCCAGGGTATTTTTCATTTTCTGGTGTATATGAAGTTCGTTTTATTTTTTGCATAATATTTTTTAATTTTTCCATCTTTTAGGATCGGACAGGGTGTTTCTAACATGTACAGAAGTACTCACCCCACTCTTATAATGTTTCCTAGTATCCGGAATAGGGAAGTCAATAGACAAGGACCGGAGATCCTTCACCGGGTAACAATAGGCCCGCTTGCGACGTAGTTCCGGCGGAAACGGGTGCTCCGGCCACGAGGGAGCCTCTACCGACTTGTCTTGTACCTCCGAGAATAACGGGACCACTATCTTTTCTAGCTCGTCTAGGGATTCTGAAAGAATAAAATGACAAAATATTAGCACAAGTTAAAAAAATTGTAATTTTGCTTAATTTTATTTCAGACTTTTTAGAGAGCATATACGAATTATAGGAAAGCTCGTCACCCACGAACTCATTCCTGAAATCCGCATTGAAATGAAATCAGACAATACGTTTTAATTTAAATAATATTGCAATATAATCGTTTCACACTAATATAGCAGCGCCCCCTAGTGAGTTAATATCATAAGACTTTTCTTAGACCATGCACCAATCAACTACGAACCCATTGCTGATGAAAACCCCATTGAAATCAGACAATTCGTTTTAATATTATTGCAATATTATTTTGCACTAATATTGTAGCGCCCTCTAGTGAGTTACAGACGTAATTTTTATTATTTGGGAACATGCATTAAGCTACCACGTAGACATTGCTGAAAACAGAATTGTAATCGGACATTTCGTTTTGATTATATTGCAACATTGTTTTGCACTAATATTGTGGCGCCTCCTAGTGAGTTACAGCCATGACACCTGTCTAAGAACATGAACTAATCGAACACAAACCCGTTATTGAAAACCGCATCAAAATCGGATCATTAGTTTACAAGATAGGTGGGAACATTACTTTGCACAAACGCACACACAAACATCTCTCACCCTAAACGCATATACCTGCTCCGTTCCGTCGTGGGTAAAAATATATATTAGTACTAGGTGGGGTGTACACTTCATCCTACATAAAAATCGAAGCACCGAAGGTTCTGTATAAACTTGTAGGTATTTTGTTATTAAACTACATTTGACTAAAGTATTTTTAGTATCATCCTATACAAATATTTACTCTTAAAACCATACAATGTAGTTTAGATGAAAAAACTTTTTTGCAAAATAATCAAACCGGCTTCAAAAACACAAAATACAAAAATTTTAAACAACTTTAGCTTTATAAATCGGTGGCAAAAAAACTAAATCAAGAAGACAAAAGTCACGGCACTTCAAAAATTAAAGTAATTCTTTACTTTTATTTAAGTCGGTTTTGTTTTTAATTAATAAAAAGCATTTTATCCCTCCTCATTACATGTCAAGTGATTCAAAACTGAAAAAAGCCAGGATGCATAGCTAGTCATCACTACATATTATAAAACAAAATCTTCCGCCGCGTCTGTGTCTGTTCGCGATAAACTCAAAAACAAATACACCGATTTTCATGCTGTTTTCATCAATGCATAGAGTGCTTCTCTAGGAAGGTTTTAGTATATAATTTGACCGACACCCACGCGGGCGAAGCCGTGGGCATCAGCTAGTTATAATAATAAACAATTCTTACCCTTCCCCATGACGACAAGAGTCATAATATTGGCGGAGTACCATTGGTTGTGGAACTTCAGCAACTCCTTCCTGACATCAATGCCTTTTGACTTGGGTATGGTCTCTAGAGTCTCTCTGTTGCCTGTGGAAAATGGGTAGACTTAAATTATGATTTACTGAAAATGGGCATTTTAAAGTATTAAGTCTTCTTATCGTGTGGGCAGTAAGGTCTAATGACCCCACACACCCTAGTGTTAGAAAACTAGTTTGTAAACTCAAGGGCCTCTGACATGGTTTGACGACCGTCATTTGGCGGCCGGGACCACCGGCTTATACGTGCATTCCGAAGCACAGAATCATCTTTTTATCAGACAATCAGGTGATTCCAAGCCCGCAATGTCCTAGCCACACTGGAAACAACTTTACAAAGTATGCTTCCCGTGGGGATCGAACTCACGACCACCGGGTCACAAGGCAAACGCCTAAACCACTCGACCACGATAGATATAATGATAGATTGAAATTCCAATCGCTCTCGAGAGGAGGCCTGAGTCCCTGCAGTGGTAACATTATAGGCTGATGATGATGATGAGATTGAAATTATGATTTACTGAAGATGGGCATTTTAAAAGTAATAGCTGATATTGTTAATACTTATACTTTAAAGAGGTAACAGTTTGTATGTAGGGGGTAATCTCCGGAACTAATGGTTGATTTTTTTTTAATCCTTCACTGTCAGAATGCTACATTATGGGATAGTGTTATGGCTATCCTTACTAATATTATAAATGTGAATGTAAGTTTGTTTGTTACGCTTTTACGCGAAAACTACATAACTGATCATCATGAAACTTTGTACACATATTCTTGGAGGTATTAGAAGTAACAAGATACTTTTTATGTTTTTTTTTTTAAATTTCCGTGTGAACGATATCGCGGGCAATAGCTGATAAATAATATTTATATCACGGTTATTAGCCGAGCTAACACCATTTTTTATTTTGCCCGACATCAATGCCTATTGATTTGGGTATGGTCTCCAGAGTCTCTCTGTTGCCTGTGAAAGATTCATAGATTTAGTGAGATTTCTGAAGATGTTGAATTACCCACTACTAATGCTGAAAACGGGATATTTACCATATTTACTTTACGATATATAAACACTTTTTGACATTTATAATTTTTATTTTTATTTCTGAATGATTTGCGATTGTGATTATAAGTTGCAAACTAACACTGTAATGATAATAATTTATTAAAATAACTATAAAACTTAGTGCTAGTAAAATTTTATGTAATAGTACTTACCACTATCTAATTATATTTTATGACTTAGTATAATATTATTTTATGTTGCCGTTACCTAACCGTGTTTCATGTTGGAACAACTTCTTAACTCATGGATGCAATAAACTATTATTTGTAAACAAAGAACTTAAATTAAGTTACGTAGCGACAACTCGAGGGGCTCGTGGCTTAATAATAACTGCCACTCGGTCAATCTTTAAGTTAAGCCGCGCTTGCCTAGGTTGGTCTGTGGATGGGTGACCGCCCATTTCATACCGAGTTTCCTCCGTGCCTCGGAAAGCACGTTAAGCTGTTGGTCCCGGCTGTCATATATAGATATTTGGCAGTCGTTACAGGTAGTCATTGACCTGAAAGTCTGGCAACCAGTCTTACCAAAGGATATCGTGTTACCCAGTATTAATTGGGTTATGGAGGTTAGATAGGCAGTCGCTCCATGTAAAATACTGGTATCCAGCTGCATCCGGTTAGACTGGAAGCCGACCCCAACATAGTTGATGCAGGCAGATGGCGATGAGTTTCTTACCTTTATAATGATGGATGCCGTTGAGTATGCGGAAGTGGAGAATGGCTAAGCAGATGATGCCAGACCTGAAGATTGGAAGTCGACCCTATATTTTGTTGGGTGGAAAATCATCAAATAACCCCCCCCCCCCCCCCCCCCCGCGCTCTTACCCATGTTCCTTCTTCACCCTTGTGCCGAGGCCGCGTTATGCCTTTCGATAATCCGCAGCCTCGACGGGACCCTCACATAGCTAGGTACAGTGCGATCAAATTATCTTGGCAGCTCTGAACATAGGCTTTGCGAAATTTTACGCATGTAAACTTGTGAATAAAACTGTTATTGCCAGATAAACCAATACTTAAACGATCAGAAAATATCTAATTTAAACAGTGAGAAATACAAATAAAATAAATATCATAACACTTTTATACATTCGTTGTAACAAAATGACCTGCACGAAGTTCGGAGCTGCCAAGATAATTTGATCGTACTGTAATGGCTAAGCAGTGGAGGTCAGATAGGCAGTCGCTCCATGTAAAATACTGGTATTCAGCTGCATCCGGTTAGACTGGAAGCTGACCCCAACATAGTTGGGAAAAGGCTAAGCAGACGATGACATACCTGGCCTGGGGTGTCTATGTCCAGCTGTGGACGTCTTTCAGCTGAAATGATGATGTATACATACCTGGGGGTCTAAAATGGCCACTTAGCAGATCAATAAATGAATTGCGTTAAAAAGCGTAAAATAGAAGTTTCCTAATAGTAACTGCGTCTGTGAAAATTTTACGAATTTTAACGCAATTCATATTATTTTCCTATTATGATCTATTTTCATAAAAGGTTATAGACCCAGTTTCCATCATGAAAGGTCCATTTTACGCTTTCTAACGCAATTCATATTGTGATCTGCTAAAGTGGCCATTTTAGATCCCCTGTTCCAAACTTATGAAAGGGATGCGTGGGCGAGGCGGTTCCCTTATTTAGCTGATCCAGTCGCCACGTGTCCGAAGACGTGTTCTTTTCATGTTCAGAGTAAACGGCGCTCAGCTCTCGACCCGTCAGTGTAACAAGTAGTCAGTGACCCAAAAGTCTGACAACCAGTCTGACAAGTCTGACAACCAGTCTGACAATCAGTCTGATACCCAGTCTGACTACCAGTCTGACAACCAGTCTGACAATCAGTCTCACAATCAGTCCACCGGTGAATGTGGCGACATGCGGGGGAGGTCTATGTCCAACTGTGGACGTCTATCGGCTGAAAATGATGATGTACCTATACAGTAGGTGGCCAAATTATTAGGGACAGTGCTTGATTTTATGTAGTTTATAGTTTATGTATATTTGAAAAAATATGTTGAATTTAAAGGGTTATTTTATCTGATATAGCTACTGCTACTATTATTGTTTTTGCCAAGTGGCAACACAGTGAATCCGTGCGTCAATTGTCAATTTTGGAAGGTTTCTTCTAATTCGATCATTGTCTGTTAAAAAGCGCGGTTCGCAGTATATATTTTTGAATTTTCAAGAAACTGTTTTTTCATTTGATTTAACCGATTTTTTTTTGTCTAAAATAATCAAAAGGTAAGTAATGTCCCGTAGTAAAATAGTTTTGATATGTTTTGTCTATGAATTTACATTTTATTAATAGTTAAACGCAATATCCTCAAATTTCTTTTTTTTAGGATAGACAAGGCTTTGGACACCTCTCCAAGAAAATGTAGAGAGATATTAACATTGTTACTGCACTCCACTCATTCCCAGAGAGTCATAGCTGCTATGGCTGATGTTTCAAAATCTGTCGTAAATCGAATAAAAATTAGAATTGACAATAAAAAGCCTCTTGAGGCAATTCGGGTTGGCAAATGTGGCAGAAAAAGGATCACCACACTTCCTACCGATCGAAGAGTTAGGAGCATCTGCCTCGAAACTCATAAAAAGAGTGTTGCTCATTTGACCACGATGATGAACGACGAGAGTGTAAGGATTTCGGAAAGAACAATGCGTAGGCGGTTGGTCGAATAGAACTTGATGGGACGACGGCCTTCAAAAAAACCACGCCTAACCGACAGTATGAAAAAGAAACGACACCAATGGGCCAGACAACATCGAAATATGACTGTCGCAGGTTGGAGTCGAGGAAAAATAACTTTTTTGAATAATGCAATTAGTCAATAACTTTTCTACTATTTATTCTGTTAATTTACAGGTATGCCTTTCTGACGAATCAACTTTTCAAATTTTGGTCGACAAAAGTTCTTTTGTAAGACGAGGCCCTGGTCAACGATTCCACGGTATTGCATCGTAGAAAGGGTTAAACATCCGGTTAGTGTTACGGTTTGGTCTGTCATCTCAGCCAAAGGCATGGGGCGCCTATACACCGTAAGAGGAACGATGAAACAAGACCAATACAAGCGAGTATTAGAAACCCAGGTATTGCCGCAGGTCAATGAATGGTTCCCCGATGATGTCGAATACATTTTTATGCATGACCCAGTACGCTGCCACAAAGCCAGAAGCGTTACTGCATTTTTGGCTGAAAGAATGACACTGTTTTGCCTTGGCCAGAGAATTCAACTGACATGAATCCCATTGAGAAAATGTGGGAACTCACCAAAGGGGCCATTGCCAAAGAAGTGTCTACCACCGAAAGGCAACTTATAGAAACCCTCACCAGAGAATGGCATCATAATGCCAAACTAAAGGAAAATGCAAAACATTCTATTTAGAGCATGCCCCGACACATAGAACCTAGGTATAACCCTAGAACCCTAAAGGGTGGTATCACCCTTTGCTGAAATAAGAGCTTCATCAAATTTTTTTTTTACCTGATTAATAATGAACACTTTTGTATACATTTTTTTATTTTTTGTGATCCCAATAAAACATAGATACTAATAAAAATATATAAGATACCTACAACCAATCATTTATTACACAAATCAACTTAAACTCGAAAATTTAAAAATCTTATTACTGTCCCTATTAATTTGGCCAGCGATGGTACATACCTGTTCCAAACTTATGAAAGGGATGCGTGGGCGAGGCGGTTCCCTTATTGAGCTGATCCAGTCGCCACGTGTCTGAAGATGTGTTCTTCTCGTGTTCTGAGTAAACGGCGCTCAGCTCTCGACCCGTCATTGTAACAAGTAGTCAGTGACCCAAAAGTCTGACAACCAGTCTGATAAGTCTGACAACCAGTCTGACAAGTCTGACAACCAGTCTGACAATCAGTCTGATACCCAGTCTGTATACCAGTCTGACAACCAGTCTGACAACCAGTCTGACAACCAGTCTGACAACTAATCTGACAACCGGTCTGACAACCAGTCTGACAACTAGTCTGACAACCAGACAGACAACCAGTCTGACCATCAGTCTGACAACCAATCTGACGAGTCTGACAACCAGTCTGACACCCAGTCTGACTACCAGTCCGACAACCAGTCTGACAACCAGTCTGACAATCAGTCTCACAATCAGTCCACCGGTGAATGTGGCGACATGCGGGAGAGGTCTATGTCCAGCTGTGGACGTCTATCGGCTGAAAATGATGATGTATACATACCTGTTCCAAACTTATGAAAGGGATGCGTGGGCGAGGCGGTTCCCTTATTGAGCTGATCCAGTCTCCACGTGTCCGAAGATGTGTTCTTCTCATGTTCAGAGTGAACGGCGCTCAGCTCTCGACCCGTCGCCGACTCCGTGAACAGGGGCGAGATGAAGAATTGGGCGAAGCTGGAAAGAATAAACAAGGTGTAAATGGTAGTGGTCAGGGCAAACACTGAATTTGTTAAAACATTTTCTGAAACTGCACAATGTTTTCAATAAAAAATACAGGTTAGGTACGTCTATTTTTTTTAAACCTCATCAAAAAGGGGAGGGACTAAAAACTCATAAGGATAGCTCTTAGCTTAAACTGACGGATTAATAAAAAAATTGCAGTTGTATGCTATTACACTTAGAAAGAAGAAATACAAATATCCGTCATTCAGTGAATCAACCTTGAACCTAATGCTTTAGCCATAAAGTTGAAACAATTATTAGAAAAAAATTACAGATTATTTGTTTACTAGCTGAACCCGCGCATGCGTTGCAATGCATTTTATCCTACCTACCTATCTACTACCCTACCTACTACCCTACCTACTACCCTACCTACTACCCTACCTACTACCCTACCTACTACCCTACCTACTACCCTACCTACTACCCTACCTACTACCCTACCTACTACCCTACCTACTACCCTACCTACTACCCTACCTACTACCCTACCTACTACCCTACCTACTACCCTACCTACTACCCTACCTACTACCCTACCAGGGTTGGAAATAAAACAGTTTTTTTTACATTTTATAAAACAAACAGTTTAAAATGTTTTAAACAGGTGTTTTTTTTGTTTTTTTTCCTAAGTTAGTTATCATCCATTTTTAATTGATTAAGCCTGATATATTTCACTTATATACTATTTTAAAAACTGCATGACAAAAATTTATCATAATTCAATACATTCTGTGTGTTCCTACGTTCATTTTTAGTAGGGAAACCTCCTAAATTTTTCTTAAAATAAGGGGAATACCCAAAACATATTTTAAATAATCACGTTCACGAATTACGGAAGTTCTGGGAATTCCCCGGGGGACTTTACCGATGGAGAATAGAGCGGACTTTCTTTCTGATTTTTCATTTCACAATAACACAAAAACCTTTGGATTTATTCAAACCGATGTACGAATCAAACTTGGTAACAAGAAAGCTGCAAAACTTGTCACAGTTTTTAAATACCTAAATAAAAAATAATAAATGTTGTCTAATCTGCTAACGAACAAATATGATTGTACGTGGTCGTTTTATAATAAAAATTGTTAACTATTTCTTGATTAGGGATTTTAAATATTAAAAACTGTTTAAATGTCAAGTTAAAAAGCCACTTTAATTATTTTATAAAAATTGTTTGAAGTTGATTAAATAAAGGAAATAAGGAAAAAGATAACAACTTAGTATTCATTTATTTTTGCAATTAAACAATGTTTTCAAACACCTAATAAAAAACTATGTTTTATTTGAAACTGTTTTAAACACTGTTTAAAACACATGTTTTAAACAACTTGTTTTAATAATAAATAATAATAATAATAATCATTTTATTTCAGGCATCTATAAGGCCCATACATAAAATACACACAATGATTTAAAACAATAATAACAAACTAATACATATAAAACAGTAAAACCATAACTAAAAAAAAATTAACTAAACACGTAACGTCGGCGTCGTGTTTCGCTGCGAGGTGTCGCGTAGCCGTCCTCGGAAACGACGGAAAACGACACCTTTCGGCCAAAAGTCTTCCTGCAAACAGGTCTGGAGATGTTGGGTAGGAACACGCACCACAAATGACTTGAAGTTGATGTTGTGGCGCGATTCCAACCTTTCGACCCTCAGAGTCCAGTTGGTCTTCACTTTGAGGTACTGCACCACTTCCTCAATCTTTGTGGTGTGATGCAGACGCGAAATGTACAGCTGCGTCGTAGGCACAGCAGGGCGCAGCAGCATGTTGGGCCCAGTCGGTGCGGTACCGCACAAGTTCCGGGAACAGGGCTTCTTCTTCTTCTTCTTCTTCACCACCTTAGTGAAGCCCTCGTCATCAACCTGGTCCGTACTTGGCATGCTGTTACTGGCCGCAGGCGGGGCAGGTCAAACATGCCAACCCTGTACCCTACCTACTACCCTGCCTACTACCCTGCCTACTACCCTGCCTACTACCCTGCCTACTACCCTGCCTACTACCCTGCCTACTACCCTGCCTACTACCCTGCCTACTACCCTGCCTACTACCCTGCGTACTACCCTGCCTACTACCCTGCCTACTACCCTGCCTACTACCCTGCCTACTACCCTGCCTACTACCCTGCCTACTACCCTGCCTACTACCCTGCCTACTACCCTGCCTACTACCCTGCCTACTACCCTGCCTACTACCCTGCCTACTACCCTGCCTACTACCCTGCCTACTACCCTGCCTACTACCCTGCCTACTACCCTACCTACTACCCTACCTACTACCCTACCTACTACCCTACCTACTGCCCTACCTACTGCCCTACCTACTGCCCTACCTACTTCCCTACCTACTACCCTACCTACTACCCTACCTACTACCCTACCTACTACCCTACCTACTACCCTACCTACCTACTACCCTACCTACCTACTACCCTACCTACCTACTACCCTACCTACCTACTACCCTACCTACCTACTACCCTACCTACCTACTACCCTACCTACCTACTACCCTACCTACCTACTACCCTACCTACCTACTACCCTACCTACCTACTACCCTAACTACCTACTACCCTACCTACCTACTACCCTACCTACCTACTACCCTACCTACCTACTACCCTACCTACCTACTACCCTACCTACCTACCTACTACCCTACCTAATATATTTGAACATATTAAAAAAAAAAAATTAAAAAAATCCTATGTCCTTCTCCTGGTTCTTAGCTACCTCCCTACCAATTTTCAGCTAAATCCATCCAGCCGTTCTTTATGTAACCTTTTTTACCTTTTTTTTTTCTTTTCATTGTTTTTAAGATGTATTCTGCTATTCGGGGCGGAGACAAATCCAACAAATCAAAAACCATGATAATTGGTCCAGCAGATCTCGAGTTATAAGTGTTGTAACAAACACGACTTTCTTTTATATATATTAGGCCTAAAACACACACAAGCGACGAAAGGCGAAGGCGCGGCGCAGGCGTGGGACAGATACGGCGCAGACGCGATTTGAATTATATCAGAAGAGGCGTGGAACAGGCAAGAAACGTTCAGATGCGATTACAGATTGGTAAATACTGAGCATACCGTATCACAAGCGACGTGACCGACTGCAAGCGACGCGGCGCAGGCAACGAAACGGCGTGTCTGCGCCGCGTCGCTTCAGTATAATTCAAAAACGTCGCCTGCATACATTTTGTATGAAATCGTTTTGAAGCGGCGCATGCCTGCGCCACGCCTGCCCCGTGCCTTCGCCTTACGTCGCTTGTGTGTGTTTTAGGCCTTAGATTTCGGGGCCGGCGCAGTATGTCTTTTTCTTCCACACTTCTCTATTGCTCATCAACTTACTAGAAACATACTTTCTTTCTTGCCAAATCATACTATACACAGTTTGTTTAGAAACTACCTTCAGTTTGTTTATTTTCTCCGCCGCGGGGCTACAGACGCGCGGGAGGAGAGGTACGCGGAACGCCGCCGCCGGGCTCGGCGTAGATACGAGTACGGTTAGCGACGCTGTGAATGTCGAACGGGTTTTTTATAATATCATTGATTTCGGTAGCCATAATATCGCGGTTGAGAGTGCATGCGCAACGGTTAAATTGACGTGAAGGTCATTTCGCATCACGAACAGTATTAGCTACATACTATTTAAGTATTTCGGGTTTGCCTCGTTACGGTTCAGTGCATAATTAGAGCACCGAGGCCTTTGTGTTGGAACGGACTGTGTGTGCTGTGAACGCGCGTGATTGTCGTGGTCAGTTGGTGGCTGAGGAAGGCAGGTCGTCGTTGGAGTACCCGGATCTGTCTGCTAGCCCTAGTAAGCTTCACAAACACACACAATACACATACACATACTCATACTTGCGAGTGGTCAACGGATAAACCGGCTCGAAGACTTCAGGTGAGCTCAGAATTTATATATTGTTCGGAGGCGCGAATCGCGTCTTATTGATCACGTTAGGACAGCTGTTGTTCGAAGACCTATCTTCCATGGGCCCAAGATAAGGTTCGGCTGTTCCTGGCGCGATCAAATTCTGGTAGCAGAGCGTGGTTCATACCCACTTTGTAAAAATTAGTAGGTACTTGGTACCAAATACTTTACTTTCTAAAAATTGTGTTCATGTTCACAAATTCAACTTGTAGGTAGAAGAACATTGACCTACATACCAGTGTACACTTCAAGTTGGGTTTGGCATTATGAATAATAAGTACATGGAATGTGAGTGTTCGTTGAGTGAATAATTTGTTATTTACGTTCGG
Source organism: Diarsia dahlii (assembly GCA_949775195.1). Classification (NCBI taxonomy): domain Eukaryota; kingdom Metazoa; phylum Arthropoda; class Insecta; order Lepidoptera; family Noctuidae; genus Diarsia; species Diarsia dahlii. The sequence goes on along the minus strand of OX459217.1, from coordinate 8,402,599 downwards.
TTACGCACAGAAATAACTTCATCACAAATAGTGTCATGATTGTCAACATTTGAAACATAGAGGAATAAGTTCTAGAGTTGGCATAGCAGAGTTGCGTCGTAAAGAAGGTCGGCCAAATCGTACCTGACGATGAAACGATGGTGTCCCAATATGTCATATATATGAAAAATACCCTTATTTTTTAAGGTCTTAAAAAACGCAAGAAATAACTCTTTAAGTAGCCACAAAAAAAAGTTATCCATTTATTTGTGTTCTTGGAACTGTTTCGAAATAATTAAAATAGTAGTTTCAGAACGCACTGGAACGCACCTAATTACGATTCATTTCGCGGATGAAAGGACTTGGTATTCAAAGACTAATTATTCACGTTTTTCTGAATAGTTGTTCATCCTAATTCAATTCAATTAGTACGCAGGCATCATATGGCTAGAAAGGAGGTGACTGCTGAGATGACGAGAAATAGGGAAGTATGGAAGAAGAAGACATGTTGCGCCGACCCCAAATGAATTGGGATAAGGGCAGGAGAATGATGATAGTACGCAGGCATCAATTTCAACTACTATGCTTATTTATTATGTACTGGATTCTTGTCATAAAAATAATTATGTAGGTTCATAGTAAGCTTAGCGACTCAAACGGCAACGTTTTTCACTTAGCGTTTTGTTCACGTACAACGGAACGTCATTTGTGATCGACAAGTTACATAATCTGTGGTCATCGATCCGCTTAGGCTTTTTTGAAGTCGTTCTAAGACTTCACGTGTGATGATAATTATTATGCCATCCTTGTTTTTTCGCTATACGCTGTGAAAGTTAGAGCAATAGGTGTAGTTTTCATTGAATTGTCGGTCAAAATCTGCCGTCCAAGCAGACCAGACTCCACGAGACGGCTTGACAGTAGGCTCTTTTTGTGACATCGAACTCTAGGAGACTCATGGACAGACAAGAAGTGCGTTTTGAGATATGTCCCATTTTTTGGGTAATTATCTGAGAGAAATCGAAATAAATGGGAACGAGATCGCTAATAAGCCTCTTCGCTTATCGCTAACTACACTTTTAGGCTACTTCGCAGTCGGGTTAAAGGTAGTTGTTGATTCTAACCTCAAAAGTATTGTTGACGTTATTATAAAAAATCGTGGCTATTTAGATACGATTTTTCAACAGGATGGTGTTTATAACATAAAAACAAACTAATTAAACTATAGCTTGTTTTGGGACATGAAAAATAAAAGTCGGGTCCAGCTCCTATACAAATTTGGCCATTGTTCTTTATTCACTCAACGAATAAATTATTATTGTTTAGTTCGTATACAATAATTGTTATTTTTTTTGTTATTGTTATTTATTGTTGCATAATTGCGTATTGAAGTTGGTACTATGGCTCCGTCAGTAACTAAGACTATCGCAGCCAGAATTGAATCTGAGTTGAGATGGTTTTCATCGGTTGTTACTTTGTTAGGTCGCACAGATCGTGAAGATGCGCTATTGTCACGCGCTCGGCAAGTTGACGAACGATATGACGCCGTGTTAAAGTGTCACGCTGAGTATTTAGCATGTCTCGAATCGACGGATCTGTCGTCGGTGGACAAGGATGCTCAGGTGGTACGGGGCAATGTGGACCAGTGTGGTGAAATGTCCATGAGCATAATTCAGGCGGCGGCCGACATTGAGCGATCGCGCAAGGGTGACGTTAGGGAATCGTGTCGGCCAGCAGGCGTAGGAATTCAGGCGCCGTTGCCACCAGTACATGTACCCGAGTTTAGCGGCGAGTATGCCGATTGGCCGCGGTTCCGCGATATATTTAATAGTGTCGTGCATTCGCGTACAGATCTCTCGCCCGCGTACAAGATGGCTCAATTAATGGGTAGGCTTAACGGTGAGCCGCATGACATCTTGACCCACCTGGAGATTACGGACGCCAGTTATGAGACGGCATGGGGCCTATTAATCGACCGGTACGATAATCGGCGATTAATAGTTGATGGCCTCATTGATAAGATTTTTGAAATCCCAAAGGTGTCTAACGTGTACGAAATAAGGTCGAAAATCCTTAATCCGGTCACGGTTGCGGTGAACACGTTAGATCGACTTAAGTTGTCGTTAAGGGACCATAAATATATCATCGTCAATAGGGTTTTACGGAAGTTGCCGATCGACGTGGTGGCGCGCTTTGAGCAGTCACATGGTGGCGAATCGACGGACCACCTCCCGAGTTACGATGACTTGAGGGTGTTTTTAGAAGGCGAGTGCAGGCGGGCGGATTGCCAAGGGGCATCCACGTCGCACCCTCCTCCGTCAACCCGACGTACTAGCGGGCCCAAGCCGGTTGAGCCCCGTCGGGGGGGGAAGAAATACCACGCCCTCCAATCGGAAGCGTGCGCCTTCTGTTGGAAGGAAGGGCACGGTCTCGCCGCATGCGCGGCCTTTAAGGCGCAGCGGGTGCATAGACGAAGAGGGGTGGTCAAGCAGCACTATTTGTGCTTTCGCTGCTTGGGAACTCACTTTGTACGTGAGTGCCGCAGGACCACTAAATGTGGGACCTGCGGAGGAGCCCATCACGAGCTGCTATGCCTGGCGGAGAGTAGGGAGGTGCACGGAGCCTCGCCGGGAGGTCATACCCCCTCTCCTAAGCCAGCTTCGGGTGGTCGGTCACCCCCCCCTAGGGGGGGTGGGTCGGCCAGGAATCAGCGGTCGCCGCCCCCTCGGGGGGATGGGCCAAGGGCTGATCCAGAGCACAACCCGATGCCATCGTCTCCCCCGCGGGGGGGGGATAGGCACCGAGACTCGGGCAGGGGCCCGGAGGTAGTACAGACGGGTTACGCGGCGTACTCGAGTGCGTTGGGGGGCATGTTGCCACCCCCGAGTAGTCGCTTCTCCCCGCCTCTTGCAGAGCGCCCTCGGCTGACGGCGCGCCCGCCACCGTTCGGAAGGATGCCAGTGGGCAACTTCCGACCTATTAGCATGTCACCGATGGGTCGAGGGGTGTACTACCCGGGTTGGGATCCGTACACGGGGCAAAGATTTTCTCCCCCTCCGGCAGGGGAGGAGGGAGGTGGCTCCCGCTAGTACGTAGTGGCTAGTCCATCAGTAGTGCCCACCCCGCCAGTAACGGTATTATTACCGACGGGTTGAATTACTGTCTGGGGTACTGATGGACAGCAGGTGCACGTGAAAGCACTCTGGGTTTCGGGGGCACAAGGTTGTAGTGTGCCCAGCCGTCTAGTGGACAAGCTGGGCCTTACATTAGAACCACCACAGGATGGCGCCGTAGGTATGGTTGGCAATCGGGTGCCTCACCTCAGGGGTCAGACTACTCTCCTGTTTGAAATTGGTGACTCAGCATCGGTCACGCGGGTGAATGCCACGGCGATTGGTTTGGACGAAGTGGTTTGGGGTCCTCCCTCGGATACGGTTACCGCCGGCGCCGGCGGAAAAAGGGTTGACCAATGGATTGGAGTTAGCCGATCCCCACTTTACGATCCCCGAACGGGTGGACGTCTTGCGTGGGTCTGACGTCCTCGGAAAGCTGCTCCGGAGCGGCAAGCGGGAGCTACAACCAACGGGGTTGTGGCCACGCGTACCGCAGGTGGGTACGCGGTCTGGGGCCCAGTACAGGGACCACAGGACGCAACGGATTATAGCCCACTATATTATGGTTATCCGACGTCCTACAAGGGTTCTGGGTAATGGAAGCCACCCACCGCTCTTAGGAATAACCCATTTGAGGAGGAGTGCGAGACAATTTATAGATGTAACACGGTGCGCCTCCCATCGGGTAGATTTATGACACGGTTGTCGGGCCTGTCAACTCGACCTCCGCTGGGGAGCTTTGGTGTCTGGCAGAAAAGCGGTTAGTGGCAATGGAAAGGCGCATGAAACGGGACTCCAACTTCCGACGGAAGTATGTGGAGTTCATGCGCGCATAATTGGGATGATCAGCTCACGGAGGAGCTGGCTCGGGAGTGGTCGGCATTCGTCACCACCTTACCACATATCTCAGAGATTGAGATCCCGCGTAAACTGCTCCCGCAGGCAGGAGTCAAGGTCACCCTGCACGGGTTTTGTGATGCGTCGGAGAAGGGGTACGCGGCCGCAGTCTACCTGAGAACAGGTGAGACCGCTGGTATGGGAACGGTACGCTTGGTACTGGCCAAGAGCAAGGTTGCGCCTGTTCGGACTCGTTGGACGATTCCGAAGATGGAATTGGCAGGTGCAGCCCTCCTGACGCGGCTCTTGAACCATGTGGTGCGAAATTTGCGTGGTACGGTGGCTCTGAACGAGACGGTTTATGCATGGACTGACAGCCGAATCGTGTTATGCTGGCTGCAGACTTCGGTCCACACGCTCGAGGTATTTGTGGCCAACCGAGTCTCACAAATAAATAGTTCAGAGACTCCTCTGGTCTGGAGACATGTTCCAGGCGAGATTAATCCGGCTGACTGCGCCTCACGCGGCTGTCCGGCGCCTGCTTTGGTTGAACATTCTCTTTGGTGGGGGCCACAATGGCTGGAACAGCCACATGCGGAGTGGCCATTTAATGAGTGCGGTCGGTATTCATTACCCCCAGACCAAGGCTTGAGGCTGAATGTGACTACAGTGGAACCCGCCACCGTAGACCACACCCTCTTGGAACGATATAGTTCGTTGGGGAAGTTACTTAGATTAACGGGATGGATAATGAGATTTTGTCAGAATTGTCGTTGTCCTGTCGCGCAGCGAAACATGTCACCTATAATGGGACCTGAAGAACAGCAAAAGGCTCTCTCACTCTGGGTGAGAGTCGTTCAGGGGAATGAGTTCCAGGACGAAATTAGGGTCTTGAAGACTGGCGCAGGTCGATTGAAAAAGGGTCTTGTCCGCCTCAACCCGTTCATCGATGAGCATGGAATGCTTCGGGTGGGAGGACGATTACGGAATGCCGACTTGCCCTATGCAGCGCGACATCCTCTAATTCTCCCCAAGAAGGGAGCTTTGGTGGAGTTGTTGGTTAGGGACCGTCACACCAGGAATTCACACGCAGGCTGTAACACCCTTCTGGGCATTTTGCAGCGTGAATTTTGGATTTTATCGGCCCGCAGAATCATACGGAGCGTTGTGTTTCGCTGCTTGCCTTGTTACCGACTCAAGGCAGCCACAATGCAGCCACAAATGGGAGACCTCCCGGCCGACCGAGTCACGGAGGCTCGGCCATTTGCTGGCGTAGGGACAGATTTCGCGGGGCCTTTCATGGTCAAGACATCGCACCTTCGCAACGCGAAGTCGGTTAAGGCATATTTGTGTGTCTTCGTGTGTCTGGCGACCAAGGCCGTTCATTTGGAGACGGTGGCCGATCTCTCTACGGAAGCCTTTCTGGCGGCGTTCGATCGATTTGTTTCTAGAAGGGGAGTACCGTCGCTGATTCGGTCGGACTGTGGTACCAACTTCAAGGGCGCTGACCGTTGCTTAAAGGAAATTGTATTGTTTTTAAGTCAGAATGAGCGAGAGATTGGCACGGGCCTCGCCAGTCGGGGCATTTCGTGGTATTTTAGTCCACCTGGATGCCCCCACTGGGGTGGAATTTTCGAGGCAGTAGTTAAGTCTTCCAAGACTCACTTGTATCGGGTCATCGGCTCAACGATTCTCACATTTGAGGAGTTGTCAACGGTGTTTTGCAGAATTGAGGCGGTCTTAAACTCGCGACCTTTGTGCCCGTTGAGCGCTGACCCGAATGACCTTGAGGCCATTACCCCAGGTCATTTTTTGATTGGCCAACCACTTAACGCCCTGCCGGAATATCCGTATACTGATGTCAAGTTGTACCGGTTGTCGCGGTATCAGATGTTACGGCAAATGAGCCAAAATTTTTGGAAGCGATGGTCGCTGGAGTATTTGCATATTCTACAGCAACGCGTTAAGTGGACGGACAGGACGACCCCACCCTGTGTTGGAGACCTCGTTCTGGTTAAGGATGCTAACCTATCACCGTTGTGTTGGCGACGGGGGCGCATTGTTAACCTGATTACGGGCAAGGATGGGTCTCCACGGATCGCAGACGTACAGGTGAGGGACTCGATCCTTAGACGGGCGGTTTCAACTTTATCCCGACTCCCGGGAGTTTGAGCGGACCGACAACGGGTCGGTCCGGGGGGGGTGATTGTTTAGAAACTACCTTCAGTTTATTTATTTTCTCCGCCGCGGGGCTACAGACGCGCGGGAGGAGAGGTACGCGGAACGCCGCCGCCGGGCTCGGCGTAGATACGAGTACGGTTAGCGACGCTGTGAATGTCGAACGGGTTTTTTATAATATCATTGATTTCGGTAGCCATAATATCGCGGTTGAGAGTGCATGCGCAACGGTTAAATTGACGTGAAGGTCATTTCGCATCACGAACAGTATTAGCTACATACTATTTAAGTATTTCGGGTTTGCCTCGTTACGGTTCAGTGCATAATTAGAGCACCGAGGCCTTTGTGTTGGAACGGACTGTGTGTGCTGTGAACGCGCGTGATTGTCGTGGTCAGTTGGTGGCTGAGGAAGGCAGGTCGTCGTTGGAGTACCCGGATCTGTCTGCTAGCCCTCGTAAGCTTCACAAACACACACAATACACATACACATACTCATACTTGCGAGTGGTCAACGGATAAACCGGCTCGAAGACTTCAGGTGAGCTCAGAATTTATATATTGTTCGGAGGCGCGAATCGCGTCTTATTGATCACGTTAGGACAGCTGTTGTTCGAAGACCTATCTTCCATGGGCCCAAGATAAGGTTCGGCTGTTCCTGGCGCGATCACAGTTCATTCATCGTTTCTTTGGTTTTCCTCTACTTTTATGGCCATTTACATTCATACTCAACATTTTCCTCATTCCTTCGCATCATATGGCGTTTGTACAAGTAGTAATTTTTTTAAGGGACTACTAAATATTATAAACGGGAAAGTTTGTAAGTACGTATGTATGGATGTTTGTTACTCTTTCACGCAAAAACTACTGAGCGGATTTGGATAAAATTTGGTACACAGATAGTTTTTAACTTGGATTAACACTAAGGATAGTTTTTATCCCGATTTTATCTTCCCGTGGCATAATTTTCAAGTAGTAGCGGGCGAAGCCGCTGGCAACAACTAGTCATCATCATCATCAACAGCCTATTAATGTTCCCACTGCTGGGACTCAGGCCTCCTCTCAAACTAGTAAGAAATATGAACACTTACATATCAAGAGCCTTGTGCAGATGTTCAGGTATGACGTCAAAGTAGTATGTGGTGTGATCTGATGACGTCGACGCGTTCGAGGAACCGCCGTGCTCTGATAAAAACTTGTTGTATTCGTTCTCCTGTTAAATTATTATTAAATTATTATTACTTGCAGTGAATATGGACGCACTTACACGGTAAAAATTGGCTATGTCAGTTACAGTGCAATCAAATTATCTTGGCAGGTCCGAACTTCGTGCAGGTTATTTTGTTACAACTAATGTCTAAAAGTGTTTTGATATTTATTTTATTTTATTTGTATTTCTCACTGTATATATTAGATATTTTCTGATCGTTGGTTTATCTGGCAATAACAGTTTTCTTCACAAGTTTACATGCGTAAAAGTTCGCAGAGCCTATGTTCAGACCTGTCAAGATAATTTGATCGTACTGTACAAGAGGGCACACCAGCGATGCTCTTAATAGGCAGATTCAAGTCGCTGAGGCCGAAATCGGTCGGGATCACATGAAAACATTGACATATATGTTTGGGCTTCGCCGAAGTCTTTACTATTTTAAAATTTACTTTACTTTTGGAAGTCGGTGACTTGTTCGTTTTATTGAATTAGACATAACATAACATCACGCCTGTAATACCCGAAGGTTTAGGTAGAGATGTACCTAATTGTACACACACATTGTGTCAGTTGTGTTTAGGTCCCTTGTAATAGGCAGGACAACTTTACTGCTACTACTCAAACTATTCAAAACTAAATCGGCCTAACAACGAACACTAGACCAACAAGGCTGTCAACAGCAGGGATATAGAAGTTGAACTAGGCAGCAAATTCTACGTTTAGCGTTAAAGGTTTTTGCCAGCTGCTAGAATTTATTAAGCTGGGTTCCCACGGTGCGTGATTTTGCGGATCATCACGCACAGCCGACGACCAAGGACGGCCACGCACACAGACAGAGCTCATTCAACGGTGCGTGTCGGTCTGTGTAGATATTTTGATACTTACATTTCAAAATGCAAACTGAAAGAGAACGTATCGTCGCTCTCTTTCACTTTGCACCGCACCTTTGAAGTTACCCCCTCGCGACGGATACCGGCGCACCGCCACAGACGCCCTATGCTACCGCGGACGAGACCCTTCCCACGGTGTGTCGTGCGAGCTGGTCCGCGTCTGTCCGCGTTATCCCGGACCGTGGGTAGCTAGCTTAACGGTTTGTATCGGCTGCTAGTATGAATTAAAGTTACACACCTCAGGATATTTCGTAGTTCCCAAAAACAGCATATGTTCACAGAAATGTGCCAGTCCTGGCAATTCTTCTGGGTCGCTTAGATAACCTGTAAATTAAAGAAACAATTACTATACATTATTGTTTTTGCATGGAACCCTAATTCTTTTTCTAAAATAAAAGTTAGCCTATGTTATGCCAAAGACTCGTCAAAATCGGTTGAGCTGTTTCGGAGATTAGCCGAAACAAACAGCCAGACAAAACATTTTTTTTACGGTTTGTTATAAGTGCCTTATACCTAGTTTCATAAGCATTCAGTAAAAGCGTTGTTAATTTGATATTACAACAAACAATTAAATTTTATTATTTTTTATAGCATTTTAGAACATATAGATGTAGAGAAGATATACATAATATAATGTACTTATAGATAACTTACCAACATTGACATCTAGGGCTGCGGCTGACTTGTCAGTGGTCATATCACTAACTAGGAGCACCCTCAACCGGTTTGATAGCACCAAACCCCTGGAAAGACATAGCTTAGTGGTAACATTATCTGCCTAGCCTTTTCCCAAATATGGTCGTATACAGAAAGAAAGCTGGCAGCCTATATCAGCGCTTATAGGAACTGGTCCATGCAGGTAACCGGCGGCGCAGGCATTTATATGAACAAGCGCCGATAAGCGCCGAACTTCACCGACAAGTTGGTTGAAATCTACCAGCGCCGATAAGCGCTGATAGATCGCGCCGGAAATATCATGATTGGAGGCATAATCAAATATCATGAGTGGAGGCTTGTGACGTCACTTGTGGGTAAAAAAATGTACTGACATGTGATGTCACACGAGTTTACGAAGCAGTCTTCATCTTCTGTTTACGTGAAAAAAGAAAAAAAATTGTGTTACTGTTTCTGGAAATCTATCCGACGGACAAATTAGATTTTCTTTTTTGTCCGATCCCCTATTATTGAATGTTGAAAACGAATACGCGCGGTTGAACGAAATGTGATAGAAACGGAAAAAGATAAATCTTTTTTCATTGAGATTAGAGAAAATTCATTGATCATACCTGTAATCCCTTTTATCCTCCTGTGATTTACATATATTATCATATCGTTTGGAGACCCCCGACGAGTCCACACCCCCTCCGGGCCCCACTGGGTCACTTATACTCGGAGTCCCCTGCGGAGATGAGTTACCACTCTTCGGAGAGAATTGAGACGACATACTTGAAATTTTTCTTTTGCTTCCACTGTAGCTGTGGACAAATAATAAAGTTAGGAATATTGTTGCCATGCCTGTTTACTTTGTGACTGGGACTGCAGCTTCTTTTTATTGTTGCATAAATTAGTGTTACAAAATTACGAAAATGTTATGCTAATTCATTCAATCAAATCAATCAAAATATTTCATTTCACACAGGCCTACATGGGCACTTGTAAAATGTAAAGAAAGAAAGAAAGAATGAAAAATGATTTATTGGTCTGGTTTAACAATATTTTCATTCTACAGCATTAGTATTTAGATAATATGGGGGGACAACGTAGGCCACCACCATAGGCCACACTGGGGCACCACTGCTCTCATATATAAAACTAGTGCCATGCCCTGGCTTGGCATGGGTACAAAATATATACTAAAACGTTCCCCTTGAATCACTCTATCTATTAAAAAAACCCACATCAAAATCTGTTGCGTAGTTATGAAGATCTAAGCATACATAGGGACAGACAGCAAAAAGCGACTCTGTTTTATACTATGTAGTGATAGTGATACCATCATCCAATGGCAGAAAACTTTACCAATTAATTACTTCTATTTCTATTTATCTTCAGGGACGCCGGCAGACACCAGACGGGCGATCAGTCCTTTCGTTGTGGATTATTTCGCCCAGTTCCCCAAATTTTTTAATTACTTGGACTTGCACAAAGGTACAGTGCGATCAAATTATCTTGGCAGCTCCGAACTTCGTGCAGGTCATTTTGTTACAACGAATGTATAAAAGTGTTATGATATTTATTTTATTTGTATTTCTCACTGTTTAAATTAGATATTTTCTGATCGTTTAAGTATTGGTTTATCTGGCAATAACAGTTTTATTCCCAAGTTTACATGCGTAAAATTTCGCAAAGCCTATGTTCAGAGCTGCCAAGATAATTTGATCGCACTGTAAAAGGTATTGAAACTGCAGATGGACCCTAGTGTCATTATAATATTAATAAAATAAAAGTTTACAGTATAACAATGAACATGATATTTCCGAGGCCGAGAAGATTAGGGTGATCTTGAGACGGCAATAAATGATCAGAATATTAATATGTTTACATTTCGTTTCAAAAACACCCGAACAAACTCGCCGCAACTCTCATCACGTATAGCTACCAAAAAAGTCTGAAGAGAAAAGACATTCTTTATAAGATATCAAGTAATACGACTTTGTGAATAAGAATTAAGAGTAGCTGTTCTCGCTGGAGAGGGCACTCGACCTGCCAAGAAGCCCACAAACCATCTGCGCAAAGTTGGATAACTGATTGCAGATAAGCACAGAAAAAAAAAATGTTTACATTTAAAGAGGTAACAGCTGCTACCAATAAACAGTCACAAAAATAATATAGAATCATACCGTGCCTATTGAAAGTCAAGTACATTTATCTATGAATATCTTGAAGTATCACTAGAACTTGCATCGCGACTCCACCTAGGTACAGTACGGTAGATTTTTGAGTCTATTATATCCCCTCGACCCACTGACCTATCGTATTATTTACTTAAGACAAATTACAGGGGGGACTCTATCGGCCATCCTTTTGAAGATACACTAGAAATAGCTACTTACATTCGAAAGATTTGTAAATTTAAGCGAATTTCTTCCTTAAGTAAATATACAAGGCAAAATGAAATAAATGACACTGTCAAATAGATAAATTCCAACAAGAATCCCTCAGAGACTGAGATTTATAGAAATAAATATTTTGAAATCCTAACCTATTTGTTGACACACGGTGTAATAACGGAGAATAGTACTGGATCCCCAACCAAAAAATTCTTCGTGGTGCCAGCTTGAAAGTGGTAAAGTGAATTTATGTTTATTTTGAATTTAATTTATAAAATGCAGTACTTTGAAATTATTCATAGAAACTATCGACCGATTTGAAATGTCAGAGGGTAAGATGGATAAATTACGTAACAGACTCTTCCTGTAAAGTCATTCAGCAATGAAGTGCGTCTTTAATTAATTGGATTATAATGTCAAATTTTACGTTTAGTTAAACGTAGAATACAAAAAAACGTAAGCCTCCCAGACTTGTATTGCTTGCTTATTTTTGCTTGCATGGACCTAGAAAAAAATTGGTTGTTTATTATCGTAAAATCAAACTTTGGCCAAAATATTCATCACGTTTATAATCTTTCTCGAATCGATTATGTACTCAGATTTTATCCGACCCTTCCGACCACAACCTGAATAGCGCTGTGGTCGGTTTTGAACTTTTGACATTTTACGTAAAAACTGACAGCTCGAAACTTGTACTTGTTTGTTTGACTTTGATTTTTGCTATTCGAAAGAGCGGTTCGGTGTCAAAAGGCGTTTGTGGCGAGTACATGTTGTTTTGGTTCTCGCACTGATTTTTGGCTCTTTCTCTGCTTTTTTTGGTGGTTTTTGGGTTTATGTAACGTGTTTGTTCTTGTCCTGTGTTTGTTTTTGTTTGTGTACGTGATCTTACATTTGGTAAGTTTTTATTCTTATATTTTATTCTACCGGCCACTGGCCTATGCGGTCTGACAATGGCGGATGACGAGCGGCCTCCTGGTCGCCCGCCAGACCCCCCTCATCCTGATCTGCAACAATCGCAAGACTTATTTACTCATGCGCCTATTCTGACGGCTCCACTGTCTCAATTTGAGACAATGGAAGTAGAAATAACTTCTCAAAAGAGGAAACTCATTGACAATCACAATAATGCCACGGACGAAAACGCTTCAGCGACTAAACGCGACCGGGTCACGGCCCCGTCGTTGATCTCACGCACAAAATACTCGCATTTAGATAGTCATCCATTTTTAGTCTACGCATCGCTTAACGAATCTGATCCAAGCTCTGGCACTACCCTCCATCCTATAAAATTCGGTCAATTAGTACAAAAACTTAATATTGTGAATATTGTTGATGGTGGTATAAAGAAAATAGGAAGAAACAGGGTATCAGTAGAGTTCAAGGCCCCGGAAGATGCCAATGCATTCATTGACAATGAATCGATGAAACAAAAAGGTTTCACGGTCATGATTCCTACGTTCAACATCACCAGGATGGGTGTTGTGAGGGGCGTCCCTACTGATTGGACTGACATTGAAGTCTTTGATGCCCTGAAGTCCCCACTTGGTAAGGTGTTGAAGGTGAGGAGATTGAACCGCAGAGTTTCAAATGATGGGAAATCGGAATGGATTCCTACACCGAGTGTAGTAATCACATTTGATGGTCAGAGCCTCCCGGATCGAGTTTTTTGCTGCTTCAATTCCCTTCCAGTTGAGATTTATAATTTTCCCACTGTCCAGTGCTTCGGGTGCTGCAAATATGGACACACCAGGACTCAATGCCGGTCAAAGCCACGGTGTTACCGCTGTGGTGGTGACCACTTTGGGGATGGGTGTTCCATTGAAGAGCCTAAGTGCTTCTATTGTACAGGTGCACACCCTGCGAACAGTCGTCAATGCCCGGAATACGTGCGTCAGCGTAACATCAAGTCCACCATGGCTAAGGATAACATACCTTATTCTGAAGCAGCCAAACGTCACGCCCCCTCCTACCGATCTTTTGCAGACGTTACGGCGTCAGCCCCTCCTGCACTGACTATCCACCAGACTCTTAACCATGATCCCCGTCCTCCCCGTCGCCCAATTCCTAATTATACTTCTCATTCCCAACCCCCTACTTCTTCCTCCATCAAGAAACTTATTACTTCCCGCCCAAAGGCCTACACACCCCCCCATCCTGGTTATGACCGTAGGGCCCATCAGGATATTATTAGCAGTTATTCCTTCCCCCCCTCTCCTAATGGTTGTGCTCTGATGGACCACCCTCCCACTCATAATGAGAATGAAGAGACCCTGAACACTATTATTACTTTGCTCTCCACCTTACTCTCAAATTACGCATTACCTGACCACGTAGCTGACAACATAGTCAATAAAATTAAAAATCGTAACATTCAATCTCATGCAGTGGAACACCAGAAGCGCACTCCCCAAAAAACACGAAATCTGCCACCTAATTAATTTATATAAACCTGCAATTTTTGCAATCTCAGAATCGTGGTTAACTCCACGACTCCATTTTAATTTCCCTGGCTATAGCACTCTCCGGGATGACCGTTCTGACGGTTATGGCGGGGCTGCTATGCTAGTGAACAATCTTCTTTCTTTCTCCTCTCTATCCCTGCCTCCCCACGGAGATGAGATTAATGCTGTAGGTGTTAATATCCTTGGCATTAATTTTATATCTGTCTATATTCCCTCCCCCAATCCCTCCTGCTTTCAATACATTCATAATATATGTTCCTCACTGAATCCTGTTATAATTTTGGGTGATTTTAATTGCCATCATTCCCTGTGGGGTTCTGACCATTCTGATCTCCCTGGTTTTGAGTTAGTTGATCTGTTGGAAGACTTGAGTTTATGTGTTGTCAACGATGGTTCCGTCACTCGGCTGCCTAGACCTGGCCAGAGTAGAAGCTGTGTAGACCTTACCTTGTGTTCAGCTAGTTTGTCCGCCCAGTTGGAGTGGAAACGACTAAACCTCACGCATGGTAGCGACCACTACCCAATATGCACTACACTGATCAATAGGTCCTTACCTCAAAGGGATAACCCCCCTCTTTTAAAATACAGACTTACTGGCGCGGACTGGGAATTGTACACTCAAACTCTTGAGGATATAATTTCCACTTTGCCCCAGGTTTCCCCAGTCAACTTAGAGGACTGCATATTGAAATTTTCTGGTGCAATTTCTTCTGCCGCGGATGACAACATACCGCTTAAAAATTCAGCCTCCGGAAAAATATCATCTCCGCCCTGGTGGGATCGGGAATGTACCAGCATGGTTAAATCTCGAAATGAAGCGGAACTTAAGTATGCTCAAAATATGTCCTCTGAAAACCTGATCGAGTACAACCGGATTAGTGCCAGGTCTAGGCGCCTACTAAAAAAAAAAAAAAAAGAAGGATGGAAGAAATTCTGTACTTCACTTTCCCCTTCAACCCCTTCCTCTCTTGTTTGGCAAAATTTCAAAAGATTTAAACGTGGCTGCTCCGTCCGAAACTACTCATCTATGCCTGATGACATTGCAGAACCTTTCTTGAGGAAACTTGCTCCTCCTTTCGCTCCTTTTTTGGGAGAATGCCCTTCACCTTCTGGGGGGGGTGAAATTTCCAATGACCCCTTAGATGCTCCCTTCTTGTTAAGCGAACTAGATGCAGTGCTCAAACACGTTCACGATTCCGCCCCAGGCATAGATGGCCACCCATATTCGTTTTTTAAAAAATTGGGGTCCCACAGTCGCCGATACCTTTTATCAATAATCAACGCATGTTTTACTCTCTCCCATATCCCTGATGCTTGGAAAACGCAACTAATAATTCCCATTCTAAAACCAGGGAAAACACCTGACTGCCCTGAAAACTTTCGACCCATTGCTCTATCCCCTGTTATAGGTAAAATCCTTGAACACCTTCTAAAAAACAGGTTGGAGTGGTTAGTTGAAAGCCGAGGTCTTCTAGCAAAAACCCAGTTTGGGTTCCGAAAGGGAGCTAGCACAATGGATAGCATTGGACTATTTATGACAGATGCCCGGATTGCCTTCAGCAAAAATGAGTCAGTTCTAGCGGTCTTTCTTGACATTTCAGCAGCTTACGACAGTGTCCTTCTTTCCGTACTCAGAAGTAAATTACGCCAGCTGAGTATCCCGGTAAAGATACTTAACTGTATCTGTAACTTGTTGGCAGGACGTAGTGTTAAACTCCATGTTCCAGGAGAATCATATGACCCCAGAACTGTTTGGCGTGGGCTACCCCAGGGTTCAGTACTAAGCCCTCTTTTATATAGTATTTACACCTCGGATCTTCACAAGTCCCTTAATAACGACTGCCAGATTTTACAATACGCAGATGACCTTTGCTTATATATTCCTACCTCGTCTGTGGAAATTGCTACGGAATCCATGCAAATATCCCTTAACTCCCTAAACCAGTGGTTAATCTCTCATGGTCTTAGCTTATCAGCTCCTAAAAGCTCCGTTGTAGTTTTCTCACGTAAACGTCTAACACCCAATGTCCACCTTGAAATTGAAGGATCCCCGATCAATGTTGAGGATAATGTGAAATTCCTTGGGGTAATTTTGGACTCTAAATTATCTGGTGTCTTTCATCTCAATTATATAATCAGTAAATGTGAGAAGAACCTTAATATGCTACGTGCTCTAGCGGGTGTTTGGTGGGGGGCCCATCCCTTTACTCTCAAACTCATATACAATGCTACAATAAGAAGTTTACTGGACTATGGGTCTTTCCTCCTGGAACCCTGTGGTAAGGTTGCATTGGCCAAGCTGGAAACCATTCAGTCGAAATCCCTCCGCATTGTACTAGGTTGTATGAGATCCACTCCTACCAACGCACTGCAAGTTGAGAGTGGCGACCCTCCCCTTCTCCTCCGTAGACAATATCTAGCCGATAAATATTTGTACAAGGCATATCTTCTTAGTGATCACTTAGTTCTTTCTAAGCTTTCCTCACTAGATAATTTATGTAGACAAAGCGACTATTGGAAACATAAAGACCCCCCTTTGATCCTTAATTCATTTAGGAGTATCCGGAATATGGAAAATAATTCTCCCATTCCTCAGTGTAATAAATTCCCACTTTACTCATGTCCCTATGAAATTCTTAATTTTGTTCCAAAGATCACTCATATTGGAATAAATAAGGACACCACCAATGCTAATGACCATTTTCTTTCGACTGTTAATAACAAATGGCCTGATCACTACAAATTTTATACAGACGCTTCTAAATTGACCTCTGACGGTAAAACAGGCATTGCTGTTTATAATCCCAACTCCCAGATATTCCTTCAGTTCCAGTGCCCTCCTGAGTCTTCGGTTTTTACCGGGGAGTGCATTGGAATTTTGGAGGCGTGTTTATTTATTTCCTCCCATTCAGCTATTACAAAAGCAGTCATCTTTTCTGATTCAAGGAGTGCTCTGGAGGCAATAGTTAAAAATTCATTTAAAGATAACCTACGTAGCCCAATTATAGTCGAAATCAAAACTGTCCTACATTCTTGTTTAAAAAAAAACATTGAGATAATATTAGTATGGATTCCTAGTCATATGAATATTAAGGGCAATGAGCTGGTAGATATAGCAGCTAAAAATGCGGTCAGCAGCAATCTGGCAGATAAAAAACATTATGCTGTCCAGGTCTATGACTTGATTCACAAGGCCAAAGCAGATCTTTTTAAATCCTGGCAAGTTCACTGGTCTCAATCTTCCAAATTAAAGGCTAGCCTGTTTGCATCTATTCAACCAACCATCCCCCCCAAGCCCTGGTTTTATAAATACAAAGAAACATCCAAAACCGTCACATCCGTTATATGCAGAATCCGTATTGGCCACTGCTGTACCCCAGTTTTTCTCCATAAAATTAGGGTCCGCGACAGTTCTTTGTGTGAGTGTGGGCTGGATGATGGTACTTTAGATCACATATTTTTAAATTGTCCTTTGAATGATCTTTCCTCGTTTGATAAAGTTATTAAAAAATTGAACATCCAAAAACCCATTAATGTCCGTCACCTCCTCTCATTTTTCCCTAATCCCCAAATTATACGTGCTTTTATTAAATTTATTTCTAATAACAATATTAAACTCTAATTTATTTATTATATATATTGTTTAGATGTATAAACATATTGTATCTTACTAACTATTACTAACTTTTATGTTTTGTGTTTGTTTCAGGGCTAAAAGGATTGCCACAAAAAGCTCTGTAAATATTTATTTAATAAAATTCTCATGTACAGTCACTACGCGACACTGGCAGAAATTGCCGTAATCTTCGGCAGATTGCCATAAACAAAAAAAAAAAAAAAAAAAAAAAAAAAAGAGCGGTTCGTGAATTTAATCATATTTTCAATGTTTTAACGATGTACAGTGATTCAGGAAATACAAATTAAAGAACTTGAATATCCAGGTAATTAACGCCTTGTAGAACTTAGTCTTTATATACTTTTCTCAAAGATTTAAATCTATCATCATCATCCACAGCCCGAACTCACCCACTGCTGGGTATAGGCCTCTCTTTTCTTGTGCCATTCTCCGCGGTCCTGTGCTAGCCTCATCCAGGTTTTGCCCCCGATGGCAATTATGTCGTCTGCCTATAATATAAAATAAATCTTTATCTACTGTGATAATGCTAAGAATATTTATAGTTTTGATAAAGTTGAGGATTTTGGTGGTAAGTATTTAGCCGGTCAGCAAGGTAGAAGACGTTTTTAAAGTTATTTCTAAATTTCGATTGAAATATTTAAAAGGCATAGTGCGTATCTACAACAAAAAATAACAAACATAATAAATCGTTTTTACTGAGCCACCCCTGCTCGAGTCCTTTCTTGACAGGGATAAATCTTATCAGAAATTCGTAGTAAAAAACTATCTCTAACAGCCATTAAGTTTATTGGTTTATTTAAAGAAAAACATGTAAAATATGACAAGAAAAGAAATCCGCCCCTAATACGACCCACTGGCCTAATAATCCAGGCTATTGTACAGACAAAACACAAAATAAAATAAAAATAAATATATTTACAATTAGAAATGATAAAAATATTAAATACTAGCTGTTGCCAGCAGCTTCGCCTGCTACTACTCGATAATTATCCCACGGGAAGATAAAATCGGGATAAAAACTATCCTATGTATTAATCCAGGTTTAAATAAACTATCTGTACGAAATTTTATCCATATCTGTTCAGTAGTTTTTGCGTGAATGAGTAACAAACATCCATCCATACATACTTACAAATGTGTTTAAGTATAATATTATAATTTAGTAGAAAGTAGGTTTTTTTTTTAAATAACAAGAAAACATATTCTAGAACAAGGAATAATAAAAACCATCTTTTGTTTAATCTCTCATAGAAATGCAAACATCTATAAGATGAGCGTTTTTACTTAATTTACAGGATACTCACAACACAAGAAACTTCCCCATAATGTTATTACTTCAGAAAATCATTGGATTTTACACATAAGCATTTTACGAAACTGTGCAGTGAAAAATAGTTAAAGCTTCAAAAAAACAATAATCTACCGCAATGACGTCACAGCCCAAAGTATCTCCTGAAGAACCAAAACTGGTACAAGTGTTGGATAGAGATCCACTGACAAACTATTTAGGCCCTTATTGCGAGCGAATGATCGATTCTGGAGAACCTCTGGACTCCACAGTCACAATGGATACTGCGGAGCCTCTCGTGTCTGTGATTCTATCAACAAATTCAGAAGTTGGCTCTGAAACTACCATTACCATGACTACTATCAAGGAAGAACCGCTTGAGCTCGAAAACGATTTTGAAGAAGAATTTGAGGGACAGTTAGAAAGTAATCTCGTTAAAGAAGAACCTTCGACTTCCGAGTTATCTCCTATGGAAGCTAATACGTAAGCATATTATGTGTTTTCATGCTTAGAAAATGTCGGCTTCCAATCTGAATAACAGTATATTTTACATGGAGCAAAGGCCTATCTTACCTCTGCAACCCAGTTAGCACACTGCAGCCTCGACATAAAGGGCTAAGAAGAAACATGCGCTCTGCCCAAGAGCGAGAGGGGTTATTTGACCATTTTCAACACTCAAAAAAAAATTTTTTTTAAATGATTCTGGATTATGTTTCTTGTTTCTTTCAGGTCCCATTGGAACTTATGGAGACTATCCACGGAACTACAAACAAATGAACAGTGCATTAAGTTTGCCGAAGACAGAGGTTTAATACCTACAGAGAAATTATGTCGCTACCACAAAAAGCCTTTGCATTTCATATCCAAGTTGGGTTATCTAGGCGTATATCGCTGCAGGAGGATTCGCTGCAGAAGTAAACGCGTAAGCAGAACGTCTGGCACCTGGTTTGAAAATGCTAAATTACCAATCACTACGGTATTCCAAATTATGTTCATGTTTAGCCATAAATCTACTTATCATGACGTTCAGGTGTACACTAAAGAAGATGGAGTTACAGTATCGAACGGTACGATAACAGCTTGGTTTACACAATGTAGAGAAACAATCATGGTGTATCATTTGGAACATCCGGAAGCAGCACATAAGATTGGAGGTCCCGACAAAATAGTCTACATAGAACAATCTAAGGTAGAAGAGAGAACAATTAGAATCCGTCAACATATTCAAGGGCAATGGGTAGTTGGGCTAATGGAGAAAGGCAACGATGACATACGTTTAGAAATATGTCCGGATGATATAGAATCTCTGAAGATGCTTATACCATTGATAGTGCAGAAACATATTGAGGTTGGCACCGAGATCCGTACGGACTCCTGGATAGCGCAACACTGTCACCCGCAACATGGTTTTAAAAATAAAACCGTTACTGAAGATGGAACGAGTGAAAGAGAAATTCCTTTAGAACCGATGGATAGCAAATGGAGAAGGTTTAAATACTTATTGAAAAAGAAACAGTCTCAAGGCAACTTCACCGAATGGCTCGTTGAGCACTCGTGGAGAAGAAATATTAGGATTTCGAATAAATGTCCTTTTGAAGAGTTGATTAAAGCTGTGCACTATAGTTTTTAATTTCCTTTGAATTAATAACGATTTTTGATGTGTGTTTGTAAATTAGTAGATGAGGCTGGTGTATCAATGATTGATTTGCAAAAAAGGATGTTTACCAAACGACACTAAAAGTGGAAAATAACCTACCTACTCTCGGAAGTCGGATAATTTTGCAAAAATGGTTTAATATTTTAACCATTGTTTGAACTCATTATAATTGAAAATGCTAAATAAAGAATTTTTAAAATCTAACTGTGACTATTTACTTAAATGCAAATAACCTCTATATTCCGTATAGAGGGCAACTCATGCCCAAATTCAGGCTTTTTTTCAGCTCCTGTGATGTGCAAAGTAAGGGCCTAAAATATATAATATAGATAGCTAGTTGCTAAACTGCCTTAGTTTGTTCTCAACAATTTGTGCTTGCTAACGCGATATCTACCTCTTTTTATTTATAATATCATTGATGCAGACACTAACACGTTCATTTATTGCCACATAATCGCGTCTTCGTTATGGCTTCCGTCCACCGTTTTCGCGGGCTAGTGGACGGTGAATACCGGGCTAGCTCGCCGTCCGCGTCCGTCCGTCTTATGACGACGACCGGTTGTGTCGACGGCGCATTCCACGCGCGCCTCAAATACCTAGATTATTTTTCCCCTCATTGATAGTAACTGCGTCTGTGACCCTATTAACGCAATGAAGGCGCAGATAAACGACTTTTAATGATTTTATATTGAACATCACGTCTAAACTCCTAGTCTTATTTCTTTGAAAAAAATATGAAAAAAAATATTTTTATTCATAATTTGATATTTGAAAATGTGAAATTATATTTTAATAACATAGTGTAATTAATTTGTAAAGTATTGTCTAACGTGGACAAAAAAACGATAATCACGCTAAAACTATGGGGCGTATTTACATGAAACTTTAATCATATAAAAGACAATTTAATGACCCATATTTTAGTATACGGCTTTTATTTGTATTGTGTTTGATAAATCAAGGTGGGTTGTTTTTTCGAATAATCTTGGTGCGCGTTGAAGCGGGGCTCTGGCGGGCGACGGGCGGCAGTGTATCGCTGACTACTGTCACGGTTAGACTTTTACACGGTTAAACTCCTCCCACTCGCTTAAGGGCGCGGGCAGTTAAAGTCGCCTTAATATTATGATCTGCTAAAGTGACCATTTTAGACCCAGTAAAGGTACAAGTTGGTAGCGGGCGACACGAAGCCGCAGCAGACGACGTGTCGCGTCGACACGACTAGTTTCTACGTATTTCTATGAAATTCACTCCGTAGTTACTAGTTAGCGACATGAAGCTAGCGACGCGTCGTCGAGCGGCAGACGCACGTGTCGTCCGACCGCAGATCAGTACTGCCCATAGTTTACACACGCAAAGCAGTAAAAACGATAACGATATACGCACTCGGAAGTTCGGAACCAACTGGATGACATCTGCAGTTGTCGTCTGCAGTCGGGTTCGAAATCATGACTGCAGCGACATGACGCGACGACGACGTGTCGTGACGACATGAAGCGACGACATGTCAGCTGCTGCTGCTGCGTGCAGTCGGCTTCCAACTTGTACCTTAACGAGTCCAAATCGTCTACAAAACATCTACTACGATTCTGCTGAAGCGGACATTTTAGGCTCTTACTTTGCACATCACAGGAGCTGAAAAACAGCCTGAATTTGGGCATGAGTTGCCCTCTATACGGATTATAGAGGTTATTTGCATTAAGTAAATAGTCACAGTTAGATTTTATAAATTCTTTATTTAGCATTTTCAATTATAAAGTGATTGAGCTCAAACAATGGTTAAAATATAAAACCTTTTTTGCAAAATTATCCGACTTCCGAGAGTAGGTAAGTTATTTTCCACTTTTAGTGTCGTTTGGTAAACATCCTTTTTTGCAAATCAATCATTGATAGTAATTGATACACCAGCCTCATCTACTAATTTACAAACACACATCAAAAATCGTTATTAATTCAAAGGAAATTAAAAACTGTACTGCACAGCTTTTATCAACTCTTCAAAAGGACATTTATTTGAAATCCTAATATTTCTTCTCCACGAGTGCTCAACGAGCCATTCGGTGAAGTTGCCTTGAGACTGTTTCTTTTTCAATAAGTATTTAAACCTTCTCCATTTGCTATCCATCGGTTCTAAAGGAATTTCTCTTTCACTCGTTCCATCTTCAGTAACGGTTTTATTTTTAAAACCATGTTGCGGGTGACAGTGTTGCGCTATCCAGGAGTCCGTACGGATCACGGTGCCAACTTCAATATGTTTCTGCACTATCTATGGTATAAGCATCTTCAGATATTCTATATCATCCGGACATATTTCTAAACGTATGTCATCGTTGCCCTTGAATATGTTGACGGATTCTAATTGTTCTCTCTTCTACCTTAGATTGTTCTATGTAGACTATTTTGCCGGGACCTCCAATCTTATGTGCTGCTTCCGGATGTTCCAAATGATACACCATGATTGTTTCTCTACATTGTGTAAACCAAGCTGCTATCGTACTGCTCGATACTGTTAACTCCATCTTCTTTAGTGTACACCTGAACGTCATGATAAGTAGATTCATGGCTAAACATGAACATAATTTGGAATACCGTAGTGATTGGTAATTTAGCATTTTCAAACCAGGAGCCAGATAATAAAAAAATAATAATAATAATAATAATATTCCACAACTATCACACAACGCCATCTAGTCCCAAGCTAAGCAGAGCTTGTGTTATGGGTACTAGACAACTGATAAACATACTTATATATTTCTAAATACATACATATTATAGATAAATTACACCCATGTTCTGCTTACGGGTTTACTTCTGCAGCGAATCCTCCTGCAACGATATACGCCTAAATAACCCAACTGGGATATGAAATGCAAAGGCTTTCTGTGGTAGCAACATAATATTTCTGTAGGTACCTATTAAACCTCTGTCTTCGGCAAACTTAATGCACTGTTCATTTGTTTGTAGTTCCGTGGATAGTCTCCATAAGTTCCAATGAGACCTGAAAGAAACAAGAAACATAATCATGAATCTTTTTTTTTAATTTTTTTTTGGGGTGTTGAAAATGGTCAAATAACCTCTCTCGCTCTTGGGCAGAGCGCATGTTCCTTCTTAGCCCTTTATGTCGAGGCTGCGGTATCTCTTGTGAACATCTCGCAGCCCCAACGGGTTCTTTTTTATGCTCACATTCACTCGAGTCAGTGAGAAGACCGTGGCTAGATGATAACACCACTCGGATTCTTCAAGTTAAGCAACGCTTGCCTTGTTTGTTCGGTGGATGGGTGAACATCCATTACAGTTTCCTCTGTGCCTCGAGATGTAAGTTAATCGTGGCAATCATTAAAATTTGACGATTTTTGACAGTAGTGACCCTAAACTCTGACAATGGATACTGCGGAGACTCTCGTGTCTGTGATTCTATCAACAAATTCAGAAGCTGGTTCTGAAACTACCATCACCATGACTATCAAGGAAGAACCGCTTGAGCTCGAAAATGATTTTGAAGAAGAATTTGAGGGACAGTTAGAAAGTAATCTCGTAAAGGAAGAACCTTCCACTTCCGAATTGTCTTCTATGGAAGCTAATACGTAAGCATACATATTATGTGTTTTCATGCTTAGAAAATGTCGGCTTCCAATCTGAGTAACAGTATATTTTACATGGAGCAAAGGCCTATCTTACCTCTGCAACCCAGTTAGCACTAAGTAATACAATACATCTTGGTACCACTGGTTGTCAGAGTTTAGGGTCAAAAATTACAAATTTTAATGATTGCCACGATTAACTTACTTTTCGAGGCACAGAGGAAACTGTAATGGATTTTCACCCATCCACAGACCAACCAAGGCAAGCGTTGCTTAACTTGAAGAATCCGCGCGGTGTTATCATCTAGCCACGGTCTTCTCACTGACTCAAAGTGAATGTGAGCTTAAAAAAGAACCCGTTGGGGCTGCGAGTTGTTCACAAGAGATACTGCAGCCTCGACATAAAGGGCTAAGAAGGAACATGCGCTCTGCCCAAGAGCGAGAGGGGTTATTTGACCATTTTTAAAAAGATTCTGGATTATGTTTCTTGTTTCTTTCAGGTCCCATTGGAACTTATGGAGACTATCCACGGAACTACAAACAAATGAACAGTGCATTAAGTTTGCCGAAGACAGAGGTTTAATACCTACAGAGAAATTATGTCGCCTCCACAAAAAGCCTTTGCATTTGATATCCAAGTTGGGTTATCTAGGCGTATATCGATGCAGGAGGATTCGCTGCAGAAGTAAACCCGTAAGCAGAACATCTGGGACCTGGTTTGAAAATGCTAAATTACCAATCACTACGGTATTCCAAATTATGTTCATGTTTAGCCATAAATCTACTTATCATGACGTTCAGGTGTACACTAAAGAAGATGGAGTTACAGTATCAACAGGTACGATAACAGCTTGGTTTACACAATGTAGAGAAACAATCATGGTGTATCATTTGGAACATCCGGAAGCAGCACATAAGATTGGAGGTCCCGGCAAAATAGTCTACATAGAACAATCTAAGGTAGAAGAGAGAACAATTAGAATCCGTCAACATATTCAAGGGCAATGGGTAGTTGGGCTAATGGAGAAAGGCAACGATGACATACGTTTAGAAATATGTCCGGATGATATAGAATCTCTGAAGATGCTTATACCATTGATAGTGCAGAAACATATTGAGGGTGGCACCGAGATACGTACGGACTCCTGGATAGCGCAACACTGTCATCCGCAACATGGTTTTAAAAATAAAACTGTTACTGAAGATGGAACGAGTGAAAGAGAAATTCCTTTAGAACCGATGGATAGCAAATGGAGAAGGTTTAAATACTTATTGAAAAAGAAACAGTCTCAAGGCAACTTTACCGAATGGCTCGTTGAGCACTCGTGGAGAAGAAATATTAGGATTTCAAATAAATGTCCTTTTGAAGAGTTGATAAAAGCTGTGCAGTATAGTTTTTAATTTCCTTTGAATTAATAACGATTTTTGATGTGTGTTTGTAAATTAGTATATGAGGCTGGTGTATCAATGATTGATTTGCAAAAAAGAATGTTTACCAAACGACACTAAAAGTGAAAAATAACTTACCTACTCTCGGAAGTCGGATAATTTTGCAAAAAAGGTTTTATATTTTAACCATTGTTTGAGCTCAATCACTTTATAATTGAAAATGCTAAATAAAGAATTTATAAAATCTAACTGTGACTATTTACTTAATGCAAATAACCTCTATATTCCGTATAGAGGGCAACTCATGCCCAAATTTAGGCTGTTTTTCAGCTCCTGTGATGTGCAAAGTAAGGGCCTAAAATATATAATATAGATAGCTAGTTGCTAAACTGCAACAATTGCCTTAGTTTGTTCTCAACAATTTGTGCTTGCTAATGCGATATCTACCTCTTTTTATTTATAACTAGCTGACCCGTGCCCACTTCGTTGGGCATAATTAGTCGAAAGTGTGCTAATTACGTTTCGAAAAATTCAATTTCGGGGACGTCCGCTGCGTAAGGAGCCGACCACGCGACAGCCGCGCGCGTGGGTACTTACCTCTCATATGTAAAAGGCCACGCCCCCTTCTTCCGAAGCGAGCACGAACGCGAACCGAATTAAACCCGAAACCATCGCGCGCCGTCCGCTGCTTTGGTTTTTTCTCCGATTCACTTTGCAAAACGGACTACCACGTAAAAGCCTTTTTATTTTTCGGTTTTTTATATAACCTATGACACTCAGCAATAATGTGGTTTTCTATTGGTGAAAGAATTTTTGAAATCGGTTCAGTAGATCCCGAGAATACCCCATTTTTTTGGTGGTTGAAAAATCATCGAATAACCCCCCCTCCCCCCCCGCTCTTGGGCAGAGCGAAGGGGAGTGTCAGACTTCTACTGACTGACAAAAGTGTTCCTTTTCTACCGAATTTGATTTTAATTCTTTGTTTTGTTTTTAAAGTTATATTAATTTTTGAATTTTAATGTTACACAAATTTTAATGATAGCGATGTTAGTTTTAATATTTCTTTTTGTGTAATAATTTAGATTATAAGATAACTTCACGTATTTCTTTTGCTGTGCCCGACAGGGTCCATGATTGTCACTTTTTCAAAAATGTTTACCACCTAAGCCTACATTGTGGAATGCAATAAAGAATTGAGTATTGAGTATTGAAAAACCAAACCCATGTTCCTTCTTCGCCCTTGTGTCGGAGCCGTGTTAACCTTTCGATAATCCACAGCCCCGACAGGCCCGAGATTACCCCTTACAATTTAACAAACACACAAACTTTACTTCTTTATAATATTAGTATAGAAGTATGATAGTATAGATATCATTGATGCAGACAGACACTAACACGTTCATTTATTGCCACATAATCGCGTCTGCGTTATGGCTTCCGTCCACCGTTTTCGCGGGCCAGTGGACGGTCAATAACGGGCTAGCTCGCCGTCCGCGTCCGTCCGTCTTATGACGACGACCGGTTGTGTCGACGGCGCGTTCCACGCGCGCCTCAAAGCCATAATTTTTCCCCTCTGCCCTCTACTCTTTTCTCCCGCTCTGGGCAGAGCGGTAGAGAGTGTCGGACTTCTATTGACTAAAAAACCACCCATGTTCCTCCTTAGCCCTTTATGTCGATGTTTGACACCTTACTATAGGTAATACAGTAGCGGCGCGCTGCAACAATGCTGTCGGACATGGTGGGCCGCAATCGGCGTGTCGAATACTGCAGCAGTTGATTTTGTCGACAGCTGAAGTTGGTTCTGTTGACAGCAAAGAGCTGCTCGTCTGTTTTCAGGCAGGACGACGTTTGCCAGGTCCGCTAGTCATTTTATACTTTAGTCTAGTGTGCCAATACTGGGAAAACCCCATCCTCATTCCTTTCCAACCCTGCCGGTGTTTTGCCTTCTCAGGTCAATTAGTCAGGGAGTTAAAATGTCCACAATATCAGATCATAATATGAATTGCGTTAAAAAGCGTAAAATGGTCCTTTCCTACTAATAACTGCGTCTGTGACCCTACTAACGCAATTAAGGCGCAGATAAACGACTTTTAATGATTTTAAATTGAACATCACGTCTAAACTTCTAGCCTTATTTCTTTGAAAAAAATATATGTTATACTAGACAATTTTATTCATAATTTGATATGTGAAAATGTGAAATTATATTTTAATAACATAGTGTAATTAATTTGTAAAGTATTGTCTAACGTGGACAAAAAGACGATAATCACGCAAAAACTGTGGGGCGTATTTACATGAAACTTTAATCATATAAAAGACAATTTAATGACCCATATTTTAGTATACGGCTTTTATTTGTATTGTGTTTGATAAATCAAGGTGGGTTGTTTTTTCGAATAATCTTGGTGCGCGTTGAAGCGGGGCTCTGGCGGGCGACGGGCGGCAGTGTATCGCTGACTACTGTCACGGTTAGACTTGCAAGGTTAAACTCCTCCCACTCGCTCAAGGGCGCGGGCAGTTAATGTCGCCTTAATATTATGATCTGCTAAAGCTAAAGTGACCATTTTAGACCCAGTAAAGGTACAAGTTGGTAGCGGGCGACACGAAGCCGCAGCAGACGACGTGTCGCGTCGACACGACTGGTTTCTACGTATTTCTATGAAATTCCCTCCGTAGTCCGACCGCAGATCAGTAGTGCCCATAGTTTACACACGCAAAGCAGTAAAAACGATAACGATATACGCACTCGGAACCAACTGGATGACATCTGCAGTTGTCGTCTGCAGTCGGGTACTCGGGTTCGAAATCATGACTGCAGCGACATGACGCGACGACATGAAGCGACGACATGTCGTCTGCTGCTGCTGCGTGCAGTCGGCTTCCAACTTGTACCTTAACGAGTCCAAATCGTCTACAAAACATCTACTACGATTCTGCTGAAGCGGACATTTTAGGCCCTTACTTTGCACATCACAGGAGCTGAAAAACAGCCTGAATTTGGGTATGAGTTGCCCTCTCTAAGGAATATAGAGGTTATTTGCATTTAAGTAAATAGTCACAGTTAGATTTTATAAATTCTTTATTTAGCATTTTCAATTATAAAGTGATTGAGCTCAAACAATGGTTAAAATATAAAACCTTTTTGCAAAATTATCCGACTTCCGAGAGTAGGTAAGTTATTTTCCACTTTTAGTGTCGTTTGGTAAACATTCTTTTTTGCAAATCAATCATTGATACACCAGCCTCATCTACTAATTTACAAACACACATCAAAAATCGTTATTAATTCAAAGGAAATTAAAAACTATACATGCACCGCTTTTATCAACCCTTCAAAAGGACATTTATTTGAAATCCTAATATTTCTTCTCCACGAGTGCTCAACGAGCCATTCGGTGAAGTTGCCTTGAGACTGTTTCTTTTTCAATAAGTATTTAAACCTTCTCCATTTGCTATCCATCGGTTCTAAAGGAATTTCTCTTTCACTCGTTCCATCTTCAGTAACAGTTTTATTTTTAAAACCATGTTGCGGATGACAGTGTTGCGCTATCCAGGAGTCCGTACGTATCTCGGTGCCACCCTCAATATGTTTCTGCACTATCAATGGTATAAGCATCTTCAGAGATTCTATATCATCCGGACATATTTCTAAACGTATGTCATCGTTGCCTTTCTCCATTAGCCCAACTACCCATTGCCCTTGAATATGTTGACGGATTCTAATTGTTCTCTCTTCTACCTTAGATTGTTCTATGTAGACTATTTTGCCGGGACCTCCAATCTTATGTGCTGCTTCCGGATGTTCCAAATGATACACCATGATTGTTTCTCTACATTGTGTAAACCAAGCTGTTATCGT
Organism: Diarsia dahlii; assembly: GCA_949775195.1. NCBI lineage: Eukaryota > Metazoa > Arthropoda > Insecta > Lepidoptera > Noctuidae > Diarsia > Diarsia dahlii. Next base: position 8,373,475 of record OX459217.1, on the reverse strand, counting down.
ACTTTTTGATACTGTAACTCCATCTTCTTTAGTGTACACCTGAACGTCATGATAAGTAGATTTATGGCTAAACATAATTTGGAATACCGTAGTGATTGGTAATTTAGCATTTTCAAACCAGGTGCCAGATGTTCTGCTTACGGGTTTACTTTTGCAGCTAATCCTCCTGCAGCGATATACGCCTAGATAACCCAACTGGGATATGAAATGCAAAGGCTTTCTGTGGTAGCGACATAATATTTCTGTAGGTATTAAACCTCTGTCTTCGGCAAACTTAATGCACTGTTCATTTGTTTGTAGTTCCGTGGATAGTCTCCTTATGTTCCAATGGGACCTGAAAGAAACAAGAAACATAATCATGAATCTTTTTTTTTAAATTTTTTTTGGGGTGTTGAAAATGGTCAAATAACCCCTCTCGCTCTTGGGCAGAGCGCATGTTCCTTCTTAGCCCTTTATGTCGAGGCTGCGGTATCTCTTGTGAACAACTCGCAGCCCCAACGGGTTCTTTTTTATGCTCACATTCACTTGAGTCAGTGAGAAGACCGTGGCTAGATGATAACACCACTCGGATTCTTCAAGTTAAGCAACGCTTGCCTTGGTTGGTCGGTGGATGGGTGAACATCCATTACAATTTCCTCTGTGCCTCGAGAAGTAAGTTAATCGTGGCAATCATTAAAATTTGACGATTTTTGACAGTAGTGACCCTAAACTCTGACAATGGATACTGCGGAGACTCTCGTGTCTGTGATTCTATCAACAAATTCAGAAGCTGGTTCTGAAACTACCATCACCATGACTATCAAGGAAGAACCGCTTGAGCTCGAAAATGATTTTGAAGAAGAATTTGAGGGACAGTTAGAAAGTAATCTCGTAAAGGAAGAACCTTCCACTTCCGAATTGTCTTCTATGGAAGCTAATACGTAAGCATACATGTTATGTGTTTTCATGCTTAGAAAATGTCGGCTTCCAATCTGAATAACAGTATATTTTACATGGAGCAAAGGCCTATCTTACCTCTGCAACCCAGTTAGCACTAAAGTAATACAATACATCTTGGTACGACTGCTTGTCAGAGTTTAGGGTCACTACTGTCAAAAATCTACAAATTTTAATGACACGAATAACTTACTTTCCGCCACACACACGCACATCCACAGACCAACCAAGGCAAGCGTTGCTTATCCTGAAGAATCCGAGCGGTGTTATTATCTAGCCACGGTGTTCTCTCTGACTCAAGTGAATGTGAGCTTAAACAAGAACCCGTTGGGGCTGCGATTTGTTCACAAGAGATACCGCGGCCTCGACATAAAGAGCTAAGAAGGAACATGCGCTCTGCCCAAGAGCGAGAGGGGTTATTTGATCATTTTCCACCCGCCAAAAAAGAAAGTTAAAAAAACATAATGTTTCTTTCAGATCCCATTGGAACTTATGGAGAATATCAACGGAACTACAAACAAATGAACAATGCATTAAATTTGCCGAAGACAGAGGCTTGATACCTACAGAGAAATTATGTAGCTACCACAGAAAGCCTCTGAAAGTCTCATCCAAATTGGGTAATATTCTAGGCTTCTATCGCTGCAGGAGGATTCGCTGCAGAAGTAAAAACGTAAGCAGAGCATCTGGCACCTGGTTTGAGAATGCTAGATTGCCAATCACTAAGGTATTCCAAATTATGTTCATGTTTAGCCATAAATCTACTTATCATGACGTTCAGGTGTACATTAAAGAAGATGGACTTACAGTATCGAGCAGGACGATATCAGATTGGTTTACACAATGTAGAGAGACAATCATGGTGTATCATTTGGAACATCCGGAAGCAGCACATAAGATTGGAGGTCCCGGCAAAATAGTCTACATAGAACAATCTAAGGTAGAAGAGAGAACAATTAGAATCCGTCAACATATTCAAGGGCAATGGGTAGTTGGGCTAATGGAGAAAGGCAACGATGACATACGTTTAGAAATATGTCCGGATGATATAGAATCTCTGAAGATGCTTATACCATTGATAGTGCAGAAACATATTGAGGGTGGCACCGAGATACGTACGGACTCCTGGATAGCGCAACACTGTCATCCGCAACATGGTTTTAAAAATAAAACTGTTACTGAAGATGGAACGAGTGAAAGAGAAATTCCTTTAGAACCGATGGATAACAAATGGAGAAGGTTTAAATACTTATTGAAAAAGAAACAGTCTCAAGGCAACTTCACCGAATGGCTCGTTGAGCACTCGTGGAGAAGAAATATTAGGATTTCAAATAAATGTCCTTTTGAAGAGTTGATAAAAGCTGTGCAGTATAGTTTTTAATTTCCTTCGAATTAATAACGATTTTTGATGTGTGTTTGTAAATTAGTAGATGAGGCTGGTGTATCAATGATTGATTTGCAAAAAAGAATGTTTACCAAACGACACTAAAAGTGGAAAATAACTTACCTACTCTCGGAAGTCGGATAATTTTGCAAAAAAGGATTTATATTTTAACCATTGTTTGAGCTCAATCACTTTATAATTGAAAATGCTAAATAAAGAATTTATAAAATCTAACTGTGACTATTCACTTAATGCATATAACCTCTATATTCCGTATAGAGGGCAACTCAAGCCCAAATTTAGGCTGTTTTTCAGCTCCTGTGATGTGCAAAGTAAGGGCCTAAAATATATAATATAGATAGCTAGTTGCTAAACTGCAACAATTGCCTTAGTTTGTTCTCAACAATTTGTGCTTGCTAATGCGATATCTACCTCTTTTTATTTATAACTAGCTGACCCGTGCCCACTTCGTTGGGCATAATTAGTCGAAAGTGTGCTAATTACGTTTCGAAAAATTCAATTTCGGGGACGTCCGCTGCGTAAGGAGCCGACCACGCGACAGCCGCGCGCGTGGGTACCTACCTCTCATATGTAAAAGGCTACGCCCCCTTCTCCCGAAGCGAGCACGAGCGCGAACCGTATTAAACCCGAAACCATCGCGCGCCGTCCGCTGCTTTGGTGTTTTCTCCGATTCACTTTGCAAAACGGACTACCACGTAAAAGCCTTTTTATTTTTCGGTTTTTTATTTAACCTCACAATAATGTGGTTTTCTATTGGTGAAAGAATTTTTGAAATCGGTTCAGTAGATCCCGAGATTACCCCATTTTTTTGGTGGTTGAAAAATCATTGAATAACCCCCCCTCCCCCCCCCGCTCTTGGGCAGAGCGAAGGGGAGTGTCAGACTTCTACTGACTAAAAACCAAACCCATGTTCCTTCTTCGCCCTTGTGTCGGAGCCGTGTTAACCTTTCGATAATCCACAGCCCCGACAGGCCCGAGATTACCCCTTACAATTTAACAAACACACAAACTTTACTTCTTTATAATATTAGTATAGAAGTATGATAGTATAGATATCATTGATGCAGACAGACACTAACACGTTCATTTATTGCCACATAATCGCGTCTGCGTTATGGCTTCCGTCCACCGTTTTCGCGGGCCAGTGGACGGTCAATAACGGGCTAGCTCGCCGTCCGCGTCCGTCCGTCTTATGACGACGACCGGTTGTGTCGACGGCGCGTTCCACGCGCGCCTCAAAGCCATTATTTTTCCCCTCTGCCCTCTACTCTTTTCTGCCGCTCTGGGCAGAGCGGTAGAGAGTGTCGGACTTCTATTGACTAAAAAACCACCCATGTTCCTCCTTAGCCCTTTATGTCGATGTTTGACACCTTACTATATAGGTAATAACAGTAGCGGCGCGCTGCAACAATGCTGTCGGACATGGTGGGCCGCAATCGGCGTGTCGAATACTGCAGCAGTTGATTTTGTCGACAGCTGAAGTTGGTTCTGTTGACAGCAAAGACCTGCTCGTCTGTTTTCAGGCAGGACGACGTTTGCCAGGTCCGCTAGTCATTTTATACTTTAGTCTAGTGTGCCAATACTGGGAAAACCCCATCCTCATTCCTTTCCAACCCTGCCGGTGTTTTGCCTTCTCAGGTCAATTAGTCAGGGAGTTAAAATGTCCACAATATCAGATCATAATATGAATTGCGTTAAAAAGCGTAAAATGGTCCTTTCCTACTAGTAACTGCGTCTGTGACCCTACTAACGCAATAGGGTATTTCACCAAAAAAATCTAATTAGTCCGTCTGTTAGATTATTGAAAAATATTAGATACGTGTTTTTTGTTTTATAAAATTAATAAAAATTGACGAAAATAAAACGTGTCAAAGATCATGAGTGGGGGTTTTTGACGTCACTTTGTGGGTAAAAAAGTACTAACCTTGTGACGTCACACGACCTGACACGACTTTTCGAAGCACTGTATCGTCTTCATCTTTTGTTTACGTGAAAAAAGAAAAAATACGTGTCCTTTATTTTTTTTTAATCTATCTGACGGACTAATTAGATTTTTTTGGTGAAATACCCTATTAAGGCGCAGATAAACGACTTTTAATGATTTTAAATTGAACATCACGTCTAAACTTCTAGCCTTATTTCTTTGAAAAAAATATATGTTATACTAGACAATTTTATTCATAATTTGATATGTGAAAATGTGAAATTATATTTTAATAACATAGTGTAATTAATTTGTAAAGTATTGTCTAACGTGGGCAAAAAAAACGATAATCACGCAAAAACTGTGGGGCGTATTTACATGAAACTTTAATCATATAAAAGACAATTTAATGACCCATATTTTAGTATACGGCTTTTATTTGTATTGTGTTTGATAAATCAAGTTGGGTTGTTTTTTCGAATAATCTTGGTGCGCGTTGAAGCGGGGCTCTGGCGGGCGACGGGCGGCAGTGTATCGCTGACTACTGTCACGGTTAGACTTTTACACGGTTAAACTCCTCCCCTCCTCCCTCCTGTTCCGTGTGGTGTCGGACGTAAAGAATAGCACCATCCCATATCTTCCCGTGGGTGTCGTAAGAGGCGACTAAGGGACTTACCAGAGAATGGGCAGCAGCGTTCTCTGTGTCTTTGTAACAACCATACTGCGATCGCCAACCCGCCTGCCAAGCGTGGCGATTATGGCAAACCCCCCCCAAAAATGCCTGGGGGAGGCCTATGTCCAGCAGTGGACGTCTTTTGGCTGAAATGATGATGATGAATGAAACTCCTCCCACTCGCTCAAGGGCGCGGGCAGTTAATGTCGCCTTAATATTATGATCTGCTAAAGTGACCATTTTAGACCCAGTAAAGGTACAAGTTGGTAGCGGGCGACACGAAACCGCAGCAGACGACGTGTCGCGTCGACACGACTGGTTTCTACGTATTTCTATGAAATTCCCTCCGTAGTCCGACCGCAGGTCAGTAGTGCCCATAGTTTACACACGCAAAGCAGTAAAAACGATAACGATATACGCACTCGGAACCAACTGGATGACATCTGCAGTTGTCGTCTGCAGTCGGGTACTCGGGTTCGAAATCATGACTGCAGCGACATGACGCGACGACGTGTCGTGACGACATGAAGCGACGACATGTCGTCTGCTGCTGCTGCGTGCAGTCGGCTTCCAACTTGTACATTAACGAGTCCAAATCGTCTACAAAACATCTACTACGATTCTGCTGAAGCGGACATTTTAGGCCCTTACTTTGCACATCACAGGAGCTGAAAAACAGTCTGAATTTGGGTATGAGTTGCCCTCTATAAGGATTATAGAGGTTATTTGCATTTAAGTAAATAGTCACAGTTAGACTTTATAAATTCTTTATTTAGCATTTTCAATTATAAAGTGATTGAGCTCAAACAATGGTTAAAATATAAAAGCTTTTTGCAAAATTATCCGACTTCCGAGAGTAGGTAAGTTATTTTCCACTTTTAGTGTCGATTGGTAAACATTCTTTTTTGCAAATCAATCATTGATACACCAGCCTCATCTACTAATTTACAAACACACATCAAAAATCGTTATTAATTCAAAGGAAATTAAAAACTATACATGCACCGCTTTTATCAACCCTTCAAAAGGACATTTATTTGAAATCCTAATATTTCTTCTCCACGAGTGCTCAACGAGCCATTCGGTGAAGTTGCCTTGAGACTGTTTCTTTTTCAATAAGTATTTAAACCTTCTCCATTTGCTATCCATCGGTTCTAAAGGAATTTCTCTTTCACTCGTTCCATCTTCAGTAACAGTTTTATTTTTAAAACCATGTTGAGGGTGACAGTGTTGCGCTATCCAGGAGTCCGTACGTATCTCGGTGCCACCCTCAATATGTTTCTGCACTATCAATGGTATAAGCATCTTCAGAGATTCTATATCATCCGGACATATTTCTAAACGTATGTCATCGTTGCCTTTCTCCATTAGCCCGACTACCCATTGCCCTTGAATATGTTGACGGATTCTAATTGTTCTCTCTTCTACCTTAGATTGTTCCATGTAGACTATTTTGCCGGGACCTCCAATCTTATGTGCTGCTTCCGGATGTTCCAAATGATACACCATGATTGTTTCTCTACATTGTGTAAACCAAGCTGTTATCGTACTTGTTGATACTGTAACTCCATCTTCTTTAGTGTACACCTGAACGTCATGATAAGTAGATTTATGGCTAAACATGAACATAATTTGGAATACCGTAGTGATTGGTAATTTAGCATTTTCAAACCAGGTGCCAGATGTTCTGCTTACGGGTTTACTTCTGCAGCGAATCCTCCTGCAGCGATATACGCCTAGATAACCCAACTGGGATATGAAATGCAAAGGCTTTCTGTGGTAGCGACATAATATTTCTGTAGGTATTAAACCTCTGTCTTCGGCAAACTTAATGCATTGTTCATTTGTTTGTAGTTCCGTGGATAGTCTCCTTATGTTCCAATGGGACCTGAAAGAAACAAGAAACATAATCATGAATCTTTTTTTTTAAATTTTTTTTGGGGTGTTGAAAATGGTCAAATAACCTCTCTCGCTCTTGGGCAGAGCGCATGTTCCTTCTTAGCCCTTTATGTCGAGGCTGCGGTATCTCTTGTGAACATCTCGCAGCCCCAACGGGTTCTTTTTTATGCTCACATTCACTTGAGTCAGTGAGAAGACCGTGGCTAGATGATAACACCACTCGGATTCTTCAAGTTAAGCAACGCTTGCCTTGGTTGGTCGGTGGATGGGTGAACATCCATTACAGTTTCCTCTGTGCCTCGAGAAGTAAGTTAATCGTGGCAATTATTAAAATTTGACGATTTTTGACAGTAGTGACCCTAAACTCTGACATGGATACTGCGGAGACTCTCGTGTCTGTGATTCTATCAACAAATTCAGAAGCGGGTTCTGAAACTACCATCACCATGACTATCAAAGAAGAACCGCTTGAGCTCGAAAACGATTTTGAAGAAGAATTTGAGGGACAGTTAGAAAGTAATCTCGTAAAGAAAGAACCTTCCACTTCCGAATTGTCTTCTATGGAAGCTAATACGTAAGCATACATATTATGTGTTTTCATGCTTAGAAAATGTCGGCTTCCAATCTGAATAACAGTATATTTTACATGGAGCAAAGGCCTATCTTACCTCTGCAACCCAGTTAGCACTAAGTAATACAATACATCTTGGTTCGACTGCTTGTCAGAGTGTAGGGTCACTACTGTCAAAAGTCTACAAATTTTAATGACACGATTAACTTACTTTCCGCCACACACACGCTCATCCACAGACCAACCAAGGCAAGCGTTGCTTATCCTGAAGAATCCGAGCGGTGTTATTATCTAGCCACGGTGTTCTCTCTGACTCAAGTGAATGTGAGCTTAAACAAGAACCCGTTGGGGCTGCGATTTGTTCACAAGAGATACCGCAGCCTCGACATAAAGAGCTAAGAAGGAACATGCGCTCTGCCCAAGAGCGAGAGGGGTTATTTGATCATTTTCCACCCGCCAAAAAAGAAAGTTAAAAAAAACATTAAAGATTCAGGATTATGTTTCTTGTTTCTTTCAGATCCCATTGGAACTTATGGAGAATATCAACGGAACTACAAACAAATGAACAATGCATTTTTGCCGAAGACAGAGGCTTGATACCTACAGAGAAATTATGTAGCTACCACAGAAAGCCTCTGAAAGTCTCATCCAAATTGGGTAATATTCTAGGCTTCTATCGCTGCAACAGGATTCGCTGCAGAAGTAAAAACGTAAGCAGAGCATCTGGCACCTGGTTTGAGAATGCTAAATTGCCAATCACTAAGGTATTCCAAATTATGTTCATGTTTAGCCATAAATCTACTTATCATGACGTTCAGGTGTACATTAAAGAAGATGGACTTACAGTATCGAGCAGGACGATATCAGATTGGTTTACACAATGTAGAGAAACAATCATGGTGTATCATTTGGAACATCCGGAAGCAGCACATAAGATTGGAGGTCCCGGCAAAATAGTCTACATAGAACAATCTAAGGTAGAAGAGAGAACAATTAGAATCCGTCAACATATTCAAGGGCAATGGGTAGTCGGGCTAATGGAGAAAGGCAACGATGACATACGTTTAGAAATATGTCCGGATGATATAGAATCTCTGAAGATGCTTATACCATTGATAGTGCAGAAACATATTGAGGTTGGCACCGAGATACGTACGGACTCCTGGATAGCGCAACACTGTCACCCTCAACATGGTTTTAAAAATAAAACCGTTACTGAAGATGGAACGAGTGAAAGAGAAATTCCTTTAGAACCGATGGATAGCAAATGGAGAAGGTTTAAATACTTATTGAAAAAGAAACAGTCTCAAGGCAACTTCACCGAATGGCTCGTTGAGCACTCGTGGAGAAGAAATATTAGGATTTCAAATAAATGTCCTTTTGAAGAGTTTATAAAAGCGGTGCAGTATAGTTTTTAATTTCCTTTGAATTAATAACGATTTTTGATGTGTGTTTGTAAATTAGTAGTTATGGCTGGTGTGGTGTATCAATGATTGATTTGCAAAAAAAAAGAATGTTTACCAAACGACACTAAAAGTAGAAAATAACTTACCTACTCTCGGAAGTCGGATAATTTTACAAAAAAGGTTTTATATTTTAACCATTGTTTGAACTCAATCGCTTTATAATTGAAAATGCTAAATAAAGAATTTATAAAATCTAACTGACTATTTACTTAAATGCAAATAACCTCTATATTCCTTTTAAAGGGCAACTCAAATTCAGGCTGTTTTTCAGCTCCTGTGATGTGCAAAGTAAGTGCCTAAAATGCCCGCTTCAGCAGAATCGTAGTAGATGTTTTGTAGATGATTTATTATTATCTATTTATCTTCTGGGACGCAGCGCCAGCGACACCAGGCGGTCGATCAGTCCTTTCGTTGTGGATTATTTCGCCCATTTGTAGATGATTTGGACACGGTCTGGGTCCTAAATGGTCACTTTCGCAGATCATAATATTAATTGCGTTAATAGGGTCACAGACGCAGTTACTATTATGAAAGGACCATTTTACGCTTTTTAACGCAATTCATATTATTATGATCTGACTAGCTTTTGCCCACGGCTTCGCCCGCGTGGATGTCGGTTTAACTACAAAAAAATCGATTTTCCATCCAAACTTTCATCCCCTATTTCTCCCTTAGGGGTTGAATTTCGAAAAATCCTTCCTTATTCCTAGTCTAGATTATAAAGGGAACATCTGTGCAAAATTTCAGCTTTCTAGGTCCAAGGGTTTGGGCTGGGCGTTGATGAGTCAGTCAGTCAGGACTTCTCTTTTTATTTATATAGGTAGATAAAGTGGCTATTTAGACCCCCTGACTGATTGACCTGAGAAGGTAAAACACCGGCAGGGTTGGAAAGGATTGAAAGGAATGAGGAAGGGGTTTGCCCAGTATTGGCACACTAGACTAAAGTATAAAATAACTAGCGGACCTGGCAGACGTCGTCCTGCCTGAAAACAGACGAGCAGCTCTTTGCTGTCAACAGAACGAGAAAGAGGTAACAGCTGCAGTGTTCGACACGCCGCCGCCGATTGCTTCCCACCATGTCGACAGCATTGTTGCAGCGCGCCGCTAATGTTTATTATAGTAAGGAGTCAAACAGTCGAGCAGCACTTTCCTGACAGTAGTTGTAGAAAGAAGCAAAGTTGGTCGGAGTGTGCTGTCCACGTATTGACGGGAAACTCAGAGGGGCCTTTGTTTTTTTGGTGGGTGGGAAATCATCAAATGACTCCTCCCGCTCTGCGCGGGCCGTGGTATCTCTTTCGAATAACCCGCACCCATGACGGGCGTCGGCCCTTGCGGACCCCTGGAATGTTGCTGAAATCTCTTTGAGACGCGCGACGTGAAACGTGCCGTCGACACGACCTGTCGTCGTCATAAGACGGACGGACGGTGAGCTAGCCCATTACTCAGCGTCCACAGGCCCGCGAAAACGGTGGCCGGAAGCCATAACAAGAGGGGCTTTACGCGACGTCGCGTTATGTGGCAATGAATGAAAGTGTTAGTGTCTGCATCGAATTTTATACTTAAAGATATTTAAGGTTCCGTACCTCAAGGAAAAAACGGAACCCTTATAGGATCACCCTTATCTCCGAAACTGCTGAGCCTAAAATACTGAAAAAATTACATAAATTAGTTCAAAACGTATAGATTACAGGAAAACCTATAAGAAGTCATGGTACGGAACCCTTCATGTGCAAGTCCGACTTGCACTTGGCCAGTTTTTCTTCTTAATGGAAGGAAACTGACCCCAAAAAGGAATCTAGCTAAACAACAGTTCTTTTTATTTACAGGATAACAACAATTTTATCACAAAATGGAGAGCTGGAGTGACGTTGTGACGTCATATCCGGAGACTCCTGAGCCCAAAGACTACGCCAAGGCCATCCGTTCAGCAACAATTATTCTGTCTGAAGACTTGGCTCCTTTTGAAACAGGTATGTTTGTTTTAGAGACTGGTGGGGGTATCTACATCAGCATCATTCAAAATCATAATTCTCTTGCTCTTATCCCAATAGGAATGTTAACAAAAAAATTCTAATTAGTCCGTAAGATAGATTTCCAAAAAATATTTGACACATATTTTTTCTTTTTTCACGTAAACAAACAATGAAGACGATACAGTGCTTTGAAAACTCGTGTGACGTCATAGTCTTTAATAATATAAAATAATAATAATATTCCACAACTATCACACAACGCCATCTAGTCCCAAGCTAAGCAGAGCTTGTGTTATGGGTACTAGAGAACTGATAAACATACTTATATATTTCTAAATACATACATATTATAGATAAATTACACCCAGACACAGAACAAATGATCGTGCTCATCACACAAACATTTGTCCTGGGTGGGAATCGAACCCACGACCTCCGGCATAGCAGTTAGGGTCACTAACCACTAGACCAACAGGCCAGTCTAATACATTAGTATGACATTTCTTAGCGAGCAGTGACGTCACAACCTCCCACTCAAATCTTTGACGCGTCTTATCTTAGTAATTTTTTATTGATTTGATATAACAAAAAATACGTATCCAATATTTTTCGATAATCTAACAGACGGACTAATTAGAATTATATTTTTTTTAGTTAGTCAACATCTCTATTCAGAAGACATTATTATGTTACGTCGACCCCTACACAGTTCACCCATCGTTATTTTGGTCTTCCTCTACTCTTATACCCCTAAAAACGTTCCTCACGACATTTTCCTCATTCCTCCGCATCACATGTCCATACCACGACAACCGGTTACCACACAACTTTTCAGTCACCGGCGCCACTTTTAGACTTCCTCTTATGTAGGTACTCATTTCTTACTTTATCCATTCACTAGCGGACGTCCCGCGGTTTCACCCGCGTAGATCCCGTTCCCGTGGGAATACAGGGATAAAAAGTAGCCTATGTTACTCAGGGTGAATGTAGCTTTCCAAGGGTGAAAGAATTTTTGAAATCGGCCCAGTACTTTTTGAGCCTATTCATTACAAACATACAAAAATAGGTACAAATCTTTCCTCTTTATAATATTAGTGTAGATGTAACACCACACATCCCCGTTAGCATGTTCATCTAAACACAAAATATTATACAATATTGACGACACAGTTGGCGCAGTTGAGTGATTAGACTGCTACGCTGCGTGTCGCGGGTTCGATCCCCACATGGAACAAAGATTTGTATGGTCTACAGATAGTTGTTCCGGGTCTAGGTGTTTTTGTATGTGAGTTTAAATGTTTGTAAACGCACCCACGATACAGGAGAAATTCTTAGTGTGGGGCAAGGATAAAAAAAAATCCTGAATCTCAGCCTAGTTGATGGCAATAGGCTCGCCCCCTGGCCCTACCTGGCGATATGTGGGTGTACTATTATGTACACCTCTGCCTAACCCTTCGAGGATAATAGGCGTGATATTATGTTATATTTTCTTACAGAATGGCTGGTCCAAACCCTACTGTTCAAGCCCGTTGGTCTATTCGAGACGATATCCTCTAAGCGGACAAACGAAGATTGGTTAAAAACTATAGCGGACTCATTTAAGATATTGTCTACTATTGTGGAGAAGTGCTGGGATGATGTGGAGAACTATTATAATGATATTATTGAAGTAAGTGTTTATTTATTTTGTTACATATTAATAAAAACACAAGAAATAAATAATTTATAAACACACACCAGTATCGGGTCCAAGCTACCGGTGGTCAGGGCTCCATAAAGAGGAACCTAACAATACGAGCCGTGTCCAGCCGCTTTCTGTTTTAAGCTCATGATCCAGCTGCGTAACGAGAGAGGTATTGGTCGAGGCAATTGGCAATTATGGCATTGGCTGATTCGAATATCGGCACAATGATCGCTGGGTTCACACCCCACATTTCGACAACCTCGCGAGCCAAGTCAACATACTTAATTTGTTTAACCTCTTGACTCTCACTAGGTTCACGTCGTATGGGACCGGTTTGTCAAAAATCATTGCGTGCCGGTCTGATTGATTCACCATCACTATATCAGGATTATTGGCTACAATAGTCCTGTCCGTGATAATGGATTGATCCCAGTACAGGGGCGTATTTTGAAATTTGGCGCCCCGGGCCAATAACTTTTGCCGCCCCAGAAGTTAAGAACAAAACCATGTTTTTATTTCCGTTTTTTTTTCTTTGCTTTTCTCGAGTAGTTAATCAATGAGTCGTAAAACTAAGAAACGACCTCAACGTCTGTCGAACCCAGTGTCGTGGGCCGTGGCGTGTGTTTTTCTTCTATATTTATCATTAGCCAAGAAAACTAGCTAAAATTCAAAATACTTTTTTTATTATTTGAAAATCTTACACTTCGGGTTTATTTTTGAAAGCAAAATCATTTTTTTTTTGGGTTTTGATTGCCATATTGCTAAAACTGTGTTATTGCCGTTCTGAAAAATAACAAAAACAGTGAACGAGCGAACGAGCTCAAACAATTTTGACACATCGGATAAATTACATTTTGTACAGATAGATATTTTTTTAAGAACTTATTAATGATTCAGACTTAAAAAAGCCTGCCTCGGAAAAGTAACTGATTTTCTTTTTAACATAAAAAAATATAAATATATTTTTAATACTAATGCAATGAGCGATTGGACAATGAAGAAAACTTGGCGGCAAGAGCGAGCGTAGCGAGCTAAAAAAATTTAGCATTCCAGATATGGTTAGATTTTTTTTTACCGAGAATAGCAAGCGGAGGGCGGCAGATTAGAAGGATATAGTGCTTGTTCACTTTATTTTTGGGGTGGCATACGGTAGACTGGAATATACGTAAGGCTAGTTCGAAAAACCGCCCCAGGGCGGCGCGGGCGATGAAAATACACCTCTGCTTGGTTGTCCTTATTTTTACAACGTAGTCCAGATGACAATAGTAATTATCTGATCTGATAACCATAACCTCACGATTCCGCCTTCAACTTGAATTGAGAATGTGCTAAAAAGGTGAGCAGTAAAAGTGGAATGAATGACGCCAAAGCCAAAACAAAATGCAATCGGCCAGGGGCGGCCAGGTGGATATGCCGCCCCTAGCGTACTGGCGCCCCGGGCCATGGCCCGGATGGCCCTAGGGTAAATACGCCCCTGTCCCAGTACAATGTTATATGACCATTTACATTAACTATAACATAACATTAGTTAGGGTTATTTTCAAGTGACTGGCCCAACGATGTATTGGTACCGACTAACATACAAAGATAAATAATTAATCGAGCCACAGTTTTTTTAATTGGCCACAGGATCAAACTTCTAATTTTATAACTAAGCCACGGGAAAATTATATAGCCTCTAATATACTAATTCGTCTTCTTTACAACGCCCACTAAATATTCTATAGAAAGCATCAAGTGACGATCAACATTTATATTAACTTGTCCTTGTTATTTATACATAGGCACCTAATTTACTAACTCAGCCACGGAATTTATATCTCACCACCATTTTACATTTTACAGCTTCAACACAAGGCCCTCAAAAAAATATAAATGAAGCGACCGTAGTCAACATCATTTATTATAACTTCGCATGTAAAATAATACATCACATTCTTTTATCGTGAAAATAGCAACAGAAAGATTTGGTGCGAGTGCGCGAGACGACAGCGACCGGCCATTTGCACCAATCAGAGAGCGCCAACGTATATTATATACGAAATGTCAACTTTTGATACACTTTAGATTACTATATTTACGTTAAAAATACCTATTAGTTACAGAAATGTTTTTACCATTGTCTAATTGACTAGTCACAGGCAGGCTATATGATTCGTTATTGTAAACTGAGGGAAATAGGTTAGGTTAGGTTAAAACTATGACCAAACGCGCGCGAGCCGAGCGAGCGAAGCGAGCCGTGCGAGCGAAGCGAGCGGTGCCGCGGCAGCGGCCGGCGAGCGCTACTTCCGAGTTGCTTGCAGAAATGTTTTCACAATTTATTGTCTAGTTTTCCGATAAAAATGAAGTTCTGAAGCGATTCTGTCGATAACTTTTGTAGCACAACATGTAAATAAAATCGATCTTTAGGACATTCGATACTCTGAACTTCAATATTTAGGTCATTAAGTACTCTGAACTTCTATATTTAAGCCTTTCGATGACACGACAGGAGTTTATACGTAATATTAGTGGCTTTAATATAATATTTGATGACAATTTTAATTAAATTTTGATGCTCAGTTAATGTGGCATGAGTTATAATTTGGCTTCGGCCGTCTACGAAACCGTAGTTTCGTAACCGGTTTCGATGAAGGAATAAATGTACTGAGTTAATAAATTAGAAGCTAATTGAATATTTTTTTGATGCCATATATTAATATTTTAGAAGTTTACTGTTTGAATTCATGTTACTTTAAATGCTAAAAAATAATCACGATGCTGAGTTGTATTTAGAGTGGCTTTAAAAAAGGTAACTTGTGGCTAAGATAGTATTATTTAGATGCTCGTTAATTGTTGCTGACTTAGTAATTTAGAAGGCAAGTTAGATTTTTAGATGCAAATAATGCTATTAAAAAGAAGCCGGTTTAATTAGCACTCACATACAAATATGAAATAACTCAATTTTTGTTAGTAAATAGGACCTTAAAACTAAATTAATAACATTTAATCTCCCCTCCCCACCCTCTATCTCTCTCTTATGCTCTTCTCTCTCTTTTTCATATTTCTCTTCTTTTCTTCGTTTTCTATTTATTTTTCCTTTTTCTTTGACTTCTTTTTTCATCTTACTCTTCATTATGACGATGTGCTTACTGTTCCAGCTATGCATGCTACCGTTCGACCCACAAACCCAAAAGGATGCCCTTCTATGTATGAACAGCGTGGCCAAGCACCCTTCAGCAGACTTAAGCGAAGAGGTGGTAAACAGACATGTCAGTGCCTTGGAAGAGGCTAAGACTTGTAAGGCGCCGAGGGCAATGCTTGTTGGTAAGTCAACTTTATGTAGTACAGCCAGCATCAAAAGTAGATTAACACTTCTCAAAATCTTCTTCTTATCGTGTGCGCAGTAAGGTCTAACGACCCCGCACACCCTAGTGTCAGAGTTTCTAAACCGCCTTAAGGGCCTAAGAAGGAACATGGGTGGTTTTTAGTCAGTAGAAGTCTGACACTCCATTTCGCTCTGCCCAAGAGCGGGAGCAGAATTTTTATGATTTTCCCGCCCACAAAATAAAAGGGTGTGTGGGGTCGTGTTATTTGATGATTTTCCACCCACCATAAAAAAGGAGGTAGTTACAAAGCAGGTTTTTTTATGAAAACTCGTTACTAACCAGTTATTGAAGAGTAAAGAATATTTTAAAGAATAATCTTCTGAAACATTAAAACTAATAGCTGGAGTTCTGTACATCAAATAATAATTAAAATTCCGAAATGTTAAGCTACTTCTGTTGCTGACCGTACAACATCATAGCTCAAATTCGATTGTAAATCGTTTAGGAGGAGTTACGTGACAAACACACGTACAGAATGTTCCCACTGCAGGGGCTAAGACATCCTCTCTAGGAGAGGGATGGGCTATAGCCCACCACGCGTGCCCAGTGCGGTTTGGTAGATGTCACAATCATGTCTTCGAATTTTTTGGTTCTAATGCGCCTACCACACGCTCACACTTCCCACAGTCTTGCCTGCGCGATTACACGATGCACACAGTACATCGCGCGTGTGGTTTGTAATGGTAATACAGTTTTACCAACCATACGCGCGATGTTCTGTGAAGTGTGAACGAAAAGTGTGGTGAAGCTTGAGCGTGTAGTAGGCCCATAAGACATGCCGATTTCCTCACGATGTTTTCCTTCACCGTTTTGAGAGCAGTGGCGATAAAGTAAAATATATATTAAGATATATTTCTTATTCCAGGTACTATATGCAAGTATCACCCTGAGCTAGTACAGGAACAATTCACCAGAATATGGCGCATTTATCTCAACATGCTTCAAGCAGCAAACAAGACGGTAAGAAGTATTTATGTAATTATTTTGTTTACAAAGATAGACATTTATTCGTAGGATGCCTACCGTAGGCACAAGGTTTTATATAAAATGGTATGGTTCACGACATATCCGTCGCTAGACGCGGCATACGATTATTTACATTGGTAACACTTGATAATAAAATATATTTTTTTGTACGCACATATGTCTCTCTTGAGCCCTGACTGCTAGCTAGCGTAGCTTGCATATCTTAATTTTTTTTAAGAAATATTTAAAAATGTATAAAATGAAGTAGTTTTTTTTGTTAGCCCGTATTGTCCCTCCTGGGCAAAGGCCTCCCCCATTCCTTCCACTTCGTACGATGGTGTGCTTCTTTTCGCCAGTTGGCGAGAAATCCATCCAAGGCGTCCCACCATCTTCTCTTCGGACTGCCGCGCGCGGCCCTGTCTAATAGGGGATCGGACTGGGTCAAAATAATATGATTCTGTTTAGTCCGTAAGTTAGATTATCGAAAAATATTGAATACGTGTTTTTTGTTTTATCAAATCAATAAAAAATGACGAAGATAAAACGCGTCAAAGATCTTGGAGTGGGTCTTGTAACGTCACTTGTGTCGTCAAAATGTACTATCATATGACGTCACAAGAGTTTTCGAAGCACTGTATCGTCTTCATTTTAAGTTTACGTGAAAAAAGAAAAAATACGTGTCCAATAATTTTTGGAAATCTGTCTGACGGACTAATTAGTTTTTTTTTGTCCGATCCCCTATTGTGTACTTAATAATAATAAACACATGAAAAAAAATATATGGAATGACAGATGTTTTAAAAATTTAACCACCCGGACTCGTCGCTCAGTTCCGCCTCGCCGCCGTTAGACCTCGGATTCCTGCGAATTTTTCTTTCCACTTGTGCGTCACCAGAGAAGAGGCCGGCCACCGAAGAGCCTGGGACTTAAGGGCCAACCGACCCCGAATCAGGCCGCTACCAATGATTATGTGCAGCACAAGAAATGGACTCAATCAATAAACGAAAACGCCATGCGCGCATACTACGGGTCTATAGAAGGGGGAACCAACCTCACTGCGTACTGTATTAGGAGGATAAATGTTAATGTTTATTTCGCAAATAGGTTTTTACAAACACTTTTACAAATCACTTTTTTATGGGGCCGGTGTTTTGCACCCGACTACTCTGAGAAGAAACATCCGAAACAACTCAGAGGTCATAATCTCTTTTAAGGTCCAGACATAATCTTGGTATACACACATGAAGACTATGCGGATTAGTGTCTGAGATGGTATTTTGAAGAAAGCACCACACAACGCTGTGTTTGTTCCAGGACGATGAACCAAACCTATTGAACCTTGAAATGCTGGAGCAGATGGAGGCCATCCAACCCAATCTCATGTTGGACGAGGCAATAAATTTTAGGGTGCGCTCAGAGGTCTTGAGGAACCGTTTCTTAGAGTCCTTGTGAAAAAGCCCAATGTCGACTTGAAGTCACCTGGAATGAATGCACAACTTCTGACTCAAATGGCGCAATAGTTCACACACTTGCCTGGCATCCCAATTCCAGTCATCCTAAAGTGGCGTCCCTACCGCAGTTTTTAACCACAGGTTACCCACCTGCTCCATAACTCCAGTAGTCCTGCGGAACCCAAGAATTATAGACCGTTCACGTGTCTGTTCAAAGCTTCTTTTTTACAACCATTTTGAGAGCGAAAATTAATACACACATTGAGAAAAACTCTATTATGTCTGCCTCTCAAAATGGATGTAGGAACGGGTCCCGCGGTACTGAGGACCTACTCCTCATCGACATGGCCATTAGCCAACAGGTTTGACAATCCCGCAAGAATCTGTCGACATGTTGTATAGATTAGCTTGTTTTGTTTGTTAGGTTGCAGTTTCGTTTGTTTATTTGCAGATAAAGTTTTAGTTGCAGTTTATTTGTTTTTTTTTTTAGATACTAGCCAACTAATGCCGCTTATGTTCGACCTCTGTGACGTCTCTCACTACACGTTTCTGTCTAGTCCTGAATCCTCTAAGCACATTGCTGGAGGATTCAGGTCTAGGCTACCGGTTGAGGAGAAGTGCTCAGGTCATATCTCACCTTTACATGGATGATCTGAAACTCTTTGCCCTCAAAAAATTGCGACGCGACTGTCGGAGCTATTGAAAGTAACTGAAACTTTTAGTAGCACCATCAGTATGGATTTTGGTGAGGACAAATGTGGAGCCATGATAAAAAAAACCGGCCAAGAGCGTGTCGGGCCACGCTCAGTGTAGGGTTTCGTAGTTTCCCGTCCGTCACAATAAGTGTTCCCACTTATGAGTTTAAAGGTGGGTATCCATTATGCAAAATGATTTTCCTAGAAAGTCCTTATAAAGTTATACTTATCAGGATTTTTTTCATATTTTCACATTGGACACATTGTTTTTTACTTTTGGAGCGATTATTTCCGAAATTATTGACATTATCAAAAAATGATGTTAGTAAACCCCTATTCATTTTTAAATACCTTTCCAACAATATATCACACGTTAGGGTTGAAATAAAAAAAAAATCACTTCCCACTTTACATATAGGGGGGCTACCCTAATAAAACATTTTTTTCCAATTTTTATTTTACCACTTTGTCGGCGTGATTGATACACATATTGGTACCAAATTCCAGCTTTCTAGTGCTAACGGTCACAGAGATTAAGCGAGGCCGGACAGACGGATGGACGGACAGACAGATGTGGCGAAACTATATGGGTTCCTAGTTGACTACAGACTAGGGCTAGATAGAAGAGTCCGTACATTGCTGACCGCAAATCGGATTTATCACCCACGATCACCGGTAATAAGACTGTACATCCCTCGAAAGTGCGGGGGTCGAGGCTTTCAAAACGCGAAGACCCTCCACAACCGCGAGGTTTGCAGTCTCAGGGAATATTTTTTTAAAACCGAGGTGGGTTTGCACTGAGATGTGGTCGCAGTGGACAAGGGACTCACCCCGCTGTCCATGGCTAACGAGAACTGGCGCAAACCTGTAGTACTTACTACTGATGGTTTTTTTAAGGATCAAGTGCATGAATTCGGCTTATTTTCAGCGTATATTTTTGGATGTAGGTATGTTCTCAAGGAATGCGTAAAGTATTGTGCTACTTTTATTTGCAACTTTAAGTTTGTCAATTTGTTGTTTAGGTATATTGTTGTTTGTCTGATTAATTACGTGCTATGTCGTATTTGATATATTTTTGTATTGCTATATTTTGTAGTTATTTTGAGCTTTTCGTGTCAGATTTACTTGTTGTCGTATATAATATTTTGGTTTTTGCTGTGTACATTTGTGGCATGTGACAAATCAATGTTTTCTATCTTTCTTTTTTTATTTATAGTTTTAAGTGAACATTTCTTTTTATTTTGTGGTTAGGCGTCAACCTGGATTGCCACAAAAGTTCCCTTCTTTTCCTACTGCGTAATAGGCAGATAGGCAGTCGCTCCATGTAAACTACTGATATTCAGTTGCATCTTCTTAGACTGGAAGCCGACGACCCCAACGTAGTTGGGAAGGCTAGGCAGATGATGATTTGATTTTTTATTTGAATTTTCGTCATCATCATCATCATCAACAGCCTATTAATGTTCCCACTGCTGGAACACAGGCCTCCTCTCTTTGAGAGGGAATAGCCCATTTGAATTTTAGTTGAAAATAATTTGATTTTTAATTTAATTTGGATGACTCAATTGTATGTTTTTGTGTGTATTGGTTTTTATTGTATTGAGACCATTATATTCGTATCATAATTTAATTTATGTATATTTTAATGTTTTATCTGTGTGTAAGTATATTGTGAATTTATTAGGATGCTATAAATAAAAATATTATTATATCATTGTTACAGGATCAAGTAGCGAACGCAGTTTTGCAAGGCGTTAACGGCTTATTCGAGCATTTTGGAGACGACCTCGAGATTGAGCAGACTAACGCGTTCTATGTTAAGTTAAGAGAGTGTATCAAGATGAGAAAATGTCGGGAAGGTGAGCTATTCTGCTGTATGTTAGTTTTAACGAGAGACATATGAAACCCGCAACAGGGCATGCTCACATACTATTAAAAATTTTAACATAAAAAAAACAGTGATAAATAACAGACCAAATTTTTCGGAAAAGTCTCGCAACCCTTGCGCTTATATCAGAAAATGTGCGCTGGTCAATGAATTTTACGTATAATCCACTTTCTCTTCATATTTTAAAACTGGCGTAGGACAATGGCGGAAAAGAAACGTTTAAGAAAGTGAGATCTGGAGAGATCTCAGAGATCTCAGAGAGATCTCAGAGATCTGGAGAGATCTGGCCATGGCACTATTACGTCACAAATTACGGTTATAGTTTTTTTTTACAATATTTGGGACGAGAACCGAATACTGAGTATATAATACTCGTTTATTGTCGTTTCATTATCTTCAAATTCATTTAGTTTGTGAACATAAGTAAACAGCTTAGTAGTAACATATAATATCCGTTGGGGCTGCGGGTTGTTCAAAAAAGATACCGCGGCCTCGACACAAAGGGCTAAGAAGGAACATGGGTGGTTTTTAGTCAGTAGAAGTCTGACACTCCCTTCCGCTCCGCTCATAGTGTGAGGAGTCAACCTCCTATGTCCCGCCATTGGTAATACAAAATGTTTCTCCAATAGGGATGTTTACTAACTAAAAAAATATGATTCTAATTAGTCCATCTGTTAGATTATCGAAAAATATTGGATACGTAATTTTTTGTTTTATCAAATCAATAAACATTGGCGAAGATAAAACGCGTCAAAGATTTGAGTGGGAGGTTGTGACGTCACTGCTCGCTAAGAAATGTCATACTAATGTCTTAGAATATGACGTCACACGAGTTTTCAAAGCACTGTATCGTCTTCATTGTTTGTTTACGAGAAAAAAGAAAAAATACGTGGCCAATATTTTTTGGAAATCTATCTGACGGACTAAGTAGATTTTTTTTTGTTAACATCCCTATTAGGTACAGTCGAGCAAGCTATTTGATATACACGCAAAAATCTTTATAATTCTAGTACACTGACAATATTGATTTCAATTTTGTTTTAAAAAGCGTTTGACCAGTCGCTAAATGTGTCTGTATAATCTTAAAATTAAATGCAAGTTAGGTGCCTGTATACTTATTACCTTGTTCGACCGTAGGCAGAGGTGTACCTAATAGGTAAATAGGGTATACCTCAGCTTAATTCTCAGGAATTACAGGCATAATGTTATGAATTTTTGTCTTATTCCAGTCGTACTATTAATAATAAAGGATCACGCCCATCTATTCAAAGAGTGGTTGAGTAAAGACAGGGCGATGCGCATATGTTTGTGGAAGACTGATACTAAACTAGCCATGGATGCAATTAGCAAAATATATGAGATTATTTTACCTGGACATCCTAGTGGAAAGGTAAGGTTTAATTCTTCTTCTTTATCGTGTGGTTAGTGCCTACTAACCTGGTGTAATGAATGAATCTGTAATGTTGCATCATAAGGAATGAATCTGTAATGTTACATCCTTAGGTACATCATATTGGATGAATCTGTAATGTTGTATCATATAGGATGAATCTGTAATGTTGCGTCATATTGGATGTATCTGCAATGTTGCATCATAATAATGAATGAATCTGTAATGTTGTATCATATTGGATGAATCTGTAATGTTACTTCGTATTGGATGAATCTGTAACGTTACATCATATTGAATGAATATGTAATGTTGCTTCGTATTGGATGAATCTGTAACGTTACATCATATTGAATGAATCTGTAATGTTACGTCATATTGGATGAATCTGTAATGTTGCATCGTATTGGATGAATCTGTAATGTTGCATCATATTGGATGAATCTGTAATGTTGCATCATATTGGATGAATCTGTAATGTTGCATCATATTGAATGAATCTGTAATGTTGCATCATATTGGATGACTCTGTAACGTTGCATCATATTGGATGAATCTGTAATGTTCCATCATATTGGATGGTTTTGTAATGTTACATCATATAGGATGAATCTGTAATGTTAAAATAACATAAATTACCCATTCCAGAGAGTTCTTGACTCCGAAGTCCTATGCAAGCTGGATGCACCATCTATGCTCATTAAACAAACAGCTTTAAGAATAGTCGTACAAGCTAAATCGACCGCGGCTATGGTAGTTAGTAATATAGGTAGCGGCATTGAGCTGGAGTTCCTGATGCGGGCCAAGAAACTTTCTTATGAAGAGGCTAATACTGTAAGTATACTATAAGTCATCTTTTATGTTCTACCTACTGGATGACAAAAGGATAGTCCAACATTGTTGAGATCGACTTCTAGTGTAACCGGATGCAGCTGAATACCAGTATTATATTTAATACCAGTATCACTCAATAATAGTAGTATCAGTATCGAAAATCTTCCACCTAGACACGAGTTGCCATGGCTAACCTGGAAGTCTCTAAACAGACTCCGGACACAGGTAGGCCGAAGCAAGGAAAACCTGTTCATTTGGAGATTCACAGACGACTCTGCCCTGGAGTGTAAATGTGGTCTTGCCCGACAGACTATGGAGCACTTGATATCGTATCCTGCCTGTCCTGTTACTTGCACATCGCAGGAGCTGATGGAGGCTACTGAAAGTGCCAAACTCGTCGCCAAATTTTGGGCCGACTCAATTTAAATTGTCATCGACACGCTAACAAGAAGAATACCAGTATTTTACATGAAGCGACTGCCGTTCTGACCTCCACAACGCAGTTATTACTGGGTAATACGATACCCCTTGGCACAGAGTCCATTATAATACTGGTCCTCGGTAAGACTGGTTGTCAGACCATCGTGCCACTGACTACCTGTTACGACTGTCAAAGATATACAAATGAGAGCCAGTACCAACGTCTTAAGGCCTTATCATACTAGCGGATTGCGAGCGTCTTCAAAGCAGAGCGGGAGCGCAACGAATTCGTTACGGACACACAACGAACAAGCCGCGCATGCGCAGCGAATTCGTTGCGGACGCGCTACGGGTTCGCTGCGAACAGTGTATGAGTATTGTAGTGTGTAGTGTATCGTACGGCGATAATTTGCTACACACACGCGACGAAAACGTAACGAATTCGCCACGCGTCCGCGACGTCTTCGTAGCGCAGCCGCGGCGTGTTCGCGACGCATTCGCTGCGCGTCCGCTCCGCCCCGCATTAGCTTCCAAACCGCTAGTGTGATAAGGCCCTTAGTGTGCTTTCCGAGGCACGGAAGAAACTCGGTATGTAATGGATAGTCACCTATCTACAGACATGAGGTCCTGGGTCCGATTACCGGGTCAGGCAAAGACTTTTTCTTCTTTTTCAAAAGCGTTGCCCCACACTAGGAATTGCTCCTGTATCGTGATGCGTTTACAAACATTTAAACTCACATACATAAACCAAACACCCAGACCCGAAACAAGTATCTGTAGGCAAGTGTTACTGGATTTTTTCCTATTACTAAAACTATTAGCACACCTCTTCCTAACCCTTACGGAATTTCAGGCGTGATGTTATGTTACATTTTATTATTGCAGGTATCATATTGCATAGGTGCCGACATGCGAAGCAGCGATACAATGCTACTCTCCGCTATAATGTTATACGATAACTTACCCAACTTGACCAAAAAGGATATTGTTGTGAACGGTATTTTGAATGCTTCTAATGATAATAGAAAGGTATGTCATTCTGTATTGCTATAATTTACTCTACGATCCCCATTAACTCTCCCGGAAGCCGGCAGCAGTCTGGGAAGGCTGCTACAATTCTGGGATGACCTTATGTTGGGTGGAGTAGGTACTATTTAAACATCACGCACAATGGCTCAATCAAGAGGCTAAGTGCGGATAAAAGCCCAGTTAAACTAAATAAAATGTGTTGCTTTTGCATCATCAGCCCGAAGAATAGGGTAGTTGACAATAAAAAAACTAATTAGTCCGTCAAATAGATTTCCAAAAAATATTGGACACGTATTTTTTCGTTTTTCACGTAAACAATTTAATATGAAGACGATACAGTGCGTCGAAAAGTCGCGCGACGTTAAGTTTGATACTCACGATTTTTGACACATTATATTTTCGTAAATTTTTATTAATTTGCTAAAACAAAAATCACGTATCCAATATTTTCCGATAATCTAACAGAAAGACATAATCACATTTTTTTAGTCGGTCAACTACCCGACTCAGCTAGTCTACTATTTTTTTTGTATGTAACGAATAAACGTAAAAACTACTGGACCGATTTGAAAAATTCTTTCACCATTGGGAAGCTACACTATCCCCGGGTGGCATAGGCTACTTTTTATCCCTGTATTCCCACGGGAACGGGAACTACGCAGGTGAAACCACGTGACGTCCGCTAGTTCGTAATAAATTTCCCTTTTTATTTGCAGGCAGCCTTAGACCTACTACTGAAGGTCTGCCTTCAAGACAATCGAGACAAATACATAGACATTTGGCGTGCCTTATTAGACAATACGACAGGCCCCGACCTGGGTAAGGCTGTGGTCATCTTCGAGGAGTCGGTACATCATATCCTTGAGGTTTTTGCTGTTGCTACCTGGGATTCTGAAAAGGTAAGGATCTTTTTTGGGGAGATTATAGTGGTCCTTATGAAGTTAATTTTTTTTTTTTTCATAACGGGTGTAAAAATACCGTTTGAGAAGTCGAAAGGCACTTGTTTTTCCGTCATTGCGATTTTTTTTTGTACTGGGTCATACCTGGGAACATTTTAGTCACGGAGATGTTGTAGGTTCAGGTTCTAGTTTTTTTAATACGAGTAGTTTTTAATGTTTTAGCTTTGCTTTAAATACGTAAACGACCCCGTACAATTCAATGCGTCTATCGGCATAATGTTTTTGAGTTGTTTTGAATAATCCCAAATAAAGTCGTTTTCCAGCAATCGTTTTTAGTTTTTGCGTATAGTTAGTTTGAATTTTGATAAACAGAATACTTGGTTGCCGGCGTCGTGAAGGGTATCTTACACCTTATCTATCCTTACCCCCAGCTTCTATATGAATAATTACTTGAATACCTACTCATAAGGTTTACTTTGAACTTACAGACACGTACAATATTTTCGATGAGTTAAGCTAGACATTCTAGAATCATCTTAGTTTACACTTAGTGTAAAGGGAATTTTTATTTAAATGTTGAAATAAATTGAAAAGCTTGACTAAACACCTATGTATATAACCCTTCGACAATTACAGGCGTGATATTATAAAAGTATTATTATTTCTATACACAGGTATACGACACAATAAAGCCAGTGATATCCCTGCTAGCGACATTGCTAAGCCTACACAAAACTGAGTTTAACACGGACACCTGGTGTCAGTCCATCAGACCGTCAGTTGTTCATCTAGCTAAACTGTACGGAGTTGATGCTGTGAAGATGATCACTGAGACTACTAATGATGAGGTAAGTACATCATCATCATCACCGTTTCCCTTTATTTTAATATGGAACAAGCCCGCCACACTATTCCCAAACCACTGTAACTCCTGTTAGCCAGAATCAACAGTGGCGACCACAAGAAAAGCGCCGAGACAATGAAGCTCGACGAAGTCCCAGAGAAACGATTTAACTGTCTTGGATCGCGCAACGAAACTAATAAGAAAAGAATAGTGGAAGAGTAGGAAAAACATAATTTCCACTTCCGTACATATCAGCAGGAGAAAAAAAAGTGTTTAGGTTGGTACCTATAACGTGTGACTACGGCTTTTCTTTTTGTTCTATCCTGAAAATCTTGTTTCATACTATTTCAGTGTCGTTTTTTTGTCGTAGTCGGGTTTTAGTTTTTTACTTTTTTTTATTAAACAATTTTGGTTTTAATATTTTTTTTTTACTTTTCACTTTTTGTCCGCTAGATGGCGTGATTTTAAATTTGAGCAATATTTTGGAAATGTACAAGTACAATATTTTCGAATTATACCAAACACGGCGTATTTATCTCCATTTTTATTTTTTAAGCCTTACTTTTTGTCCGCTAGAGGGCGCGAATCGCTTTTTGTGACACGTCACGTAGCCTATGTTCAGCGGAAAATTAAGACGGTTCTAACGATACCTCATATGTCGAGTTTCGATTAGTAGATTAGAAGCTATGAGGGAACAGATGAAGATACTCACATACATACATGCATAGCCAGTCAAAATCATATCCTTTGGCTTTGCCGTAGTCGGGTAAAAATAGAACAATTCCTCTCTTCCCTTATCACGATTTGTTTGGAAACGGTGCAGCATGTCTTCTTCTTCCATACTTCTGTATTACTCCTCATATCATTATGCCTAACCTTTTACCCTTCCTTGTGTTCGGCTTCCAGTCTTACCAGACACAACTGAATACCAGTATTTTTCATGGAGCGAATACCTATTTGGCATCCACAACCAAGTTAGTACGGTAATATAATATATAGTCCTCCTGACCGTTTTTCGGCCACGGCGGCCAATCTTAGTGGAGATTAGCCATCTGCGCGGGAGATATTATAGTGCAGGCGTGTGTGCGCAGGCACAAGTGCACTCTCTCATCCCTTTTCTCTCATAGTCCGGTGGGACGGCAATCCGACACTCGCGGAGAGAGATCAGGCGCAGGACCATCGGCGACACGTGCGCACCGAGGCACGGGGGTATTATACCACCAACTTCCAAACTCCAGCCTACTAGTGGGAAATTTCTAATGAAAAACCCAATAGCACTTTTTGTCCGACCCGGGAATCGAACCTAGGACCTCATGCACAGCAGTCGCGCTTGCGACCACTAGACCAACGAGGCAGTTAGTACGGTAATACAAAGGGTAAGACTGGATGTCAGACTTTCGGGCTATTGACTACCTCTGCGTAACCCTTGGTGTATTACTGCTGTAATGTTATGCTATGTCAATAAATTAATGATTTGTTTCAGATAATATACGCCGAGAAATTTGAAGAAGACACTGTACTTAACAAGTTATTGTCAACTTTGAGCACAACAGAGGATGTTTCACACGATGGTAGCCTCTCTGCTTATCAAGTAAGCTATAATCATATTTATTACCATTGTATAAGGCTGCGTTTCCACCAGAGTGTTTGTTAAGTAGCAATTTTTAATTTTTAGTGGTATTGTACGGTCAGCATCAGAAGTATATTATCATTACTCAAAGTTTCGAAGCTGTTTTTTTAATAAAACCGTGTTAGATATTACTCGTTACTACATGTTATTGGAGTGTAAGGACTATTTTAACGGATAATCTTCTGAAACATTAAAAAATAATAGCTAGAGTCCTGTACATAAAAGAATTAAAATTCCGAAATGTTCAGCTACTTCTGATGCTGACCGTACCACTCCTGAGCAAAGGCCTCCTCCCATTCCTTCCAATTCTTACGAAGGCGTGCTTCTTCGCGCGAATTGGTGAGAAAGCCATCCAGGGCGTCCCGCCATTTTCTCCTCGGTCTACCGCGACCAAACGGCTGTATCAGGGTTCCAGTCTTGCGATATTCGGGCCCACAGCTGCGGCGGCAATATAATCACTTTATTTACCTATCCTCGCACAGTACAGCTTAAGTGGAAACGGTTCCGCGAAGCGAGGTTTTTGTACATACAAAACAAGATAAAGATGTGTTGCGACGGATGGACTCGCATTGTGTCTCACAATGGAAGAAGTGGAAGGGACACGGCGCGAAAACTATTCCACTATAACCCCGTATTCAGTACATCATTCTGAGCAGTTCCCACAAACATATTAAAAAAAAATACTAAATTTACTAAGACCTTAACCCCCGTACCTATTTATAGTCAAGTCAAATATTTTTATGCAATGGGCAAGAATTTAAACGAAGTTAGAACCGTCAATGAAAGCAAAACTAAGAATTCTAATGTTTGATAGTTCTAACATTAAGGAATTACTAAACTACAGATAGAAAAAATCGTATCTTATATAAACAATGACATTTACTCAAGTAATAGTAATGACTTGTTTACAAATACGGGAAACTCATATAAATTTCAGTGATAACCGTTTTCGCATTGGTGTTCCTGTCTCTCTCTATATATATTTTGTAGGGTTTTTTTTAAATGTGTGGGCTATTTACATCTTTGGCCTCTATCTACTACTAAGGGAAATATCGGTCATGATGATAATATTATATCGTTTAAAGATTATGTTCTCGATTTCAGATAATATTTTCAAACGATGATACAGATTTCATAGTGTTATCGAAAGCTCTCTCAAAATTGGAAGATATGATTAAAAATGAAAATTGCCGTTTGGATAAACGCGAGTTATCTATGGTAAGTCTACAGTTCTCATCATTATCTGCCTAGCCTTTTCCCAACTATATTGGGGTCGGCTTCCAGTCTAACCTGATGCAGCTGAATACCAGTATTTTACATGGAGCGACTGCCTATCTGACCTCCACAACCCAGTTCGTATTAGGTAATACGAAATATAGCCCTTGGGTAAGAGTGGTTGTCAGACTTGCTGACGACTGGCTGTCTACAAACGACAGCCGGGCCCAATGGCGTAACGTGCTTTCCGAAGCACGGAGAAAATCCGGTATGTAATGGGATCCCCATCCATAGACTGACCTTGGCAAGCTCGACTTAACCATATCGATCGGCCCACACTATACACTAGTAACCACATAGGTACTAATTAATTGTCTACGTTTAATTTCAGATTATAAATCATATATTTAAGTTAAAATCTAAAAATATCAGCGATACCAAAAATGCGAGAATTTTCCAAAAAGATGCCACTGTGTTCTTAGGTAAGTCAATGATTTTGTTTCATATCAATTTAATATTTCCGCTCAGACCAGGTCACTCACCGAATATTAGAATTTCCGCCTTGTAGCTTTTTTTAAACGTTGCCCCACACTAAGAATTTCTCCTGTATTGTGGGTGCGTTTACAAACACTTAAACTCACATACACAAATACCCAGACCCGAAACAACTATCTGTAGGCCATACTAATATTTGTTCCGTGCGGGTAACGAACCTGCGACAGGCAGCGCAGCAGTCAACTACGTGAGCCACTGCGCCAACCGTGCCGTCAAAGTTTGCCATAGGGCAAGCCAATGGCGCATCATTCTGGGTCTCAAAAGACAAAACAGGGTTCGAAATACCACGATACGTTTCAAAAAAGGCTTAGTAGACGTTAGCAGTAGGCTAAAATGGGATTGGGCCACATCAGCCGCGCATGCACGATGACCGCTGGGCAAAAGTCTCCAGAAAATAAAAGAGAAATATAAAGTGATGGCTTCACTTGGATGACTTTGAGTTGAAAATTATTTTTGTTTCCGAATGTAAGTTTAAATACCTGTTTTTATTTTTAGGTAAATATGGCCACATGACTCAACAAGAGAACTTTTCTGAAGACATCTACGTTTTGAAGTTGAAAAATAAAATCACTTTGAATGTACCTAATATTAGAGAAGGAAATACTTTTAAGGTATTTGAATTATACACTGCAATTCGTTTTGTAATGTGCTATATACATGGTGTTAACGAACCTTTCACGAAGCCGTCAAAAGCATTCAGTACATCAAACTAAGTAACCTTAGGCAAAAATTTTGCTGGAAACGATTATTTATGGGTGTAAATTCTTGTTGTACAGTAGGACTCAATGCAACGCAAAACATTGTCCTGCTGGATGCATTGCATATTGGTAATCTGTGATATTGGGCCTACTACACGCTCAAGCTTCACCACACTTTTCGTTCACACTTCACAGTACATCGCGCGTATGGTTGGTAAAACTGTATTACCATTACAAACCACACGCGCGATGTACTGTGTGCACCGTGTAATCGCGCAGGCAAGACTGTGGGGAAGTGTGAGCGTGTGGTAGGCGCATATTATTGTTTAAAACAAAGTTATAATTTTAAAAATATCTCCGTAACTAGAAGGTTCCCGGTATGGTCTGCAACAACAAAAAAAATCGTAGTGACGAGGAGAACAAGTACCTTTCGGCTTCGATAAGGGTACTTTTACACCCTTGATGGTATATGCTAATAAACGCTATATTTTATTTTATTTTATAGATTGATCTCCAAAGAGTATTACAGCTATGCCTATTATGGGGAGATACGGAAGCGCTATATTCTATGCTAGTCATCCTTTCAGCTAGTTGTAAGTATTATTTCTCTTATCTTTTAAACAGTATTACAGAATAGGCGATCGGACAAAAAAAATCTAATTAGTCCGTCAGATAGATTTCCAAAAAATATTGAACACATATTTTTTCTTTTTTCACGTAAACAAAAAATGAAGACGAAACAGTGCTTCGAAAACTCGTGTGGCGTCACATGTCAGTAAATTTTTTACCTACAAGTGCCGTCACAAGCCCCCACTCATGATCTTTCACGCGTTTTATTTTCGTCAATTTTAATTTTTTTGATAAAACAAAAAACACGTATCCAATGTTTTTCGATAATCTAACTGACGGACTAAACAGAATCATATTTTTTGAATCAGTCTGATCCCCTTTTCTTCAGTACTCGTCATGGAGTTTAGATTTGTGGCAAGTGTGGTCAATGGCAAGAGGCTTACCTATTCCAAGTTCATTCATCATCATCATCATTTCAGCCAAAAGACGTCCACTGCTGGACATAGGCCTCCCCTAGGTGTCGCCACATTGACCGGTCCCGTGCGTCTCTCATCCAGCGGGTTCCTGCAGCCTTGACCAGGTCATCGGTCCACCTAGAGGCTGCGCAACGCAACGTCTTCCGGTTCGCGGTCGCCATTCCAGAACTTTTCGGCCCCATCGGCCATCCGATTCATTTTCCAAGTTACTCAAACATAACTGGTGATATTTGGTTACCATTAAATTAAATCTCTGCCCAAACGCTTTGCGGTTTACCCTCGTGATCATCATTTCTCTCTGAAAGACGTTCACTGCTGGACATAGACCTCCCCTAAGTGTCGCCACCTTGACCGGTCCCGTGCGTCTCGCATCCAGCGGATCCCTGCAACCTTCACCAGGTCATCGGTCCACCTAGAGGCTGCGCAACGCAACGTCTTCCAGTTCGCGGTCGCCACTCCAGAACTTTTCCCATTGACCATCCGTTCTGCGAGCAATGTGCCCTGAATACATGTGCTGTGATTTGTTAGAATATGGAACGCAATCAAAAATAGTTCTTATTCTTAGCGTAGATGGCGCAGTTGTAGCTCTAGCTGTCAATAACTGAATCTGTAATTTGTAACCGTTTTTTCTCATTTCCTATTATTCTATTCTAAACTTTATCTTCCGATTCTTCTAACTTTAACTTTAGTTCCGTATGGTGTCGGACGCAAAGAATAGCACCATCCCATATCTTCCCGTGGGTGTCTTAAGAGGCGACTAAGGGATGTACCAGAGAATGGGCAGCAGCGTTCTCTGTGCTTTTTGTATCGACCGTACTGCGATCGCCAACCCGCCTGCCAAGCGTGGCGATTATGGCAAACCCCCTCTAAGCAAAAATTACACTTAGGGGAGGCCTATGTCCAGCAGTGGACGTCTTTCGGCTGAAATGATGATGATGATGATGATGAAACTTTATCTTACTTTTATTACCACAACCACATAATATTGGATATTCCTTTATGATTATGGTATTATTTCATCACCGCTGCTCTCAAAACAGTGAAGGAAAACATCGTGAGGAAACCGACATGTCTTAGAACCAAAAGATTCGAAGACATTGTTACATCTACAAATCCGCACTGGGCCCGCGTGGTATATTATATTATAGCCCAATCCCTCTCTAAGAGAGGAGGCCTGTGTCCCAGCAGTGGGAACATTAATAGGCTGTTGATGATGATGATTTATGGTCATATATTTATTTTTATTTTGTTCACAGTATGTGACCGCACCGACCCAGGGTTACAAGAAGCGACTGTGCGGGTCATACACGCCCTCTTCAGAACTAATTTAGGAAGGAACGAGACACAAGTAGCTGTCCATCCTGCTCTGTTGATGTGTAACACTGTTACTTGCGTTCAGGTTTTGATGAAGGTAAGATAGTTTTATAATATACTAGCTGTTGCCAGCGGCTTCACCCGCTACAACTCGAAAATTATCCCACGGGAAGATAAAATCGGGATAAAAACTATCCTATGTGTTAATCTAGGTTATAAACTATCTGTGTACCAAATTTTATTCAAATCTGTTCAGTAGTTTTTGCGTGAAGAAGTAAACAAACATACACACTCACAAACTTTCGCCTTTATAATATTAGTAGGAAGTAGGATAGAAAGACTGTTCATAGTATGTGACCGCACTGACCCAGGATTACAAGAAGCGACTGTGCGGGTCATACACGCCCTCTTCAGAACTAATATAGGAAGGACCGAGACAGAAGTAGCTGTCTACCCTGCTCTGTTGATGTGTAACACTTCCTTGCGTTCAGGTTTCGATGAAGGTAAGTTAGTTTTACAAATATAGGGAAAGACTGTTCATAGTATGTGACCGCACCGACCCAGGGTTACAAGAAGCGACTGTGCGGGTCATACACGCCCTCTTCAGAACTAATGTAGGAAGGAACGAGACACAAGTAGCTGTCTATCCTGCTCTAAGAAGTTTTTAGAAATGAAGTAGTCTTCGTTCGCGTGAAATTATTATAGAAAGACAGAAAAATAAAAAATATTAATTTGTCACAAAAAAATTGACGACCATGCCAAGAGATTAAAAAAAAATGAAATACACATAATATAATACAACGCATAACAAATATTAAGAAATAGGTACAAGAAGAAGAGATAATAAAAATAAACAAAAGTTAACAGCTTGCACGTCAAGACTGCGACAAACAAAAAAAAAATATGTGTAAAATGTGTGTGTAAAATGATATTACAAACAGATACTTCAAGTTTTGCCCTATTAAATGGGACTTAATCATAATTGACGAAATGTGGACGATGTACGGTCAGCAACAGAAGTAGCTTAACATTTCAGAGTTTTGATTATTTGATGTACAGACGGCTACACATCAAGCTATACATTTCCAGTATAAACTGGTTTCGCATTGTATAGGATTTCCGTACAGTGCGAGATCAGCGTAAACTGGAAATGTATAGCTTGATGTGTAGTCGTGTGTACAGGACTCCAGCTATTATTTTTAATGTTTCAGAGGTTTATTCTTGAAAATATTCCTTACTCTTCAATAACTTGTTAGTAACGAGTAATATCTAAAAAGTTTTTATTAAAAAACCCGCTTTGAAACATAGAGTAGTGTTAACTACTTCTGATGCTGACCGTACGATTAGGTACACCTTTGCTTCACTCTTCGGAGATTAAATATGTGATGTTACTTATGTTATTCTCAGGGTATAACCGAAGAATTAACTCCGGCCGTAAGAAGGAGACTATCAGACAGTCTTCAGGTCTTACTGAGTCACAACCCAGGCTCGAAGACGACGGGAGAACTCTTGAAGATCGTGGGGGAGCAGACTGTGTTCTTGATTAGCAGGGATGAATGTGAGTTATCTCATTTATTTTGTGTACAGAATATCAAGCTACTAAAATCTGTCGAAGGGGTTGGAACTTTTTCGTATGAGAGCTGGCGTATCGACCCACTGCAATAGGGGATCGGACTGACTCAAAAAAGTACGATTCTGTTTAGTCCGTCAGTTAGATTATCGAAAAATATTGGATACGTGTTTTTTGTGTTATCAAATTAATAAAAATTGACGAAGATATAACGCGATCATGGAGTGGGGCTTGAAACGTCACTTGTAGGTTAAAAATGTACTATCATATGACGTCACACGAGTTTTCTAAGCACTGTATCGTCTTCATTTTTTGTATACGTGAAAAAAGAAAAAATACGTGTTCAATATTTTTTGGAAATCTATCTGACGGACTAATTAGTTTTTTTTTGTCCGATCCCCTATTTTGATTTCGTCGCGCACTATGAAAGTAATATGTATGCATAGAGGATATACAGACGAACGAAAAATGTCCTGAAACACGGTACCCTAAAGTGCCACGTTACCGAGATATTTGAGGGTAAAGAATGAATCCCGGTATAAGTGGATAAAAGTGAATTCAATCTAATACCGCGATCTGTGGAGACAATCTTTTTCTTTCCACCCTGTATTCAGTCAGCAATTTAACAGTTTCACTGCCAAGTTCAAGTTATTCATTTAATCGCATGCCACGTGAACACAAGTCATCTATAGCTACGTAGGTATAGCGACGACTTGAAGGCGGGTTCTCACTCAGCATATGGGTCGAACAAAAACGCATTTTTGTTCGACCCATATGCTGAGTGCTTAAAACCGAAAGTGTTAAGTTGGTGGCCAATTTGCTTAACAATATCCCTTTCTTTACCACTTTCTTATATAAAATCTTATTTTCAGCTGCCGCTCCAGGTTTAGACATAATAAGGGCATTCCTATCAGCCATCACTGACAACAATTCCCTTATCGTAGCCCATCTACCAAACATCTTAACATACACGACGCAAATCCAAGATGGCGGCATCGAAATATTCGAACTGTCATCCAATCTATTCATAGACAAACTAGACTTATTCACCGAAACCCAAGTCAAAGACACAATACAGAAAATCTTAGAAAGATACGCAACTTATAATACAACCGAAGAATCAAAGTATTTGGATAAAATAATGGGCTTCACAAAAAGAGTCTTCGACATCAAAAAGTTTGACGTTTCCCTTCTAATTGACATTGTACTTGACATGTGTCAAAATTTGACGATTAAGTCACCGCAATTTTTGAACCTGGTAACGCTGTTAGCGTATTTGAATACGGGTGATGAGTTAAATAGTCAAATGCGTGGGAAAGTAGTGGTGTTTAGAAATGGTATGGTGATAGAACAGTTGATGAAGATTCGAGTCGATGATGATGATGTCAATGTGAATGCTGCTTTGGTTTTTTTAAAGGAGTATGGTGAAGAATTGATTGAGGTGGACGCTGAGGTAATATTTTTACGGTATTAGTGTAAAATAGCGTTATTTTTGTGGTTTCTCGTAGTTTTTTTAAGTTTTTGAATGCCCTGTTGGTCTCGTGGTCGCATGCGTGACTGCTGTCTTGAGTTCGATTCTCGAGTTGGGCAATAAGTGCTATTAAGTTTTTCCATTAGAAATTTCCAAGTAGTAGCTTGGAGTTGTGTAAATTCTCTCGGTTGGCACGTTAAACCGTTGGTCCGGCGCCTGATTTCTCTCTGGTTGTGTCGGTTTGGTGTCCCATTGGGCTATGAGAGTAAAGGAACCTAACATGGCTAATCTCTCCTAAGATTGGCAGTTGTTCCCGAAATCGGTCAGGAGGACTACATTACACTATTAAGTTTTTCATGTGGAATTCCTCAGTAACATCCACGGAGTCTGGATTTGTGGGAAATTCCTGATGAAAAATCCCAATAACACTTCCTCCGACCTGGGAATCGAACACGAGACCTCATGCACAGCAATCAGCACAGTGTTTGTGACTACTGGACCATCGAGGAAATCATTAATATTAAGTAATTTCGTTTAATTTCAGAAAACTCTTCAATGCCTCGGGAATATAATTGAAAACATACCACCAAGCTTAGTGTTGCCTCTGAAAAATAATTTAATCTCTTGCTTATCTATTTACAAATCAAACCAAAATTATCTACCCACAATACAATTAAGCTACGAGAAATGGTCTAAAAAACTAGAACTCCAACAAATAACAGAATGCATAGAAGAAAAAATATTATTTTCGGAATTTTCCGAAAAATATTCCGAAATAATACACGCTGTAAAAATTCTTTCGGAAATAATCGGAATTCCGACTTCTATAACCAAAGATTGGACGAAGTTCGTAATTCAAAATTTGTCAGAACTCGAATTGAAATGGGGTCGACTTTTTTTGACAGATCTACTTTCGGTTTCCGAAAAAGCGATGACAGATTCGGAATTCGAAGAGATTTTGGAAAATCATTCGGAGTTTGTGAAGTGTTTTGTGTATGTGTTTTTCAAAAGGTTGATTTGTAAACCTTTTGTGTTGAAACCTTATTCATGCGGCTTGCTCGTTAATATTGTGGAATGTTTAGCCGACAATTATAAGGAGGAAAATTATGAAAATGTCTTGGATTTGGTTAAGCATGTAAGTATTGTTCTGTTTTGTTTATTACTAGCTGAACCTGAATAGGGTATTTCACCAAAAAAATCTAAAATTAGTCCGTCAGATAGATTTTCAAAAAATAAAGGACACAATATATTTTTTTTTCACGTAAACAAAAGATGAAGAAGATACAGTGCTTCGAAAAGTCTTGTCAAGTCGTGTGACGTCACAAGGTTAGTACTTTTTTACCCACAAAGTGACGTCAAAAACCCCCACTCATGATCTTTGACACGTTTTATTTTCGTCTTTTTATTAATTTGATAAAACAAAAAACACGTAGCTAATATTTTTCGATAATCTAACAGACGGACTAATTAGATTTTTTTGGTGAAATACTGCAAATATTAAAATTTTGTTAAATTAAAAAATTACTGGAAATATTGCAATGTACTTTTTCCTACCTAACTACCAACCTACTAACTACCTACCACCTACTTAGTACCTTATTAGACTAAAATGGCCGTTAAGTTTTCTTAATGTATAACTACCTACCTACCCATTACTTATTTACCTACCTACCCACCCACCCACCTACACCACCCACGAACTACCTACTATACCCACCTACTACTTACCTACCTATTTTTATAGACTAAAATGGTCTATAAGTTTTTTTTTAATGAACGTATGTACCTACTGATCTGAAGCTTATATATTTTCTTCGGCTTTCCAGCTCTGGCCATCATTCCTTGTACTCACAACATTTGAAGACAAGTTACAAGTCCTCCTACATCTGCAACGGTTACCGAAGAGTGTGGACCTGAATCACCCCGCTTTGATGTGGGGTGTAACTGAGCTTGGCTCGCAGGGGTCGTGTGAGAGGATCAAGCTGATTCGTGCTTTACCTGCTGATGAGGCTTTGAGGTAAGTGGTTTTTTTTCAATGGGACTATTTCCAAACAGTGTAACTCACGCACTGGAAAAGCGCCGAGACAATGAAGCTCGACGAACGAAGTCCCAGAGAAACGATTTAACTGTCTTGGATCCCGCAACTAAATTAATCAGAAAAGAATAGGGGAGGAGTAGGAAAAACATAATTTTCACTTATCACATCAACTAGGTAAGTGGCTATGTGGAATGATAGCGAAGGAGGAGGCCGAACGCGTGAGAGAGAGGGAAACCTCACCCCGCAGGGTGATTCCTGACAACCGTAGGCGCGGACCTATGGACGGTGAGCGTTGGGTGGCTCTCTGTCCGATCAAAACCAGGCCTGGGCCGACAGCGCGTTCGTGTTCCACGCGTCAGGGGCCACGTGATGGCTTCCGGCCACCGTAGACGCGGGCCTGTGGTTGGTGAGTAATGGGCTAGCTCGCTGTTCGTCCGTCTTATGACGACGACGGGCTGTGTCGACGGCGCGTTTGTGTTCCACGCGCGATGTCAGCAACATTTCAGGGGCCCGCAAGGGCCGACGCCTGTCGGGACTGCGGATTGTTCGAAAGAGATAAGCTCGGCTGGGTAAGCTCGTTCCATCGTCGACATCATCTCTGCCCCTAGGGCAAGATTGAAGTCAAGAGCAAGCCCATTTATAATAAAAAAAAAAAAAAGAGATACCGCGGCTCCGGACACAAAGAGCTAAGAAGAAACATGTGTGGTTTTTAGTCAGTACAAGTCCGCCACTCCCTTCGCTCCGCGCAGAGCGGAAGGAGTCATTTAATGATTTCCCACCCCCAAAAAAAAAGATACTTTTACACCCTTTATTTCAATGGGTCCCGCCTGCTTCCAAATACAACTGTTTGTGCTTTACATTCGTGATCTTTAATATTTAATGTGATTGCCCGCAGTTCGGTTTACCGCACGTTCGCATCCCACCTACCCGTGCGCCTTTCAGAGGTGCAAGGAAGTTACGTACGCCAGTTCAGAGCTCTACTCGACACCCTTGCGACTAATGGGGACATGACCCTGCTGGATATAGTCATCACTTTAGCTGGAGGTAAGGAGATGAAATGCTATAATTTTTGTACTTGACTTCTGCAAAGTTATGTAGCGGCAACTCGATCAACAACAAATAATCTGATTCGATTGCAATATAAAGCGCTAAACCACGTAAAACGTACGAACATGAACATTGCGAACATAAACATCGAACTTGAACATTTGGTTCGTACACTTCATACGTATGGACGGCATATTCGAACATGTGGATTTTGTTTCATATTTGCTTGAAAAGGCTACAAGAATGCTCTTAATCGAGGCTGCTCTACGTGAAGAACATTTAGAGCGTAGAAGGAAACGGTGGGGAAGGAAAAGATAACGACGGATGTGCGTGAATCCTTCGTGAACTATCTACTATGCCCCGCCTATACTCCGCCAAGTTCTATACGAACAATTTTGCTACGTAACATTTATTAAATTCGATCACCGTACCATACAGAATATACTAATAGGATCGCCGCAAACATGTTTGACGAACAACGAATACTCTGTTCGATGTTACATTGGCGGTACATTACTCCTTTTTGTCTCGTCCTCGTTCATACACGTAATTATGTTTTCTTTAATAATTCCTCAGGAGATGACACAAAAGGCTGGTGGGACCAAGTCATAGACGCTTGCATGGCCTCTTTGGCAGCTAAAGGAGATATCAATATATTTAACAAGGCGTATCAGAAAGCTAAAAGCGGAGCCAATTTGACTGTCTGCAATCGTATCTTTTTGCCTTTACTGAAGTTAGTATGTTTTCCTTCTTGAAATATGTCATAGAATGGATGTATAATAATAATAGTATTTTATATAAGGCCTCATTAAAATAGGTGAACAAACTTTTAGAAATGATTTAGACCACCAAAATAAGGATAAAGGTAAAAAACTTACAAGAAAAAAATCAGCTAACGAAATTATTACGCAAAAAATGTTTGTTAATCAACGTTTTAGGTCAAAATAAATCAGTTTAATGAGTGTTTTTTGCTTGGACATTATTGGTTAGACTGAACGCTGTGTTAAAATTGGTCCATCTATATTAATGGGATTTTATATATTCTTGTAGTACTTCGTAGTATTAATCAACACTTTCAATGCCAAGCACCCAGCGTATGGGTCGAACAATAATTCGTTTGTGTGTCCACAACCCGCCTCCGAGTCGTCGCTATACGGAGCTATCGATGACCACAGAAACACGCGGCATGGAAATAAAAATGGTATTAATATTATTTCCAGATACACCTACCACTGTTTGTTTCTGCATCACACAAAAGTTGACTAGTAGAAAATTTCTACTGCATTAAGTCTGCCTCTATAATTTGTTCGTGTAGTGTTAAATAAATTGATAACCTCCCCCTTTCTAAATGTGGTTTAAAAATGTATACTCAACATTTAAAAATGTTTAAACAACGTCTACGTCTAGCGACGACTCGGAGGCAGGTAGGGGGCACACAAACGATTTTTATTCGACTCATATGCTGGGTTCCAGGTACCGAAAGTGTTAAACAACCTGTAAATGTTTTCATTTTACTACAATTTTTGGCTTTATTTTTCAGACATTCATCTCGTAAATTCTGTGAGAGCTACATAGCTTCAATAGTGACAGATCTATTCAATATTCTACGAGTGGGATTCAAAGAGGTCACGAATAGCGAGGCGTGTAGGAAGAAAATCTTGTCTTATGCCATCGCTTTTAATATACTGAAGGTTGCTTTTGAAAAAGTAAGTATTATTTTTAACCGACTTCCAAAAAGGAGGAGGTTCTCTATTCGTGTAATCGTGTGTATGTATTTTTTTTTTGTTATCCGATTTTGTCCTACTAAATGTCGAAAAAGTAAGTTTTACTATCTTATTTTGACCCACTATTGGGTCAAATGAGACTTTTAGGCCATACCTACCCCCGTCGGGGCTGTGGATATCGAAAGGTTACCGCGGCTCCGACACAAGGGCGAAGAAGAAGGAACATGGGTTTGGTTTTTAGTCAGTAGAAGTCTGACACTCCCCTTCGCTCTGCCCAAGAGCGGGGGGGGTTATTCGATGATTTTCCACCCACCAAAAAAAAAAAAAAAAAAAAAGGCCATACCTACCATTACGATTTGTACTGACTGAGTTGTGGAGGTCAGATAGGCAGTCGCTTCCTGTAAAATACTGATATTCAGCTAAATATTAGTTCAGACTGTTAATTTTAAAATTCAAACTTCTGCCTCATTGGTCTA
This sequence comes from Diarsia dahlii, assembly GCA_949775195.1. NCBI lineage: Eukaryota > Metazoa > Arthropoda > Insecta > Lepidoptera > Noctuidae > Diarsia > Diarsia dahlii. Next base: position 8,332,376 of record OX459217.1, on the reverse strand, counting down.
GTAGTTGCAAGCGCGACTGCTAAACATGAGGTCGTGGGTTCGATTCCCAAGTCAGGCAGAGTGTTATTAGGGTGTTTCCATCAAGAACTTCTCACAGCAGAATTTCTAGCAGTCACGGAATCTGGATTTGTGCCCGGTGGATGGCAATAGACTCGCTCCCTATTACATGGCACTTAACCTTTTGATCGCCACAGACGACAAGCCAAAAAGTACCTTAACTCGACAGACATAAGGTACTTTTTTGCTTTTTCGGCTTGTCGTTATACGTGACTGTGGCGCTCAAAAGGTTAACCATAACTGATTAAAATTAAATGTGGGTGTACTATTACGAGTACGTACACCTTTACTTAATCCTTCGGGGATTATTTTATGAAAAAAATAACATTTTCAGTGCACTCAGCATATGAGTCGAACAATAATTCATTTGTGTGCCTACAACCCGCCTCCGAGTCGTCGCTATATGTAGCTATAGCTGACTTGGTAATAGGGGATCGGACTGGGTCAAAATAATATGATTCTGTTTAGTCCGTAAGTTAGATTATCGAAAAATATTGAATACGTGTTTTTTGTTTTATCGAATCAATAAAAAATGACGAAGATAAAACGCGTCAAAGATCATGGAGTGGGGATTGAAACGTCAGTTGTAGGTACAAAATGTACTATCATATGACGTCACACGAGTTTTCGAAGCACTGTATCGTCTTCATTTTTTGTTTAGGTGAAAAAAGAAAAAATACGTGTCCAATTATTTTTGGAAATCTATCTGACGGACTAATTAGTTTTTTTTTGTCCGATCCCCTATTGAGGGCATACAAAGAAAAAAAAAATGAATTTGGCGGAGACAGTGTTAAAATTAAAAGCCAGCTTCCTATATTGATGAGCTATACTTTCAGATGACGGCAGAAGCTTTAGAAAACGGAATTATAAATGAGAGTGCTGGCTCTCAGAAGCCTTGCTTCTTTCTGGAGCAGACCTGCAAGTACTGTGTGACTGTCAGTGGTATCGTCAAGTGTCCTAGTAATGCGGGCCAGGAGTTAAAGGATACCTGTCTGTAAGTACCATTTCATCATCATTTCAGCCGAAAGACGTCCACTACTGGACATAGGCCTACTCTAAGTGTCGCCATATGACCGGTCCCGTGCGTCTCGCATCCAGCGTATCCCCGCATCCTTCACCAGGTCTTCACTTGAGTATATGTTTTTAATTTAAACTTGATACATCCACGCGTTCCTAAGAAAGGGTCTTGACAGACAGACGGACAACTAAGTGATCCTATAAGGGTTCCGTAAGCCTTGGAAAACGGAATTATAAACGAGAGTGCTGGCTCTATGAAGCCTTGCTTCTTTCTGGAGCAAACCTGCAAATACTTCTTTTTTTTTCATACTGTGTTATAGTCAGTGGCATCGTCAAGTGTCCTAGTAATGCGAGCCATCGGATAGCAGCGGATTCCCGCAACCTGCACCAGGTCATTGATCCATCCAGCAGGAGGCCTTCCAACACAATGTCTTCCGATTTGCGGTCACCACTCCAGAACTTTTCGGCCTCATCGGCCATCTGTTCTGCGAGTAATATGCCCTGCAGGGCTATTGCGTATCTTTTTAATGTTAGTAGCTATCATATAGTCTCCATCACTTAACTGTCAATTAGTTATGGTTTGGTACTTTTTTTTTAAACTAACCATTTGACAGTTACTTGATGGACACTATATGATAGCCACTAACATTAAAAGATACGCAATAGCCCTGCTAGCCACTGCCTCTTAATATATACCTCCTTGCGTTCCCGAGGTAAAGGGTCTGGACAGATAGATTGACAACAAAGTAATCCTATAAGTTTCCGCTTTTTCCTTTTGAGATACGGAACCCTAAAGAAGAAAAAAAAACTAAATGTGGCACTCGGAGACTGCCGCGGTAAAGCTATTGCATAGCATTTTTTATCAACAGCAAATAATTAATTATTTAATTTGACAACCTCAGTTGACAACCTTGTTAACCGTCCGTAACCATAGCAACCTGGTTGAATACTGAATCCTGAATATTTTCGTTAGGGAATTTCTGGATTCGCTCTCCACGCTCAAGGCCCGCGATAGAAGCTATGCAATAGCTTAAAAACTAATATTATCATATCCCAATTTATTTGTTGTCAGCGCAACATGTCTTGTTCCATACTTGTCATTTCAGCAAACACCTCCTTTCTAGCCATATCATCCTTCACGCAGTCCATCCATCGTTTCTTTGGTTTTCCTCTACTCTTATACCCATCAATTTTCACACTCAATACTTTCCGTGATACCTCCATGCGTTCTCGAGGTAAAGGACGAACCTCTCATAGAGAGGAGGCCTGAGTCCCTGCAGTGGGAACATTAAAAGCCTGATTATTAGCTGCTATGGTGGCGAGCAGCGGTGGCCCAAAAGACATGTGACATCTACCAACCCGCACTGGGCCCGCGTGGTGAATTATTCAATCCATCCCTCTCCTAGAGAGGAGGCCTGAGTCCCTGCAGTGGGAACATTAAAAGGCTGATGATTATGCTAATATTCCCCGCTTAACAGTTGGTTACAGTCGTCGTCATACAACTGCCTCGCTAGCGCCATCTGTCGACGTAAACTGAACAAGGGGTTAGCGACGCGAGTGTTCAACGTTAACGCGTGGACCGCTATAGTGGACGCGAGGGTTACCTACCCGTTTGAGTTGCAGCCTCATGCTAAATATCGGGTATGTGTTTTGTATTGTATTTTATCATAATTACAAGCTTTTATTAAACTTCCAATGTATGTATGTTCAAGTGGAATCTAGCAATTTAATTTTGAAAAATAAAATAAAAATCTTTATTGACAAAATAATTTCACACAAACATCAGTGTAGCTCTGGCTCTTGTACTAGGAATACCTGTATCACAAGAGCCATTTGAAACAGATATTTATTAAAAAAAAAAAATAGCTTTTTTTTTATAAATGGGCTTGCTCTTGACCTCAATCTTGCCCTAAGGGCAGAGATGATGTCGACGATGGAACGAGCTTACCCAGAAGAAGCCTGTTTACTCGCGACTTAAATAGATTAGGGCTATATGAACTCGGAAAAATCGACGCAGGCAGAGAATTCCACGCCTGAGATGTTGTTGTTGATTCGCAATTGCGATTGCTGAGGATGTTGTCCTGGATTTGATTCCCAGGTTGGGCAAAGTGTTATTGGGTTTTAGGCTACGGAGTCTGAATCTGTGCCCGATTCAAGGCAATAGGCTCGCCCCCTTTTACATGGGACTAAAACATAACTGGCAAAATGTGATTGTATTACGTACACACGGCTACACATAAAGCTATACTTTTCCAGTTTACGCTGATCTCGCACTGTACGGAAATCCTATATAATGCAAGACCAGCTTATACTGGAAATGTATAGCTTAATCTGTGGCTGTGTGTACACCTCTGCTTAATCCTTACAGGCGTGATGTTATGTTATGAACTCTAAAATCAAATATCTTATACTCCTACAGGGCAGCAAACCAACAAAGCGTCCAGTAGAAGACATAGCAACAGCCTCTTCCTACACGGGGACAGTTCGGAGTCGAATGTTTCTGACAACGCTATCTGAGAACCCTCTGCAGTACGATATGATAACTGACGAAGTGGAAGAGGAGGTTAGTACCATTATAGACCCTGTTCCTCATAAGAATAGGGTGTAAAGTTCTTTAGCATTCATCACGGGCACAGTTCGAAGCAGAATGTTCGATATGATAACTGATGAAGTGGAAGATGTAGGTTAGTACCATTGTAGACCATGTTCCTCATAGAAATAGAGTGGAAAGTTCTTCATCCACCATGAAAAAGGGAGGATCCGCCGTCGGAAGTGATGCTGTGCTCTTCATAAAGATACTCACCATTCAACCTGAAGGATGTGGACTGCAGTTCTCGGCTCCATAACACCCACACCTGCGACTCAGGCATAAATTACGCCTCGACTGCAATAACAACTCCACTTGTTTCAAAATGTAATATTACTCTAGCTTGCTTCGTTGATCAGGCCCTATATTCACAAATGCTTCGATTCAATTTTGATTGAACAAGTCGTATATCTATCTTTTTTTGGCATTACGAAAGTGACCGAGATAGACATACGACTATCCGAACCGAAATCAAATCGAAGTGTCGGTGATTATAGGGCCAGAATGTCGTTGATGACGTTTATTTAAACATCCTGCTGTTGTCCACCACAGGAAGAAGAAGACGACTTCTCCCCCGACTTCGAAGACAGCGTGCTCAATGGTCACGGGTGTCTGTCAGCGCTCACGTGTCTGCTCGAGCACGCGAGCACGGTCGAGCATACGGAGTGGCGCAACGCTGTAGTGACGGGATTGACCACCGATGTCACTCTTAACATCAAGTGGTTTTTAGCTCAAGTAAGTTTACTTTACCTGCCAAATTCAAAATATAATTTTTTGTTAGTAAGGCAGAAATGGTTTGTTTGTTAGCAAGTCATCTAAAGCTATACCTACGTATAGCGACGACTCAGAGGCGGGTATTTAATTTAGACAAATTGGACTCTCCAAACCTGCGAAATTTAAAAATTCCCGATATTTTCTGAACACACGACGCGCGCGGCGCGACGTATGATTGTATGGGTTCAAATAATTACATAAATTAGTTTCGTTATGTTACTTGAAAATAAAATCAATACGATAGGCGAAAGTTCCTTCTAATCGTTGCGAAATGTATACATATTGTGTGTCTGGCTGTAGGTACATGGTCAAATATTTTTTGTAGTCTAGAGAGTGAGATGAACTAAATCAACAGTGGGTGAAGTCGGGCTGTGGATGATGATGACCAATACTCTATTTGTTTCAGGCTATTTGCAATGCAGAAGAAGGACTAAAACCTCACGCTGGCGCCCTCTGTCCAGCCCTATTAAAACTAATAGCAGATACACCAACCACAGGCGACATAAAACCTGTTCTGAACAACCTACATATCGATGTTGTAAGTACACTAGCGACCCGCCCCGGTTTCGCACAGGTGCAATGTACACATATAAACCTTCCTCTTGAATCACTCTATCTATTGCTGAAAACTGCATTAAAAGATCTAAGCGTACAAACAGCGAGAGTGACTTTGTTTTATGCTCTGTAATGATACAATGTCAAAAATGTTTCTGGTGTGGTTAGTGCCTAAAAAAGTACTATAAAAACTCGTGCGAGGCGAGTTGCTAGCTCGCCGTCCGGCCGTCGTCATGACGGCAACAGACCGTGTCGGCGGCGCGTTCGTGTTCCACGCGCGCCTCAAAGAGATGTCAGCAAGGAGGGGCCCGCAAGGGCCGACGCCCGTCGGGGCCGCGGATTTTTGTACTAGATGACGTGGCCTCGGCGCAAGGGCAAAGAAGGAACATGGGTTCGGTTTTCAGTCAGTAGAAGTCTGACACTCCCCTTCGCTCTGCCCAAGAGCGGCGGGGGGGGGGGGGGGGGTTATTTCATGATTTTCCATCCACCAAAAAAAAAAAGGGTGTCAAGAGTTTTTATGCCGCGCAATGACCTCTGATTTGGGTTTACATTCCGTCGCGAAATATGTATGTCTAATAAATGATCTTACAAATAAATCTTACCTAGTATGATAAATGATGTTTATTTTGCAAATAAGTTTTTACTAACACTTTTACGAGTCACTTTTTTAAAACTAGATAGTGCCGGTGTTCCGTACCTGGCTACTCTAAGAAGAAACATCCGCAACAAACTCACGAGGTCATAGTCTCTTTTAAGGTCCAGGTGCCCTACTATGACGTCTTAAAACAGTCCTAACTTATTCTTAATCCAGTGTGGAAAAGAGATGGCGCTATACACCCTGTATAGTTCTGTCACGTTTCCACACTAGAATAAGATTAAGTTAGGGCACCAGACATAATCTTAGTATACACACATGAAGACTGCAAATTAGTGGCTCAGATATTATTTTTTGATGCACAGATTACATGTACCTTATCTTCCTTTTCAGATATTAACAATAATAAAATGGAATATAACAGAACTACCTTTCGACCCAAATATAAATACGACAGTGGAGTATTTAATACACACGTGTATAGCGTATAAGGAACAAGTTGGTATACGCAAACGATTGCTAGATACACTAAATGGTCTATTACAACTGTATGGAAAGATGGTCACTGTTAAGTGGAGTGTATTTCAAGATTATGTTATAGGTAAGATATGTTGTTCCGTATGGTGTCGGACGAAAAAGAATAGCACCATCCCCTATCTTCCCGTGGGTGTCGTAAGAGGCGACTAAGGGATGTACCAGAGAATGGGCAGCAGCGTTCTCTGTGCTCTTTGTATCGACCGTACTGCGATCGCCAACCCGCCTGCCAAGCGTGGCGATTATGGCAAACCCCCCCTAAGCAAAAATTACACTTAGGGGAGGCCTATGTCCAGCAGTGGACGTCTTTCGGCTGATGATGAAGATATGATAATATTACACTAAACTTTTGCCTTACATACAAGGTGCAGTTTCACGAACGTTAAGTTTTAGCAAATTCAGGATATTCTCATATAATATGTTAATACCAATAGTAAACAAAGAAACTTCTACTACCTACGTCACTTATCGACATTTAATTTGACAAGTACAGCTTGGCAAAAAAGTCTAGAAACGGAACTAATTTTTTTGTTTGCTGGCAACAATTAAAAACTTATGACGTTTGGTGTAAACAAAGTTCGAAAGTTTATTAAATTTATAATTGTGCCCCTAAAACGTGATTAAAGCAACGGAGAGTAATACAAAATGAATAAAACCATCCGAAGTGCTGGCAGAGCGATAATTTATAAGGTATATAGGCGATGTTTGGCAGAAAAAGAGGCCAAAACCATTCTCTCCGATCTCAACGATGTTTACATAAGAACCGCTGAAATGACAGGTATGTAACTGTTTGTTTTATTGTTTTTAGATGAATTAAGTGTTAATTTATGAACCCCATTCTGTTTTGACTTGCTTGCATACGAAATAAGTGGAATTTTGAACAATAATCATCGAGCACTTAGGTTATGTTTACATTTTGTTTGACATTACCTTGGTATAGCGTGTCAGATTAATGTTGATACTTGAGTGGCGTACTGTGCACTATGTGAATTTAAATTCGATTTTTACATACCTAACTTTATTGTTGAATGTGATTTCAAGGTGATAACTGTTTGTTATATCATTAGAATTACAAATGTACCAAAAATGTATTATTTTTAATTTGTTATTTATTAAAGCAAAATGCATTTTTTTATGTATATTTATTTATTCACTTTAGGTAAATCAGTAAGCACCCTAAGAAGAGTCGTCCTGCCCCCCTATTGCGTATCTTTTTAACGTCAGTGGCTATCAGAAATGTCCATAGATTAACTGTAAATTGGTTATGGTTTGGTACATTTTTTTCTTAAAAACTCACCATTTGACAGTTATTTGATAGACATTTTATGTTATCCACTGTCATTAAAACATACACAATAGCCCTGCAGGAAGGAGGTCGAAACAAAAGCGTATTTTCTACACCCGGAAAACATAGAAAAGGTCGTCCCAAAAAAGAGTTGGAAGATTTATTAGAATAAATTACAATAATTATTTCTACGCCTTTTTAATCCCAGAAAATTTAAAAAACAGTGCTACTAACATATATTTATTTTTAGGTAGTTACATGAGGAGAATAAATTCTGGTTCAATAAATAAATTTTAAGTATAAAAAAATAGTAATAAAAGTATCAAGACGATAGGTTGTTACGCGATACGGTCACAACGGGTTGCCATATGAACAGCACAGTGGCGCCCCCCGGATTTTCTACTCTTTTTTGCCAAGCAAATCAACAACAAATAATTCAAATTCAATCAACCTAAAGTAACATGCGTGTAATACGAAACTAATGAGTTATTTCAATTAATTTACAATAATAAAATGAAATATAACAGACTAGCGACCGTCACGCGGTTTCACCCGCGTAGTTCCCGTTCCCGTGGGAATACAGGGATAAAAAGTAGCCTATTTTATCTATAATATGTATGTATTTAGAAATATATAAGTATGTTTATCAGTTGTCTAGTACCCATAACACAAGCTCTGCTTAGCTTGGGACTAGATGGCGTTGTGTGATAGTTGTGGAATATTATTATTAGATACACTAAATGGTCTATTACAACTGTATGGGAAGATGGTCACTGAAATGGAGTGTTTTTCAAGATTATGTTATAGGTAAAATTATAAATGACTAGCTGATGCCCGCGGTTTCAACCGCGCGGATGTCGGTTATCGCTACCAATGCCGGTTATCGCGACCAAAAGTAATATTTTCGTACCCCCCTTTCAACCCCTTGAATAAAGTTTTTTTTTATTATTATTATTATTAAAAAGTAGCCTATGTTCTTTCTCGGGTATCAAAATATCTCCATACCAAATTTCATGCAAATTGGTTCAGTAGTTTAGGCGTGATTGAGTTACAGACAGACAGACAGAGTTACTTTCGCATTTATAATATTAGTAAGTATGGATAAGTGGTCGTAAACGCGAGTCCTGGGTTCGATTCCCGGGTCAGGCAAAGTGCTATTGGGTTTTTCCAACAGGAAATTCTCAGAAGCAGCCACGTAGTCCGGATTAGGGATGTTACGGAGGTGGTTTTATCGGATCCGAAGATCCGTTATCACGTCAAAAAATCAGGCGTAATGTTATATTATGTTTTCTCATTACAGATTCTCCAAAAGACCTAGTCCCACTACTGTCAGTTTTCGACCGCTTACTAAAAAACAAGGTTACAATACCAGAACTGTTACCCCACATATTTGCCAAAGAAGACCAAAGCATATGGGTCTCCAACTCTTTACTGGCAGAAGTAGCAGGACTGGCACTTTCTCTGGCAGACCCGGACACGAAGACAATGTTCTTGGAAAAATTCTGGCAGACTTTAAACCGTGCTAAAAATTTCGTGACAAGTTATGTGAAGATCCTTTTTTATGCGATGAAAAGTTGTAAGGAATGCTGTGGTTTTATTCAGCTGAAGTAAGTTGGTTTTGATCATTTATCACCATCATCATCAGCCTATTAATAGAAGGGAGGAGCTTGTGGCTTAATAATAACTGCCACTCGGGTCAATCTTTAGGTTAAGCCGCACTTGCTTAGGTTGGTCTGTGGATGGGTGACGACCCGTTACATACCAAGTTTTCTCCGTGCCTCGTAAAGCACGTTAAGCTGTTGGTCACAGCTGCCATAATTATATAGATCTGTGATCGTTACAGCTAGTCAGTAACCTGAAATTCTGACATCCAGTCTTACCAAAGGATATCGTATTACTTAGTATTAACTGGGTTGTGGAGGTCAGATAGGCAGTCGCTCCATGTAAAATCCTGGTATCCAGCTGCATCCGGTTAGACTGGAAGCCGACCCCAATATAGTTGGGAATAGGCTAGGCAGATGGTGATCATCAGCCTATAATGTTCCCACTGCAGGGACTCAGGCCTCCTCTCTAGGAGAGGGATGGGCTATTATGCACCACGCGGGCCCAGTGCGGATTGGTAGATGTAACGTGTCTTCGATTTTTTTGGTTCTAAGATCCTCACAATGTTTTCCTTCACCGTTTTGAGAGCAGTGGTACCGTTTTTAGTCGTGAACTGAACTCAAGTCGGACTTCACAAACTTATATGTCTAATGAGGGGACCACTAGACATATTGAAAGCTAGTTTGTTTATAATTTTTTTTTTTTTTTAAATGGGCTTGCTCTTGACTTCAATCTTGCCCTAAGGGCAGAGATGATGATAATTTGATATAAACACCCCCACTTTTCGATATAGAATGACATTATAGACATTTAAGCATATATTAAAGCAGAATGCAACTATAGGTTTGACAAGGATGGCTGCTGTAGGAGGCAACGTACATACGGAGATAGTACACGCTGAAACACACGCTTGAAGTTATATTAACCCAACTATTTCATTTTCAGAATAATAACAGATCTAGCACCAAAAGTAGAAAAATCAAAATGCCTGACAATAATCGCCACATACTTAGAAAACTCTTCAGAATTTAATGATTATTATTTAGATATGTTTCAAATTATAACTCTGAGCGAGCTATTTGACAGCGATTTAAGAGTTGAAGCTATGAAAATAGCTAGAAGTGGCCTGAAATTTATGGACGGGGCAATGAGGAGTGATGTTTTAAAGAGAGCCGAGCAGAATTCTAAGAGTTCGTCTGTGAAAGTTAGGAAGGAGGCGTTTAGTATGTTCTTGACTGCTTTTCAAGGTATGTTATATTTATTTTTGTTATGTTTAGACTCTCAGGAGCTCGTGGCTTAATAATAACTGCCACTCGGGTCGATCTTTAGGTTAAGCCGCGCTTGCCTAGGTTGGTATGTGGATGGGTGACCGCCCATTGTGTTCCGAGATTCCTCCGTGCCTCGGAAAGCACGTTAAGCTGTTAGTCCCGGCTGCCATAAATAGATCAATGGCAATATAAACCAGTAGTATTACTTAGTATTAACTGGGTTGTGGAGGTCAGATATGCAGTCATCATCATCATCATCATTTCAGCCAAAAGACGTCCACTGCTGGACATAGGCCTCCCCCAGGCATTTTTGGGGGGGTTTGCCATAATCGCCACGCTTGGCAGGCGGGTTGGCGATCGCAGTATGGTTGTTACAAATACACAGAGAACGCTGCTGCCCATTCTCTGGTACATCCCTTAGTCGCCTCTTACGACACCCACGGGAAGATATGGGATGGTGCTATTCTTTACGTCCGACACCACACGGAACATATATATATGGATATGCAGTCGCTTCATGTAAAATACTGATATACTGCATCTGGTTAGAAAAAAAAAATGTAAAAAAAAAAGAAAAAAAAACTTTTTTTTGTTATCTTAATTAATTATTATTATTATTACTGGGTCAGGCAAAGTGTTATGGGTTTTTCCAACAATATCTTAGTAGCAGCACTAGCAGCCCAGGATCAGCATTGGTACCTTATTAACGGCAATAGGCGCGCCCCGTAACAGGCAAAATGGGGATGTGTTATTGAGTACAGCTCTGCTTAAACCTTCGGGTATTACATGATTAACCTTACATTTACAGCTCTATTCAAAACCGAGAACCATAATCCTTATAAAAGAAAAGCGGTAGACAGCAGCCCTCTATTAAACACTATTGATTCAGACATAGAATATGAAAAGCTAGTCGTAAAGAAATTATTCGATGGCATGTTTGATCTGGATGAGGGGGTCTCCAAAATGATGTCTGATGGCGTTGAGGAGTGCCTTTCTAAGGATATTAATATGAGGTAAGCAAGGAGAACTGTTATTGAGTTTTTTCATGAGGTATTTCTCATTTGCTCTTGACTTCGATCACGCCTGATTGAAAGCTATGGATGAAGTATATGTTAGAGCGAGCGTTCACAGAAGATGCCTGTGCTTTGAAGGCAGACTATAAATTTTGTGACTACATCCTTCCATCGTAGATACGACATATTTTGTGCCTGCGCTTTCAAATGTCATAAGAATAATAACATAACAGCCAACTTTGGCCCAAACACACTTTATTTTTGGAGGGTGGAAAATCATTATACCTCTGCCTACACCTTCGTATATTACAGGGTTTAAGACACATCCCTGCGCAGACTGATGGGATAAAATAATGCAGTATATAAAAACGGAATAGAAAATGAAAAAAATATCATTCAGAATAAGGAACTGATTGTACCCTGTCAGTTTGCGACGGACTGTACCTTTGTTTTTGGTTGATGTGAAATCATCAAATGACTCCTCCCGCTCTGGGCGGAGTGGAAGGGAGTGTGAGACAAAAAACCACTCATGGTCATTCTTAGCATTTTGTATTCCGCGGTATCTCTTGCAGACACCCCGCAGCGCGTATTTTATGCCTGCTCTTTCCAGAGTCACAAATAGTCACAATACACATCTGCCTCCACCTTCACATAATGTCACCATGATGTTCCCTTACAGGTTCGCCGAACTATTCTACATAATAGTATACCAATGTAGTTTGGTCACAAACAACAACTACGAGTTGTCTCACTGCTGTTCAAAGCTTTTGGAGTTGCTGTTCAGTGATTTGAGATGTCAGGACGCTTTTAAAGCTATTTTGTTAAGGGATGAAGGTTTGCCGCAAAGGTTTGTAGTGTTTTCATCATTATTGTCCTATATATTATACTAGCAACCCATCCCGGCTTCGCAGGGGTGCAAAGTATATTACTTCAAGATTCAAGAGGAAGGTTTTATTCCTCTTGAATCACTCGTATCTCTATAGATACGAGTGATTCAAGAGGAAAAAGCTATCTGAAAACTGCATTAAAATCTGTTGCGTAGTTTAAAAGACCTAAGCGTACAAACAGCGGGAGTGACTGTTTTTACCCGACTGCGGCGAAGCCCGAAAGGAGGGTTATATAAGGTCCCATTAAAATAGGTGGACAAATTTTAACACAGCATTTAGTAGGTCTAACCAAAGATAACTTAACAAATAAAACATTAAATAAAGTGTTTTTTTTTTACTTGAAGTAATAAATTGCCTGTACTCTAGAACAAACTCATCGTTTATGAGTAGGTACTCAGATGCGTTTTTCTTATATATTTTTTTACCATCGTCCTCATTTTGGTGGTCTGAATGATTTCTAGAATTTTGTCCACCTATTTTAATACCTATTACCTATTTACCTATTATTACCTTTTTTTTTTTTTTTGTAAAGATTCTTTTCTGATTAATTTCGTTGCGGTATCCAAGACAAATAAATTGTTTCTCTGGGACTTCGTCGAGTTTCATTGTCTCGGCGTTTTTCTGATGATTGGCACTTCATTCGTGTCCGTTTCGACCGCGCGGCCACGACGTTTTTTTTAAAAAAAAAATTTACCAAGTTTATGTAAAAGTTTGTAAAAGTTGATTCCCAAAACCATAAATTTGTCAAAGTTATGGTTACAAAGTTATAAGGGTTTGAACGTGGCCGCGCCATCGAAACGCGGAGAACCGCGCGGCCACGGAGATCTTTAAAAGTAAGCGTTGCAGAGACCTGCAATTTAGGTAAATAACAGATTCAATATGTAAAAAATTTGTAAAAATATAGAAAAAAATCCTAGGTTTATATTTTAGGAGCTGTAACACTAAAACCCCATGGCCGCGCCATTGAAACGGTGAAAACCACGTTATCGCCGATATCTCGCTGAAAAAGCATCGTAGAGGTCTGGAGTTTCTTGTAAAACATAGATTTGAATTTGTCAAATCATGTAAAAATACAAAAAAAAACCTTAGGTTTTTACTTTAGGTGCTATAAGACTAAAACGCCATGGCCGCGCCATTGAAACGGTGAAAAATACGTTATCGTCGATATCTCGCTGAAAAAGCGTCGTAGAGGTCTGAAGTTTCTTGTAAAACATAGATTTGAATTTGTCAAATCATGTAAAAATACAAAAAAAAACCCTAGGTTTATATTTTAGGTGCTATAAGACTAAAACGCCATGGCCGCGCCATTGAAACGGTGAAAAATACGTTATCGCCGATATCTCGCTGAAAAAGCGTCGTAGAGGTCTGAAGTTTCTTGTAAAACATAGATTTGAATTTGTCAAATCATGTAAAAATACAAAAAAAAACCCTAGGTTTATATTTTAGGTGCTACAAGACTAAAACGCCATGGCCGCGCCATTGAAACGGTGAAAAATACGTTATCGCCGATATCTCGCTGAAAAAGCGTCGTAGAGGTCTGAAGTTTCTTGTAAAACATAGATTTGAATTTGTCAAATCATGTAAAAATACAAAAAAAACCCTAGGTTTATATATCAGGAGCTGTAGTACGATATCGCTTAGAACCTTTGTTGTTTCGATAGGGTGACCATGACTTTGTGTTTACAGAAAACTTTATCCATAATGTTTGGAAATTATTTCTCAAGCATTCTAAATTAAATTAAAATGATAAGTTCTTTCATTGGTTCGTTCTTTAATTGAAATGTTTCTTATAAACATTATTATATTTTTGCTTCATATCGTTTCATTTTAGTTTACTTTTTTTTAATTATAAAAAAACATAATAAATCACCGATTATTCAGTAAAAAAAGTGATTGTATTGAATTTGTCTAAAGGATTTGAAATAATGAATTATGCCTGAAATAACCCCTGTAATTAACTCACGGATTCCAACATCAATTTATTTTGTTTCTGCAACAAATATTTTTTATCTTTCTTTCTTCCTTTCCATGATAGAGCATGACGTATATACTTATTGTACATAAAAAAATTATAGTGTGGCTAGTTTTGAACTTTACCACCGTTACTACTTTGTCTTGTAGGTACAAGATAAGTATTTTCAACTGAAAAACTTTCAATTCTAAGCGTGTTTAAAAATATGCACACGATATGCTTAAGAAGATGCCAGCGGGTCACGTACCAGTCGATGTTGATAAGAATTTTAATGATGATGAGCAAGTTGGAGTTATGGTGGAAAATCGAGTAAGGGTTTCTATAGGCCCTATTGTGTTCGACCGTACCAGTAGTTGTTACGTAGTCGTAGCCCGGTAGAAATCGGTGTCTTTTGTTTGTTGAACGTGGGTGCGCGGTGCGCGTTCAACTCTGGCGGAGATCGTGGTCTGGAGAGACCATAGTGTGTAGTCATGCGTGATGCACACGGGCGATCCATGTGATGGATGCGCAGGCAACGCGATTGTTGATCGGCTTGAGAGTCCGTGAGAACAATGCGATTGCTGGACGGCTGGAGTGCCGTGTGAGGGCAACGCGATTGCTGATCGGCTGGAGAGTCCGTGAGAGCAATGCGTTTGCTGGTCGGCTATGGTGCCGTGTGTGGGCAACGCGATTACTGATCGGCTGGAGAGTCCGTGCGAGTAATGCGTTTGCTGGTCGGCTGGAGTGCCGTGTGAGAGCAATGTGATTGCTGGTCGGCTGGAGAGCCGTGGCGTTAGTGGTCTTACTCGAGGGTTTCTGTAAGCTTGTCAGTTTTTGTCGCAGTAGAGTTTAAAAGGTAGAATCGAGCGATGGTACGTGGCCCAGGGTGTTGTATTTTGGATTATTTTTAATTTTCCGTTATTATGTTTGATGTAATTGAAGGGTTTTGATTTAAATTTAAAAAAGGGGGTTTGAATTTCTTATTTTCAACGATTTTATGAATTTTGAGTTTGTTCAGGAGTGACCGAGTGGAACAAAGCAAACTTGTGGAAGTGTGTGTGCAAGCGTTTGTTCGCAGAGTAATGATCACACGAGGACGTGTGAAAGCAGGATGGCCGTGTCGGCATCGTGTCGTATTCAGTACGCCAGCGCCATCTGGTGGCGCTTGATGGAGTCATTGGTGAGCGCGCGCGTGGGCCGGTCGCGTCGGTACGTCACTATTGAGTAGACAGGCGCGAGCGGCGGGCGCGTGAAACCGCTGAAACCATCGTGTGTTCTGAAATACGTACCTACCTACAGAGTTTGTGTGTCTAACTATCTAGATCTACTGTGCTTAGGACTATTGATTGAGTGTACGAGTCTAGTTTCTTCATCCAACACTACCCACCGACGCCCACTGTTAACCAACGAATATTGCTAAAAATTATCCCGTTAGCCGACATATATATTTTTTTATCTTATCGGTATATGGTCTAATAGATGATTAAGATGTTAAATAATTATATAATTTAAAAAATCTTAGTTTAAGTAAACAATCTGTGATTTATATGATTTTTAATAAGAAATAAACATAATTATATGTTTTTGTATCTTATTATCGTTTCATTTTAATTTAATTTAGAAGCATTTAGAAATAATTTCTAGGGAAATGCAATAGGTGGAAAGTTTTGCTGTAAACACAAAGTCATGGTCACCCTATCGAAACAACAAAGGTTCTAAACGATATCGTACTACAGCTCCTGATATATAAACCTAGGATTATTTTGTGTATTTAAAAAAAAAATTGATAAAACTTCAGACCTCTACGATGCTTTTTCAGCGAGATATCGGCGATAACGTGATTTTCACCGTTTCGGCCATGGGGTTTTAGCCTTACTGCTCCTAAAACATAAACCTAGAATTGTATTGTGTATTTTTCCAATTTTTGACAAATTCAAATCATTGCTTTACAAACAACTTCAGCCCTCTGCGATGCTTTTTCAGCGAGATATCGGCGATAACGCGGTTTTTTACCGTTTCAATGGCGCGGCCATGGCGTTTTAGTCTTATAGCACCTAAACAATAAACCTAGAGTTTTTTTTTGTATTTTTACATGATTTGACAAATTCAAATCTATGTTTTACAAGAAATTTCAGACCTCTACGACGCTTTTTCAGTGAGATATCGGCGATAACGTATTTTTCACCGTTTCAATGGCGCGGCCATGGCGTTTTAGTCTTATAGCACCTAAAATATAAACCTAGGGTTTTTTTTTGTATTTTTACATGATTTGACAAATTCAAATCTATGTTTTACAAGAAACTTCAGACCTCTACGACGCTTTTTCAGCGAGATATCGACGATAACGTATTTTTCACCGTTTCAATGGCGCGGCCATGGCGTTTTAGTCTTATAGCACCTAAAGTAAAAACCTAAGGTTTTTTTTTGTATTTTTACATGATTTGACAAATTCAAATCTATGTTTTACAAGAAACTCCAGACCTCTACGATGCTTTTTCAGCGAGATATCGGCGATAACGTGGTTTTCACCGTTTCAATGGCGCGGCCATGGGGTTTTAGTGTTACAGCTCCTAAAATATAAACCTAGGATTTTTTTCTATATTTTTACAAATTTTTTACATATTGAATCTGTTATTTACTTAGATTGCAGGTCTCTGCAACGCTTAGTTTTAAAGATCTCCGTGGCCGCGCGGTTCTCCGCGTTTCGATGGCGCGGCCACGTTCAAACCCTTAAAACTTTGTAACCATAACTTTGACAAATTTATGGTTTTGGGAATCAACTTTTACAAACTTTTACATAAACTTGGTAATTTTTTTTTTTTAAAAAAACGTCGTGGCCGCGCGGTCGAAACGGACACCTTCATTCTAGCACGCATTTCTTTGGTTTTCGGACATTTAAAAGTGCCTGTAATGGTATATTGAAATAAATGGTTTGGGATTATAGACTGATTTTATAGTAATTTATTATTTTGCAGCGTTTTAAATGCATGCGAAGGCCTTTCTGTGAGAACTAAAACAGCATCAAGAATAGTTCTGAGATCTGGTGTGACTTACAGACAGAGGGCTAATAAAGGTGAGTAACTAAAAAACCGCCCAAGTGCGTGTCGAACCATTATTAATATCGAGCAAAAAACGGAAAAAGATCACGTTTGTTGCATGAGAAAGAATAAACTAAATATTTAAGGTCTCCTTGAATATTTATTTTATTCTGTTTTTTTTAGTATTTGTTGTTATAGCGGCAACGGAAATACATCATCTGTGAAATTTTCAACTGTCTCAATCAGAGTTCATGAGATACAGCCTGGTGACAGACGGCCAGACAGATAGACGGACGGACAGTGGAATCTTAGTAAACGGCTCCGTTTTTATCCTTTGGGAACGGAACCCTAAAAAGACCCCCCCTCCCCCTGCTTCGATAAAGCAACGTTTAGAAGCAATTTTCACTTACTGTATTGTTTTCATGTTATGTAACAAAACTAATATTTTGGAACACATGTTATCATAAATTAAGTCATATCTCTAAACTGCAATCATTATTTTACGAGAAATTCGCGTTTAAACGCCAAGCGTATACATATTATTGCTCGTGACACCTTTGCCTACCCCTTCGGGGATTAGAGTCGTGATGTTATGTTATGTATAGCAAAAAGTATGTTAATTACTTGTGTTATTTTAGGTCTTACAGGACAAGCCAGAGAAATTGATGTACAAAAACCTATAACCGACATTTTGGAAGTTTTTCTACAGCTTTCTAAGGTAACCTTTTACTTTATTTTGACGTAATTACATTTAAAAAAAAATTGTATTAGACTTCCTAAATAATTAAATAATCATGAAATAAGAAAAATATGAAATAAACACCTTTGTTTTTCTTTTTCATCTGAAGTATTTTTGTGTCCATAAATAAAAAACCCAGTGGTGGGGACTTACGAACAGTGAGTCGTGGGTTCGAACCCCGTCAGGCACATTCATCATCATCATCCACAACCCGAATTCACCCACTGCTGGGTATAGGCCTCTCTTTTCTGGTGCCAAACGCCACGTTCTTGTGCCAGTCTCATCCAGGTTTTTCCCTCGATGGCAACTATATCGTCTGCCCATCTCGCCGCCGGGCGACCCACATTTCTTTTACCCGTTCTTGGACGCCATTCGGTGACAGCCTTACTCCACCTGCCATCCCTAGGCACATTACTTTGTGTAATTTATTTCATCACCACTGTTTTCAAAACGGTGAAGGAAAAACATCGTGAGGAAACCGGCATGTCTTTGAACCAAAAAATTCGAAGATATGTGATATCTACTAATCCGCACTGGGCCCGCGTGGTGGATTATAGCCCATCCCTCTCCTAGAGAGGAGGCCAGAGTCCCTGCAGTGGGAACATTATAGGCTGATGATGATGAAGATGATGATAGCCGGGTCGCCCCCTATTACATGGGACTTAAAAATAACTGAAAAAATATGTGTGTACTTCTCTGCCTTCACGGATTACAGGCTTTATGTTATTTTCTTTAATCCGCCTATATAATTTATATGTTTTTTTTTCAGACAAACTCCCAAGTATGTCAAGAACTATGCGTTCAAATGATGAAATGCCTCCAAGGCACGGGTCGTAGGTTCAACCTCGACGCGAACATAGCCAAACAGCTGTTTGACATCATCAAGAGGGACCCTTTCTGCCTTACCCCGTTGGTTATAGACGCTTGCAGGATCTTTGTTAGGGATGTCAGCAGTATTGCTGGGTAAGTGATTTTAGTAAAACAAAAATCATGTGGAAAATCATCAAATAACCACTCCCGCTCTTGGGCAGAGCGAAAGGGAGTGTCAGACTTCTACTGACTAAAAACCACCCATGTTCTTTCTTAGCCCTTTATGTCGAGGCCGCAGTATCTTTGTGACCAACCCTCAGCCCCGACGGGATCTGCAATTATTAGACTTTCGGACCTTTGCCTACCTATAACAATGGGTCTGACAAACGTTTTTTACTTTACATGCCAAATAAATGTTCAAAAAATTACGAGAAAAACTGTGTTTTTACTTTTTTCATATCTTAAAAAATGGCTGAGATATTTACGATCAAAGTGCGTATTTCCGGCCGTAGGTTTTTAAAAACGCCGGCGGGCGCTCACTACCCGATGACGTCACAGCCAGTGTCATTCGACAATTGCGCTCTCGTTTGCACGCCGGTGCGCAGTAAAAATCAAAATTATAAATCTCTCTGTGGTAAAAATGGAAAAAAATACTGTATTATGCCTCGGTGCTTCAAGTCAACAGTTTAAACACCTGATAAACTCTTTTTTTATGTGCCTGAGGACCCAAAAAATGAAGAAAAAGTGGATGACACCGATGACAGCCGTAAAAAAGAGTTGATTTACTAGGCCCTAAAACTAAAGCGCTCTGGTGTGAAGATCTTTTCGATTTTATTTTCTTTTCATTTAGAAATAAAATTAATCAAAAATATCTGGTTTAGTACTTAAATAAATATAATAATAGGTAGGTACTAACTAAATGAAATATACATTTTCAGTTAGGTTTAAGTTTGAATAAATACCTACCCAGAAGTAGGTAATGCTTAGTTAGAACATACATACTTTTTCATCGTTAGGTACTCCACGATTTTCGGCAACCACAAAATCCTGATTTTTCATGAAATATTCACCACCAAACTATCCAGCAGGCAGATTGTTAGGATGATATTTTAGAAAACCTTCTTCATTCTATACAATACACGTTTCACTTTTGAGTAATCGTATGTAAAGGATAATATTAATATTACTTTGAAATACAAGCACACTATAAGTACGACGACGACGACGAGGCAAAAGGAGTATTATTAAGGATCGTAGCAAGTGGCGTTCTGTGGTTTCTGCCTATCCCCATGGGAAAAGGGCGTGAGTTTATGTATGTATGTGTTTGTATAAGTACATAATAGGAAAACGAAGACGATCAAAACAAAATGAAACGAGACGCGCCTAATTTATAATGGTCAACGCACCGGACTAAGTACCGCGCCGTGTCCCGGTCGCGGGCTGAGCCGGGTCGTGACGTAAGAGTACGAGCGCGCGTAATCTCGGAAATTCAAAAAATTACTGTAACTTCTCGGCGTTATAACTTCGGAAATACTGCATGTATCGAAGTAAAATAAAAACTTATGTAATGTACACGTTCTACGCTCCGATTTTAGATGTATTTATTACTAATATTTTGACCCTTTTGTGTTCCCCATTGTCAGAGATATATATATATATACTTATCGAACATAGCTAAACAGCTGTTTGACATCACCCCGTTGGTTATAGACGCTTGCAGGGTGTCTGTTAGGTATGTTGGCTGTATTGTTGGGTAAGTGGTTTTAGTGAAGTTATCAACCATAATTTTATTATAAATGAGAAAAGAATTGCCTTTCTGCCTGATACAGTGACTTTGTCGATAGAAATAAAAGAAAGTTAAATTTAATGCACAATGTACACAACCATAGTTACTCGCTAGGCTTAGAACTAAAGTTAACTTGACACTAATAATATGTCAGTATCTTATATTTGATATTGTTATTATATTCCCTTAAAGTATCGGTAACCGTTGACCAAACACACTGTACACCTTGTTTAGCCCAAAGTCCAGCCACCAAGCACAGTCTGACACACATACACATTATACACACAACACACTCACGAATTCACACGTACGCATAATCACACGCACACACACCACACAAGAGCATCATCAACTGCCTAGCCTTTTCTCAACTCTGTCGTTGGCCTGTATGCTTAGTGCGAGTGTCATAATAAAATTCGAGTGACGCCTCGATCGCGTTCAATCGAGCTAACATGAAACGAATCGACTGTCATTAATTTGCGAGTGTGAGTTATTATTTAAACACCCATTCGAATCGCGTTAGCTCACCGTGAGAGGAGACGATTGGTGAACGAACGAAACGAACAATCGACCGAACGACCTATAGGCCCCGAGCGGAGTTGATGCCGAATTATACCTTGTGTCAATAGCACGAATGGCTATTTCTCCATGACAAAAATTATTCCTAATTTCACTATGTTAAGCAACATTTTTAGTAATGGCAATATTGATTTGTGAATCAAAAATTTAAAAACCTGAAATTAAAGATAAATAATATAAATAATTATGCCTATAAATATTACAACATACTTTGTAAATAAAAATAATCATATTTCATAATAAAAGTACCACAGCTCAAAGGGCTTGTTCTTAAACATTAAAAAAACATCAAGTGTGAAAAACGAAGTTTTTGTTTACATTTACAACATGTGTCAAAGTAAGATAAACGCTCGTACCATTTTATCTAGATAATTATGAAATTCTTAACAAAACAGTGTTAATGTAAGCACAATTTTATTATTAATAAAATTTGACTTAAAAATAAGTCAATTTGTTACTTTTCGGCATTTGTGGCATCAGCAGAAACCCCTTTAAAATTTTTCTATATTTTAGGTTCTCAAACTAATTGGGATGACCCTGGGCCATCAAGACCATATGATACCCCAGCCGCAGCACATTCACCACCTGAAGCAAGACCAAAGGCTTCAGAGATATCATTAGTGCAACCACAAGTGGAAGGTAAGATTATTTTTAAGGAGATAATAATTTTATAGAAGAACTTATGAATTATGGAGAATATTTATTTAATAACTTTTAAAATATGTTTATAGAGACAGCATTGCTGACCCCAACTAGGCCGTCAACTCAAGTCCAAGGTGGGCACAGGCTTGCTTCATCCGTGCAAACTACTCCTTGTTAAGCAAGCAGAAATCGAGGTTCACCTCGCAGACGAGCGAGGCCCAGCACACATTGAGCAGGCCACACAAAACTTTCTGTAAGCTGACTCGTTTTGGAGAAACGTCAAAAAGCAACAGCACCGAGATAATGCGGAATTAAGAAGAGAGGAGAATCTACTAAGGGATTTGGAGATACAGGCTCAGAGGGACTGGCAAACTATAGGCTTAAGACTTGTGAAAGTTTTGGAAAAAGTAGCTGATAAATATTGTATAGGTTAATCAGCGATTAAACTTTACAGTATTTATCAGCAATGTTTCTGTTAATATGAAAATAATATTATAGAGAGCCTTTAACCAGCCATATTATAGTTACAGGCTGGTATTGTTATTTTATTTAGAATAGCTTTATTTATTATACACTCAGTGACTCCGTGACACAGAGCGCTTATCTTGCATATTCTATGATAACATAAACTTTCAAGTGTTTTCAATGTTTATTTCTTATGAGAGGTACAAAAAACGTTTACTTTTAGTCCAAGACAGCAATTCTCTTCTTTCTCACTACGGAGTCACTTTAATTTTTTGTGAAATTGTGTCACTTGAGTGATTTATGATGTTATTCCACTTGATGCTGATGCAATTTACATTCTACAGACTGGAATGTTTTTCTTGATATAACTGTTTATGTTACTTTAAATGCTGAAACTATGATGAAGTCCCAACTCTTTGGTGAATTATCATGATCTTAATTTCAGAATTATACTGGCATTCACTCATCTTAATTGTTTTCATTAGAGACATGTGACATGACACAAATGATAAATGTTCCAAAATAGTCCCTAATTTAAGACTACCAAATGACTCATTATATCATGTTTAACTAAAGCATGTGGATGTGTAGTGATTTTATTTATGATTCTCATGTTTGAAACAATTGTATTTGTTATTATTAATTATATTGTGTAAATAGTTTAGTATCTATATTTGAAGTGATGTAAAAAAATTGAAAATAAAGTTCACAGTTTGAACCATGATGTTACTTAATAAAAGTATTGCAAATTGCAACCTAAACATATTTGGTATTTTTTTGCTATTGTTCCTCTATTATATCAAGTAGCTTAGCTTCATTTTACAATGGGCTCACTAGGTATTTATTCTTACAAATTCAAAACTTATAAATGTTTAGTTTTATTAATTCTACTTGGTATGTGTACTTAGTGTGTAATGTTACACAGGCAGTTGCTCCATATAAAGAATACCATACCTATGTGTTTTAACAGCCCAACGGCTGGCCCAACTATGTTGACATAGTTGGACCAGCCTGATTCAGACCAGGTCTGATTTTGGGTAAAAAAACAAGATAATATACAAGTGTTTCATAATTTATTCTAGACCAACTAACTATAGACTTACATTAATTAAAACTATTAAATAAACTAACTAAAATTAAATAATTTTCAAGTCTTCTATCTAATTGTTCTCTTAGAACCCTTCCTCTGATTAGGTCAGACGTTTGAGCACCTATTACTTTCTCTGTGGGAATGGGCTCATTGTGTTGTTCTTCATGGTGCAATCCTAAAAACAAAAATAATTTAATATTCAATACTGATTTGTGCCATTGTTTTTTTTCAATGATGTCCTCTTCTTCTACACTATTAAAATCAATGCCAATATTATGTAGAACGCAGCAAGCTTGTATGATTCTTGCACATTTGAGTGGCTTGTAGTGGAGCACTCAATCTTTGTTAAGACATTGCCATCGATTCTTCAACCGCCCAAATGTATTTTCTATGACGACTCTGGCTGCACATGCTTTATGGTTATAATTGGCTTGCAAGGTGTTCGGAGCAGCTTCTAAAATCGCAGTCATCAGCCATGGTCGTTGTAGATAACCAGAGTCTCCTACAATGATGATCAATATATTAGTTTATTGCCTTAGCTTAATGCACAATGTTGTTCAAACAATATTTTAGTAACATCTTCAATTTAACTGCACATTTATTGTGAGACGGTTTTAGCAACTCCCACTGGGCGCTGGTAAGACCCAGTTGCATAAAAACCAGGGCTGTAAGGACCTAAAATAATAAACAAAGAAAATAAGGACATTGTGCCATAGTGAGATTTAAAAAAGTGTTTCAAAAGTACACACTGATACATTACCTTATTTTCCAAGGATACCCGTTGAGTAGACTTAAAACAGGGCAAGCTGCCTCAGCTCTCGACACAAAAATCTGACGGCTGCCTTAGGAAGCCTAAATCTTCTCTAAAATTCCGCCTTCGGAAGGTCTCTAAGCGGATTCCTTGAGTTACGTGCTCTTGCACGACCAATGGACGTTAAATTACGCTCATCTTGTGCTCTCGCGGTCTCAAACATCCTCCAAGCGAAATACAAGCGAGATGCCATTGTAATTTATAATCAAAATATGAAATTCAATTCAATAACTTTGTTAGTACACCACTGTCACGACGCTCTCACCACAAAATCCTAAGTGACAAATCACACGCGTCGCACGGTAACTCGTTTACATAATCGAGCTGTCAAAACTGTCGAAATTGTAACTCACACTCGCGTTTTCATGCAAACGTGCTCGAAATGGGCCTCACTTTCGACAAGAACTGGATTGTCACTATCAACGACGTAAATTCTAAAACTTACACTCACAAAATTTAGTTCTCACGTATGACGCAGGGTGGCGCTTATCCAGCGCCATACTAATTTGCGTTAACGTTAACGCGCTCGATTAGTCCAAAAAACTCGCACTAAGCATACTGGTGGTCGCAAGCACGACTACTATGCATGATAACCTGGGTTCGATTCCCGGGTCTGGCAAAGTGTTTTGGGTTTTTCCATCGGGAATTTGTCATTAGCAGCCACGTAGTCTGGATGTGTGCCTGGTTGATGGAAAAAGGCTCGCCTCCTATTAAGCACTAGCTTTTGCCAGCGGCTTCGCCCGCGTGAAAGATACGACTTACCATACAAACTTTCTTCCCCTATTTAACACCCTTAGGGGTTGAATTTAGAAAAATCCTTCTTTATTCCTTGTCTACACTATAAAGAGAACCTCTGTGCAAAATTTCAGCTTTCTAGGTCCAAGGGTTTGGGCTGGGCGTTGATGAGTCAGTCAGTCAGTCAGGACTTCTCTTGTCTACATCTACATCTACATATCTACATAATATCTACACTAATATTATAAAGAGGAAAGATTTGTACCTATTTTTGTATGTTTGTAATGAATAGGCTCAAAAAGTACTGGGCCGATTTCAAAAATTCTTTCACCCTTGGAAAGCTACATTCACCCTGAGTAACATAGGCTACTTTTTATCCCTGTATTCCCACGGGAACGGGATCTACAAGGGTGAAACCGCGGGACGTCCGCTAGTTATTTATATAGTTAGATAGATAGCATATAAGCAGAAATAGCCTGTAATGTTCCCAATGCTAGGACACAAGCTTCCTCTCTGTAAAAGTGAGATGGGCTATAATCCACCACGTGGGCTCAGTGCGGGTTGGTAGATGTGACATGTCTTCGTATTTTTAGCTCTAGGGTACTGATGTTTTCCTTCACCGTTTTTTAAGAGCCGTAGTGATCAAATAAATTACACAAAATAATGCGCCTGCCTGGGTTTGAACCCACGATTTACTGCTAGTAATATCATAGAAATTAATCATAACTGGAGAAATGTGGGTATACTAATGGATATTATTCTATTTCAGATTCACAGAATCAGTGAAAGAATTGAAGCAAGCGGTCGCCAACAGTGCGGGGTACCTGTATACCAATATATTGTTTGAAGATCTACAGCTACGGAGCGGGGCTAGAGAACAGTTTATATTTAGGTAAGTTCTTATTATTATTCTTCTATTTTTATGTTGGATTATTTTTATGTTGGGTATTGATATTTTCGACAAAATTCCTATCACGGATGTGGTTTGTAAAGAATGCTTTAATATTATTTGTTTATTGTTACAGTATGTTAAAAGAAGACACAGATGCAGCAATGAGAGATGAAGTTTTTACTCTTGAAGGTAATTTAAATTAACATAAATGTTAAACGTATTAATTATCTTATGTGATACCTACTGTATACGTATGGGCTGTACCACTGCCCTTAATACAAGTTATTTTATAACTTAGTAAGGGTGCTGGTTGCAACACCTACCTGTTTTGTTAACTAGCATTAAGTCAAGTGCATTTATAGAAATTACTATTCGATGTTAACATTGTTATTTTGATTAAATAAATTATTATTATTATTATTATAATTACTGAGAACCAGTACTCTGCTGTGGGTCCCCATAGCACAGTATCATGCTGAGTGGTAATCTGCTTGCCGCAATCACATAGTGCAAGCTGTTAGCTTTCTTTTGACCCGACTACGGCAAAGCCAAAGGAGGGTTATGATTTTGACTGGCTATGTATGTATGTATGTATGTATGTGTGTATCTTCATCTGTTCCCTCATAGCTTCTAATCTACTTATCGGAACTCGACATATGAGGTATCGTTAGAACCGTCTTAATTTTCCGCTGAACATAGGCTACGTGACGTGTCACAAAAAGCGATTTGGCACCCTCTAGCGGACAAAAAGTAAGGCTTAAAAAATATAAATGGAGATAAATACGCTGTGTTTGGTATCATTTGAAAGGGCCTCACATTTCCAAAATATTGCTCAAATTTAAAATCACGCCCTCTAGCGGACAAAAAGTCAAGAGTAAAAAAAATATTTAACACCAAAATTGTTTAAATAAAAAAAAGTAAAAAACTAAAACCCGACTACCTACGACAAAAAAAAACGACGCTAAAAAAGTATGAAACAAGATTTTCAGGATAGAACAAAAAGAAAAGCCGTAGTCAGACGTTATAGGTACCAACCTAAACACTTTAATACCGTGTGACTACGGCTTTTCTTTTTGTTCTATCCTGAAAATCTTGTTTCATACTTTTTTAGAGTCGTTTTTTTTGTCGTAGGTAGTCGGGTTTTATTTTTTTACTTTTTTTTATTGGTTCTGTCTTTTTGTATTTATTAATATATGTTAGACGTACAGCCTGTCTATAAAGTCATGAAAATAAATGAGGGCGCTGCGGTCGTGAAGACTCGTGCACATAGCAACCCTGTATAGTGTGACTAAAATGGTTTTGATACTAGCACATTATTTTGTACTAGAAGCAAACCTGGTTTTAATTAAAATCTGTTATCTTATTTAAAAAAAATACAGAAACCATAAACAAAGATGCGACCTTCATTATAAATGATAATACCAGCCTATTACTGTCCCACTGCTGGGCAAAGGCCTCTTCTCAACAGAGACGGGCACGAGCACTGATCACCACGCATGCTCAAGACGGGTTGGCGATTTCAGACTTATAATAATTATAAGTCCAGATTTCCTCACGATGTTTTCCTTCCGACCTTCATTGAAATAAAAATGAGTAAATAAAAGAAAAATGTTCGTACATATTTTTTATTAATGTTATATTTTAACTTTTGCACCACTGTATGCCCATTTTCTCTTGCCCGTTTTGCTGCAATATGTTGTTCGATTAGAGCCTTTCTGTTATTTTGATCTTCTTGTAAGAAAATCCAATAGATTTCAAAATTTTACGCAGGACTTCTAGGCTACATTTAAAATCCAGATCTGTTTTAGCGAAATTTTATGTTGAAGTCATCCATTTCTTTCTTAGGACGGCCTGATCTGTGTTTGCCTTCATCTGCAATACGCCTCACTGTACTCTCAGATTTTCCTGAAAGAAAGATTAAAAAAAAGATGTAATATCTAACAGAAAATACATAGCACTGTTTTTATTTCAAACATGTTAAAACTTATTCATATTTAAAATCACCGGTAAATTTGATTACCCAAAAGTATCAAAAGTTAACGTCGCACTACAATAAGAGCTACTTACATTTGCAATCTAACCTATAAATGCGCAATGTAAACAATGCTTATTTTAGTCTTAAAATCGTATATTTAGTAAATTTGTGACTTCTGGTAGATAAAAAACAAACAATAACACGATTACATACCTGTTATAGCTGCTGTTCGAGTATAAATATCATCCAAATTTGATAAAATTTGGTCAGCTTGGTGTTCTAACAAACATCGCTGATATACTTTGAAATAATTTCCCGAGCTCCACTCCTATTTGTTTTCCTCATATTTAACACGTTTTTTCGAAGTTTTGTCGACGTAGATTTGAAAAACATTAAAAAATGCAAAAGATATCAAGATAAATAACAAGTTGATGACAGCCGATGACATTTGATGTACCATGATTTAGTGTTGCCTTACTTTTGAATAATGTTAGTTCCTCAAACATTAATTTCATGACTTTAAAGACAAGCTGTATATTTATTCTTTTTTGTTTTTTTTTTGTGGGCTCGTCATGTATCTGCGACAAATAATAGGTTTTTTGTTTCGTAATTTGTTTCTGCACTAAAATAGAGGTAATCAAAATACATTAACATAGCATAACATAATATTTATTTTCAGGCAACTTTGGCCCATTGATATATACTTTAGACCAACCCGCACTAGGCTCGCGTGGTGAATCCGAAGCCCATCCCTCTCTTAGAGAGGAGGCCTGAGTCCCTGCAGTGGGAACATTATAGGCTGATGATGATAATGTATTTTTTGCAGACTAACATTTTTTTTTTTTACATATTCTAGGTTTAAAACAAGTATTCGGCGCCCTATCAAACTGGGATGACTTGACACTGCAAGACAAAAGACAAGTAGAAGCCTTCCTGCCTCCCTTGTGGGCTAACGATGAGAAGTTCACTGCGTCCTTGAGACAATACTTTGATGGGGCTGATAAGAAACTTGGTGAGTCTACTGTGTTTTTTTTTTTAGGGTTCCGTGCCGTTATTACAAAGGCTCCGTCCGTCTGTCCATCTTCATATCTGCCAAATGGCTGTATCTTCATGGCTTGATCGCAATAGGTGGACACTTGACTCAGTCCGCCTTATTAATAAAAATAGTTAAACCTGGTTTAACTTAGACTTGGTTTATCTCGCATGCCGTCACTTTCTTTTAAACATTTTTGAAGTGAGACGGCATGCGAGATAAACCAAGTCTAAGTTAAACCAGGTTTAACTATCTTTATTAATAAGGCGGAGTGTTACTGTGTAATATATGTTTTGTTTTAATTGCGCTAGTTACAGATAAGTTAAAAACGTTTACGTCGTACGGCATGTCTTACAAAATTTCAAGACCTTATTTTTCGAAATGATTCAAACGATTTTAATGAAACTTCACACATCTTATGACCATACACAGGTCTATATAGTTAGTAGAAAACATTTTCAAAAAATATTGTTACATTTAAATTAAACCAATTTAAAATTTTCCATACAAGAAAAAACATTGTTTTTTTAATAAGTCGTTTCGAAAATGTTTTTACTAAGTATTTAGACCTATGTATCTTGTTTAGGTGTGAGAAGTTTCATTAAAATCGGTTCAGTCGTTAAAAAAAAAATTGTATGAATAGTCGTATGGTGTAAACACTCTTAAAAGGAATCGACTCTTTTGGTACGGGCATGTGATGAGGAGGGACGAATCGCAAATTTTCTTTTTCAACAGATTACGGCCATTGGTTCAACAAAATGGTAGCGTCATACTATCCTGAAGAAGTCACGCAGAATAGAATCAGCTGGCTGAAGCAAACTGAGAAGTGGCCGAAAAGAGACTTTGTTACGGCAGCTGTAAGTATATTTTACAATTTATTTATTCATCTTACAATCAACAATAAAAATATAACAGTACAACGTTTTAGTTTAGTTTTTAACACAATCTGCGGTACTCAGAGATATTTAATGATTACTTAAGCCGTCACTTAGTAAAGCTTTGACATACTTTGTATAGACAAAACCTTTACTAAGTCATTGGCTTAAGTAATCATTAAATATCTCTGAGTACAGTAGAAAGAAATAATTTCGATGAATTAATTATTTGTGACTGCGTCGTTGGTCTAGTACTGAGCACGAAGGCCTGTGTTCGATTCCCAGGTCAGGCGAAGTGTTTTCCCATCACGAATTTATGAGTAGCAGCCACGGAGTCTGGATTTGTGCCTAGTTGATACTGTTGATAGCATTAGGCTCTCTCCCTCTTACATGCGCTGACTCTTACAATAGGGGATCGGACAAAAAAAACTAATTAGTCCGTCAGATAGATTTACAAAAATTATTAAATAAATAAATAAATCATTTATTGAGGACCAAACATTTTCAACATTTTATGCACCCACCAAACTGCGCAGCAGTTTGTCGGCGGGATTAGCGCTCGTCTTAATACTTTTGGTTCACAAATATCACACAACAATTTGACACGTATTTTTTATTTTTTCACGTAAACTTAAAATGAAGACGATACAGTGCTTCGAAAACTCGTGTGACGTCATAATTATGATAGTACATTTTGACGACACAAGTGACGTTTCAAGCCCCACTCCAAGATCTTTGACACGTTTTATCTTCGTCATTTTTTATTGATTTGATAAAACAAAAAACACGTATTCAATATTTTTCGATAATCTAACTTACGGACTAAACAGAATTATATTATTTTGACCCTGTCCGGTCCCCTATTGGGTATTTGAATTTTTTTATTTACTTGTGATTCGGGAACAGTAAATAAAAAGATAGACAAAAGTAAAAGAAATATTGGGATATCTTAAAAAATGCCTTAGTTTTAACCGATTTTAAAGGACGTGCTAGACAGAGACAGCGCTACATCTAATGTGACGTCATAATAACATACCGCCATAGTTACGTAGTACTAATGGCCGTTTCACGCGACAAGGATAGAAAGATGCCCCACCAAAAACTTCTAAAGCGTGTAGCTCCATTTTTAGATCGATTTTATAACTTTTTTTACACATCGTATTATTTCTTTTAATTCTTTAAAATAACATAAATTTTTTATACATTTTTGATATTTTCAAATACCCAATTAGCGAAATGTAGGTGTACTTGTAGGTACTATCAGGTACACTTCTGCATAACTCTTCGAGAATTAAAGGCGTGATGTTATGTTCATCACATTTTGTTGTTTCAGGTGATAGAAGCAATTCAATGGCATCAAAATGACGCTGAACCATTTGGAAATATCACTTCAAATGACTGTCTAGCTGAATGGGCTGCGAGGCTTATGATCAGGTACGATTTAATATCATCATCATCATCAGCCTATAATGTTCCCACTGCAGGGACTCTGGCCTAGCGATGGGCCATTGTTACTGATTCCAACAATCGAATGGTTTGATACTACTAATATTAACAATCGAATACAAAAACAATCGATCGCTAGTTCTCAAAATCGAATAAAACCACTAGTTCATTCATTTGCGTTACCCGTGCTATACAAAATTGGGCTGTATATACATACAATAAAGTCTAATTTGAATTGATATTCGTAGTAACAAGTAACTGATTAACGAACCGCTAGTTCATTCATTCAGTTTGCCATACTGCCATACAAAATTGAGTTTTGAGTTCCTTGTAATAAAGACTACTTACTTTTAGTTGGTATCAAATCTATGAATATTCGAATACAAGCTAGTAATATTCATTCAATTCGATGGTATAATGATTCAATTTGCCACACGAAATTGAGTATTATTCTCAGTACAAAGAGTTTACTTTTAAATAAAGTTACGAATATTCGAATATGAACTAGTAATAATGAAATTTGAATCGGAAGGAACGAGACAACGCAATACATTCTTAGTTACTTTTCATTCGTTTTCAAATTCGAATGAATGGTAAGGTTATTCGAATAGTTTGAATGACTTGAACAATCGAATTATTCGAATAATGTCATTCACAATCGCCCATCGCTACTCTGGCCTCCTCTCTAGGAGAGGGATGGGCTATAATCCACCACGCGGGCCCAGTGCGGATTAGTAGATGTCACAAGTCTTCGAGCCGTTTCCTCACGATGTTTTCCTTCACCGTTTTGAGAGCAGTCGTGATGAAATAAATTACACAAAGTAATGACTGGGTTTGAACCCGCTGTTCGTAAGTCGTGGCCGCCACCACTGGGCAACCATTTAATAATCATCATATCATTATTCTCTTGTCCTTATCCCAATTTATTTGTGGTCAGCGCAGCATGTCTTCTGCTTCCATATTTCTCTGTTTCTTGTCATCTCATGAGACACGTCCTTTCTTGCCATATCATTGTTAACACAGTCCATTCATCGTTTCTTTTGTCTTGCTCTACTCTTATACCCATACTCAAAACATTCCTCACGACATTTTCCACCACGACAACTGATTACAAAAAAACTTTTCAGTCACCACCGCTTCGTTCCGACTGTACTTTTAGCAACACCTCTGCTTAACCCTTCGGGGATTACATTATCATCATCAGCCCAAATTCACCCATTATTGGGTATAGGCCTCTCATTTCTTGTGCCAATCACCACGTTCCTGTGCCAGCTTAATCCAGGTTTTTCCCCCGATGGCAACTATATCATCAGCACATCTTGCCGCTGGACGACCCACTCTTCTTTTGCCAGTTCTTGGGCACCATTTGGTGACAGCCTTAGTCCAACTGTCATCACTGCGCTTTGCTAGGTGTCCTGCCCAACTTAATTTGAGTTTCGTGACGCGATTACAAATTAACTAGCTGTTGCCAGCGGCTTCACCCGCTACAACTCGAAAATTATCCTTCGGGAAGATAAAATCGGGATAAAAACTATCCTATGTGTTAATCCAGGTTATAAACTATCCGTGTACCAAATTTTATCAAAATCCATTCAGTAGTTTTGGCGTGATGTAGTAACAAAAATACACACTCAAACTTTCGCCTTTATAATATTAGTGTGATTTTCAGAACTTCATACCACAAACACATACAGCAGTCAGACTCGGAGAGTGCCAGCGACTCCTTCACTAAAGATGAGCTGGTGTGGTGTCAGCAGGCTAATGAGAGGAACCTGCCGGCTTTGACTCTTCAATGTATCGAGAGAAACAAGGACTGCAGGGACCAAAGGTAACTTTCTTAATCGTGTGGGCAGTAAGGTCTAACGACCCCACACATCCTACTGTCAGAGTGTCTAAACCGCATCAAGGGCCTCGGACACAAAGGGCTAAGAAGGAACATGGGTGGTCTTTAGTCAGTAGAAGTCTGACCCTCCCTACCGGTTTCCCACCACCCAAAAAATGGTCTCTGACATGGTTTGACGACCGCCATTTGGCGGCCGGAACCACCGGCTTATACGTGCCTTCCGAAGCACGGAATCATCTTTTTATCAGACAATCAGGTCGTCTTTTTATCTTCAATTTCCTAGCCATATTGGTGACATGCTAGGAGCTTTTCTGCAGGCTCAGCATAATAAGTCGGACGGATGTCTGAGGAGCCACATCTTGTTTCGAGCAACCCTTTTGTTCCATCCCATTTGATAACACTTTTCTGATTTTCCAGGGCTGTTGTTGACTTCGACTTCCTACCTTGGGTACAGGAGAGAGTGACGGCTTGCAGGTCTTTATGGGTTAAAGAAAATAACCTAAATTCCCTACAGAACACATTGAATGCTGCAGGTAATATGACATTTTGTTTATTAATTTAATTAAATTTTGAAAAATCAGGACTCGGTATGAAGATACTGAGTCCTGATTTTTCAAAAAAATATAAAAAAACAAATCCAATGTTGTAGATCTTTTTATTACCTACAATTTTGCCATTAATTTTTTTACATAGGACTTGTAGTTTTGCCGGAAATCGAGATAAACCGATTTTCAGCCTTAAAAATGTATTATTTTTCGAAAATGTTCTCGTACTTAAGGCACACCTCGGACACTCCATACAACGCCCGCAAAATAATTACCTATTACTACTACATAAACAAATAACGTTTGTGCACGACGTTCACGTGCAAATGTGTGCGTAAACTCTAGTAGGGTTATCGTAGCCTAAAAAATGGCGCGGAAAGTGCAACGGTCTGCGTCGCGAAAGCCGAGCGGCGACTGATGCGAGCGCGAGCCATTGCTCAAGTGTCGACGACGAATACCTCGAAGTGCGGGGTGAGGTGCGGTATTTAATAAGAGCGCGGGGAGGTGAGTGTCCCTTCTGTACGTAGTACTATTATGTATTCTGTGCAAAAAAACAAAACAAGCCAACGGCACGAACTAGTTGGTGGGCGGGGCTAAAATGCATGCTATTTCATCCGACATCACGAGCGAAATGCATAGAGCGAAAGAGACACAACTAAAACGGGCGCGCGAAATTTTCTATGCAGACCTTTGGTATATTTGGTTTCATGAAAAATCTATTGAATGTATCTGTTCAAAATCAAATTATTAAAATATTTTAATAACTAATCTATGTCCGTATGGTTTCACTTTTTTCTTTTTCATACTATATACGTTACTTATTTACGCCCAAAGATGAGTTAAAATCAGTGCTAAAATATGAAAGTTTTGACGTTCATAACTTCCAAATCAATATTTTTTTTTCCAATTCTGCTTCCATACAGACCTAGATAATGATAAGACCAGTAGATACAATTTTTAATTTTGAACCTACACCGTCAAACAGAGGAGTAATCACCTTCGTAAGTTTGTATGGAAGAATGACTGGCTTGTTCAACCTTAAGTATAAAATACTTAAACGGCGACGTAGGTGCTGTTGCGTTATCTCGGTATATCAATATCTGCCATTTTAATTGAAATTATATGTATTTGTTGTTCCAGAAAAATTAACAAAGCGGTACGGCCCACAATCAACGTTTAAAACAAATATATCAATGCAGAAGTTAATTCTACAACTGTATCACGATTTGGGATGTAAGTAAATACATTATCATTCTATTACCCTTATCCCGAACAGTGGTGTTCGAGCAGTGGTGGCCCAGTGGTAGCGGCCGCGACTTACGAACAGTTGATCGTGGGTTCGAACCCAGGCAAGCGCATTACTTTGTGTAATTTATTTCATCACCACTGCTCACAAAACGGTGAAGGAAAACATCGTGAGGAAACCGGCATGTCTTTGAACCAAAAAATTCGAAGACATGTGACATCTACCAACCCGCACTGGGCCCGCGTGGTGGATTATAGCCCATCCCTCTCCTAGAGAGGAGGCCTGAGTCCCGCACGTGGGAACATTATAGGCTGATGACCCTTATCCCAATCCATTAGGGGTCGGAGCAGCATATCTTCTTCCATACTTTTCTGTTGACTCGTCATCTCAGCAGACACCTCCTTTCTTGTCATATATCCTTCACACAGTTCATCTATCAGTTTTGAAACTGATGTGGCGACTAGCGACATCTATCGCAACACCTGCGTACTAACAACGATCGACAGAAAAATCCTACATCGCGCTATGAACATTATCCGCGACATAAGCCTATATAGGAGTTCCCGACTTACAACTGTTGGGCAGTTAGCCCGCCGGACACAACACCCGTCCGGTCGGAGGATCCTCCCTTTTCAATGGGGGATGAGGAACTTTACACCCTGTTCCTCATACCCCCCAAACTCATGTTTGATTATTGTTTCGAGTTCCCGATATGTCGGCGCTGTTACAAGCACCATGATCATAGTATAAAGAAGGGAAGTAGGGTATCTTCGTACAAACGCACCGCGCGCGGCTTGTATGTGTGCGCCTAGTATCTTTACGGTCGCCGCACGCACACTCAAACAAAATCTCGCTGCATTTCGCACTGCGCCAGTCAAGGTTAACACCGCACAAGGTTCGCGCGTCACGCACGACTTTTCGGCACCGCTAAGTACCTAAATGAAAAATGTCTGTTAATCGCAGGAGAAGTTATTGCTGTGTGTTTGGGTGTCTAAATAATTCATCGATTCCAGAGTTGAGTATGTTCAGATTACCTACTGAACAGGAAAGGTAAGCAAGTCTTTATTCTAGCAAGTTTTATACTTGATGAAGAGATATCTACTTATTTTTTTGTTGTTGGTATTAGTTTTCTATCAGACTAGGTACTTTTGATGATATGCCGCTATTGCTTTGTTTACGTTTAGTCATGCCGATTTCTCAGTATTGTAGGTAGGTATAGTAACTAAGTATGTACCTACTACCTGTATTATTTTATGTTGGTTTAGTCAAAAATAAAAACATAAAATTGTCCTTTATGTGCAAAAATACTACATTATGCCTATTAAAAAAAAAACAAAACTGACAAGTATATAATAAGTAAATAATTTAAACACAAGCTCTTAGTCTCATAAGTATGCTGTGAACCGCCTTACGATTTTTTTACAAAAAAAAAAAAAATTAATGTAATAAATGCTGTACATCTCAATGAAACTCAGACAACACAAATAAAAAAATACAAATTCCCGGCCCTTGCCAATTTTTAGGCACTGTATTAAAATTTAGCTGAAAGTGACAACCCTGAGACAGGCAAGTACGGTAGGTAATTATGTCGCGGATTGGGCCGGAGATGCTCTACTTCCCTTCTTTATACTATGCCATGATCACGGATAAACTGAAGTCATTGCGGGTGGATGTTTATGAGCAGACAAAACGTTCTACCCTCTTTCTCGTTCGTTTTTTGCGTTCGGCACCACTACCATTGTCACTCACTACACGATTCTGTTCCCGACACACGAAACTCACTGTGTCCACTCGCGAACTTTTTTCGGCACTTTTTCGGTTTTTACACAGTAAATAATAAGAAAACATGGTAAATATCCCGTTAATAGTATTAATAGTAGTCCAGCTATCGTTTATTTGGTCTTCTTGTATTCTTATGTAAGTAAATACGAGTATTAAAAGTCGATACCATCTTTACACACAAATACAATTTAATTGTGTTTCTAATGTCAAAATAACAGCTTTTTACTTTGCATATCCATCTATATAAATAAAAAGAAAAGTGACTCATCAACGCCCAGCCCAAACCCTTGGACTTAGAAAGCTGAACTTTTGCACAGAGGTTAACTTTATAACGTAGACCATGTTTAAGGAAGGATTTTTCAAAATTCAACCCCTAATGAACTTAAATAGCTGGATGCGAGACGCACAGGACCGGTCAATGTGACGACACTTAGGGGAGGCCCATATCCAGCAGTAGGCGTCTTTCGGCCAAAATGGTGATGATAAAACATCTAATAGATTTTAAAAGAGTGTCCATGAAGTTTCTTGCCATTCTTCTCATGAGACCAACGCTTTGGAATGGGCAACTACAGTACACTCACGAGTTATTATGCCTTGTGACTGGGACTGTAGCTTAGTTTATTTAGCTTCATTAGTTTAGTAGTTTACTGCCGCACTCGGAGAGCTTCAGTGTTTGCTTGGGCCGTCGCTTGGTAAAGGTTTTTGGCAGTTTTGTCATACAAAAGTATGTCAGGCCTTTGCCGGGTGGCGGCTTGAGTAATCGTTGGATATCTCTGAGTGCCGCAGTTAGTTTAATTCGACTATTCAAAAGTGCCTGTTACTGGCCTACTTGAAATAAATATTTTGATTTTGATTTTAATATCTATGTACCTAAACTGGCGAATATGGGGTGTACCATTAGGTAGACCTCTGCCTAACCCTTCGGGCGGATTCATTCATTTTTTTTTTTAACGTTGCCCCTCACTAGGAATTTCTCCTGTATCGTGGGTGCGTTCACAAACATTAAAACTCATATACACAAATACCCAGACCCGGAACAACTATCTGTAGGCCATACAAATATTTGTTCCGTGCGGGGATCGAACCCGCGACACGCAGCGCAGCAGTCCAATCGCTCAGCCACTGCGCCAACCGTGCCGTCACTGAAGATGTCACAGTGGCATTTACTCTTTTCTCTTTCATATCGTCAGACTAATTATCAGAATTCATATCTCCAAAAATGCTTTTTTTCTACGCCATCTGTTTTAAATCCATTTTTTATTCCCTAGTAATAAAATACAAAAAATATTACGAAACTTGTTACAAAATGAATGACTTGGTTGACTGGTAGAGAATGCCTTGTGGTATTAAGTCCGCCTATGTACCACTCTTGTACATGAAGTTTAAATAAATAAATAAATAAAATATTTTTTTTGTTGCTCCTGTAAAATTTGCTCAAATGGACTTACGAATTCTGATAATTAGACCGACTATATCATTTATCACACAACCCATCCATGTTTTCTTTGGCCTTCCTCTCTCTCTCCGTCCATCAACAGGCTTGATATTAAACTTTCTTTCTTATTTAAAAAACGTTGCCCCATACTACGAATTTCTCCTATATCGTGGGTGCGTTCACAGACATTTAAGCTCACATACACAAACACCTAGACCCGAAACAACTATCTGTAGGCCATACAAATATTTGTTCCGTGCGGGGATCGAACCAGCGGCACGTAACGCAGCGGTCAACTGCTTGAGCCACTGCACCAACCCACAGTGTTTTATGAGGCGCGATTTTCGGACATCCCATTTTGATTGCAAAACCTTACGGAAATTATCTTTTAAATGCAAGTTTTCGTATCCCCATTTAGATACCAAGTCTAGTTTAATAAATAATTTTTCCATACGGATATAAAAAAAAATTACGCTTCATAAAACACTGTGCAACTGTGCCGTCACTAACAAATCTTTGTAATTTACAGCGATGTCAAAAGCGAAAATCGACGATAAAATGCAAGTTGTAAGCGCGCATATAATTCGTCAAAAAGGTCAGCTAATATCAAGCACCAATGCAAACGTTTTAAGATCTTTTTACGAAACTGCTTTGTTGTATTATGACGAACAATGGAATGACAATGGTAAGCATGTTTTTAATAGTAAAAAAAAAACCATTTATTCTTGATGAAATCCTATGAACTATGTATTACAAAAAAATGTTTATTCTGCCAAGATTTAAAGGAGTTTGTTGGCAGATGCAAGTCCCATATACAATTTTATATTTGTAAACTATTCGTAGGTTTTTTTTCCATCAATAACAAGAATACATTTACCGGTATTATACATTATCTATAAATAAACACAAATTATGAGTAGTATCTTTTAAGAAAGAAAGAAAAACAGAAAAAAGAGGGAGTGTACATCTCACGGCTGCTCCAAGTAGTACCAAAAAAAGAAGTTAAACTGCTGGGATAGATACAGGCCACCTTTTAGGGTTCCAAACCTCAAAAGGAGAAAAGGAATCCTCATGCCTGTAGCACACCTCCGCTGCGAAACAACAATAGGGGATCGGACAAAAAAAAAACTAATTAGTCCGTCAGATAGATTTCCAAAAATTATTGGACACGTATTTTTTTTTTTTCACGTAAACTTAAAATGAAGACGATACAGTGCTTCGAAAACTCGTGTGACGTCATATGATAGTACATTTTGACGACACAAGTGACGTTTCAAGCCCCACTCCAAGATCTTTGACGCGTTTTATCTTCGTCATTTTTTATTGATTTGATAAAACAAAAAACACGTATTCAATATTTTTCGATAATCTAACTTACGGACTAAACAGAATCATATTATTTTGACCCAATCCGATCCCCTATTGCGAAACCACTGCGCGAGTTTAGCTGTACAACAGTACTACGGTCAACGGGCGGAGATGTAGACGGCTCCTGAGCAAATGAGCGAAATCGTGTTAGAAAGAGACAACATCATGGTCAGTTTTGTACGTTAGAGCAGGGAGTTTCGCTCCTGTTTCGCCGCCAAAGAACTTACAATTTACAGCGAAACTATTGCGGTTTCGCCCTTTGAGTTTCGCAGCGGAGGTGTGCTACAGGCATTAAGGTTCACTTCGTTGTCCGTTTGTCTGTCAACAACCTTTTTTTCAGGAAAGCTTTTTTGATCCGCCCATTTGTCTCTGACTTGGCTTTACATGCCGCCGAGAAATATCTCTCAAGCATGCTCCTCACTCAAAACATTTTGTATATTATTATTTTTTATCTTATTTCCAGATGAAACAACTCAAAACGCCCTCATAATGGATATGACAGAGATTATAGACAATGTACTAGATCACAACTTGGCTAATGACTGCAATTTGTTGTTTTCTATACTGTTGAACAGACTAGCTTACCACGAGACTACCATGAGCGATGATACGGCTAAACGGTTGTTGGAACAGGTATTTATTATAAACGTCTTATTAAAATTACTAGCTTTTGCCCGCGACTTCGTTCGCGTGGAATAGTGACTTCCGGCAGATTTTTGGTTTATATCGCGAAAAAAAAAAAAAAACTATGTCCTTTCTCAAGTTCCAAACTATGTCTGTACCAAATTTCACACGAATCGGTTCAGTAGTTTAGGCGTGAAGCAAAGACAGACAGACAGACAGACAGAGTTAATTTCGCATTTATAATATTAGTTAGGATCTATTAGCGAAACTTTGTAGATGTAGGTTTCGAATTCTCCCCGTTGGGGCTGCGATTTGTTCGAAAGAGATACCGCGGCCTCGACACAAAGGGCTAAGAAGAAACATGTTTTTAGTCAGTACAAGTCCGACACTCCGTACCGCTCTGCTCAGAGCGGGAGAAGCCATTTGATTTCCCAATCCCACAAAAGAAAAAAGTTTTCGAATTCTGATATGTAAACACCACTGCTATTGGGAGTGTAATTATTAAAATCATGATTTAATATAAGTAGTTTTTTGGTTTCCACATTTTACCTTGAGAGAAGTGGTGGCCCAGTGGTGGCGGCCCCGACTTACGAACAGTGAGTCGTGGGTTCGAACCCCGTCAGGCGCATTACTTTGTGTAATTTATTTCATCACGACTGCTCTCAAAACGGTGAAGGAAAACATCGTGAGGAAACCGGCATGTCTTAGAACCAAAAAATTCGAAGACATGTGACATTTACCAATCCGCACTGGGCCCGCGTGGTGGATTATAGCCCATCCCTCTCCTAGAGAGAAGGCCTGAGTCCCGCACGTGGGAACATTATAGGCTGACGATGACATTTTACCTTGGAGTGATTTCACCTGGGTTATATCTCTCAGGTGAAATAGTTTGGCATAAGCGGAGACCCTTGTTCACCTCGAAATTAATTCATCCATGTGAACAAAGGCGACTTTTTTATTCGTCTTGTGAATTGTAATTTTTCGTATTCCTTCGTAGTTAATTTAATTCTTAACACAATGTTACTAACAATAATTACAATTTTCAGATATACCGCATCTTCCCCCGCTTAGACTTCTTCAGTATTGCCATCCTCAAGAAAGTACTAGCGGTGTTGCCAGTAAACGTGTTAAACGACAATTATTTGGATAAGCTACAGGATTCAGAGTTGAATGTCTGCAAGGAATATTTTCAGTTAATTTGCGATGCTAACTATTCTTTGCTACAGTATGTTAGTGAATTAAGGAGGAATGGTAAGTTTTCATTCTACTAATAATTATTGTGTTGATTGCCTCATTGGTCGAGTGGTCCCACAACTGCTGAGTTCGTTGTTAAGACCTGGGTTTGGTACCCGGTTTGGGTTATCTGGCATTTTGCTCAGCTTGAAACTTATGTGACTTTGTTTTTTTTAATTTTACTTTTATTTTCGTTTTTCCTAAATCATAGTAATGGGAACACCCAAATACTAGTACTAGTAATATTCGTATTACAGTCGGTTTTCGTTTGTTTTCGTTTCGGAAAGGCCACGCCCCTCCCCGCGCAACTCTGTGAGATCCGTCCCAGACTTGTCATCTCCCCACCGTACTAAGAGGACTGAATTGTCCATTGGCAGTTTGTTTGTTTTGTATAATTTTTAAGGTGTTTTGTTAATAATACCAAATAAACACAAACTTTCTTTTCTTGTTAAGATTTTCCATCAGCAGGCTGAATGTATTCCTGGTTGATGCCAATAGGCTCGCCTCCTATTAGACTGCTCTGAAAAATTCCTAATGGATGTGCTGCTACCCAGACCCGTTACTTGGGACTGGACTATTAGCAATTTACGACTGCTTTTGTTAGCTTGAGACTTACCGGCTAAAACAAATGTATGTGTTAATGAATAAAATAAATAAATAACACTCTTATCCCGATCCGGGAAATCAACTGAAGACCTCATGCTAAGCAGTCGTGCTTGCGGCCGCTAGACCATGGAAGCAGCTAGCATAATGATGATTTATGGCAAAAGTATTAATCATTTATCACAATGACATCTCTCTAAACTATTAAAATATTCAGTTTTAGATGAGACAGAATGGACTACAATATTCAACAGAATGAAGAAAAGACTCTTTGAAACTAACCACGGAGGCACCGACTATCAATCGTTGAATACATTGAAAAATAAACTCTATGCTTTGGAAGATATTGCTGATTTTGGTATGTATTCGTTTAAAACATATATTGCACTGGCTATGTATAGTTGAAAATAATGAAAAAGGAATTCTCTGCGTCAGAAGATAGAACTGAATTTGCTATGTAACTACACACATCAAAAGTGTCTAGGGATCAACATATATTTTTGCAATAACTTTTCTCCTGATTGATATTAATTAAAATTTTCTTTAAGGATTCATCAAATAAAGTGTTTTCGTTTGTCACAGTAACGATAAACCAAGTCACCTTTGCATTAATAAAGAAATTTGCCATTTTCCTAATAAAGGGATTTTTGACATTTGAACCACTAACATTAAAGTTCGAAAAAAAGACTGAAATAACAGTTTTCTTTAAAATTTTATTGGGTAACTTAAACAATTATTAATCCGTGTTTCTACCGCGAACACTAACAACACAAGAACATCGGTTTAGCATACTCAAAATGAGTTCATCCAAATCACGCTGTGGAATGGCCGCCCATGTTCGTTGCAACAACAAAAAAAGGTCTTCTTGCGACTGGATACCCTCCATATTCGGCAGAGCTCTTCTCTGTAGCATATCCCATGCATGCTCAATCGGGTTCAAGTCTGGCGACTGAGCAGGCCAGGGCAGGACATTGATGTTAGCTGCGGCGAGAGTCTGTCTTACAACTCTTGCGGTGTGCGGTCGTGCATTATCATGCATTAACTGAAATAAGGGACCGATTTGCACTTGTACAGGAACGATGACGTCTGATACAATCGTCTCAGCATAAATTTGAGCGTTGAGGTTGCCTCTGATCCAAATCAACTCAGTTCTTCCGCCGATCCAAATACTCACCCATACCATGATGGTTCCACCACTATAAGAATGGACTTCCTGGCAGGATTTTAATCGCTGTTGGCGTCCAGGGGTTCTCCAGTGTCGTATACGTCTTGTATCCGGTCTCATACCAAAACGACACTCATCAGAAAAGCACACGAAACGCCATTGTTCTTCTGCCCAATTTCTGTGTTCAAGAGCCCATTGATATCGAATCCTACGATTGTGCATTGCTATAGGTGGTACCCGTAGCGGTCTTCGGGAATGAAGGTTCACTTCATGCAAGCGGTTTCTGACTGTTTGGTCGCTAATTAAGTTCCCTGAAGAGTGATAAAGCCTCACAGCTAACATCATGGCGGTTATTGTTGGAGCTAACAAGCTAACATCAATCTCCTGCCCTGGCCTGCTCAGTCGCCAGACTTGAACCCGATTGAGCATGCATGGGATATGCTACAGAGAAGAGCTCTGCCGAATATGGAGGGTATCCAGTCGCAAGAAGACCTTTTTTTGTTGTTGCAACGAACATGGGCGGCCATTCCACAGCGTGATTTGGATGAACTCATTTTGAGTATGCCAAACCGATGTTCTTGTGTTGTTAGTGTTCGCGGTAGAAACACGGATTATTAATTGTTTAAGTTACCCAATAAAATTTTAAAGAAAACTGTTATTTCAGTCTTTTTTTCGAACTTTAATGTTAGTGGTTCAAATGTCAAAAATCCCTTTATTAGGAAAATGGCAAATTTCTTTATTAATGCAAAGGTGACTTGGTTTATCGTTACTGTGACAAACGAAAACACTTTATTTGATGAATCCTTAAAGAAAATTTTAATTAATATCAATCAGGAGAAAAGTTATTGCAAAAATATATGTTGATCCCTAGACACTTTTGATGTGTGTATTAAACATAGTGTCGATCGTTACTTAAATATAAATATAAAGTCGAACTCAAAGCATTTATTTCAATCAGAACATTACAGACACTTGAATGACAGAAAAACTAAGAAAACGAAGGACATACAATTAAGTGTAATTTCAACATGAATGATGGAACCAAGATTTTGTAATAATATTTTCATTTCAAAGAGTGCATTTAGTTTCTTGTCCATTCTTATCCATAGAGATCTACGCTTTAGAATGTATTATGCCTTGTGTAATTTTTAGTTCGGGCCCCTAACATAATATATGTCCGTAAATGATACAGATAATTAAACGCCCATAGCTTCGGCCTTAACTACGTGATTAGAGCTTAAATCTTGATTGTTTTTAATGTTTTGATTTTAATGT
Organism: Diarsia dahlii; assembly: GCA_949775195.1. Taxonomy (NCBI): domain Eukaryota; kingdom Metazoa; phylum Arthropoda; class Insecta; order Lepidoptera; family Noctuidae; genus Diarsia; species Diarsia dahlii. Next base: position 8,288,216 of record OX459217.1, on the reverse strand, counting down.
TAATTTATTTCGTTTTTATACTCACTTCACTTTAATGTCGATTTTATTGTAAATGGATTACGTTGTCAGAATTAAATGAATTTTATTTATTTTTAAATAGTAGATCTCCAGGTTAGGCGTTACCCACATGATGATGATAAAAGCTTATTTATATTTTATCGTTCTCAGACGCAAAGGCAGCAGAACTAAAACAGATAATGGAGGAGCTACGCACGAAACCTCAGCGATCAACGTTAAGACTATCACAGCTGTGTCCGGATCTGTGCTCGGCGGCCATCTTGGATTCCAAGAGAGTTCACCTGCAGAGGCTGCTGAGACTACCTCCTGATGTTTATGTCGTGAAGTTTTCCGAGCAAGTAAGTGGTGTTATAAGCAGTTTTTTTTTTTGTACAGGATCGTTTTGGACAGGAAAAAAGCTAAGTGTTATTGAATTTGTACAATTTCTTAGTAGCAGCCATGGAGTCTTGATTTGTGCCTGGTTTTTTTTTATTTTTCTTTTTTCTAAAACACGTTGCCCCACGCGTTGCCGAAATAACTATCTGTAGGCCGGAAGGATCTGGAGTGGCGACCGCGAACTGGAAGACGTTGCGTTGGAAGGCCCTCCACTAAGTGGAGCGATGACCTGGTAAAGAAAGGTTGCTGGGATCCGCTGGATGAGAGACGCACGGGACCGGTCAATGTGTCGACACTTCGGGGAGGTCTATGTCCAGCAGTGGACGTCTTTCGGCTGAAATGATGATGAGGCCACACAAATATTTGTTCCGTGCGGGGATCGATCCCGCGACACGTAGCGCAGCAGTCTTTCTGCTTGAGCCACTGCGCCAAAAACCTACCGTCAAAAACCATGCGCCATAGTGTATGCTCCCTACAACGTGGGACTAAAACATAACGGGCGAAATGTGGGGTGGGGAGTACTGATAAGTAAGCAACACCTCTGCCTAACCCTTCGGGAATTATAAGGGGAACTTGAGATCTTATGACGTCATAGTAGGTAGGTAGTCAAAAAAAGGCAGATTTGGTTTTCATACGGATCCATGGAATAGTTACTTTGAGAAGCATTTTTAAGTTATGTTCTGCTCCTATAGGTCGTAGCGTGATGTTATATAGCCTATAACCTTCCTCGATAAATGGACTATCCAACAAACAAATACTTTTTCTATTCCAACCAGTAGTTCCTGAGATTAGCGCGTTCAACCAACCAAACTCTTCAGCTTTATAATATTAAGTATAGATACTGTTTATGGTATTTTTAGGTTTAATACCAAAACTGACCAAAACACACTTTTTCTTTATTTCTGTCTTTGTCCTATATAATACCAAGTCTTTTTTCTATTCCATATCAGCAAAAGAACCATAAAATGACTTTCCAGATATCAGTATTCAGTGACTCAATCCGCCGTCCCTGCCTAGTGCACGCGCTGCTGTCTAACGGGGCAACTCGTCGGTATATATGTAAGAGCGGGGAGCCCATGTTTCGGGACGCGTCGGTGCAGAGAGCGGCGGCAATCTTGCCGGCTTTGAACCGGAAATTGCTTGTGAGGAGTTATAATGTAAGTACCCATACTTAGCGAAAAAAATACCAACTTCCAAAAAAAATACTAACACTGCTTTCAGTTAATGTGACTTAAACGCCCACTTTTCAATAAATTATTTGCGTTATAGACTTAATTATAGATTATTAGCATTGCATATTATTATTGGTTTTAGCATTGATTAAAGTAGAATGAAACTATGGATTTTACAAGGATAGCTGGTGTGGGAGGCATGGACATATTATACGGAGGCCTTTTTTGCCTTCGACTGCCGAAACTCAAGTTATTTTAAACTTTTTTGTGTTTTTTTTGGAACAACTTCCAAATTCTTTTTACAAAACCGTTTTTATTTTACCCATTTTAGTTTTAGTATAACTAACAAGTTTTTTGTAATGCCTAAGTTTTCTTCAACAGTGCATTAAATTGTATATATTTTCAGGTAACTCCACTGAGCGATGATTCAGCAATCATTGAGTATTTAGAAGACCATGTCCGATTGAGAGATTTGATGGAAGAAAAACATGATATTAATGGTAAGTTAGTATTAGTTGGCATTTCGTTTTCTTATTTAAACTAGTCGTGTGAATGAGATCTACGATCGTCAAAATTCGTGATTATAATCTTTAAACCAACTAAAAATCAGCGGTTCCTTACATTTTGACCGTGTACTTATTACACTTTTGTAGGAAACAGTTGTTTTTTTAGAACCGACTACACATCTTCGAGGACTGGCTGAAGTTCGATGAAATGATAATTAGCGTCGAGGAATTTCATCTCGGTTTTAGATAAACTGCACATTGCCCGAAACGAAATGTAATGAAAAGTTACAGTATTAGGCAGATTTAGGATGCAAGAGTGAGCGAAGCGAGCTCGGAACTGGAGGCACCCCGACTCGGGCAATTTAGATTGAACGGGATCAGATCTAGGGATCAATCGAAGCATCTTACTGTTTAAATGTGGAGTACCTACTATAAAATTCTGATTATCTCTTTGTACTACACAAGAGTGAAGTTTTGACTGGTGTTTATACAGCTGTCAAATAAAAAGTTACTTTTCGTTTCAGTTGCCGTACCCAAAGGAGGCTATGAAAAGCTGATACTAGCGCCCTCTTTAGCCATGGAGCAATATCAGGCAATGTGTGATAAAGTTACACCTTATATATTGAGGTAAAGTACCTTTTTGTCTCCTATGCCTATTAGTCCAAGATCCCAGGGCCGCCAGACGTCACGTATTTTCTGACGAAGGAAATGTGGGCGATTGAGTAGTGTTAGTATGAACTAAGAACACACTACTACCAGCTAGCTTGCTTGGACGGCCAATTTTCAGGTATCAGGACATCAAGGTACATACAAAAATTACTTACTTCACGTATTTTCTCCAAGCTGATTTTTACGTATATTTTAGGCAATATCCTTAAAAATAAGTCGCAAATACTCCCAGACACTTTCCGTCGGCCGTATTGCATAACAGACGCTTTAAAGAATTCTAAACTCCTAATGATTTAATATTAAAAGCTAATTGATCGGGTTATTGCCATACTATATTGGGCAGGCGCTCCAACATGCACCCCAGCGTGGAAAGCAACGTTTTCAACAAAATTCTGAATACACAGGCAATGGACAGATCCTGTTGAATGCCCACCGAATGAGTCCAGTGGAGGTCTGTATGTCAGCCACAAGAGCGATGCCATGCGTTCTCGGGTAAACAGTCACAATACGTTTAAGTCTAAACTTTTTGGGAACTTTAAAGCGTCTGTTAAGCAAAACGGCCGCTAGGAAGTGTCTGGGAGTGTTGGCAACTTATTTTTAAGGATATTGCCTACAATATACGTAAAAATCAGCTATCAGAAAATACGTGAAGTTAGTAATGTTTTTATGTACCTTAATAGCCTGATACCTGAAAATTGGCCAACTACCCTATTAGAACTAATATAAATAGGCTAGCAGAGGCAGACTTGACTGCCTCGTTGGTCCAGTGGTCACAAGCGCGACTGCTGTGCAAGGGGTCCTGGGTTAAGTTCCCAGGTCACTGTGCTGACCTGGGAAATGTTATTGGGTTTTTCCATCAGAAATTTCTCAGTAGCAGCTACGGAGTCTGTAATCCTGCCCGTTAATGGCAATAGGCGTTCCTTTACACGGGACTAAACATAACTGGCGAAATGTGAATGTTTTAATGAGTACACCTTTGCCTAACCCTGCGGAGATTACATGCGTGTTCTTATGTTATATTAAAATTGTAATTATTATTTCAGGTCCTCAATAGAAAACAACTGTTCTTGTGTAGAAGAATTTATTACTAAAAAACGCACATTTGAAGACACATTGAGTTCTATGACCATATTGAATTGGTTGTTCGGTAAGTTATTTTACTAGCGGTTCCCGCTTCGCTCGCGTTTTGGTCGAAAATTATTCCACGGGAACTTTTTAATAAGGACATAAACGCCCAGTTTTCAATAAAAAATGACATTATAGACATCTTTAACATTGATTACGGTGACATATGACATCTTTAGCATTGATTAAAGCAGAAAACAACTATGGATTTGATAAGGATGGCTGGTGTAGGAGGCAACGTACATATACGGATTCTTTGTGTCTTATTCGAAGATCCGCCAATTGCGGCTAAGAAAGGGGTTTGAACTTTTTTGTATGGGAGCTGGCATATCGAACTTCAAATATCTCGGTAACGTGACACTTTGGGTACCATGTTACTGGACATTTTTTGTTCGTAATTATGTCCTCTATCCATACATACCACTTTCATTGTGGGCCGCGATTTCGAAAAAAAATAAAAATGGCGGCCAGGTTGATATGCCACATCGGTGCTATCCCCTTTTAGGATTGATTTGGTGGGCGATGTCTCCCAGTTGACAGATGAGTCGACACTATAAAATAACGTTAATATTCTTTTTTTTTATATTCCAGGCGTAGGCGACCGTCACTTACAAAACATAATGTACAGTGTCCGGGACGGTGGTGTGTCTAGCGTCGACTGGGCGTCCATCTTTCAATATGGCTCCCAAGAACTTCCGCCTGCTAGGTTGACGGCGAATGTACTAGCAGTGTGCGATGTTAAAGGTAAGTCCACCACTAGTGGCCACTGGTAATTCCCAGTGACCATCACCGACTTATCCGCCACTAGTGGACATCGATAATTCGCAGGTTCCATCCCCAGCTGGACCACCATTAGTGAACAGTGTTGATTCTCAGTGTCCTTACCCGGCGTGTCTACCACTAGAGGACAGTGATGATTTCCAGATTCCATAAAAACTTTGTTCACCATTAGTGGACTTTGATGATTCCCAGCGTCTACCACTGATGGGCAGAGATATAACTTTTTAATGTAATATCCCTGCTGACCAACACTGGTGGACAGCGAGGTGTCCCTTGAGTGCAACACCCCCAGCCAGGCTCAAAAACTATTAATATTTTTTTTTTTATTTATTTCAGTACTGGAAAGCCGTCTACAAAGCATGTTGTTAAGTTTGAGAGAATCTAAAAAACTGTTCGAAGCATTTCTTAGGACATCATTCTATTGGTTGGGCCCAGAATTTAAAGAGGTAAGATTAATTATATTGTGGTAAAAATACATACATCTTTGACAGTCGTTACAGGTAGTCAGTGCCCCAAAAGTCTGACCACCAGTCTTACCAATGGGGTGTGGAGGTCAGATAGGCAGTCGCTCCATGTAAAATACTGGTATTCAGCTGCATCCGATAGACTGGAAGCTGACCTCACTCAAAATAGTTGGGAAAAATCTTTTTTTTTTTTTTTTTCTTTTTTTTTTTAAAAAAAACGTTATCAGGAGTTTATTTGATTTATTGTTTTAATATTTCCTTTAAGAATATGATTCTGATGACGATTATAACATTTTGACAAGCACAGGACAAATATTACAAAGGACAACAGTACAGGACAAATATTAGTATGGCCTACAGATAGATGTTTTGGGTCTGGGTATTTGTGAATGTGAGTTTAACCTTTTGAGCGCCACAGTCACGTATAGACGACATCGCATCAACGATACAGGAGTAATTCCTAGTGTGGGGCAAAGTTTATTTTTAACCTTTTGAACGCCAGAGCGTTAGACGCATGGCGCACCTCCCACGCCAATTTAAGGCATAAAAATCTACAAAATCATTATTTTATATTATTTAACACTATTTTGTATTAAACAGCGGATATAAGTAAAAAAAATTACGGGTGTTGTCGTCTATAGACGTCGTCGGTGGCGTATTGGACACGTTTTCATTTGTCGTCTATACTTGACAGTGGCGGTCAAGGGTTAAAAAAGTACTGATTTCCAACATATTTTGAAAAAATATTGTCTGATTCCATAATTTTTGTTTTAATTTTCAGCTAAAACACATTAACAACATTTTGCAAGGAAAAGCGGTATCTTATGAAATAACGAGGGAATGTATTGTCGAATCGGAAAAGAAATATAAAAACGATTATGTGAAGTTATTAGATAACGTCTTTGAGAACTTTGTACCAAAAGATGAGTACAGTGTTGAAGAACAGGTAATATTTCTTTTTTATTTCAGCTGCTAGATTTTGCTTTGCTCTCATTGACTTATATATTACTGCGTAAGGACTGGGCGTACCGCATGATAAAATGACGCCTCGAATTTGGTCCAAAATAGGTCTTAACTAAACCGAAGTCTAAAAGAAAATTAAAATTTATCATTTTTTTTTATTAACATTTTAATGAAAGCTTTATTTAATTTCTTTATACCTCGACTAGCGGACGTCCCGCGGTTTCACCCGCGTAGATCCCGTTCCCGTGGGAATACAGGGATAAAAAGTAGCCTATGTTACTCAGGGTGAATGTAGCTTTCCAAGGGTGAAAGATTTTTTGAAATCGGCCCAGTACTTTTTGAGCCTATTCATTACAAACATACACAAATAGGTACAAATCTTTCCTCTTTATAATATTAGTGTAGATAATACCACGCCACGCCGCTCATACAGGTTACGTTTACGAGCAGCCTGGTGTTTCTCTTTAAAGGGGAACGCATCGAGCAAAATGTTCGGACGACCGCATCTTTAGTTTTTATATCAATGTTTGCTCTGATATGTTTTTTTGCTGATTGGAGGGTAGTAGAAATTATGTTTTTCCTAATCTTCCGTTATTCTTTTCTGATTAATTTCGTTGCGAGATCCATGACAGTTAAATTGTTCACTGGCTTGTCGGTCAAGTGGTCGCAAACGCGACTGCTGAGCTTGAGGTCCTGGGTTCGATTCCCGTGTCGGGCAAAGTCAATGTTATCGGGTTTTTCCATTAGGGATTTTAGTAGCAGCTATATAGACTGTTTTTCCCTTATTCGTTAATATACAGATTAGACAAGTCCTCCGAAAACTGACGATATTGTTTCCTTTGATTCTTTATAATTACATTTTTTTTTTATTAGCCTACTGTGTCCCACTGCTGGGCAAAGGCCTCCCCCATTTCCTTCTCTCGGTGGCTCTCCCGGTGTTGTGCATAAAATTAATAATAACATAAAATTATTTGTTTCACAGGTATCATGTCTTCTTCAGCATTGCACGGAACCTAGAATTCTGGCTGTTACCCCTCCGGGATGGGAAGCGTGGTTATAATTCCAGCATAATTCTACAAAGAACCATTTTTTCGGTATCTGTCATTTCTTCAGTAGTTGTGTGTGAAAAAAAAAACGGTCTGTTTCGGGTAACCGTCTGTACTTAGAAACACAGTATTCTATTTTTTTGTTATAATAATTTTGAGTACTTACCTATATTAGAAAATTACTGTGTTATTAACTTATTCTAAGCATGAAGAAATCGTGTTATTTTTCTACTTCATTTTTTGATTTTTTGTGAAATAAACTTATTTTTTATATTATTTAATTAGTTTTCTTTATTTAAATGTTGATGGGGGGAGAGGAGAAGACCAAAGTAAAGATGGATTGAGTGTGTGAGGAAATATATGAAGGTAAAAAGAGTTTGCCAACGAGCGATGGAGCGCAGCATTCTGAATGTAAAATTAACTGACTGCATAAGAAACACCAAACTGCGCTCCAGAACTCAAATTGCCGACGTAGCTTATAAAGCTGCGAGACTGAAATGGGACTGGGCAGGCCATGTCAGCCGGATGCCGCCGCAGCTGTGGGCCCGAATATCGCAGGACTGGAGCCCTGACACGCGGTCGCGGTAGACCGAGATGGCGGGACGCCTTGGATGTCTTTCTGACCAACTGGCGAGAAGAAGCACACCATCGGAAGAGGTGGAAGGAATGGGGGGAGGCCTTTGCTCAGGAGTGGGACAATAACGGCTAAATAAAAAAAGGAGTAAAAATGATAGCGTCACGATTGAGGGGAGATTGCAACAAAAAAAACGTGTTGCAAAAAAAACAAGTAACACGAGTTTCCTTCGTTCTGATCCAACCATAAGTATCGTACAAGAAAGTATTCGGTAGTAGAATCATTAGCAATCAGATGCATTATTACGTTTATGGCTCTGTGCTTAGTGCATGTTTACGTACAGGCGGGGCGTCGGGCGGCGCGTGCTGCGTTTTTAATTCAAACACATGGTGATGTATGAAAAAGTTAACGATATGTGGCTCTGGTCCGCTGGACAAAACTTCAAAACTGCTCGCATTTACAATAGGGCAATAGGGCACTTTATGTGACGGCTAAACACCCTTATTTCAGAATAGGTGACGCTACAGAATCATAGATAATCGATCGAAAGCGTGTCCAGCCAGCTTGAAAAACCACTTTTCGCTGGTCTCTCAATCTCGGTAACGGAAGTGATTTTGACGACTTTTTGCATATCAACGGGCGTCACATAAATATGTGACAGGCATCAAGCTAAAAGTTTTGTGATACGTACAGTGGTTTAGTAGAAAAATGCAAAAAACTGTGTCCAGCCATCTTGAATTTACGTAAAAAACTTTTGGCTGGCACTTCCGAATCCCACATAACGGGAGCGTTTTCGAATATGGTTCCTTTACTAATACTTGGTGACGCAATGTGTGACAGTAATAACGTTTGATTTATGGCGTCACATGTAAGGGTTTACGAGATATCAATGAAAACTTAATGTATACTTGTGTCCAGTCATCTTGAACTCAGGCTGGCTGGACACGTGTATCTCCGCTGCCTGATGATCTACGACCTTCAAAATGTTATCAAAATGTTGTGACGGGGACGATAATGATAACCTGAATTAGTGACGGAGAAACTTTGGGTAGTTTCAAAGATATTGATCATTTAAATTTTCCCATACAAACATCCATTAATATTGTGAGGTGACCATATTTTTTACATAATTATAGGATTTCTTTTTAATCGACTAATCGGCCGGTAGCAGCCAAGCCACGCCAGCTTTGTATTTGATTTCTCCGTGGGAATAAAAGGTTTTCCTGCAGAAAAAGGGGAAGTATGTGTTTCTAAATAATAACTAAAAATACTAACAAAAAAAACAAAGTGCATTGCACTCAGTGATGCCAATTTAGCATAAGTAAGCTTTATTATTGTAATTTGTGTTTATATACATTTTGAAGGTCGTAGATCATCAGGCAGCGGAGATAGACGTGTCCAGCCAGCCTGAGTTCAAGATGGCTGGACACAAGTATACATTAAGTTTTCATTGATATCTCGTAAACCCTTACATGTGACGCCATAAATCAAACGTTATTACTGTCACACATTGCGTCACCAAGTATTAGTGAAGGAACCATATTCGAAAACGCTCCCGTTATGTGGGATTCGGAAGTGCCAGCCAAAAGTTTATCACGTAAATTCAAGATGGCTGGACACAGTTTTTTGCATTTTTCTACTAAACCACTGTACGTATCACAAAACTTTTAGCTTGATGCCTGTCACATATTTATGTGACGCCCGTTGATATGCAAAAAGTCGTCAAAATCACTTCCGTTACCGAGATTGAGAGACCAGCGAAAAGTGGTTTTTCAAGCTGGCTGGACACGCTTTCGATCGATTATCTATGATTCTGTAGCGTCACCTATTCTGAAATAAGGGTGTTTAGCCGTCACATAAAGTGCCCTATTGCCCTATTGTAAATGCGAGCAGTTTTGAAGTTTTGTCCAGCGGACCAGAGCCACATGATTTTACGAGAAGCTATTTTTCTCGCTCGTTACTATAAATTGCAGCGTTTGTTGCGGTGGACCCGTCTCCCAGAAAAGTAATAAAAAAGCACGAGACGAGCCTTCCGCACGCGCCGCGCGACGCCCCGCGTCTCCGTAAACGAGCCCTTAGGGTACGTAGCCCGCTAAATAAAATTATTATTACGATTTTTTTTAATTTTCTGGTCAGTGTCAAGCTGTGTTGATCAAATTATGATTTGCAGCCGGACGGTGTACCTATGGATAAAAAAAACAACAATAAAATGAATTTCAGATGAAACCTTTATTTGAAAATTAATGGATACATCTACATACGTTTTATATATATCGCTTACAATATAAATTGGGTAAACTTAATTGGAAATAAAATCACATTTTAACAGCCTAATTTTGTACACAGGTAAAAATAATGTTTAATAAAAAAAAACTGATTTATTTTAATATTTAGTGGAGTAAGAAGGTTATATATTTCACTCTTGGCGCGTTTGTTTTTAAGATGGCGTCTCTTTTAAATGTCAAAAGCTACTTTGGCGCCTAAATTGTGACCTGATTGATTTTTAATTCAAAAATATATATAAGTGCAAGGGCTAATAATGTTTTTCAACTCTTCTGAAGTATTTGCCCAGTAGTAATGCTTGTTTTTACACTAAATATATATTTTTAACACCTAAAAAGCGTTTTCAGAGTGAAACAGTAGCCATATTTATGCTATTTATAATCTGTTGTAGACTTAAGCAGTCTTCTGCAGATATTCGTCGAAGAGGTACAGAGCCAGAGACAAGTCTTGTCCACTGTTGGCCGTAATGAACTTCTTGAGGTCCGTGGTGTGACCGGCCAGTTCTCTGATTTTCTTGGACTGGTCTTCAATGAATTCTTCTTCGAGGTACTGAGCGACCTGTGTAGATAAATAGTAAAGATTAAAAGTTAGAAATTAGTTTTGAATATTTTTTAACTTGCTTTAAACGAGACTGGTGAAATGCTGGTGTATTACGCGTCTCTGTCTAAGCTTAATTCGATTATAGGCTTATTTTACAGTACAACGTCTAGAAACTCATTCACAAAGTTTATTCTGTCAATGCTGTTTCGGCGACAACAGAAACATCATCATCTGCCTAGCCTTTTCTCAACAATGTTGGGGTCGACTTCCAGTCTAACCGGATTTTATCTGAGTACCAGTATTTCACATGGAGCGACTGCCTATCTGATCTCCACAACCCAATTAGTATTGGGAAATATACTACTCCTTGATAATATTGGTTGCCGGACCGCTGACTAATGTTCGGGCCACAGACATGTGTATCGACTGTTAAAGATCTTCAAATGACATAATAAACGCAAATAAATCCTTCCTTCTGGTGCAGTCAGGTAAAAAGAGTCGGTTTATCTAAAGGATCCTTACCTCAGGGTCATGCAAATGCTGGCTATTCCTAGTAGCCTCCCTGTGGATGTAGAACGCGCGTTCAGCGATCTCCTTCTGTGTGTCCAGAGCTTTGGCCAGGGCTTCCAGCTCATGCAGTTCTACGGTGTAATTCTTGCGTTCCACCTTCATTGTGCTACGCTGGTCGAAGTTCATTTGGTCGCCTGTTGAAAGAGATTAGTTTTAGGAAACGTGTAGCTGTTTTTCTGGGACTTGGTCGACCTTCATTGTCTTGGCGTTTTTCTGGTGGTTTTCACTGTTGATTCTGGTGCACAGGAGTTACAGTGGTTTGGGAATAGTGTGGCGGGCTTGTCGCAAAAAAAAATGGCACTAATCACACAAAAAAGCAGCAATATTTCAGATTCTTTCGTGTGATTCGTGCCTAATACTTTCGGTGTCAAGCACTCAGCATATTGGTCGAACAATAAATTGTGTGCCCACAACCCGCCTTCGAGTCGTCGCTATACGTAGCTATAGGCTATAGATAACTTAGCAATTTCGAGCATACAAAAGAAACATATTTTAGCAGAAAAAGTGTTAAAAAATGATTTTTTTTCGGAGTTAAAAACCGGTGGATTATGATTCAGAATAAGGAGCTGAAAGCACTCTCGTCAGTTTTAGGAGGGCTGTCCCTTACACCTGTATATTATTTTTTGTCCTGATATTTGCTTTCTTTCTGCGACTTTAAATTATATTAAACTTATAAAAACTAATTTCGTTAACGATTCACAGTGCATTCCCATTGTCCCCATAGGCGGGGACGATGGGAAAAATCAAAGCCATCGTTTTGTTATAAACGGGAAGTCTGTACTCACCTCTCATAGTAACATGCTTGATGATATCAATAGTCTTCCCCCAAGCTTCATCAGAAAGCTTCTTAAACAGTTTGCTGAACCCAGCCCTGTTAGTCTGATAGTTGTTGAAATACGCAGCCGAGAGCAAGTACTCGTAGGACCGTTCTAGATGGAGATTGGCGTACGCCTGCATTTCTGTCGCGACGTTGCCGTGCCGTCCATACTCGCCGTAGACAGCGTTACACCTCGGAAGCGCTGTTGCCAGATTTATTTTATATGGAGTGGGATACAAATGAAATGGTAATGCGGTGTGACTGAGTGCATACATGTATGATGTATGGGTCAAATTGGAACCACAGATATAGAAAATAATGTAGTCTTTTTTGTATAGTACCTAAATAGTGCTTATGGCGTTATAGTAGGTAGTCAAAAAATAGCACGCTTTGGTTTTCATACGGATCGTAATATTTGCGTTATCTAAGTATATCTATATATCTGTGATTGGAACTAACAATGCTTGGTTTCGTAATGCAGTTTCACAAAATGGTGTCTATGTAATGATATTGAAGAAAAATAAATGATCTTTATAGTACCTACTGTATGTATGCTAGCACATGTGGTTTTAGAGGTGTGAAGCATTCCATTTGTATCCTACATTAAATACACAAACATACAAAGGCATCTATAGTGCTGCATGGTTATTTGAGCACGTGATTTTAGTGGAAAGTATTGCCAGCAATTTGATTTTTCATTGCAATTTCCACAGATAATTTCACATATTATTAGTCGATGTTGTTCAAAAAAACCGTGCAACATTATATCAACCATATTCATCATAATATTCAACAGGCATGATATTTATCAGCAGATTTTCTACTGATATAACTGCAAAATGTTTTTCATAAACCTAGTGAATAATGATACACATAAATGCGTGGATATTGTATAAGATGCAGTCAAAATGCAGAAAGACATACTATAAAAACTAAACATTATGCTCATTCACTATAAACAGAAGAAAAATCAAACTAAATGTCGAATTCTCAAAGGCTAGCCTTTTATTCCGGTTTTGTCTAGATTTGAAAAAGTGTCAAAGTCTACAAACATGCAAACTTATGTATACAGATGCACATCAAGTTACCCGAAACTGTCAAATATTTCTAATCAACTCTGAACTTACAGCTCTATTAAAATCTATTAAAAGAATTTGACAGATTGTAGTAGCTTGATACGCTGATGTCTCTACGTGCATTATAATATAAAATTTTATAGCGATAGACGGGACAAGACGACGAAAAATTGTAATCCAATACTTGTTACTACTTGGTAACAAATCGGTCTGTCTAGTTCTAACGCCGCTTGTCAGGTATGCCAAAATCAAAAATGTTCGAGAACAAAATTTTTGTACGACAATATACCCAATGGCCACTCTTTCATTGTCCCAATGTCCGCTCTATAAGTATTTTAAATTTCTTTGTTTCAAAGGAATCTCCTGAAGGAAGGTACTGAACTGGTAAAGTGGAGTTGAAAAAGTTCTCAACATCTCAATTCAGGAAAACCAACAGCAAGTTTCATTTAATTAAAAATAGGTAAACTAGAAAGACTTTTGACCTTTGAGAACTCTAGTGCAAGAATATTTACAAATAAAACATGTACAAGGATTTTTTGGCGCCAACATACTACCGCCGTCATGTTGTTTGTTTGAATACCCATCAAATCAGTTGTTTGCTGATGCCCCCGCTTTCTACATGACATGCATGGGCTTGAAACACTAGGTCCATGGGGTCCGAATGCCCATGTAGTATTTCGGGGCATCGTACTTTTTTGCTTTTATTTAATTTGATGAAATTCAATCATAAAACAGATATTTTTTTCGGGGGAAACAGCGTTAACCCAATCAATTACGCCCCCTGACAATTTACAACGTCAGTCGAAAGCCAAAAGATCTTTGTATCACTGTATTAAGTATTCTAAATAAATAGAGCATAATTATTATAGTACTTACGTAGTCCTCCTGCAAAGTCACATTTTAATCATTAATTTATGTATCTCAATGAAAATCGACTTAAATGACAACGATATCACAACACAATGTATTGTAGTTTCGGTGCCCGATGGCAAAATGTTAGACCGGCCAGTGTTTTTAAAAACCCACAAAAAAGTGAAGAAGTATAGAAACAAGATGAGTGAAATGAGATTGAAGACTTTAATAACATTCTAGGACCGATCTGTTGGTCTAGTGGTCAAAGACGCGGCCGCTGAAGTCGAGGTTCCGCATTCGATCCAGATACAGAGTCTATGAAGATGTCATCATCATCATCATCAGCCTATAATGTTCCCACTGCAGGGACTCAGGCCTCCTCTCTAGGAGAGGGATGGGCTATAATCTACCACGCGGGCCCAGTGCGGATTGGTAAATGTCACATGTCTTCGAATTTTTTGGTTCTAAGACATGCCGGTTTCCTCACGATGTTTTCCTTCACCGTTTTGAGAGCAGTGGTGATGAAATAAATTACACAAAGTAATGCGCCTGACGGGGTTCGAACCCACGACTCACTGTTCGTAAGTCGGGGCCGCCACCACTGGGCCACCACTGCTCTTCGAACCTACGACTCACTGTTCGTAAGTCGGGGCCGCCACCACTGGGCCACCGCTGCTCTTCGAACCCACGACTCACTGTTCGTAAGTCGGGGCCGCCACCACTGGGCCACCACTGCTCTATGAAGATGACAAATGGTGAATAGACTTGAATCAATAAGGGATTCACAAAATTTTAATGTACTACTGAGATGCACATACTTCTAAATACGCCTTTGGGTTATTTAGACAACACAGTGTGATTATAAATAATGTATTCCTATAATTTTTAATCAAAATGTAGTGACAATTCGTTCTGTTGTACACATTACAATAAGTGAATTTATGTCTTCCAAGTTAGCAAACAAATGTATTCACATGAAACATAAAACTGTTAAATTAAGACCCAATTGTTATTTTTTGTTTCTTTACTTACAGAGTCGACTAAAAGCTGGAAGAAATAAAGCGATGTGTAAGAAGAAAATATATATATAGGTAAATGATGCTCAATAAGCTACCCAAAACAAAACGGTAATTTTTTCCAATCAACCTTGAAACTTATGCTTTAGCGGTTAAAGTAGAAAATTAATTTAAGAAATATGACAGGTTGTAGTAGCATGATGTACTGGCGTCTGTATGTGTATAGGAAAATTTGAAGGTGAAATCAATATGCTAAAAAGAGCTATTACAAAAAGATTTCTTTGTTTGGGTAAAAAACACTAGCCGGTACCTACATTAATAAAACATTTTACAAGAAACATTAAGGCCAAAGAAAAGTACTCAGAAGTCCCCCTTTTTTTAGATTCAAGAATAAAAATATGTACCTACCTAGTTCCAGAACAAAAATAAATTTCCCATCTTCCCCTTTAAGAAGCCGGTTTTATAGTGGATGATGACACCTTTTTTGACAGACCAGTTTAGGATAGATAATGAAAAATGGTAACCAGATCTTTCTTAAATTGTTAGGAAAATAGTGCCATCCTCCCCTATAAACGCCGAAGTCGTCTTTGTAGAGGACGATGACACTACTAGTTTATCTGACCTTAAAAAGGAACAGATGGAAGTGACACTTAGTGATTGGTAACTAGATCTTTCTTTGATGCTATGAATCCTTTGTAGTAGGAACTTTCCTTTATCCTATGTTAGTAGGAACTTACCTAAGGTGTTGGAAGCTTGTCCGCAGTCTTGAGACACATCCTGGTAGCAAGTGTCAGCGGCGAAAGTGCTGGAGAGAGCCAGGAGGCAGCCGATAGCTAGGATTATGACCTTCATGTTGTTGGTTTTGATTCTAGAAGTGGACAAGAAAAAATAAAAGTTAAAAAAGGAAAATTAAATTAACAACTTGATTACTATGCTCTATATTTATTATTTTATTACTGTGCTTTAAAAAGTTATAAATCAAGCTTTTATTTTATAGAACTAATCATCATTATTTATTTGTAGTTCCAAATTTTTATTTGGCCCGTAATAATATTTGTAAGTTTATTGACCAATAAGTTAATCTAGTTGATTTATCAATTCATGACACTCTGTCAATAGATAAAAATATTACGAATTCACGATATTAAATTGATAAGGAAATGGAAAATATTTTTTTCCATAAACACAATAATAATAATAATAATAATATAATATTCCACAACTATCACACAACGCCATCTAGTCCCAAGCTAAGCAGAGCTTGTGTTATGGGTACTAGACAACTGATAAACATACTTATATATTTCTAAATACATACATATTATAGATAAATTACACCCAGACACAGAACAAATGATCGTGCTCATCACACAAACATTTGTCCTGGGTGGGAATCGAACCCACGACCTCCGGCATAGCAGTTAGGGTCACTAACCACTAGACCAACAGGCCAGTCAATCCAATACAAAGTACAATGAAACCTAAAAGATAACTACCACTTGAAACCCTGAGTTAGTATTTTGTTAACTAACTCAATAATACTCAGTCCATATGGAGATATCAACAATAAAAAAAGATGAAGCTACCGTCCCAGTAACTAGGCATAATAACAGTGAAAGTACTGTATGCCCATTCCAAAACGCAGACCTCTTTGGAGAAGGACTCTCTTGTAAATCTAAATATTTTGGAAACAATAACCTACCCACAATCAACATAATTGTAATAAAATTTTGTACAAAATGAAGTGAGATAAGTACTCTGTACCCAATCAAACATCTACCTGTGACTCTTAAATATTTTTATGTAAACTTCGTTGTAGGTGTTTACTGACACAACAAATCTGTTATGGGGCTTATCAAGCCGATCGCAAAAAAAAACTTTGTGTACAATAGTGATACTTGGCGAATATAATAGCCAATTGTTAATAATTTTCCATGAAAAATGTTGGCTGATATCCTAAAAACATAAGTACTAGAGGCCTAGAGGGGGTGACCCACAATAAACATTCTATGTAAAATAGAAGTGATTCATTCTATTTGAAATAAGAGGGAACGTTAAGCCCTCTTATTTTGTATATAAATAAATAATAAACAACAGACACCTATGTAAAGACAAAAAGGAAGATCAGATACTACATGATGAGTGACTTAAAATAAATATCTACTAGCTCTTGTTTCACAAAGCATTGGTTTTGTACCTATTTTATTACCCGACTACGGCAAAGCCAAAGGAGGGTTATGATTTTGACTGGCTATGTATGTATGTATGTATGTATGTGTGTATCTTCATCTGTTCCCTCATAGCTTCTAATCTACTTAGCGGAACTCGACATATGAGGTACCTATCGTTAGAACCGTCTTAATTTTCCGCTGAAGTGAACATAGGCTACGTGACGTGTCACAAAAAGCGATTCGGCGCCCTCTAGCGGACAAAAAGAAAGGCTTAAAAAATAAAAATGAAGATAGATACGCCGTGTTTGGTATCATTTAAAAGGGCCTCACTTGTACATTTCCAAAATATTGCTCAAATTTAAAATCACGCCCTCTAGCGGACAAAAAGTCAAGAGTAAAAAAAATATTTAACACCAAAATTGTTTAAATAAAAAAAAAGTAAAAAACTAAAACCCGACTACGACAAAAAAAACGACGCTGAAAAAGTATGAAACAAGATTTTCAGGATAGAACAAAAAGAAAAGCCGTAGTGACACGTTATAGGTACCAACCTAAACACTTTAATACCGTGTGACTACGGCTTTTCTTTTTGTTCTATCCTGAAAATCTTGTTTCATACTTTTTCAGCGTCGTTTTTTTTGTTTAGTTTTTTTAACTGTGATAGAATATTCTGGAATAAATTTAAAAAATAATGGTGAAAATCTCTTCAAAATAATTATGTTGTGGTATTTAAAGGATCAATGTGTGTGACACACTAACACACTGAAAGCAACTTTGTTTGTGACATTATCTTGCATTCAAGTAGGTACATAAATGATTTATTTTAATTTTCTAATCAGCAATATTTACGTTATTAAAGGTTGTAGATTATTACGATTATCAAAACAAACTAATAAAATCATAGGTATTAATCAAACACAAAATTAAAAATCATCTACCTACTGATAGTAAAATAAACAAAATAATGTAATGGCCTTTTTTTCTTGGTCTGAGGGTATCATGTAGAACTTTTTCGAATATTTCTCTAGCGTGATTAAAAAGTAATGTTGAATGTCATTCATTGGGTTTGTATAGTTTAATGATTTATTGATGTTTTGCTATCTAAATAAACAAATGACAAAGAGGCGTTCTAAGTAATGTAAAAAAATGTAATTTTTTAATTTTCCGCCTCTTTTATTCTCTAAACGTTGAAGATAATTGTTAATTCGTTAAATGTTCTAAAAATAAATTTGCAACAATATTGCACTCACCAAAATAACAAAGACAAAAGAAAAACGACAAAGTTTTACAAACACGGAACACCGAATCAAAACAAAATGTTTTTTAAATTTGAAACGCAAAAATAAAAACCAAAGAGCTTCGAACAATAATAGCAAAGAGTAAAGAAAAAATTATAACAAAAACAAATAAGTCGTAGTTCGTAAAATGGGACTCACCAAATTATTGTGAGACGAATAAAGTTAGAATATTATTTGCAGCAACGAAGATTGTTCCGTCGAAAGTGCCTTTACACACACTGGCGCAGAAGGCGACTTCCAACAATGAATATTGAACTGATAGAGCTCCGTTGGACGGAGAGTACACGTAATTAAAATTTATACAAACGCAATACGACTGATAGCGAACGACAAAATGATAATAAAATAGAATCTTTCACGTGAAGTTGGCTGCACTTTATTCGGGGTGGCTATGTATAAAAATTAAGTTACCTTTATTTTGAGAATAAACTGAGAAATACTCAAAAAATAATCAAAACACGCCAGCTATCACCAGATTCACACTCTTTTCTTTGTTTATAAATGCAATTAAAAAAGCAATAATTGGTTAAAACTACTTTCTCTCGCTTTTAATTTACCATCCAAAGAAGCAACTATGAAATGCTGGTATCACCATTTCCTCGCCCCTCTCTACGCTATCCCCCCGCAATCTGAACCCATGAATGACGTAGTAGCCCAGTCATACTGAGAATGTTAAGGTTTTGCGTTTCTAGAGATTCCTTCCTATTTCTATTTTTACCGTATTTACACAATTTTCTACTCCTATGATGGCATGAAATACGATATTTAATTATTTTACAGGTTTTAAAATCATAAAAAGCATGATTATATACATAACAAGCAGAAATAGGTCGGAAAATATTCCATGAGTCGGCTCGGAACACGAAACCTCTTCAGGGATTTTTTGTTGTGCAACGACCGGCAGTATCTTGCTTCTCGCTCTGTCGTGTCATTCTCGATTCTCGAAGCACTTGTCAACACGAGATGGGTTCTGTTATCGCTGCGCAGTTCATTATTTTCAACATATAATCAGAGGCTTCAACCATAGTTCGTGTTTTCCAATTTTGTTGCGTTCTGTTAAGTCGCCTTCTACGCCAGTGTGTGTAAAGGCTAGACTTTCGCGAGTACTCGTACGTTACGGAACTGTTGGTCTTAACATA
The DNA here is from genome assembly GCA_949775195.1 of Diarsia dahlii. Lineage (NCBI taxonomy): Eukaryota > Metazoa > Arthropoda > Insecta > Lepidoptera > Noctuidae > Diarsia > Diarsia dahlii. The sequence goes on along the minus strand of OX459217.1, from coordinate 8,268,762 downwards.
ATTTGTCAAAGTATCTGTGATTATTAATTAAATAAAAAAAAATAAAAGATGAACGCTATCTTCTTTGCTGTCGTCGGTCTCCTGGCTGTATGCCTGCCTGCTTCTGCTACACAATGTGAGTAGACTTCTTTCTTTGTTTGTGGTATTTTGTGTTTTCGAAAGAGATTTTGTTTTATTTTAGAAATTAGAATGGATTTAGTAAGTACCCACTAGATACTTTTTCGACGTTTTGCGGAAGTTTTTTTTGTTAGGTATTTCCATATCGGTATAAATAAAAGGCGTATATATAGTTCGTCATACATAACCTCTGTTACGAACAGAACAAACAAGAATTTAAAAATATAAATCGGAATCAAACGCAATTTCCTTTGTTAGAATAAATTGACACTTGAAAAACGTTTGACAAAGTAAAATTCATCTTATTTTTATTTTTTATTATGCCACTACCGCCACCTAGTAGGTATACCTAAACTAAATTGAAACTACTGTTAGTAAGGTCATCAAATAAATAAACATTATAAGACAATCAATGTTATGCAAATAAAATAAACCTCTAGGTCATTCGAATTGAGGAAACAAAACTACGAAAACATTTTGATTGATTCCTTTGCATTTAGAAGTTGACAATACCATAAACGAGAGGGTAGGAATCTAATTTTGAATTATTATAAGTTTGCTTTTGAAAACAATACACTGCATTGTTTTGTTATGAACAATTCAGTGCAATGCCAAAAAAGCTGTTTCTTCATTGCTACTGTCAATTTTGTTGACATAATCTCACCTTTTTTACTTGGCAGAAGGAAACTTCAGACTGTCATTTCCCACATCCTTTATTTATTTGTTATTAACTGACTTTCAGAAGTAATTAACTTAGGTATAATTATCACAAGAGATGTATGAGCTTTCTATTGTTTTTACCTACCTAGAGAATGAAAAGGCATGCCATGACCTTATGTAACTATTTATGTGGGTAGTTGGTACCAACAAAATAACAATTCAATCAATATAAATATTCCGCATTGAGCTATAGGATTAGGAATTGTACATGTAGTTTGTCCCCATTATAATGGTAATTTCACTCTCTAATATAAATATTTGACAAATCATAACTTATTTCCTACCTTCTGTGGCACAGTAATATAATTACTATTTCTAGCTGTGCCCCGCAACCTTTTTGTTATGAGTACTGTTTAGTTATTTAAATGTAGTTTCAGACACATGTTGTTATTTAAAAATTACCTACAAACAGTCACTTTTATTTATTTGTAAATATAAAGTCATTATACTGAATCAATTCCAAAGTTCTTTCACGAACGGAAAGCTATATTGTCCTCGAGTGTCAGTGGGTTAATTCTCATACATGACATAAGTTGGCAGATTCGTCTCAAAATTAAGTTGTTATAGTTTTCCTTGCCTTTCTTTCAAAAGTTTATATATTTTATGTATGTATATATGTATGTATTTATTCTTATAATTTAGGTATATATCTTTTCTATTATGTTTTTTTTCTGTTTTGCACCTACTATGTATTGTCTCTGCATCACCCTAAGGTAGACTGGTAGAAAATGCCCAAGGCATTAAGTCCGCCTTTGTACGATTTTGTTGTGCATAAAGTTTTAATAAATAAATAAATAAATAAGTGAAGCCAGGAGCAAAAGCTAGTAAACAATAATTATCTATAAATATAAAAATGAATTGCTGTTCGTTAGTCTCGCTAAAACTCGAGAACGGCTGAACTGATTTGGCTAATTTTAGTCTTGAAATATTCGTCGAAGTCCAGGGAAGGTTTAAACGGTGACAAAGTGGTAGGTAGGTAGGGTAGTAGGTAGGTAGGTAGGGTAGTAGGTAGGTAGGTAGGGTAGTAGGTAGGTAGGTAAGGTAGTAGGTAGGTAGGTAGGGTAGTAGGTAGGTAGAGTATGAAAAAGAGCATTGCAATGCATGCCGGGAATACCTAGTTCTTACATAGTAGTCGCTATTTTTGTCTGTTTGTTTGTCTGTATGCTTAAATCTTTAAAACTACGCAACGGATTTTGATGCGGTTTTTTTTTAATAGATAGAGTGATTCAAGAGGAAGGTTTTAGTATATAATTTGAACGACATCCACGCGGGTGAAGCCACGGGCATCAGCTAGTACAGAATAAAATAACAAAACAACAACAAGCCTGTAGTTACTAAGGGGTTAGGCAAAGCTTATGGTTTACAAAGTAGGAAATTGCACTTTATCAGTTACATTTAAATAACAAGATAGTACTTAATTACCGATTTTAAGTTGCAGTCTGAAATAAATCACAATACCTAGTTTAAATTAAACACTGTTTTAGTTGAACCAAATTCATGTATTTGTTCTCTCTTTTATTGTTTTAGTATAATTATAACTTTTGCATGCCTATTGGTAAAACATGGCTGTAACCTACCTTTAATGGGTTTATCACCATGAACTGTACCAAAATTTTCAAAATAAACTTACTAACTTGAAAAAACTGTTTACAATTAACTTATTCACAGAAATATTGTAAAAACAACTTCAAAACATCTATATCTCAGTCTAGACACAAACTACACTGATTATAATATGACCAAGACTGACATAGACACATTTAGACATATTTGTAAACAAAATGGATGAATCTGCGGAGTTGTTAAACAGTCATATCTTTGCTAATTAATTAAACAATTTACTTGCAGTACTGATAACATGATTGGTCTATTTCTAACTAAGTAATATAGTTGTGTATACATTTACATACGTAACATTATACCAGTAATCTTCAAAGGGCTGAGCTGTCTGTATCCAAGAGTGCACCTACATTTCGCCAGTTATATTCAAGTCACTTGTCCTTTTGTCTCATAATTTTGTCCGCCATAAGAATGGACACCAAAACATGAAGTTTTTATGTTAGAAGAGCAGTTCAAAATTCCAAGTTTGCTAAATATCAGTGCATTTTAGCAACATGGGAATCAAACACGTTAGAGTCCCAATACTTAAACACAGCAATAATCCCTAGAACTACTACATAACTACACCAGTATTTCCACAATTTAATTGGTCCTTATTAAGAACTGTTGACCGCAGCTTTATTAATCCTGCATACAAGGCAATCTGGTTCATGTAGTTTATTTATTTCTTTAACAGATTGACAAACTGCATCAATTGTAGATCAACAATCGCTTTTAATAGAAACACGGCGTTAGTATTTATGGCGTTTGTGTACTAGACAAAAAGTAATTATGCATATTAGCGTTAAAATGCTTAAAACCAGTTCATCAATTTACGGACTAATGTTTAGTCTTAGGTTAGCCTAGATGCTAACTCAAAAACGGTCTCTAACAAGCTAGTAGCGTTTAATAAGATACTAGCTTATTATAAGTGCCTACCACCACCTAGTTCTTTCAGTTACGTGGCCTAAATTGGAACTATCGCCGCCATCTTGTCTTTTTTCAATCCAATTTCCATAGACAATTTAACCACATGCCGCCTTATTAATAAAAATAGTTAAACCTGGTTTAACTTACGCTTGGTTTATCTCGCATGTCGTCTCATTTCAAAAATGTTCAAAAGAAAGTGACGGCATGCGAGATAAACCAAGCGTAAGTTACACCAGGTTTAATTATTTTTATTAATAAGGTGGATGAAGTTTTAGCACCCTCCTGTCAATGTCTATTTAGGGCCCCTTACTTAACGGAAGGGTAACCAACGGGACGAGGCGAGGGAAGAAAAATTGCTCGGAATTGTAAATGAAACGCCCGAGCCCTTCTTATTATCTTTTCTTGTCATTTTTTTTCGCGCTTATTCAATTTATCGTTGGCTATTCTTCAAAATGACTGTGTCATCTATTTGCATAAAAATATCGTGCAATGTACTGAAATAACCCGTTAAATTATTGCGTAAACAACACATACCTACATTTAATACACGATTTCATCATAATATTACAAGCCATCGATTATTTACGCACATATGTTTAGTAGATCAGTTTCAATAAAAACCAATAAAAATTATAAACTGACATTGTTGTTATGTAGTGTGAAAATTTGCCAGTCATGCGTGTCTGTTTAACATTATGTGTACCTTTTCTATTAATAGTCGTTAGCTATTGTGTATTTTCTATGTATAATTCCGTAATACATTTTGGGAACCACGTGGTGAATTTTTAACAAAACGATCCGTCTATTCCCAGTCGCCACCACTGGCCTCGTCACAATTGGCGACGGACTGAACTTTTTCCCATTCGCCACCAGTGCCTGGCTTTTTTCTATGTGATGAAGCAAACAGATCCAAACTGCAGAAAAACTTATTTAAATTGCAGTTGAAGTAAAGCAATTTCTACTTCAATATCATTAAGTATATTAGAGTTCCAGTTTTTTTTTACCAAACCGTCACGAATAAAGATGTTTCTTAGTTTTATCAATTCTGCGGTATCAGCTATGTATCATTATAATTATGTGAGCAATATCTATAATTAAGTTGTTAGCCTAATTATATTGTAAACTTATACATAATTGTGCTGATAGTATTTTATTTTGGTCAGTGTTAAGGCTACAATTTACGAAATTTGTTTCATTTTAATGTTACACGAGTTTTTATTAAATTTAATCTAACAAAATATATTTACTCGCCCGGATGATGTTCTCCAAAAGCTAAATAAATGTCGTTCTAGATAGACCTATCGTCGAAAATATGATGATTTGCGATAAATCGACTCTGGCTGACCTAGGAATTAAATTAAGAACATTATGAGCCTAAAAACACGCCATTTGTTGCGTTTTGGCGTTTCTGCCTTCCCCCATTGGGAAAGGACGTTAGTTTATGTATGTACTAAGAGCCTGTTTCACTATCTGCTATTACTGAACCCAGGACCTCATCAGTCAACTAGACCCATGAGTTAGTCATCCTAGTAATCAGCAACCCTAGTCTCGTAGTACTCCCAAATATCCACTAACCTACTCTAATAATTCCATTTGATTACCTAAAGTACCTCCAAAATTGTCTCTTATGTCTGTCATAATATTATTATGTCGGTATCTAGCGCACTCAACATTTCTCAAGTTGGCTAGAAATCAGGCTTTGCTCTTAGATATGTCCTAATACCCTCAAAAGTCATCGACCATCGTTCTAAACAAAGAAAATCAGTTTTCATCTCGTCTTTTCTGTATCTATATCTCGTGGTATCTTAAATGTTGAAACAATATTCCAACGATATCGGTCGCAGACGATGTCAATATAGTATCGGACATGTACATCTAGAGATAATGCCATCTTTATCTAAGTTAAGTAATGTTTATTTTTGTGTTCCAAAAACAACGGCTTATAGTAATAAATCTGTCTGTTGCTGAAAAAGGCGTATGACCCTTTTTCAGCATTCAAAACCAAAAATGTTCGTGATCATTTTTTGTGTGAAAATATTCCCAACGTCCGCTCTTTTAGCTCTTTGTTCGTATATTTCGGTCGCCATCTTGGACATAGACAATATCTTATTTTTATGGCCAACCACACAATGATTATTGAATGACTATGCTGTTACGTATGTGACTTTCGCTATAAAAACTTGTAATTGTTTTTCGAATAACAAAATCAATCATGGAAATGATTGAAAGATTCCATTGATATTGAATAGCTCATTTGTTGGTAGTTGACAGTTGTTCCAAAGTTTGACGAACTGTCTACAAGCAATTTAAAATATCATTGTTTTCTACTAATTGCTTAGTGACAACTGTAATTTAGTCATTCTCATTTATTTATTGGGTAATATGACATGACAGAAGAATAGCAAGTTCTAAGATTAGTAAAATAGAGTTGTCACTTTGTCTTAACAATTACTATTTTTATGATGAGTGAGGTGTTCACTAGAAACCTTCGATCAATAATAGTACTAGATTAAGCATCAGGAACAAAACTAAGTCGCTCAAGTGGCCACGTTTGCACACACGTAAACATCTACTTAACATCATAAAAAAAAGTTCAATATTATTAATAACTTCAGATGATTATAAACCTTATAACTTAAACATAACGTTCAATTATCATTGTAAAGTATATTTATTTAAGCCCTTTCATCGGAGAAAGATTAGAAGCAAAACATTTTAAATGTCGCTCCAAAATAAAAAGTCATCAGTACAAAAATATTCATTCTAAAATGAAACTTAAACTCTAAGCAATACGGTTAAAAGCATTTTGTGTACAATGTCGTGCTTATTCTATTGCGGAATTAGCGTGTGCTAGCGTTCCCTATTCAAGAACATGATACACTAGTTGGTGCGTTGTAGCAAACATTGGCCAAACAATTATAATATTCGCTGATTTAATTATATTTACAGTTTATTATGTTTAAATATTATGAAAAAGCACATAAGGATATTAAATTACCGAAAAAAAGATATTCCTTCCAAAACCTTGGTGTTACGGTGGTTATTTACACAGTTTTTGAACGCATACTGCGGCATTTTGACGTCTTAATGTTGGGTATGATTGGACCATACTAATTTGAAATAAGACCACAAATACGTTTGTGGTCTTAAGTTTTGGGCCGTTTTTGAAGCGCTTATCGGGAATCTAGTACATTATTGATCGAAGCTAGAAACACTAGTGAACACGTCACTGATTTAAAATTAAAAAAAACCCGCTGCCGCCCGTGTACCCTTTAGTTAGTTATATGTGTCGGATTTTTGTTACAATTACAAAGGTTTTAAAATAAAACTAGCCTAAGTTACTCTATCTCCCTGTAAAAATAGGTCCAGCCGTTTCGCAGATTAAATGAAACAGACAGAAAAATTAAATCATGTTATTTTGTTATTTATGTACTTTAATCTGCATTCAGCAAAAAGCTGTTATTTTGATATTACAAACAGATACTTAAATTTTATTTATTGGTAGGTAGAGATTTGCAACTTTGCATCTATGTCTGGCACGTAGGTTAGCGACAAAGACAAACATGATCATTCAAAAGCACGTAATAAAGATATGAAATCAAGTGTCATTGGCTTAAGTGATTGATTCTCAACGTGTAACAAGTCACGTTAAATCTGGAAAACACAATGTGACAGATTGATTTGAAGACGTAGAAAGTTTATAAATAAGTTGAGGTCCTTGAATTATAAGTTGAGATTCACGATAACTGACAAATGCTTGTAGTGACTGGAGGGTCCTCTCAAACATGTTTGATTTTTTCTTCAAAAGACAATCTGCGACACTAATCTGTAGTCCTCATGTGAGTTGACCAAAATAGATCCAATTACAAATGACAGCGGCTTAACGTGTTTTCTGAGACACTGAAGAACCTGTGTATGTAACGAGTGGTCACTCATCCAAAGAACAACCAAAGCTAGTGTGGCTTTACATAAAGGTTGATCTGAGCGGCTGTTATTATGAAGTATAACACCAAACATAAAAACCCCATTTACGAATTTAGAAACAAAATACCACACTATCCTTTGTCCTTAAGAAAGTCGCACTCAGACATAAACAATGTCGTAATTTTCCCATCTATCCATAATCCATTCAATCTAATGTCAAGTGTCCGAGTGTCAGATAAAATGAACGTGTCTTGAAACACATACTAGATAACTTGAGATTAGAGATATCTATACAACAGTTACTTTGCAACTATGTTAAGAGTTTAACTACCTAGATAATGTCGTTATCAGGAAACGTGCACTACGTGGTCTACTTGAGACGTTTTTGAATGTCTATTGAAGGTGTCTTGACATGTGTCATGTCTGGTGATGACATTTGGGTGTTGCTATATCGGTCAATCGATGTCGAAAGTAACTATGAGTTAGGGATGCATCTTAATATTTTTTTCATTTATCTTCAAGGAGCTCGTGGCAAATAAGAACAACCGCTCGGGTCGGTCTTTAGGATAAGCCGTGCTTGCCTAGGTTGTTCCGTGTATAAGGAACCACATAGGTATTACATAGTTACCGAGTTTCTTCTGAGTCTCGGAAAACACGTCAAGCCGTTGATCTCGGCTGTCATTTAATTTTGTAGGTCTTTGACAGTCGCTAACTCGCTACAGGTAGTCAGTGGAGGGAACCAGCAATGCCCAACACAGGAATGCACGACACGAGAACGCGCGACATAGGAATGTAAGTGTTTTGAATTCCAATGTTGTACATTGTCATGTCGTGCATTCTCGGCCCGAACCTCGATTGTCCGGCCAAGAATGTACAGCACGAGAATTGGAATCAAAACAAACAGTGACGTCACATTAAAAAAGTAAAAAGCCATGTGACAATAGGGACGGGTGATACAATAAAATACTGGAAAATTCCGTGATTCCTTCTTTTTTTCTTCGTGTTCCTATAATACGACCGTCTCGCGACAGTATTCTTTATGGGCGGCATGGGCACCGGGCCGTAGGCCGACGAAGGAGGCCGGCGGAGGCCCGGCACTTCGGGGACAGAAGATATTAGTGTTATTAAATATGCGAGCGTAGCGAGCGCACGTCATGGAGTACAATTTAATTCGGCAGCACTACCTAGCTCAATTACCTAGTATCCAAGTCCCAAAATTTCGAAATGCCCAACTAGTCGGCCAACCAATCGCGCGATGTCGCCGATTACTGTGTCGTACACTCCTGTGTCGTACATTCTTGGGCCGGACCAGCAAGGTACACCCCAGTAATTGGCGACATCGCGATGTCGCCAATTACTGTGTCGTACACTCCTGTGTTGTACATTCCAGTGTCGTGCATTGCTGGTATGTGCATTACTGTGACGGGCATTATAGGGACTCTCAGTGGACTAATAGCCTCACAACCAGTCTTACCGTTACCCAGACTAACTGGGTTTAACTGGGTTATGGAGGCCAGATAGGCAGCTGCTCTATGTGAAATACTGGTATTCCAATGCACCCGGTTAGACTGTAAGCCGACCTCAACATAGTTGGGAAAAGGCTCCATAAAGTTGATACAGTCTTTGTGAATAAACCCGTTATAAAAACATACGTATTAATTATCATAAATAACGTAATATAATAACAATAGCCACTCATTCATGAAATATGTAGGAAAAGACGAAGGGAAAATACCGCAACAAAAATACTTACGGCGCTAACCAATCTTTACAAAACCAGTTTACGCGGAACTCTTATTGAACGGGAAATCTATACAAAACCAGGCCATGCCACACTGGAAATGTACCTATAGTAGTTTACTTAAAAGTAGGATAAAAGATTTATAATTCATTGCTAGTTGTTACAAGGAAAAATTTATTTGAAACACAATTATAATTCCTATCGTTTATACATACCTACAACAATAAAAATAACCTACCTAATCATTTAATAATGCGGTGTACATAAACATTGGAACACAAAACCTCAGCGGTCGGCAATCAAACCCGGTTATCGCAAAACAAATACTTAGTCATACCATGTCATACTAACCTATTTGTGATTGTCAAACAGACACGACTGCCTACTGGATTTAAAGTTTATTGTTGTGATTTCATAAAGATTAGATTATTGTCGCGATAATAATATTAAAATGTTACCTCTAATCTCTTTATCAATACTCGTTAAATAATTACCTAAGTCATTAACAAATAGATATAAAAACAATAAAGTAACTAACCTAAAAAAATATTTTAATAACAGCAAAGGAATTTCGCGCCTTTTCCTTATTGACATTGCTGTTTGTCTTTGGTTTCAGCAGGATAATATAGTGTGACCAGTATATTTGAAGGGTGGCTAAATAGAGAACTTAAGTGGAAAGAGGCTTTTGGATATTTTATGCAGGGTTTCAGTAATGACAAGGGCCTTAATAAATATTCTAGCAGTTATTAAAGACCTTGTCGTAAAGATCCTTGTACATCTGAAGCTTTTTTACAAATTAAACAGCATAAAATCATTGTTTCCCATTGTCCACCAGTCAAATTCACCTAGGTGGACCACGGGAAATTATGTCTCTAGTTATAGTAGAACAATTGAATATTTATTTTGATTTTTTATATTCAAGAAGAAGCTACTAGAGATAATCATCATCATCATTTCAACCAAAGGACGTCCACTGCTGGACATAGGCCTAGAGATAATAAGTTAATATAAATACAGTGCGATCAAATTATCTTGGCAGCTCTGAACATAGGCTTTGCGAAATTTTACGCATGTAAACTTGGGAATAAAACTGTTATTGCCAGATAAACCAATACTTAAACGATCAGAAAATATCTAATTTAAACAGTGAGAAATACAAATAAAATAAATATCATAACACTTTTAAACATTCGTTGTAACAAAATGACCTGCACGAAGTTCGGAGCTGCCAAGATAATTTGATCGCACTGTAAATACTAATTTATAAAGATTAATAGAGAAGTATATAATAAAAATGTCTCCCACATGCATCGCCGACCCCAAATGAATTGGGATAAAGGCAAGAGTATGATCATATTAAGGCATTTTCTTTTCTGATGTTTCTAAAGAATAAATTCCTGTCAGCCTCGTCTTGTTATAATCATAATACCAAAGCAAAGCCACTGAGCATTCAAAAAGCTACTAATGCTCATTGGGATTAAAGACAGTTTCATATTTGTTTCTGTTATCTTCTCCTTGTAATAAAACAATAAAACCAGTTAAGTAGTATTGTCTCCACAAAGCGTTCTGTTTATAAATAAACGGAAAAACGGCTTGTCATTCATGTTTGAAATGTTGCCAAAAATATTTTTACTACTTACAAAGGAAAGAAAACTTCGTAAGTATATACGGCGGCACACCAAGCTATACACTTCCTCCTTTTCTTTTTTTTTGGCCTCTTTTTGTATAGGTTTCCTGGTAAAATCAGGGATTGTCATAAACTGGTTATGTATAACTTAATTGGGCCCCATGCACTTACATTCTACCAGTTATATTTAAGACACAAACAAGGTTACTGTTTGTGATTCAAACAAGTAGTTGATTCCGGAAACCTACGTCTTTACCGGGTGTAAACAGTGGTTGATAGTATCCACAAAATGTAAAACACGCGTGTGAAAATAGCTCCTTCTCTTTCATGCCACCTAGTGGTTTTGATACGCGAGAACAAACAGACAGACAAACATAAATTTGTTTTATTTTGATACTAGCTGATGCCCGCGGCTTGGCCCTCGTGGATGTCGCGACCAAAAGAAATATTTTCACCACCCCTTTCATAACCTTTTTTTCGCATTAAAAAGCCTATGTCCTTTCCAGGCTCTAGAAACTAGCTAGACTATCTGTGTACGAAATTTCTTTTCAATCGTACATCGGTTCAGTAGTATTGGCGTGAAAGCGCGACAGACAGACAGAGTTACTTTCGCATTTATAATATTAGTAAGGATTACAGACAGACACTTCAATTTCATTTATTTGTATACTTAGTTGTATTTGTTCAATGATACTTCCCTCAAAAATTCTAAAAACATCAAAATCATCATTTAATTCCTTTTACTGCCATTTTGCAACTATAGACGATCGAGGTATTGAAGAATGACCTTTGTTCTTAGAATAAATTAATGACGAAGGCAACACATTGTTATGCCTTTTGTTACCAAACTTATGTCGCTATTTTATACATAAAAAATGCATTGAAACAAACTTCCTGATTCTATATTGTTTATTTCCTTCCTCATCTTCTTGACTGAAAGGAAATAATGACGTAAGAAAATACAAGAGTCTTCTGAATTGGATCATTAGTTTCGGGATTACCCCTTATAGACAAACTAACAAATTATACCTCTTATTAGTATAGATTTTTGAATGATTAAAGTAGGTTGTTCGTTATTTTTACGAAAATACGAATAACAAAAGAGCATCCGTTTTAGTAGCAAGTGGAATTTTACGCCGGAGTTTGATAAAGAATTAAAGATAAGCAAGCATTGAGAATAATTTCGGAGAAGACATAACTTAAAAAAACTGACAAAGAATAAAACAATCATTTCAAAGCTGTCAAGCGTTTCGCAGAAATTAACATTACAAGCTTAATAAGAATTTCTTTGTTTTAAAACAAAATATTTCTAAGAATATCCAGCTGAACTAACCTGGCGATATCAGATAAAAGATTACTAGATGCATTTCAAAACGATGGCTCAAAGTTCAACAACAAATCGTGTTGCTATCCAAAGTTATAGTGCGACAAGGATATTTTGGCGCCCAAATGACTTTGACAGGAGGCCGCTATTGTTGTTGTTTTTTTTTTTTAATTGTCTGGAAGTTGCATTAAAAAATCAAGATGGTGGCGTTTACAGTTTCAATTTAAAACTAAGCGCTAAAAGCATGCAAACTAAGCGTTAAGGAGCATGTGGTTAAACAAAAAACAGCCGCTCGGGTCTATCTTTAGGTTAAAAGCCGCGCTTCACTTAGTACGTTAGGATAATAGATGGCGCCACGTGTTTTCGAATCATGATTTTGAATTATATTGTTATAAAAACTTAGTAGATTTTTATAACCATTTCACAAAGATCGCGGAGTATTTTTCTAAATTGTCTTCTTACCCTCATAGAAAAAGGAATGAGCTTAACTCACATGTATATTTTTTCTAAATTGCATTTTCCCCTTGTCCCCCAGGCCACGTGAACCCCGTGAACATCTACAAAGAATGGGTGACGATGCAACGCAACTGCCGCGTGGCAATGAGGCAGCAGATACAGATGGAGGTCGGCGCTTCGCTGAAGTACCTCGCCATGGGGGCCCACTTCTCTAAGGATACGGTACGTAATCAATCAAATCATCATCATCAGTTCATCACCCTATATAATGTTCCCACTGCAGGGACTCAGGCCTCCTCTCTAAGAGAGGGATGGGCTATATATAAATGCTATAATCCACTACGCGGGCCCAGTGGGGATTGGTAGATGACCGTAGATGTCACATGTCTTCGAAGTTTTTGGTACTAACCCCCGTATTTGCGGCGCGTGTTGAGCGGAGCCTTCTAATACAGGCATTGTTTGCCTAAATGGGGGCTCCAAACACGTAATCATGTAATGTAATACCTAATTCGCACAATAAACTATTTTGTATTTGTATTTATAGTCGAGTCAAAGTAATTAGGTACACACGGCTACACATCAAGCTATACAAAACCAGTATAATCTGATCGTTCATTGCGTGAAAAGATCTAGTAAAGTGAGGCCAAGATTAACTGGTTTTGTATAGCTTGATGTGTAGCCGTGTGTACTTGGACTTAAGTAATTACTTATGCAAATATTTTTATGCAATGGGCAAGAATTTAAACGAAGTTAGAACCGTCAATGAAAGCAAAACTAAGAATTCTAACGTTTGATAGTTCTAACATTAAGGAATTACTAAACTACAGAGGAAAAATCGTATCTTAAACAATGACATTTACTCAAGTAATAGTAATGACTTGTTTTTAAATACGGGTGTAAGAAATGCCGGTTTCCTCACGATTTTTTGCTTCACCGTTTTGAGAGCAGCAGTCTAAACAATCACATAAAAGAAAAACTTTGTCGTTGGTCTAGTGGTCGCAACTCGCAAGCGCGACTGCTGTGAATGTCAGGGCTATTGCGTATCTTTTATTGACTGGATAACCTAAAGTGTCTATCAAAACACTGTCAAATGTTCTTTCTGTTCTGTGGTCAAAAGTTTACTATAAGGCTGATGTTCCAGGGTAGCCCGCGAAATTCAAATTTTCTTACGTTTTTAGCGATTTGCAGGCCAGTGCTAGGTTGTATGTTAGTGAAAATATGATTCGCGGCTGTAAGACGTATGCAGTTACAGAATTATAATCATCAAAATCATCATTACAACCCCCCAAGTTCATGTAACTCTCAAGAATGACCTTTTGATGAAATACTCATTCTTGACACTACATGAACTTGGAGGGTTGTAATGATGACTTTGATGATTATAATTCTGTGTCGCGGGCTACCGTGAACATCCACCTTAAAAAAAATGTACCAAACCATAACCAATTTACAGTTAATTTATGGACACATACGATAGCCACTGACGATAAAAAGATACGCAATAGCGCTACTGCTTTGGATTCTCAGGACGAGCAGAGTTATTACGTTTTTCCATCAAGAATTTCTAAGTAGAAGCAGTACAGTTCACTAATTCGCTATTTGCTAACGGCTGTAAAATAATAATTTGAGGTCAATGCTCAATAGTATGGACCTTGCACTGTTACTTTAAGCCACGCCTACCTTTGTTAGTGGTTTGTGATTTGACAGTCATGAGTCAATGCTACCAACAATCCAACATGATAAATATTCACAATAAAATAATGTTACGAGTGCTACACGGATATTTGGCGGTAATCGCAAGAGAACTGTTGTACTAAATTTTTAACCAATCTAACCTGCTTTACGTTCGATTTTGGCTACTGACACAGCTACTGATATAAGTATTCTGCTGACTACTCTTTTGTTGGCTACACTCCAACGTCTCCCTCAGATCCTCGGCCTTATGGATGCGTTCATGTCAATAAAATAGAAAGAAAAAGAAGATATTGTTCAATTACTGGGTCGGGTCAAATGTTGTCAGGGGTTTCCATCAGGACTTTCTCAATAGTAGCCACGCAATCTGAATTTGTGTCCGGTTGATGGTAACAGCCCCCTATTACATAGGACTTAAAAGGTAGGTACACCTCGGTCAAATCCTTCGGGGATTACAGGAGTGACGTTCAGGACCTTGTTTTAAAACTTCTTGCAAATCTTTTAACCAGATCTTTCCATCTGCAGGTCAACCGTCCAGGTTTCGCGAAGATGTTCTTCGACGCTGCCTCTGAGGAGCGTGAGCACGCGATGAAGCTGATCGAATACTTGCTGATGAGAGGAGAACTTACCTCTGATGTCACTTCCTTGATACAAGTCAGGGTGAGTACGAAGACATGATATTGAACTTTTAAGATTAAACTTTCCATTGGAGAGCAAAGTATACATAGTAAAAGGAAGAAAAGAAAAAGTTCTTATTAGTTTCTCACAGGAGAAACTTAATTGGCGATGACACATTGGTGCAGTGGCTGAGCGATTAGACTGCTGCGATGCGTGTCGCGGGTTCGATCCCCGCACGGAACAACTATTTGTATGGCCTACAGACAGTTTTTCCGGGTCTGGGTGTTTGTGAGTTGAAAATGTTTGTAAACACACCACGATACAGGAGAAACACTTGGGGGGGGGGGACGTTTAAAAACAAAAAGAAAAATTGGCCCTGGACAAATCCAAAAGACCTATCTCAGCATGGTGCTGTTCCATCGACGTTATTCAAGCCACACCTTTCTAGTTAAAGAGTTCTGCGCATTCCGATACATTTTGATAGTTTGAAAAATTCGTTTACTAGAACGCAATTTACGTAATTAATGTTGACGAATGTTTACAGTTGAAAATGTGTTTACGCGGAAAGAATTTTGGCATAGAGGCGAACTTTTACTACGACTTAAGAGTTAGGAAAATTCCTCCCTCTATTACAATCACTCATTTTTAACAACCATCTAATCTAATTGACCCTTGTCTTCTCCACAGGCTCCTGAACGCAAGATCTGGGACGGTGGTGTCGATGCCCTGGAGCAAGCGCTCCGCATGGAGAACGAAGTCACCAAGAGCATCAGAAATGTCATCAAGGCCTGCGAAGATGACAGCGAATTCAACGATTACCATGTAAGTGATGATTTTGGAGTGATTTTTAGGTACATAATACATGCTCCAACTCCGCTCGAGGAGCTTGGAGCTAGATAATAAAAGCCCCTCAATCTTCAGGTTAAACCGCACTTGCCTAGGTTGGTGTGTGGATGGGTGACCACCCGTTGCATACCGAGTACCCTTCGTGCCGTGGTCCAAGCTGTCATTTGTGGGTCTTTGACAGTCGTAACAGACACCACCAACCAATAATAACTGGCTTGTGGTCTGTGGAGGTCAGATAAAATCGCTCCATGTAAAATAATAGTGTTCAGCTGCATCCGGCTGGTTTGACTAAAAGCCGAGCCCAATACAATATAAGTTTTTAAACTGAAAAAAAAAACTGTACACAAAACTGTAAATATCCCGTTTATAGTATTCATAGTGAGCCCAATACAGTTGGGAAAAGGCTAGGCAGATGATGACTTACATTTATGCTTCGACTCATGATCGTAGTGGAAACATATACATTCACAGTCCTGCATGAATACCTACACCATACTAACCATTCAATATCATCCACAGCTGGTCGACTACCTCACTGGTGACTTCTTGGAAGAGCAGTACAAGGGACAGCGCGACATTGCGGGCAAGACTTCCACGCTCAAGAAACTGCTCGACCGCCATGCTTCTCTTGGAGAGTTCATCTTCGACAAGAAACTCCTTGGTATTGACGTCTAAGTCATTCGCCAATACGTAGATTTAAAAAAATAACATGTCAAGTAGCATTTTTAATCTGTTGCTATGTCATTCAAACTTTTTGACATCTGTCAAGTAACTTTTTTAATGTTGTTCCAATTCAAACTTTTGCCTTCTGCAACCTTATTTGGAAATACCATCAAGTCGTAGATTGTTTTTATTATTAATGTTACCTATCATAACATCGAAGTAAACTATTGCAGTAAATTAAAAAAATATGTATACTAGGTACCTGTTTGCGTAATTTATAAATCAAGTTCACAAAATTCTTTTTTATTAGCTACTCCGTAGGTATTATTGTACAAAATATAAGTCTAAGAATAATTTCTATATTTAAAAATCATGTACTCCACTCTAGATTATATTCATATACAGTCAATTAACCTTTTGACCGCCACAGACGCCACAGACGACAAGCCAAAAAGTACCCTAGTCAACAGACTTAAGGTACTTTTTGATCATTTCAGCCCGTAATCACCCACTGTTGGGTATAGGCCTCCCCTTTCTTCTGCCAGTCCTCTCTGTTTTGTGCGTCTTTCATCCATCCACTTCCCGAGCTCCTGCCGATATCGTCCATCCAACGCGCTTTAGGGCGGCAGTAAAAAAAAAAAGTGTGTAATCTACAAAAATGTGGCTGTAATATTTTTTGGTTAATTATATCGTAAAATAAAGTTGATCCATAGAATAAATTTGAGTTTTATTTTGATTATTGATCCTTAGTCCTTACCAAAGATATTCTAAAGAAAAAATAACAAACAAATGATGGGACTGTGGAAAAGATTTATTAGTCTTTTAGGATTTGTCGCTTTCCTCAAATCATCTGCCTAGCCTTTTCCCAACTATGTTGGGGTCGGCTTCCAGTCTAACCGGATGCAGATGAATACCAGTATTTTACATGGAGCGACTGCCTATCAGACCTCCACAACCCAGTTCATACTGGGTAATACGATACGCCTGTCGCTTTCCTCAAACTTACATAAAAAATAGTATCCTGCAAGATAATATTAGTAACCAAAATTCAAAATCACTACATATTATAAAAGAAAGTCCTCCACCACGTCTGTCTGTCTGTCTGTTCGCGATAAACTGAAAAACTTCAGCACCGATTTTCATGCTGTTTTCACCAGTGCAGTTGCAGTGGTCTCGAGGAAGATTTTAGTATCTATAATTTGTCAAGATAAGCGACATCCAAGCGGGTGAAGCCGCGGGCATCAGCTAGTGATAGTTTATAGCATAATCATGCATGCATGGTCCGTCGGTAGACACGGAAATCAGATAAATTGAGATAAGGGCTAAGGAATGTGATAATATTAAAGATATTACTTATGAATATTCTTAATTATTTATTATTTTGGTGACCCAAAAAGCACACACATTATCTTGAAACATTTATTGATGAACAATAACAACTGGAAACGTGAAAAAATATATTAGAATTAAAAACAAAACTTCCTACAAATTAACGCCTGCCGCTTTTGTTTGTGGTTTTGTGTCGCAAACGCTTCTACTCCTTTAAGCAAATGCGTTTCTGAGTCTTGATTCCCAATCCGGCCACTTTAGCAGATTCATAATAGGATAATAATATTCAATGGTCCCAAAGGAACAATTTTAAGATTACTAGCTACTAGATAGAGTAGTTTTGGCGTGAAAGAGCGACAGACAGAGTTAAACTATCGCATTTATAATAATTAGTACTTATGGGGATTTGCCTAGCAGGCACTTCGCTGTTCCCTATCCCTACCCTTTTTTATTGTTCTTCTTTCTTGTCTTTATGTTCATGGTTTTCATTGACACCTTTCTTCGTAGCCTTGTGATAAATCTTTCGTTCGGCTTTAGGCTTTGCCAAACCTCGTTTCATCATAATATCTTGTGGTATCGGCATTTGGCCCCGGAAGTCAACTCCGGGTCCTAGACCCATCTTAAAAGGGAAGTTTGTCGTCCTATGTAGACTTTCCTCTGGTAGGAGCCTTATCATGCCGGTGTAGAAATGGAAATCTCTGGAATGTGATAAAATTTTAGTATTCCAGGTAGGTAGGCTAAATTTTATTTTTAACGTGAATATACAAAAGGTGGGCGGCTAGAAACTTTTTTGGAGTGTGTGAATTCACCAAATGAATCCCCCCCTGGGCCCGCTCTGAGTGGAGCGGAAGGGAGTGTCAGACTTCTACTGACTAAAAACCACCCATGTTCCTTCTTAGCCCTTTGAACCCGGGGCCGCGGTACCTATCTCTTTCGAACAACCCGCCGCGTAGCCGTTAGTATTGCTCTTAGATCGAAACAACTGGATGAGGTCATGGGGATAGGCTTTTGCCCAACAGTAGTGGGATGACGCAGATTAGTATGGCACAAATAAACTACGCCAGTGTACAAATTACTACAAAATATCCTTGTCTTATCAGCTCTACAAAGTCATGGACAACCTTCATTACGAAAATCGTTTTTGATTCAGTAGGTACAGGTACAGCCGTACAGTAGTTAATCTGGGATTTCTCTGTAGTAAAATCCAATCAAAAACTACTGGATTTCGGGGAAACATTTACCTAGTGGCTTAATTTGTTTCATTATAAACCCTACTATGGTGTCCTGTAAGGAATACGTCGAATTACCAGTAACCCTGCCTGTATATTTAAGGTAGGTATTATCTATGTGCCATTGTAGCCTGAAATAAATAATGAACATTTTACCTTATATCAACGAAATTAAAAGGAGCGAACTCCCGATCCTCATAATGTTTAAGGTAAGATCTCCAGCGACAGTGCAACAACTTGTTTGTATCCAACGAGTAATACTTTCTGTATTTATATTCAAATAGAAACTTCTCGAAAGTTGGCAGAACTCGGAAATCTTTGCCGATTTTTTCTGCGATTTCTGTAAAAGGAAGAAGTTCGTTTATAACTAGTGCCACACTACAAAAAAAAAAAAATAGAAGTTCGTTTGAAGGGCTGACGTAATAGTTATGAATGTAAGAAATTGACTACCTCGTTGGTCTAGAGTGGTCGCGCTATAACTACTGAGGTGAGGTCCTAGGTTCGATTCGCTGGTCAGGTAAAATGTTGCTAGACTTTTCCACAAAAAATCTCGGTAGCAACTCGAAAGTCCGAATTCATGCCCGGTCAATGCCCGGTTGATGGCAATTTGCTCGCCATCAATTATTACCAGGAGTTAAAATTAAAGTTTAGTTACATTTAATGTACCTATACCTAACTGACGAAACGTGAACGTATAAAGTACAGCTCTACCTAGCCCCTCGGGGATAACATACGTGATATTGGTTAAACATTGATTGAGGTATTGATTTTCCACCCACCAAAAAAAAAAAAAAAAAGGTATAATGTACCTACTACGTAGGTACCTATACTGTTTAACCTGTATGATGAAGCTTGCATGGTGTGGCTAAAGAAAATCCTAAACATATTAGCATTAAATGCTTCCTCTCTCCTAAATCACTTATTTTAAACCCAGGACCTCATGCTAGGCAGATGCGATTGTGACCACTAGACCAACGAAGCAGTCTTGAGTACCTATTGTTAGGCAAAAAAATACTATCTCATGTTTTACCTTTATCCAAAGTGACCGATGGCGGCTCTCTTGGCATTGGACAATCAGGATAAGTGGGGAGTCCGGGTCCAGCCATGGTCACCTAATAAATCAAACTAAAAAGTATAAATAAATGATTTCTTGTCAATAAAAATCTTTGTTAAATTAAAAACAGCTAATAATAGTAGACAAAGAGAATACTGTCAATCTTGACAAACACAATGGCATTATTACTATTCTTGTTTTTTGTTGGCTTTGCAGAAAAGCTCGGTGTAGCGGACGCAAGAGCAACAGCCGAGGTTGACGTCCGGGATTCTCGGGTCAGTCAAAAGGAAAAAAAAACACTGAATATATATTTGTGCCCGATTGATGGCAGTAGGCTCGCCCGCTATTTCATTGAACTTAAAATATAACTGACAAAAAGTAGGCTAACAAATGGAATTAAAGACGCTATGTTATGTAAATGTATGTGTATACATGACCCATGACGCAGTGGGCCCGGCCTAACACCCTACCTATCTCTCTGGTACATTTTTATATTTTTCTCAAAACTTGAGGGTAGAAACGTGAGATAAACGGAAAACAATAACTGAACGCAGCCTTCTATAAACATTTCGCACCTGTCACTTTTAAATGGCAAGTCTCACGCTGTCAGCCAAAATTCATTCAGCTGGTTTTCTGTAGGTCGATCGAAAACAAAACAAAAAAATAAACAAATAATCAATTTTATCAATGAACTTGAACCCAAAAACAACTTAGGAAAATGTAAAATATAGTTTTTTACCATTCAAAATGGATACGAGTACAAATAACACTGTTGAATTAACAAAATTCAACGTTTGCCGATGTTGCTTGACTCCCGCTTGTTTTAAGAGTTTTTCTGAGTCGTATTACTATTCAGGACAAAAAGAGATATATGGGGACATGATGAGGACTACGTTTGATATTCAAGTAAGATTCCAATCAGTTGTTATATCGGATTACTATAGAATTTTCTTTGTTTTCAGTGTTAGTTTGGTAGAGGCATTTTTTGAAATTCTAATTTTAGTTTAGTATACTTTTGGGTACTACTAATATATTCTTCTGCATTATTCTGATCGTTTCTTAATTACTGTCAATCGCCAACCTGTACCCACACAAGATTCTATTAATTTAACAACAGCAATAAACCTAAGGTATTTATCAACACTGGCTCATTATGCAGAGCCTGCAGAAAAGATGTCAGCGGGTGACTAAATGCCATGGCACACCTGGAAGACACTAAAACAACTTTCAAGCCAGGTGGGCAGGTGGAGTATCCCGATGAAACTGAGTGTTTCTGCAGACTTACAGAGGCTTATCTCAAACCATGGCCCACCTCCTGACCTGCTCTTTGTGCAACTCCACTTGCACTTCACGAGACCTATCTGAAGCCACTATCAGCGCCATTGATGTGGCTTAGTTCTGGTCAAAACAAATTGAATGTAATTTACTATGGGAATCATCAACACGAAGAAATAGATCAACATCAGAATATGTCTATACTTTATCTAACTGTATTACTAATATTATAGCTAGCCCATATTGTCCCACTGCTGAGCAAAGGCCTCCCTCCATTCCTGCCAACGGTCGCGATTCTGTGCAACTTCTTTCCAATTCTCAAGGAAGACATCCAGTTCGTCCCGCCATCTCCTTCGTGGTCTGCCACAACCCCGTGTCGCTGTTTCAGGGTACCAATCCTGAGCTTAACAGGCCCACAGCTCATTCGGCATGCAACAGACATGTCCTGCCCAGTCCCATTTAAGTTGAGCAGCCTTTTGAGCCACGTCAAGGATTTGTGTTTTGGAGCGCAGAGTAGTGTTTCTAACATGATCTGTTAATTTTACACCTAAGATACTGCGCTCCATAGCACGTTGGCAAACCTTGAGTTTGGACTATAGCTACATAATATTCAATCTTATAATTTCAGATGACCCGCCAGAGTCAGGATCCACTAACTCATCTCATATGTGAAGACTGCATCACTAAGTTACGCGATGCAACCACATTTAAACAGATGGTGTTACAAAATGAAGAACATTATCTACAGATATTAGAAGCCATGCAGTTTGACCGAGAAAGAGGTTTGTACAAAAGTACTGTAATATACCCTTTTACCGTCTTTTTAACCGACTTCAAAAAAAGGAGGAGGTTATCAATTCGACTGTATTTTTTTTTTTTTTTAATGTTTGTTAGCTCATAACTTGCGACTGGGTGAACTGATTTTCATGATTCTTTTTTCATTTGAAAGCTGGTGCTTCCAGTGTGGTCCCATTGTCACCATTTCAATATCTGATGATGGGATCTTGTAGAAATCGGGGGAACTCTTCAATAAATAACAGCAGATTAACCGCGATTGTTGCTATAGCATATCTAAGCATTGTTTACGCCATCACACAACATAATATCACGCCTGTACTCACTACAAAGGTTATAAAAACTATTTGGTGAACATATTCTGATGAAGAACTTCGGAGATAGACAACGGAACTCCTCAATAAATGATAGCAAATGGACTGGGATTGCTGAAATCTCATGTCTGTCTATTGTTTGTGCACCAGTTCATAACATAACATCACGCCGGTACGTTGTGAAGGGGTAAGCACATGTGAACCACTAAAAAGTGAAAAATAAAAACTTTTTTACAAAAAATAAAACCGACTTCGACAAAAATAAAACACAAAAAAGTGAAAAATAAAAATCAGCTTCTGAAGGTGGTGGCAAAAACATGAAATCAAACAAACAAAAGTCACCGACTTCAGAAGCTGATTTTTATTTTTCACTTTTTTGTGTTTTATTTTTGTCAAAGTCGGTTTTATTTTTTGTAAAAAAGTTTTTATTCTTTTATGGTTTGTGGAAAGTCATCAAATAACCCCTCCCACTCTTGGGCAGAGCGAAAGGGAGTGTCAGACTTCTACTGACTAAAAACCACCCATGTTTCTTCTTAGCCCTTTATGTCGAGGCCGCGATATCTGTGTGTTTGTCAAAATGTCATACTCGGTGCTACTCCTGTACGTTTATTATGCCCACAGGCCACAGCCAAAATGTGGAACTCTCTGCCTGTATCCGTTTCCTCCCATGTTTAACCTGTCTACTTTAAAACCCAGAGTGCATAGGTGTCTTCTGGATAAGCTCATTGCTCATCCATTGCAGTCGATCAGGCTTGATAGAAGAGCCGGCCCATAATACAATAATTTAAAAAAAGTAAACTAATGTGTAGAAAAGAAGAGTTAACTATGCGGTGAGATCGTCATACTGTGGGTACCTTAAGATTTGTGTTGCCACTGACGCAGGCCCAAGAAAAACTGGCATGACAAATTAGACTTATCAATGGCTATTGACCGAAAAAGGCAAGACTCGCAAAGATTGTAAAGCAGGCTTGCCCTAGCTTTGTCCAAAAGTGGGAATGATCAGACATAAAACATCTTTCTCTAAACATCTTTTTAATTTCAGAAACACAACTGACAGATGATGAAGTAAAATTAGAGCATATAAAGTGCGAACCACCAAATGAGATGGAATTTGGTGATGAGTGTGATGAAAGCTATGGTGATGATGATGGTAAGTGTCTGTAGAGCTTGTTAATTAAAAATGTTAACAGGGTCATGTCAGCCGCATGCACAATGACCGCTGAGCAAAAGATTCCACACTATGGTTGCCGAAAGACGGACGGTGCCGCCGAGGCCGGCCAAGAAAGAGATGGTGTGACGATCTAGACGCGTACCACGAGGGCTGGTTCTATGCCGCACAGGAAAAGAGCTCCTGGAAGGAATTGAAGGAGGCCTTTGCCCAGCAGTGGGACTGTGGGACAGTACAGGCTAATAAAAAAATAATTAAAAAACATGTAACGGATGGCCGATGGGGCGTAAAAGTTCTGGAGTGGCGAACTGGAAGACTTGCGTAGGCCTCCCACTAGTAACAAGCTAATGAGAGGAACCTGCCGGCTTTGACTCTTCAATGTATCGAGAGGAACAAAGAGGGCAGGGAACAAAGTTGACATTCTTTTTCTTATCGTGTGGGCAGAAAGATCTAACTACCTCACACATCTTAGTGTCAGAGTTTCTAAACCGCCTCAAGGGCGTCTGACATGGTTTGACGACCGCCATTTGGCGGCGGGACCACCGGCTTATACGTGCTTTCCGAAGCACGGAATCTTCTTTTTATCAGACATTCGGGTGATTCAAGCCTGCAATGTCCTAGCCAAACTGGAAAAAAACCTTTACAATGTATGCTTCTCGTGGGAATTGAACCCACGACCACCGGGTCACAAGGTAAACGCTCAAGCTTAAGCTCAGCCATCTGACCATAGTAGACCTCATCCATCGCTTTCCATAAGGCGTGATCGAGGTCAAGAGCAGGCCGATTTTTCACATAACATCACGCCAGTAATCCCGGAAGGGTTAGGCAGGTGTGTACACCCACATTCAGGCCGAGTTTCCATAACAAAAAAATACTTGAACAGCTTAAGAAAATATATATGAAAAACGTAATGTGTGCCTATAAAATTCGAGGGTTGCCCTCGATTTCTCAGGGTTTCCATCATCAGATCGGACGGAGATATCCGAGAACATACATACAAAAAATATATACAAACGAATTGAGAACC
Organism: Diarsia dahlii; assembly: GCA_949775195.1. Classification (NCBI taxonomy): domain Eukaryota; kingdom Metazoa; phylum Arthropoda; class Insecta; order Lepidoptera; family Noctuidae; genus Diarsia; species Diarsia dahlii. The sequence goes on along the minus strand of OX459217.1, from coordinate 8,244,314 downwards.
TCCTCCTTTTTATTAAAAGTTGGTTAAAAAGAAATGACATTACCAAACAAACAAGATTGTGAAAGTTCATTATTATTTTACAGAAAACTTAGCGGATATTAAAATGGAGCTGCAGAATGACACCATATTGGAGTCTGTGCAACGAAAACACTACGCGCACGAAAAAAAGGCCAGATTGAAGAAATGCAAAATGAAAACTGACATAGGTAGGTAACTTTATTTTTAATTCATCAAATGACTCCTCCCTGAATATTACTCGTTAACTTGTAAAGCTTATGTACAGCTCGCGCCAAACTTTGTGACCGTCCCGAAACTAGGCTCTTGCATTGCGCAGAACACAAAATATAACGTGTACAAGGGCGTAGCGCGTTCTACGGCGTAGCGCGTACTACGGCATAGCGCGTACTACTGCGTAGCGCGTACTACGGCGTAGCGCGTTCTACGGCGTAGCGCGTACTACGGCTTATTGCGTACTGCAACATAGCGTGTACAAGGGCGAAGCGCGTTCTACGGCGTAGCGCTTACTACGGCGTAGCGCGTACTACGGCGAAGCGTGTACAAATACAAAAAATACAAAATCTTTACTTCTAAACAAAAAGTTTTACATTAGTTGGTGATTGGAGCCTCCATTTAAGCAAGTAATGCCTGTGTTAGGAGACTCCGCTCTTCCACAACAATATAATTAATTCAGAACCTTAGATATAAACAGTATGTTTGTGTGTATATATGTGTGTGTGTATGAATGTGTGTGTGTTTGTGCGTGTGTGAATGTATGTATGTGTGTGTATACGTATGTCTGTAGATGTGTGTTTGCATGTGTGTGTTTCATTTTGTGTGTTGCAATAGTGCCTCAGTGTCTATGTAATTTAGTGACTTGATCCAATTTGTTATAAGTTTTTTTACACTCGTGTAGTTTTTTAATGTGTACATATATTTTTTTATTTATCTTATATATCTATAAAAGCGAAAGGTCACTCACTGACTCATCACGAAATCTCAAAAACCGCTGGACGTACAAAGATGATTTTTGGCAGGGAGGTAGTTTATGGTTAGTAGACGTCCGCTAAGAACGGATTTTGCGACAGGGCCGGATTAGGGTGGTCTAAGGGCCCTCGCAAGTTTGTATGAAACTCCTTCATTTTTTATGCTACAATCTAGATTTTTGGCAGAGACGTAGTTTATAGTCAGTGGGCGTCGGCTATGAATTAATTTTGCGACAGGGCCGGATTAGGGTGGTCTAGTCAGTTATAGCCTACTGTATCACAATATGGGGATATTGTGATACAGTAGGCTATAACTGACTGTGCTAGAGATATATATATTTCATTTAATAAGTTTCTATCAGACCCTGATTTTTTTTTTATATTTATGGGCACAATACATCTTAGCGTTTTAAAAATCCAAATCAATTTCCTAATCCTTCCAGACACATGTTCGACATGAGAGTACCACGACAATCTCTGGTCAATAATCACACCTAAATATTTAGTTTCAGAAACTTTTTTAATTATGGGACAAGCGCAATTATTGTTTTCGCATGTATCGCAAGAGTGTACTTTAATGTTGAACACTTCATCTGGTTGTGATTTTTTATAAATAGAGAAGCATATGTAATTGGTTTTCAAAGTGTTTAACGTGAGAAGGTTGCTATCGAGCCAAGTCGCAATTTGGAACATACCTCTCTCTGTCTTAATTTTAACATCGGACCAACTGTGCCCATGGAAGACAACAGCAGTGTCATCGGCGTAGGAAAATATACTAGCGTTTTCCACTTTTAGGTTACAAAGATCGTTAATGTAAGCTAGAAATAGTGTTCCCACCCAGAACACTACCCTGCGGTACCCCGAATGACACGTCACTGTCATCGCTAATATATCCCCCAATCTTAACCTTCTGTTTCCTGTCTGTGAGATAGTCTACGAAAAATTTGAGAGGAGTTCCCCTTATTCCAAGTTTCTCCAGTTTGGTCACCAGGGTGGGAACGGAAACGGTGTCAAATGCTTTTTTAAGGTCAAGAAAAACCGTCAGACATTTCTTCCCTCTATCTAGATGATCAGTCACTAACGATGTAAGGGCAGTCACTGTATCCTCGGTGGAGACTCCCTGCCTAAAGCCAAATTGTTTTGGAGATATAATTTTTTTATTCAAATAATTGGCTAATCTAATGTTGGTTAATTTTTCTATTTTTCTATTACCTTAGACAGGGCTGGCAACACCGAGATAGGTCTATAATTATTGACATCGCTTCCTTTCCCTCCCTTGTGAACTGGAGTAATAACAGATTGTTTCAGAGGGCCTGGGAATACTCCGTTTCTGAAGCAGAGGTTAGCTAGATGGGCAATTACAGGGGCGAGTTCTTTATTACAGTATTTTAGAAATTTTGTTGAGATGGGGGCCAGGGGCACTGTCCGACTTCATGTTACTTATTATCAATTCTACTTCGTCTGTGTCAGTTTCTAATAGTACGAATGAATTTATTTGTGTAGGTAATTTGTGTACTACGGCGTAGCGCGTACTACGGCGTATTGCGTACTGCAGCATAGCGTGTACAAGGGCGTAGTTCGTTCTACGGCGTAGCGCGTACTGCAGCATAGCGTGTACAAGGGCGTAGCGAGTTCTACGGCGTAGCGCGTACTACGGCGTAGCGCGTACTACGGCGTAGCGCGTACTATTACGGCGTAGCGCGTACTATGGCGTATTGCAACATAGCGTGTACAAGGGCGAAGCGCGTTCTAGGGCGTAGCGTGTACTAAGGCGTAGCGCGTACTATGGCGTAGCGTGTACTACGGCGTAGCGTGTACTACGGCGTAGCGCTTACTACGGCGTAGCGCGTCCTACGGCGTAGCGTGTACTACGGCGTAGCGCGTACTACGGCGTAGTGCGTACTACGGCGTAGCGCGTACTACGGTGTAGCGCGTATTACGGCGTAGCTAAGAGTGCGCTAAGCTGTAACTCAGTGTATTTCAGCCTTTAGTGCAAGTTAGTATGAAAACTTTATTTTTCACTTTTTTGTGTTCACTTTTTTGTTGAACTAGGTTTTATTTTTTGTTGTTTTTTTGTTGCTTACACTGGTGTAAACAATAGACAGACATGACATTTCAGCAATCCTTTCGAGATATCTACGGAACCCCAATACATGAGTACGAATGGTCACCCATCGATGACCTGCTTAGATGATGAATAGCACACTAATAATAATCTTTATTACAGGACTCAAAACTCAAAAGGACTGGTCAAAAATAGCAGAAAGACGCGGTAACGGCCCAATACTTCGAGAAAATTCCCTAAAACTCCTCGCGAACTCAACCATTTTCGTGTTCCAATGGAATAAGAGTCGCTACCGATGTTTTTGTTGTAAAGAACCATTTTCTGATATAACTCTGTTAAGAGAACATACTAACACTCAACATACACTAAAGGCTGTAGAAAAGAAGATAATAGACCAACAAAACAGGCTTGTTAAAGTCGATATTTCTGTCCTAAAGTGTAAAATATGCGATCAAACACTGCTAAATTTAAACACACTTCGGGAGCATTTAATAGATACACACAATTTCCAATTTGCATTAAAAGAAGACTTGCTAGTACCTTTCAAAATTGGTGGAGAGTTATCCTGCCAGCTTTGTACAGAAAACTTTTCAGTTTTTCGCCTCCTAAATATACATATGAACAAACATTATCAAAAACAAGTTTGCCATATCTGTGGGGCTGGTTTTTCTAATTTAGTCTTCCTAAATTTGCATAAAACAAGGGCTCATAAACCTGTGAAATGTAGGCAATGTGATTTGACATTTCTTACTAAATTTGATAAAACGAACCATGAGAGTTCAATTCATAATTTAAAGTATGAAAGGAGACTTCGTTTTCCTTGCCCGTATTGTAACGAACGGTTCTTTCAAGAGAATTTTCGAGTTCAACATTTAGTTGACAAACATGGTTTGAAAAAGCCGGAATTCAAATGCAACATTTGTTCAAAAGTTTTTATAACAAAAAGTTTGTGCAATAATCATTTGAGAAGCGTACATTTAAAGGAGAAGAGTCATGAATGTGGTATTTGTCACAACTTTTTTTATACGAAATCTGACGTTTCTAGGCATCAAGTGACTCATACAGGTGAAAAAAATTTCTCTTGTAGTCTATGTAATAATCTTTTTGCTAGTAAAGACTCCTTAAGACGTCATATGAAGAGGACACATGGGGTTGGCACTGCTTCGGTCTAGCGCGACTGCTGAGCATGAGGTCGTGGGTTCGATTCCCGGGTCGGGCAAAGTGTATTTTGTTTATTATTATATACTTTTGTTTATTAATGATTGTGTCTGTAGTAAATCTTAAATTTAACTGACACCTTGCTATTGTATCGAGTCTGGTTCTTCTAACCAACCTAACAGACACATGTGTGCTGGGAAGTTTATTCCGCCACTTCTTCTTTCCAGCTAAACACTAGGAAGTGTCGATGGGTGGGCGTTTTGGGGGACTGTCTTATAAAAATGTAAATATTAGAGTAAAGTAAATTTTTGACGTTCGAAAAGTGCTATCAGCGATATCAGCCTAGTTTGAATAAATGACTTTTATATTTGGGTTTTTCCATCAGGAAATTTTCAACAGTCACGGAGCCTGGATTTGTGCCCGATTGATGGCAATAGACTCGCCCCCTGTGACATGGGACTGAAATAAAACATGGGGATTACAGGCATGTGTTGTATGGTGTTAGTGCTGTATATGGGCCGTTGAGGCAAGGGAGCAGGGCTCCAGAGGTAATGTGGGAGCCCGTTCTGTGTTTGTATAGTGCCAAAAAGTTGGGAACGATAGACCGTAGGAATTAAATAGGAGTGAAGGATGTGATACTACAAAAACAAGTTTTTATTTTTTTGCAATAAAAATGACGACTATATCATTTGCCTTTAAAAGTGTTAGGTACTTGAATCCCCACAAATTATGAAACGCATTTCAGTACCAATCCAAAACATTTGATTTTTTATGGAGTATTAAGACTTATGTATTTTTATTCAAACATCTCATCAATGTGGAAAACCAAATGGTTTCGTGATGTTGTTTAAGAAAATAAATTATTGATTTAAGTACATATCATTGTTGTTTCCTTTCCTCATTCGACTAAAACATAACCTGCGAAAAGTACAAGTACACCATCTCTGTACTCCTTTGTGGATTACTTTGTGCGTCAGTGGAAGGTGAGGGCGCCTTGTCGCCTCTCCAGCCACTCCTCAAAGAGAAGACTTATCGCCACTTACCGCCGCCAGTAGCGCTTGCGACCATTAAAATAATCATCACCAACCTATAATGTTCCCACTGCAGGGACTCAGGCGTCCTCGGATGTGTTCCTTCACCGTTTTGAGAGCAGGGTGATGAAATAAACTACACAAAGTAATGCGCCTGCCTGGGTTCGAACTACTTCGAACCCACGACTTTATACTGTTCGCAAGTCGGGGCCGCCGCCACCACTGGGCCACCGCTGCTCTCTGATTAAAATAATACTAATTCTAAAATATTTTATCTTTTAATATTCAACAAGCACTAGAGTTTCCTTTTCAGCCAGTTGACTTAGTTCTTGTCTTCCAAGCCCTCAGGACCTGAAAAAATAAAGCGTCACAAATAATATTTATTTCTTTCACAAAAAGTCATCATCAACACTTCAGCCGAAAGACGTCCACTGCTGGACATAGGCCTCCCTCCACCAAGTGTCGCCACATTGACCGGTCCCGTATGACCTTTACCAGGGGTAATTTGAATTGCGTTAAAAAGCTTAAAATGGTCACAGACGCAGTTACTATTATGAAAGGTAGGTACATTTAATAACGCAATTCATATTATGAACTGCTAAAGTGACCATTTTAGACGCCCTGGTCAAAGAAAATAACGATACAAAAGGTACTTATTTATTTTACAAATAAAATGCTATGAACAGTAGGTATTTGTACCTACTCAAAGTTTTAGCATCTGGAGCGGAACTAGGCTGAACCTGTAATTCGGCTTACATAAAAATAAAACCGATTTAGAGTGTCTTTAAAAAATTAAGTACCAAACGCGCCTTGTTCTGGAAGGGAAGACGGCAGGAATCGGTTTCTATAATGCCTTCAGTCCTGGTGCCATTAGGTAGGTATAATATACCGAGTTTTCTCCGTGCTTTCCGGTCGTGTCAGATTGCCATACCATCGGTGATCGGAATATGAGAAAGGAACAGCATGTGCCTGCACACAGACTTGTGCATTATTATATCTCCCGCACCGATGGCTTATCTCAAACGGTCAGGAGGACTATACTTACTACAGTGGTCCGGCTTGACACATTTCTTCTTATAAGAGTCATAGACATAGCCTTGAGCACAATCACAGGCAGGGATACAAACGTGAGCGCATTGCCAGGTTTTACTGGCCAGTTGGTAGTCTGAACACCTTCGATGACAGCGGCCCGCACAGCCTATTATAGCGTGAGGGTCGTTTTTACATTCCTCGTTGGCACCTGAAGCCAATCATAAAATAATTATCATCATCATTTCAGCCGAAAGACGTCCACTACTGGACATAGGTAGGCCTCCCCTAAGTGTCGCCACATTGCGCGGTGCCGTGCGTCTCGCATCCAGCGGATCCCCGCAAATCATCACCAGATCATAGGTACGTAACGTCTTCCGGTTCGCGGTCGCTAGAGAGAACTGAGAGAGTAGATCAAGGGACAGTAGTGGGTGATTCCAGGCAGATATAATGATGATGTACAAGACAAGGCGTCCCATGGTGGCAACTCGGAAGGAATGTATAGACGCACATAAAGCTATCTTTACCCAATCTCTTGAAACGTAATACTATAGCGATAAAATAGATAATGTATTGAAGAGAGTTTATGTGTGCTGGCGTCTGCACATAAAAAACAAAGGGTACAAGAGGGATCAGTCAAGTCAAGACTCAATGGAGTAGGTACGCAGTTGTAGATAACAGACGGTTCAAAAACGTGAGCTCACAAAGAGATGCAAACATACCTACATGTCAAGTATCACGTTATTATTCTTATCATGCAATTATTATAAGGAAATCCTTCGATCAACTAGGTATTATTGATCGAAGAGGAAATCACTTGTATTTCTTACTTGAGTTGGTATCAATCAACTTATTTAATTGAGGAAAAGCATAGGTACAATATGACAGAAAACATCCAAGTAATCCTACAGGAATGACGAATAATACCCGTAATAGACAAGCATGGAAGGCGAAAACATGCAGCATCGACCCCAAATAAATTGCTATAATAGGAATAAGAAGACCACGTCGGGGCTGTGGTTTGTTCTAAAGAGATACCGCGGCCTCGACATAAAGGGCTAAGAAGGAACATGGGTGGTTTTTAGTCAGTAGAAGTCTGACACTCCCTACCGCTCTGCCCAGAACGGGAGGAGACATTTGATGATTTCCCACCCACAAAAAAGGTAAGATGGTCCTGGTTTCGGTTCCCAGGTTGAGCAAATGATTATTGAGTTTTTCCACCAGAAGTTTTGTCTGTAGATCGCCCCCTATCACTTGGGACTTAAATCATAACTTGCAAAATTAGGTATGTATACTATTGGTATCTACACATAGAGCCAAGTCTTTGTATCTACACCTTTGTCCAACCCTTCGGGGTTACTATACCGTGAAATTCACAGTGTGTTATCGTAAAAAAATAAAGTCTTACCCAGAGTCGTTTCTGCGACGAATAACATCAAAATGGCGATCGGCAATATTTTAATAAAAAAATACATGTTTATGGTTTAGAGACAACTGAACGACTGGTCGTGACCATGAATATTATGGTAGCAGGTACTTACCCAAGTAGGTATATCGGACTATATAATAAATATAGTAGGGCTGTGATAAACTCTGAATATGGAAAACATTTTTTTTATAGGCGACAAAAAGAAAACTATGGGAGTTTCTCGTGGGTGCGTTTACAAACATATAAACTCACAAACCCGGAACAACTGTCTGTAGGACATACAAATATTTGTTCCGTCCGGGAATTGAACTCGCGACACGCCGCGCAGCAGTCTAAGGGCTCGTTTACGGAGACGCGGGGCGTTGCGGGGCGCGTGCAGAAAGCTCTTTTCGTGCTTTTTTATTAATTTACTGAGAGACGAGTCTACCGCAACAAACGCTGCATTTTAAACAAACGAGCGAAAAATCGCTTTTCGTAACTTCAAGTTTTGAAATCGTTAACTTTTTCATACATCGCCATGTGTTTGAAATAAAAACGCTGCACGCGCCGCGCGACGCCCCGCCTGTACGTAAACATGCACTAATCGCTCAGCCACTGCGCCAACCGTGTAGTCGACTTTAATAAAGCTGAGGAATTTTCGTTTCAACACGCTAATTTCAAGACAACGCCTATTGCCCCAATTTATTTGGAGTCGGTGCAGCATAATGTCTTCGCGTCTTCTTCCATATTTCTCATCTCATCTCAACAGACACTGCCATACTTGCCAGAATATCATCCCTCACAGAATCCATCCATCGTGTCATCTTCCAGCACCATCGATTAAATAGTATCACCCAGGATTCACCATAATAGCACTGTATTTTGAGAGATAAGCATTTTTTTTCGCAAGGCAGCTGTGCCCCAAAACTCCGCTTGTCATTTTTATTACTTAGACTTAAAATTATGAAATTAGTCTCTAGGACAAACGACTCCCTAACCAAAATATGTGAAACGAGTATTTTGAATTAGATAAAATTAACGTATTTATTTACGTTACGTTTACACCGCTCGCTTGTGCTAGGGCCTCTGTTTTATATCGTGTTTATTTATATCATTCATGTAGGTAGGTACACACAAATGAGAACATGAGGAAACATCGTAACAAAACCTACCTACCCATCTAAAAACGCACAGCTTGATTCAAGACTGTAATTTCTGCCAAGAGGCCTGCGTTCACTCAGATCCAGCCTGTCCCTTTGCTGCCATCCTAAGCAGAGGTTCGCACCCCACATGGGGGTGCGCTTATTAGCGATTAATTGTCACTTAGTTTATAAGTTATTTGCCCCTGCAATGGCTGGAGGCCTTAAACTCTGTAGCAAGCTACCTAAACTAGACTTCGGCCGCGCCGAAGATTGCCGAGGTTTCCCGAGCTGCGCGGCTCGCGGCTCGACACGCCGCGCCGCCGCGCCGCCTCCTCCCCGCGCGGTTACGCGCCCCTCGTACGCCCTCGCCAGTACGCAGCAACGCACGCGACGCTCGGTTGACTTTGTAACGCGCTCCGCACAAGTGATCTTATTGTGTACATCTTATTTTCAATAAACTTTATCTTATGTTATATGTTAGAGCTGTGTGTCATTGAAGTAATTCCTGTATCACACCTACACTCTACAGTGGTGACCCCGACGTGATGGCACAAGAGTCACAAGATGTGTTTCGAGTAGGAGTGCGTGTCCCGCCATTTTGGCCGGAAAAACCTGCAGTTTGGTTCGCACAAATTGAAGGCCAGTTCGCAATATCGGGTATTACGGCAGACGCAACCAAGTTCTATTACGTCGTCAGCCATCTCGACCCACGGTACGCTGCAGAAGTTGAAGATATCATCGTGAATCCACCGGCGACCAGCAAATACGATACATTGAAGGCAGAGCTAATCAAGCGGCTCTCAGAATCCCGTGAGAAGAAGGTGCACCAACTGCTGACGCACGAAGAGCTTGGGGACAGGAAGCCGTCGCAGTTCCTCCGACACCTGCAGCACCTGGCTGGTCCGAAAGTACCTGACGAGTTCTTGAGAACTATATGGTCAAGCCGACTGCCTAGCAGCATCCAAACAATCATTGCGTCTCAACAATCCACGCATCTTGATGTCCTGGCGGATCTCGCCGACAGGATACACGATGTCGTGCCGGGAAGTCATCAAGTTGCGGCTACATCAACACAGGTGAGCGAATTGGAGAGTATGAAACAACAAATTTCAGAGCTAACAAGGCAAATCCAGGCACTAACTCAAAAGGTCAATGACCCTTCCCGCCCAAACCGATCAAACAGACGCAACGATCGCTCGAAATCCCGCGAAAACCGATCGAAATCGCGAAATAATCATCCAACATGTTGGTACCACTACAAGTTTGGTGCAAAGGCCACCAGATGTCTTCAGCCGTGTGACTTTAAGCCGGAAAACTGCACAAGCAGTCAGTAATGGCGGCTGACGACTGCTCCACATGTAAAGGCCGCCTATTTATCACAGACAAACGTAGGTACCAGCATACAGTTTCTCGTCGACACGGGTTCAGACGTGTGTGCCTACCCAAAATCTTACCTACGTAATCAGCTGCAACATAGTAAGAAATGTAACTACGAACTTGTCGCTGCGAATGGCACTCCGATACCTACATACGGTACGTACCAACTAAACCTCAACCTTGGTTTACGTCGTGAGTTCAGTTGGAAGTTTATTATTGCTGACGTTTCAAAGCCGATCATAGGCGTCGATTTTTTAAGTTTTTATAACTTATTAGTCGACTGCAGACAACAAAAATTGATAGATTCAATTACGAACATGACTGTCGGCGCGCCTTCATCTCACGGAACAACACACGAACTGCTGTCACTGAAAATGTTTACAGGTCATTCCATATATCTCAACGTATTACGATCTTATCCGGAGATAACCAGACCAGCTGGATCACCAAATGTGCCAATACATAACACAAAACACCACATTCGAACGACGTCTGGCCCACCGGTAACATCACGACCGCGTCGTTTGGCACCGGACCGTCTTAAGATCGCAAAAAAAGAATTTGACGAAATGTTAAAAAATGGTATAGCTCGTCGCTCTGAAAGTCCTTGGTCGTCACCATTACATCTCGTGCCAAAGAAAGACGACGGCTGGAGGCCATGTGGCGATTATAGGCAGTTAAATGCACGTACAGTACCTGATCGGTATCCAGTGAGGCACATCCACGACTTCGGATACCAGCTATCAGGATCTACGATATTTTCCAAAATTGACCTCGTGAAAGCATTTAATCAGATACCGGTTTTTGAAGATGACATCAAAAAGACAGCGATCACAACACCTTTCGGGCTTTTTGAATTTACTGCCATGACCTTCGGCTTAAGGAATGCTGCACAGACTTTCCAGAGATTTCTGGACGAAATTCTTCAGGGCCTAGACTTCACGTTCGGATATCTAGACGATATCCTCGTGTTTTCAAAAGGGGAGGCAGAGCACGTTGGACACTTAAAAATAATATTCGAGCAATTAAAAAAATATGGAGTAGTCATTAACACCAATAAGTGCGTATTAGGTGCTAGCGAAGTTACCTTCTTGGGTTATCACGTATCTGCAGCTGGCATACGTCCCCTCCCAGATAAAGTAACGGCCATACAGGAATACCCCCTCCCTAAAAACGCTAAAGAGTTGAGAAGATTTTTAGGGATGATTAACTTTTACAGAAAATTTCTCCCTGGTGCCGCTCAAATCCAAGGCCCTCTCAATCAAGCTTTAAGTGGCCCAAAAATAAAAGGAACGACGCCCATTACCATAACACCTGAAATACAGAAAGCGTTCGACGCATGCAAAAATAACTTGTTAGAAGCCACTCTCATCTCGCATCCTGATCAACAAGCTGAATTAGCACTGTTTACCGACGCTTCAGATGTGGCCATCGGAGCTGTCTTACAACAACATGTAAATGACAGCTGGCAACCATTAGGATTCTTTTCCCGCAAGTTATCTCCTGCTCAGACGAAACATAGCACTTACGACCGTGAATTGCTTGCGATATATGAAGGAATTAAATACTTTAGGTATATGGTCGAAGCGAGAACATTTAAAGTGTTCACCGATCATAAACCCATTACATTCGCCTTCACAACAAAACGAGATAACTGCTCACCCCGTCAACATCGCTATCTCGATTATATTTCCCAATTTACAACAGACATCAACCATATCTCTGGAAATGACAACGTAGTCGCCGACGCATTTTCACGACTGGAAAGCATCGATACTACTATCAACTACAAAGAACTGGAAAACGAACAAGAAAACGATCAAGAGTTACAGAGTTTGCTACAAAACAACACGGCGTTACAGTTAGAGAGAGTGAAAACTATGGATGCCTACATTTACTGTGACCAGTCTACTTCACGTCTTAGACCATTCATCACACCAACTTTTCGAAAAGCAATCTTCAACAACCTACACAATCTCAGTCATCCAGGCCCCAATGCTACAGCAAAACTAGTTTCAGAACGATTTGTGTGGCCTAACATTCGTCGTGACTGCAAAACATGGGCTCAACAATGCACTGATTGCCAACGCAACAAAGTAACCCGCCATACCCACTCTCCTCTTTCCTCATTCCCTGTTCCTTCCAACCGTTTTTCCCACGTCCACCTCGACATAATAGGCCCTATGCCACCTTCTTCTGGTTTCAGATACTGCCTTACAGCTGTGGACAGGTTTACTAGATGGCCAGAAGCCTACCCTCTAGCAGACATCACAGCGGAGACCTGCGCTAGCGCTTTCATCGCTGGCTGGGTCGCTCGCTTCGGGTGTCCAGAGAAGATAACCACTGACCGAGGAAAACAATTTGACTCGCAGCTGTTCCAGTGCATGTCGTCGATCTTAGGCGCTTATCATTGTCCCACGACAGCTTATCACCCACAGTGCAACGGCCTAGTGGAGAGAATGCACAGACAGCTAAAAGCCGCCATAATGTGCCACAACAACTCGCAATGGTCGGAGGTACTTCCTCTTGTTCTTCTGGGTATGAGGAGCTCCTGGAAGGACGATCTACGACGTCTACGGCGAGCCACTCCGGTTACCTGGTGAGTTCATCACACCTGTGACATTTAACTTCATAGATGAAGCAGACTTCGCTGCACGGCTAAGACGACATATTTCGAGACTTTCACCGGCATCATCATCCAGCCATGGTGAGAAAACATTTTATGTACCGAAAGACCTAAGCACAGCCAGTCACGTCTTCCTGCGGAAAGGACCAATAAAGAAGTCACTAGAGTCACCTTATTCCGGTCCACACAAAGTTATAGAAAAGGATTCAAAAACTTATACAATAGACGTCCAAGGAAAATACACAAAGGTTACCATTGATAGGCTAAAACCAGCCTATGTGAACAACCATGACTGCTCAAATTTACTGCCTTTACCGCAATCACCATCATCAGCTTCATTGCCATCAGCTCCATCGCCATCAGCTCCATTGCCATCAGCTCCATCGCCACTACTGAAACCTGAAGCCACCACAAGAAGCGGGAGAACCGTTAGGTTTCCTCGACACCTTTTACACTATGCCGGAGGTCGTGGGTTCGATTCCCACCCAGGACAAATGTTTGTGTGATGAGCACGATCATTTGTTCTGTGTCTGGGTGTAATTTATCTATAATATGTATGTATTTAGAAATATATAAGTATGTTTATCAGTTGTCTAGTACCCATAACACAAGCTCTGCTTAGCTTGGGACTAGATGGCGTTGTGTGATAGTTGTGGAATATTATTATTATTATTATTATTATTACTATCGACCGTGATCCGGTCTCAGCAGGGGAGTGATGTAGCAAGCTACCTAAACTAGACTTCGGCCGCGCCGAAGATTGCCGAGGTTTCCCGAGCTGCGCGGCTCGCGGCTCGACACGCCGCGCCGCCGCGCCGCCTCCTCCCCGCGCGGTTACGCGCCCCTCGTACGCCCTCGCCAGTACGCAGCAACGCACGCGACGCTCGGTTGACTTTGTAACGCGCTCCGCACAAGTGATCTTATTGTGTACATCTTATTTTCAATAAACTTTATCTTATGTTATATGTTAGAGCTGTGTGTCATTGAAGTAATTCCTGTATCATACCTACACTCTACAACTCAAAGCATCCACAGGAATTTGCCCGGTTAAGCAGAAGCCAGTCTCCTAGACTGAAATGCGAGATGCAACAACAAAAAAAAAACAGGCCTGTGAACGAAATCATGGAAAACGAAATGTAGACAGTGTGTGAGAAAAGGAAAAGAATAAAAAAAAAAACAACCGACTTCAAAAACACCAAAAAGAGAAAAATAAACTTAAGAAGAAAAATCTGCTTCTGAAGTCGGTGACTTTTGTTTGTTTGACTTCATGTTTTTGCCACTTCAGAAGCTGATTTTTCTTCTCTTTTTCTTCTTCTTTTCTTCTGAAGTTTATTTTTCTCTTTTTGGTGTTTTTGAAGTCGGTTGTTTTTTTTGCAAAAAAGTTTTTTTTAATTTTTAGTTGTAATAAGTAAAAAATCCAATACAAATATTTACTATGCATTTAACATTCAACCAAGAAACCTAACCCTTAACCTTCAAGATTCCCCTATTTTTGCTTTCAACTCTTAACCGTTGAAAGCAAAAACCCATTATCAGCTCATCAACATGAAGACAAGTGATGACTGCTAGATGCGAATACTTGAATAGCGTCAGAAAAAACTTTTTTACAAAAAATAAAACCGACTTCGACAAAAAAAAACACTCAAAAGTGAAAAATAAACTTGAGAAGAAAAATCAGTTTCTGAAGTCGGTGACTTTTGTTTCTTTGATTTCATTTTTTTGTCACCGACTTCAGAAACTGATTTTTCTTCTCAAGTTTATTTTTCACTGCACGCGCCGCGCGACGCCCCGCCTGTACGTAAACATGCACTAATCGCTCAGCCACTGCGCCAACCGTGTAGTCGACTTTAATAAAGCTGAGGAATTTTCGTTTCAACACGCTAATTTCAAGACAACGCCTATTGCCCCAATTTATTTGGAGTCGGTGCAGCATGTCTTCGCGTCTTCTTCCATATTTCTCATCTCATCTCAACAGACACTGCCATACTTGCCAGAATATCATCCCTCACAGAATCCATCCATCGTGTCATCTTCCAGCACCATCGATTAAATAGTATCACCCAGGATTCACCAAAATAGCACTGTATTTTGAGAGATAAGCATTTTTTTTCGCAAGGCAGCTGTGCCCCAAAACTCCGCTTGTCATTTTTATTACTTAGACTTAAAATTATGAAATTAGTCTCTAGGACAAACGACTCCCTAACCAAAATATGTGAAACGAGTATTTTGAATTAGATAAAATTAACGTATTTATTTACGTTACGTTTACACCGCTCGCTTGTGCTAGGGCCTCTGTTTTATATCGTGTTTATTTATATCATTCATGTAGGTAGGTACACACAAATGAGAACATGAGGAAACATCGTAACAAAACCTACCTACCTATCTAAAAACGCACAGCTTGATTCAAGACTGTAATTTCTGCCAAGAGGCCTGCGTTCACTCAGATCCAGCCTGTCCCTTTGCTGCCATCCTAAGCAGAGGTTCGCACCCCACATGGGGGTGCGCTTATTAGCGATTAATTGTCACTTAGTTTATAAGTTATTTGCCCCTGCAATGGCTGGAGGCCTTAAACTCAAAGCATCCACAGGAATTTGCCCGGTTAAGCAGAAGCCAGTCTCCTAGACTGAAATGCGAGATGCAACAACAAAAAAAAAACAGGCCTGTGAACGAAATCATGGAAAACGAAATGTAGACAGTGTGTGAGAAAAGGAAAAGAATAAAAAAAAAACAACCGACTTCAAAAACACCAAAAAGAGAAAAATAAACTTAAGAAGAAAAATAAACTTAAGAAGAAAAATCTGCTTCTGAAGTCGGTGACTTTTGTTTGTTTGACTTCATGTTTTTGCCACTTCAGAAGCTGATTTTTCTTCTTAAGTTTATTTTTCTCTTTTTGGTGTTTTTGAAGTCGGTTGTTTTTTTTGCAAAAAAGTTTTTTTAATTTTTAGTTGTAATAAGTAAAAAATCCAATACAAATATTTACTATGCATTTAACATTCAACCAAGAAACCTAACCCTTAACCTTCAAGATTCCCCTATTTTTGCTTTCAACTCTTAACCATTGAAAGCAAAAACACATTATCAGCTCATCAACATGAAGACAAGTGATGACTGCTAGATGCGAATACTTGAATAGCGTCAGAAAAAACTTTTTTACAAAAAATAAAACCGACTTCGACAAAAAAAAACACTCAAAAGTGAAAAATAAACTTGAGAAGAAAAATCAGTTTCTGAAGTCGGTGACTTTTGTTTCTTTGATTTCATTTTTTTGTCACCGACTTCAGAAACTGATTTTTCTTCTCAAGTTTATTTTTCACTTTTGAGTGTTTTTTTTGTCGAAGTCGGTTTTATTTTTTGTAAAAAAGTTTTTATTTTTCACTTTTTAGTGTTTCACATGTGCTTACCCCTTCACAACGTACCGGCGTGATGTTATGTTAGGAACTGGTGTAAACAATAGACACAATATGAGATTTCAGCAATCCCAGTCCATTTGCTATCATTTATTGAGGAGTTCCGTTGCCTATCTCCGAAGTTCTTCATCAGATCTTCACAAAATAGTTTTTATAACCTTTGTAGTGAGTACAGGCGTGATATTATGTTGTGTGATAGCGTAAACAATGCTTAGATATGCTATAGCAACAATCGCGGTTAATCTGCTGTTATTTATTGAAGAGTTCCCCCGATTTCTACAAGATCCCATCATCAGATATTGAAATGGTGACAATGGGACCACACGGGAAGCACCAGCTTTCAAATGATAAAAGAATCATGAAAATCAGTTCACCCAGTCGCAAGTTATGAGCGAACAAACATAAAAAAAAAAAAAAAAAAAATACAGTCGAATTGATAACCTCCTCCTTTTTTTGGAAGTCGGTTAAAAAGCACGAAACACGTAATACGTGTCTATAAAATTCATATATAACAACTAAAAAAATGTGTATTGTACACATCTGCATACCCCCTCAGAGCATACAGGCGTGATGTTACGTCATGATAATGTATATTCAATAAACATCCAAGCGATTTCAGCAATTACGACAGATTTGCCGTCTATTTTTGAAGAGTTCCATTGTATATCTCCGAAGATCAGCACCAAATAAAAATGGGACCACCTCAGGAGTATCATCTTTTAAATAAAAAAAAAGAATTTTGAGAATCGGTCCACAAATGGAGGAGAAATCAGGTAACATACATAAAAAAAAAAAGGTAGCACTCCGGGAGTGCCGGCAGAAGTGAAAACTTCAATATTAACTTTCAAACTCGCGTCAGGGTCACGTGACCCTGACGCGAGTTTGAAAGTTTTTACCCATACAAAAAAAAGTGCTCAGCGCCGCTAAAGAAGTTTTCACTTCAATAAAAATACATACACACGAACATATAACCTCCTCCTTTTTTGAAGTCGGTTAAAAAAGAAAAATAATGGCATGCCTTGTTATAATTTATTTATTCTTTTGTTTTTTGCCAACCTTGCTTCGCCAGTATGTAAGTTCATTTACACCCATCTCACTTCGAAGTCATCTCTGCTAGTTACTTTCAAGAGCCAACACGAATCGTCTCGTGCGCAGGTTTGGTTTTTTTCAGCCTCCCGAACAAGCTGGATTCCGAAAGGGGTTTAGCACCGTAGACCACAAACATACACTGCGGCAGATTATACAGAAGACCGAAGAGTGTAACCTGTCTGTTTAGCGTTTGTGGACTACGAGAAAGCCTTCCATTCGATCGAGACTTAGGATTTTCTGCGGTCTCTCCAAAACGGTGCTAAATCGACTACCGGTAGATCGCGGTGTTGAAGTTTTTGTACAAAAACCCCACCATATCAGTCCGACTTCAGAACTAGACCTCAGAACCTATACTTCTGCAGCGGAGTGTGATACAGGGAGACGTCATATCTCCGACACTGTTTCCACTGCACTGGAAGATGTTTTCAAGGTTCAGGGAGAGGGCTAGGCATAACAACGTCAATGGCGAGTACATCAGCATCACTCAGTACTCACCTTCGGTATGCCTGTTACTATCAGAACAACTTTAGAAGAATGTGACGATACTTTTAACAATCACTATTTTCATAATAAAATCGAAGCTTACATTATTTTATTACAGACAAATCATGCCTTTCATCCAGGGCAGTAAATAAAAACAAGCAAACTTTAAATGAAACATTATATGTATTTTAATATTAATAATATCAGTATAATAATTAATAATAAAACATTAGATTTATATAAATAATAATAATAGTTATATACAACTTTAGGACAATTCTCTTATGTATACTTATTGCACAATATTTTTACAACCTTAACGCAGATTTTTAATCAACATAGATAATATATTTATTTATAATTACCTAGTTTATATAAATGGGGAAGTTTAAAGTGGTTGGAGTTGATAGTTTTTTAAATCCTGCATAAGTTTTTTTAGTCGTGAGGTTGGAACACTTGGAACTAACGCTGCCATATTTTCGCGATTTAAAATAACGTTTCCCGAATCCGTCATGATATTAGTTTTTTTAAATGGATTGGTTAGAAATGGCACTTATGCAACCCAAAACGAATCTAACAACGTATAATATAATTTATCTAAATCCATTCATCCGTTTAGGAGTTAATGAAAACGGACATAACATACATACAGTTGACCTGTATGTTATGTCCGTTTCATTGTACACATACACATAACCTTCCTTTTGGGCTTTGCCGCAGTCGGGTAAAAATAAAATGGCAGCTTTAGTTGCACCTATGGCCACGCACCAAAAAAAACCCATGCAGCACTTTTACGAACTTTTGTAGCTACCCTAGGAACCTAACCACACGATAGAAATAATTATAACGTGTGGTTTTGCCGCCCATGTACCTACCTCTGACTTGGCTTTACATGCCGTCCAGAAATATATCTCTGGCATGCTGGACTCTGCAGATCTCTGACTATCACTAAACATATTTAAGCCCATTTAATATATTTAACATTATTTTAAATTAACAATATTGCTATATTAACTATTTATAAGTACCTACATTTACATACTTTGATAATATATAATATGAATAACTTACTTATTATATAATATGTAGAATATCATATAGATACAGACATCCACACGCCATTGATAAAGACACCCTAACAGCTACGACATAAAGGCGCTTTTCCAATAATGTGTGGTTTTCCATACTTTTTTAAATATTTTTTTCACCCCGTTTCACGCGATTCCATATAAAATACAACCAGATTTATTGCGAATTAATATAATATGCTTCAAAAAGCAGCAATGAAGTCCAAACTCTATAACAGACGCAGCGACGGAGCTATTATTTTTGGACTCCTGTGCGCTAGAATCAACAATGGCACAACCAGAAGAAAAGCGCCGAGACAATGAAGCTCGACGAAGACCCAGAGAAACAATTTTACTGTCTTGGATTCCGCAACGAAATTAATAAGAAACAAACAGAGAGAAGTTGGAAAAATATAATTTACTCTTCCCTCCATATCAGCAGGACACAGAATAGAACAAGGCCAATAGGAAACAGACGGACAAGAAAGTGATCTTATAACTTATAAGGGTTCCTTTTTAAAACCTTTTGAGGTACGGAACCCTAAATAGGGAAGTAAATCAGGTATTTAAATTTTCTCTACATTCAATTTTTTTCCCCAAAATGGATAATTTGGTAACTTTTTTCGAAATAAAATTTTCAACTATATCACCCACTCAATTTTTAAAAAGCGCATTGAAAGTTTTCATTGCGTTACATAGAACCATGTCTGTCATAGTGATTGAACTCTTACTGCGGTACTCAGAGCCATCACTTAGTAAAGGTTTTGACAGTTTTGTCATACAAAAGTATGTCAAATCATTACTAAGTGACGGCTTAAGTAATCATTAAAGCTCTCTGAGTGCGACAGTTAGTGCCTTTTGAAGCACTTTAAGCATAAATAACATGAAAACGTAACTTACAAAAGTTACCAGCAACATTAAAACTTTCCATGTTGTTGGCAACATGTTTCACAACAAAAAAACATGTTGCAAAAACAAATGTTGTGTTTAATATTTTGTTTACCATGTATAATTGGTCTATAATTCATATAAAAGAAACTATTAAAATATAAAGCGATATAAAGCCAACTAACTAGATAAATGCTACAACAAGAAATAAAGATTGTATACAATTTTAACGTAAATAAAAATATCATTAGAAAGTTCCAAAGATTAGAAAAAAAGTGAATGGACAATTCGAAGACATGTGTCATCTACCAACCCACACTGGGCCCGTGGATTACAACCCATTTCCTCTTATAGAGAAGAGGTCTATGTCCCAGCAGTGGGAGTATTCATCATCTGCCTAGCCTTTTCCCAACTGTGTTGGGGTCGACTTCCAATCTCACCGGATGCAGCCGACTGCCTATCTGACTTCCATAACCCAATTCGTACTGAATTATAAGATACTAGCTTTTGCCAGTGGCTTCGCCCGCGTGAAAATGACGATTTTCCATATAAACTTTCATCCCCTATTTAACTCCCTGGGTTGAATTTCGAAAAATCCTTCCTTATTCCTTGTCTACATTATAAAGGGAATCTCTGTGCAAAATTTCAGCTTTCTAGGTCCAAGGGTTTGGGCTGGGCGTTGATGAGTCAGTCAGTCAGTCAGGACTTCTCTTTTTATTTATATAGATGATGCCAATTGATAAGACTGGTTGGCAGATTTTGGAGCCACTACCTGTTACGACTGTCAAAGATTTTAATGACAGCCGGGACCAACAGCTTAATGTGCTTTCCGAGGCACGGAGGAAACTCGGTAGCCAGCTGCATCCAGTTAGACTGGAAGCTGACCCCAACATAGTTGGGAAAAGGCTAAAATAAGCTGTCCGAAGGCTAAATTAGTATCTAGTTGATGGTGAAGGTTGCGGGGATTCGCTGAATGCGAGATTCACGGGACCGGTCAATGTGGCGACACGTGGGGGAGGCCTATATCCAGGTGGACGTCTTTCGGCTGAAATGATGATGGCAATACGCTCGCCCCCTATTACATGGGACTTAAACATACCAGGCAAAATATAGGTTTATTATACACCGAAGCCAGGGAAGACAGAAGAGATTAAATACATTCAGTATACAAAATTAAACCTAATTCCGAAAGGGTTAGGCAGAAAACTGATAGAATTATATTTAAATAGAATGTCTGCCTCGTTGGTTGCAAGGGCGACTATTGAGCATGAGGTCTTGAGTTAAATTCTCAGGTCTGGCAAAGTGATTTGAATTTTTCCATAAGGAATTTATCAGAAGCAGCCACAGAGCCTGGACTTGTGCCTGGTTGTCCAAATAGTCTCGTCTCCTATTTCATGGGACTTAAATATGGCGAAATGTCAAAAATATAAACTGGCGAAATGTGGGTGCTATTAGGTATACCTCTGCCTAACCCTTCGGGGTTTACAAACCTTATGCTAAATAGAATGCAAAGGCTGAACAACCCGATCATCAGAATCAGGTTTCCGCTCATGGACCTTCAAATGACCTTTAAGAGTGCATTTCTGGGTAAAAGCCCTGCCACAAACCGGACAAACAAATCTTTTATCATTATTATGTATTCGTAAATGCTCTCTCAAAGTCTTTTTTCTTTGGTAAGACTTTTGACAAACCGGACAAATGTGTATTCGTTCACCATCGTGTTTTATCATGTGCATTTTCAAAGCATTTTTTGTGTAAAACGCCAAATCGCATTTATCGCACTTATGATTCCTTTCGTTCAAATGATCCCTTCGAACGTGACTGGAGAGATGCCCAGGGGTTATATAACTCTGTGGACATGCCTTACATTTGTACCGCTTCAATTCTTCATTGTGGACTTCGGCTAGATGTTTTTGGCGTGCATAAAACGATGTTAAGGATATGTTACATCGCTTACAAGCGTAGCGTATCCCAGACTTATGTTCTTTCGATACATGGTTCTCTCTTTTTGTGACCCTGTCAAACGTTGCATCGCAGTATCGGCAAGGGAAGTTGCCGACCTCATGGGTCCTCATATGCCCTCTTAAACGAGCCTTAGAAGCAAATGCCTTACCACAATTCTCGCAGATATAGTTCGGATAATGGACATTCATATGCGTATTTAAGCTTACATAGTTTAAAAACGTTTTTTTACATACCGGGCAGTCTAGTTGGTCTTTTTCGAGTTTAAAAGGAAGGTTATTCCACTTTCGACTGGAGAATTTGAGCCGAGTGCAATTTTCTACATGCTGTCTTAATTCTTCGTAGGTCGAAACGTCAGTAGTGCAAATTTTGCATCTCAATTTCGTTCCTGTTTTGTAAAACCGGTTTGAATTCGAAAATATCATCTTTTTAAAAGCCATGTGAAGGTTTGTTTTACTATGGTCATCAACATGATGTTTTATGTCATCTAAATTCGTGGATTTTTCAGGACATATAGAGCAAGAAAACGTTCTGTTTTTACGGATTTTGAAAGGGAATAATCCGGTTTTTAGCATGGTCTCCGTATCATTAAAATCGTGGGATTTCTTCACGGGGCATTTTGTTATTTTTTTCACGGTTCTGCTTCTTGTTTTTCTGGTGCATTCGCCCGGCTCCAATTTGATAACTAAAGGTTTTAAATCTGTAAATAAATGTTTTGTGATTAGGAGTTAAATACCTTTTTCAAGTCATTTCTAAAATTATTGAATTAACAATAAACAGAGTGTAAACGGACCCTTCACGAAACAGTCAACCAAGTTTTCTGTCAAACTAAGTAACTCTACGCCAAAATTATTGCTGGGTAGTAACTTCTTTGGAGTGAAAAATCACAGACTCAAATAATTATGTAGATCGATGCGTTGAATAGTACAGGCGTCGCGTCGTGGGAGTATTTAAAGTGATCATATAGGGAGGACATATAGGGGAACAAAAATGTCATGAAATATGGTACACCAAAGTGTCATGTTATCGAGATATCTGAAGGTAAAAATCGACAAATGAGTATAATGACCACAGTCCACATAAAAAATAGACCTTTTACGTGTGTATTGGCGTTGATTATAATTACTTATTACTGAACTGTCAAAACCGTGAACTAAGAGTAGGTAAATTACAAAAAAAAACATAATTGCGGGCTGGTTGATATGCTACATCGGTTCTATCCCCTTTGAACCGCAATATCTCACAAGTAAAAGGTTTCCAGGTATGTTCTAGAACAAACACTAACGCTTTTTCTAAAACAAAACTAAATATTCTTATTAAATAGCCTTAGTTGCTCCATATGGCCACCTATCTGCCAGCAAAAGTACTGTCAAAATCGGTCCAGCCGTTTCGGAGAGTGGTTTGAATGCGCGGTTGCTATTTTGAATATAAATAAATGACAGAAGTCTGAGGCCAAATAATTCAAAGCCCTATTACTGTGCAATAGCTTACATTTACGCCTGTAACACTCTTAAATAAATAACATACCTGCATCATCGCTGTCTTCATCATCATCATCATCAATATCCTGATGGAAGTCATCATCAAAACTAACATTTAATGTTATCTCTCTTTTAATGCCATCTGGGTCATTATTTTCTGCTTCTGAAAAAATAAAAACATGCTTAAAACAAGTTTAAAAATCTAAAACCCGACTACGAATAAAATATTGGTTTGTTATTTACATAATACGAGTAAATAACACAGACTAGACCGCGAGAACTGATTGACCGTAATCTAAACGTATACATTGACTAAAACTATAATATGATATACATATTTGTAATGTGCTCGCCAAGACCTTTCATTTGATACCAAACATGTTATGATTATCTCAATTTAATATTTTTTGAGGTAAGTTTTAGACATTTAAATTCCGTCATAAAAAGAATTTATAAAATTTATATAGCCTATGACACCCGGGCTATTCTTACGAATCTATTGCTACTTCATTTATTAAAATCCGTTCAGTAATTTAGGCGCTACGGTGGAACATAATAATAATAATATAATAAAAACCTTTATTTCCGAACTTTGACAGTTTTTCATTAGCAAACATAAATTTTACTTAAATAAATAGATTAACAGTTGGTTAAAAACGTAATACACATCATATTATAAAAGGTCTCTCAGTTCGGTGTGCCTTACGGCAAAGGCCTCCTCCAACTCTTTCCACTGATGTCTGTCTGCCGCCACTCTTGTCCAGAGCGGACTCAAAGTCATTTTCAGGTCATCCTCCCATCTTCTCTTTTTGCGACCTCGACTCCTAATGCCATCTCTTGGGTACCAGATTGTCACCTGTTTGCTCCATTTCTCCTTTTTACACCTGAGCATATGTCCAGTCCACCTCCATTTAAGTTGGTCAATACGAGCCAGAATATCAGTTAGTTTGGTTTTGTGCCTGATGTCTGTACTTCTTACTCTGTCTTTTAGTTTTAAACCTAGCATGCTTCTTTCCATACTTCTTTGACATCTTGCAAGTTTATCCCTATGGTGTTTTGTCAGAGCCCAGGTTTCGCAGCCATATGTAATGCAGGGTAAAATACATGTATCAAAGGTCTTCTTCTTGATTTTAATGCCTATTTCTTTGCTTTTTGTAATTTCTTTCAAAGCCCAGTAGGTTTTCCATCCTGTTGCAATCCTTTTTTCTATTTCTTTCGACATCTGGTCGTTAGGCGATATAATCTGGCCAAGATATACATATTCTTCTACATATTCCAGTTTCTGTCCTTTAACTGTTATGTCTACGGGAATTGAATTTTTCATCACCTTAGTTTTGCTGGAGTTCATTTCTAGGCCTATTTCTTTGCTTTTTTCTGCCAGGTTTTGTATCATGGACTCCAGTAGTTTTGGATCTTCTTCCAATAGGACCAGATCATCAGCAAATCTGAGATGATTTAATTGTGATCCATTTATGTTTAGACCTAGATGCTCCCAATTCAACTTCCTGAACATTTGTTCTAATACTGCTGTAAACAGCTTTGGTGAAAGTGGGTCACCTTGCCTGACACCTCTTTTTATTGGAAAAGCATCTCCTATAGATTCCAGTCTTATCCTGCCTGTACTGTCGCTATAAATACTTTTGATGATCTTGATGTAGGTGTTTTGGATGCCCTGCTCTTTTAGGCTTTGCCATGTGGGACATACATACATACAAACATACATACATACATAGATTGCCAAAATCATTACCCTTCCTTTTGGCTTCGCCGTAGTCGGGTAATAACATCATCATCTGCCTAGCCTTTTCCCAACTATGTTGTGACGGCTTCGAGTCTAATTGGATAAAGCTGAATATCAGAATTTGTGAAGTCAAGTCTCATCACGCGCAGCTACCAAAAACGTCTTAAGAGAAAAGACATTCTATAAAAGATATCAAGTAATATGACTTTGTGAATAAGAGTAGCTGTTCTCACTGGAGAGGGCACTCGACCTGCCAAGAAGCCCACAAACCATCTGCTCATAGTTGGATTACTGATTGCAGATAAGGAAAGCGGAAAAAAAAAATATTTGATGATACTACTGCCTACATTCGGGAACTCGGGACCAATGGCTTAACACGGTTTCCGAGGCATGGAGGAAACTCAGTATGTTATGAGTGGTCACCCATCCACGAACAAGCCTAGGCAAGTGCGGCTTTACCTCGACCCAAGTGGCCGTTATTATTTGCCCACTAGTTCGTCATAAATAACATATTAATATTGCTAAAGTAGTACCCAGTACACTAATCCTACTAATATTATAAACGCGAAAGTGCGAAAGTTTGTATGTATGGATGGATGTTTGTTACTCTTTCACACAAAAACGACTAAACGGATTTGAATAAAATTTGGCACACAGATAGTTTATAACCTGGATAAACACATAGGATAGTTTTATCCCGATTTTATCTTCTTGTGGGATAATTTTGGAGTTATAGCGGGTGAAGCCGCTGGCAACAGTATGTAATAAATGTGTCAACTTACTATGTAACTTATAACTATTTTCCAGTGTAGCAAACGACGCCTCAACCTGGTCTTTAAAAAGCACACAGTCACGCAACCTGCTGATGCACAGTTCGCATATCAGGCGCTTTGTGTCTCCCACCACCAGTAGTGCTACCTGAAATCATTGAAAGTACAGTATAATTTATTAGGAAAGTTTAATTTATGATTATAAATTATACAATCTTCACTACTTATAAACAAACAAAGTCCTCCGTCGTGTCTATCTGTTCACGATAAACTCCAAAACTACTGCACCGATTTCTAAGTTGTTTTCACCAATGGATAAAGTTTTATGAAGAGTTTTATTGCTTTTTTACGGATAATATTTTTGTTTGAAGTTTAAATACTGATAAGTTGTTACTTACGTCCACTGCAAAGCATTTCATGAGCATCTCAGCATAAACTTCCGATGTTCCATTGTGTTTATGGCCTATCAACATACTCTTCACCGCTCCTTCATTTAAACACAAATTGCACATCCCCAGCAGGGGCAATGCCTCCACCATTATCTCCGAATCCATCTTTGATTCCTTAAAACGACTTTTACGGTCAAATAATTAGTTTCTCATTGTATTTTATTGAAATATCCATGATTTTGTGATGTTCTGAATCGTACAATTTGACAAACGTTTGACATTGTGAAGGCGTTCCAGATGTTTGTGACTTTGTGTCATTTGGCTTTAGATTTTCTATCCCTGTCTAACTAAGACATACAATGCTTTGCTTTCTCTTTCGAACTCTATTTATAAACCATATCCAAAACCTGTTTTGGTTTGCCCGTCACTTTGACATAAGTAGCGTTTAGTTATTACTTAGTCTATGGAATTTGTTAAGTTATAAAATACCCTCAAAATCTAGAAATAATAAAATAGCTAGCTTCGATCAATAATAGTACTAGATTAAGCATCAGGAACAAAACTAAGTCGCTCAAGTGGCCACGTTTGCACACACGTAAACATCTACATTTATCTTAGAAAGAAGTTCAATATTATTAACAACTTCAGATGATTATAAACCTTAACACTTAAACATAACGTTTATTTATCATTGTAAAGTATATTTATTTAAGCCCTTTCAACGGAGAAAGATAAGAAGTCATAAATTTAAAATGTCGCTTCAAAATAAAAAGTCATCAGTACAAAAATATTTATTCTAAAATGAAACTTAAGATCTAAGCAATAGGGTTAAAAATATTTTGTGTACAATGTCGTTCTTATTCTATTGTGGAACTAGACGTAGTTCTTGGTGTCGCATTTCAATGCTCGGAACAGAGTAAGTATTGAAAGACGTAGAGTTGCAGAATATAATTCTATTTTTTAGGTTCGTTTTGTATGGTGGTACATATTTCGACCAATTCAAAAAATGAGTAGAATACTATTTTACTTTATCGCTATTACAAGTTAAAAAATAATAAAAAAGAAATAAAAAAGGTAATAATAATAATAATAATATTTCACAACTATCACACAACGCCATCTAGTCCCAAGCTAAGCAGAGCTTGTGTTATGGGTACTAGACAACTGATAAACATACTTATATATTTCTAAATACATACATATTATAGATAAATTACACCCAGACACAGAACAAATGATCGTGCTCATCACACAAACATTTGTCCTGGGTGGGAATCGAACCCACGACCTCCGGCATAGCAGTTAGGGTCACTAACCACTAGACCAACAGGCGGTCAAGGTAACGTATTTTCGGCGTATTCTTTATGCAAAGTATTTATAATAGTAATGTTTAATGAATTTATTTATTTATTGGATCGCCAATTCCGCACAGCGAAATGAATCACTAAGAAATCTACAAAAAAATAACATTACAAAATAACAACACTACTCCATGCATTCCCTGTTCAAGAACAGTGATGTTTGATACAATAGTTGGTGCGTTGTAGCAAACATTGGCCAAACAATTATAATATTCGCTGATTTAATTATATTTACAGTTTATTTCAGTTTAAATATTACGAAAAAGCACTTAATAATATTAAATTACCGAAAAAAGATATTTCTTCCAAAACCTTGGTGTTACGGTGGTTATTTACACAGTTTTTGAACGCATACAGCGGCATTTTGACGTCTTAATGTTGGCTATGATTGGACCATACTAATTTGAAATAAGACCACAAATACGTTTGTGGTCTTAAGTTTCGGGCCGTTTTTGAAGCGCTTATCGGGAATCTAGTACATTATTGATCGAAGATAGCTAGTGTCTGTTTGTAAAAAAAAACAGCTTTTTGGTGAATGCGGTAAATTTTTACGTTAGCTATAACAAAAACCGGGTAATCATCGAAAAAGGCTGAACTGATTTTGACAGAGCTTTTTTAGACAGATTACTGGTGTTAGGAGGAGGAGTTGGGAAAAATAATCAAAGAGGGAAGCATTGAGGGAAGTAATATTATTTTATATAATTTCACGCGATTGAAAGTCGCGGCCTCGCGGGCAAGAGCTAGTCAACGGTAAAATATAATAAAAGTTTTATTGTAAAAGTATGATTGTATCGTGTTGGTCACTAGATTATTTATAAAATAAAAAAATAACTTGTCACTCAATATTTATAACGTTTGTCTGAGGGCGCATCGCTAATATTGTTCTGAATACTGCATTTTGTTTTATGTAAGTAGGTAGTTAAATAGAGGGATTGTTTTTCCATCATCAGTATAGTAAACATGGAGCGTCGAGAATATCTAGGTTGCAGAAATAAAGAGCGATCTCCAACTGTTTCTGTAGATAACGGTACCTATGTTGCAATACCCTTATGTAACTAAAGTCGTGCGTTTTAATTTTAACCCAGGCAGGCGCATTACTTTGTGTAATTAGGAACAGCAAGATAAGAATCTCAAAACGAAACCAAAATGCTTTTAGCCGATGATAAATAGGATTTACCTAAGTTTAACCGCATGTGGCCATTTGCACCTAGTTACCGGTTAAAACGAGGTGTAATAGCGCATTTCAGCTATTCGCCGTAACATATACAAAAAATTTGTATCTGTTTATTTCAACACAACTGCTTTAGATCAGTAAGAAAACATATATTAAGCCTTGTTCATTGATGCGAGTCACAAATCAACGGCTGATATTGAAATGACAAAATGATACAAACTCTGTCTTGCGGATTGCAAGTTGCAACCGATTTCGTTGTAAGACTGCATGATAATTTTATTGCAACGCGAATCGCGTTGTGTGTAACGAATCTGAATCAACCTTTATTATTTACAGGGTTTTTAGAGACCATAAAGCAGGAGGCAAGAGTATTGCCACTTTATGAAGAGAGGATTCACAAATATAAATATACGAAAGGCTATTCTTTGGTTAATAATGAAATGCTAAAGTGCCACTGGGCTGAATTTATGAATATTAGGAAGCCCGTAATACCGTTCAAGTTCCCTAGTGTCAAGTAAGTTTTTTTGGTTATTATGAGCCTGGAACATACCTGTTACACTTCAAAAAAACGCCGTGCGTTTTTAATCACAAAAAAGTGGCGTAAGGTTTTCACTGAGCCGTGCAGTACAGACGCCAGCATAATATTAAGCTGTCTTCCCAACAACCTTTTTTCCGCTTTGGCGATAAAGTTTAAATTGATTAACGATATTTGACAGATTTCAGTAGCTTGATGTGCTGGCACCTGTACACAAAGACTACAATATATATAAGGAGACCTGTACAGTCCATAAACTTCG
Source organism: Diarsia dahlii (assembly GCA_949775195.1). Classification (NCBI taxonomy): domain Eukaryota; kingdom Metazoa; phylum Arthropoda; class Insecta; order Lepidoptera; family Noctuidae; genus Diarsia; species Diarsia dahlii. Next base: position 8,214,883 of record OX459217.1, on the reverse strand, counting down.
CAGTGTGTCTACCAGTATTTTTATTTAGTTGTTATTCCCAGAGCAATTTTTACGCAGCATACGACAAGACGCTTCGTTATCGTTTTCGGCCGATGTGTTTATATACACTGCTTCTTACTTACCTTCTTTGTGAGAGACGAGGCCTTAACCATGCCATTCATCTTCATCATTTCACCCTGAATCAGCCACTGTTAGGTCCCCTTTCGTTTCTTCTTACACACTGCTCTGTTCTGTGCATCCTTAATACATTCGTTTCCCACGATCCTGCCGAAATCGTCAACTCAATGCACTTTTGAATAGCGCTGTAGCTGTGCTGTTACAGATCAAAATGTACGCACCGGGACTTACAGCTTAGTACGACCGATATTCCAAGTGCGTACGATGTGACTATGTTTGAACTCATTTAGCCTGGTACCTATCGGTTACCCTTGCCCGATAGTGATTACCTAGCACCCTAGTTACCCTAACGCCCTAGCCTACTATACAAATCATATATCATACCAAACGTAAGTTACGTTGGTTTTACTTAAGGGAAGTCTGTTACAAAGAGACTCGGTAACAGACGGAATTTGGGTAGAAATAGCTGCTTATTGTGCACTTCGTGGATCTCTCACTGCCGAGCGATGCTGGTGTCTTGGCCACAGTGAGGCATTGTAGGAGATAAACCAAAGATTTTACTGTTTTTTTTCCAGGGATTTGCACTTCATCAATGGCAGAGTGAGACTAGACCCAAAGGAAACTGTTACTAACCGAATAAATCATCGTTTCCATTTGCGGAGCGGTCCTGATATTGACAAGTTTGGTCAGCTGCCTATCCCTAACGAAGAATTGCGACACTCTAAACTGGCATCCAGCAACCTAGAGAAAAGAAAACCAGCAAGAATTTAATGAAACAAATTGTGCTTTGGCCACTTCCACTGACTTAAAACCTTATGGACTGGGCATTTTGTTCTATTTTAGATAACTTTATGAAATATTAGGGTGATTGTATCGATAAAATGTACCAAAGTTTTAGTTCTTACGTTTTAGTGAACGTTTGATTCAGTTCTGAGCAAGGGATTTGATTTAGGTTACGACTGGGTGCTGCGTGCCGACCTCCCTGACGGCGTCAGCGTCGTCTGCTACGCGGACGATACGCTGGTGCTGGCACGGGGGGAATCGCACGAGGCGGCGGCCGCGAATATGACACGCGGGGTTGAAACAGTCGTGGAGAGGATCCGGCAGCTGGGTCTTGAGGTGGCGCTTCACAAGTCCGAGGCCATGTGCTTTTATGGGCGTGGGAATGTGCCACCGTCGGGATCCCAGCTATCGGTGGGAGGGGTTTCCGTCGGCGTCGAGTGTACTTTAAAGTACCTCGGACTCGTCCTCGACAGCCGGTGGAACTTCGTGGAGCACTTCCGACGTTTGGCTCCCAGACTGGAGCGGGCCGCGGCTGCCTTTAGGTGGCTCTTGCCCAATCTGGGGGGGCCAAACGCCTCCTGCCGTAGGCTGTATGCGGGGATCGTGCGGTCTATGGCCCTTTACGGGGCCCCGGTGTGGGCGCGTGCCGTGAGGAAGCGGGCCGTTCGCTACCTGAACGCGCCCCAAAAGGTCATGGCCGTAAGGCTTGTCCGCGGGTACCGCACGATCTCCCGCGAGGCGGCGAATCTCCTTGCCGGATTGCCGCCGTGGGATCTGGAGGCGATAGTCCTCGCGCGCCTACATGAGTGGCGCGCGGAGGCGCTACACCGGGGGGTCACTCTGCTGCCGCGGCACATTGCTGCGCGGCGGACAGACCTCCGGTGCGATCTCATGGCGGCATGGAGACAGCGACTGTTGCAACCCCGTGCAGGGCACGCCACGATAGTGATTAGAAGGGTCCAATAACTTTCACGCATGGAAATTTGCGATGAAAATGTCATTAAAGTTAGAAGGACTTTGGCCATGTATTCAAGGTACAAACTTAGATCCCTTACGTGATGAGCGCGCGCTGGCTCGTATTTGCTTAAGTGTGAAGCCCTCATGTTATCAATATGTAAGAGAAGCAGGTAATGCAAAAGCTGCCTGGGAGTCATTGGCTTCGGTGTTTGAAAGCAAGGGTCTTTACAGAAGGGTTTTATTGCTGAGACAACTTCACAGAGCTGAATTAGGAAACTCAATGACCGAGTACATTGACTGTATAATGTCATTAGTACATCAGCTAGCCGATATAGGCAAGAATATTGAAGATGATGAAGTCGCAGAAATACTGCTAAGTGGACTTACAGATAGATACGATGCACTGGTGTCTAATATGGAAACTACATGTCTTGCTGGCGGAATATCAAGCGAATTTGTTCGCACTCGTCTCCTTCAAGAGGAATCCAGGAAAACTGATGGTGATTCATCCGCATTTATTGTGAAAAATGACCCCCCGAGAAAGAACATCACCTGTCATTATTGCAGAAAACCTGGTCATATTAAAGCAAAATGCTTTAAATTGAAACGTGATAAGAAAATGAAGGATAACAGAAGCAGCGAGCAAACATTTTTGGCTTTTTTGACTCAAGATACTGACAATGATTCAAGCTGGTATGTCGACAGTGGGTGCTCTACACACATGTGCAACAATATAAACTTTTTTAAAAACTTTAGAAGTGCTAATAATAGTGTTAGAATTGCCAATAACAATAAGTTAAAATGTATGGGAATAGGTGATGTCCCATTGAGCACTGATACTATGGTAAGACAAATAAACAATGTTATGTATGTTCCACAGCTTTCAGCAAACCTTATTTCTGTAAGTAGATTAACACACCAGGGATTTACAGTTTGTTTTGATGGAGAGGGTTGTTCCATTTATGGTAAAAACAGTAAAATTACTGGCAAATTGGTAGCTACAGCTTCTCTTTTTAATGGGATTTATAAATTGGATGTTAAAGTAAATAAGGATGACAAAGTAAGTAAGTTCTCGCAGGAAGTGTGCTCTTCTATGTCCCTGGGTATTGGACAGGGATCACAGAGCGCTAATGTAGCTGCTGTTACTGCGCCTGTTGATATTTGGCACAGAAGACTTGGGCATTTGAATTTCCAATCGTTATCTGCTCTAAAAAATGGTGTCGCTACTGGTATTCTGTTTCAGGAAAATGAGGAACAGGTCCTTGAGGAGTGCGTGCCGTGCCTTGAAGGGAAATTAGCTGCCAAGCCGTTTCCGTCTTCGGAGGGGGAGCGTACTAGCGAGCCATTGCAGATAATTTGTTCGGATGTGTGTGGCCCATTTCAAGTTAGCAGCCATGGTGGTGCGAGATACTTCGTTAGTTACACTGATGATTTCTCAAAGAAGTCTTTTGGACATTTACTGAAAAATAAATCTGAGGTAATGTCGACATTTATTGTTTTTAAGTCAATGGTGGAGAAGCAAGTAGGAAAATCAATTAAAGTTTTACGCTCAGACAATGGGGGTGAGTATACCAGTTCTGCGTTTGCAGCATATTTAAGGAAGGAAGGCATCATTCACCAAATGACAGTGCCATACTGTCCACAGCAAAACGGTGTGGCAGAACGCCTTAACAGGACTTTAGTTGAGAAGGTGAGGTGTATGTTGCATGCTGCAGGTTTACCTCCTACCTATTGGGGTGAAGCGTTAATGACCGCTATTTATCTCAAGAATAGGAGTCCTACATCTGCACTCAAAGGACGAACACCTGAAGAGGCGTGGACCGGGTCAAGGCCAGACCTTAGTCACCTCCATGTGTTCGGTTGCATAGCATATTCACTAGTTCCAGGTCAGCTGAGGCGAAAACTCGATGCTAAAAGTAAAAGATATGTGTTTGTTGGTTACTCTGAGACAGTTAAAGGTTTTAGACTGATTGATCCCCAGAACCCTAAGAAGGTTATCTTGTCTAGAAATGTGGCGTTTATAGAGAATAAGTTTTTAAGGAATTTTATTGACAGTTATAATAATGATACTGATATTATATCTTATGAATTGGATAATAATAATGAATCTAATCATTTTAATAGTGGACCGAGTTCTAGTCAAATGATTGAGCTGAATTCTAGTCATATTAATTTTAGTAATATTAATAATGATTCGATGATTTCAGGAAATAAGGAGGAGTTCTACTCTCCGTGCAGTATGCGCGGATCGAGCTCGGCCTCGTCACCGTCAAGCGAAGCTACAAGCGAGCGCGAGTCACAGCGAGGGGGCGCTGGTGTGCTCGTTGCCGGTGCTAGTGTGTCCGACACGGGCGCTGATGTGCTCAGGGAGCGCATTACGAGTGAGTCGCATGAGGTACCCTCTGCAGGGGAAGCCTCACCAGCGCAGATAGACGTGCGGCCGGTTCGTAGTACGCGTGGTAAACCACCGCCAAGGTATGGTGATTATGATTTAGATTTCAATTCCGATATTTCTATGCTGGTACAGGATTTAGATGAGCCTGTGTCATACATGCAAGCTATAGGTTCTGCAGACAGTCATGAATGGCAAGCTGCCATGCAATCGGAATACAATTCACTTATTGATAATAATGTATGGAAGTTAGTGGATAGGCCTCCTGATGGTAATATTATAAAATGTAAATGGGTATATAAGAAAAAGCATGATGCCTCAGGCAACTTTAATAAGTATAAGGCTCGACTTGTTGCCAGGGGTTTTACTCAAGTTCAAGGGGTGGACTATAATGATACATTCTCACCTGTAGTACGTCATTCTACAATGAGAATACTGTTCTCTTTAGCTAATGAATTAGATCTGAACATGGATCATATCGACGTAACTACTGCTTTTCTGAATGGTGACCTTACAGAAACCATTTATATGGAACAACCTCCAGGATTTGAGAATGGTAACAAAAATAAGGTTTGTTTATTGTTAAAAGGAATTTATGGTCTTAAGCAAGCCAGTAGAATTTGGAACTCGAAAGTAAATACTCTTTTATGTAATAATGGATACATTCAAAGTAAATGTGAGCCTTGTGTTTATATAAATAAGTCAGGAAAAGAACTAACTATAATTGCTCTATATGTAGACGACTTTTATATATTTTACAGCTCTAAGACTAATAGATTGTTGCCTATTTTGGAAAGTAATTTTAATGTTAAGAATTTAGGAATGCTAAAGAGCTGTTTAGGCATAAATGTAACACGTGATAGAGCAAAAGGTATTTTAAAGCTTGACCAGTCTGAGTATATTAGGAAATTGCTCTATCTGTATGGTATGGAAAATTGTAAGACAGTGTCCACACCAATGCCTGTTAATTGCAAATTAATCAAAGCTAATGGTAACAGTTTATGTGATGATGAAACACATAATTATAGACGTTTGATGGGTCATCTTATGTATTTGTGTGTTTCAACACGGCCTGACATTTCTTTCTCTTGTAGTCAGCTTAGCCAGTTCAATAGTAGCTTTGATAAGAGTCATTGGCAAGCAGCTAAACGTATATTACGTTATTTAGCGGGGACGATTAACTACTCTTTAATTTTTGTTAAAAGTGGGAAATTGAATTTGTCTGCTTTTACGGATGCTGATTGGGCTAATGACGTCACTGACCATAAGTCATATACGGGGTATATTATCAAGCTGGGTAGTCACACCATCAACTGGGAATCACGAAAACAAAGGTGTGTGGCATTGTCAAGTACTGAAGCGGAGTACATAGCTATAAGCGATGTCTGCAAAGATATATGTTTTATAAGAAACTTCTTATCAGAAATTATCCCTGACATACCATATGCTGTAATATACAATGATAATCAAAGTGCTCATAAATTACTTGAAGTCAGGGAATACTGTCACAAGCGTACAAAGCACATAGATCTAAGGTACCATTATGTGAAAGATCTTGTGAAAAATAATGTAATTTGTGTTAAATATCTAGAAACTGATAGGATGATTGCAGACATCTTAACAAAAGCTCTTGGTACTGTAAAACATAATCTATTTACTAAGAATATGAATGTGTATTAATAATTGTGTGTCGAGCCAGTGTTTGTTTTTTTCTTGTAAATGGATTGTATTGTAATCGTAAACTATCTAAGTGAGGTGAGGCACATTAAGGGGAAGTGTTGAAATCTGCATTGTTTTTAATCTATGGTTGTAATACGCCTCACCGTTTGTTGTCTATGTAAAACTCTTGTCCATGCCCTCTTCTCTCCTTGATGGCTGTCATGTTTAAGCGTTCCTATTTTTGTGCAATGTTATTAAATATAAATCTGTATTTGCCGACTCTATTGTGAATAATAAAGTAGTCAAATCAATCAGTGTGTTTTATCTCCGTGGACTGTTCCCGCCTCTCAAATCAAGACAGTCTGACCATACCCCTTTTTTTTTTTTTTTTTTTTTTTTGGTGGGTGGAAAATCATCGAATGACCCCCCCCGCTCTTGGGCAGAGCGAAGAGGAGTGTCAGACTTCTACTGACTAAAAACCGAACCCATGTTCCTTCTTTGCCCTTGCGCCGAGGCCACGTAATCTAGTACAAAAATCCGCGGCCCCTTCGCTCTGCCCAAGAGCGGGGGGGGGGGGGTCATTCAAAAAAAAAGGTTGACTGGTAGAGAATGCCTTGTGGCATTAAGTCCGCCTATGTACCACGTTTGTGCATGAAGTTTAAATAAATAAATAAATAAATCTAGGTTATCCAGAGTCACCGATGATTCTGTGCTTCGGAAGGCGTATAAGCTGGTGGTCCCGACTGCAAATGGCGGTCGTCAAACCATGTCAAAGGCTGTTGAGGCGGTTTAGAAACTCTGACACTAGGGTATTATGTGTAGTCGTTAGACCTTACTGCCCACACAATAAGAAGAAGAAGACAGATCCATTGAGTGGAGTTGGCTTGCTCAAGTCCCCGTACTGCAGCACTTTTTGGCCATGTTCAAATATCATCATCGTTTCAGCCGAAAGACGTCTACTGCTAGACATGGGTCTTCCCCAAGTGTCGCCACATTGACCGGTCCCGTGCGTCTCGTATCCAGCGGATCCCCGCAACCATCATCAGGTCATCGGCCCACCTAGTGGAAGGCCTTCCAAAGCAACGTCTTCCGGTTCGAGGTCGCCACTCCAACCACTTAAGATTTGCATTTTTTGGGCAACATTGTGCATCGGTTACCTTGGTTCTCTTGCGGATGTCTTCATGGTTTCATACATACACCACAAACATGTATTTCAAAAATAGTACAAAGAAAGATGAAGAAGATAAACAAAAACCTTTTTTCTAGTTCTTGGTTGCTTTAAAAAAACAAAATGTCATTTCATTAATAAGTAACCACCAACCAATGATTTCAATATACATAACTGTACATAACGTACAAAAAATACGTACTATGCTATCTTATGCTATGTTTTATTATTTTATATTTTCTTTTATCTTTTTATAAATTGGACCAGGTTGAAAAATGGGACTCGGAGGTGTTCCTGATTCGTACCCTGAATGTAATCACATACCGAAATCAAGACGTCTTGAGACTAAAGATGGTATGTCTTATTGGTCTAAAAAGCCGTTACAGTTTTTAAATTGTGTGCAGGGGCTCACTGCCGAACGCCCTCAACAAAGACTCAAACTGTAATAATTAATAATGTAATTGTAATTATCTATAATATGTATGTATTTAGAAATTTAAAAGTATGTCATACATAAACATCCAAACATCATCATCTAAACAAACGAAATAACACTCAAGTTTCCCTACAGCTACATAAATTATTATTAGTGACAACAACAAAAATGGAAAATAACAACAACATCCCAATCTATACCTATGGCTTTACTTGACGTTATACAAGATATAGACGAAAATGTAAAAATAACTTGTCACACCTGCGACCAATTAGAAGACTGTAGGAAGATCATAGCGAAACAAAATAGTTTTAAAATACTCACGTTTAATATAAGGAGTTACCAGCGCAACTTTGATCATTTTTGCATAGCTTTCAAACGATTAAAGGTTAACTTCGAGGCCATTGTTTTAACAGAATGTTGGCTGAGTGATAGACTACTGGCCCGTGTTAAAAAAAATATGGGTCATGTGAACCACCAGGTGACCTATCTAGAACGATATAGGAGCATAAAATAATAAGATTCAGCACTATGCCGTCACTTGTAAGCTGTCCAACCGAGTGCAGGTGAGAATACAAAAGTACAGGTAGACTGGGTACATTTTGGTCATATATTTTTGTACGGCATTCTTACCATCGATAGATCCATGAAAAATAATAAGAAAACGCGTAGTGCCGTAAAAACATGTTGGGCCACAAAGTCGGAATTTTTATTTTATTTTCCGACAATTTCCAGGGTAAATTTGGTCATTTGATTTTGTACGGCATCAGTTTCATACTATTTCAATACTGCTTCTAATCCATTATTCCGCAACGCCGTACAAAAATCATGCGACAAGGGGAAATAATCGAGGGTTGTAACCCCCTCTCTTTCCGCTGGTCCAGGGGGTGATTTGACACAACATAAAATTAATTTATTTTAAAAGTATTTTATGCATAGATAATATTTTTTCATATGCCGTACATTTTCGTTGGTCCAAAGGGGAAAAAAACTGAAAATTAAAAAATTAAAAAGAAAAAATCCATATAACGAAATGTAAGGTGAAATTCATCACGATATTTTTTTATACGGCATTTAGATAGTTTATTTGTACTAATTTTCATACTCTTTTCGTGATTCTAGGTTCCTAGTTAGAAACTATGTTAAATATGGGTTTGTATACTATCGATTTATACCAAAATAAAGACATGTTGTCACTGATAATTCCAAAATACAACATATTTTTGAGAAGTACTCGCACATTTTCGGTTGAGGCAACTATAAGTCTGTAAGTCTTAAAATAATTAACAAGGAACAGTTGACGTCAACTGTTCCTTGTTAATTATTTTAAGACTTCTCTTAGTCGTGTAGCTCATTTCAATCCCTAGGTTGATCAGTAATTGTTTTGAAAGTAAATCTTATGTGGGAGCTGTAAAATTGAATTTCCTACAAGTCGGCGCACCGTCTAGTAAAGGTGCAATCGTGGCGACACCTGGGAGTCCGGTATTAGCATTTTTTTTTCTTTCTACGCAACAAAACATATTTTTACAAATCTTATTTTAGCGTTGACTTAACTTATTGATTTACATCGGTTAGTAACTAGGTATCTGCTGTAGGGCTATTGCGTATCTTTTTAATGTCAGTGGCTATCATAAATGTCCATAGATTAACTGTAAATTGGTTATGGTTTGGTACATTCGTTTCTTAGAAACTCACCATTTGACAGTTATTTGATAGACACTTTAAGTTATCCACTGTCATCACAAAATGTACGTTTTATCTTAACGTATTACCGACTAAAAATATCATAAAAGAAAACAAAAAAAATCAATTATATATATGTATCAATAATGTTTGAAGTATAATTATATTAAACCAAAAAGTATACAAAACTGTTGATACTGGGATTGGCAGTTTCAATTCTTGGATATAATATACACACCGTTTCAGTTCAGTTAGACGTCATAGTGATTTTATCATATTATCAATTGTTCTCTTCAAAAATATGTTAATGCCGTACTGTATCAGATTGGTAATATCAGAAGTAATCACCATACTACGTTTGTATGGAAGAATGACTGGCTTGTGCAACCTTAAAATGGTAGCGTCATTTTCATCAGCCTAAAAGATAATGGTCTGCATTAAAATGTACGGCATCATTTTTTCCTAATTTATTTATGTTAATACTATTCAAAACAAGGGATAAAATTTAGAAAACTGCTATTTTTCATTAATCTATGATATTTAAACTTTTGCAATAAATTGCAAAATTTCAGTTTTTGTATTTCTCTATAACTTTTTTTTGAACAGTTTCTTTTGAACGGCAATACTATACAACAATTGTATTTTACAATATCATGTTAATAAAAAAGTTCCCGTACAGGATCAAATGACTTTACAGCTTTAAAAATCAAGGATACGATGAAATTAAGATAATTATTGGAATACATTTAAAATGAACAATAATTTTTTGACGGCATTAGTTTTAATAGTACTTTTGAGTGCTAGATAATGTTTTGGAACCGAAGCCGTACTTTTTCAAATCACCCCCTGGACCAGCGGAAAGAGAGGGGGTTACAACCCTCGATTATTTCCCCTTGTCGCATGATTTTTGTACGGCGTTGCGGAATAATGGATTAGAAGCAGTATTGAAATAGTATGAAACTGATGCCGTACAAAATCAAATGACCAAATTTACCCTGGAAATTGTCGGAAAATAAAATAAAAATTCCGACTTTGTGGCCCAACATGTTTTTACGGCACTACGCGTTTTCTTATTATTTTTCATGGATCTATCGATGGTAAGAATGCCGTACAAAAATATATGACCAAAATGTACCCAGTCTACCTGTACTTTTGAATTCTCACCTGCACTCGGTTGGACAGCTTACAAGTGACGGCATAGTGCTGAATCTTATTATTTTATGCTCCTATATCGTTCTAGATAGGTCACCTGGTGGTTCACATGACCCATAATTTTTTCAACACGGGCCAGTAGTCTATGAAGGGTCAATATTGGAACCACTACCAGGTTATTCTGTTTTTCGCTCTCACTCACAATCGAACAAAAATGGCGGCGTCATAATTTACACTAAATCGAGTAGAAATGTAAAAATCATAGAGTCATCAATTGCTGAAGCTGATAGTATCATACTTGTCCTGGACAACGAAGTAGCTATAATAGGAGTATATCGGTCGCCTTCCTTTTTAAATCTAAATAACTTTATTGTATCCCTAGACACTGTTTTATCTCAAATAAAAATATATCCAACTATTGTAGTAGCCGGAGACCTAAACATCGACATAATGAATACTATCATTTCGAATCATGCTGAATACTTGAGCCTGATGGCCTCACATGGTCTCTTACCAGCTATCACTGAACCAACCAGGGGGCGTACATGTCTTGATCATATCTTTATTAAATCAAACTACAAATCCGAAGGAATAATCTGCAAATGCTCGATAACAGATCACGACATGGTCTTGGCTAATATTTCTCTAAAAAATAATAACATTAAATCTCACAGATCCCGGTGGAAAAATAGAACTGACGATGACGCAATCGCGGAGGAGCTAAAGAGCATCGATTGGTCTGATATCCTCAATTCGAATTGTACCAACTCCTCTTTAAACACATTTACAAGTATTATCACCAATCTTATGATCAAATATACGCATAAAGTTAAAATAAGCAGAAATAAATTCATTCTTAAGCCCTGGATCACTCCAGGTCTTATGAGGTGCATAAAGCACCGCGACAGTCTTCATAGAGCATCAAATTGCGACCCAGACGATGAAATGAAAAGACTGATTTATACTAGGTACAGGAATTTCTGTAATAACCTTTTACATAAATTAAAAACAGAGCACAATAGCCAGCTAATAACAGAAAGCCAAAAGAACCCAAAAAAACTATGGCACACTCTCAAATCAATATATAGCCCAAATAGTCAAAGAAATGACTCATCTCAACTAATCTCCAATTCGGCGGATCCAGTTAACTCACTTAACAATTGTAATGCCTACTTCACCTCGATTGGAAAAAATCTATCTGATCTAATACTATCACGAATTTCTGAGACTCAAGAATCCCTAGCCAAAAAATACAAACCTCGTGAAAATTTCCCACACACATTCTTTCTTCACCCGACAGACGAAACAGAAATAACGAAATATATCCACCAACTTAAAATTGACAGCGCACCAGGACTTGATGGTATCACTACAAGTTTTGTTATAAAAATAAAGAACGCAATCCTTAAACCACTCACCCATATTTTTAATTTAAGCTTAGAAACTGGTACCTTTCCGGAGTGCTGGAAAGTTGCTTCCGTTAGACCAATACATAAAAGCGGCCCTACAGACTTACCTGAAAATTATCGACCAATCGCACTTCTGTCCATTCTGTCCAAAGTACTGGAGAAACTCGTTAACAACAGGCTAGTGAACTTTTTCGAAAAATACAAATTGATATCCGACAAGCAGTTTGGATTCCGGCGAGGAAGGTCAACAGAAGACGCTGCTTCATCACTGACTAACTTAGTGGCTACTTTCACCCAAAAAGGAGAACAGACTATAGGAGTTTTTTTAGATCTGGCAAAGGCCTTCGATACAATATCAATTCAACTTCTTCTTAGAAAACTTGAATGTTCGGGCGTACGAGGGGCTGCACTTGAATGGTTTACGAGTTACCTGTCTGATCGCAAACAGCTAGTGAAAGTCGATGAACACTCAAGTAACGTACTTCCCATCTCCTTTGGAATTCCACAGGGCAGCACACTCGGACCAACTCTCTTCAGCTTCTACATGAATGATATTCTAAACTCACAACTAAACGGCGCAGAAATTATATCATATGCTGACGACACTGTCGTTATTTTCCACGCTAAAACATGGGAACAAGTGTACCGCCTAGCTGAGATCGGTCTATTAACTGTTTCTAACGCTCTTGATGCGAATCTCCTGACTTTAAATATTAAAAAAACTAAATTCATAACCTTCTTCAAAACATTAGCTTCTCGACCTCCACGTAATCTTCTTCTTAAATACCATACATGCTGCAGTTACCAGACATCACCGCTCACGCACTGTTCTTGCCTAGTCATAGATCACACTGCCTCAATCAAATACCTTGGCATCACACTAGACGAAAACATGTCATTCAAATCTCATCTACACTTGCTCTCTGGTCGCGTTAGAAAGTTGATACATGTAATGAAAAAGCTACGTAACTGCACACCATTTGAAATACTACGTACAATTTACCTTGGTTTATGTCAGTCAGTACTTCAATACGGGATTTCTGTTTGGGGTGCAGCCGGGAAAAGCACTATTATAGAGATAGAAAGAGCTCAAAGAGCCGTTATAAAAGTAACTTTAAGGAAGCCTTTTCGCTACCCAACAGATCTTATTTATAAGGAGTTTACTGTATTAAGAGTGCGACAATTATTTATTTTAAAAGCTACTCTACTTGTTCATAAAACCCTAAAAAATAGACCTGACTATGAAAACCTTATCTCTAAACGCGTCCTCTACATCCCTCCTCCGGAAGCTCATAGCCTTTTAGCCAGACGATGCCCATTCTACTCACATATCCGTATTTACAATAAAATTAATAAAAGCTGCGACATTAAAAACTTGAACAACTTTTCATGCAAGAAAACTTTAATAAAATGGTTTGCCAAACTAACGTACGAAGAGACGGAACAAATTTTAAGTTAACTAAATTACACCAAACATATACACTCACACACACATACACACACACATACACACGCACTAACATACCACATTATAATACTTTTTCATTTATGTAATAATAATATACCTAATTTTATTTTTGGTTTTGTTTAAAGATAACTACTTAATAATATTAATTTTAAGTTAACGCAACTCCGGCCCCCAAGATACAGGCTCAGCCTAGTTTGGGGACCTCTGTTTTGTAACAATGTAAAAATTTTACTGATGACTTAATAAATTTATTCTTATTTATTCTTATTCTTATTTATGTTTATCAGTTGTCTAGTACCCATAACACAAGCTCTGCTTAGCTTGGGACTAGATGGCGTTGTGTGATAGTTGTGGAATATTATTATTTTCGGAATGTGTTATTATTATTATTATTATTATTATTACTGTGGCTAGAAAGTGTTTGTCTACCCATCTCATTTGTGTCACTTGCTGAAAATCTCCCACCAGTTGCCTCTGCTGCAAGCATTTGTCAGTTATCGTAGTAGCTCGACTTATTTTAACTCAAAAGTTATATCATCGTAAAGTAATAGACATGAATGTTTAAATTTCAGAGGAGTTGCTTAGACTGCGTCCAAATGAAGACGAAGGAGTGCTTCCTTTATTTGAGCGCAAAATCAGCAACTACAAACGTGAGAAACTGTGCTCTCTGCAAACGAACGAGTTATTGCAATGCCGATGGAGAAGTTTCGTTAGGTCAGGAGAGATGTCACGGATGGAGCATTCTCCGTTTAAATTTCCTGACGTTGGGTATCTTTCTAAGTTTCTATACATACATACCTAAACTCACGACCTTTTCCCATAGGGATAGGCAGAAACCACAGAACGCCACCAACTACGATCCTTTCCTTATAACATATTCCTTTTTGACTCGTCCACATTCAAACATATGGTCGCCACGAATCGTGCGTATATGGTCGCACGCCGGTTTCGAGTAGGGCCTGTCCCTGTCTTTTCCGAAGAACCTCGTCAATAAGGTCGGCTAGAGTCTTTCTACAGTTATAGGTATGTTAATTAGTTTACACGAGGGACATATTGAAACCCGCAATACATGGGCATGCTTAATCTACTGCTACCTACTACCTAGCTACTAATAAAAATATGAACGAAAAAAACACTGATATGACAGACAGAACCATACCAAATATTTCCTGTGTTCCTCTTATTTGAGTTTTAAGGATTCGGTTAATCTTTCGCACAAATTCCGCCAGAAAGCCGTTACAATGATTAGTTTGTTTCAGGCATTTACACTTCAACAACTATGCCATAAAGTATATGCCAGCGCAGTCACCGAAATCATGGAAAACGTTTAAAATGCATTTGAAAGTTGGTCCTGGGGTCGATCACTACGGACAGATGCCTATCCCGGATGACATGCATTTGCATGTATCGCAGACTATCAAACCTAAGGAAAGGCCTAAAGCTCTCAAATGTTCTAAGGCTACAAAGTGTAAACATTAAACTATATTGCGGAGTGATGTGATTATATACTGAGGGGCGAGATTGTCCCATTAAAAAAAAGTTTCAGAGACAAAACGCTGCAGTCATAAAACGCGTGAGCGATTCGCGTGTTGTGTCACTAGTATGTTTTTCTTTCTTCTTTTTTTAGCATTATTTTTTTGTAACTTTTTATTTTCTCTTATCTTTTATTTTGTTACTTATTTGGTACAACTTCTTTTCTAATAACGTTTTTAACCCTTAAAGTCGCACGATGCTTTATCGAAATAAAATATCAAAATTATACCAGATTATGATTATTAGACCTAAAACAAGTTTAGAAAAAATAGTGAAAAAAATCTAATTAGCATATTATCTGAGTTAATTAGTGTATATTATACTATACATTGCTACCGACGTTAGTAACTCGCATGTGTAAGGAGCGTATAGCATAATATACAAAATACACTTTGGACATAGCTTGATCAAAATAATATAACGACAAAATATGCTTTCAAAGTATAATAAAATAATTATATCAGTGCTCTTGAAAAGCAGCAAAACAATTTCTATTAGCCACGTAACAAAGGTTGATATTGTAATTGGCAACGGGTACATGCTTGGCCATTTTTGCATTATTTGCACCTATGATACTCGGTGTTTTTCGGCCAATGATCTACAGCGCCATACCTGAAAGCATCTATGGGCCTTTCAGTAGTTGGTTTCCTTACTTTTTCTCTTTAGTCACCAAATTCTGTACTGAAATTTTAGCCATTTGTCGGTTGCTTCCTGTAAGACCAGCATACACCTCGTATATCGAAACTATTTGAGATTGTCATCATTTTCGTTTGATCGGTGATGGTGGCGGCGAAGAAGCCGTTGTTGATACATTATATGTCAAATAATGGAGAAAATATGTTAAGGAACCGACGATGTATCTTATTTTAGTCCGATCCAAGGCAATTCGGATGCATCATAGCAGTTAGATCTACTCCACTCATGTGCTTATGATAGTGTCACAAAATTCTCTATTTACTCCAGCCATATGACTATTATATAGGGTGTCACAATTTGTTGGCAAGGTACGTATAGGTGTCCTGCTTATTCCATAAGGAATTTCTTTACTTTTTAGATGGGGTAAGCATCGATATGTAAGCTAACCAAGGCAACAGGCCTGTTGTCAAATTAATTCATGATAGCAATTTCAATCAAGTCAATTATATATTCTTTAGTTGATTTTATTGACTTTCCAAAAAGAAAATAACAGGTGTGAGTGGTGGTGGATCAAACAGGTATCGGGTATAGTTTCATGGCTTCGAAAATCTGTGAATTCCAGGTGTGGATGGAGAATCTATAGAGAATCTTGATCTGCGTTTTTTTAAATCGGAATCATAACTGTTGGTTATACGCTAATGCAGTTAAGTATTTCTTACGATGAATTTATAGATGAAGCAGGGGATGAGTCGCAACTGTTTACTTCTTCTTCATTGCTTGTTGCATCACAACTTCGGCTACTTCCAACATATTATTTAGAAACTAGTGCTAGTATACGTCTACGCCGACTGCGCTGTCCAGGCTAGAACAAAGTTAAAAGCAAGCATGCAAGTACGGGCCACACCATGCAAGAAAAAAATAATAAACTAATGCCTAGCAAGTAGAAAACGTCAACGTAATATCATCAAACTCAAATTATAATACTGTCATCACCACCACCCATTAGTTGGCAGTGTATAGAATAATATACATCACAAGTAAGATGTTCTTTGAGCAATTAGTCGCAATGTATGGTATGCTATACACCCAAAATTATGTTCGTAAAATGTGATGAAAATACATGAATTACGTAGGTAATTTAGCATTAGCTTCAGCTCCATGCATTTTCTATTTGAATCCACAACACACATAATAGATTTTTTTAGTAAATAAGAAATTATAATAAATTTTACCTTGACGTGAACCTGATCACTCTGCATGGTTTCGTATTTACGTCACAACTGTCAAATTTACTTTACATATTTTTTTCATTTATTTATTATTTAAAAGAGGTTCCTTCTAAAATTACTTTTTGGTAAGAAAAATTCAGTTCAAACTGTTTGGTTTTATAGATTTTTTTATTTTATTGTAGTGTATAGTATACTATACAAATCTACTTTAAATAAGAAATTATAATAAATTTTACCTTGACGTGAACCTGATCACTCTGCATGGTTTCGTATTTACATCACAACTGTCAAATTTACTTTACATATTTTTTTCATTTATTTATTATTTAAAAGAGGTTCCTTCTAAAATTACTTTTTGGTAAGAAAAATTCAGTTCAAACTGTTTGGTTTCCCAGATTTTTTTATTTTATTGTAGTGTCTAATATACTATACAAATCTACTTTAAGGGTTAATATTTTTAATTGTGTCGCTAAGTGGCGCCCAACTGGGCTAAGTATTGTGTAATTATCGGATTAATTATACAAGATTTGGCACACACTACTTAAGATTAATGAGAAATTAAAACAACAAGACATCTCGCTGGTAGTCAGTTGACAGTCAGCGATCAACAATAATTTAATAATTGTTACCACATTTTATTGTACACAAGGCGCCACATCAAGTTATGCATTTCCGGTATAACATGGCCCAGCTTTGTATGGATTTCCCGTACAAAGAAAGATCTGCATAAACCTGTTTAGTACAGCTTGATTGGTCACCTAGCGTACGTTTCTTGAGCAAGAAATTAGTTGGTAGTCGCTTCTTTGATTTTGGTCAAATAAAAAAGCAATTTAAGACAAACAGATGTTTATTTATTTCCACATTATATTTAAAATCACGTAGCCGCCTTTTTACCAGATACATGTCCATGCTGCTTCTTCAAATGCCTTCTCAAAGAGTCTTGAGATTTAAATTTAACATCGCAATAACTACAGCCGAAGGACCTCACATCCTCATGAGTTCGTTCATGTCTCCTTTTATCAGTAGACGTGAAAAACCTCATTGGGCACTTACTACAAGGATAATTTCGTTCCTTCAGATGAACGCACCGAAAATGAGTTTTTAAACACAATTGTGACGCAAAACTCTTTCCACACTCTGTGCAAACAGATATAGCTGGTTTTTTAGCATTATGATCTTGTATTTTGTGGGCCTCTAACATGTACGAATATTTAAACGTTTTGTTGCATAAAGTACAATATCTTTTCGTGGTTCTAATACCATGTACTTGTCTCAAATGTTTATTTTTGGCGGCAAGTGTCAAAAAAGTGGAGTGACATCTTTGACATTTGTTTTCTTTATGCTGGGCTTGAACATGAACCCTTAGGCTTAATCGGGATATAAAAGATAGACCACATTTGTCGCAAACATTATTCTTGAAATGTGTGTTCATGTGACGTTTTAGTCGTATATAGGTGTTGAATTTTAGTTCGCAAATAGCACATCGGTAGCCATTTTGTAATTTGTATGGCACTAGATAGTGCCCTGTTCCACCAGGGAACAAAATATCGTGTTGCTTCTTTAGGTGATCCATTAGAATTTGTAAGTCTGTGCAGTTTTCGAAGCAGAGATTGCATTTTAAATCTGATATATCTGCGTTTTTACATGAGAGACCCCTTAGTCGTTGTATTCCTAAGAATATTGGATTCACATGACTAAGAGAGTGTTCCCTTAACTGTTCAAATTCTGGAAATGCCATTGGACAGCAATAACAACCGAATTTATTTCGAAGAGAACGGAAGAGGCATATATTCGAATTTTTGATGAGTTTCAGTGTGTTTTCGCTTTTGAATTTTAAATCTAAATCTGTCTGTGACAATTCTCGCCGCCTATACCTCGGTGAGTTCGCTTTATCCTTATTTTGCTTTGCTGGAAAATAATTTTCAAATTATTACATGTTTAACATGGTAACACAATTGATAAATATTTTGTGGCATGGCAACATTTAGCTTGCCCATCGGGACTTTTCATTCATAGAGTCGTTCTCAAAGACTCTCTCTAACAGAATGAATCGAGACGATCCATGGATTTTAAATTACATACATACATAATAAATAATACATAAATAACATCACGCCTGTAATAACCGAAGGAATAGACAGAGGTGTACCGTACCTATCAAGTAAACCCACATTTAGCCAGTTAAGTCCCATGTAAAAGGGAGGCCTCCTTTTGCCATCAACCAGTCAACAACACTATGCCTTTTTTTTTGTTGGTGGGTGGAAAATCATCAAATAATGGCCCCCGCTCTTGGGCAGAGCGAAGGGGAGTGTCAGACTTCTACTGATTAAAAAACCGGCCAAGAGCGTGTCGGGCCACGCTCAGTGTAGGGTTCCGTAGTAATAATTCTTTTTTTGTTTGAAAAAGATACGTTCAGGATAATAAAATATGTAAACGAAGTTAAAAAAAATACGATTATACTACAAACTTAGTCCAGAAATTATTTTGTACAACTTTTTCTCTTTTTTGTACAAAAACTGTTTCCATCCAAGTTCAAAATGATTTTCCGAGAAAATCCTTATAAAGTTCTACTTTTCAGATTTTTTTCATATTTTCTAAACTTATGGTTCAAAAGTTAGAGGGGGGGGGACACATTGTTTTTTACTTTTGGAGCGATTATTTCCGAAACTATTGACATTATCAAAAAATGATTTTAGTAAACCCCTATTCATTTTTAAATACCTTTCCAACAATATATCACACGTTAGGGTTGAAATTAAAAAAAAAATCACTTCCCACTTTACATATAGGGGGGCTACCCTAATAAAACATTTTTTTCCAATTTTTATTTTACCACTTTGTCGGCGTGATTGATACACATATTGGTACCAAATTTCAGCTTTCTAGTGCTAACGGTCACAGAGATTAAGCGAGGACGGACGGACGGACGGACGGACAGACAGACATGGCGAAACTATAAGGGTTCCTAGTTGACTACGGAACCCTAAAAACTAACCCATGTTTCTTCTTTGCCCTTGTGCCGAGGCCACGTCATCTCGTACTAAAATCCGCGGCCCCGACGGGAACAACACTATGCCTGACACAGGAATCGAACCCAGGAAACTCACGTTCAGCAGTCGCGCTTATGACCACTATACCGATGAGGAATATAATATAATTATATTGGATACCTACTATCTGACCTGCGCAACTTTGTCTGTGTCACCTAAGAGAGAGAGCATAGTATTATTTCCCGTTTTTGCGACATTTTTCATTTATGCTCCGCTCCTATTGGTCTTAGCGTGACGTTAATTATAATCTATAACCTTCCCTGATAAATGGACTATCCAAAACAAAAAGATTTTTTCAATTCCAACCAGTAGTTCCTGAGATTAGCGCGTTCAAACAAAACAACTATACAGCTTCATAATATTAGTAGATTATAGAAGATACACAACAAGAAACAAAATATTACCATACCTGAGCTAACTGTGACAGACTTCTTCAAATTGATTCTTTTTCTAGTATTTCTTGACTTTTTAGCCACATCACAGTCTTCTTCATTAATTTCAACAGTACAAAAGTCATCATCACTTTCATGTGATATTTCATCAAGAATACTTAAGTTTTGAATTACACCTTTTTCTTTGGCATCAAGTGTACACACTTTTACACCACGAAGTGTAATATCTTCATTTTTTCGCTTGACTCCAAGTTTACTTAGATTTTTGGCTTCAAGTGTATTTGATTTTCGACGATCATCTTTTTCAATGCCACGAAATGTAATTGGATTTTCATCTTTTCGCATGGCCCTAAGTTTTCTTGGATTTTTCACATGATCTACTTCTTTGTCACCAAATATAAGTATTGGGGTAATAAGTTCTTGTCTTCCACTATGAGTATTTAGTTTTTTAATGTTAGCTTTTTCTTTGGCCCGTAGTATACTTGATTGTTTGTTAGTACTCCTATTGCGTCCAATTTCTTTATCATATGGTCTAGTTTTGTTAGGCTTGGTAATAGTTTTATTTTTCTGTGTTTTGTTTCTTGAATTCAATGTTATGAAGAAGTGTTGTCCTGTAAAAATAATTAAGATTATTAAACTTTTGAATTCCTCTGAATGATATGAAAGAGAGAGGAGTAATTGGTGCTGTGTCGTCTGATAGGGGAGAATGTGATGAATGAAACGTGTTGCACAGACCGCATGTAGAATGGGGCAAGGGCAGCAAACTGATGATGATGAGAGGGCTGCATAATTGAGATGTTTTTAAATGGAAAACCTCACAAAGGGTTCCGTACCATTAACTTTAAAAATCGCGTTGGAGCCTCCCTTAAATATTAATGTTAGATAGATAGATAGATAGAATACTCTTTAATATGTACACCAAATTACAAAAAAAACAATAGTAAAACATTTTACAAGGGGTGACACAATGGGCGGATGGATATATGGGAGAAGGAAAAACAATACTGCATGTTATTTTGTTTTAAGTATTTGTTGTTATAGCGACAACAGAAATACATAGTTTGTGAAAATTTCAACTGTCTAGCTATCGCGGTTCTCGAGATACAGCCTGGTGACAGACAGACAGACAGCGAAGTCTTAGTAATAGGGTCTCGTTTTTACCTTTTAGTTACAGAACTCACAAAACCCCTCTTTAAGTTCATTAGAGTCAGTCAATCCTACATTTATTGTTCTTTACTAACTAAATTATAATTATATACTACAGGGAGATGTATTTTCAAGTGGCCATTTCGAATGTCATACAAAAATTAGGTTACAAAGGAATTTGAAGTTTATCAGTATAAAGACATACAATAGGGGATCGGACTGACTCAAAAAAATAGAATTCTGTTTAGTCCGTCTGTTAGATTATCGAAAAATATTGGATACGTGTTTTTTGTTTTATCAAATCAATAAAAATTGACGAAGTTAGAGCTCGTCAAAGATCATGGAGTGGGGTTTGAAACGTCACTTGAAGGTCGGGGCCGCGGATTTTTGTACTAGATAACGTGGCCTCGGCGCAAGGGCAAAGAAGGAACATGGGTTCGGTTTTTAGTCAGTAGAAGTCTGACACTCATTGTCAGGTCATTTGATGATTTTCCACCCACCAAAAAAAAAAAAAAAGGTACAAAATGTACTACTTATCATATGAAGTCACACGAGTTTTCGAAGCACTGTATCGTCTTCATTTTTTGTTTACGTGAAAAACGAAAAAATATGTGGTCAATATTTTTTGGAAATCTATCTGACGGACTAATTAGTTTTCTTTTGTCCAATCCCCTATTGTTCGGTGGATAAATAAAAGTTTTTGAATTACCTTTCTGAGACCCATTGTCAGTAAAATTGTCCCATAAAAAATCTTTATCACTGATATTATCATCAAAGTCATCGAAATAATTGGTATCTTCAACATCTTCTGTCTTTGTATCTGTAAAAAAAATGAAATCTTGTGTTTGAAAAGTGGCGGCAAATTGAATGCTGCTTCTGAAACTTCCTACTGGAAACAGTGGAAACCCAATGATACTTACCTTTTTTTTTTAAGGGGGGGAAATCATTGCATGACTCCTGCTCCCGGGCAGAGCAGTAGGGAGTGTCAGAATTCTACTGACTAAAAACCACCCATGTTCCTTCTTAGCTCTTGTCCCCAGGCCACGGTATCTGTTTCGAACAACCCGCAGCCCCGACGGGAACCCAATGATACCTTGCCTGACCCTACAACTTCATACTGAGCAGTTGAACAAGGCAAACTGCTTGGGGGTTATAAGATTGAATTTCGTCTGGCAGCATGGAACTGCACTTTTCTTCTATCCATTTCTGTGCCTCAGAACTATCATTTTCTAAAGCGAGACATAGAGCGTGCTGCTGATTGCACCCTTGATGTTAGGAGGTTCTATCACCAAAAGTTATTTTTTTTAAATCTTTAAATGTGCATACTCCTTTAATATTCTCACTTCTGGGACACAGGCTGTCATAAAAAGCTTTGGGCTTTATTCTGCCATGCGGGCCTCATGTGGATTGATAGATGTCACATAAATTCGAATTTTAGACTCTAGGACATCCCGATTTACTGTAAGGTAGATACTTATTTTGTATTTAATTTGACGAACCTTACTTACCCATGCCTGTATCCATTAAGTGGTTTTTTAATGTTTCTTGAACATCCAGGACTCTTTTCTTGAAGGCTGCAGCATCCCGAAGCTTTGAGACACACTCTTCGCATATGAGACATCTTTCGGCATCATCATTTGTTAGCTGAACACGAAAAAAGAAAAAAAAAATGTTTACATAAACATATCTGAATTGTGGCTGTGATTTGCAATCCAAAAACAGTTGGATCCTAATCTTAAAATATTAAATAAAATAATATAATTATAGGCATTACTTAGCATTGGCATTGCATACATACATTAACAAGTTAAATAGTTAAATTAATACTCACAGTTAAATTAAAAATATTCAGCAACATTGCAAAGTAATTTTCTGTTTTACTTCCGATATAATAAGTGTTACTCATGTCTTTGTAACATTCTTCTGATAAACAACATCTGCAAAAATGTTTCTCTTTCATGGTTTTAAATTAATTATAGTTTTGATTTCTTGTAATTTTAATTGAGAGATAATTTTTGACCAATTTGATTTGATTGTTTATTTTTATTTTGATCAATTGCGTTCCGACTCATTAGTGCTCCAATAATAGTATTTGCTGCATAAAAAAGAGATGCCAAATCCAAATCTGTGCTTAGTGTGACAGAGATGATAGAAACTGGAGATGCATCGTGAGAGAGTAAGACAGCAAGATTGTCACCTGTGGGAGACATGTTTATATTCGTTCAAAAACTGTGTTTGATTTAATTATGGCAACTCTACCAAAATCGTTGCAAATCAAGAGATAAGTTATTGTCAACTTAACGCCTGTAATCCCCAAAAGGTTTAGGCAGAGGTGGACAAAGATTTATTTTAGGCTTCTTGTGAGTGTTCTCTTATGATTTTTAAAAACAACGTATGAGCTACACGATACTATTACTACTACTGTCAGAATATTTTTAAACACAAAAAAGCTTGTTTGGGTTGTTATGGCTACACTACTTCACAGTATCTGTCAAAAGTGTCAAAGTGTGTTCGTAATCATTGAAAAAGGCTCACAAAAAGGCATAAATTGTTGATTTCTAAATTAAAACAACAATAAAACTTACGTTTTATCGCCTTTCCAATGTCGATTCTACTATTAGCAGTGTAAATTACATCGGAGACTACAGAAAATAGTCAAAAATGGCTACGAGAAAGGGCAAAGGTCCAACATTTGATTCAGGCCTTTGTCGCTGCTGTGGCAATACGAAAAAGTGTCGTGTTTTAAACTTACAGTACGAAAGTTTGGGACAAAAAGAGGTTTACTCAGATATGATAATGGACTGCTTTAGTTTAGTGGTAAGATAATTACTATAGCTTAAACGAAATAACAACACAATTTTTGCGACTATGCAGTGATTTCTTTTCGGCTATATTAAATAAAAGATCAAACGTACATTTGCTATTCGTATATATTAGAATTATATCAGTCTGACAATCCTGATATGTTCGTTGTCCTGGAAACCCACCATTGACAAACGTCAATCCAAAGACATAACAGCCCTCGGCCGTGATTCCAGTTGATGCACTTGGGGTGCTGCCAACAGCTGGTCAAGATGACGGCGCCAGACCTTGCCGTCATCTGTGAGCACCTCATAGTGTAAATGTCCCAGACGAGACAGGATCCTACCGAATGTCCACCTCTGATGCGGTGACGAGTAACTCCTAGCTTGTACCCTATCTCCCAGTTTGAATTGTCGTAAATTATCCGGCGATGTTCGGTAATGAGTGGAATTCTCTATTTTGAGCAGCATGGCGTGCAGCCTGGTTCTTACTTCCCTGCCAAACATCAACTGATAAGGGCTCTGGGTGTTGGGGCCTGGTGTACGTCTCAAACGGGTTTTAATAGTAGTCAGTTTGTCGACTAGATCACCGCTCTCCCCCTCCATAGATCGTAAAGCTCTCTTTATAGTCTGTACTGCTGCTTGACCGTTTGTGGCTGGGTGGTATGGTGCAATGGTTTTATGAGTTATGTTATAATCTGTGAGAAAATTTTTGAATTCTTGTGATATGAATTGCCGGCCGTTATCTGAAACGAGAATACAGGGTGCGCCAAAAGTGGAAAATATTTCTTTTAGTTTTCGAATACACCAAGAGCTGGTCGTTATTTTGGCTGGAATTATTTCAACCCACTTTGTGAAGGCGTCGATTATAATGAATAATTGATAACCAGACACTGGGCCAGCGAAATCAATATGGATT
Source organism: Diarsia dahlii (assembly GCA_949775195.1). Classification (NCBI taxonomy): domain Eukaryota; kingdom Metazoa; phylum Arthropoda; class Insecta; order Lepidoptera; family Noctuidae; genus Diarsia; species Diarsia dahlii. The sequence continues at coordinate 8,189,953 of OX459217.1, read as the reverse complement.
CGTTGCCAAGGGCCACTTGGCTCTTCCCAATGGTGTAAAGGAGCTTTTGCTGGTTGGTTTTGCTCTAGCCGGCATGCTCTACATGATTTCACTTTGTTTTCAATGTCTCTGTCCATGTTTTTCCAGTAAACGTAGCTACGTGCTAATAATTTCATTTTTAAAATCCCAGTGTGACCAGTATGCAATTCATTAAGAATTTGCGAACGTAAAGTAGAAGGAATAATAACCCTTGTACCTTTCAAAATACAATCATCCTGTAGTGTAAATTCATTGTCATTATACCCAAGTTCTCTCAAAGAACGTCCTGTTTTTAATGCTTGTAGTAAGGGAAGTATTTCTTTGTCTTCTTTTGTTTCTCGGGCTATAATATCTGGGCTTACTTCGATTTTGTATATTTGTTGTAGCTGAAATTGTGAGTGTTGATCTTTTTTATTATCATGAACTTTTTCCACTGGAAATCTGGATAAGTAATCAGCATTAGAATTGCTTGCAGAACTTCTGTATTCTATCTCATAGTTGAAACCGGATAGAAAATGAGCGTAATGAAAAAGTCTCATCGTGCTCATCGCTGGTAGCGTCTGGTGCGGGTGAAAGATCGATGTTAATGGCTTGTGATCGGTAACTAATGTAAATTTTCGACCGTAACAGTAGTGAAAGAACTTTTTAAGGCCCCAGTAGATAGCTGTAGCTTCTTTATCAATTTGACTGTACTTCTTCTCACTGCTTGATAAAGATCTAGAAGCAAAAGCAATAGGTCGTTCAGAACCATCAGGTAATCTATGCGAAAGCACTGCACCTAAACCTAAAGGCGAAGCGTCTGTAGCTAGTATAAGTGGCTTTTTGGGATCAAAATGAATCAATACCCTTTCGCTCAAAATTTCTTCCTTTATTTTTTTAAAACTTTCTTCACACTTGGGAGACCAGGTAAATATAGCCCTTTTCTTAAGTAGCTCGTTTAGAGGACTTGTAATAGAAGCCATATTGTTTATAAATTTATTGTAATAATTGGCCATCCCAAGGAAAGTTCTCAATTCGTTTATGTTGGTAGGGCGTAAAGTGCTGGTAATGGCTTTTATTTTGTCTTTATTCTTATGTAGTCCGTTTTTGTCGATCGTGTGTCCAAGGTAGTTAATGCATTGTTTAAAGAAGTGACATTTTTCTTTATTCACTCGAAGGTTTTTTAAGTTTTTGGAGGACCTGTCGTAATCGTTGCAGTAGCTCATCTTCACAGGAGCCCTGTATAATAATGTCGTCGAAAAAGCATTTAACTCCTGACAGATCCTGTAGTAGTTTGTTCATGAATCTCTGCCACAGGCTTGGTGCTACTTTAACGCCGAACATTAGTCTATTAACTTTGTACGTTCCTTTGTGCGTACTCAAGGTTTGCATGTGAGCGCTTTCTTCGTCCATTTCCATATTCAAATATGCTTGTGTAATGTCTAAAGTGCAGAAAAGCTTACCTCCGTTCATTTCAGAAAATATGTCTTCAATTATAGGTATGGGGTATTGTTCATCTTTTATTACTTTATTTAGAGTAATCTTGTAGTCAGCACATAATCGAATACTCCCATTTGGTTTTACTATTGGAACAATAGGTGTTCCCCACTCGGCATGGTCAACTTTCGTAAGCACACCCTGTGTACATAGTCTTTCTATTTCTTCATCAACTTTTGGTTTCAATGCGTATGGAATTCTTCTTGGTTTAATAAAGATCGGCTGAGTATTTTCTTTTAAACTTAAATGAGCTTTGTGATTTGGAATTTTGCCTAGGTCTGATGTAAATACAGATGAAGAAAATTCTTCTAACAATTGTTCTAGATTGTTATTATGAATTGTAGTTTGTACTGTTCTTATATCTGCTATATCAATATCATGTAGTTCTTTCATCCAGCTTCTGCCAAAAATTGGGTCAACATTTTGATCAATGATGTATAGTTTTCCATAAAACAATTGAGTGTTGTACAAACATTTAACGTATGCTACTCCAATCGGTCTAATGATTTCTCCCGTGTATGTTCTCATCTTAATTTCTGTTTTAAATATTTTCTTTTGTATGTTCATGTTTTTGAAATCATTTAGGGATATTGAAGATAACGTAGCACCGGTGTCAAATTCCATACATACAGTTTTGTTTTCTATTTTCAGAGTAATCGTATATTTCTCCGATATTTCATTTTTGACAAAGTTAATATCTGCAATATTGTCTTGACTAATGTTACTTGAAGATTCATTTACTTGATGTGAGTTGGTATATCTTTGTAAACAGACTCTTGCTAGGTGGCCTATTTTCTGACATTTTCGGCAAGTGCTTTTTATGGCTCCACATTCGTTTGCTCTGTGGTCATCTTTTCCACATCGAAAACATTTTCCTTTAAGGTCTCTAATGGTTATTGGTAATCCTGTATTAACCTTATTATGCACAGGTGGGTTATGGTTATAATCAGATGTTTTGGCTGTAGGTGTTGTTATTTTGTTGATTGTGTTAGGTTTTTGAATATCTGAGGACATTGTAGCGTTTTCGTTCTTTCCCATTTCTGTAGCAGTGGCAATCTGCACCAATTGTGAAAATGAGGTTGTATCTTTTTCCTGCAGTATTTTCGACCGAATTTCACCATCATTTAACCCTCGAATGAGTTGTAGGCACAAAAAACTATCAGAAGTATGTTTTTTACAGTTATGACATTTGAACTCACAATTTGAAGATAGTTTTTTAAGCTCGGAGGCGTATGTGACCACAGTTTCCTCTTGTTGTTGCATGCGAGATATAAATTTGTGTCGCATTGTCCAAATACTGGGTTTAGGATCAATGTAATCATCTAAAATCTTTGTAATCTCTTCGAAAGTCATGTTCAAGGGATCTTCTGGAGAGCATAAATTACACATTCTTTCGTGTAGATCTGGCGAAATCGTGCAAAGTAGTACGTACACTTTTACCTTACCATCTGTAATATTGTTCAGCAAGAAGTAAACCTTTAATCGTTTGGTAAAATTCGTAAAAGTTTCGTTCTCTTGGAACGGCTGAAAGTTCATACGAAACGGTTTATCTTTGATGCTGATTGCTGTTTCGTAACTTGACTGTGTGTCCGTTGCACTACTAGGAGGCACAATTGTAATCTCACTTTCTTTTTGTAATTGTAAGAATTTTGAACGTAATTTAGTATATAATTCTTCAACTTCAAACCTGTAATCTATTTCTTTGTTTAATTCATTATCCTCGGTTTCTTTTTCAATTTCGTTTTGAATCTCTTGAAATTTTGAAAAATTCTCTTTCAGTGTTTGTAGTCGTGTTGCAATTTCTTCAATAGAAAACTGTAATTCCTCATTGATATAGTTTTCAATCCTTGTGAATGTTCCTCGTAATGAGGATCGTATGCGTTTTAACTTTTTAACTTCGGCCATCTCGTCGCCAATATTAAATAAAAGATCAAACGTACATTTGCTATTCGTATATATTAGAATTATATCTGACAATCCTGATATGTTCGTTGTCCTGGAAACCCACCATTGACAAACGTCAATCCAAAGACATAACAGGCTAATTAAGTATTCTCGGTCTGTGGGTCATCTTTGGGGCGGGTTTCGAACGTAGTACCATTGTTTTATTAAACTGGAGGTTTTAAGCTGGAAACATCTAACCAAGTCTCTCATTTAATTGCCAAAATAATGCTGTTTAAGTAAAGATTTAACTTACAGAAAACACATACACAAAACATACTGTACTACAATAAATGATTAAAATAAAACACATAACATCAAGCCTGTAAATCCCCGAAGGGTGAGGCAGAGGTTTACCTAATTATACAGCCAAATTTCGCCAGTTAAATTTGATTTTGAGCCTAGCACTCAAAAAAATTAAATTACCCTGCATACAAAAACCCATTGGCTAGTAAAACTTATAAAAATTGTGATATCTATTCCACTTTCAGCTATCCCACCTAGACGGCGTACCATCAGAGCGGCTGATATGTGCGACGTGTGTCTCTCGGATACGAGACGCACTCAGTTTCCGGAGCCAAGTGCTGCGTTGTGAGGAGGCATTCTTGAAGATGAAGATTTATGATACTAATGGCGAGGGTTAGTTGTTTATTTTATTATTTGGCCATAAGCGATTGCCTTTTAGTACCTCTACATTGCTTTGCCTTTCACGTTAGTCTAGTGGTCGTAAGCTACTGAGCGTGGGGTTCTCGGTTCGATTCCCAGGTCGGGCAAAAATGTGCTATTGGGATTTTCATGAGACCCAGTAGAAGCCCTGAGTTTGGAAGTTGGCGGTATAATGACCTCATGCCTCAGAAAGTACGTTAAGCCGTTGATTGTGCCTGATCACTCTCCAGCCGTGTCGTATTGCCATCCAATCGGACTTTGAGAGAAAAAGGAACAGAGAGTGCACCTGTGCCTGCGCACACACTTGTGCACTATAATATCTCCCACACCGATTTAGCTAATCTCCGCTGAGTTTAGCCGCCGTAATTTATATATTAAAACTTTATGCACAAAAATCATACAAAGGTGGACTAAATTCTGTTGCTTCTCTTGCTTGAATGACTGCTTTGAGGTACTGTAGGAGAGTACTCAGTATATAATGGGTGGTCTCCCATCCATAAACTAATCTGGGCAAGCGCAGCTTAACCTGCAGATTGACTCTGTCGGTTATAATTATCCACTTGTGTCCCACTGCAGGGCAAAGGCCTCCCTTCCCTCTTTCCACTTATTATTATTATTACAGCTTTATTTTCCATTTAACAAATTACATAAATATTTATTATACATTAAATTACATTTTAAATTAAATAAATCAAAGTCCAGATTAAATTATAATTATTTTGTTTCTATTTCATTTTTGCTAAGTGGCCCCTCTATGGGTAAAAGCCTCCTCCATTCCTTTCCACCTTTCCCTGTCCTTAGCCATTTGCATCCAATAGGGGATCGGACAAAAAAAAACTAATTAGTCCGTCAGATAGATTTCCAAAAATTATTGGACACGTATTTTTTATTTTTTCACGTAAACTTAAAATGAAGACGGTACAGTGCTTCGAAAACTCGTGTGACGTCATATGATAGTACATTTTGACGACACAAGTGACGTTTCAAGCCCCACTCCAAGATCTTTGACGCGTGTTAACTTCGTCATTTTTTATTGATTTGATAAAACAAAAAACACGTATTCAATATTTTTCGATAATCTAACTTACGGACTAAACAGAATCATATTATTTTGACCCAGTCCGATCCCCTATTATTTCCTGCTGTGTTTATTATGTCATCAGACCATCTTTTCTTCTGCCTTCCTACATTTCTTTTGCCTTTTGGGCCCTGCCATTTAGTGGTTTGGTAAGTCCATCGCTTATCTTTATATCTAGACAAGTGCCCTGCCCAATTCCATTTCTGTTTCAAACTAAACTGAAGAGCATCTGATATTTTGGTTTTCATTCTTTCCACTTATCCCTATCCAATGCTGTTAGTCGCCAATCCCTGCGAAAAGAATTGTACCCTGGCGGTTGTCAAACATTAACCAATTTTTTTTCAGACACTTTGAAATTGGATAGAGATTGGAAGGACTCCAAAATAACCACTGTAACAATAATAAAGGTGGAACCAGATACCACAGAGCAGCAGGCACAGAGTAGTGATGATGATGACGCTCTAGCTGATACACCAGGTGAGAAACACTATCACTACATTTTATAAAACAAAGTCCTCCACCGCTGTCTGTCTGTTTGCGATTAACTCAAAAACTACTGCACTAATTTTCATGCTGTTTTCACCAATGGATAGAGCTGTTCTCGAAGAAGGTTTATTGATACCAGCTATCGATTTATGTACATTTTTTGAGTGGTCCATATAATTACAGTGAAACTTGGTTAAGTGGGACCTGGATAAGTGAGAAACCTCCATAAGTGGAACTCATGCTGAGGTCCCATGAGACAGATTTGAATATCTGAGACACTGGGTAAGTGGAATACCTCTATAAGTGAGACGAATTTTCAGGTCCCTTGAGGTCTCACTTAACCAGGTTTCACTGTATATACTAATATTGAAGAATACTAAAGAGAAAACTAATACTGAAGAGTTTGTTTGGTTGGTTGAACGTGCTAATCTTAGAAAATACTGATTGGAATTGAACAAATATTTTTGCCTTCGATAGGCCATTTATCTTGGAAGGCTTTAGACTATACTAGCTGATGCCCGCGGCTTCACCCGCGTGGATGTCGTTCAAATTATATACTAAAACCTTCCTCTTGAATCACTCTATCTATTAAAAAAAACCGCATCAAAATCCGTTGCGTAGTTTTAAAGATTTAAGCATACAGACTAACAAACAGACAAAAATAGCGACTTTGTTTTTTACTATGTAAGGATTTGTCGACAAAATCTAGTTTTTAGGGTTCCGTACCTTAAAAGGAAGAAACGGAACCCTTATAGGATCACTCGTGTGTCTGTCTGTCCGAACATTCTCCCCCTTCCCCTTCCTTATTTTTGAAACTACTGAGCCTAAAATTTTGAAAAAAAAAAACAAATTAGTTCAACACTTATAGATTACAGGAAAACATATAAGACGTCTATGGTGCTAAAATTATATGGTACGGAACCCTTCATATGCAAGTCCGACTTGCACTTGACCAGATTTTTAAATCTTTTAGCCCCTTTTCAACCCTCATTTCAGATGAGAACCTCAAACTAGAAATAGAGGAAGATCCTGATGACTTACCTCTAACTCACCACGCGACTGAGAAGAAAGAAGATACAATGGATACGGATACAAACTTGGCAATAAATAGCCCGGCTATAGAGTCGGTGAAAGAAGAGTCACTGCCTCCACCGGTGTCGGTGTCTCCATCGCTGCCGTCGCCACCGCGGGTAGCTACGCCAAGTAAGTGGGTTTTATTTTGGTAGGACATAGTCTTCATCATTCTCCTGCCCTTAGCATAAGCATAATTAGCCAATATGTTTCCACTGCAGGAACTCAGGCCTCCTCTCTAGGAGAGGGATGGGCTATAATCCACCCCGCGGGCTCAGTGCGGTTTGGTAGATGTCACATGCCTTCGAATTTTTGGTTCTAAGACATTCCGGTATCCTCACGGTGTTTTCCATTTCCGTTTTTGAGAGCAGTAGTGATGATATAAATTGCACAAAGTAATGGTGTCCGTTTCGACCGCGCGGCCACGACGTTTTTTTTTAAAAAAAAATTTACCAAGTTTATGTAAAAGTTTGTAAAAGTTGATTCCCAAAACCATAAATTTGTCAAAGTTATGGTTACAAAGTTTTAAGGGTTTGAACGTGGCCGCGCCATCGAAACGCGGAGAACCGCGCGGCCACGGAGATCTTTAAAACTAAGCGTTGCAGAGACCTGCAATTTAGGTAAATAACAGATTCAATATGTAAAAAATTTGTAAAAATATAGAAAAAAATCCTAGGTTTATATTTTAGGAGCTGTAACACTAAAACCCCATGGCCGCGCCATTGAAACGGTGAAAACCACGTTATCGCCGATATCTCGCTGAAAAAGCATCGTAGAGGTCTGGAGTTTCTTGTAAAACATAGATTTGAATTTGTCAAATCATGTAAAAATACAAAAAAAAACCTTAGGTTTTTACTTTAGGTGCTATAAGACTAAAACGCCATGGCCGCGCCATTGAAACGGTGAAAAATACGTTATCGTCGATATCTCGCTGAAAAAGCGTCGTAGAGGTCTGAAGTTTCTTGTAAAACATAGATTTGAATTTGTCAAATCATGTAAAAATACAAAAAAAAACCCTAGGTTTATATTTTAGGTGCTATAAGACTAAAACGCCATGGCCGCGCCATTGAAACGGTGAAAAATACGTTATCGCCGATATCTCACTGAAAAAGCGTCGTAGAGGTCTGAAGTTTCTTGTAAAACATAGATTTGAATTTGTCAAATCATGTAAAAATACAAAAAAAAACTCTAGGTTTATTGTTTAGGTGCTATAAGACTAAAACGCCATGGCCGCGCCATTGAAACGGTAAAAAACCGCGTTATCGCCGATATCTCGCTGAAAAAGCATCGCAGAGGGCTGAAGTTGTTTGTAAAGCAATGATATGAATTTGTCAAAAATTGGAAAAATACACAATACAATTCTAGGTTTATATTTTAGGAGCAGTAAGGCTAAAACCCCATGGCCGAAACGGTGAAAATCACGTTATCGCCGATATCTCGCTGAAAAAGCATCGTAGAGGTCTGAAGTTTCTTGTAAAACCAAGATTTGAATTTATCAATTTTTTTTTAAATACACAAAATAATCCTAGGTTTATATATCAGGAGCTGTAGTACGATATCGTTTAGAACCTTTGTTGTTTCGATAGGGTGACCATGACTTTGTGTTTACAGCAAAACTTTCCACCTATTGCATTTCCCTAGAAATTATTTCTAAATGCTTCTAAATTAAATTAAAATGAAACGATAAGATACAAAAACATATAATTATGTTTATTTCTTATTAAAAATCATATAAATCACAGATTGTTTACTTAAACTAAGATTTTTTAAATTATATAATTATTTAACATCTTAATCATCTATTAGACCATATATCGATAAGATAAAAAAATATATATGTCGGCTAACGGGATAATTTTTAGCAATATTCGTTGGTTAACAGTGGGCGTCGGTGGGTAGTGTTGGATGAAGAAACTAGACTCGTACACTCAATCAATAGTCCTAAGCACAGTAGATCTAGATAGTTAGACACACAAACTCTGTAGGTAGGTACGTATTTCAGAACACACGATGGTTTCAGCGGTTTCACGCGCCCGCCGCTCGCGCCTGTCTACTCAATAGTGACGTAACGACGCGACCGGCCCACGCGCGCGCTCACCAATGACTCCATCAAGCGCCACCAGATGGCGCTGGCGTACTGAATACGACACGATGCCGACACGGCCATCCTGCTTTCACACGTCCTCGTGTGATCATTACTCTGCGAACAAACGCTTGCACACACACTTCCACAAGTTTGCTTTGTTCCACTCGGTCACTCCTGAACAAACTCAAAATTCATAAAATCGTTGAAAATAAGAAATTCAAACCCCCTTTTTTAAATTTAAATCAAAACCCTTCAATTACATCAAACATAATAACGGAAAATTAAAAATAATCCAAAATACAACACCCTGGGCCACGTACCATCGCTCGATTCTACCTTTTAAACTCTACTGCGACAAAAACTGACAAGCTTACAGAAACCCTCGAGTAAGACCACTAACGCCACGGCTCTCCAGCCGACCAGCAATCACATTGCTCTCACACGGCACTCCAGCCGACCAGCAAACGCATTACTCGCACGGACTCTCCAGCCGATCAGTAATCGCGTTGCCCACACACGGCACCATAGCCGACCAGCAAACGCATTGCTCTCACGGACTCTCCAGCCGATCAGCAAACGCGTTGCCCTCACACGGCACTCCAGCCGTCCAGCAATCGCATTGTTCTCACGGACTCTCAAGCCGATCAACAATCGCGTTGCCTGCGCATCCATCACATGGATCGCCCGTGTGCATCACGCATGACTACACACTATGGTCTCTCCAGACCACGATCTCCGCCAGAGTTGAACGCGCACCGCGCACCCACGTTCAACAAACAAAAGACACCGATATCTACCGGGCTACGACTACGTAACAACTACTGGTACGGTCGAACACAATAGGGCCTATAGAAACCCTTACTCGATTTTCCACCATAACTCCAACTTGCTCATCATCATTAAAATTCTTATCAACATCGACTGGTACGTGACCCGCTGGCATCTTCTTAAGCATATCGTGTGCATATTTTTAAACACGCTTAGAATTGAAAGTTTTTCAGTTGAAAATACTTATCTTGTACCTACAAGACAAAGTAGTAACGGTGGTAAAGTTCAAAACTAGCCACACTATAATTTTTTTATGTACAATAAGTATATACGTCATGCTCTATCATGGAAAGGAAGAAAGAAAGATAAAAAAATATTTGTTGCAGAAACAAAATAAATTGAAGTTGGAATCCGTGAGTTAATTACAGGGGTTATTTCAGGCATAATTCATTATTTCAAATCCTTTAGACAAATTCAATACAATCACTTTTTTTACTGAATAATCGGTGATTTATTATGTTTTTTTATAATTAAAAAAAAGTAAACTAAAATGAAACGATATGAAGCAAAAATATAATAATGTTTATAAGAAACATTTCAATTAAAGAACGAACCAATGAAAGAACTTATCATTTTAATTTAATTTAGAATGCTTGAGAAATAATTTCCAAACATTATGGATAAAGTTTTCTGTAAACACAAAGTCATGGTCACCCTATCGAAACAACAAAGGTTCTAAGCGATATCGTACTACAGCTCCTGATATATAAACCTAGGGTTTTTTTTTGTATTTTTACATGATTTGACAAATTCAAATCTATGTTTTACAAGAAACTTCAGACCTCTACGACGCTTTTTCAGCGAGATATCGGCGATAACGTATTTTTCACCGTTTCAATGGCGCGGCCATGGCGTTTTAGTCTTGTAGCACCTAAAATATAAACCTAGGTTTTTTTTTTGTATTTTTACATGATTTGACAAATTCAAATCTATGTTTTACAAGAAACTTCAGACCTCTACGACGCTTTTTCAGCGAGATATCGGCGATAACGTATTTTTCACCGTTTCAATGGCGCGGCCATGGCGTTTTAGTCTTATAGCACCTAAAATATAAACCTAGGGTTTTTTTTTGTATTTTTACATGATTTGACAAATTCAAATCTATGTTTTACAAGAAACTTCAGACCTCTACGACGCTTTTTCAGCGAGATATCGACGATAACGTATTTTTCACCGTTTCAATGGCGCGGCCATGGCGTTTTAGTCTTATAGCACCTAAAGTAAAAACCTAAGGTTTTTTTTTGTATTTTTACATGATTTGACAAATTCAAATCTATGTTTTACAAGAAACTCCAGACCTCTACGATGCTTTTTCAGCGAGATATCGGCGATAACGTGGTTTTCACCGTTTCAATGGCGCGGCCATGGGGTTTTAGTGTTACAGCTCCTAAAATATAAACCTAGGATTTTTTTCTATATTTTTACAAATTTTTTACATATTGAATCTGTTATTTACCTAAATTGCAGGTCTCTGCAACGCTTAGTTTTAAAGATCTCCGTGGCCGCGCGGTTCTCCGCGTTTCGATGGCGCGGCCACGTTCAAACCCTTATAACTTTGTAACCATAACTTTGACAAATTTATGGTTTTGGGAATCAACTTTTACAAACTTTTACATAAACTTGGTAAATTTTTTTTTTAAAAAAAACGTCGTGGCCGCGCGGTCGAAACGGACACAAGTAATGCGCCTGCCTAGGTTCTGTTAGGATGGCGCTCCGTGGGTCCTTTTAATTGAAACACTATATTTGCTACTACACTGAATTTATTTTAAATTACACACCAAAATTACATGAGTCGGTGAAAATGTTGTAAGAATGAATTTTGTAGGTTGACTGACGCTGCTTGCATGGCAAGCTGTTTTATATATTAAACAAATTCCCAAATCAGCTAATTTGATTTGTGGACTTTAGAAATTATTTATAACAGTTCGAACTCACGCCTTACTTAACACACAATCCATCCATCTGTTCTGTGGTGTTTCTAGCTCTCTCCATCGATCCACTAACATAAATATTTAATAAATCCATCCCTTTTTAATAGCATGTGTTTCATCACATGTGGCAATGGAGTGGGCTATACCCGGAGTTTTCTTGCGTGCTCGAATCAGGAATAAAGACATCCACAAGAAAACCAAGGTTACAGACATAGCCCAAAGAATTGCCAAACTTAAATGGCTGGTGGAAGGCCTCCCACTAGGTGGACCGATGACCTGGTGAAGGTTGCGGGTATCCGCTGGATGCGAGACGCACGAGACCGGTCAATGTGGCGACACTTGGGGGAGGTCTATGTCCAGCAGTGGACGTCTTTTGGCTGAAATGATGATTTGTTTGACTACTCAAAACTGCCTGTAATTGGCTTGCTTGAAATAAATGCTTTGAATTAGATGATAAATAAAATAATAATATAAATTTCTCTCTTGCCCACAGGATTACCAATGGCAAAAGTACAACAACTAATGCGAGAAAGAGACAACACATATATGACAGAAATGAACATATTAACAATAATAGAATACTCTTTCGTCTGCCCTTTTAAATGCCGACACAACCACCTTCTATGCTACTATTGTGGGGACCTATACTCCGACCCAGCCTTACTAAGGCACCATACTTTAGAACATCATCACCCAAAAAAATTCAAAGTCACCGAACACAAAAAAATGGTGAAAGTAGATATAACAAGAATTGATTGCAGACTTTGTGGTACAAAAATCAATGATTTAGCAGAGTTTAAAAGACATATTTCGAATGAACATAAAAGGAAGTATTATTTTAATTATAAAGACTCAATCTTACCGTTTAGATTGACCAGGGATGAGCTGAAATGTGCGATTTGTGATGTATTGTTCCCGTATTTTCATGCGCTAAATAAGCATATGAATGAGCATTTCAGTAACTATGTTTGTGAAACTTGTGGATTGGGTGAGTTGCATTTATTTAGCTTTATTTCTACTTTAATTGCTTTGTTGGTCTAGTGGTAGACTGGTCCTGAGTTCGATTCCCGGGTCGGGTAAAGTGTTTTTGGGTTTTTTATTAGGAATTTCTCAGTAGCAGCCATCGAGTCTGGATTTGTGCCCGGTTGCTCGCGGTTGTTGCGGTTTGGCTCGCTCCATTTTTGCGTGTTTAAAATATTTTCATATTAAACTGTTGAATGAGCAAAGGAATCTTTTCCAGTGATGAAAACATCAGTCCTAAAACTTAAAAATTAAACTAGCCATTTAATTTCAAAAATATTCCAATGGGTTTCTTCTTATGGTGAATTCTCCAAGGTAGCCCGCGAAATTGGTTTTTTTTTTTACGGTTTTTGCAATTTGCCGATCAGTGTCAGTTTTTATGCTAAACTAAGGATACGCGACTTTTTTCATCAAATAGTCACTCAAGGACGATATATGAACTGAGGGGGTGGCCATTGAACGATTCCACTTTTCTTACCCACCACATTTCATCCCCAGGATTCGTAGACAAAGGTCGTTTCATGATGCACCAATCACGCCATGAAGAGGGCGACTTTCCGTGCCCTGACTGTGGGAAGGTGTTCAAAGCGCAGTACAATAAGGAGTTACATGTAGACCGCGTGCATCGGAAGAAAGGCCGGGTGTACTGTCCCAAGTGTGATGTGAAGCTTATGTCTTATCCGCAGAAATTGAAGCATTTGGTTGAGGTGAGATCATTTACAGAGCCGTCTCAAATCCATTTTTGACCTTGGTACGTCATGCGTTGTCACACACAGGGCAACATCGACGACCGAGTCGATCCCAGAGTTTCTAGGCCCCAATTGGCGGATCTTCGAAAAAGGTACTTACTCCGTAGGATGCAACGCAACTATGGGTTTGACAAGGATGGCTGCAGTACGTTGCTCCTACTCCAGCCATCTTTGTCTCCAGGATTCGTAGACAAAGGTCGTTTCATGATTAATCAATCACGCCATGAAGAGGGCGACTTCCCGTGTCCTGACTGCGGGGAGGTTTTCAAAGCGCAGTACAATAAGGAATTACATGTAGACCGCGTGCATCGGAAGAAAGGCCGGGTGTACTGTCCCAAGTGTGATGTGAAGCTTATGTCTTATCCGCAGAAATTGAAGCATTTGGTGGAGGTGAGATCATTTACAGAACCATATTATAAGAGCTGGCTTAAGTCCATTTTTGACCTTGTTGGGTCGCCATGACAACAGGGGAACATCACGAACCTAATCGATCCTAGAGTTTCTTGGCTGCAATAGGGGATCGGACAAAAAAAAACTAATTAGTCCGTCAGATAGATTTCCAAAAATTATTGGACACGTATTTTTTCTTTTTTCACGTAAACTTAAAATGAAGACGATACAGTGCTTCGAAAACTCGTATGACGTCATATGATAGTACATTTTGACGACACAAGTGACGTTTCAAGCCCCACTCCAAGATCTTTGACGCGTTTTATCTTCGTCATTTTTTATTGATTTGATAAAACAAAAAACACGTATTCAATATTTTTCGATAATCTAACTTACGGACTAAACAGAATCATATTATTTTGACCCAGTCCGATCCCCTATTGGGTTCGACCCAGTTGGTCGTGGGTTCGAACCCAGGCAGGCGCATTACTTTGTGTAATTTATTTCATCACCACTGCTCTCAAAACGGTGAAGGAAAACATCGTGAGGAAACCGGCATGTCTTAGAACCAAAAATTCGAAGATATGCGACATCTACCAATCCGCACTGGGCCTGCGTGGTGGATTATAGCCCACCCCTCTCCTAGAGAGGAGGCCTGAGTCCCTGCAGTGGGAACAATTATAGGCTGATAATGATCCCCTATTGTCGGATCTCCGAAAAAGGTACTTCCTCCGTAGGATGCAATGCAACGCAACTATGGATTTGACAAGGATGGCTGCAGTAGGAGGCAACGTACATAACGTTGCCTCCTACACCAGCCATCCTTATCTCCAGGATTCGTAGGCCTTGGGTCCTCATGACAACACGGGAACACCGCCCATATCGATCCTAGATTTTCAATTGTTGGACCTATAAAAAGCTACTTTCTCCGTAGGATGCAACGCAACTATGGATTTGACAAGGATGGCTGCAGTAGGAGGCAACCTACATAACGTTGCCTCCTACTACAGCCATCCTTGTATCCAGGATTCGTAGGCCTTGGGTCGTCATGACAACACGGGAACACCGCCCATATCGATCCTAGATTTTCAATTGTTGGATCTATAAAAAGCTACTTTCTCCGTAGGATGCAACGCAACTATGGATTTGACAAGGATGGCTGCAGTAGGAGGCAACGTACATAACGTTGCCTCCTACTACAGCCATCCTTGTCTCCAGGATTCGTAGGCCTTGGGTCGTCATGACAACACGGGAACACCGCCCATATCGATCCTAGATTTTCAATTGTTGGATCTATAAAAAGCTACTTTCTCCGTAGGATGCAACGCAACTATGGATTTGACAAGGATGGCTGGTGTAGGAGGCATCCTACACCAGCCATCCTTGTCTCTAGGATTCGTAGACAAAGGTCGATTCATGATTGACCAACCATTTAGTAATCATCATCACCATCCACGACCCACTGCTGAGTATAGGCCCCTCAGGTGCCAATCTCAACGTATTAATACCCTCAAATATTATGTAAGGAATAGTTCGATCCAAGATCCAAATCGCAGATGATTGCAACACAGCCGACAAATTAAAATGAAACTAGGCAGGCCAGGTTTGCCGCTTGTGGCATCAAAATTGAGCCAGAGTCTGTATAGGTTCATGGGCCAGATATAATGATTTCGAAATGATTGGGCCTACACAGCCAATAAATGGAAAGAGTGACGGAAGGCCTTTGCACTGCAGTGGGAAACAAGGGATCGGAAGAAAAAAATACATTCCGAGTTTCCTCCGTGCCTCGGAAAACATATTAAACTTTTGGTCCCGGCTGTCATTTACAGATCTTTAACAGTTATAACAGTGACCCAAAAATCTGACATCCAGTCCTACCACCGTCGGGGCTGAGGGTTGTTCGAATGAGATGCCGTGGCCTCGGCACAAGCACGAAGAAGGAACATGGGTGGTTTTTGGCCAGTATAAGTCTGACACTCCCCACCGCTCTGCCCAGAGCGGGAGGAGTCGTTTGATGATTACGCACATGTCAAAAAAAAAGGTAGTCCGTCACTCCATGTAAAATACTGGTATTTAGCTGCATCCGGTTAGATTAGAAACCAGCAAAACCGATGATACTCCATAAAAGACTACATACAAAATCAAAATCAAAATCAAAATTCATTTATTCAAACTAGGCTGATAATCAGCACTTTTCGAAGGTCAAAATTTACTTTACCTACTTTACTACAGTGAAACTTGGTTAACTGGGACTTGGATAAGTGAGAAACCTCTTTAACTGGAACTCATACTGGGGTCCCATGAGACAGATTTGAATATCTGAGACACATTTAACCAGGTTTCACTGTATTTACATTTTTATAAGACAGTCCCCCAAAACGCCCACCCATCGACACTTCCACTACAGACAGGGTTCATTATTGTTTATTTTGTTTCCAGGTACATGGAGAAGAGCCTCTAAGTTTCCCCTGCACGATGTGCGAGCGTATATTCGACACTAGAAGAATGCTCACCATACATAGGCGGAAAGAGCATCTGAAGGATTTCAGGTATAAAACAATCATCAGTATTGATATATTAGTTTTTAACCGACTTCTAAAAAAAGAAGGAGGTTCTCAATTCGGATGTTTTTTTTTATATGTTTGTTCGGGCATAACTCCGTCACTTGCTAACCGATTTGAAAAATTATTTTTTTGTTGGAAAGGAAATGGTCCCATATATTTTTTAACGAAATCGGACAAGCGGTTTTTGAAAAATCGACAAAACTAAAAAAAAAAACTAGTTCACGTTATGACCCATGAACATGTGAACCACTAAAAAGTGCAAAATAAAAACTTTTTAACAAAAAATAAAACCGACTTCAAGAAAAAAACAAAAAAGTCAAAAATAAATCAGTTTCTGAAGTCGGTGGCAAAAAAAATGAAATCACAAAAGTCACCGACTTCAGAAACTGATTTATTTTTAACTTTTTTGTTTTTTTTTTTAAGTCGGTTTTATTAAGAAAATCGCTAACACACAGAGGCCAGCACATCAAGTTACCCGAAACTTTATTTTTTCAATTAACCTTGAACAAAAAACAATGTCATTCCAAAGCGTAAATCTCTATGTTAAAGTCCAGCTACATTTAAATGTTGTCGTTGTTTCGACAATAGGGGATCGGACTGGGTCAAAATAATATGATTCTGTTTAGTCCGTAAGTTAGATTATCGAAAAATATTGAATACGTGTTTTTTGATTTATCAAATCAATAAAAAATGACGAAGATAAAACGCGTCAAAGATCTGGGAGTGGGGCTTGAAACGTCACTTGTGTCGTCAAAATGTACTATCATATGACGTCACACGAGTTTTCGAAGCACTGTATCGTCTTCATTTTAAGTTTACGTGAAAAAAAAAAATACGTGTCCAATAATTTTTCGAAATCTATCTGACGGACTAATTAGTTTTTTTTTGTCCGATCCCCTATTCAAAAGTGCCTGTAACTGGCCTACTTTAAATAAATACGTTGATTTTGAGTCAAAGGAAATAGAAAGCAATAATCTTTTAGCGCAAAAGCTTTATTATTTAAGACTACTTATATTTTAGTATTAAAAAATCTGACATATTAAAATTTTGGAAGTCTATTTTTTCCAACATTTTTTGCTCCATTTAAAATCCTCTTTTCTCTAACCCCCAGGTACGAATGCCAATGCTGCGGCCAAAAGTTCTTCACACGGTTCGCTCTAAACAACCACATGCCCACACATACAGGGGAACGCAACTTTAAATGTAAAGTTTGTGAAAAAAGCTATCCTAGGCTAAAAACTTTAAAAGACCATATGCGTATACATACGAACGATCGGAGGTATAGATGTCATGTGTGTGGGCAAGCCTTTATACAGAATTGTAGTCTGAAAGGGCATATGAAGAGCCAACATCCGGAGTATGAATTGAGAGTGTGAGGAGTCACTGAAATCTACATCGATCTTCTGAGATTAAATGCCTAACCTAAAGTCAGAGTTTTCATTCCGAGAAATCTCTCCTAGCTCGCCGTCTGTCTGTCTTATGACGACAACAGGCCGTGTCGACGGCGCGTTCGTGTTCCACGCGCGCCTCAAAGAGATGTCAGCAACATGGAAGGGGTACGAAACGGCTAACGCCTGTCGGCGCTGCGAGTTGTTCGAAAGAGATACCGCGGCCTCGACACAAAAGGCTAAGAAGGAAGATGGGTGGTTTTTAGTCAGTAGAAGTCTGATACTCCCTACCGCTTTGCCCAGAGCGGGGGGGTTATTCGATGATTTTCCAGCCCACAAAAAAAAAGTCACTGAAATCTACATAGAACTTCTTTATCGTGTGGTTAGAGAATAACCTGAGAGTTTTTATTCCGCCTAAACTCCATCCTTACATAGTATAAAACAAAGTCGCTATTTTTGTCTGTATGCTTAAATCTTTAAAACTGCGCAACGGATTTTGATGCGGTTTTTTTTAATAGATAGAGTGATTCAAGAGGAAGGTTTTAGTATATAATTTGAACGACATCCACGCGGGTGAAGCCGCGGGCATCAGCTAGTTTACTATAAGATTAGAATTTTAAGTTAACCGTTTTTACAGTCCGTTCAACCGATTTTGACTTCTATACCGTAGGCATAACTGCATAAGGATGGCATTAAAAGCAAAAAGAATGTTACAATACCGACTGATTACTGCAGCTGCATTTTGTCTTGCTGTCAACGTAATAGAGTTCACAATCGGTTGAACGGACTGTAAAAACGGTTTACTTAAAATTCTAATATCATACTATATGGAGTATACAGGCTTGGCTTTAAATGCCGTCGAGAAATATCTCAGGCATGCTAGATTCCTTCACCGACCGACTATTCCCAAACCACTGTAACTTCTGTGCGCCAAAATCAACAATAGCGACCACCAGAAAATCGCCAAGACAATGAAATTTGACAAAGTCCCAAAGACACAATTTAACTGTCTTGGATGCCGCAATGAAATTAATCAGAAAGAATAGCGGAGGAGTAGGCAAAAAATAATTTCCACACCGACCGAACAGATTATTAGAAAATACGCTCATGTATCCGAAACATCAGAGGTGCATGTCTTGTCTTGTCTTGTCATGTCTCGACACGGACTTGGTCACACCACTCACACACATCGTGAATCTTCCCCTGTGAAGATTCCGCATATTTATTTATTATAATAACACTAGCGACCCGCCCCCGCTTCGCACGGGTGGAATGTGTTACCTATACATATACCTAAACCTTCCTCTTGAATTACTCTTTAACTATTAAAAAACCCGTATCAAAATCCGTTGCGTAGTTTTAAAGATCTAAGCATATATTATATAGGGACAGACAGCGGGAAGCGACTTTGTTTTATTTATACTACATAGGTACATGTAGTGATAGTGATAACATAACACAACATCACGCCTGGACCCGAGAAGATCTTGTGGCTATCGTTGATCTGTGGGTGGGTAACCAACCGCCACATACCAAGTTTCCTCCGTGCCTCGGAAAGCACCTTCAGCCGTTGGTACATTACCCTATACTGGTATTCAGCTGCATCCTGTTATAAGTACTAGAAGCCGATGCCAACTTAGTTGGGAATAGGCTAGAGATGATGAACACAACATCAAGCCTCTATTCTCTGAAGGGCTATACAGCGTTGTACTCATTTAGTATGTGATTTACGGGGCCAAAATGAAGACACTCAGGGTACGGCTGGTCTATAAATTGAATGTCGCGCAGCGGGCTATGCTGAAAATCTTTGAGGAATCGTATCCTGAACGAGGTGATTCGAAAGAGAACCGTCGACAGCTCACAGAATAAATAAGCTAAAGTGGCAATGGACCGGCCATATTAGCCGTAGAACCGCTGACCGTTGGGGTAGACGTGTTCTTGAGTGGAAAATGCGATGCGGAGTGATGAGGAAAATGTTGAGTATGAATGTAGATGGCTATGAGTACAGGAAGACCAAATAAATGATGGATGGACTGTGTGAAGGATGATATGGCTAGAAAGGAGGTGACTGCTGAGATGACGAGAAATAGATAAGTATTTAAAAAGACATGCTGCGTCAAACTCAAATAAATTTGAGGGGAGAGAAAAAGATCTGTTTAATTTTTTCAACACATTTCATGTTTTTCATCTTGAAAAAAAAACTATGGTCAATTTAAAGCTTTTATTCTTACATTTGTTGATCAGTATTATATTTTGAAATTTATTATGAAAAATGAAAAGCTCACAAAAAAATAAAATTATAGAATGTTTTTAATAAATTACTAAGTATTTATATTATCATGATTATTATAAATGAAAAAGCAAACCAGGTGTTCTATTTAATTAAATATTTATTTATGAACATTTATAAAATAATCGTCGCAATAAAAACTGTACATATTGTAAATACACATAATAAATGTATTATTCTGTTATTGAAGACTATGTAAATATTAATTATGTATTTTATTACTACTAAAAATTGATTTTTAAATTAAAACAATGTTTTTATTTTCATTGTCATCGAATTTGACATAACAATTCTTTGCACTACCATGTCAGTGCAAGCATTTCAGGTCCACCCAATGTGTGGTTTTAAATGTGATAAAAATCTACTCTTCTCTCCGAGCCTTTCGGTGTGAACCTGTGGTGTGAACGGACCCTAAACGTCACTAAAATTGAGGTATCAAATAAAAACTCAAGAAGGTTAACGTAAAATGTATTTTATTGCTATATACAGTTAAAATAAGTAAGTACTTAAACCACTAAAGTTACTTGTATAAATAAATAAAAACATGATCTTTTTTTTGTGAAGCTTTTAAGATCAACTTACAGAAATAACTGTTTGCAATTTAAAAATAACAGCTTATGAATGCATATTGCGAAAGTAGTACTTAGAACAAAAAAACTCTGTTTGTTCCGCGTAATCTCCGAAAAGCCAGGACCGATTTTGACGAGACTTTTAATAGCATGCAAAAACAAAGACCCTTAAATTGTTAACAAACTCCGATTCAAATGCGAAATAATATATTTTTAATAATTTCACACTAGCGAAAGTCGCGATCAACAGCTAGCGTTCAATATAATACTAACTTATTTATAAAACCTATTTACAAATTATACACTTTAAATTAACAATAAATTAGTACAATATTATATTCAGATCATTGCATTCAAATAAAATCGATTAAAAATATAATTTAGTAAGCACGTCACTATAATGGGCCCGGTAATCCCCTAAAACCGGGGTTACCAGAACCATAAAAATAAATATTTCCAACAATTATTTTGTTTCTGTCCTAGTTTAGTGTTGCCAGACCCAAAATACGGGTTATTCAATTAATTATTTAAAAAAAACTTCTATAATTACCAGTACTAAAATCTATACTATATTGCTGTTTTTATACATTGCACACTTTCTATAATCTAATGAGAGGTAGAAGACTCGTATAGGCCAATATTTTATTGCTACTTTTCCGTATTTTGAACATCGCCTCCGCTAAGAGGTAGGCAGATGTGTGTACGCACGTCGACCTATCAAACTATAAAGACCAGTTAATGCGGAGCTCCCATTGTATTAGAAATCTATACAAAATGAGGCCATGAAATGCTGGAAATGTACAACTTATCATGTTTCTAACTCACTATTCAGGTTACACAAACACGCATCCTAATGGTACAACTACATTTCGGCTGTTATATTTTTTAACCGGCTTCCAAAAAGGAGGAGGTTCTCTATTCGTGTGTATGTATTTTTAAGTCCCATATTATTAGGAGCGAACCTATCGCAGTCAATAGGGCACAAATCCAGACCCTGTGTCTGCTACTGAGTATTTTCTCACGGAAACACGTAATAACGCTTTGCTAGACCCGAGAATCGACCCGAGGACCTCATACTGAGCAGTCGCGCTTGTGTCCACTCGACCAACGAGGCTCTCTATTCAGGATACCCATCCTCTAAATCTATACTCTGATGCTGTCTCTTCATGTGATTCTTCAAATTAATATTTTGAGTAAACGAAGCATTACACATAACGCAACGAAATTTCTTCTCATTACTATGCGATTGCATATGGACCTTTAAACCCCTCAACCTAGGGTAGCTTTTTCCACAAAACTCACATCTAAAATTCCTTTCTCCTGTATGTGTTGCCATATGTTCCTTTAACCTCGATGGTAGATAAAATCTTTTATCGCACAGGTCACACTGGTGTTTGAATACTTTTAAATGGTAACGACGATTATGTTCTCTTAAAGATTTTCGGCTATCGTAAGCCCTGTCGCAGTGGTCACAGGGAAACATACGTTGTTCTCCATGCGTTTCGATCATGTGCCTATATCTTAGAGAATAAGAAAAAAAAACTTCATCACACTTGTAGCACTGATAAGCAGGTTCTTTCTTATGTAACTTAGTTTCATGTAAATACCTAGAATGTTTCGATTTAAAGATTTTCCCACAATCTTTACAAGGGAAAGATTCTTCAACTTTCTGATGAGTTTTTTGATGTAAAACTAGCATTCTTTCTTCGAAATAATGGGCGCCACAAACGTCACATATACAAGTACCAAAATGCTCAGCCATATGTTTTTTTAACGCGTGGAAAAAGCTGAAACTACCTCCACATTCCGTACACGTCAAATTATTGACAGTGAGACGAAACTTCAAAAAATCATTTGACATATCGTAAATGTCTTTGCCATGTGTCGTAGTGAGATGAGTTTTTAAAGAGTCTATGGTATCGATAGTGATGGGACATAGTCGACAATCGATTCTGAAAATATCGACTAGTAATAACTTTTTATTGGCGATATGGTCTTTGAAAGTCGTGGGGTCGTGGGTCATAGTGTGTTCTCTTAGTTTGTTGGGGTCGGTAAAAACTTCGCGGCAGTAGATACAATAGTAGTCGCTGAAGGATGTGTCAAAGGGACAGACAAAGGAGTTCTCGACTAGTACAATAGTGTTGGCGTAAGATTTTTGTTCGGTATCGATGTGTTTTTTTGGTATTTGATGCGGCGGCGGCGGCGGCGCTAGCTCTGGTTCTGAAAGAGAAATAGGGGCACATTTAGCATGAATTTCAAATGAGATTGCATAAATTAATATAACATACATTAGATAGCTTACATTTAAGATCTAACAATGTCTACGGAGCAAGGGCGTGGGAATGCATACTACCAACTATTATGATCGATTTAGGGTGAAAGTCGCAGAATTTCGTGTTCTCGTACAGTGCAGGCTCATTTGTTTTACGTCGCGAAAGATTTTTTCTATGAAGCGACCGGAATTCTGCGACTCACACTGATGAGGACTCACAACTCACAAATTTACGCTCGTCTGGCATCAGCCTTACTCATAGGATTCTTTTGGAAATCTGGAAAGCAAAAAATGTGAAGAACTGCTCGAAGGTACTAAAGAGGCACTTTGTGGATTGTGGTACAATCTAGAAAGTGTATGTTTTGTGCCTATATTTATTCTATACTGTACTGTACTATTGTAGCTAGTTATGTAATGTGCTGATCAATAAATTGTGGCGAGTTCCCCCTATTGGCATGGGTACACCTACCACTGTTTTTTTATTAAAAAAAGCCCCACACAACAAGTAATTTCTCTTGTATCGTGGGTGCGTTTACAAACATTTAAATTCACATACACAGACACCCAGAACCGAAACAGTTTTCTGTAGGCCATACAAATATTTGTTCAGTGTGGGGGTCGAACCTGCGACACGCAGCGCAGCAGTCTAATCGTTCAGCCCCTGCGCCAACCGTGTCGTCAAACCAGGGACTGAATTACCCAAAATGTACGGTACCTTTAAATTTCGGTATGACGTCATACCGTTAAATAAGGGTTACCGAAATATTTCCATACTGTTATTTTTTTCGGTAGCGGAATTTTGTGGTTGGAAATGCATACCGGTATTTTGGTAGAAGTACCATAACCGTTATAAATGTACCGGTAGCGATACCTAAACCTTATTATATAGGGGTTTTCTTTGGCGCACTGCCTCGCCACTCCGTCTGTCTTCACTTGCCGATTGTATTATAAACTACAAAATACACAAGTTCTAAACGTTTTTAGCCGCGCCCCGTCTCGCATGCATTTCGGTACCGAATTCGTGTGAGGGTTAAATAACGGTTTATCGCAACCTTTATTTATAAAGGTACCGGTATAGCTCAACCTTTATTTTAAACCGGTACTGGTATATTTTTGACCGGTATATTTTTGACTAAAAGCGGTTACCTTTAACCGTAACCGCTTTTAGTCCCTGCGTCAAACCCACGGCGATTTGTGTAGTATGTTTGTCTTTTAATTACCCACGACGGAACGGAGACGGTATATGCGTTTGGGGTGAGAGGTTGTTTGTTTGTTTGTGTGTTTGTGCAAATACATGTTGCCATTTTTCTCCAAAACTACTAGTCTGATTTTGATGCAGTTTTCAGTTATGGGTTCGGGTTTGATTGGTGCATGTTCTTAGATAGGTGTTACGGTGGCAACTCACCAGGGGGCGCTGCAGCAAACATTTTTTGTGCAAATCAAAGTTGCCATTTTCTCCAAAACTACAAGTCCGATTTTGATTCAGTTTTCAGTTATGGGTTTAGGTTTGATTGGTGCATGTTCTTAGATAAAAAAATAAAAGTAAAAAGTTTAAAATAAAAAGCAAAATTAAAAAATTTGAAAAAACCCACGACGGTTAAAAATTAATTGAAAAAAGGATAAAATAACATAAAACACCCGCCTTAAAAAAATCAAAGAATGTCCGTCGGGAGCTGAACATTGCAAAACTAGTTCATTTAATGGCAGCCCCCGACGGACATTCTTGGATTTTTTTAAGGCGGGTGTTTTATGTTATTTTATTTCGACTTCGTCATAGAAGGTAGTTATGAAATGTCACGTTTGGTATGTCCATATCTGTGCACGAGCCCCTCAAAATGCTACATACCTATAATCTCCTGCACTTCCTGTACGTCCTGATACTCCTGACTCCTGGTACTCCTAGTACGTCGTTTGCTGATCTTCTCTTTAACACATTTGCCGTTGACAGCCAACTTGCGTTTCGAGCTCCTCGTTTTTAGTTTGAGTTTTTTATTTTTCTTTGGCGATTTTTTTAAGGGCTTTTGTGATGGCTGGCTTTTTAGGCTTTCGGTATCTGAAAATAATATTATTTATGTCATTGGACATGGTTATGGTCCAGAGGTTAAGGCTTCGCCTATACTGCATGAGGTTGTGGGTTAAATTCCGGGTAAATACCATTGTGATTTTTTACAATTCATACGTACAGACAGATTGAAAGAAATGTCAGCAACATTGAAATGGCCTGCAAGGACCGACGCCTGCTGGATTTACGGATTGTTCGAAAGAGATACCGCGGTCCCGGAACACAAAAGGCTAAGAAGAAACAAGGGCAGCATAAAAACTCTGGACACCAGAAAAAAGAAAGAACTACATTCCATTTATAAACTCACCATCATTTACATGGTCAACGCCATCATCATCATAAATCATATCAATATCTTCCACTCCCTCATCATCTGCTGGTTTATCAGCTAGAACTGTAGCTTCTGGAGTACATTCTTCAATTTCCACCTTCACTATAGTCTCATCCATCATTTTTACTTCATGGTCTGGGTGTGCTTCTGTAATGTTTAATGATATAAATAAGTGTATTGTTTCAAGGCCGGAAAGTTCTGGAGTGGCCACCGCGAACCGGAAGACGTTGTGTTAGAAGGCCTCCCACTAGGTGGAGCGTGCACCTGGTGAAGGTTGCGGGGATCCACTGGATGCGAGACGCATGGAACCGGTCAATGTGGCGACATTTGACACTTAAGGGAGGCCTATGTCCAGCAGTGGACGTCTTTTGGCTGAAGTGATGAATGTTTCAAGACAGGCTTGTACCCAGTAGTGGGTGAAATCGGGCTGTGGATGATGATGAATGTTTTTAACTCTAAAGGCTCCAAGAGATGGTGTGTGCTCTAATCAAAATCCATGCATGATGTCTTTGATTTTTTAGTTTATTATTCTACCACCACTTTATTTTGAGGAGCTTGTTAATAAATAAATTCACGATTCAGCAAATGGAGATTAGTGGATGTTACATAAAATTATAAGGCCCCAGTGTATCAGAAGTTTCAATCAAATACTTTTTGGAGCAGATTTATAAAACCTCTACTTTTTTTTTTTACTTTGACCTCATTGGTCTAATGATCGCAAGTGCAACTGCTATGGATAAGGTCCTGGGTTCCCAAGACTATATTTGTGCCCAGTTGATGGCAATAGGCCTGCCCCCTAATACATGGAACTTTACCAAAATTAGCAAAATGTGGACCCACATTAAAAATATGTGTACTACTAAGGGTGCAACCTAACTTTCTATGATTACAGGCATGAAGTTATGTTATAAAACCTCTTTCCCTCACCTCCATGGACCTGTATGTTGGCATGTAACAGTTTCTCCTCACAAACAAGCACCTGTTGTCTGAAGGCACGTGCATCTCTCAGACGCACCACACACGTTGCGCAGATCACACGCTCAGCCTCCTCGCCCTCCAAGTGAGATAGCTAGGAAGAAAATAATCTCTTATTTTACTCAAGAACGACTGGACTGATTTTGATGATCTATGATTTTAAACTGACATGGTCACTGGCACTACAAAACAAACAAATAACCAAACAAACAATATTAAGATAATAAGCAAACATGGTAAATATCCCGTTTATAGTATTAATAGTTGATCTATGATTTATTTGGCAATGGGTAAAAATTAACAGTCAGTGGATACCAAAAAGCAAGAAACGACAACACAGCAGGCCCAGAAGGATATCACAGGATGAGCTGGACTCCTTCTCAAAGGATTGGCCTGTAATGACATTAGATCGCGAAAAGTGGAAGGAGGGAAGGGAGGCCTTTGCTCTGCAGTGGGACTTTATGGGCTTATAATAATAAAGATTTATTGAATTTTGTCTCCGCTTCAAATAGGTAAGATTGAGGGTAAGATAAAGTCTGGTACCCTACCCGACTTTATCTTACCTATTTGAAGGTAAGGTTGGTGGGTAGGTAGGTAAGTGTGCATTAAAACACATGGTGGTCACAGCTAGTTATGTGTGACCGTCAGACTGCCAAGACATAGGATTCAAATTCAAGACACACACTTCTGATTTTTATGATCTATGTGCGTTTCGTGTAATTATCACTTCACGCATCAGTAAAGGAAAACATTGTGAGGAAACTAGAATGCCTGAGAGACGTTCTTTTATGGCATGTAGAGCCAAGTCTGACACCATTTTCTCAAATCTGAGGACCTCAACCACAATTCATCAATACAGTAGCCCAAAACAGTTCTGTTGAAACACATAGCAAGAGTGTAGGAAGGCCTTGGTCCAGGAGTGGATAAGAACAGGCTAGGATAAAATAACAGTAGTGTGGGTTATCGTCTTGCCCAGTAGATGGATTGTAATACTGTTATTCAGCTGCATCTACTTAGAATTTACCGCCTATAAGTCTAGGTAAACTATGAAAAAAGCGCGTAGTTCCAAACAAAAAAAAAGAAACAGTAAAAATAACGTATGAGATTGAGCTTACTTTTTTAAGTTACCGTTAGTTCTAATTAGTATGAAAATGAAGAGAGGAAATGAGAACTTACGAGTAAACCAAAACATTCGACGAACATCTCCGAATAAATCTCTTTCTGACCAAGCCACTCGTATTCCACGTTTAATAACCGACATTTCCTCATAGCACCACAACATCTACACAAACCAGGGTCCAGGATAGGACCCTGGCGGCTAGCAGAGCTCATTTTATTAGCAGAAAAGGCAGAAAACGTTTTTTTTTAACATAATCGTTAACATAATCGTCGCAATAAAAACTGTACATATTGTAAATACACATAATAAATGTATTATTCTATTATTGAAGACTATGTAAATATTAATTATGTATTTTATTACTATTATAAATTGATTTTTAAATTAAAACAATGTTTTTATTTTCATTGTCATCGAATTTGACATAACAATTCTTTGCATTAGCATGTCAGTGCAAGCATTTCAGGTCCACCCAATGTGTGGTTTTAAATGTGATAAAAATCTACTCTTCTCTCCGAGCCTTTCGGTGTGAACCTACCACAGGTTCACACCGAAAGGCTCGGAGAGCGGAGTGAACGGACCCTAAACGTCACTAAAATTGAGGTATCAAATAAAAACTCAAGAAGGTTAACGTAAAATGTATTTTATTGCTATATACAGTTAAAATAAGTAAGTACCTACTTAAACCACTAAAGTTACTTGTATAAATAAATCAATAAATAAATAAAAACATGATCTTTTTTTTGTGGAGCTTTTAAGATCACAAAATATCGAGTTTAATCTGCAAAATGCTAATAAATAAAATTGAAATGACTTAGCAATTTAAAAATAACAGCATACTGAATGATAATTATGCATTCAGTATGCTGTTATTTTTAAATTGCAAAGTAGTACTTAGAACAAAAAAAACTGTTTGTTCCGCGTAATCTCCGAAAAGCCAAGACCGATTTTGACGAGACTTTTACTAGCATGCAAAAACAAAGACCCATACATTGTTAACAAACTCCGATACAAATGCGAAATAATATATTTTTAATAATTTCACACGAGCGAAAGTCGCGATCAACAGCTAGCATTCAATATAATACTTATTTATAAAACCTATTTACAAATTATACACTTTAAATTAACAATAAATTAGACAATATTGTATTCAGATCATTGCATTCAAATAAAATCGATTAAAAATATAATTTAGTAAGCACGTCACTATAATGGGCCCGGTAATCCCCTAAAACCGGGGTTACCAGAACCATAAAAATAAATATTTCCAACAATTATTTTTTACTGTCCTAGTTTAGTGTTGCCAGACCCAAAATACGGGTTATTCATTTAATTATTTTAAAAAACTTCTATAATTACCAGTACTAAAATCTATACTATATTGCTGTTTTTATACATTGCACACTTTCTATAATCTAATGAGAGGTAGAAGACTCGTATAGGCCAATATTTTATTGCTACTTTTCCGTATTTTGAACATCGCCACCGCTAAGAGGTAGGCAGATGTGTGTACGCACGTCGACCTATCAAACTATACAAGACCAGTTAATGCGGAGCTCCCATTGTATTAGAAATCTATACAAAGTGAGGCCATGAAATGCTGGATATGTACAACTTATCATGTTTCTAACTCACTATTCAGGATACACAAATACGCATCCTAATGGTACAACTACATTTCGGCTGTTATATTTTTTAACCGGCTTCCAAAAAGGAGGAGGTTCTCTATTCGTGTGTATGTATTTTTAAGTCCCATATTATTAGGAGCGAACCTATCGCAGTCAATAGGGCACAAATCCAGACCCTGTGTCTGCTACTGAGTATTTTCTCACGGAAACACGTAATAACGCTTTGCTAGACCCGAGAATCGACCCGAGGACCGCATACTGAGCAGTCGCGCTTGTGTCCACTCGACCAACGAGGCTCTCTATTCAGGATACCCATCCTCTAAATCTATACTCTGATGCTGTCTCTTCATGTGATTCTTCAAATTAATATTTTGAGTAAACGAAGCATTACACATAACGCAACGAAATTTCTTCTCATTACTATGCGATTGCATATGGACCTTTAAACCCCTCAACCTAGGGTAGCTTTTTCCACAAAACTCGCATCTAAAATTCCTTTCTCCTGTATGTGTTGCCATATGTTCCTTTAACCTCGATGGTAGATAAAATCTTTTATCGCACAGGTCACACTGGTGTTTGAATACTTTTAAATGGTAACGACGATTATGTTCTCTTAAAGATTTTCGGCTATCGTAAGCCCTGTCGCAGTGGTCACAGGGAAACATACGTTGTTCTCCATGCGTTTCGATCATGTGCCTATATCTTAGAGAATAAGAAAAAAAAACTTCATCACACTTGTAGCACTGATAAGCAGGTTCTTTCTTATGTAACTTAGTTTCATGTAAATACCTAGAATGTTTCGATTTAAAGATTTTCCCACAATCTTTACAAGGGAAAGATTCTTCAACTTTCTGATGAGTTTTTTGATGTAAAACTAGCATTCTTTCTTCGAAATAATGGGCGCCACAAACGTCACATATACAAGTACCAAAATGCTCAGCCATATGTTTTTTTAACGCGTGGAAAAAGCTGAAACTACCTCCACATTCCGTACACGTCAAATTATTGACAGTGAGACGAAACTTCAAAAAATCATTTGACATATCGTAAATGTCTTTGCCATGTGTCGTAGTGAGATGAGTTTTTAAAGAGTCTATGGTATCGATAGTGATGGGACATAGTCGACAATCGATTCTGAAAATATCGACTAGTAATAACTTTTTATTAGCGATATGGTCTTTGAAAGTCGTGGGGTCGTGGGTCATAGTGTGTTCTCTTAGTTTGTTGGGGTCGGTAAAAACTTCGCGGCAGTAGATACAATAGTAGTCGCTGAAGGATGTGTCGAAGGGACAGACAAAGGAGTTCTCGACTAGTACAATAGTGTTGGCGTAAGATTTTTGTTCGGTATCGATGTGTTTTTTTGGTATTTGCTGCGGCGGCGGCGGCGGCGCTAGCTCTGGTTCTGAAAGAGAAATAGGGGCACATTTAGCATGAATTTCAAATGAGATTGCATAAATTAATATAACATACATTAGATAGCTTACATTTAAGATCTAACAATGTCTACGGAGCAAGGGCGTGGGAATGCATACTACCAACTATTATGATCGATTTAGGGTGAAAGTCGCAGAATTTCGTGTTCTCGTACAGTGCAGGCTCATTTGTTTTACGTCGCGAAAGATTTTTTCTATGAAGCGACCGGAATTCTGCGACTCACACTGAGGACTCACAACTCAAAAATTTACGCTGGCATCAGCCTTACTCATAGGATTTACTTTTGGAAATCCGGAAAGCAAAAAATGTGAAGAACTGCTCGAAGGTACTAAAGAGGCACTTTGTGGATTGTGGTACAATCTAGAAAGTGTATGTTTTGTACCTATATTTATTCTATACTGTACTGTACTATTGTAGCTAGTTATGTAATGTGCTGATCAATAAATTGTGGCGAGTTCCCCCTATTGGCATGAGTACCTACCACTGTTTTTTTTTATTAAAAAAGCCCCACACAAGTAATTTCTCTTGTACCGTGGGTGCGTTTACAAACATTTAAATTCACATACACAGACACCCAGAACCGAAACAGTTTTCTGTAGGCCATACAAATATTTGTTCAGTGTGGGGGTCGAACCTGCGACACGCAGCGCAGCTGTCTAGTCGTTCAGCCCCTGCGCCAACCGTGTCGTCAAACCAGGGACTGAATTACCCAAAATGTACGGTCGGTATGACGTCATACCGTTAAATAAGGGTTACCGAAATATTTCAATACTGTTATTTTTTTCGGTAGCGGAATTTTGTGGTTGGAAATGCATACCGGTAATTTGGTAGAAGTACCATAACCGTTATAAATGTACCGGTAGCGGTACCTAAACCTTAATAAATAAATACCGCCGCGCCACTCTGTCTGTCTTCACTTGCCGATTGTATTATAAACTACAAAATACACAAGTTCTAACGTTTTTAGCCGCGCCCCGTCTCGCATGCATTTCGGTACCGAATTCATGTAAGGGTTAAATAACGGTTTAGCTCAACCTTTATTTATAAAGGTACCGGTATAGCTCAACCTTTATTTTAAACCGGTACCGGTATATTTTTGAGGTATCTTAACCTTTAGCCGTAACCGCTTTTAGTCCCAGCGTCAAACCCACGCCGCCTTATTACAAAAGGTATTTAAACCTGGTTTAACTTAGACCTGGTTTATCTCGCATGCTGTCACTTTCTTTTGAATATTATTGAAGTGAGACGTCATGCGAGATAAACCAAGTCTAAGTTAAACCAGGTTTAACTACGTTTTGTAATAAGGCGGACGGTGATTTGTGTACCTAGTATGTTTGTCTTTTAATTCGTGTTCGTCATAGAAGGTAGTTATGAAATGTCACGTTTGGTATGTCCATATCTGTGCACGAGCCCCTCAAAATGCTACATACCTATAATCTCCTGCACTTCCTGTACTTCCTGATACTCCTGACTCCTGGTACTTCTAGTACGTCGTTTGCTGATCTTCTCTTTAACACATTTGCCGTTGACAGCCAACTTGCGTTTCGAGCTCCTCGTTTTTAGTTTGAGTTTTTTATTTTTCTTTGGCGATTTTTTTAAGGGCTTTTGTGATGGCTGGCTTTTTAGGCTTTCGGTATCTGAAAATAATATTATGTATGTCATTGGACATGGTTATGGTCCAGAGGTTAAGGCTCCGCCTATACTGCATAAGGTTGTGGGTTAAATTCCGGGTAAATACCAACGTGATTTTTTATAATTCATACGTACAGACAGATTGAAAGAAATGTCAGCAACATTGAAATGGCCTGCAAGGACCGACGCCTGCTGGATTTACGGATTGTTCGAAAGAGATACCGCGGTCCCGGAACACAAAAGGCTAAGAAGGAACAAGGGCAGCATAAAAACTCTGGACACCAGAAAAAAGAAAGAACTACATTCCATTTATAAACTCACCATCATTTACATGGTCAACGCCATCATCATCATAAATCATATCAATATCTTCCACTCCCTCATCATCTGCTGGTTTATCAGCTAGAACTGTAGCTTCTGGAGTACATTCTTCAATTTCCACCTTCACTATAGTCTCATCCATCATTTTTACTTCATGGTCTGGGTGTGCTTCTGTAATGTTTAATGATATAAATAAGTGTATTGTTTCAAGGCCGGAAAGTTCTGGAGTGGCCACCGCGAACCGGAAGACGTTGTGTTAGAAGGCCTCCCAATAGGTGGAGCGTGCACCTGGTGAAGGTTGCGGGGATCCACTGGATGCGAGACGCATGGAACCGGTCAATGTGGCGACATTTGACACTTAAGGGAGGCCTATGTCCAGCAGTGGACGTCTTTTGGCTGAAGTGATGAATGTTTCAAGAGAGGCTTCTACCCAGTAGTGGGTGAAATCGGGCTGTGGATGATGATGAATGTTTTTAACTCTAAAGGCTCCAAGAGATGGTGTGTGCTCTAATCAAAATCCATGCATGATGTCTTTGATTTTTTAGTTTATTATTCTACCACCACTTTATTTTGAGGAGCTTGTTAATAAATAAATTCACGATTCAGCAAATGGAGATTAGTGGATGTTACATAAAATTATAAGGCCCCAGTGTATCAGAAGTTTCAATCAAATACTTTTTGGAGCAGATTTATAAAACCTCTACTTTTTTTTTTTTTTTACTTTGACCTCATTGGTCTAATGATCGCAAGTGCAACTGCTATGTATAAGGTCCTGGGTTCCCAAGACTATATTTGTGCCCAGTTGATGGCAATAGGCCTGCCCCCTAATACATGGAACTTAACCAAAATTAGCAAAATGTGGACCCACGTTAAAAATATGTGTACTACTAAGGGTGCAACCTAACTTTCTATGATTACAGGCATGAAGTTATGTTATAAAACCTCTTTCCCTCACCTCCATGGACCTGTATGTTGGCATGTAACAGTTTCTCCTCACAAACAAGCACCTGTTGTCTGAAGGCACGTGCATCTCTCAGACGCACCACACACGTTGCGCAGATCACACGCTCAGCCTCCTCGCCCTCCAAGTGAGATAGCTAGGAAGAAAATAATCTCTTATTTTACTCAAGAACGACTGGACTGATTTTAATGATCTATGATTTTAAACTGACATGGTCACTGGCACTACAAAACAAACAAATAAGCAAACAAACAATATTAAGATAATTAGCAAACATGGTAAATATCACGTTTATAGTATTAATAGTTGATCTATGATTTATTTGGCAATGGGTAAAAATTAACAGTCAGTGGATACCAAAAAGCAAGAAACGACAACACAGCAGGCCCAGAAGGATATCGCAGGATGAGCTGGACTCCTTCTCAAAGGATTGGCCTGTAATGACATTAGATCGCGAAAAGTGGAAGGAGGGAAGGGAGGCCTTTGCTCTGCAGTGGGACTTTATGGGCTTATAATAATAAAGATTTATTGAATTTTGTCTCCGCTTCAAATAGGTAAGATTGAGGGTAAGATAAAGTCGGGTACCCTACCCGACTTTACCTTACCTATTTGAAGGTAAGGTTGGTGGGTAGGTAGGTAAGTGTGCATTAAAACACATGGTGGTCACAGCTAGTTATGTGTGACCGTCAGACTGCCAAGACATAGGATTCAAATTCAAGACACACACTTCTGATTTTTATGATCTATGTGCGTTTCGTGTAATTATCACTTCACGCATCAGTAAAGGAAAACATTGTGAGGAAACTAGAATGCCTGAGAGACATTCTTTTATGGCATGTAGAGCCAAGTCTGACACCATTTTCTCAAATCTGAGGACCTCAACCACAATTCATCAATACAGTAGCCCAAAACAGTTCTGTTGAAACACATAGCAAGAGTGTAGGAAGGCCTTGGTCCAGGAGTGGATAAGAACAGGCTAGGATAAAATAACAGTAGTGTGGGTTATCGTCTTGCCCAGTAGATGGATTGTAATACTGTTATTCAGCTGCATCTACTTAGAATTTACCGCCTATAAGTCTAGGTAAACTATGAAAAAAGCGCGTAGTTCCAAACAAAAAAAAAGAAACAGTAAAAATAACGTATGAGATTGAGCTTACTTTTTTAAGTTACCGTTAGTTCTAATTAGTATGAAAATGAAGAGAGGAAATGAGAACTTACGAGTAAACCAAAACATTCAACGAACATCTCCGAATAAATCTCTTTCTGACCAAGCCACTCGTATTCCACGTTTAATAACCGACATTTCCTCATAGCACCACAACATCTACACAAACCAGGGTCCAGTATAGGACCCTGGCGGCTAGCAGAGCTCATTATATTAGCAGAAAAGGCAGAAAACGTTTTTTTTTTGCAATAAATATTTACATTCAATCTAGCATTTTGGTGACATTTTGACAGATGCCAATGTTTATCGACTTTTGACTTTGACAGAGATGCTTAGTGATGTGGTACATCTTCATCGTTCGTATCGATTGTACGACATATTAATGAGCGTCACCGCATCGCGCGTCTGTGGCGTCTTCAGTCTTTGAACGTGCAGGTGTTATGAGACTTTGGACACTCCAGCAAATGATACAGTGATGTACTGCATTTAATAGTTTTAAAATTTTACGGTTTTTGGATGGGGCACTACTCGGTAATAGATGGCACTGGCGGCAGTTTTTATTTTGGTACCTATTGGAAAGTAATAGGAATTGTGCTCTAGGGTCGGTGAGGGTGCCATGTAATCAGAATATCAATTAAAAGGAAGCTCAATGGCTGGTTTGCTATTCCTCATCATGTTTCTTTTAGTGGTTTTTATGTATTGAGAGGGTTTAGTAAAAAGGCAAGCACTCCCATTCATTGTAATAAGTTTTATTGAAAGTATTCATTATATAAGGAATATTGTATTATTTGAATTAATTGTTGGGTTAGTCGCAATTATATTGATTATAGACATTTATTTCTTAAACTACAACATTCTTACAGTATGTATAGGTACTGGAAATCTTTACCTATATTTTATCAGTTTAATTAGTAATACTGTATTAATTAAATGAATTGCTGCGTTGGTCGCAATCATATTTACTGTAGGTACTTAGACATGTATTTCTAAATATGAATAAATGAATATCAAACTACAACATTCTTACAGTAGGTATGTTACTGGATTATTACTAATATACTGAAAATCTTGACCTTTATTATCAGTTTTAAAATTAGGAAAAAAGTATTAGTGGAATGAATTGTTGCGTTAGTCGCAATTATATTTACTGTAGACAATGTATTTCTAAACATCATTATATGAATATCAAACTACAACATTCTTACAGTAGGTACTTATGTCTGGATTATTTCTAATATATTGGAAATATTGACCTATATTTTATCAGTTTTAAAATTAGGAATAATGTAGTAATGGAATGAATTGTACGTTAGTCGCAATTATATTTACTGTAGTCAATTATTTCTAAACATCAATAAATGAATATCAAACTACAACATTCTTACAGTAAGTATGTTACTGGATTATTACTAATATATTGGAAATCTTGACCTATATTTTATCAGTTTTTAAATTAGGAATAATGTACTAATGAAATGAATTGTTACGTTAGTCGCAATTATATTCACTGTAGTCAATTATTTCTAAACATCAATAAATGAATATCAAACTACAACATTCTTACAGTATGTTACTGGATTATCACTACTCACTACATAGTATAAAACAACGTCGCTTTCTCTGTCCCTATGTCCCTTTGTATGCTTAAATCTATAAAACTTCGCAACGGATTTTGATGCGGTTTTTTTCTTATTAGATAGAGTGATTCAAGAGGAAGATTTATATGTATAATAACATCCATTTGCACCCGTGCGAAGCCGGGGCGGGTCGCTAGTTACTAATATATTGGAAATCTTGACCTATATTTTATCAGTTTTAAAATAAGGAATATTGTACTAATGGAAAATCGCAATTATATTTACTGTAGTCAATTATTTCTAAACATCAATAAAAGAATATCAAACTAGAATATTCTTACTGTATGTTACTGGATTATTACTAATATTTTGGAAATCTTGACTTATATTTTTTCAGTTTTCTAATTAGGAATAATGTATTAGTGAAATGAATTGTTGCGTTACTCGCAATTTTGTTGATTATAGACATTTATTTCTGAACATCAATACATGAATATCAAACTAAAACATTCTTCCAGTATGTTACTGGATTATCCATACTAATCCATACTATCCATACTTCCATACTAATATACTAAATGCGAAAGTAACTCTGTCTGTCTGTCTGTTACTCTTTCACGCCTAAACGGCTGAACGGATTTTGATGAAATTTGGTACAGACATAGTTTGGAACTTGAGAAAGGACATAGGATAGTTTTTTTTTTTTTCGCGAGATAAACCAAAAATCTGCCGGAAGTCACTATTCCACGCGAACGAAGTCGCGGGCAAAAGCTAGTTCCTAATATATTGGGAACCTTTACTTATATTTTATTAGTTTTCGCCTGCAGCGATAAAATATGTAAATATATTTCTACTCTACACACTAAAATACATCAATATAATATTAAGTTTGTATACAATTACTAGACAGTAGACAGTCAGCTTCTTCGTAGATTGTTACAATCCACGAAAAAGCTCATCATTAAAGGCTTTTCTCTAATGATACATTGTTTAGCCTTCTCGCTGGCGAAACATTTAGGTATATAAAACATATTATCTTTTCATAGAAATCAAATGTCATATCAGACACCATATTTTTACCCCACCGCGTCTGCACGGACGGGGTTTTGTTTTTGTAAATATTTGCCTATGTGAACGCATAATTATAGTAGGATAAAAGGGGGGTAGTACAATACTCAGAGATTATTACATTTACATAAAGAAGAGGTCCGGAGTCCCAGAAGTGGGAACATTATAGGCTGATTATGATTATTATATTTACTAACACTGATATCAGTGTTTGAACTAGAGATAGAGCCGCGAGGATCAATAAATTTGAATAATTGAATTTTAAACTTGAATGAAACGCCTGTTGCGGCAAAAGACTTGCTTCCCGACTCCTGGGGCTTAAATACGTTTCGCCAAAAGGCGAAACGTGTCTTATTCACATCTAGCTACCCATTTAATATAAGTGAATAGATTCGTGTTCATAGATCAGCAACTTCCGCCTGGCTACTAACCTCCAGTATTCCTGCAATATGAATATTATGATAATTTCACACTTCAAAAACTGGGCCATATAGGTAGTCTGATTTAAGGCGAGGTTGCAGTACTTTGTTTTCATGTACGCACGACCTCACCCCCCGCCCTGCCGCGCGAGCGATATAATGCCTCAATTTTGACTGTTTTTTGCTTCTTGGAGAAAAACTCTAAAGAAATGATTCAATATGTTTTCAACATTTAAGTACTTCAGAATAAAAAGTTCTATCTATTGATATAACTTTTATATACATTCATGATGAAATGTCTTAGCAGTACACGTTTGAAATTGTGATTTAGAGTCATGTTTGATGAAAAAAAGTATCGAGCCGATCATTCTAAATCGTGTTTCTATCTTTACGATTTACTAGAGAGTATGTTCAATTTTTATGCAATGATTTTTATTTATTAAAAAACTCGCATTTAGTTCGATTTTTATAGGTTCAAAAATCTTGAAAAGTACTGCAACCCCGCCTTAAATAAGTCGTCAAAATTATATAAAAACATACCTATAGCTAAATTCATCATGTTACTGTGCGTTTCCAAAGGTAAAACATGTCGAAATCTTTATTACCCTCTCTCTTTTTTTTTTCTGAGCTGTAATCTTTTATCTCATCATACGACATGATTGTATGTGAATGTTTCACCTGTGAGCACACACCTTCCCACAAAAATAGGTATTTAAATACCCTCTCAGCCTTTATCAATATCATACCCTGTCCCTGTGTTGTGTTAGCACACCACTTCCAACTTTCAACATTTCCTTACAATTTTAGCCAAGAAAAATCAGAGACAACATTATTACAAGTCCCCATTTCTTTAGTTAGGGTAGGTACCTATTTACTTGACTAGTTTAAAAAAACATCTTTCAATTAGGCCGCACGGACATTAACACAATTGGGGTAGGTAAAAGAGAACACTTAGTTTCTTTTAGAAGATGCACTTCATGATCACCATCATTATCATCATTCAATAAACAAACACCTTCAATTTATGTAAATTAAACTATCCCAGTGAATATTTGTAGTCAATTTGACGAACCATTGGAAGCAGAAAGAGTTCTATAAAGAGATCAGAAAGAGTTCTATCTGCGTGCTCTTACGGGTACAAGTTCACGTCTAAATGGAACATATCTAAGGATTTGCGCATTTGGATCAATATCATTCGAATACTGAACATTCACCAACGTTACTATCAAGAGCTTTCGTCTTTTGCCTTCAGGTTTTATGTGTTTTCGCATCAAATCGAAATGGCTCCGTATGAATTGATGTACACTAGGAATGGCGCAGGATCCAAACATCCTCCATTTAGGTTTGGCTGTAGCTATTAAACGACACATAGAAAAAAGTCGAGCGTGTTTCTTAAAGTCAACCAGAAAGTATGTCGTTTCATACATGTTTTTGTATTGCACATAATCAAGTTCGTATGAAAGATCCGGCCACATTCCAGGGAACCTATCCCTTATTGTTTTATGACATTTCTCTATAGTTATCCACTGGTTTTTAAGCATTTTTCGGGCTTCTGATTTAACTGTCTCTTTAGTAACTCGAACACTGCTCATACTTTTTATCTCTTCCTGTAAAGTGGTGAAACGTAAGCGCTGATGGTGGATGTGCAAATCTAGTTGTGATAGATATTTTAGATTCGAGGGGCTGTCCTCCTCCGGTGACTCGGCTGCGTCGCGGGCGTACTGACGTAACACTGCAATCACTGACAAATACTCCTTTTTGATTTTATCATACATTTCATCAGTAAAATACTTGTCGTCTTTAGATGGAGCGGCGTCTTGCAAAAGTTTATTGTTATCGTTGAAATAATGCCACAATATACGAAGAGCATCAATGGATGATTTAGCGTAAATTTCTCTTTTTTCACGCAACTCGTCTAAATTGTTATCAATTTGATGTTGCATTTTATCAAATGTTTCGGCGATAAGTAGTTGATATTCAATATGTTCTTCCATCTTAAATTGAACAAATTTCTTGTGTGCAGGAGGCATTTTACAAAATTGTTTTGTTCGCGGATTTAACTTTCTCAAACAAAGTATTAGAGGCTAAGTATTAAAGAATCCGAGACTAAACTAAACAATGCCTAAGCAAACTCACTCCAGAATAGCACATTTTTCAGTTTATACTCTTTTCACAAATAATATTTTGTTTCTAGATTAACCTTGTAACAGGTGACCCTGTTCAAGCTTTAACACATAAAAACAAAGAAAATATTAGTTGAGTAAGTATTATTTCTCAAACTGTATTGTAGTAGGTAGTATAATACACTTTTTGCACAAGAATATGCTAATAAAAGGACCCAAGTTTGGCTCCCAAGTTAAATATCCCAGGTACCTAGTCCTTCAATATAAAATATGAAAAATCGATAATGTGAAGCGAATACGAATGAAATGCGCGCGCATACCCGTTGCCCAACACTAGCGCACTATTGCCGTACCGTACGCCCGATGGCGTCGCCTTGCGTTAGTTTCAAGAAAACAATTAGTTTTAATGCAATTTCACCTAATAATTATAGTTAGTTGTTAATAATTAGTATGTTAAATATATTTCCTGTGAAAATAAGTTAAAAACGTGACAATGGATACTAAAACAACGGAATGGAGAGCCGGCCCAAATGTTTGTCGTTGTTGTTTGTCCGAGGGGTGCTACAAAGACATTTCTACGGAATATTTCTGGATGGGAAAGCGTGAGGTCTACGCTGAAATCCTTACAAACACCCTCAATGTATCAGTAAGTAATATTTTTTTATTTATCGATCCATCTTCACGAAGACGCCACGGCATCCATTTTCTGGATCAGAACAAGTTTTTTATAACCCGACTTATTTGTGGAGTCGAGTGTTTTGTAATTGAATACTTTTTGGTTGCGACTACTCTCGTTGGTCGGGTTTTAATCGAGAAAACTAGGAAGATGCCATAGAGTAAAGTAATATATCGGGTATAGAGAGCCCTCTCGCAGAATTTTTTGATGACCGCTAATGTCAATTGATCGGATTAATAGCGCCATCTATTATCGCCATCCACAAACTTGTGATATATATAGCTATAGCTGTAGGTACTACACTAGTGCCATACACTGCTTCCTTACTAAAATGCTTGTTTTTAATTTGATAAAGTTTTACTTGTATCTTTATTAAGTTACAATCATAGTAAAACTTTATCAAATTAAAAACAAGCATTTTAGTAAGGAAGCATCAATTTCAAGAGAGAGGTACACAGTGGATGCTTAAAAAAAACAACTTATTTTACATAAAACATTTATTTATGTTTATTTTTATAAGTTTGCGCTGCTGCTTTAGTCTTTAATCTCACCCAGATTAAAGACTAAAGCAGCAGCGCAAACTGCATTTTCGTGAAAATGTTTGCTGCTGGTGTCATTTTGTTCGCTAGTTTTTTAAATAACATATCTGTAGACATTATTCTAGCACTGGCTATTCTGGATTCAAGAATTTTGTTTTTCTTTTGTGTCCGAATCAATTTTGATTGCAAAATTTTAATTTTGCTTCTGGTCGTTTGCAGCTGGTTCAACAAAAATGACAGCAACTCGTGCGGCTGCTGTTTATCTGTAAAAAAGTTTTTTTTTAATCCCAAACTAAGCATACTAGCACTGATATGCTATACAGAAAATATGTATTTATCTCTTTGTTATTAGGTTTGAAACCTAACTATAAACTTCTCAAAAAGGAGGTTTCTCAATTCAACGGTATATACATATTTCTTTATATATAATATAATGTACTACTGTACGTGTGTATGTCACTGAACTCCTGGAGAATGGTTTAGATTTACAATTGGACTCGGTAGGTGGCACAGCTTGCCGGGCAGGACGACGTCTACCAAGTCTGCTAGTATCACACCAAACCATAAAGGCGAAAGTTTATGAGTGTGAAATTTAAGGCAACACTAGTGATCCACCAACAATCACTGTTTCTCTAAAAGGTGCTCTCCATCTCCTAATCCCCCAAAAATATAAAAAAACTTACTTTTGTTTTTAGTTATTCCCTTATTCTGCAGTCGGCAATAATTGTGTTCTGAAGTCACATTTCTGGTAGACTTATCTGTAATGTGAGAGAAATATTGATTTTGTTAGTTTATTTTCAGATTGAATTGAGTAAACTTTATGGATATTATTTACTAACAACATGAATGCAATAAATAATTGGAATTAATGTGCAAGTACCTCTGAGACTCTGAGTGTTGGTTTTAATGTAGCTAAGCTACTTTCTTCATTCACAGGTTCAGGAGCAAGTAAAACTTTCTCCGAAGTAGCAATTTCATCAGACTTGCCTGAAAAATAAGATAATAGAAATATTATTTATTTTTAAAATAACTGTCAAATAATATTTTATTCCAAGTGAGCCAAAAAGAAATGAACGTTTTATTTTCCCTCCACACAGAATAATGATTAGAAATTAACAATAACACTTATAAAAAGATAATATGAACAACATATTTATATTTAAAAATGCTGTTATGCATAACAATAACAAGAATTTGTAACTTATTATGTAAATCTTACCAGGAAGATGAAGTGATGGCACAGCTAGAAAATTCAACCGGTTATTGCGGTTTCTATCCCTGTCTGTAAAATGGATATCACAGATAACCTGAATTCATAATCCAGCGATATGAACCCAAGCCTTGAAACGGTCAGGATTCTTTTCTGGATGTGGAAATTGATGGTAGGAGTTCTCTGAAAAAAATAGAAAGATCACGGTCAGTGGGTCGTCTGAGGGCCGGATTTAAGACCACAACTTTTATTTTGAAAATATTAAATATCTAAAACCATTTTTCCTGAATGATGAATTGATGATGCATAACAATATGACATCTTAGCCCTTTAGACCTTTTTAATAAAACTTTGCCCGACACTAGGAATTTCTCCTGTATTGTGGGTATGTTTACGTTCATTTAGACTCACATAAACAAACCAAACACCCAGACACGAAACAATTAGGTATCTATCTGTAGGCCATTTAAATGTTTGTTGCGTGCGGGGATCGAACCCGCGACACGCAGCCCAGCGGTCCAATTGCTTAGCCACTGCGCCAATGGTGCCGTCAAATATTTAGGATAAGCATGTGAGTTCACCAGGTACTATGGGAATCTATGGCGGAGGCGGAATGGCACAGTTAAAGTTATTGATGATTATACTTACTGTTTGAACATCCCAATGCACACCGTTTAGGCATGATAAAAACAAATCACAAGCGTCTAACGCAAAGAAACAGCACAAACGAAGCGTCCGGGTCGCAAAAAACGATTGCACTGAGAGGCGGCGGAACTAATAGCTCAAATCACAGAATAACTTCGTAAAATTCTCACACTTCACTACAGACAGAGGAGAGGACTCGACTCAACGCAGTTCGGCAGATTAATTTCTCGAAGAAAGGCACAAATATGGACGAAAACTACAAACAAGCGCTAGCGCAGGTAGGAAGTGGAACATGAGTCGCCATATTTGTGATTAATTGTGATCTGACAATTTGGTAATCATTACCAAATTAATAATTCACTGTGTTGCTATTGTAATTATTACACTTCTTGCAATCTACACATATATTTGCAAATAACAATAAAACATGTTAAATAAAATAATAAGGTTACGAAATTATATTTAATAAATAATATTTTTAATCACAAATTAAATTGTGTCGATAGTGTCGCCATCTGTGGTGAGATAAAGTAACTAAATGTTTTGGATGGAGATACAAGGTGTCGCTTTGTGAAAAAAAATACCTCAAATCTGTCAATTTAAGGAATTGTCCTACCCCTGGAAGATGCTTTTATTTTGTTATATATAACAAACACCTCTGCATTACTTCCTAAAATTATTTGTAAAGATTAAAGATTTCTTTCGGTTACTTTTTATCAGGGTCTTCATAAAACTTGTTCTAGTTCTTTGTGAGGATTGGTGATTTGTTCTGGTTTTAATAGACTTTATTCTGACTCCTGACAAAGCTACTATTGCACTCTGTCCTGTATTTTGTAATGTTTATTAAACACAGTGATACTTCCATGTATAAGGTATTCTAGACACACTAATGTTGACATTAAAAAAGTAGTTGCCTCTTATAAAACTGCAATGAAATGTCAATAAAAAAACATGAGACAGATGATTTTTTCCCTACTAAAATTGTGATTATGATTATTTTTGATTTCGACACACAAATGCTCCATGACAAGTGAATCACCTGCACCATCCTACAGGGAAAATGGTATATACCCTGTGCTACGAGACGCTATAATTTTTGTGAACAAACAGCTTTACTAAGTTACGTAGCAACAAATCAATCAACAACAAAAATTCCACACAACTTCTGAGTA
Source organism: Diarsia dahlii (assembly GCA_949775195.1). Lineage (NCBI taxonomy): Eukaryota > Metazoa > Arthropoda > Insecta > Lepidoptera > Noctuidae > Diarsia > Diarsia dahlii. Next base: position 8,146,069 of record OX459217.1, on the reverse strand, counting down.
TGAGGTCCTACGTTTGATTCCTGGGTCGGGAAAAGTAGGTTTTTCTATCAGGAATTTCTTAGTAGCAGCCACTGAACCTGGATTTGAGCCTGTTTGTTGGCTCACCCTCTATTACATGGGACTTAAACTTGACTGGGGAAATGTGGGTGTACAATTACATAGGTGTTATCAACTGATCATGTTATCACTGGGATGATGAGCTGAAACTTACTGCGAGACCCTAATGAAGGAGAGTTGCTCAAGACAGGAAGCAATGGAAGCTACTGGAGGAGGCCTTTGCCAAAAGACACACTGACCTGAGAGACATGGAGTGAAAGTCCCTGCCTGCGTCGATTTCATATAACCCCAATCTATTTAAGTCGCGAGTAAATAGGCTCTTCTGGGTAAGCTTGTTCCGTCGTCGGCCTCATCTCTGCCCTTAGGGCAAGATTGAAGTCAAGAGCAAGCCCATTTCTAATAATAAAAAAAAAACATCCTAAAACCAAACAATTCAGACATAAAGATTGAATCTGTCACCCAGTTTAATGAGCTAGATAAATTAATAAATAAATAAAATACAAGTATTAATCACCACAATTCTTCACCAGATCGCCTACTCCCAATCTGGAGGCCCCAACAGTAACAGTCGTCTGATCTGCGAGCTCTGTATATCTCGGCTGCGGGATGCCTCAGACTTTAAGCGGCAGGTCCTGGAGTGTGAGAAGACTTTTATGCAGCACTTGGATGCTGGGAGCTCTGCGGTAGCTGATGTTGAAGGTAAGGTTTTGTCATCATCATCTTTTTTAGAGTTCCATACCACAAAAGGAAAAACAGAACCCTTTTAGGATCACTCGTGTGTCTGTCTGTCCTTTCCATCCCCCCCCCCCCCTCTTATCTCCGAAACTGCTGAACTTAAAATTCTGAGAAAAATACAGAAATTAGTTCAACACTTATAGATTACAGGAAAATCTATAAGAAGCTTATGGTGCTAAAATAATAGAATATCTCTCTATATAATATATACTACAATGGTATGGAATCCTTCATGCGCAAGTCTGACTTACACTTGGCCAGTTTTTTTTTTGGAACTAGATCCCCTCACTATTCTCAAACCACTGCTACTCTTGAAAGCCAGGATCAAGAGTGGTGACCACCAGAAAAGCGCCCAGACAGTGAAGCTCAACAAAGTCCCAAAGAAATAATTTAACTGTCTTGGATCTCGCAACGAAATTAATCAGAAAAGAACACCGGAGGAGTAAGAAAAACATAATAAAACAAATAATAATAAAATGATAATAAAAAAAAAAATAATAACAATAAAAAAATAATAATAATAATAATTAATTTTTATATTCGTTGTCTTATTACCCTAAGGTTGACTGGTAGAGAATGCTTTGTGGCATTAAGTCCGCCTATGTATCACTATTGTGCATGAAGTTTAAATAAATAAATAATTCGTTAGACATCTGCCTAGCCTTGCCTCAACTACGTTGAAGTCGGCTTCTAGTTTAACCGGGTCAGTACCCGTATTTTACACGGAGCAACCACCTATCAGACTTATGGACTACTGACTACCTATAACGGCTGTCGAAGGCCTACAAAGGACGGCCGGGACTAACGACTTACGTTAAGTTTTAAGTTTTTTTTTTTTTTTTTTTTTTTTTTTTTTAAGTTTTTACTAGGCACGGACGAAACTGTTTGTAATATGTGGTCACCCGACCAATCTAGGCAAATGCGGCTTAACCTGACGACCCGAGCGACTATTATTCCTTAGCCAGAAGCTTATATTAAACTATGGTTTTTTTTCAAACAGTACATGTAGAAGCAATAGACTCGGACGTCAAATTGGAGCGAGTGAAACAAGAGAAACCACTCAGCGATGATGATGATGATGATGACTTTGCAGAACGATGCGGCTTCGATGATGATGATGATGATGACCGTGAGTAATATTACTTTGTATTATTAGAATAAATAAATGTGGAAAGAACGGAGGCTGGCCTTTGTTCAGAAGTGGGGAAGTTCAGAAAAACAAACAAAAAATGTATTGCCCCACAAACGATGGGACACCTAATATTGTATCCTGCCTGTCCTGTTACTCAAAAATTAAAATCAAAACATTTATTTCAAGTAGGCCAGTTACAGGCACTTTTGAATAGTCAAATTAAACTAACTACGATTACTCAAGCCGCACCCAGCAAAGGCCTGACATACTTTTGTATGACAAAACTGCCAAAAAACCTTTACCAAGCGACGGCCCAAGCAACCACCGAAGCTCTCCGAATGCGGCAGCAAACTACTAAACTAATGAAGCTAAATAAACTAAGCTACAGTCCCAGTCACAAGGCATAATAACTCGTGAGTGTGCTGTAGTTGCCCATTCCAAAGCGTTGGTCTCATGAGAAGAATGGCAAGAAACTTCATGGACACTCTTTTTTTTATTTTATTTTTATTTTTTTATTTTTATTAATAGGAACAGCAAACAGTTACAAAATAAGGACTTACAATTAATTTAACATAGTAACAATTTGGTCATAAAGTAACCCACAACGCTGTTCACAAGTAGGCGTAGAATTTTGGGTAATAATAGAACTAACTTTTATCTTGCACACCACATGAGTTGATGGACACTACTGCCTTGTTTGTTAGTTCAGTGGTCGCAAACGCGAGTGCTGCTCATGACGTCCTGGGTTCGACTCCCAGGTTGCACAAATGTGTTATTGGGGTTTCCCATCAGGAATTTCTCAGTAGCAGCCATGGACGCTGTATTTATGCCCCATTAATGGCAATAGGCTCGCCTCCTATTACATGGGCCGTAAATGTAAACATGACTGGTGAAATGTATGTGGGTGTACTAAAGTGTACTTGTAAGGTACACCTTTGCTTAACCCTTCGGGGATTACATGTTGTGTGTAATTGTACTTGAAAATGTCAAAATTTTACGAAAATTTTATGTTATTTTAAAGAACTAAAAGAAATAATACGATGTGTAAAAAAAGTAATAAAATCGATCAAAAAATGGAGTAGCTACACGTTTTAGAAGTTTTTGGTGGGGCACTTTCTATCCTTGTCGCGTCAAACGGCCATTTGTACTACTTAACTATGGCGGTATATTATTATGACGTCACATCTATGTAGCGCTGTCTCTGTCTAGCACGTCCTTTAAAATCGGTTAAAACTAAACCATTTTTTAAGATATCACACTATTTTTTTTACCTTTGTCTATCTTTTTATTTACTGTCTCCGAATCACCAGTAAAAAAAAAAATCAAATACCCGATTTCTCCAACTTCCAGTAATCTATTTGTCCGTTTGTCGTAAGACATCTACAATGAATATACCAAAACTTAACCACAATCTTTGCAATTTTCAGTTGACGATGAACCCTTAACAAAATTAGCGAGCAAAATACCCAAAAAGGAGTCCGTTGACCTATTAGACCTACTCGACAACACTAAAGCAACGGCTAAACGGAAATCCACAACAAAAACTAAATCAGGAGCAGCTAAAAAGACTAAAACTGTCAAAAAGGAACCTATTAAGGCTGGAGCTAGTAAATTGCCTCGGGCTAGCAAATTGCCTGCAGCTAAAACGGAGAAGAAGAAAAAAGGTAGGCATCTCTTTTTTGTATCTTTGTGGTTGGGGCGTTGAGTTGCTGAAGATATTAAAGTATAAGATAAATAAATAAATTTATTATTGTCACAAAGTACAGGTATTTTACATGTTTCGAAGCTAAATTGCAAATACAGGCTTTAAAAGACTTTTTGTTGTGTGGGAAATCAAATGACTCCTCCCGCTCGGGGCAGAGCGGTAGGGAGTGTCGACTTCTCTTCTACCGACTAAAAACCACCCATGTTCCTTCTTAGCCCTTTGTGTCGGGGCCGCGGGTTGTTCGAAAGAGATACTCTTTCGAACAACCCGCGGCCCCGTAAACCTGGAACATAAAAACCTAAGAATGAACTTGGGTTGGTACAAGTCTGACACTCTCTTCTGCTCTGCACAGAGTGGACAGTCATTTTGATGTTGTCCCTACCGTAAACAAAAAATAAAAGGCTTCTGCTAAAACGACTTAAAGACGATACTTTTGTTCATTTACGTTGACAATAACTTATCATCGGCAACTCTGCTTACCAATCTTTCAATTGGCAGGTTATGTACTGAAATAATGACATAAAACAAACACACACACACATTACCAAATATATCTCGGTCTATTTGATTATAAATATCTCAAATACTAACTAAAGACCTCAGCATCATTTAGCCTAGACTACCCTTCTTCCAACTATGCCGGATTCAGCTTCCAGTCTAACCGGATACAGTTGAAAACCAGTATTTTACATGGGGCGACTGCCTACCTTGCCTCCACAATCCAGTTAGAACTGGGTGTTGAGATACCCTTGGTAAGATTGGTTGTCAGACTTTCAAACCACTCACTACCTTTAATGACTCAAATATCTACAAATAACATGAGCTTTCAGCAGTAGTTACAGGTTCGCAAAAAGTGTGATAACTCGGTTAATACGAATGACACAAACATAATTTATAGCCTATAGCAATCATGAATAATGTAGCTTTCTTCCACTGAAACAATTTTTAGAATTTGATCATTAATTCCAGAGATTACCCCCCCCCCCCCCCTCTTACACACATACTTATGGGGAACTGGGCGAAATAATCCACAATGAAAGGACTGATCGCCCGTCTGGTGTCTGCCGGCGTCCTCGAAGATAAATAGAATACACACACACTTACAAGTGTCAAATTTTATCTCTTTATAATTTATCTTACATACTTTTTATCACACATATTTGAAGTAACACAAAATTTCAGTACATAACTTGTGAATAAACATTCATAATTTATTATCGTAATGCATGATTCGTTTTAAGATAACATATGGATATGTCTCACAAAATAGTTCGTTTTGCAAAGGAAGGGATGAGAGATTAACTAATATGGAAGTACTAGATACTAAATAAAGTTACGCCCTTTCCCCCATGGGGGTAGACAGTACCCCACAACGCAGCTATGAGCCTTACATACCTACTCTTCTTTCCTTTTTTCTATAAAAATATATATATATATAGGAAACCTCCTCCTTTTTGGAAGTCGGTTAAAAAAGGAGGAGGTTCTCAATTCGGTTGTATGTTTTTATGCTATCTTTTTAAAAAGTTGGAATTCCTCTGGTATTGTGAGTGCGTTTACAAAAATTTTAACTCACAAGCAGCTATACCAGGAACATCTACTTGTAGGTCATACATATATTTGATCTGTGTGGTGATCGAACTTGCGACCCATGGTACTACCGTTTTGACGGCACGGTTGGCGCAGTGGCTCAAGCAGTTTACTGCTGCGCTACGTATCGCGGTTTCGATAATTCGATCCCCGCGCGGAAAAAATATTTGTATGGCCTACAGATAGTTGTTTCGGGTCTGTGAATTTGTGTATGTCAGTTTAAATGTCTGTGGACGCACCCACAATACAGGAGAAATTCCAAGTGTGGGGCAAGGTTGAAAAAAAATCTTAAGTAATAAGGCTGAAAACTGGTCGACCTTCAGCGAACACGGTATTACATTTTACAGAGTAGTTAGAGTTACAAAATTCTTTAATTTCCTGCAACCCATTGGTTACTACCGACTTGATAATAGCGCCATCTGTTATCTCCCTCTTAAACTTCTAAACAAGACGCCATATTGGCTGATCTGTCATCCGATTTTGCAAAATGAATGTTTATAGAGCTGGTTTATGAAATATTTAGTGCATTTGATAGTGTTTTGTGTATTTTTCCGTGTTTCTGTGTCTTTCCTTTCAGGATTTAGGTGTGCCACGAGATTTTTATGGAGATAACCAATGAAAACTGTTTTTTTTTTCTCTGAACCTTTTTTTCATTACTATTAATATCATAAACGGGATATTTACCATGTTTGATTTTTGTTTCGAGTTCCCGATATTTCGGCGCTGTTACAAGCACCATGATCATCATGATTTTCATTGCTCTATTATGGAATGTTTTGATGGGATTACGCGATATTTACAATTATTAGTGATTCAAAAATTCTTGGGTTCAAATCAGTAAAATCTTGGCTGTTTCTTCTCGAGAGTAAAATTAAATAAACTAAAATTATCCTTTTCAAGGCATTGATAGGACGAAACACCACGATCTTGTTTTTAAAAAGATATGTATCTGGATACATGCCGAATGAGATGTGGACCCTTTAAGCTCAGAACTCACCGGAGTCCCCTGAAACAGTGATACAGGGTCGCGCGCGGCAGATTATGAAGAAGATGAACCGGATGTGTTCCTTGATAATTGGAAAAAAAGTTGCATAGAATCAGAATCGTGACCGTTGGAAGCAATAGAGGGAGGCCTTTGCCCTGCAGTGGGACAAGTTAGCTATATTAATACTAACCAATGTTAGCGTAGGAACTTAATGAGTCTTATTTCAAAGTCGTTCCCTCTCCTAGAGAGGAGGCCTGAGTCCCTGCAGTGGGAACATTATAGGCTGATGAGACAATTATTTGCAATTTAAAACTAGAGAATTAAATTATAGCAATAACTTCGAGGTAAGACAACGTGTGGCCCAGCGAGTTTGCATCGAAGTTCCTCATACCTGGGTTTGAATCCTGGTTTAATAATTCATGTGCTACCCTACACTTCGTGCTTGCAGGTAAGTGCTTGTTATGAACCAGATTTATGAACGTTGAAAATAGTTATCATTATCATAATTTTTCTGCCCTTATCCCAATATAATTGGGGTCTTCCATAATTTTTTATTACTTGTCATCCCAGCAGTCACCTTTATAGCCATATCATCAGTAATTTAATACTAAGCATTCAATTTACAAATCTCAGTAATTCTATTTATCTTCGGGGACGCCGGCAGACACCAGACGGGCGATCAGTCCTTTCGTTGTGGATTATTTCGCCCAGTTCCCCATTTTGGTGGATCCCCTTCATGGGTTACTGGTGGTCGGCATCGCGAATCTTCCTGTTGCCTTGCAGAAGCTCACCAGTTGTTCGGTAGAGATTTCTGCAAGCTTCTCTTCATTAATCTCATCTGTTCCTAGGATTTCCCATCTGAGTAGCTCATACATTGTGCATTCCGCCACAAGGTGGAAACTTGTTTCTTCTGCTTCTCCACATGCTGGGCATATGGGATCTTCCTTTACTTTCATAATCGTCAGGTGTCTATTGAGTCCACAGTGTCCTGTTGCGATCCCTACTACTAGTCTTATGTTTCCCCTGCTCATTTTGAGTCTCAGTAATAGAAGAGTAGAGAAATCTATATAAATAAAAAGAGAAGTCCTGACTGACTGACTGACTGACTCATCAACGCCCAGCCCAAACCCTTGGACCTAGAAAGCTGAAATTTTGCACAGAGGTTCCCTTTATAATGTAGACAAGGAATAAGGAAGGTTTTTTCGAAATTCAACCCCTAAGGAAGTTAAATAGGGGATGAAAGTTTGTATGGAAAATCGTCATTTTCACGCGGGCGAAGCCGCTGGCTAAAGCTAGTGTTTCATAAAACTAAAATTTGTTAGTTTCAACGTTCATAAGTTAGGTTGTAGTTTTAATATTTAAATTGTGCTCTGATTTTATAGATATTTCTCTGAATTTTGATAATCTAAAAATGTTTTTTGTAATACTTGAGACATATCCATATGTTGACATTTTCTTGTCTTTTTTTTTGCGTTTGGAAATAGCGTGAAAAAAAAATAATACACAATTGTGGGTGTACTAATAGGTACACCTCTGCCTAACCCTTCGGGGATTAAAGGCGTGATGTTTTTTGAGTCATATTTCATATTACTGGTATTTCAAAAAAGTAATATGGAATATTATGTTAAGACCACAAATTCTTTCACGCAATTTTCAAAGCTATAAAACTCAAAAGAACAATAGTAATTTGGAATTTTTTACTATTTTAAATTAATTTTCTCGAATCCAAATTACTATTGTATTTTTGATATCTTATATTTTCACATAGATATTAAGGACTTAAACCTATTCACTATAACTATATACTTATGTGTTATACTTCTTTATGGGATTTTAATCCCAGACATAATATTCCGGGTCACGTTGCCCAAATTATCTTTCTACTAAAAACCTATGAACTTAATAATCTTTTTAAGCAATTAAATAGTCTTAATCATCGTAAAATGCGTAATTTTTTTAGTAGGTTACGTCTAGCAAAACTATTGTTACATAATAATATCGAAATAAGAGAATATGTCGCAAGGGGCGTCCACTAATTGAGTCACCCAATCTCACGAACGAATCACACCGAATCTCACGAGGGAGAGAGGGGGATCTTGGCAAAAATCACGTGTTTTGCCCGCAAGCAACAGACTAAAATTGAGTGAAAATTAGGCGTTCATGCTTGCCCACTAAAATATGGTTAAATCCTTAACATCCCAATCCTATTTAAGAAAAGTCGCCTAAATTGCCTTACGTTATTAATGGTTGCCCCGTTGAATTTTCAACTTTGCAGCGCTGAATCGAACGTTGCAATTATAACAACGCACTTAATCTGTCTTAGGGCCTTATCACACTAGCGGTTTGGAAGCGAATGCGTCGCGAACACGCCGCGGCTGCGCAGCGAAGACGTCGCGGGCGCGTGGCGAATTCGTCACGTTTTCGTCGCGTGTGTGTAGCAAATTATCGTCGTGCGATACACTACACACTACAATACACATATACACTGTCCGCGGCGATCCCGTTGCGCGTCCGCAACGAATTCGCTGCGCATGCGCGGTGTGTTCGTTGTGTGTCCGTAACGAATTCCTTGCGCGCCCGCTCCGCTTTGAAGACGTTCGCAATCCGCTAGTAATGCTAGTATGTTAAGGCCCTTACGGCGTTTCTAATCTCCAACGTAGATATTTTAGGGAGCTAACGTACTCGTTAATACATAATTAAACCAACTTGAAAAATGAAACCAATTATGAAAGTAACTTTTTTGATAGATTGTATTGGTTCCTTAAAATAATAAAATAAATAAAATTAGCCTTTATTACTGTTTAAACTTACATAACATTGACTTCAATTAAGTAACTACCTTTTTCTTACTTTTACTACATTTAACTTATAGCGGCGTTCGGTAGAAAAACAGCTTGTCTTTTGACATAGGCCTCCTCCAAAGATTTCCATTTCTCCCTTACAAAACGTGGTTTTAATTAATAGGGTTTTTTATACGCTTTAAATATTTTACTTAATTATTTGAACACACTGAAATTCAAAGAATTACTATTACCTACATACTTACTACGAAAATTTTGCAGATAAGTTTATGTCATTAAAGCGTGTTTGGCTCCCTAACTAATGAAATATCTGTATTGTTCTATTATAACACGAAAAACAATAAAAGTACTGAGTATTAAATAGACATGTCGTATCAAAGAAATCATAACATTAGCTAAATTTACCAATAAGTCCAATAACCTCACATGAAATTACCGAATATTTGTCAATATTTTCGCTTCAGTTTGTCATTGTGTTTCGTCATTATTATAATCTGTAAGTTTTCTTTGCTGGAACTCGAGCCTGATTTATGCGTATAAATTAACAAGAATACAAGAACAATGAACAGTTTATTCTATTTATTTCGTTAACTAGAAGATAATCAAAGCCTCAAGATTCAAGAAGTTTCCAACCAAAGTCTACAAAGAACTTTTTCTTTTTTAGCGGAAAGCTATGACGCGACGCGCTCAAACGCCGAGACAATTATCAGTAGCACTACTGCTTACCCATTCAGAGTGAACGATAAGTCGATACTCTGTGTCTACTGCCAAGAGTTGTTCGAAGACCCTGACGAGTTCCGGAGACACATGGACGGAGAACACGACTACTTTAGCATCAAAGTCGCGTTCCACCACCTTCCAAAAACGGAATTTATTAAAGCAGACCTCACTAACTTACGATGCCGGTTATGCAACACCGGTTTTCCGAATCTAGAGACGGTTTTGGCGCATTTGGAAAAAGAACATGGGAGAAAAACGGACTCGAATGGCAAATTTGGCGTAATGCCGTACTACCTCCAAAAAGATGTGTATAACTGTGGCGTATGTGAGAAAAACTTCCCTTCTCTTTTTCACTTAAACAGACATACGATCACACACTTCCTAAGTTACGTCTGCCATGTCTGTGGGAGCAGTTACGTTGCAACAACCGGTTTACTAAGACACGTGAGATCGAAACACCAGATATACGAGGTCTCCTGCAAGAGATGCAAGAAGGTCTTCCCTACAATGGAAGCCAAAGAAAAACATAGACGAACGCAGAAATCCTGTATGCCTTACTGCTGTCCTAAATGCCAGGAAAGATTCCTGGACTACAAAACGAGGAAGAAGCATATGGAGGTCGAACATGGCCAGTCGAAACGGACCTACCGTTGTGTAGACTGCAATATAGAGTTTACAACAGAAAATGCATACTACGACCATTTTAAACTTCATCATTCTGAGGACTGTGCGGTTTGCAAACATTGCGGCTTGAAGTTCTTGTCGGTTTATAGATTGAAGCGGCATATTGCGAAACACAATGTTTGAGTTACTGAAGCGAATTTATTGTTGAAACCTCGATTTATATGAGCAGACATCGTTATGGCTAGGTTGGATCTTATCTGCCAGGTTTGCGGAATTTGTTCAAAAAAGTTACTGCGGCCCTGGAACGCAAAGGCCATTAGGAGGAACACGGATGGGTTTTAGTCAGTAAGAGTCGGACACTCCCTTCTGCTTCACCCATAGCGGGAGGAGTCGTTTGATGATTTCAAGGCTAATCTTATCAAAAAGCTTTCGTTTCGAAGTGCCACAGTAAGTAAACAAAATACGCATCTGGGAGGTTGTACACTTTGGAACCAACCAATGACCTGGTGAAGGTTGCGGGGATCCCCTGAATGCGAGACCCACGGGACCGGTCAATCAATGTTGGCCAGTTTAGACGCCAGCATTGGATTTCTTTCGGCTGAAATAATGATGATGATTTACAGAAGCGACTTAACCTTGAATATCAGCCAAGTCACGGGAGTATTGGCGGCATATAAGCTAGGTCGATGTCTGTTCATGTTAGTCGAGCTTTATAGGACTACTGTTTGACTGGCGCAATCCTTTATACTCACCATTTAAGTATCATGGACGAAATTCAAATCCTCGGGTTTTTTCTTAGTATTTTTGAAACAGTAACGGTTTTGTGGATTTAAAGTAGGTTCTAGTTTAAGATATTTCTTACTAAGTACGGAATTTTATAGTTAATATTTATCGAATTATCAAAATAAACTATGATTACCAATTCTCTGTATTATTTCTGAAATTTTCCACTGCCTAGAACTCTTTTGGTGTCTATTACTATCATGACTCGGGGAGATACTCTTTCTTTTGATTGATATGCCTAACAAAACTTATTTCCCGTAGTTATTATCTTGCCATTATCCAATCTTCTTCTAAGCGTGTCGATGACAATTTAAATTTGAGTCGGCCGAAAATTTGGCGACGAGTTTAATTGCATTGCATAATGTGTGAAGATCTTACAATGGGCTTAAAGCTAAGGTACAAAAATTACGGACTCTGAAGGGTACAGCAAATTCATGTATGTAAAATTCATCTATGTAAAATACATCAAGAACAACGGTTCTTATGACCATACACTTACCATGTCAAACTATAAACAGAAACTCTTCGCGAGATTTGCAGTATACCATCCCAAACGCATCAAAGCGCGTCTCCTACCAAAACTAAAGTGACAAAGGACCATTTCTTTTTGTTCTAGAGTCCGATCCGTTAGTCGAAGCCAGACAAAATGCTAAGCTCATTCTGAGATACACAACCGCTTACCCCTTCAGGATACCCGCTCACGAAATGGTGTGTGTTTACTGCTGCGACGCTTTCGAAGACCCAGCGGCTTACAGAGACCACATGAAAACAGACCACTACCAACCCAACGTCAAACATGCTTTCTCACACGCTGTGGGGACAGAGGAATACCTCAAAGTTGATTGCACAGATCTAGGATGCAAACTCTGCGCGAAAAAGTTCGAAAACGTTACTTCTATATCGGAACATCTCGTCTTAGAACATGACAAGCTGTTAAACCTTAACGCAGAGATCGGGCTGCAAATCTTCAAGTTAGGTGCCGAAAGATGGGTTTGTGCTACTTGCTTGCAAAAGTTTCCGTCTCTCAGATGCTTATCGAGGCATACTAACGGGCATTACCATAAGTACACATGCGAAACTTGTGGCAAATCCTACATCAGCCGAGACAACTTGAGAAGGCATATTCTTTTCACTCACACCGAGGAAAAATTTTGTGTGAAGTGTCGAAAGTCCTTTCCTAATATCAAAGAGCGTCGTGCTCATGTCTTAGAAAGCAAAAGATGCTGGCCTTTCTGCTGTAATCATTGTGGACACAGATTTGTCTCGAGAAAACTCAGACAGGAGCATATGGCCGAAGCTCATAATATAGAAAACAAAAATAAACTCTACAACTGTCCTCAATGCCAGTCATCTTTCACGGAGTACGGACATTATAGATCCCATTTTATAATCACTCATACCGACGATAATTTCGTCTGCCAATTCTGCGGAATCAAATTCGCGAGCAAAAGCCGTTTAGAAGGTCACAAACTTCTGCATACGAGGGAAAAACTCTTCCATTGCACTTCTTGTACTAAATCGTTTCTTAGGAAGAAGAATTTGACGCAACATATGTGGATTCATAGCGAGCATAAGAGGTTTCATTGTACTCCATGTAATAGGCCGTTTAATCAGAGGGTTAGTTGGAAGACGCATATGAGGTCTTACCATCCGGAGTTGGTCGATTTTTGAGGTGCAGCTAGGAGGGATATAAGATTTTGTTTATTGGTGTGAGGATCTTTTGGCTACAGCCTCTCGGATCAATCAGCAGGTTAAGCCGGGTTTGCCTAGGTGCGTCTATGGATTCGTGACCCATAACCTACAGAATTACTCCCGTGCCTAGGAAAGAACGATTAGCCGCTGGTTCCGGCTGTCAGTTGTAGATCTTTGATAGTTGTAACAGGTAGTCAGTGGCCCGAAAATCTAACAACCAGTCTTACTAAAGGGTATTATTAACTACCGAAATAAAAATCGCTTGTTCTTGGTAGAGAACAAAAGTGTAATAAGTCAATCAGAAATACATAAACAATAAGTATCAAAAAATAGACAAAAGGTATAAAAAGGAGGCTTCAAAACATACAGCCTAGGGCAGACTTGCACAGGTATACACTCAGTACTAACTAGGTGGTAGGCAGTCGCTCCATGTAAAATACTAGTATTCAGCTGCATTCAGTTAGACTGGATGCCGACCTCAACATATTTGGGAAAAGGCTAGGCAGATATTTCTTCAAGCTCTGTAGAAAAGCTGACCAAAGTAAGCATTCGTCATAAAAATCCGGCACATGGTTTCGGACATAGTCACGGAAACGGTCATGCTTCGAAAGTTGCTGTAACAATCGACATAATTATCATTATTCTATGAACAATCGTAGTGAGAGTAAACAGTAACACAAGCGCGAGTGCGTGTGTTCGTCTATGTGCTAGGTAAATATCTTCACTTTTCACTATACACGATACATTATAAAATACTAAAGAAGAAGGGGCAAAACGTCCCTACCCTTGTAACACTTTCTACTATATATCAAATGAAAGAGCGTTAAAAGTACATCATTTTATTGTATTACAGTAAATGTGTGAATAATGGGAGAAAAAAGTTATTCACCGATAAAGATAGAAAAAAAAATTTTTTTTTTTCATCGAACTTACTTGAGTGGGGTGTCTATTGATAGGTATTTTAAAATGAAACTGAGATTTCTATAAAAAAAAATTCTCAAAGTCAGTCGTTTGAAACATAGACACTTCCAAAGTGCTAAAAGGTGTCCCCCAACCCCTCTAACTTTTAAAATAAGGGAGTGAAAAGTCTAATAAAAATATATGCTCTAGATAGCAATAAAAACTTACAACCAAAATTAGTTTGAACGAGATATAGTTAGCAGTTTTTGAGATAGAGAACATTCAAAAAACCGAAAATATAACTTTGTCATTCATACAAACACTATGAAAAACAAACTTATCACAAAATGTGTATATCTGTTGCCGCTTTAATAACAAATAATACAAATTAAAGGGCAGACCCTACGACGATGGTACGGAACATTTTTTTTAAAACCCAGATTTTAGTCAGACTTGTACTGACTAAAAACCACCCATGTTCCTTTTTAGCCCTTTATGTCGAGGCCGCTCTATCTCTTTCGAACAACCCGCAGCCCCGACGGGCGTTGACCCTTGCGGGCCTCTTCCATATTGCTGACATCTCTTTGAGGCGCGCGTGGAACACGAACTCGACGTCGACACGCCTGTCGTCCTCCTCAGCGGCGGCGAGCTAGCCCATTACTCACCGTCCTTAGGTCCGCGTCTATGGTTGTTGGAAGCCATCAGGTGGCCCCCGACGCCCGGAGCGTCTCCCGCGGCGGCTGCGACGAGAGGTTCTCTTCCTCTCACGTTCTACCACCTCCTTCGCTAGTATCACTGCTTCGCAGAAGTAGGCGCCGTCTTCCCATTCCCTCTCGCCCCGGACCATGGCTTGCACCAGTGCTTGGACGCGAGAGATCACCGCCGCCAATCGCCGATCACGGCGGGGCTCCGCCCAAGCGGGGCAGACCTCCACGTTGTGCTCCACCGTATCCTCCGGCTGATCCTCGCAATAGTAGCATTCAGGTGTTTCCACCCGCCTGATTCGGTGCAGGTACCTCCCGAAACAACCGTGTCCGCTGAAGAGGGCGCCCGTGGTGCCACTTCAGCCACTCCTCAATGAGCGGACTTACCGCAGCTATCGTGGCGTGCCCTATGTTACGGAACCTTTCATGTACGAGTCCGACTAGGCAAAGTTTTAATCCAATTCATTTTTTTCCAATTATTCACAAGGTTACTGTGTGAATAATTGGGGAAAAAAGTTATTCACCGATAAAGAATTGAATTTATTCTTTATTTTTTTACTAACGACCCGCCCCGGCTACGCACGGGTGCAATGTGCTACATATAAACCTTCCTCTTGAAGCACTCTGTCTATTGCTGAAAACTGCCCCAAGCTAACTACACTCTGTGTTAGGTTAGGATTGAACAAAATATAAGTTTTTTTTTATATGTGCCACGATAAAATGCGGCCTCAACAGCAACACGGATCCGTCGATTCTGATTTCTTAGTCAGTCATTCTTGGACTTTAATTTAGACATACTTCTATGGTGTATACACCATAGAAGTATTCCATTTCCTCAATTCAATTCTAAACTACAAAACTAAAAAAAATGAATTGGGTAAAAAAAACTTGCCAAGTGTGAGTCGGACTCGCACATGAAAGGTTCTGTATCATCGTAGTAGGGAAGTCCCCTATAATTTGTATTATTTGTTGTTGAAGCGGCAACATAAATACATATTTTGTGATAAGTTTGTTTTTCATAGTGTTTGTATGAATGACAAAGTTATATTTGCGGTTTTTTAAATGAGCTATATCTCAAAAACTGCTGACTATATCTCGTTCAAACTAATTTCGGTTGTGAGTTTTCATTGCGATCTACAGCATATATTTTTATTAGATTTTTCACCTGCTTAGTTTAAAAGTTAGAGGGGGTGGGGGCACATTTTTGCACTTTGGAAGTGTCTATCTTTCAAACGATTGACTTTGAGAAGAAATGGTTTTAGTAACCTCAGTGTCATTTTAAAAGACCTATCAATAGACACAACACTCAAGCAGGTTCTACGAAAAAAAAAAATATATATTTTCTTTCTTTATCGGTGAATAACTTTTTTCCCCCATTATTCACACATTTACTGTTATACAATAAAATGATGTATTTTTAACGCTCTTTCATTTGATATATAGGAGAAAGTGTTACAAGGAAAGGGACGGGGTCTATACAAAAATACCCATTCTTCTTTGAGCTGAGCTCTTTTAGCATATTATTTAAATTAACATACCTAAATTGCCAGATAAACTATTCGAAAATAATCAGTCATTAACCGACTTCCCAAAAGGAGGAGATTCTCAATTCGATCGGTATGTTTTTTTTTTTAATGTATGTACACCGATTACGCTGAGATTTATGATCCGATTTACGTGATTCTTTTTTTTCTTTTATATCTCGCGTTTATGAAATATTCATTAAACATAACATAGAAATTCTGCAACTCCTTTGTAATAAGTGATAACATGCAACCTTACACCCGGAAAATAAACCTAATCTAACCATACCATAAGTATCATAATCTAAAAAACAATCACCACCACCACAAACGAAGGAAAACAGAAGGGCAGTTGAATGACTGGGCGTTTCTTTTTGTTCTAGAGAAGCAAAATGACCCGAATTTCATCTCGAAAAGGAACGCCGAGATTATAGTGAAATATTCTACCGTTTACCCGTTCAAGCTGCCCGAAGACAATATGGTTTGTGTATACTGTTGCGAGACTTACCCGGAACCGGATGTCTTTAGAACACATATGAACGAGGAACACGAAACTTTCAATCCCAAAATGGCTTTCGTACATTGTTCTGAAGGATATATTAAAGTTGACTGCACGAATATCAACTGCAGACTCTGCTTCAAACACTACCAGAATTTGGATCAAATCGCAGATCACCTGCTATCCGAACATAAGAAGCCTATTAACCCAACCGTTGCCTTAGGTCTGCAACCATTCAAGTTAGAGGACAATAAGCTGTTCTGCGCGATATGCCACTACAAAGCCGTATGCTTACGACAGTTGTCCCGCCACACACAGAGCCATTTCTGGAGGTATACTTGCGAGGCCTGCGGAAAATCATATGCAACCAACACAGCTTTGCGCAGTCATAGAAGATTTTCGCACATAGGCGCCGAAAAGATCTGCCGGAAGTGCAAACGCACTTTCAGCTCTATAGAGGAGAGAAGAAAGCATTTATTAGAGTCACGGAAATGCTGGTCTCATCTATGCTGTGTTTGTGGTGAACGGTTTATGTCTTGGCATGCTAAACAACAGCATTTGAGCGAGTGCCATAGCGTTGAAAAGAAAGCTTATGTATGCCCGGATTGCGGACAAATATACCATGAGCGCAAGAAGTTTAGGACACATTTTAAACTAAATCACACTGATGATAATTATGTCTGTTCTTGCTGCGGTATGAAATTCGTTACCAAAAAGAATCTAGAGGAACACAGAGTTTCTCATACCATGGAGAAACTCTTTCCCTGCACGGTTTGCTCCAAATCGTTTCCTAGGAAAAAGAATTTGATTCAACACATGTGGATACACATGGAGCATAAACGCTTTGAATGCAAACTGTGTAATAAAAAGTTTAATCAAAAAGTCAGTTGGAAGACTCATATGAAGTCGTACCATCCCGAGTTAGAGGGTATACAGGAAAAAAATAACGATAATAATCTGAAATTAGTGTTTTCTGTTTTATCAGAGTAATAAAAAAAATGTTATTATGTATGGATGTTATTTACTAGTTCCAAAGTATATAAATTAATGAGGGTTGTTTTGTTTTACTACCTAGTCGTTGTAATATAGGGCCAGTCTATCATTTCATTTATTATTTAACTTCAGATATACACATAGATAACGCAAGTATCAAAATCCGTATGAAAACCAAGCGTGCCATTTTTTGACTACCACTATGACGTCATAAGCACTATTTAGTTACTATACAAAATACACTACGTTTTGGTTCTTTAAATGTCTAGAATTAGGGTCTTGAGATGTAATGGTGTTACATTTTTGTTTTAACAAATTGGCATACTGCGAAAGTAACCTCGTTCAAGAATAAAAAGTATAAAATAAATAAAATACTAAAGCCGGACACGCGAAGTAGGTTCTCTTGCGTTATCTAGGTATATCTATATTTAACGTGTTTTTTGTAGGTTTATTTTTAAGTAATTGTTTTCTACGTATCCGCACTCTGCGTGGCGTAAGTTAATTTAGAGTACAATACTCCGTAATAATTAGAAATACTTGATACATACAGGTTGCATAAAAAAAAATGTATTTAAAGTGGCGAGATGAAAATTACAATAAGTTTATATGTAAGGAAATCGCTGGATAGATACTATAGAATTAAATTCGTTTTTCATGTCGGTTTAGTTATTTAGAGAATTTATTCCGGAGAACATGTGTGTAATACATTAATATTGCTAAAATACATTTAACATGTGTAATACTAGGTATAAACTTGCATATAATTAGAAATATCGGTGTTTAATTCAAGTCGTGAAATGCTTGTGGCGGCAGTAAGCCAGTAACTGATAGAAAGAATATGTTTATGTTGATTACTTTTATGCATTGAAGCAAAAAGTAAACTGAAAAAAACAAAACTATATCTATGAGGGCAGCATTGGTTTTCACTGGTCACCCGTGTAATAACGTACGAATGTCAAAACAGCATAAATATTTGATTACATGAATAAGAAAAATAGACAACTATAAGAGATGTACGCAACATTTACACACAGCCCGAGCACATTGTACTTCATATTAATCACCAGTAGTAACATGCTGAAGTCCAGTATTAATTACCGTAACGAACATACCACAACACAGGATAAGTGATTGGCCATTTCTTTTTGTTCTAGAACAAAATCCGATGTTCATCGCGAGACAGAACGCCAAATTGATGATAGAGTATACAACGGCTTACCCCTTCAAGTTACCAGAATCATCCATGGTTTGCGTATACTGCTGTGATAGTTTCCCAGATCCTGTAAGATTTAGAGAGCATATGGATTTAGACCATCAGGACTTTAAAGTACGGATGGCTTTCGTTCATGTCGCTGAGGCAGCGGTTAAAGTCGACTGCACTGAGCTAAAATGTAGAATCTGCTTCGATACTTTCCCTAATTTAGAACTAGCGGCAGAACATTTAGCCAAAAAACACAATAAGAATATTAATCCGACACATGATTTAGGAATGCACCCGTTTAAAATTTATAAGGATAAATACTCATGCGCGATTTGTTCTGAGAAATTTTCAACGCTACCGTTGTTGAGCAAACATACGCATTCACATTTCGTACAATACACCTGTGATTCTTGTGGCAAGTCTTACGCATCACTGACTTCGTTACACTGTCATCTCCGATACAGCTGTAGCACAGACTCGGATAAAAATAACAAGAACAAGTGCAGAAAATGTCAAAAAGTGTTCTTTTCGACATCAGAAAGAATGGATCATTTGGAGAAATCTCCAAAATGTCGACAGCACGTCTGTAATGTTTGCGGAGAGAGATTTATGACGTGGAATTTGAAGCAGAATCATCTTAAAGAGATGCATAATGTGCCTCGAAAAACATACAATTGCCCAGAATGTCATATGGTATTCAGTAAACGCGATGCCTTGCGGTTGCATTTCAAAACTACGCATACGAACGACTTCGTTGTATGTTCTTACTGCGAGAGAAGGTTCGACACGGACAGGAATTTAAAAAAGCATATCGTAATACATACGGGTGAGAGAAATTTCATATGCACAGTATGTTCGAAGGCTTTTCCGAGGAAGGCGACGTTAGGACAACACATGTGGATACATAGTGAAGTGAAAAAACATGAGTGTAAGATTTGTGATAAGACTTTCAACCAACGAGTAAGTTGGAGGACTCATATGAAAGCGAGGCATCCTGAAATACGTGTTTTTTAAACGATAATGCGAAATATTGAGTACAAAGTACGTTAAATAAAATGTTACGTTTTTCGGAGTCTTAGACCCTTCCAGTTTCTAAGGTTTTTTTCACTCTTATGCAAATTAGTTAAAAGTTTTTAGCAAAGCACAATGGGACTGTGTACCTATTAGCGAAATTAAGTAGCACTTTAACACAAAAAGTGACCAATGTCTCTTTTGTTCTAGAACAAAATCCGATGCACATCGCAAAAAGGAACGCCCAGACCGTTATACAATATACCACAGCGTATCCGTTTAGGCTACCGGAGAGTTCCATCGTTTGCGTTTACTGCTGTGAAAGTTTTGATGACCCTCCTCGCTTCAGGAAGCATATGGATGATGAACATGAGATTGTCAACGTTAGAGTCGCATTTTCTCACCTCCACGAGGGATACATAAAGGCAGACTGCACTGATCTACGCTGTAGGATATGCCTTGAAACCTTCAACAAAGTTGAAGATGCGGCAACCCACTTAAACTTAGTCCATAGTCAAACTATCGACTTCAATCACGATATAGGTCTCCAGCCTTTTAATATACAGACAGACAAGCTATCCTGCGCTGTGTGCCACGACAAGTCTTCGAACATTCGTAGTTTGAGTCGACATATCCAAAAACACTTCTTTCAATGCACTTGTGAGCTCTGCGGAAAATCTTTTGCGTCTTCAACCTCTTTGCAGAAACATCTAGAGTTCTCGTGCCCTTTTGTACCGAAAGAGCGGAGATGTAGGAAGTGTAAAGTTGTTTTGTATTCAACTGAAGATCAGAAGAAGCATTTCGAGATCTCCAGACAATGTCGGCAGCATCTATGCTCGGTTTGTGGTGATAGATTCAGTACTTGGAAGATCAAACGGTCTCACATGGAACAAGAACATGGGATACCTAAAAAAGTATACCCTTGCCCTGAATGCGGACTTGTTTTTAAGAAACCAAACAAATTCAGAGCTCATTTTAAAATTGTACATACGAATGAGCATTTTGATTGTCCGAGTTGTGATAGGAAGTTTGACACCAAGTATGTTTTAGATAGGCATATGGTTGTACATTCAAATGAGAGATTGTTTTCCTGCGATATTTGCTGTAAGTCGTTTCCGAGGAAGTCTACGTTAAGACAGCATATGTGGATACATAGTGAGGTGAAAAGGTTTGAGTGTGTTATTTGTGATAAACAATTTAATCAGAAAGTCAGTTGGAAGACGCATATGAAGTCTTATCATCCCGATTTAGGTACTTTTTAGGCTATATTGATGCATATACACATGCAAAATAAAAAACACAATTAAGGTACAACTCCAAAGGCAACGTAAAGCGGAAAGTTGCTATCAGCACAATATTAAGGCTTATGCCTTCTCCCAATCACGCTAAGGCCTTTTGGTTTCTAAAGTTAGGTAAATGTAGGAATCCATCCCACATGAGTTTTTTTTAGCTTAGCCTATATTGTCCCACTGCTGCACAAAAGCCTCCCCCGTAGCCTTCTACTCTACCCTGCGATTTCTCCAAAATCATGAGTTTTTATAAAAAAATATTATCCTTGGTGTAGAATGTATGAGTGTTTTACTCAAGTCTTTCAGTACTATACTACTGTTACATTGGTGTTATCTAAAAAATATTGTCAGTTATTTTTAAAGAGTGCATACTGGAATTTCGCAACGACGCATATAGCTATCAATCAAGGGGTTGGAATTATTTGTGTTGAATGTTTTATGTAAAAACGAACATACGTTTTTCTATCTGCTGTTTAGAAAAGTGTTTTACGTTATACTTACCTACCACTATAATATTATCTTTTATATTTTGTACCGTTAGAAAACGATGTACTTTCAGTTCGTTATAATGTTTATTTAGTCCTTATTTAAAGTGTTTTTGAAACGTGAAAGAAACTGTTTAATGAGTTTTGTGTAGACGGTACTATGTTTTTATTGGACAATTCCTGGTGTGTGGCCAACAGGGATATTTAAAAAAAGTCATGTCACTGTCCATATGACTGGTGTCACTACAATTAACATCTGCATCGGTACCTACCCAAAATCAGTTTCGCTCGACAATTATGATTTTACCTTGTGCAAATGCAAATCCATCCACCCAAAAACGCTTTAGATAAACAATAGTACTCTACTACAAAATATCTGTTAAATCTTTGCATAGTCTAAATAATTAAGAATATTATTAATATGTTGGTATATTTCGTTACTTGTTTTGTAATATTTTGTAGGTTAGGTATAAAGTATTTAATAAATTGATTACTATTTGATGTTTGCTTCTTATTATTCAAGAAAATCCTTAAAATACCTTCATCAAAATAGGATACACACATCTCGGGAGTCGGGAGGCGCATTTAGGAGTAGATCATTATGATTGAAGATTTTAGGCATATGGCATGAGATCTCCGAAAACAAATACCCTTTACCAAAATGATAAAATATGGGTACCATACAATCCTTTCGGATCGTACAGGGTTTTTTAACAAATGACAAAAAAAAATACATATAAATATAATTATTTACGAACTGGAGAAATGAGGAGATTAGAAAGTTTCCGTTGTGTTATTTTCTGCTCTTTTTCTAGCTTCGCTCTCATCATGGGGACTCAACTCGAACAAATTATAATTAGTCTTGAAAAAGACACAATAGATGGCAGCATAGGTAGCAGTAATGAAATTAACAATCGCTTAAATGCGTTAAACGGTAGATTTCGGCCGAAATAAGATTTGCAAAAATCAAAAGTTCCATGTTTAACGCTTATTTATCTATTTACACTCATTTATCACGTTATTTCAACAAAAAAGGTTAAAGGAGGACTTTTACTTCAATTCGTACTATATATTCGATCTGTAAATCATTTTCTCTAGAGCTGTTTGCAATAGATGGCGTTTTACTCAATTTGCCACATACAATAATCGTACCTGTCGTATAATTTTAATGAAATTTAAACATTAAAAAGCATATGTATTACTGTTTATAGAAATATAACACATCTTTTAACATTTCTAATTAACTCCAGTCTGTGGCAATTAGTGCGACGCTGGTGCTGCCATCTGTTGAAATAATGGAGGAAAGAAAATAAAACGAGCAATAAGATGACTTAGGGAGGTGTCATTTCTTTGTATGGGATTGGGTATCTGTACGAAGTATTATAATATCTGTGCTCTCATGGACTTTGGAAGTTATCTCACAGGAACGTCCCGAAATAAACTCTTATCCATTCCAATCAAAGATCTATCCGTATCTCAAACTTTATCGAAACCCATACCATTATTCAGGCGTGACAAAAACACAAACGAACTCACATTTTATTATAAGTTAGGATTTAAGTATCTTTACGCATTTACCAAGCGCACACCAAAAATATGACCAAAGACATTTGTCTGTTCTAGACGTGATGCGTCCGTTGTCCATCGCGCGACGGAATGCAGAAACTATCGTCCTGAACACCACCGTTTACCCCTTCCGACTGCCGGACACTGCCCTAATGTGCGTATATTGTGGAGAAAGTTACACCGACGCCACACCATTCAGACAACATATGAAGAAGGAACACTTCAACTTCAAAGTCAAAACCGCATTCGCGCATATCTCATACGAAAGCTACCTTAAAATTGACATCACTGAAATGACCTGCAGGATTTGCTTTGAGACCTTCGCGAGGCTTGAGGAAATCGCACGGCATTTGAACGAGAGACATACCGCCAAAATCAACTTTGATTTCCAATTAGGACTCCATCCTTATAAATTCGCACAAGATAAACTTATGTGCGGTATTTGTGATCTGAACTTCCCCTGTATGAGACAGGTTAGTCGTCACATGACTTCTCACTACCAGAACTTTACGTGTGAAAATTGTGGGAAGTCCTACACGACAAATAGCTCTTTGCAGCAGCATATTCGGTTCTCACACATAGCAGCCGATAGAATATGCAGGAAATGTAAGGAAACATTCAGTTCTCTAACAGCAAAGAGGGAGCATATAACCAAATCTCCAAAATGTTGGATGTATCAATGCTTAACGTGTTTCGAAAGATTCATGACATGGCCCGCTAAAGAACAGCATTTAGTCGACGCTCATGGGCAATCCAAAAAGTCCTACTCTTGTTCCGAATGCAGTCTTACGTTCACGACTAGAAACGCATATAGAGGACATTTTAATACGACTCACGCAGAAATTAACTTCCCTTGTACTTACTGCGGACGAAAATTTGCGTCTAAAAGATATTTGGAACAGCACAATCTGGTCCATACGGGAGAAAAAGCTTTCCAGTGCAATGTGTGCTCTAAGTATTTTCCCAGAAAGAAGAATCTTACTCAGCACATGTGGGTGCATAGTGACTTTAAAAGGTTTGAATGCAGTGCGTGTAAAAAGCAGTTCAATCAAGGACATAGTTTTAAGGCGCATATGAAGGGACATCATCCGGAGCTACCCGAAGAAAAGTGGCAATGTTAGGTGTGGGGCGTAAACGCCTATTCTAAAGTTCAATTTACAATGCAGCGTAACGGCAAGTTATGCACGACCCACTACCTAGGTCGTTCGATTTCCGAAGAGTCGTCGTACATTTTGCAAGAACTCTAATTCCTTTTGAAAATCCATCATACATATACATATTAGGTAGGGAATCTGTTTACCCGACTGCGGCGAAGCCCAAAAGGAGGGTTATTACATAGACTAAATCACTCTTTTATAGACCTTTTATTGTACATATTTACATTACCTTTGCGTCCTTGCATCTCCAATCAAAGTTTTAGTTTTATTGACAGCCGCTTTATTAGGTCTTTACCTATGTAATTGCAGATTCTATAACCGGCATTTTCAGATTTAATTATCTGTGGATTGGCGCGTAATTCGAAATTCAAGTAAATTTTATTCGAAAGACGTGTTAATTTAATTTCAAATTCAGTCATTTGTTTTTTGATAGTTTTTTGTTTTTGTGACATTGTGGTAGTTTTTGGCGCCATGGATAAACTGCAAATTCGTACAATTTTTGAATATGAGTTCATACGTGGAAATACCGCTGCGCAAACAACACGAAACATTAACGACGTGTACGGGCTTAACACTGCTTGCATAAACACGGTCCATTACTGGTTCAATCGTTTTCAATTTGGAAATTTTGAGTCGAAGAACGAGCCTCGCGGTTGGCCGGTAAACATTGTCGACAACGACGAATTGAAGGCGATAGTGGAAGCGGATCCAACTCAATCTAAGGCTGAGCTTACTGCAAGCCTTGGAGTTAGTGTCAAAACAACATTGAGGCACTTGCGTCAAATTGGAAAGATAAAAAAGCTAGATAAGTGCGTGCCACGCGAACTAAGCGACCAACAGCGAGATTTACGCGTCGAAGCATGGATAGCACTACTGAATCGGCATAGAAACGATGAAATTCTTATCAAATTGTTTTCTGCGATGAAAAGTGGATCCTGTACGACAACCTTCGTTCGTCTCAGTGGGTGGACCCGGGTACATCACTTAATCAGTGCGCTACAAAAAAGATTACTCATAGGAAGATGATGGTAACTGTCTGGTGGACCAGTGCCGGACTTGTACACCACAGCTTCTTACCGAATGTCACAACAGTGACGGCAGATGTCTATTGCAAAGAATTGCAAACAATGATGGAGAAGCTCGCAATTCAACAACCAAGACTAGTCAATCGTTCTTCCCCATTGCTTCTCCACGACAACGCGCGAGCTCACACTTCACGAAAGACCATCGCAAAGCTACAAGAGTTACAGCTGGAAGCTCTCCGTCACCCACCGTACTCACCGGACCTTGCCCCAACAGATTTCTACTTTTTTCAAAATTTAGACATTTTTTTAAGTGGTAAAAAATTCGACACCCGTGAGGCAGTACAAAACGCTTTCGCTGACTTCATCGCCTCCCGTCCGGCAGACTTCTACAGTAAAGGGATAAACAAACTGCCATCAAAATGGCAAAATTGTATAGATCATTTGGGCCAGTACTTTGATTCGCTGAAATAAAAAAAATACCAAAATTTTTATATTTTAAAATTCTCATACAAATCGTCAATTTCATAGGTAAAGACCTAATATTATTATGAGCCTGATGTGTCCAACAGCCCTCTCCATTTATCTCGGCCTCTAGCTGTTTGGGCCCAATCCTTTTAGCTGAGTTGGGCTCTATGTAAGATGCTGATATTCAGCTGTTTCCGGTTAGACTGGAAGCAGATCCCAATTTGCTTAGTTGGGGAAAAGTTAAGCTGAATTTTTATAATATCAACAATTTAACAAACAGTTTTACAAAATCACCCCATCTTCCTTTGTATAAATGATCCTTTACGAACTGTTTTTTACAAAGTTTTACAAATTGTCATTACCTTGTCGAACGAATCGAGATGTTTTTTTTATATTTTGTCGTTTAATATATCTCGTTTATTATGTCAATTGTTGTTTTGTTTTAAAATATTAAACTTGACATGGTCTTGATTTGTTGTTTTTGTTATACCTGTACCTGGCCACGGTATTTAAAAAAAAAATGATATTTAATTGTGTGAGTAATTGTGTAAGTAACGTAACAGTTCACTTGGCAGTTGACATGAACTAGGTTCATACTGAAACGACACGATTGTAGTTATAGCAACTGCGAAGAAAAAACATTTTTAAAACCAAGCTTTTACACATAGATTTGACATCATTTTTTTTTTCGCGTTCGTCTTAGCTAATACTTTTAATTGATACCAATATCATGGGGTTGCATAGAAAATAACCAACCCGCCATCTATGGGAGTCCGCCATAATGAATTTAAAATACACTTAGCTTACTATGCATTATAACTCAAACTAAAAGTCTATGCAAAATCTCAGCTCAATCGACTGGAGATAACTGTAATAAAATTTAGTTGTAAGAATTGAACTAAACAAACATACAAGGAACAAATTAAATAAATTGCTTAGAGCAAGTCGCGATGCAATTTACGATGTCAATCACTATTTCCTGTCTAGTCGAGTCGCTATCGCAAGTTGTTTCGCCCAAGGTCGTAAACAGGCGTTTCACAGATACGCGTATGACAGCAGTACTTTCACATAAAATATATTTACACAAAAAATATTTACCAAAGATTTTTTTCTTCATTATTGATTGAACCATTTTTTATTACCACGTTATTGTGAAAAGAAAAAAGTGAGCCGTCCAGTCACTGCGATATTTTCTTTTTGTTTCTAGAACCACATTTATGGGCGAAAGAGAACGCGGAGATTGTCTTGCGATACTCGACCGTATACCCATTCAGATTGCGAGGGAAATCCATCACTTGCGTGTACTGCTGCGAAGGGTATGATGATCCCACGCATTTCAGAAGGCACATCGATGTCCAGCACAAGCAATTCACAGTCGCTACAGCCTTCCACCACATGAGTACCCTCAAAGAATATCTCAAATGCGATATCACCAACTTAAAATGCAGACTGTGTTTCCAAGCCTGTGAAAAAATCGATGATTTCACTGAACATTTTAAGACTAAGCATGTAAAAACACATGGAGATGTGGTGAAGAAACTAAAGCTTGAATATGATGTAGGGTTACAGCCTTACAGATTGGAGAATAATAACTATTGTTGCTATCATTGTGGCAAGAAAATGCCAACTTTAATCAAACTCTGTAGGCACACTATAGTACATTACCAGCGATACACTTGCGATACATGTGGACGCAACTACCTATCCCTCGAAGCCTTGAGATACCACATCAAATGCATCCATGAAGTTACTAAGCACCTCTGCAGGAAATGCTGGACAGAATTCCCTACTTTACTGATGAAAAAAGCACATATTAGGGAATCCAAGCAATGTTGGACTTTCTGCTGCATTATATGCGGGGAGAGGTTCCAATCCTGGGAGCAAAAGCAGAAGCACTTACAATCTGAACATGGCTACGAGAAAATAGTCTATGACTGTCCCGACTGTGAGGAAAAATTTACTTCTAGAAAGTACTTTTATACTCATTATAAACTCGCTCACACTGATGATGGCTTTCAATGTGCTTGTTGTGGTCTCAAATTTAACACCCAGAAACGTTTAGAAGATCATTCGTTAGGACATACTGGTGAGAAGCAGTTTACGTGTACGATTTGCGCGAAGAGTTTTTTGAGGATGAAGAGTCTGAACCAGCATATGTGGATACATAGCGAAAATAAGAGATTCGTGTGTCTTCTCTGCGATAAACAGTTTGCACAGAAAGTTAGCTTGAAAACTCATATGAGGACTACCCATCCTGATATTTCTATTGATGTTTAAGGCTGTTGCAGATTTCGCCGCTTCCAAGCGCGACACATGAGGTACTGGTTTCGATTTCCAGCTCGGTTTCTCAGTAGCAGCCAGTGAGTCTGGACTTGTATCCAATTGATGACTATAGACCCGTCCCCTATTACATGGGACTAAATTGGCGAAATGTGGGTGATCTTATAGGTACACCTCCGCCTAACCCTTGGGGGATTACAGCCGTGATGTTATGTTTTATGAACAGGAGGGCCGCACCCTTTTTAACCGACTGCCAAGGAAGGGTTATGTTTTTTTGTATTTAAATGCGCTGTTCCTAATGTGGCTGTTATGTATCTTAAATGTTGTTTTCAATGTTAGTTAATCGACTAGATATAAAATAAAACTTTGTAAACTAAACTACATGCGTTCTTTTTGTTGTATTCCTAACTTCTACCACGCCATAGGGACCCATAAGGCAAGTCAAAAAGGTACATATCAATTAGACTTAGTTTCTGGTCATGTTAGTTCGGTGTTTTTAAATTAATTACTACAGTACTTTGACAGTTATTTTACTTCAGAGAGCAACAGTCCAATAGCTACCTTATTTTGACTGGTGTAAAAATCAATGTAATTTTAACAGACAAACACATCAGAAACCCAATTGTATTGGAAAAACAAAAACTGCCAAAAACATAGTGATCTTTAATCGATGTGATTTTGGCAGTGACGCGAATTCAGAGATAGACTAAGTGTGAAGAGACCAAAGCAAATAGTATGATAGTATCTCTACGGTACAACACTGACCAATTTCTTTTTTGTTTTTAGGGACCACATTGGAAATTCATGGACGTAGTGAGACTGAGACTGAAACAAAAAAGAAAATTGTCCTTGTTTACCAGACGCCCCAGCGGCGAAACGCTGAAATCATACTAACTTATTCCACCGCGTACCCTTTTAAAACTCGTTTTAGTCAAATACTATGCTCATACTGCCACGAGGAATTTAACACTCTCACAGATCTCAGATATCATATGAAAACAGAACATATAAACTCGGGTTTCAAAAACGTTTTCTACAGAGCAAGGGATAATTTAATCAAAATCGATATCACTAATCTAGAATGTAAAATTTGCTCAGAAGAAATCCAAGATGTCGACGGACTTATGAACCATTTATATAGACAACATAATAAGCCTGTAAAATTCAATGCCCGATATGGCGTTTTACCTTATAAGCAGAATTCTGATAACCATTGGACTTGTGTTTACTGTAACAAAATCTTCATTTCTTTCATAGCATTCAATCGACACATTGTTACCCATTTCATGAATTACACTTGTGATAAATGCGGCACGACCTTCGTATCTGATTACGCTTTAAAAGACCATCATCGACAAGTCAAGTGCTTCCGAACAGCTTATAAAGCTAGAAATGGTCGAGTCTTAAAACCTAGGTCTAATGCCGAAATTATTCTACAATGTTCCACAGCTAGTCCTTTCAGAACATGGAAAAGTAACTTCAATTGTGTTTTCTGTAGAGTCCAAAGTAACGATCCGAGCGGTCTTCGTATGCATGTCGTCACAATTCATGCGAATTACGACGTTAAAGCTGCCTTTTACAAGAAATTAGGGAAAGATTTCCTCAACGTTGATATCACAGATCTCCAATGTAAACTCTGCTTCATGCCTATAGACTCCTTCGACAATTTAATTTATCATTTAAAGAACGATCACCAGCAACCGATAAACAGTGATGCGCAGATAGGAGTACTACCTTTTAGACTGAACGATGGGTCGATATGGAAATGCACGATATGTCCTAATGAATTCAAAGATTTCGTCTCTTTAAAGAAACATACGTCAGAACACTTCCAAAACTACGTTTGTGATACTTGCGGTGAGGGTTTCATCACTGAATCTGCTATGATAGCACACACTAAAATACCACACGAGAATAAATATAACTGCAGTCGATGTATAGCCACATTCTCTTCGCTAGATGAAAGAAACATTCATGTGAAAACACAGCATACATCACTACCATACGTCTGTGTCTATTGCAAAGATAAACCACGCTTCGCAAACTGGGAGGTTCGCAAAAAACATTTGATGGCGGTCCATAATTATAAAACAGGAGCAGATAAATACGATTGCACGACGTGTCAAAAGTCTTTCAAGACGAGATCGGGGAAGTACAACCATATGGCAAGAGTGCATCGGATTAAAAAGGACACTGAGCTCAGCTATCCGTGTCCAAGTTGTCCCAAGGCTTTTACGACTAAACTGTTTTTGGATAAACATGTGGCTAAAAAGCATTTTGATGTTTGAAGTTTCTAAGGTAGTTTTCTTCATTGATTTACGAATATTTTGATTCTTCTTTATGCGTTAAAATTGGCTCAAATGTGTGACCAGTATATAGCTATCTGCATAGCTCTATCGTTGGAATCTTTTAATTCCTGGAAGGTGCAGATGGTTGTGCCAGATAGGCAATGACGTGGGGCATATTCTGCATATTAACACTGTTAGGTGTGGGTCGGGGATCCTTTGGACATATTAATTATTTCTACAGAGCGGCCAAAATCTAGCCGAAATTGGTTAAGAGATTACAAACAACATTTAATGAATACAGGAGTAGTACTTGCGAAGATAACACTATTAAACTTAATAGATTTCTACGAGTAAATAACTAATCGATGTTCGCCAGGATGCCATTCTCCCCCGAAGACAAGAAGCTGTACTAAAATATAATAATGATGAAAATTCTTTTCTTTTTTAGGGTCCACAAAGGAAATTGACGGACTAAATCAGAACGAAAGTAAACCAAAACAAAGATTGTTTGAACGGTCCGTTGGACAGAACCCGCAAAGGCAAAACGCTGTTCTTGTCCTAAAGCACTCGACAGCGTTTCCTTTTAAGACTCGGTTCAATAGGATTGTCTGTTCTTACTGCCATGATGAATTTGAGCCAATGGCTGCCTTAAGGGATCATATGAAAGCTGAGCATTCCAATGCTGACTACAACAGCGCTTTCTATAAAGTCTACGATGCTCTAAAAGTCGAAATTACTGATCTAAAGTGCACTATGTGCTCTCAAGAACTTCCGAATATAGACACTTTTATGACACACATTTCTCGCGACCATAAAATTAAAGTCAACTTTGACGTACCTTTCGGGGTACTGCCTTATAGACAAGGGCCATCAGGGAGGTGGACATGTCTAGAATGTGACAAAACCTTTCCCAAATTCTCTCAAATCAACGTACATTTACGAACGCACATGAAGATTTTTACTTGCGAAAAGTGTGGAGCGACATTTTTGTCAGATCATGGTCTGAGACAGCACGAACGAAACTTTAAATGCTACAAGTCTTCTTACAATCCTCGGTTTGGAAAAGCGTTGAAATATAAAAGTAACACTGAGATTATATTAGAATGTTCTACGGCTTGTCCTTTCCGGACTTGGGGACAGAATTTCAACTGCGTTTTCTGTCGAGTCCAATCTAACGATCCGATCGGTTTGAGAGCTCATATGGCTTCTCGTCACGCGAATTTTGATATACAGCTAGTCTTCAGTAGGAAAATACGAAAAGAGTTCTTAAAGATCGATATAACAGATTTGCAATGCAAACTGTGTTTTATACCCATAGACACTTTAGATGAGTTAATGATACATTTGAAAAACGACCATAAACAGCCTTTAAACGCGGATGTACAACCAGGGGTCCTTCCGTTTAAACTGAACGATGGTTCGAACTGGAAGTGTGCTATATGCAAGATACAGTTCTCAGACTTCATATCTTTAAAGAAGCACACATCAGAACATTATCAGAACTATGTTTGTGATACTTGCGGAGAAGGCTTTATCACAGAATCAGCTTTGAAAGCTCATACAAAGATCCCTCACGATAACAAGTACACTTGCACCCGTTGCGTCGCTACTTTTATTACTTTAGAAGAACGAAACATCCATATAAAAACTCAACACACAACGCTACCTTACATGTGTGTATACTGCAAAGAAAAGCCTAGATTTGCGACCTGGGAGCTCCGAAAACGCCATCTCATGGAGTTCCACAATTATAAGCCTGGAGCTGAAATGTATGAGTGTACGACTTGCCATATGACTTTCAAGACACGGTCGCAGAAATACCATCATAACGTGAAAGCCCATCGGACGAAGAAAGAGACGGAATACAGCTATCCTTGTGGGAGTTGTTCTAGAGCGTTCGCTTCTAAACTGTCTTTGGATAAGCATATCGCGAAAAAGCATTTCCATGTATGATATTACTAGAGTCTTAAAATTCGTCGAGGAAATCAGCATGCCTGAGATGTTTCTCGACGGGCTTGTAAAGCCAAGTCAGAAGCCCATCGTCGGTATAAATCTCTGATAGTCACTCATCATCATCATTTCAGCCAAAAGACGTCCACTGCTGGACATAGGCCTCCCCCAGGCGTCGCCACATTGACCGGTCCCGTGCGTCTCTCATCCAGCGGGTTCCTGCAACCTTGACCAGGTCATCGGTCCACCTGGTGGGAGGCCTTCCAACGCAACGTCTTCCGGTTCGCGGTCGCCATTCCAGAACTTTTCGGCCCCATCGGCCATCCGTTCTGCGAGCAATGTGCCCTGCCCATTGCCACTTAAGTCTGGCGATTCTTCGGGCTACGTCGGTAACCTTGGTTCTCATGCGGACAGTGGCGTGCGCTCTATTAAGGCTCTTAGGCTTAGCCTACCTTACCAACTGAGCATTTCTTATAACTAATTAACCATGTAATAAAATAACACCATGTACAAAATAATAATAAAAAAGTTCAAACTCCTGTTAAAATACTTAGAGCAATTTTTCGCGTACGAATCTTATATTTACAGGCTTGCTTAGGCTAGCATTCGAGTGGCCTAAAACCCATTCATAATTTTACGCACACAGCGTCACATCGGTGAATGATCGGTGCATATTTTCGTGTATATGAACCGCACACATGCATGTCAACTCCTGCCAGTGGAGCTGGCCTGTGATTGGCTGCAACAACACAAGGCTACGATTGGATGCGTCATGCGTGCCATCTTCAGCCCGCGAACTCCGGCGCGAAGTTCAAATTTGTTTTTTTTTAACGTTTTTTGCAATTTGCAGGCCAGTGCTAGCTTGAATACTGACCACATACGTCTTACAGCCGCGAATCATATTTTATTAATCAACATACAACCTAGCACTGGCCTGCAAATTGCAAAAATGTAAGGAAATTAAGAAATTTGAATTTCGCGCTTTTGCGGTCTTCGCTCTTCCGTCCACAGATAGAGTGCAGCACTGACAACACATTTCATTGATTGATTTCGTATCTATAATCCTGCAAATTTTTGTTGACAGCTGTTGTGAACAAACTCGATATGAAAATGATGCAATTTTATTTGGTAGTATTTTTCTATCGGCAAATTAGAAATTATATTTTACGGAGGAAGCCATTATTTCATTGTTGTGACAAGCAATTTAAAGCGCGATTTGTTTTGAAACCGAAAACGTACAGATATTGTCAGTTATTAGATACCAATCATTATTAACAGTAGTGTAAATATTAGCTTTGTTGTGTATTCTTTGTTTATTCACTTAGCAAATAATAACAATCGTAGGTATTTACTTGTGAAGTTTGTGTTGATAATGTGTGTTTGCTAGATGTTAAAGGTAATAAGTTTTCTCAATTATCGTCTAAGTACCTAATGATAAGGTGCAAGTTGTATCTAAAGGTAGATCTGTGTGCAGGCCGCTTCGGATTATTATCTTGCAAGTGACGTGTTTTGTACTTTTGTTACTATCACCCACTCACTTGGATGAGATTTTTGAGGTGGCCGAATCTTTCTTCTGTTTTTGCATCAATAAAAAATCAACTCAAACCTTGAATAATGTGGTGAGTTTTTGAATTGTATCCTTACATAGTATAAAACAAAGTCGCTATTTTTGTCTGTTTGTTTGTCTGTATGCTTAAATCTTTAAAACTACGCAACGGATTTTGATGCGGTTTTTTTTATTATATAGAGTGATTCAAGAGGAAGGTTTTAGTATATAATTTGAACGACATCCACGCGGGTGAAGCCGCGGGCATCAGCTAGTTTAGGTATAAAATTTACAGGCTTATTTTCAAATGTTATAAATGTGACAATTTTTTTTTTTTGCTGTCAATATTTCGTAGCCTACCCACCGTGGCGGACCACTGCACGCCACTGCATGCGGATGTCCTCATTTCTGATTCGATCACGCAAGGAAACTCCGAGCATAGCCCTCTCCATTGCCCTTTGGGTGACTTTGAGCTTTCTGATAAGGCCCATTGTGAGCGACCACGTTTCGGTGTCACTAACCACACGATAAAGAAAGTAGATAAATAGATTCTTCCATTGAGCAATAAGCTCGGTCATTGTTACGTGGGACTTAAATATTATTGGGGAAAGGTGGTTGTAACTTGTATGTACTGGTGGTAAACGTTACCTACGTTTACCACCGTTTACCTACGTTTCGGGAATTACAGACTTGATTTTACGAGTATGATATGTTCCGGATTTTATCAATAAAGCTGCAAACATAGCGTTTTATGAAATTAACAACACTTGAAAGAAAGCAAGTGGTTGGTAAAATCCCCCCTTAATACTCTTTTACAATTTTAATCGAATATTTTGACTGATTTTTATTCTTATTGAGATTCTTTTATGTCTCCAACGGTTGTATTTCTTTTGATGCAATATTTACAATACGATAGTTTTATTTACTAATGAGATGAGATGACGAGTAATAGAGGAATATGAAAAGGGCAAGATAATCATCATCATCAGCCTATAATGTTCCCACTGCTGGGACTCAGGCCTCCTCTCTAGGAGAGGGATGGGCTATAATCCACCACGCGGCCCAGTGTGGATTGGCAGATGTCACATGTCTTCGAATTTTTGGTTCTAAGACATACCGGTTTCCTCACGATGTTTTCCTTCACCGTTTTGAGAGCAGCGGTGATGAAATAAATTACACAAAGTAATGCGCCTGCCTGGGTTCGAACCCACGACCTACTGTGGGCCGACACCACTGGGCCACCGCCACCGCTGCACACCGCTGCAAGATAATGATGATTATTTATTTATGAAAGGCTAGCGTTATCGGCAATGCCTCATTAAATCATTTTATATCAAAATCACATTACTATGGATCAAAACTGGTTACAGTATTCATACCTACGATTTTTGGAAGAAAATAAACAAACATTCCCACAGCGTAATTAGGCTATAATGTTCCCACTGCTGGGACACAGGCCTCCTCACATCATGAGGGAGTGGGATGTAATCTTCCAGTGCAAGTCGACAGATTTACCAATCGAAGATAATATCAGACTCCAAGAAATTGATACCTAGAAGTACTCGTATACATACAAGAAATGGTTATAAAACTAACACTGTGTTGCATTTTGAACTACGGTAGATGGCGTTAGTGTAAGTACTTAATGTCCAGTTTTGAGGGTAGTATCGCTAGCGTAACACGCCATCTTTCGGTAATGTGAGTAAACTATAAGATCTCATAAAAAACGGTTGTATTCAAAAGTGTGAAACGCAACGAAAATTATATTGAAAGATTCTCTCTACAATGCAATAATGTTTTATTAGCTCAATTATAGAGATGTGAAGAATTATGCTGAAAATGGCTAAAATAACTAAGAAGTTTTGTGGTACTGGATCGTTCTATGAGTGAGACATGTTTGTTTACAAAATGTATAGCTTCTCGTGGCTCGGAGTATAGTTAACTGTCTTTATGTCTTCCTAAATCCATTCCACCGTCTATTTCTCAGCGAATATTTTTTATATGTAACCTTATTAACCTTATAAAACACATTATTCTTCCAAAAAAAATCTTATACAATTTTACTATACATCAATCATCCATAATATCTTTCAAAAATGTAAATCCATTTTCAGCATAATTCTCAAATGTATTCTAGATATTACGTAGTGAGTACGTATGTAATTTATTTTAATGTTATTATAACTAAGGAAATATAAGACGTAAGCAATAAGTCCAATAAAGAGATTATAGTTTATATTGTTTTTGTTTATTTGTCATGTTGCAAAAAATGCGGTCTCTGAAGTCTTTTTTATTTTGAAGTCAGCTGACTTTAAAATCAGGGACAACATTTTTGCCTGCTTGACACTTACCTTCCTTGCTAAAACAATATTTCTTTTATTGCTAAAACAACTTGGGAGACTGGGACCCCAAAAAACATGGAATAAGGGCAGGAAGATCCCGTCGGGGCCGTGGATTATCGAAAGGTTAACGCGGCTCCGACACAAGGGCGTAGAAGGAACATGGGTTCGGTTTTTAGTCAGTAGAAGTCTGACACTCCCCAAAAAAAAAAGGTGCAGGAAGATGATAGTTTTATTTTTATTTAAATAAAACATTACTTATTCGAACATGCAATGAACCAGTCATCTAGGCAATCTTCAGAACTAATGAACCTATTCTACATTATTTTTCACGGGCAGTAAGCTACATTATTCGTGGATGCTTTAGGCTATAAATTATATTATCATGCATATTAACCGCGCTATATTTTTGTGAATGAAGTCGCGAAGTAAGTTCATCATCAGCCTATAATGTTCCTTCTGCTGGGACTGGACAGGCCTCCTCTCTAGGAGAGGAGATGGGCTATAAATCACCACGCGGGCCCGGTGCCTGTAGCCAATCAGAATCGGAAAATAAAATAATGCTAAGCGAAGAAGATTGGAGAAATGATGGCCACAGAAACGTAATGAAGAAATCTGACGAAAGCTTTTCTATTTTTTTAGGACAACGCTGTGAATCAAACGATGGTGATTACGAATTAGAAAAGATACCCAAGCCGAAGTATATAAGAAGTGCTAGAGCGGAAGCCAGGATTATCACCAAGAGTAATGCTTCAGCCATTTTAGAATGCTGGTCACTCCTGCCTTTTAGATGGAAGAAGAACCGATTCAAATGCGCCTACTGCGAAGAGAACTTTACTGAATGCACCGAACTTAGAGACCATGTTCGTATCTGCTCCACAAGTCACAGCATCAAAGATATTTATAGCAAATTCAAAGAAATGCCTTTAATCAACGTGGATATTACTAACGCAGTTTGCTCCCTATGTTCTTTGCCTCTTACAAACGCCACTCAAATTCGAGAACATGTAATTCAACACGGTTTGGATTTCAACCCGTATCACCCTGACGGAATACTACCATTTTGTCTCGACAAACAGTCTTGGCAATGTGTGATATGCCCGGAAAAATTCAACAACTTCCTAAAACTCTATGAGCATATGAATATACATTATCAGCACTATATTTGCGCGACTTGTGGTAAAGGATTCATGACTGCTCCGAGATTGAGGAAACATTTAGAAGTTCATGTATCTGGATCATTCCCGTGCAATAAATGCGGCAGGATCTTTATAATGAGAGCAGCAAGGGATTCACATAAGGCTTCTGTACATCCTAAAGCTCCAAGATACGAATGCCCCCACTGCAATATCAGATTCGACAATTATTACGAAAGAATTGATCATATGAAGAACGCACACAGCGAGAGAGAGGTGTTCTATAACTGTGCCCATTGCGAGATGTCTTTTAAAACTAGTGGAAAACGCGCTATTCACGTGCGAACAGTCCATTTTCCACCACTTTTGAAATACTGTTGCAGTTATTGCGAGTGGCAATTCAGGACCAACTATGAGTTAAAAAGACACATGGTTCGACATACAGGGGAAAAGAAATTCCATTGCTCAGTATGTGGAAAGTCTTTTCCGAGGAATAGAGCGTTGACTTCGCATCTAAAAACTCACCAAGATGTGAATGGAAAATGGCGGGGGCCAGTGTTCAAGCAGAGAATGCAAAAATTGCCATCGATTAATGCGCATGATTTGGCTGATTTAGTTCCTACTGATATAAAGATACAACTCACTAACTAGATTTCTTATGTGGCAGTGGGCAGGACATATTGCTCGCAAATCGGACAGCCGATGGGGCTGGAAAATTCTGAAGTGGCAATCGCGAACCGGAAGACGATACGTTGGAAGGCCTCCCACTAGGTTAACCGATGAAGTTTTGCTAAGATCCGCTGGATGCGAGACGCACGGGACCGGTCAATATGGTGACACTTAGGGGAGGTCTATGTCTAGGAGTGAACGTCTTTCGAGATTTAGTATAGAGTGCTACTTGAATATTTTAGTGATGTTAATAAAAGTAAATCTTTTATGATGATTTGGAAGTGCGCCAAAAGTTCCTTGTATACCTATAGATGTAGGTACTTACAGTATCTATTTCCAGTATTTTTTAAAAATATACCTTTTAAATTGAATTCTATGGTTATTTTCTTTGTGTCTATGATTCACGAACACGAACCATATAAGTTAAAGACATTTGACCTTATCACAAATTAAGCTATATCGTCATTTATTATCATACTGAATAACACCAAGACGTCTCGGCCTGATTGCTGCATACCTGTCGCAGCCACGCTGTCGCGGCAATTCCGTGCTCTGCGAACAGATCAACAACAACATAGGCGTATAAGTGAAATGGGGCATAACATTTTATCAAAAGTATTTCTGCAGGCAATGACCTAGTATAACTTTGTCTAAATACGTTAAACTGCGACTTAAATATCGGTCATTACAAAGTCTGCAGTCTACGAGGACTCAGGGCAGCACTAAATACTACAACTCGACCAAAACTTAGTTCAGAACACCTACCTTATAAGAACTTAACCGAGTATAATGTATTATTTTAGCACTAAATGCATGATCCGGGGACCTGGTACTTCAAAAATCTAACGAAATAACGTAGTGTTTCTTGCTTTTAGGTTCCGCTAACGAAACGGTCTCCAATCTAGGAGTTAGACGAATTAGGAAGTTGAAAGAAAACGTAAGCGATCGACAAATGCGCAGACGACGACGCGCGATCAACCAGCTCCCCGAAGAATCAGAGAAACGAATCTCCAAAACCATGATGCGTCGAAACGCCATGATACTTCTAGAATGTTCCACAGCCTGGGCCTTTAGATGGT
The DNA here is from genome assembly GCA_949775195.1 of Diarsia dahlii. Classification (NCBI taxonomy): domain Eukaryota; kingdom Metazoa; phylum Arthropoda; class Insecta; order Lepidoptera; family Noctuidae; genus Diarsia; species Diarsia dahlii. Next base: position 8,107,143 of record OX459217.1, on the reverse strand, counting down.
TCCATTGCGCTTTTTATTGTTCTTACTGCGACGCTAAATTCGTCGATGTACCCTTGCTCCGCTCACATATTAAAGCTTATCATCTAAACGAGTTACCAACTGAAAGAATCTTCTCGAAGTTAAAAGAAAATAACATGGTGAAAGTAGATGTAGCTGAACTTAGTTGTAGGTTGTGTAGTAGGATTCTCAATAGCATTGACGCTTTAAAAGGGATCATTCCCACTAGTTCTACTGCACAGTTCTACGATAGAACTAGTGGGAACTTTTTTTAAATATTTTTCCCACTAGTTCTACGATTCAAGGTGGTACGAAATCGTAGAACTAATGGGAACGAAAAGTCAATGAATTTTTTCGTTCCCACTAGTTCTACGCTATAAGGGTGTTACAAAATCGTAAAACCAGCGGAACTCAAGTTTCTCATTCGTTCTATCACACAGTTTAGGGTACAACTACGGTCCAAACTACCAGGAGTATAGAAGTAGGAAGGCGGTATTAGAATCTTTGAATCAAATCTAAATTATTTCTTTCTAATACCATGCACTTTTTTTTTTGTTGGAGATAGTATACCAGGATAGGAAAGTCCGACAAAGTACCAGGAGAATAGAAGTAGGCAGGAGGTATTTAAAACATATTTTTTGTAGATGAAACAAAAAGGATAGGTAGTAAAGTCCCACAAACTACGGAGGACAGAAGTAGGAAGGTGGTATTGGAATCTTTTAATCAAATCTAAATTATTCCTTAATATAATATTATTTGCTTTAATAGTTTTTTTAAATAAAGAAAAAAAAAGAAGAAAAAAAGATTCAATACCTCCTTCCTAATTCTGTTCTCCTGGTAGTTTGTGGGACTTTACCACACTTTACTACCTCCATCTTTTTTTGCATTTCCAAAAAAACATGTTTTGCAAGACCTTCTGCCTACTTCTATTCTCCCCTGGTAGTTTGTGCCGTAGTTGTATCCTAAACTGTGTGATAGAAGGAATGAGAAACTTGAGTCCCGCTGGTTTTACGATTTTGTAACATCCTTTATCGTAGAACTAGTGGGAACGAAAAAATCCATTGACTTTTCGTTCCCATTAGTTCTACGATTTCGTACCACCTTGAATCGTAGAACTAGTGGGAAAAATATTTAAAAAAAGTTCCCACTAGTTCTATCGTAGAACTGTGCAGTAGAACTAGTGGGAATGATCCTTGATCACCTGCTGATTCATGGAAAGACTTTGAACGTAGAGTACAGTGATGGTGTCCTCCCATTCAAGCTAGATGAAGAAGGGTTTACTTGCCAACTTTGCTTCGCCCAGTTCGTTACATTTGCCAAAATGAATGAGCATATGAACACACACTTTCAAAATTACATCTGTGATTCTTGCGGGAAAGCTTTTTCTTCTAAATCAAGGTTCAGAAAGCATGTACAGTCTCATGAGAAGGGCAGTTTCCCTTGCGGGGAGTGCGGGGAAGTTTTAGAAACACGAGCGTCTCGGATGTGTCATGTAATGCGGATTCATAGAAAAGGCGTCCGCTATGCTTGCCCAAGATGTCCGGAAGTCTTCACGACGTACCATACGAGGGCGAAGCATTTAATAGAAACTCACGATCAACAGAGAAAAGAATACTATTGTAACGCTTGCGAAAAAACCTTTGAAACAAGCTCCAAAAGAGCAGGACATATCCGCGTAACACATGGTAATGTTGAAAAGCGACACTTCTGTCAAAACTGTCCCTCGATATTTGTTAGCAAATCGAAGCTGCTGCGGCATCTAAGAACACATCGAACGAAATACGACTGATTTCCGGTGATAACATACGTATATTTCTATTTTTAGGAGCGATAGAAGACATAGATATGGCAGCTGAAACGTCAACTAAAATTACTTGGAAGAAAAAACGCCGAATTACAGAAGAAGCAAAAAATGCAGCTGTTATACTAGAACACTCGAATGCAGTAGTATTCAGATTGCATAGAGGCAGATTTTTATGCGCTTACTGCCCGAAAACATGCCTTAATGTAACAGAAATAAGGGACCATTCAGTTGTTCATGAAAAGCTCGAAATATTCGAAAACCCTGCTGTGAGAAATTCGTTTCCTCTTCGAATCGATATCACAGACCTATCTTGTAGTATATGCAACGTAAATTTAGAAAGCATAGAAGTATTAAAGACGCATTTAGCTGAACAACATTCGAAAATAATTGACCCTGAATTTACTGATGGTGTCGTTCCTTTCGTCTTGACTGGCAAAGAATGCAGATGCGTCCATTGCAGCTTAGTTTTCGAAGGTTTTCTGGCTCTGTTCACGCATATGAATCAACACTACCAAACCTATGTCTGCCCAACATGTGGAAAAGGATACTCGGGCAGAAACAAGCTTCGAAGCCACTTAGTTACTCATGACTTTGGACAGTTCAATTGCACGAAATGCGATTCGGTATTCCCGAATCGTGGAGCTAAGAACAGACATTTAGCTATAGCGCATGGAAAGAAAGACAGATATAGGTGTCCAATCTGTGATGAGCATTTTGGACATTACCGTTTAAGACTGAAACATTTGGAAAACGTTCATGGACTTAAAAGTGGAGTGTAGGGTTATTTTTTCGTCCATAGCCTTAGCCGTGACGTCTTAGGTAAAGCAGAATTATTTTAATCTTTTTTCAGTCTTCCTTATCGTTTGATTAGAGAGTTTTTGTACCGCCTATGGACCTCTGACATGCCTGTACATGCCGTCGAGAAATATCTCTGAGGCATGCTGGTTTCTTCACAATGCGATGTTATCTTTAAAGTTAGTGACAATGAAATGAAATCCAAGCGATAATTAAAGACGCTCATGAAACCGAAAATCAGAGGTGTGCGTCTTGGATTTAATCTCTAGACCTATGACATGTTAATTCAACGGTCTCACAACGAGACTATCACTGTTTCTCTTACTCCCGTGTGGTAAAGAGATGGCACTAGACATCCTTAATAGCTCGTCTCTTTCCCACACTGAAATTACATTAAAACTATACTGCTATACTGCTGTAAGATGTCATGGTTACTGTACTGTGCTTAGGGTTACAAGACATTCCTTTTATAAGTTAGGTTATTTTAAAAAAGAAGTAATAATATGTTTATTTTTTTTTAACATGTAGGTACCTACACCAATGACATTATAAAATAAAACATTTATGAAATTAAAAATACTAATGATTTATTTACCGCCATTTCCCTAAATACTAACAAATTTTTAAAACGTCGCTTATGTATGTTCGATCGTCAATTGTTTTTATGACGTCACAACCCGTGAAGCGCCCACCCCACTTTTTTCTGCCACGTAATTATTTTTTACTTATTATCCAAAGAGGATTACATAAATAGAATCGATCCCGGCAATCTCTTATCTCATATTTGTTCGGTTACAACCCCTCATCCAATATGCCCTAATTCTGCGCTCCATAGTGATTATATTCTTTTTGTTTTTAGGGCCCATAATTTGGACGAGGCTGAGCCGCAAGTATAATGATCACAGAGATAATGCCGCTATCATTCTCGAAAGTTCCAACGCATGCCCGTTTAGGTGGAGGCGAGGCGCCTTTACTTGCGCCTCCTGTCCACTCTCCTTCGGAGACTTCCAAGAAGTTAAGGAGCATAGTAAAGAACACAAGAATTGCAACGAAGCTATTCGAAAGGCTCGACCGTTTTCTAACGTCAAAATAGAAGTCACTGAGCTAAGATGCGAATTATGTCTAACACGGATGACAAGCTTAGATACTTTTTGCGACCATTTAATCGAAGACCATAATAAACCAATCATCAAAAAAATCGGTTTAGGAGTCACACCTTACTACCTATCAGGAAAAGACTACAAATGCACTCATTGTGAGGAAATTTTTAATCTTTTCTCTAAATTGAACTCGCATTTGAACAAACACTACCCTAATAGTATCTGCTTTCAATGTGGCAAAGCATTCTCTTCTGTACCCCGATTAAAGTCCCATTTACTTACACATGATTCACCAGCCACAACGAAATACAACTGTACTAGATGCGATCAATCTTTCCCCACTCGTGTCCTAAAAAATAATCATATCAGCCAAAAACACGGCCCAGAATTTAGGTACAGATGTCCTTACTGCAAAGAAACCTTTAAAAGCTACGCAGATAGAGGAAAACATCTAAAATCCGCGCATGACAAGAAGATAGAGTACCCATGCAACTTGTGTCCAGCAGTTTTTGCCATGTGTAACCAGAGAACCAAGCATATAAAGCAAGTTCATATGGGTATAAAGTCTTTTGCGTGCGAATTTTGCGCATACAAATTCGTGACGGCTGCTCAGTTGAGAAATCATATGATTAAGCACGGAGGAGAAAGGAAATATCAGTGTGAGGTGTGTAAAAAGGCGTATGCTAGGACCAAAACTCTTCGTGAGCATATGCGGATACACAACAATGATAAAAGATTTGTCTGTCAGTTCTGCAATACGGCTTATGTCCAGAAATGTAGCTTGCAAAGTCATTTGAGAACGCATCATCCTACACAGCGGAGCCCTTAAAAAGGTTCAACTGCCTCATCCTTGTTAATCATCATCTGCGTAGCCTTTTCCTCGCCTATCTGACCTACACAACCCAGTTAGTACTGGGTACCTGTAACGTAACGAATGTCAAAGATTTTTCAAATGACAGCCGGGACCAACGGCTTTACTTGCTTTCCAAGGCACAGAGGAGACTTAGTATGTAATGGGTGGTCGACTATCCATTTAGTCAAGAGCTCCTCATCCGTGTACACTTTCCAATTATACGATTATTGCGGCCTAGACTTTTCCCAACTATGTAGGGGTCGGCAACCAGATGCACCTGAATAACAGTATTTCACACGGCGACTATCTGACCTCCACAACAGTTACTGGATAATTGAACAATTTGCCTCTTCACGGGTATGTAGGTAGATAGAATAGTAACTAGATAAAATACTTTATTCTGTATAGCAATCTTTAGTTCTTCTTCTTCATAATAAAATAACAGATATAATTGTAGAGATAGTACATAGTACACAAAATAGGCGGTTTTATCGTATAAAGCGATATTTTAAACAGGTTTTCGAATTTATCGTCAGCTGTTGGTTTATTTTTATGTCCTATTTTTGTATATAAAAAGTACATATTATTTGTATATTGTTAATAATATTATAAGCAAATATAATAACAACTAAAAACACAATGGATGTACCTACATATATTTGAAATAAATCAATATGAAACGACTAATTATGAATTGAATAAAGATACCTACATATTATTATATTAGTGTGTTTTTGTTGGAATACCCACATTTTTCTCAAAGTTTTAAATCAAAACCCACGCTAAGTTCGATCCATACTTAATTCTATTAATTTGTTCACCAACCATTTTTAATCTTACTCCTTACTACTATTATTACTTTCGGTGACAAGCACCCAGCAGAGTCGAACAAAAATTCGTTTGTTTTCGGCACAGCAGTACTTACATACTTGTTTCTTACACAAAGACATCAAGAGTCCCACGCGAGCAAAGTCGCAAACTGCTGCCCGCGACTAATAATAGACTTGTTCAATATAAGCAAAAGGATACTCATCCCAATATCCGACATCAATAAAAGAATAGCATACAGTTGTATGAGATTATACCTTTTTAAACTAATATGGTCACTTGGTCAGTAACATTATCATTAACACTGAAAACTGGATATTTACCATAATGTTTACTGTATGACATTATCCTAAATTGCTTCACCCCGCAACTTCATCCGCGTGAAAAACGCATTGTATGGCACTCGGCAATAGTGCAGCTTTTCATCAGTGAAAGAATTTTTGAAGTCAAATGAGCATTATCGTAAACAATTATATCCCACTCACAAAAAACTTTACCGCTTAATAATATTAGTAAGTAAATATAGCAAAAACTGGTATACGATTATCTTAATTCTTTAAAGTAGCACGAAATATGGATAACGAAATGGAATGACATGAACACGAAGGCCCTATATCGGAATTTTTCTATTTTTAGGAAGAAAATCTGAAGAGACTGTGATAAAGCTGGAAGTTGAATCAGACACTGAAAATAATAGAACTCCCCCTATGATCTCAACCGCACGAGAGGGCTACCAAAGACGAGCTATCTTCAGAAATAACATAGCCATCATCATGGAAACTTGCACCGCATACCCATTCAAATACAGAAAAGGAACATACCTATGTTTCTTCTGTAAAAATACTTTCTTAGAACCAGAAAAGTTGAGAGAACACAACCAACTTCATCACTCTGAAGTAAAACAGTTACTAAAGCCTCGAAAATATGAACCTCTAAAAATGGACTTCGCTACAACGATTTGCAAAATGTGCGGAACGGAAATCGGTGATTATGCTGAACTGAAGATCCATCTGACTGTTGAACACGGGAAGATAATAGATTGTACTTATGGAGACAGCGTTCTTCCATATAAACTGAGTAAAGAGGAACACAGCTGTCAAATATGCGGAAAAACATACGAAATGTTTCTTAGCTTACATAAACATATGAATGATCATTACGAACATTTCATTTGTGAAACTTGTGGGAAAAGATTCGCGACTTCCCAAAGAATGGTGAATCATGCTAGGACTCATGAAAGAGGAGAATTTCCTTGCAAACGGTGCACAGAAACGTTCCCATCTTACGCTTCTTTGTACGCACACAATGCTAAAATCCATAGGTTGAATAAGAGGTACAAGTGCCCTATTTGTGACGAAAAATTTGCTTCTTACAAGCATCGACTCAAACATTTAAACACTATCCACGGAGAAAAGACTGCTGTGTTTCCCTGCCCGTCGTGCCCAAAAGTTTTTGACTTATGCAGCCGTAGGACCTCACACATACGCTTCCAGCATCTACAAGAACGAAATCATGTGTGCGCTATATGCGGGATGAAGTTTTTTACGAATTATGAGTTGCAGGAGCATTCTATCAAACATGGTGGTGAAAGGATCTATCAATGTGATGTTTGCAAGAAATCTTACGCGAGGTTAAAGACTTTGAGAGAACATATGCGTATACATAACAATGATAGACGATTTATATGCCCAGTTTGTGGACAGTCTTTTATACAAAACTGTAGCTTGAAACAACATATGCGGGTACACCATCCTGCACATTTGAAAGACGTGTTTTAGAATTAATAAATTTTGTATTTATATTTCTGGTGTTTTGTTTTAACTCTTCTTCTTTTTCTCAAATTCTGACAAACTACATGATTGAGTATAAGCTCATGGTTCTTGTTAACTGATTTGTCGTGTCACGTGTTTTGCCTTGACTACGAAGAAACTATGGCCATAGCAGGCTTGAATCAATATTTTCAAATCGGTTTTAATGTGCAAACGGATCGTTATACTTCGTAATGGAAGTATTATTATAATCAATCTTTATTCTAAAGTAATATAATAACAGGGATTTAGTAGTAACTATCGTTTTTGTTACCACAATAATCAATTAGTAAATCAATTTTTTTGGTCCTAGGACAAATAATATGATTCGCACAAAAGTTTTCAATCTTAAAGCATGCCCTGGGTATAAAAGGTGAAACATAATTGGAAGTATACAGCATGAAAAAGATTTCAAAGAAGATAACAATCCTCATTTCTCATTTTTAGGTGACGAACTATCTAATGAAGATTGCCCTATAGAAAGAGCTGAATTCAAGGCACGCATCGCAGAGCAAAAGAAAACATTTACAGACGACGTTAAAGCTAGGACAAGACACGCTATAATACTGCTGGAATCCACGAAAATATGCCCCTTTAAATGGATGAAAAACCTTTACATATGCTTCTATTGTCATCAACAGTTTTCTGACCCCGCGTCATTGAGGCTACATAACGTACAACATGGTTTCCCAACGACATCGCAAGTCAAATACGCTTTGTCTAAGCTTAAGAAGTATGAATTAGTCAAAGTCGATATCACTGATGTAGGATGCAAACTCTGTGATGATTTGATCCCTGATTTTCCGTCTCTAAAGTGGCATTTACAAGAGAAGCATAACAAGAATTTGGATCCGAAATCCGGGGATGGTGTCTTACCGTTCAAAGTTACTCTGAACGAGTTCCCTTGCGCTCTTTGTACGGAAAAATACACAGAATTTAAGTCTCTAAACCAGCACATGAACGTACATTTTCAGAATTTCATATGCGAGCAATGTGGTACTGGTTTTATAACTCCTGAACGTTTAAGGACCCACGCTTTCTCGCATGAGACAGGATCGTTTCCTTGTGATAGCTGTGATAAAGTGTTTAGGTCTACTAACGCGAAAAACGAGCATTACGCTACAGTTCATATGAAAGTAAAACGCCACAGATGTCCACATTGTCCAGAAGTATTCAGAAACTACTTTCAAAGAAACAAACACATTTCTGCCGTCCACGGTTTGAAGCTAAAGGAGTTCAAGTGTACGATGTGTCCTAAAGTGTTCACAATCAGTGGCAAACTGGGTGTACATGTCAGAGCTGTGCATTTGAAATTGAAAAGGTATTCATGCGATGTCTGCGAATGGAAGTTTTATTCCAAATCTGAGTTAAAGGATCACATGGTTAAGCATGGAGGGGAAAGGAAGTACCAATGTAGCATCTGCAAAAAAGCTTACGCAAGAAAATACACGCTTCAAGAGCATATGAGGATCCATGCAAATGATCGTCGTTTCGTGTGTACGATATGTGGAAGATCTTTCATACAAAACTGTAGTTTGAAGCATCATACCAAGATTCATCATCCTAATGTAGGGCAGATCGATAAAGTTGCGTTTGCCTCGTGATTTATGTATTCTTTTTCGTTTTAGATTTAATATGAAGACTGATTTCGTCGATACTTAATTTTGTAAGTATCATTGTTATCTGTGACAGAAAGCAAATAGAGTGCTCCTACATATAAAATAATCTGCTGGTAAACATTCCATGTATAGAACAAGATGGCAGCGTTAGTTTTAAATTTGGCCACGTGCCGAAAGATCCTTGTAAGGCTAAACTTTTGTTGCTTATCCCATGATTGTGTCATTCTGATAACCACGATGACCTGGTGAAGGTTGCGGGGATCCGTTGGATGCGAGACGCACGGGACCGGGCAATGTGGCGACACTTGGGGGAGGTCTATGTCCAGCAATGGACGTCTATCGGCTGAAATGATGATGATGATGATAACCGAAACATTAACTTGTTTACTAATTTATCGAATTGCGAGGTCTTCGATATTTAATCATTAATTTTTAGTATTTAAAACACAACAACTAAGTAAAGCAATCGAAATGAACTGAATAAAATGTGATTTTTCCTAACTTATAACTTTTATTTCCACTCAACAATAACACAATGGGAGATGGTTCACTAACCTTCACTTAAGCACTAAAAAATAATCACCAAGTCAGCAAGATGGCAACTACAATTTTAATTTCTGTTTTTCTAGGATTGGACTCCGAAATACCGGATACGAAGCGAAGAATCCTCCCGTTGTTTCAAGTAGCTTACGACAGGACTTTGTGTAGACCTCTTGGGTCATTAATACCCTTCAGTAAACCCCGACAAAAGAGTATTAGAACCTTCTCACCACCTCCGACAAGACATTTTTCTATATCTCGCAGTCCTTCTCCTCTTTACCAAACTGCACTGGCTATTCTGAATACACCATCGCCTTTCATAGATACGCCGACTTTATCGGTCCAGACCGTAAAGCCAAAAGAGCCAAAAGCGAAGAAAACTCCAGATATCAGGCAGAATGCTTTAGCTGTATTTGAGTTCTCAACGGTATATCCCTTCGTTTATGGGAGTAACAAATTTAAATGTTTCGTTTGCTCGCAACCGTTTTTGGACTTAAATGAATTGAAGCTGCATATGCACTTCTCTCATTCATTCGCTCCTTTGAAAAGACTAGTCAATAATCGAAGAGAAAATGTTTTAAAAGTTGATGTAAGTGAAATTAGATGCAAGATATGTTCAGATAAACCTCCTAGTCTGGTAGAACTCAAGCGTCATCTCAAAGAAGTCCACGATAAGCCAATGGACTTAGAAATCCAAGATAATATGATCCCGTTCAATCTCGAATTAATAGACGATGCATACAAATGCGTCATATGCGAACAAAACTTCATAAAAGTGCGAATTTTAGTCATCCACATGAGCGAACACTTCAATAACTATAGCTGCGAGATTTGCGGATCAGTCTTCATGACTTTACGACTTTTGAAGAAGCATTTAGAGGTCCACGATTCTGGAAACTTTCCTTGCGATCGCTGCAACAAAGTCTTCAGTACTCCTTATAAACGTACTTTGCATATACGAGGAGTTCACTTAAAGCAGTGTCCAAGAAGATGTCCAATGTGTCCGGAGAAGTTTAACTCGAACTACAAAAGAACTATTCACTTGCAAGACGTTCATAATCAAGAGACTAGAGTACATAAGTGCAAGACTTGTGGACGAGGTTTTAACTTGAAGTATCACCTAGTCTGCCACATTCGTTCAGTTCATCTTCAGGAGAGGAATCAGCAGTGTGCGGTTTGCCACCAACGGTTTTGTAATAAGGAGTCTTTGAAGCGGCACATGGTGATACACACTGGGGAGAAGAATCATAAATGTGATGTGTGTGGAATGGCGTTCTTGAGGAGAAAGAATTTGAAGGATCATTTGCGATTGCATGATATTAGTTAGTTGATATTAAGAGGAGACAAAAATAATTATGTGTTAACCTTATAGGCGAGTAATTCGTGGTTTCTGAATTGACTAATTAAAGTTCCGAACAGATCAATCTTTTCTTAATTACGGCAACAATTTAAAAAAAAAAAAAATTGTAAAAGTTATAAATATTATCATAGGTACTCTACATAAATTATGAGAGCAGCTGTTGTCGAGTCATGGCTGCCCCAACTTGCGAGCAGTAAGTCGTGGCTTTAAACCATGTCAGGCGGATTACTTTGTGTAATTTACACTCGAGAGCAATGAATCCGGGTCACTTAAAGAATGTTAAAAATCTCGGAAACTAAAAATGATAGGTTAATGCAATATATTGTATTTAATAGACAATGTAATACTCCTTAAATGAAAGTAAAAAAAAAATGAGTCACCATACATTTTATTAACACAAAATTACATAAAGAAAAAAACTGCTGATCTCTCCTTAAAACAAAAATAGGAAACATTAAATTTTTGAACTTTATTACGATTTTCTTGAATTTTAATACTTCGTATTGCCTCTTCGTGCTTCCATTACTGCGTTTACGCGGTTTGGCATGCTGTACACCAAGTTCCTTATACGATTTTGGGGAATATTCTCCCATTACTCTGTGAGAGCAATTTTGAGCTCACGAAGCGTGATTGGGGGAGGGTTTCGTTGTTTTACGCATCTGCCTAGCTCGTCCCAAGCATGCTCGATCGGGTTGATATCCGGGCTGCGCGCTGGCCACTCCATACGAGTAATGTTCATCTCTTGAAGGTAGTCATTCACAATCCTACCTGTATGAGGTCGGGCAGGCGCGGATCCACCGTTGTGGGCACTGTGGGCATGCCCACAACCCTAATAGACTTGTGACGTCACATTTTACGGTCTCACTCATAACCCCACCCAAGATCATCAAAAAACTGCATTTTTTTGAAAATTTGATAAATTTCCAAAAAAAAATCTGCACCACAGACACTAACCATTCCAAGGCGGCAACCAAATATTGTAAGCTCACTTCGCTCGCCATTGCATTTTGCCCTTTTTTATTAAGGTCAAAATCAAAAATCAAAATCAAAATTCATTTATTCAAACTAGGCTGATAATCAGCACTTTTCGAAGGTCAAAATTTACTTAACCTACTTTACTACAGTGAAACTTGGTTAACTGGGACTTGGATAAGTGAGAAACCACTATAACTGGAACTCATACTGGGGTCCCATGAGACAGATTTGAATATCTGAGACATATTTAACCAGGTTTCACTGTATTTACATTTTTATAAGACAGTCCCCCAAAACGCCCACCCATCGACACTTCCTAGTGTTTAGCTGGAAAGAAGAAGTGGCGGAACAAACTCCCCAGCACACATCTGTCTGTTAAGTTGGTTAGAAGAACCAGACTCGATACAATAGCAAGGTGTCAGTTACATTTAAGATTTACTACAGACACAATCAGTAATAAACAAAACAGTACAAATATATTTTGAATATCAGCAGCTTTGCCCCACAGCAGAATACCGTAGGACATAACGCTGTGAAAATAACTAAAGTAGACTAACCGTGCTGTATCAACGTCAGTGAATTGTCTTACTTTTCTGACGGCGTATGCGGCTGAACTTAGCCTTCCCGTTAGGCTTGATATGTGTCATAATTTGACATTTACTTTTGTTGTCATCTCTGTATGAATAAACAAAAAGAACCCAATATATGGAGGTGGGGTGGGATGCTTAAATTTTGAAGCTCTCTTTACCTCGCTCCTGCATTATGTTATTATCAAAAGCGGTTTCAAAGGCATCCTAAACCTTAAAACCTAATACTTTCGAGCGCCGCCGGCTTGCTCCACTCGCTCTTGTGTGTCTTAATCTTGACAAATTCTAACTCAACTCGGGGAACCTCCTCATCTTCCCTCGAAATCGAAGCGATCAACCTATCCGAGGCAGAACGCAAAAAAAATCTCGCTCGCTGCGCTCGCGAATACATCCTCTCTCATTTCTACAAACATTGCCAGAGTACTTTCTATTCTCAATCCCGTACTTATGAAGGAAAAGAATCTATTTTTTCCGAGGACGTGAAAAATTTTCGAGCTCGCTCCGCTCGCTCTACTAATTTTTTTGCGTTGCCTGTTTTAGTTACTCCTGACAAGACACAATTTCAGACAGTAAGAAAACCTCTTAAATTCAAACTAGGTACTAACTTTTAGGAGCTCATTACGCTTATTTTTGTAACTTGCCTTTAGAGCTCTTTTTGGGAAACTAAAGATGCACATCCCGCCCTCCCTCACCCAAATAAACCTGTCGGCGCCCATGCACGTTTTGATTCAGAAAACTATCGATTTAGTTCCTAATAGTACTATATCGATCATGAGCGAGTTCATACTCCAACTCGCACTTGGCCGATTTTCGGGTGACTGTGCCCACAACCTTTTTTTAGGGCTGGATCCGCGCCTGAGGTCGGGCATTGTCATGCATAAATATAGCATCCTCACCTAAATTGACCATAAATGGACCAACGTGATCATTGAGGATTTCTTCCACATATCTTTCGCTAGTTAAAGAGCCGTTTTCTATGATCACCAGCTCTGTGCGACTTTCAGAAGAAATTCCGGCCCACACAAGTACAGACCCACCACCGTAGGCTACTTTTTCTTCGATGCATGCTTGCTTGAATCTTTCCCTTGGTCTTCGATACACTCTGTGTCTTCCATCGTGCTTGTAGAGCATAAATTTTGATTCGTCGGAGAACATAACTTTTGACCAATCTTCAATACTCCAATTTACGTGGCTCTGGGCATATCTTAGTCTTGAAATACGATGCCCACGCTCCAGTTTAGGGCCGTTTGCAGGTCTAAGGGGTTTTAAGTTAGATTCAGCAAGCCGACGTCTCACTGTCCATGCACTTGGGTTACTTCCTCCGAGGCGTCGAAACTGATTTGTGAGTTCAGTTCCTGTGAGAAAGCGATTTCGAAGCATGGTGTTCACCAAGTATCGGTCTTTTCGTGCTGTGGTACACCTGGTTCTGCCCGTTCCTGGTCTGCGTAGGTCCACACCACCACCACCACCAGTTTCTTCGTAACGTCGGAGAACTCTTTGTACTGTTGACAGCGACACACCGACAGTCCTGGCTGTATCGCGCTGACACCGGCCGGTTTCCAGCATTGTAAGTATTCTGGTGCATTCTTCAGGCGTAAGCGACATAATTTCAGCTTGAATAATGAATATAGAGCACTATCAACATGGTTTATGTACCCACATAAATGACAGATTACAAACAAAAGCAAAACCAAATGCTGTAATTACGTAGTTCCATCTTCGAAAGTGGCCCTTTTTCAAATTTGATTTTTTTATGATATAACTTTACAATAACTAAGAAGTTTTAATACCTTCATTTAAGGAGTATTACATTGTCTATTAAATACAAATTATTGCATTAACCTATCATTTTTAGTTTCCGAGATTTTTAACATTCTTTAAGTGACCCGGATTCATTGCTCTCGAGTGTATTTCAAAACCACTGCCCTCAAAACGGTGAAAAAAACATCGTGAGGAAAACGGTTTGTCCTGGAACCAAAATTTTTAAGACATGTGACATCAACCAATCGCGTGGGGGATTATAGCCCAATCCCTTTCATAGAGAGGAGGCCTGTGTCCCAGGAGTGGGAACATTATAGGCTGATTAGGAACTAAAATAAGTTCTGTAGTGTTTTTACGGACTAAATCTTTGAAATATTTAGGGCCTACAAATACGAGTTTATAGATATAATTTCAGTTTTAGTGCGCTAGATATAATTTTAAGGATATAATAATGGCTGAAAGCAGCAGTACCTAGCCTTAGTTTTTGCATAATGGTAGCTATTTTCATCTCCCCAGTCTTTTCCAAAACATGTTTGGTCGGCCATGGATCGACCACGTCTGTGACCTCCAATATTCATATTTTATGTTTAAAGATTATGTATATTTATTTACATAGAAAAAAATGTGAAACAGACCACAAACTGACTGCTCGTATTAAAATCATTGAATAATTATATTTTAGTTTTTTTTAAACCCATTTGAAAACCTATGTCTGTATTTACACTTTATCTAGTGGTCGCAAGCGCTGAGCATGATCTCCTGGGTCTTATACCCAGGTCAGGCATAGTGATATTAGGAATTTCTATAGTAGCCTCAGAGTTTGGATTTTTGCCTGGTTGATGGCATTAGGGTCGCTCCCTATTAAATGGGACTTAAACATAACTGGCAAAATTTGAAGGTACTATTAATACATTACATATTTGCCTTACCTTTCGGGAATTAAAGGCTTGCTGTTATGTGTAATATCTTGGAAACGTTATTCTTTAGAGCAGTTTGTCTTATAATTACACAAAACTAACTAGCTATCGATTAATGTAGGTTTTATAAGTGGCCCTATTTTAAAATAGGCTTCATACTAAAATCTTCCAAACCCTTTCAGATTTTTCTAGAACACCTCTTTCATCTTATAATACTATTCTGCATTTTACTTCTGTGCTAACACTAACGAAATGTCTTCTGCTCGGTTTCTGTGCTTAACTAAGACAAACTATTTTCCTACTTATAATGTAAGTAAT
The DNA here is from genome assembly GCA_949775195.1 of Diarsia dahlii. Classification (NCBI taxonomy): domain Eukaryota; kingdom Metazoa; phylum Arthropoda; class Insecta; order Lepidoptera; family Noctuidae; genus Diarsia; species Diarsia dahlii. The sequence goes on along the minus strand of OX459217.1, from coordinate 8,091,881 downwards.
AAGACAATCCTAAGCTTCTTTCAAAAGGTCTTGTGAAATAATTTTTAATAGTAATTCGTCATCATTAAAAAAGTGACACAATTTATTTGTTTTCTTTCAAAAGGTCTTGTGAAATAAATTTTAATAGTAATTCGTCATCATTAAAAAAGTGACACAATTTATTTGTTTTCTTTTAGGAATCATCCAGAAATCAAACTCAACGATCACTATGAAAGACGAAAATGGACATGATATTAAACTTACGATTCTAAAGCATCCAATTTCATTAAATACTCTAGAATATGAAGTGGAAGATAACACTTCAACCCATACTATAACGAATAAACAAAAAAAGAAAATTCCTATAACGAAAGAGGTCAAGAAAAGCAACGCTAAGATAAAACACATATCTAAAGGGGTCAAGAAAAGCAAACCTAAGATAGAAACTGTATATTTCTATCAGAAGTTGAAAGAACCAGTACCTATTGCTAATGTAGATTGGCCCAGCCAAAATGAGCAAGACAAATCAGTAACATTCAATGTTAGAACTGTTCAAGGAATCATGCCAGCAATAAGACCAAGAAATGAAAACGATACCTATGAGAAATGCAAACAGAATGCTTTGGTCCTCTTCGAAAACTCTTACGTCTATCCGTTCATACATGCAATTAACAAATACAAATGTGTCATCTGTTCGAAGCCTTACCTAGACGCTAATTTATTGAAAGATCATACTCGAAACGAACATACAAGTAAAGAAATGAAACTAGCATTAGATAACAGAATCAGAGACAAACATCTAAAAGTTGACGTCACATATTTGCAGTGTAACATCTGTTTGCAATCACTACCTGATCTACAGAGCTTGAAGACACATTTAAAGGATCATGGGAAGGATATACAGCCTGATTTGCAAGATAATATAATACCTTACAAGTTAGGAGGCGAAGATTTCGAATGCCAGATATGCGGGGAGAAGTATCTCAAATTACGTCTTCTAGTAATACACATGAACAAACATTTTAACAATTACAGCTGCGAAAAATGTGGTTCTCTCTTTATATCAATGCCTTTATTAAGAAGACATTTAAAAACCCACGAATCAGGGAGCTTTCCTTGTAGTAAATGCGATAAAGTGTTCCTGAACTCGTCGAAACGGTCTCTTCATTTTAAAGGAGTACATCTAAAGGAGTTACCTAGGAAATGCCCGAATTGCCCGGAAAGATTCAACTCAAATTATCAACGAACGAAACACTTGCGTATAGCACATAACCAGTCAACTGGGTTATATAGATGTGATACTTGTGGACGAGAATATGACATTAAATACCATCTTCTCGTTCACATACGGTCTGTTCATCTTCAAGAGAGGAACCATGAATGTTCTATTTGTAATTCTAGGTTCTTCTCCAAATACTGTCTTTCGAGGCATATGGTGATCCATACTGGTGAGAAGAATTTTAAATGTCAGGTTTGTGGGAAGACGTATGCTAGGAGGAAGAATCTTCGAGATCATTGCAGGGCTCATGATGTTGGGTTGTGCAGCATTTGTGGACTAAACTGCGGAGACTATAACAGTCTTGTTGCTCATTTAAATAGCTTACATTGATTTATTGTAAAAGATTTGAATATTGTGTTAGTAAAGGGGTATAAGAGTAGAGGAAGACCAAAGAAACGATGGATGGGCTTTGTAAAGGATGATATGGCTAGAAAGGAGGTGACTGCTGAGATGACGAGTAATAGTGAAGTATGGAAGAAGAAGACATGCTGCGCCAACCCCAAATGAATTGGGATAAGGACAAGAGCCGATTGGGTTACCGACGTAGCCCGAAGAATCGCCAGACTTAAGTGGCAATGGGCAGGGCACATTGTTCGCAGAACGGATGGCCGATGGGGCCGAAAAGTTCTGGAATGGCGACCGCGAACCGGAAGACGTTGCGTTGGAAGGCCTCCCACTAGGTGGACCGATGACCTGGTCAAGGTTGCAGGAACCCGCTGGATGAGAGACGCACGGGACCGGTCAATGTGGCGACACCTGGGGGAGGCCTATGTCCAGCAGTGGACGTCTTTTGGCTGAAATGATGATGATGATGATGAAGGACAAGAGAATGATGATGTTAGTAAAGGGGTATAATTGTTATATTTTAATAAAGAGTAACTTATTTGTTACCTTACAATTTAAATTTAATAGAGTGAAATACCTGTAGGTACAATTAGGTACCTACATTATAAAAACTAAAAATTCACAATAAAATAAAAGGGTAGAATAAACAAATAAAAATATGTGCCTGCCACGTTGAATGGCAATGCTTATAAATTCTGTTGCCTTGATATCATTAATGAAATCTGTGAACAAAGTCACCAATGGCGTGCCTCAAGGAACTGTCTTTGTACGACCAATAAAAATACGAAAGAAGCTTTACGAATTGTGAAGGCAAATGGCATTTATTACCTCCACGGGTCGTATCGTGCTATAGACTCAATAGCAATCCATTTCATACAATTAAGTACATACTTTACATATCACACACACGATACGACATTTCATTATGAAATACTGTTTTCCCACATTCCGTTGTTGTATTCGTTATTATCAGTATGCTCGAAAATAAGAAATATATAAGATATCTACACAGTAAACATACAAACGTACATAGTTAATACATTTTTGTCCTAAAATGTGAAATATAAAATAAATAATAATATATTTTACGTAATAACATCATTAAGTCCGCCTTTGAACAGTGATTTTTAGATGTGCATACAGTTTGAAAAAATAAACAGTCAAGATAATATTTTTATAAATGTAAGAAATGTATATTATTCTAAACTAATATTATACAGACGAATCATATAAATTACTTATGCTTTTTGACATGTTTTCTTTAATTATTAAATCTAGACATTACACCATCACTTATAGAATCCAAAACCCTATAACTTAAACTTGACAACGTTAATAATATCAAATCAAGCAATAAATCTATTAGGTTCGTATAAAATAACTATTGCTATTGTAGCTAGATAACAGACGCCATTTTAAAACGGCCATTATTTCTTGTTTCCTCAGGACTGACGGCAAGACCACGAACCGGACCAAGAACGAGTATATGGCAAATGACAATTTCCGAGCGACAAAACGCAGCGACATTCCTAGAGTATACTACTATCAAGCCGTTCTTTTACCAGCAAGCGAATTTCAAATGCTTTTACTGCAACGAAGTGTTTCCCGAAGTTCACTCTGTTTTACAACATACCGCATTCCACGTTACCCCAGAAAGATGCTGTTTATTGAAACAGTATTTAAGAAAAGGAAAGCGAGTCATCAAAGTTGATATATCAGGTCTCAAATGCAGACTTTGCGAACAAAAGTATTCCGATCTTGATGATATTAGAAAGCATTTGACACTAGCACATAAGAAAGAGTTTAATTCAGCAGGGAATGGATTAATGGCGTATGATTTGAATACGAATAACGGTCAGTTAGCTTGCCATAAGTGTTCGAAGACGTTCAACTCTTTCTTCCTTCTTAATAGACATATGAATGTGCATTTTAGTGTGGTGTGTGAGACTTGTGGCTTAGGATTCATGTCGCATCAACGCCTGATAAACCACAGAATCGTACATCAGACAGGCGTTCACAAATGCGATAAATGTCAAGAAGTTTTTCCGACAAAATTAAAGCTGCGATACCATTTATTCAAGAAACATGAAGTTACGAATGCTAAGAAGATAAAACCTTTAAAATGTCCACATTGTCTGGAAAGATTTGCAGAACACTACAGAAAGATGACGCATTTGAAGGAAGTCCATGGAATCTCATTCACTTTCGAATGCAGCGCTTGTAAGGCAGTGTTACCAACGCGCAGAGCTTTGACAGAACACACAACGAAGTTGCATACGCAAAAAATCCAGTGCAGAGTTTGTGGAAAGTGTTTCGGAACAAAATCCTTGTTGAAAATGCATATGCGGGGACATACAGGCGAGAGGAATTTCTTCTGCGCGATTTGCCAGAAAGCCTACATGCATGAAAGGACTTTACGGCAACATATGAGAGTACATGGTCCAGTATGGAAGTTTACTTGTTCAGAATGTGGGAACGGCTTCCATAATAGGAATGATTATAACAAGCACATGAAGCAATGGCATCCTCAGTGGCAGTTCAAGACTATCGTAAAGAATTTTGGAAGTGAACTAATGAATTGATTAGGTTAGTTGTACTAAAGAATATCGTAAAGCTTTAACTAAAACTGTCAGCTACAGTTGTTGCAACAAGCACTGTTTATTAAGGTTGAACAAGCCAGTCATTCTTCCATACAAACTTACGAAGGTGATTACTCCTCTGTTTGACGGTGTAGGTTCAAAATTAAAAATTGTATCAACTGGTCTTATCATTATCTAGGTCTGTATGGAAGCAGAATTGGAAAAAAACATTGATTTGGAAGTTATGAACGTCAAAACTTTCATATTTTAGCACTAATTTTAACTCATCTTTGGGCGTAAATAAGTAACGTATATAGTATGAAAAAGAAAAAGTGAAACCATACGGACATAGATTAGTTATTAAAAAATTTAAATAATTTGATTTTGAACAGATACATTCAACAGATTTTTCATGAAACCAAATATACCAAAGGTCTGCATAGAAACAATCGCGCGCCCGTTTTAGTTGTGTCTCTTTCGCGCTATGCATTTCGCTCGTGATGTCGGGCGAAATAGCATGCATTTTTAGCCCCGCCCACCAACTAGTTCGTGCCGTTGGCTTGTTTACCCTTAAGTACAAATACTCGAATGCTAGTCGCAGCTTTAGCTAGGGCACAAATACTGTAATATTAAAACGAGCTAAAGATTTATGTTTGTAAGTTAGAATGAAGAGATCCGATTCCGTAAATTATTTTAATTATGGAAGCTATAGTTTCCACGAGTGCCTCAGGCTATATTTAAAACTTTTCCGTGGGATTATTTACGACAATAATGCGAGTGGAGCAGTGGTAAAATCTAGTACTTAAAAAAACTTAGTTATTACTAACTTCTATATGAATTAAGTAATCCATACAAAAGTTAGTAATAGAGTTCTTACTGATGTTCAAGAATAAAAATAAATATGTTAAGCCATTGTTGCAAACATTTTCTTAATCTAACTTAGCGCTATGAATAAACGTAACAAGTTATAAAACAGTGGTCCCTATACTAAATGTAAATTGAATCAGATTGCTTGTCCAGGATTTGTAAAGCTACTGCTTAAATTACTTGTTTAGTAACTCACTATAGAATATGCAATATATTTTCACTAGGCATTTAGCGTTGTCAAAAAATATTAGTTCTAAAATTTTGGTCACAAACAACTCAAAAATACATATAATTATCTTTAACTTTAATTTAGAGGTAATTGTTTAATTTAGTAAGGTTTCTAGTCATTATATTTTATCCATAGGTATACTATTTTATGTCATTCTAAACTATGCTACTCTTATAATGGTATGCGTGTTATACAGACCGGGGCTGGGATGTAGAGCCTATTTGAAAGAAGCCATAGATACATACATTTATGTACTCAAAGGAATTCAAAGTATACCTACAATCCTACATATCTCCAATAGGTAATTAATAATGTTTGTGAAAATGTCAATAAACGGTATTTTATATCTGAAACCGTAATTATTTTAATGAACATACCTTGACATCTCGAATTCGTAGGTAAGTCTTAACCTGAAAAAAAGACATAAAAAAAATAGTTTTTAAAAACTGAAAGAAATAAAGTATAAATATTTATTTGGTACATGCCACAAGTGCACATTATCACATAAAATAAACACTTCAATTTAAGCAGAAAAAAAGAGATATTAAAGTGTGTTTCATTCAAGGCTGCGTCAAAGAGGCCCACAAGACTAAACCATAATCCAATTGACTACATAATTTAACCACATTTCGTTTTGTTTTATCTGCACAATAACCCCGCCATACTGAACAAACGAAGAATCGAACAAGAAGAAAAATAAACACAAACATTTTATCTCCTCAGGAACTGAAGCAAAGCCACGTCAAGGAGCTCTGACAAGTATCTGGGAACTCACACTTTCTGAACGTCAAAACGCCTCGATCCTTCTAGAAAATACCACAGCAACACCTTTCGTTTACTGCCGATACTATTTCAAATGCTTCTTCTGCAGAGAACAATATTCAGATATAAAAACTCTTTTACAACACACGCTGACGCATGAAACTCCAGAAAATACTACCATTCTTAAAGAACACCTCCCAAAAGGAAAAAGAACAGTCAAAGTAGACATATCAGAATTAAAATGCAGAATTTGTGCTCAACGTTATAGGGACCTTGACGAAATACGGAAGCACTTGATTCTAGAACACAAAAAATCTTTCACTGAATCAGGAAACGGACTGGTAGCTTACGATCTGTCTTCCAAAAACGGCCAATTCACCTGCCATTTATGCAACAAAATCTTTCAGACTTTTATACTTCTAAACAGGCATATGAATGTGCATTTTAGTAACGCGGTCTGTGAGACTTGTGGTGCTGGATTCATGACCCATCAGCGCCTGATACAGCACAAAGAAATCCACCTACCAGGAGGGTATCCTTGCAACAAATGTAACAAAGTCTACACAACTAATTCTAACCTAAAATATCACATAGAAAAAGCCCACGAAGGGACAACAAAAATGAGAATGTTGAGATGTCCTCATTGTCCCGAACGATTTACAGAACACTTCAGAAAGTTGAAGCATTTGAAAGAAGCCCACGGGATAACGTTTACGTTTGAATGTGAAGTATGTCATTCAGTGTTTCCAAGTCGCAGAGCATTGACTATGCACACAAACAAATTACATACCGAGAAAACTCAATGTGAAGTTTGCAAAAAGAGTTTTAGCTGTATCACTTCTTTAAAAAAACACATGGTTTCTCATACTGGTGAAAGAAATTTTATTTGTTCTCTCTGTCAGAAAGCGTACAGACATCAGAAGAGTTTGAAATTGCATATGAGAACGCATGTTCAAGGTGAGCAATATATCAAATTCAATTGCTCTGTGTGTGGTAACGGGTTTCCTAATAGAAACGATTATAATAGACACGTGAAAGAATGGCATCCGAGGAACTTTTTTGATTATTCTGGTCATTGATTAATTTATATACAGGGTAAAAGGGACACTGACGCACAAACGCTTAAAAAAATCAGCTGTTTCAAACAAAAGTGCAATACCTACACGCTCAAAATGTATGAAAAAGGCAGACTTTTTTAAATTACCAATGAACAATTTCTATGTGAAGGGGGTCCAGAATGATAAATACGTGGTAAACGATTGGGCGTTGGTGACTTGGTGTCCCTTCCACCCTATATATTGGGATTTTTTTGCCCTTAAAATTCTTATTCGAGTAGTGATGTCCCAGTGGTAACGGCTTACGAGTTGTTATTTTGTGCTTATAATTTCATCACCACTACACTCACAACGTTTAAGGAAAACGAGAGGAAACCGGCAGCTCTTACAACCAAAAATACATGGTGACATCTATAAAACCGCACATGGCCCTTTTGGTAAATTATTAGCCCACTACCTCAGGAAGAGGATGCCTGTTTCTCAACTATGGGAACTTTATAGGCTTATTATGCAAATTCAGATTGTAATAATATTTTTGCGCCCAACTGGGCTGTGTAGACCCAGTTGGGCGCCAATAGTGGCCTTTAGGTTTTGTTGGGTGCCAATAGTGGTATCTTAAGCTATGTTGGGCGCCAATAATGGTCACTTAATCTATGTTGGATGCCAATAGTGGTCACTTAAGCTATGTTGGGCGCCAATAGTGGTCACTTAGGCTATGTTGGGCGCCAATAGTGGTCACTTAGGCTATGTTGGGTGCCAATAGTGGTCACTTAGGCTATGTTGGGCGCCAATAGTGGTCACTTAGGCTATGCTGGGCGTCAATAGTGGTCACTTAGGCTATGTTGGGCGCCAATAGTGGTCACTTAGGCTATGTTGGGCGCCAATAGTGTTCACTTAGGCTATGTTGGGCGCCAATAGTGGTCACTTAGGCTATGCTGGGCGCCAATAATGGCCTTAATTTTAAACTTATTCATGGAGGTTCAAATAAATAAAGAACAGTATTATTATAAGACAGTTAACTACTGTATGACTGATTTAATAGATCTCTTTGTAAAACTAAGCTAAGCAATATTTTTATTGAAAAAATAAAATGAGTACTAGAATATTGTTGTTTTATTTATTGAAAAGTACTTAGATGATTCAAACAAAATTTAACTAGTTTGCACAGTTTAAGATTTTTTGCATGCCTTACAATATTTTTATAAACATGTTAAACTACCTTCTTAAGCCTAAAACAAAGTGTTAGTTGAAATATTTCCATTACGTCACACCTGGTAACACAGTAATGGAGGGAGGCTTTTGCTCAGCAGTGGGACAATATGGGCTAGCTATAATAATCTTAATCTATATATATAATCTTCTATCTTCTATATATATATATATATATAAATGTTATGTTGGTTTGTGTACGCTTCAAAAACTCAAAAAGTTCTGCACCGATCGAGCTGAAATTTTAGAATGATATATAATCCGCATCAAGGATTGTTTTTACAGTATCCACGCGGGCGAAGCCGCGGGCATCAGCTAGTAATATAATATAATAACACTGTTGCCATCGAGGGAAAAACCTGGATGAGACTGGCACAAAAACGTGGCGATTGGCACCAGAAAAGAGAGGCCTATACCCAGCAGTGGGTAAATTCGGGTTGTGGATGATGAATGATGATGATGAACACAATTGGTAATTCTAGTGTCATGTTCATTTCTTCAACACATCATAAATATATGTTTCAAGTGTTATTATAAAACATAACTGATAGTGTTAAATTAATTCTAATTTTTACCTATTAGACATCCGTTAAAAATGTAAGTTCTGTCATTAGTAAGTATTTCAATAACAAATAATGAGTGAATATTTAATGTGTGTCAAATACAATTTTAGTAAATTAAATTTCATTTCACAGGCGACAACCCGGTGCTAGAAACAAGCATATGGCAGTTGACGGTTCCAGAAAGAAGAAATGCGACTACTTTCATTCAACATACGACTGTCAGACCTTTCATATTCAAGGGCAGCAGCTTCAGATGTTTCTTCTGCACAGAGTACCATTCAGATCCAGCAACCTTATTAGAACATACTACAACTCACAAAATCGAAAATAGAGAAGTAATCTTCGATAAGTATGTAGCCAAAGGCAAAAGATGCTTGCAAGTAGACATTTCGAACCTCAAATGTCGGTTATGTGATGAAAGTCATTCGAATCTAAACAGTATTAGAGAACATCTAAAGAATAATCATGGAACACATTTCTTCTTAGCTAACAACGGCATGACAGAATACAACTTAGAGCTAGTCAATAATATGTACGTTTGCCATATTTGTGCAGAATGTTTTCATAATTTCGGCTTGCTAAACGGTCATATGAACAGTCATGTAGGTAAAGTAGTTTGTGAAACTTGTGGAGAAGGATTCTTATACCAACATCTACTACTTAAACATAAAGAATCTCATTTGGCAAAGCCTTTTACTTGCAAAGAATGTGAAAAAAGTTTCATTAAGAAAAGTCAATTAACATACCACACGAATATAGTGCATAAGGGAAAGGAACGATTTAAGTTGAAGAAGTGTCCCAAATGTCCTCAAACTTTCAAAGAACACTACGCAAAATTGCTACATTTGAAGAAAATCCACGGAATTGCAAAGATATTACTATGCCATCTCTGTAAAACTACTTTTACAACCCGAAGGGCGTTGACGGAACATCTTACTAGACTTCATACAGAGAAATTGAAATGCGAAGTATGTGGTAAATGCTTCGGCATACAGTCGAGACTGACAGAGCACATGCGTGGACATACTGGAGAAAGAAATTTCATTTGTCCTGTATGTAAGAATACTTACATGCATCCAAAGACTCTGACTAAACACATGAGAACTCATGACATGGGTTTTAAGTATAACTGTTCGGATTGCGGTGCAGGGTTCAAAAGAAAAAACGATTTTGATAAACATATGAAACATGCGTGAGAGAGAGATAGAAGATGAATTACTTGTTCTAGAAGTAAGAAACATAGAATGAACTTTTGAGGAGTTTCTATTGCCAGAAAGAATGAAAACAAGTGATCAGCATTCTCCTTGGTTTCTTGATTACGTAAATTGGATCTTAAATAATAAGGCTGTTAATAATATTATTTGGACTTAATTGTACCGAAAGCATATTTTAGGAATCTTAAACGCTGTCATGCCACAGTCAAACTAGCCATTGCAACGGTTTTGTGGGGCTTAGTTTATAAACTTATTAACTTTTTTGGAATATAGTAAACAAATGATAATAAAACCAATAGTTTGTTGTATTAATACTAATTTATTTACTTTATGTATAAACTTACATAAGCATCACAGTAATGGCAGGTTCAAAAATAAATTAGCCCCTAAACTAGTATTGTTAATTCTTGAGGCAGACATTTTTATTATAATAACTACTTACTTAACATTATTTTAATAAGGGTTATGTACATGATTGGAAGGCGTATGATCTAAATAAAAAAAAAATTTGCCAGTAAATAGGATTGATTCGCGTATTTTTAACAATTCTAGAAATATTTACTCTAAATAAAAGACTAATAGCCCGTTTCTCTAACTTTAGGCGTTATCTATCTATAAAAATGCCTTAATAAAAGCATGTTGATTTTCAGTTAATATAGCTCCCGTAACGTAACTTGGCAAGGTTTCGAAATTCGAATTCAAAGTTCGAGCATCGTACACTTTGTGCCACAAAAGTGGTCACTTTTATTGCTTGTCATTATTCTTAATAATGAAGTTAAAGAAAGGAGCTCGAAGTCTATGTGACATTTATTAGGTGTTATAAATAAAAAAATGCATTTAAAAGTAAAACAAAATTTAAAACAACAAAAACTTAATTTTAAACAATAAAAAAAACTAAATTTAAAACAATAACAAAAACAACAAAAACTAAATTTAAAACGACGACAACTCAAATTCGTAACAAAAAGAAATAACAAAAATAAAACAACTTTCGTGCACCGCAAGTGTAATCGGGAGCGAATGGAACGTATGCATTTGAATGCACCAATCACACGCGCGGATGACGCTACCTCATACCCCGCGCCCCGCGCCACCGCAAAAGAGACCTAAAAATGACTTCTGCGCATCTAACGACTCTTGCCAAGTTACGTTGCGGGAGCTATACAACTATACAAAACAGGTCACTTTTCAGTTAATAGTCTCCTTGTCGTTTTCGTAAAACATTCCACAAATCAAACATCATCAGAATTCAGCTTCTGAACAAAATATTTCCCCAGAAGCCTTGGTCCTCATTCAAGGCCACACCACACTCTCAATCCAAGGCACGTAGAACTTCACCCGGGTGTAGATACCCGGTTGACCGGAGTACCCACAGTTGCGGCCGTACGAAGTGACTCCTATGACCGTGTGGAGGCACTTGGAGAGGTAGGGCTTCGCTTGGAGGGGGCCGCCGCTGTCACCCTGCGGGAGAACAGTACATTTTCATGTAAGTGCGGAAAGTTTTAGTTAGTTTACGAATTTTAGGGTACTAATTGTTCAAACGCCATCACGTCAAGGTACCCTAAGCTGTCAAAACTTTCTAATCAACCCTGAACCTAATGTTTTAGCGACAAAGTTGAAAATTAATTGAAGTACCTACAGTTTGTAGTAGCTTGATGTGCTGGACTGGACCCACTGAGTTTAAATTTTCGCCCTGTTCAGATACCTATTATACTGATTCTGCTTGAGGACTAGTCTACTTAATACTCCAAGGCTCATCACAGACAAGCCTCTTAAAAGAACCTACCTCACAAGTGTCCTTGCCACCCATCTCATCACCGTAGCACATCTGTATGGTACCGTTGAAGCCAGTAAGCAGATGTCGATGTGGCGGGTAATGCACCGCGCACGACTCCTCGTAGAATGATTGGAGAGATACCTGGAATGGAAATAAGAAAATTATGGTCGTATGTAGATATAGACTTTATGGCTAAATAAAAGCCAAGCCGCTAGGATCAATCATTAGGCTAAGCCATGCTTGCTTGTATAGGTCTGAAAATGGCCTGAACTGCATTCGAGAAAAGGATGGTACGGGGGTGCCGCTTTTTTGCTCGACTTGGAGCGGTTACTTTTCGGTTTCTCCATTGGAGAATCTCTCAGTTTTTTGCCTGATCTCTCTTGGGTCGTTTCAACTCGTTTCGTATTGCCGTAATGATCATAAAGGAACTGACAATACACCTGTGTCAGCGCTCGCACTTAAGTGCACTATACAAGATGATTTTTTAGTCACCGTCCAAATTTTTTCTAGGTGTTAGACCCATCCACTAACACCATTTTCGAAAAAAAATCGATACGTAAAATTTTCATATTAAATCATTTTCTCGAAAGAATTATCCGCTCTCCATGAAACGTTAAAACTTTGTGATGTGATATCTCAAAACTTTTGTATTGAGTGATACTAAAAGAAAAAACATGTATTCAATGATTTTCGCCAAAGATTAATATATGAGAATTTGGACGGTGACTAAAAAATCATCTTGTATAATATTTATATATCACCCGCGTTGATAGCTAATCTCCGCTAAGATTGACCGCCCGTGACCGAAAATTGTTAGGAGGATTATATAGGTACTCACAGCTTGCAGTGTATCAGCTAATTGCATGTTATGTCCTAGAGCTCCCCATCCAGTAGCAGTCACCACTCCGAGGAACTGATCGTCAATGTTCAGACACGCTGGGTATACGTGCATGTTGAATGCCACCCTAGAAATATAGATAGAGTAAAAAAAAAACTTGTCGCTGTCGAAGTCGACCGCTGTTTGTATACTTAGATCTTTTAAACTACGCAATGGATTATAATGCAGTTTTCAGCAAGAGCTAGAGTGATTCAAAAGGAAGGTTTGAAGTATGTACATTGCAATCGAACGAAACCGGGATCAGGGCGGGTCGCTAGTGTTAAAAAATACACACATATGTACACACACACGCTGAAACATCATAAAATTCAAATATTTTTATTTGTAGTACCTACATACTTAGGTAAATAAAAAACTGGCCAAGTGCGAGTCGGACTCGCACATGAAGGGTTCCGTACCAAAACGGTATGCTATAATAATTTATACAATTTCTTCTACGGGCCAATGAAACTTGACCTCTAGATTGTATAGGCGCTCATACGATTCAGGGACCAAATTATATTGGTTAACCCTTAATAAGACATAGGGAATATATTTCCCACCATTTTTTTCACCTCAAAAATTAAATAATTTGTTCCTGTAAGGTATTCTATGATTGTACAGAGCTTATTTAAAGACTTATCAATCAGTCATTAAATATTCAAAAAACACAAAAACATTAAAAAAACTTAGAATTTATTTTCTACCAATTATACCTATGCCAATTTGCCCTTATTTTCCGATTGCCAGATCGTTCTGCCTTATTAAGGGTTAACTGCTGTTTCCATCTGTTGTTTCCATCCAAGTTCAAAATGATTTTCCTAGAAAGTCCTTATAAAGTTCTACTTTTCAGATTTTTTTCATATTTTCTAAACTTATGGTTCAAAAGTTAGAGGGACGCATTGTTTTTTACTTTTGGAGCGATTATTTCCGAAATTATTGACATTATCAAAAAATGATTTCAGTAAACCCCTATTCATTTTTAAATACCTTTCCAACAATATATCACACGTTAGGGTTGAAATTAAAAAAAAAATCACTTCCCACTTTACATATAGGGGGGCTATCCTAATAAAACATTTTTTTCCAATTTTTATTTTACCACTTTGTCGGCGTGATTGATACACATATTGGTACCAAATTTCAGCTTTCTAGTGCTAACGGTCACAGAGATTAAGCGAGGACGGACGGACGGACGGACAGACAGACATGGCGAAACTATAAGGGTTCCTAGTTGACTACGGAACCCTAAAAAGTACAGATGTCATTGCATCATCTGCCTAGCCTTTTCAGTGGTCGGGTTCCAGTCTAACCAGATGTAGCTGAATACCAGTAGTTTACATGGGGCGACTGCCTATCTGACCTCCACAACGTAATCAGCATTGGTTGGTAAGACTGATTGTCAGACGTTCGGGCCACTGACTGCCTGTAACGACCGTCAAAGATATTCAAATGCTTAGGGCTTCAGCCATTGCTATATCTTATCTCAAGCAGAGCTATGTCGTGGTACTTCGACGGAGCGTGGTACTCAGGATGTGGTACTATTCGTGACACGTGGTACCGATGCCATTGCTCCGGCGGATCTGTCCGTTTCAGGATGCCCATTGCCACGAAACGGACTTTACCTCTGGAAAATAGACTTGGTGTTTGATTGTGAAGATGGTATATTCCTGCCTATCTATCCGGAAAAAACAGGCGATGTTAACATATCATCATGCCTGTAATACCCGAAGGTTAAGGTAGACGCGAAAGTACACCCTCATTTCGCCAGTAATTTTAAAGGCGCCAGAGCCAATTTCCAACAACCGGGCACTGATCCAGACTCCGAGGCTGTTACTGAGAAATTCCTGATGGAAAATCCAAAACGCCTGACCCCGGGAATCGAACCCAGGACCTTGTTCAGCAGTCGCAACCACTGAATCAATCTATATAAATAATAAAAAAAGTAAAAAACTAAAACCCGACTACGACAAAAAAAACGACGCTGAAAAAGTATGAAACAAGATTTTCAGGATAGAACAAAAAGAAAAGCCGTAGTCACACGGTATTAAAGTGTTTAGGTTGGTACCTATAACGTGTGACTACGGCTTTTCTTTTTGTTCTATCCTGAAAATCTTGTTTCATACTTTTTCAGCGTCGTTTTTTGTCGTAGTCGGGTTTTAGTTTTTTACTTTTTTTTATTTAAACAATTTTGGTGTTAAATATTTTTTTTTACTCTTGACTTTTTGTCCGCTAGAGGGCGTGATTTTAAATTTGAGCAATATTTTGGAAATGTTCAAGTGAGGCCCTTTTAAATGATACCAAACACGGCGTGTTTATCTCCATTTTTATTTTTTAAGCCTTACTTTTTGACCGCTAGAGGGCGCGAAATCACTTTTTGTGACACGTCACGTAGCCTATGTTCAGCGGAAAATGAAGACGGTTCTAACGATACCTCATATGTCGAGTTCCGATAAGTAGATTAGAAGCTATGAGGGAACAGATGAAGATACACACATACATACATACATACATACATACATACATAGCCAGTCAAAATCATAACCCTCCTTTGGCTTTGCCGTAGTCGGGTAAAAAGAGAAGTCCTGCTCCTGACTGACTGACTGACTGACTCATCAACACCCAGCCCAAACCCTTGGACCTAGAAAGCTGAAATTTTGCACAGAGGTTCCCTTTATAATGTAGACAAGGAATAAGGAAGGATTTTTCGAAATTCAACCCCTAAGGGAGTTAAATAGGGGATGAAAGTTTGTATGGAAAATCGACATTTTCACGCGGGCGAAGCCGCTGGCAAAAGCTAGTATTTAATAAGTTGGATTAAAAAAAACAAAGGAAAAAAATAAACTTACAGTACAGCACTAGAGATGCAGTGCCCAGCTGTTAGGATGAACTTGTCACTGATGAGGGAGCCTCCACACAGCCAGTGAGCCTTGTCTATGCCTCCGCCGTAGCCTAGGAGTGCCTTGATGAATGTAAAAAAATATAATAAATCTGAAGAAAAGTATAAATATTGTGCTGATGGATGCATTGAATAGTAAACGATAAATAAGAATAAATAAGTAGATAGTTATCATTAAAAATTGGTATTTTAATATTTTTTTAAACTTGTGAAATAGTCGGCACGTTGACGTCCTAATAATATCCCTATCTAGAAGGTATTGTCAAATGATTGCAATGACGCGAGGAGAACAAGTGCCTATCGGCTCCATTATAAGGGTCTTTTTACAACCATTCATGTAGGAATGTATTCGAAAACATGTGACATCTACCAATCCGCACTGGGCCCGCGTGGTAGATTATAGCCCATTCCCTCTAAGAGAGGAGGCCTGTGTCCCAGACTCCCAGCAGTGCGAACATTAATAGGCTTTTGATGATGATGATGATGTAGGAATGTTAGGACTACGTTTGGTTAGGACGCAACTCCTGGCGACCGTCAGACGGCTAAGTCACAGTTCTCGACTCCGAACTGAAGACCTCTGGTTTTTCGCATTCATATACACGTATTGTGTGGTTGTCACTTGCTTCAGCGAAGAAAAACATAATAATAAATAATAATATTCCACAACTATCACACAACGCCATCTAGTCCCAAGCTAAGCAGAGCTTGTGTTATGGGTACTAGACAACTGATAAACATACTTATATTTCTAAATACATACTTATTATAGATAAATTACACCCAGACACAGAACAAATGATCGTGCTCATCACACAAACATTTGTCCTGGGTGGGAATCGAACCCACGACCTCCGGCATAGCAGTTAGGGTCACTAACCACTAGACCAACAGGCCAGTCAACAAAAACATCGTGGGGATACCAGCATGGCTTTTTTTAGAGGTTGGGAAAACATCAAATGACTCTTTCCGAGCGGTAGGGAGTGTCAGACTTCTACTGACTAAAAACCACCCATGTTCCTTCTTAGCCCTTGTGCCGAGGCCGCGGTATCTCTTTCAAACAACCCACAGCCCCGACGGGGAACCAGCATGCCTAAGAGGTGTTTCTCGACGGCAAGTAAAGGCAAGTCAGAGTAGGCCCATGAGCGGCATAACTGTCTTCGGACTCACCATATGCGGAAACTGCCCCCTCCTGGCATCAAAGCCAATATGCGCGGCATACACCCCATATGGCACGCGAGCGCCACCTTGCGAGTACTTGTAGCACTGCTCATCTTCATGCCAGTGCTTCCTCAAGCCTGAGGTGCCGCAGTCCTCGTATGGCAGGTTGGCTAGGTGTTCTAGACAAACTGAGGAACAAAAGAAAGTAAGAAAATTGTTTTTATTCGGCATTAATAACAAAAAAAAAACTTAGAAATTAATGCCGCGGCAACGGAGTTACCCCCCGGTGCACCACCTCCGCGCGATATTTGCGCAGGCGCGCGAGGTATCGCCTCCAGATCCCATGGCGGCAAGGAGGCTCGCCGCCTCGCCGAAGATCATGCGGTACCCACGGACTAGCCGCACGGCTAGCTAATACCTTTTGGGGTGCGTTCAGGCAGTGGCCGTGTGGCTCGCCGCCTCAAAGAACGCGCCCCATACTGGGCGGCCCAGTGTGGGCGCATTCTTTGAGGCGGCTCCATGGCCCTTTACGGAGCCCAGACTGGGCCCCGTAAAGGGCCATGGAGCCGCCTGCACTGACTGCATGTTCCCCGCATAGAAGTGTGTGTGTGCAGTGTGTGTACTACCTGACGCTGATTTTCAGCTACTGCCCACGAGTGCTATACGCCCGAAAATATAACAAACAAGTAAACTAAAATTCCATTTTAAGCTAGTCCCTATTATAATCAACCATATTTCGCCAGTTATGTTTAAATCCTATTTAAAAGGGGGCGAGCCTATTGCCATCAACCGGGCATAAATTCACACTCCGTGGCTGATAAATTCCTGACGGAAAAACTTAACAGCACTGCCTGACCGGGGAATCGAACCCATCGGACTTCATGCTCAGCAATCGCGCTTGCGACCACTAGACCAACGAAGGAGTGCGTGGCATTTTGTCAATTATGTTTTCATTTTTCTGTACGAGGCCAAAAGGCATGCAGCATGGAATGTCACGGCGCTGATGTTCCGATAAGGTCTCGACCAGACCTTGGCAAACAATGGTCAATAAACATCTTCAAGCATACGCACCATCATAAGCTTTTCTGCCTGTCCTGAAATGAATTCCTCCAGCTTTGTCAACGATGGCTTCACTGAAACGAAATAAGTAAACTTATTAGATTAGACCATCTTCTGCATCTTCAAATAATATTTTCATAAGTGCTCTAGCTTTTGGCCTTTGGCCGCAGCTGTGCCTGCATGGACGTCAGACATTATTTGAAGCTATCTGAACGCCTACATCCAAATTCCGTGCAAAACTACAAAATATTATCGAAATGTTCCTGTGCCTCGGAAAGCCGTTGGTCCCGGCTGTCATTTAGATCTATGACAATCGTTATGAGTAATTGTTATGATGGTGTCTCCGTTGAAGATGCGCATTCTACTCTACTCCCTCGATGTTTGTCACTTCCGTGCCGTTTTGTGAGAATAAACTACTATAATAAGTTAGGGGCCGGAGTGGTCCGTAAGTCTGACAGTCAGTCTTATCTAGGGGTGTCGTGGAGGTCAGATAGGCAGTCACTCCATGTAAAATACTCGTATTCAGAGCGACATCCGGTTAGACTAGAAGCCGTTTTGAGAAAGGCTAGGCAGTTGATGATGATGATAAGTAGGTATAGAAATAGGTGTACCTAGTTATGGTAGAATACTTACTTACTCTATATGTTTAACTTTTTCGCAGTCGGTACAGCATACAATGGGCGTACGACCTTGGAAAGAGCAGATCTGTAACGTGTGGGAATATTCATTCAAATTGGTGTAAAATCTGTAGTTGGTATTACAATGTCATACTATGCTAATATTATAAAGCTGAAGAGTTTGTATTTATGTTTGGATGAACCGTAATCTGTGGTTGAACGCGCTAATCTCAAGTCTAAATAAAATAAAATAAAATAAAATATCTCAGGAAAGGAACTGAAAAAATACACTCGAGAGCAATGAATCCGGGTCACTTAAAGAATGTTAAAAATCTCGGAAACTAAAAATGATAGGTTAATGCAATAAATTGTATTTAATAGACAATGTAATATTCCTTATATGAAAGTAAAAAAAATATGAGTCACCATACATTTTATTAACACAAAATTACATAAAGAAAAAAACTGCTGATCTCTCCTTAAAACAAAAATAGGAAACATGAAATTTTTGAACTTTATTACGATTTTCTTGAATTTTAATACTTCGTATTGCCTCCTCGTGCTTCCATTACTGCGTTTACGCGGTTTGGCATGCTGTACACCAAGTTCCTTATACGATTTTGGGGAATATTCTCCCATTCCTCTGTGAGAGCAATTTTGAGCTCACGAAGCGTGATTGGGGGAGGGTTTCGTTGTTTTACGCATCTGCCTAGCTCGTCCCAAGCATGCTCGATTGGGTTGATATCCGGGCTGCGCGCTGGCCACTCCATACGAGTAATGTTCATCTCTTGAAGGTAGTCATTCACAATCCTACCTGTATGAGGTCGGGCATTGTCATTCATAAATATAGCATCCTCACCTAAATTGACCATAAATGGACCAACGTGATCATTGAGGATTTCTTCCACATATCTTTCGCTAGTTAAAGAGCCGTTTTCTATGATCACCAGCTCTGTGCGACTTTCAGAAGAAATTCCGGCCCACACAAGTACAGACCCAGCACCGTAGGCTACTTTTTCTTCGATGCATGCTTGCTTGAATCTTTCCCCTGGTCTTCGATACACTCTGTGTCTTCCATCGTGCTTGTAGAGCATAAATTTTGATTCGTCGGAGAACATAACTTTTGACCAATCTTCAATACTCCAATTTACGTGGCTCTGGGCATATCTTAGTCTTGAAATACTATGCCCACGCTCCAGTTTAGGGCCGTTTGCAGGTCTAAGGGGTTTTAAGTTAGATTCAGCAAGCCGACGTCTTACTGTCCATGCACTTGGGTTACTACCTCCGAGGCGTCGAAACTGATTTGTGAGTTCAGTTCCTGTGAGAAAGCGATTTCGAAGCATGGTGTTCACCAAGTATCGGTCTTCTCGTGATGTGGTACACCTGGTTCTGCCCGTTCCTGGTCTGCGTAGGTTAGAACCAGTTTCTTCGTAACGTCGGAGAACTCTTTGTACTGTTGACAGCGACACACCGACAGTCCTGGCTGTATCGCGCTGACTCCGGCCGGTTTCCAGCATTGTATGTATTCTGGTGCATTCTTCAGGCGTAAGCGACATAATTTCAGCTTGAATAATGAATATAGAGCACTATCAACATGGTTTATGTACCCACATAAATGACAGATTACAAACAAAAGCAAAACCAAATGCTGTAATTACGTAGTTCCATCTTCGAAAGTGGCCCTTTTTCAAATTTGATTTTTTTATGATATAACTTTACAATAACTAAGAAGTTTTAATACCTTCATTTAAGGAGTATTACATTGTCTATGAAATACAATTTATTGCATTAACCTATCATTTTTAGTTTCCGCGATTTTTAACATTCTTTAAGTGACCCGGATTCATTGCTCTCGAGTGTATTTTTGTAATGTTTAGTCCATTTATCGAGGAAGGTTTTAGGCTATAAGTATATAACATCACACTACGACTATTAGAAGCGGAGCATACATTAAAAAAGCTTCTCAAAGTGGAATAGTAACTTACGCGGACGAAGTCACAAGCAAAAGCTAGTGTAACTATAAAACAGTGAAACAAACAGCAAACCGGAAAACAACAGCCAAACATTGAAGATTTACATATTAAACAGATACTAATTTACACGTGTATGCATTTTAGATGTGTGTCAGAACAAGTCTTCGAATTTATGGTTCTAGCTCAGCAGATTTTTTTATTTCTAAATGGGCCAGCTCTTGACTGCGATCACGCTTGATGGAAAGCTGTATGAGGTATATATGGAACGATCGTGCCCAGAAGATGCCTGTTCAGTCTGATTCCCTCAACCTAACTGCATTTTAACGTTGTAGTCACTAGAGTCATTAGCATTGCTGAGTGGTAAAGGCCCCCCGTTAACACTACTCAGCAATGGCTTAACAGAATGCTTTCAGACAGTCTATTAAAATGAGTAGAATCTGTCGACTTAGGTAACCTAAGATAGATGTCTTACTTTTTTGGTTTATGGTGGGCTCATCCCGCTCTGGGCAGAGCGGAAGGGAGTGTCAGAGTCTCTCACATACACATCTGTGGGTATCGAATGATTCGAATCACAGTACAATTGGCCAGGGTGCCCTTAAAATCCCAGCTTTTTAAAATCACAGTCTATTTGTAACTGACTTAAAAGAAGGAGGTTCTCAACTTGGCCATATATTTTTAAAATGTTTGTCACTTGATAATAGAGTAAGATCCCAGGGCCGCCAGACGTCACGTATTTTCTGACGAAGGAAATGTGGACGATTGAGTAGTGTTAGTATGAACTAAGAACGCATGACTACCAGCTAGCTTGCTTAGACGGCCAATTTTCAGGTATCAGGCTATCAAGGTACATAAAAACATTACTAACTTCACGTATTTTCTGACAGCTGTTTTTTACGTATATTGTAGGCAATATCCTTAAAAATAAGTTGCCAACACTCCCAGACACTTCCTAGCGGCCGTTTTGCCTATCGGACGCTTTAAAGTTCCCAAAAAGTTTAGACTTAAACGTATTGTGACTGTTTACCCGAGAACGCATGGCATCGCTCGTGTGGCTGACATACAGACCTCCACTGGACTCATTCGGTGGGCATTCAACAGGATCTGTCCATTGCCTGTGTCTTCAGAATTTTGTTGAAAACGTTGCTTTGACCGCTCGGGTGCATGTTGGAGCGCCTGCCCAATATAGCATGGCAATAACCCGATCAATTAGCTTTAAGTATTAAAACATTAGGAGTTTATGTATTCTTTAAAGCGTCTGTTAAGCAATACGGCTGACGGAAAGTGTCTGGGAGTATTTGCGACTTATTTTTAAGGATATTGCCTAAAATATACACGTAAAAATCAGCTTGGAGAAAATACGTGAAGTAAGTAATTTTTGTATGTACCTTGATGACCTGATACCTGAAAATTGGCCGTCCAAGCAAGCTAGCTGATAGTAGTGTGTTCTTAGTTCATACTAACACTACTCAATCGCCCACATTTCCTTCGTCAGAAAATACGTGACGTCTGGCGGCCCTGGGATCTTGGACTGTTCCGATTTACGTGATTCTTTCTTAAAGCACGTGCTGCGATGAAAGAAACTAAACAGAGAAGAACTGACCTGAGGATACTCCCTTTTCTTGACATCTCCGATCATTGACAAACACTGACACGCATTGATGCAGGTTCCATTCTTGCCATGTCCGTCGTAACATTGTGATCCTATGACAAAATACATCATCATTATTTGTAAAGAAAGATAGAAAAGAAAGAAAAAGTGTTTATTGGTTTCCCACAAGGACAAAACAAATTGACAAAAAATTAAACGTTAACAAACAAACATATGAGAAACACTTAAAATTAGGACGTACAACACACAACAACAACAACACAACATTTGTCAACATATAACCTGACAATGACCTGCAAATTGCAAAAAACGCATGACAATTTAGATTTTGCGGGCTAGCTTTGGCTCGTGTTTTCAACGCACGGAGGAAACTCGGTATGAATGAGGGCGGTCGGCCATTCACGGTTCAACCTAGGCAAGTGCGGTTTAATTTCAAGATCGACACGAGCGGCTGTAAATGTTAAGCTCCTTTGATCCCGGATAATATATTTTTTTTCAAAGACTTTAAAATAGAGAAGTACCTATTTGGGAAAAATATCAAAGACTGATAAAAAATCGCTTATTAAAACTGTAACGTATTTATTAATGGTAGTAGACAGGCACTGAGGAGCTCGTCCCTAAATAATAACAGCCGCTCGGTTCAACTTTTGATAGATTGACCAACCATTACATAGCGAGTTAACTCCGTCCCTCAGACTGTCAAATGTAGATCTTTGATTGACAGTCATTAAGTAGTCGAAAATCTGACAACCAGTCTGACTGAGGGTCATACTACCCACTACCCAGTATTAACTGGGTTGTGGAGGTCAGATAGGCAGTCCCTCCATGTAAAATACAGGTATTCAGCTGCATCCGGTTATATTGGAAGCCAACCCAACATATTTCGGATAAGCCTAGGTTTACCTAGGCTTATTAATAAACGATCATAATTTATTATGATCGTTTATTAATTTAATGCCCTGAAGATATTCTCGTTCTGGGAGTAGAGCGCCTTCACCATTTCGTCGTCTTCGCTGTCCAAAAAGACGTCTTTTAGGACGACGAGCGGGTTCTTGTTATTCATATGCGCCTACCACACGCTCACACTTCACCACAGTCTTGCCTGCGCGATTACACGGTGCACACAGTACATCGCGCGTGTGGTTTGTAATGGTAATACAGTTTTACCAACCATATGCGCGATGTACTGTGAAGTGTGAACGAAAAGTGTGGTGAAGCTTGAGCGTGTAGTAGGCCCAATAGGCGCTACTATTAGGCCTCCACCTCGGCTTTCAATTCTTTCTTTCACTTTCTTAAGCTCCGCTTCTGTGTCTAAGCTAGTATATTTAAAGAGAAGTGGCAGAAGAAAGGGGAGTCCTATAATATACCCATACTTTGCCTATACCAAACAGGGGGTCATTCCGGGCTGAAATGATGATTCAGAGTACAATTCAACACTACAAACCTTCCTCGACATCAAAATCACACTTTAAAGAATAAAAATTGAAAACAAACACATTTAAAACAATAATAAAGTATTTGTTTTTCATTATAATACTAAATATTATCTACACGATTCACGAACGGGCATCACCACTAATGTTCTAACCAAAACTAACTTTTTCTTGCTATAATTATGGATTCAGAAATTATTATTTTTTATTTTGATCAAGATTCGACGATAAAAAGTTCGTATAAAAACGCGGCAAGTTCATAGAGTTGTTTTTTTTAGCTTTGTGTACTCGTTGGCTGTGTTAGGTCATCAGAAACTTATTGCAAGCAATTGGAATTACCCAAGTAGCTAAAATTACCTACCTGAGTACCATATTTTTTTATTAATAGAACTTAAAATCCCCGAATGTTTGTTATTTTTCAACTAATCACACTTCTGATTTTCGCAATTAGTAAACCATCCTATCAAAACTGGTTGTAAAAATTAAGATCTATCACAGATTCATTTAATTGAATGATGATTAAATTACCGGTTTACTGACCGATTAAACTCAGTTGATGGATCCTGACTCGATCTATAAATAAATATTTTGAAGCGTATGTGAGTAATTTCAAAACAATAGTTTTAATAACTGAATTCATAAATTATGAATGCCTCATCAGACTGCCTCGTCTGTCTGGTGGTCGTAAGCGCGGCTGCTGAGCTGTCCTGGGTTCTATTCCCGGGTCGGGCAAAGTGTAATTAGCTTTTCCATCAGGAATTTATCAGTAACAGCCACGGAGTCTGAATTTGTGCCCGGTTGATGGAAATAGGCTCGCATTACATGGGACTTAGATAAGTATAACCGGCGAAATGAGGGTGTCCTAATAGGACCTAATAGGTACACGCCTGCCTAACCCTTTGGAGATTACAGCTAGGCGTAATGTTATGTTATGTCATTTATTATAAAAGTTGGATGTTCGGTATATTTTTATCATCTTCTATTTCATGTTAGTACTGAGTTAACCGCAAATCAAGGAGGACGATTAAAGTACAAAAAAAAAATGTTGAAACGTAGGTTCAATCTCGTTTTTATTAAATTCTAAAACTTTATTTTACTATCGATTTATTGGTTTACATATTGCGGATTAGAAAAACAAGTCCGAAACGACTACTCATTCGAAACATTTTAGGAATTAACTGTGATATTTTAGTCTAGCTATTCAAAGGGGGAACGCTGCCAGTATCTTCGGAACCTTGCCTAAAGGGACTCCTTTTAATAATATATTTTAGTTACTATGGTTTTTTTAGTTTTAGGTTCTATGTCCTATAAATGGTTTTTTTTTTTTTTAGACTCAATATATTAGAAAAGAATGTGGGTCGTCCGGCGGCGGGATGGGCAGACGACATAGTTAGGTACCATCGGGGGAAAAACCTGGATGAGGCTGGCACAGGACCATGTAGAATAGAATGGCACAAAAAGGGAGGCCTGGGCCTGCAGTCTCTACACTAATAATGACGCTACGAATGTCGTTAAGTCGAGAAATCGTAAACTTTCTGTAATAGATTTTCAGCATAGATTGTCATTCGTAGCGTCGTTGTTAGTGTAGAGACTGCAGCCCCAGGCCCTGTAGCTGTACCCAGCAGTGGGTGAATTTAAGCTGTGAATGATGTTGATTCAGATAGTTTCAATATTTAGATATCGCCTGACGCCTATTACCTATATTAGTGAAAAATGCACGTGCTTGTTGAACTGTTACGCAATTACGCAAAATTACAAACAATAAGCCACGAACTCAGCTTGTTTTATTTAGGATAATAATTGGAAAAAAAAATATTACGAAGATCCGGTCCAGCTGGTCAAGGAACTGACATTTGATTTGATTCAGTATAATTAATTTGAATCAATATTCACGTTTGTTATCAAAACCTTGAACTTGTTGCTAATTTATGTACAGTCGAACAAGCTAGTATACAGGGTAGAGATCTTTATAATTCTGTAACACTGAAAATATTGATTGTAATTTTGTTTTATCAAGTGTTTCGCATTAAGCGACTGATGTCAAACGCTGTATCCTAAACCGCTGTGTGCTAAATGTATCTGTATAATCTTAAAAGTAAATACAAGTTAGCTAGCTGTATACTTATTAGCTTGTTCGACTGTACCTAATTTTAGAACAAGGCATTCCTAGACTCTTTACTAATCTACAGTGAAACTCACTTCACTTTTTATGTGGCATCCAACACTTTTAAAGTGCTTAATACTCGATTTGTTCAATCATCTTGGATCCGGCTTCTATTCTAAGTAATTAACAATGAACGTATCTTTAGACCGTTGAGAGAAAAAAAATATCACGACTGGTTCTGCTCACCCTTTCTTTAAATTAGTTTTGACATCCGTTGTCAATATTCTAAACCAATTAGCACACTAGATGGCACTGTTTGTCTAATATTGCAATATTTGGCTGTCTCACGTTTCGAATATGTGAAAAACGTCTGTACGTTACCGTAGACTAGATTATATATGTACTTTTGGTATTGTTCACATCCCGTCAAAAGACTCATTGCGATAAACCCAGGTGTTCTCAAGTTAAGGGTGAAGTAAGGCTGTGAATGATGATGAACAACAACAAAACGTAACTTCGCATAATCTGTGACAAATTGTTGTCAAACAAAAAACTCTGCAGTCTGCTGTCAGTGTCAAAAGTCAAATCAATGGAATCGGAAGTAGGTGGTTTTTGAAGTGGAAAAACCGTAATAGTTATAATATTCCCTGATATAATTCTTTTAAAATGAGCACCAATAACCGCAAGGGTCCTATAGTGGACCCTGGCATGTGTAGATGCTGTGGTGTAGTCAAGAAGTGCCGTTTATTGAACGTTGAATACGAATGGTCTGGTCAACGAGAAGTTTATGCTGATATGTTTGTTGACTGTTTTGGGCTTGTGGTTAGTTTAAATATCTTGTTTTTCACATAGATTTTGTTGCTGAAGACCTCCGGAAACGGCTTGCTAAAGGCAGTAGTCTTGTGACTGTTATAGGCCGAGTATTTGGCCAGATATGTGTCATTTTCTTTTGAACCTGTTTAATTAGCCAAAACCAGCAATGTTTGTGTACTCAAATGTTTATAAGAATCCAATATGAACCATTTCAAAGAGCTAGACTTCCAAATGCATAATTCTTACTGTGTATTAACATGTTTTTATTATAACTGGTTTATAATGAGGACAGTTCAATACTTTGTGAATCAGAAGCCTATTAGGGAAGGTATGAGCTGACCGAGATCAACAAATGGAGTCACTTTCCATTTAACTGGCAAAGTGTGGGTTTTTTTAACCTTTATTATTTAATACGAAGTGTCTAGTCGTCCGATTAGCAGATGAATATAATTAATTAGTCGTCCGATTACCCGGATAAATAATCAAAATTATAATACGACCGTCTCGCGACAGTATCCTTTATGGGTGGCATCGGCACCGGGCCGTCGTAGGCCGACAAAGGAGGCCGGCGGAGGCCCGGCACTTCGGGGACAGAAGATATTAGTGTTATTTAATATGCGAGCGAAGCGAGCGCGCGTCATGGAGTACATGCGTTGCATGTATGAGTTGGTATGAGTGACAGAGAGAACGAGAAAATGGCGCGCGGTGTTGTCAGTTCGAACGATGCTAGAGGCAACGTCATTGGCTGTCGTTGGCAATTGCCACGTGACTTAGCGGACGACTAGAAACAGCCTATTTAATAACACACTTTTACAGTAATTTTAAAAAACATAGTCATAGCACACAAACCGTTGTGAGTTTAACAGGCACACCTCTGCCTAACTCTTTTGGGATAACAGGTGTGATGTTATATTATGTTGCTTCCCAATTAACCTTCTCTTTAACTTATTTTTCCAGCTATCTCATATGGAAGGCGAGGAGTCGGAGCGTGTGATCTGCGCGACGTGTGTTGTACGTCTGAGGGACGCGTGCGCCTTTAGACAACAGGTGCTCATCTGTGAGGAGAAACTGTTGAATGCTACAGTGCATATACATGATGGTAAGTGAAATGTGAATAAGAAAAAATATTTATTTGGAGCAGGGAGATGACATACATGCCAGATGCCAAAAAAAAGTGGGAATAAAAAAGTTACCAGCTTGCATGTTGACTGCAAGACTGCAACAAACAGAATACCAGCATACAGCAAACCACAGCACAGCTCTGGTTTTCAGTGGACACACGTCAAAAACATACAACAACCAAGCCATTTAAATAAAAGTTGTCTTCAGGCAATAGCATCAACAGGGTTGTTGATAGACAGCATGTACCAAGCAGTATGTATTGTAGAAGATAGTGTAATCCAGAAGTAGAAACTAAATGAAGAAACAGACTGGCTTTTCATCACGGAGCAACTTAATAACTAAAACTCTCAGCTCTTTTTGGCTCAAAAAAAGCTAATGTTAATCTTTCAACTCAATGGTTAGAGTAAAATTTTGTTAATATGTTTATAGAGAAAACATAACTTTGAAATTTGAAGTATTCTTATTCTTTATTGCACACATAAAATAACAAATATAAACACAAATTACAATAATAAAGCTTATCAAGTGTTTCTCAAGTATAAGCTACAGAAACATGTTACACATTGAGCAGTTCATAAAAACTTTAAAAACATAATCATATATTGTTTCTTTGATCCAGATAATGAGAATGACTTCAAAATGGAAGTACAAATCAAAGAAGAATCCGACGGTGACATTCCATTAAAAGCCAATGATTCTGATAATGACGATTATGATGACCACACTGCTGACCCCATGGAGGATACTACGGAGCAGGATGAAGAGGCTGCCACAACTACAAGTATGTATAACTTATAATAATAATACTCCTCCTGACCGTTTTTCGGCCACGGCGGCCAATCTCAGAGGAGATTAGCCATCTGCGCGGGAGATATTATAGTGCAGGCGTGTGTGCGCAGGCACAAGTGCACTCTCTGTTCCCTTTTCTCTCATAGTCCGGTGGGACGGCAATCCGACACTCGCGGAGAGAGATCAGGCGCAGGACCAACGGCGACACGTGCGCACCGAGGCACGGGGGTACTATACCGCCAACTTCCAAACTCCGGGCTTACTTATCTTAGTCCAGCAGTGAGACATTCAAGAATAACTAAAAAAAAATTTACTCTGCTTTGGCACTATTATTTCCTACTCTACACCCGGCAACTCATCAAGCTATATGTTTCCAGCACAACATGGAGTAATTAAAAGCGGCTTCCACACTTTGCTTAAAAATGTACTGCATCCGAAAATCCGATCCCTAATTATAACTTAAACCTTATTCCAGTGTCAATACAAGTCAAAGTAGAAGAAGTAGTAGAGGGCTCAGTTGAACACTCCTCGCCGCGACATCGGGAGGGCGCCACCATCGACCCGGCCAAGACTGACATGTTGGACAAACTCAACAGTATGAAGAAGAAACTTCATAAAATGAAACATAGTGACGGTAATATGTTTTATTTATTAATTAACGTTACAAAATATCACGCGACTTAAGTGGCAATGGGCAGGGCACATTGCTCGCAAAACGAATGGCGGATGGGGCCGGAAACTTCTGGAGTGGCGACGGCGAACCGGAAGACGTTGCGTTGCGCGGCCTCCCACTAGGTGGACCGATGACCTGGTCAAGGTTGCAGGAACCCGCTGGATGAGAGACGCACGGGACCAAGAGATGTGGCGACGCCTGGGGGAGGCCTATGTCCAGCAGTGGACGTCTTTTCGCTGATATGATGAATATCACGCCTGTAACCTGTAATCCTCGAAGGGTTAGGCAGAGGTATATCTAATAGTACACCCACATTTTGCCAGTTTTGTTTAAGTATCATGTAAAAGGGGGTGAGCCAACAACTCCTTGGAGTCCCTAGTAAGACTTGTTGTCAGACTTACCACCATTAAAAATTAAAAAATTCAAATAATTTATTGTGGATCATAGGTTCGATGTTGTGTTAAATACAGGTGTCAGCTATGTCCCGCCATTGAGGCATACAAAGTTTATGTAACAAGTTCGGCAAAAACAATACAATACTAGAAATTAATTAATAAAATAAAATTGAGATCAAACAACAATAAAATTAAGATACAAATTACAATAATCAATAAATTGGCAAAATAGTAAAATATTATGTCAGATTAACAAATCTTAAAATGGACTTCAAAAAATAATTCATTTTGGATCATAGCTGACACCGGTTTTAACTGTAAAAACTTTGAAATATCTACTAATAACAGCTGATACCAGCAACATAACGTGCTTGCCGAGGCACGATGGAAACTCGGCAGTAATGTGTGGTCACCGATCTACCTACCAACCTAGGCGAGCACGGCTTAACTAGTTCCTCTCAAAATATTATTAACCAGCTTTTTTTACGTTTTCAGAAACGCGCCGCACGGTATCTCCTCTCTACCAACGACCAGTTTCAGTAGACAAGGACCTCCATATACTAAAAAACGTGACCAAAATCGTAGAAAACTCATATGTCTGTCCGTTTATCACTGTTTTCAGTGACTACCATTGCATATACTGCCGAGAAATGTTCTTAGACCCCGACCAGCTCCGAGCCCACACGATAACTCACGACCCCAAAACTTACAAAGACATTCTAGACCCCAAAAAGCAAATACAAGTCGATATAGAAAGAATCGATTGCAGATTGTGCGATGAAAAAATCGATAACATCGAAACTTTTAAAGAGCACATCACTACGACCCATGGACAAAAGCTCTACAAAGATGTACAGAACGAATTTATGCCTTTCAAACTCAAAATTGGAACTTTAACTTGTGTGGAATGTGGGAAAAACGTCGCCTTTTTTCATGCGTTAAAAAAACATATGGCGGAACACTATGGTACTTTTATTTGTGACGTTTGCGGGGCACATTATTTTGAAGAAAGACATTTGACGTTTCATAAAAACACGCACAATAAGAAAAAAGATGTACAAATGTTTCCCTGTAACGAATGCGACAAAACTTTTCGTTCTAAAAACAGTAGGAGCTTTCATATTTCTCGGATCCATAAAAACGAGCCAGCGTACCCTTGTAACAAATGCGATGAGATTTTTATTTCGTACCACATGAGATATAGGCATAAAATGACAGCACACGGCGAAAAGCGAATGTTTCCCTGCGAAGGCTGTGACAAAGTCTTTGACAGTCGAAAAACTTTACGAGAACATAATCAAAGAACGCATTTACAATTATTCCGCCATGAATGCACTCTCTGTGACAAAAAATTCTATCTACCCTCCGCTTTAAGGGATCATATGACTTCTCATACTGGGGAAAGGAATTTTAGGTGCGAGTTCTGTGGTAAAAACTACCCTAGGGCTAAAGCTTTAAAGGTGCATTTACAGTCCCATAGTGCGGAAAAGAAGTATAAATGTACGCTATGTCCTTCGGCTTATACGCAAGTTACGAATTTTAAAAATCATATGAAGACTAAGCATTCTTTGCCGGGAGGCGTCGAAGGTTATCGCTGAGTTTTGTCAATATTTATTTGTAAGGCTTAATCCATACTAGCTGACGACCGCGGCTTCGCCCGAGTTGATGTCGGTTATCGCGGCAAATAATATACTAAAACCTTTCTCGAGAACCACCCTATCTATTGTTGAAAACAGCATGAAAATCGGTGCAGTTGTTTTGAGTTTATCGCGAACAGACAGACAGACGCGGCGGAGGACTTTATATACTTACAAATTCATTCTTACTCGGGGTCGAAGTGTTTTCATATAGTTACCACGCCCGTAATCCCCGAAGGGTTAAGCTGAGGTGTACATACAGTACACCCACATTTCGTCGGTTATGTTTAAAGGTACAAGTTGGTAGCCGACTGCACGCAGCAGCAGCAGACGACATGTCGTCGCTTCATGTCGTCACGACACGTCGTCGCGTCATGTCGCTGCAGTCATGATTTCGAACCAGACTGCAAATTACTATTAGTCAATAACTTTAAACACGCTCGACGTGTCGTTGCTCCGGCGTCAGTGGCACTACTGATCTGCGGTCGGACGACACGTGCGTCTGCCGCTCGACGACGCGTCGCTAGCTTCATGTCGCTAACTACGGAGGGAATTTCATAGAAATACGTAGAAACCAATCGTGTCGCCGCGACACGTCGTCTGCTGCGGCTTAGTGTCTTCCTTAAGTCCCATGTATTAGGGGAGATTCTATTGCCATCAAATCAACCACACACAAATCCAGAGTTGGGGCTGATACTGCGAAATTCTTCATGGATCCGGATCTCTTCAAAGCTCGAGTGAATCGGTTTCATCTTAGTGAGCGCCAAAAACAGAACCTCCTCCGTTTTGGAAGTCGGTTAAAAATAGGTCGGGTCATCACTTCACATCAGGCGAGCTACGACCAAACGCAAGCCTATTTGTTTAAAAAAACCGGCCAAGTGCGAGTTTACTCGCACACCGAGTGTTCTGTACAAACTTGTAGGTATTTTGTTATTAAAGGGGTTTGAACTTTTTTGTATAGGAGCTGGCATATCGACCCACCGCCATTTTGATTTTTTTTCGAAATCGCGGCCCACGATGAAAGTGGTATGTATGGATAGAGGACATATAGACGAACAAAAAATGTCAAGCAACATGGTACCCAAAGTGTCACGTTACGGAGATATTTGAAGGTAAAGATGGACAAATCAGTACAATGACCACATAAAAATTAGACCTTTTACGTGTCTATAGGAGACTATAGGCGTTGATTATTATTATTACTGGTTATTGATAGAGAGTAGGTACATTACATACTACTAGGAGCACGAGAAAACTATTTTTTGACATTACATAGCGTTTCAATGAGATGCAAAGCGATTTCAATGTGCGTATAACAATAATCAACCTGGGAACTATTATTTAGATATAATTTAACGCCCAAACACGTAAAAAGGCTATTTAAAAAAATATTTAATGAATGTCGTTGTACTCGTTTGTCGATCTTTAACTTCAAATATCTCGGTAACGTGACACTTTGGGTACCATGTTACTGGACATTTTTTGTTCGTCTATATGTCCTCTATCCATAAATACCACTTTCACCGTGGGCCGCGATTTCGAAAAAAAATCAAAATGGCGGACAGGTTGATATGCCACATTGGTTCTATCCCCTTTTCCGATTTTTCTAAAGTGTAGTTGAGAATGTAGAATCAAAAACTTGAACATAATAAATACATTATTTTGTATTATGTATTATACAGCTTACTGTAAATATAATTATTGGTAAAAAGATCTTCTGTTTATGTATATAAGGTTATACTTAAATGTAGTGATGCAATAATTAACAACTTCGTTTTATTTATGTACCTTTTACCTACATACATGAAATACATACTTACGCCCTTTCCGATGGGGGTCGGCAGAAATCACAGAACGCCTGTCACGATCCTTATATACTCCTTCTGTCTCATCCACATCCATACAATATCTAGTCATACTTGAAACATAGTAACCATGGAGTTTCTGGCCGGTTCTCCTCCATAGGAAACGGAAACGACCAAGCCAAACCGTGCTTCTTTAGTCGATGTTTTATATGATCCGAGCGGATGTTATTATCTAGCAATGAGCTCCTCATATAAGTTCCCGTTAAAAAAGATGGATAAACTTTTAGAAATCATTCAGACTACCCAAATAAGTACAATGGTAAAAAATAAGAAAAACGCATTAGAGGCAAGAAAAACAAATCTGCTGTGTCAGTCATCTGTATTTTTTTTTTTTTTTTTCTGTGGCTTCGCACGGTTTGTGCATTAGCCAATGTCAAGTTATTTAGTTTAATTTTGTAGGATAAAAGGTAGGGAAACTGGAATTTATTAAAATTATTTATGACGGAATTTTGAATATAGGATCAGTAAGATTACTAACTATATTAATAACTAGCTTTTGCCAGCGGCTTCGCCCGCGTGAAAATGACGATTTTCCATACAAACTTTCATCCCCTATTTAACTCCCTTAGGGGTTGAATTTCGAAAAATCCTTCCTTATTCCTTGTCTACATTATAAAGGGAACCTCTTTGCAAAATTTCAGCTTTCTAGGTCCAACGGTTTGGGCTGGCCGTTGATGAGTCAGTCAGTCAGTCAGTCAGTCAGTCAGTCAGGACTTCTCTTTTTATTTATATAGATGAATGATGAGACTAAATAAATTGATGAGAAAAAAAATATATATATATATTACAATTTAATATTATAATGGAAATGAATGAAGCTATACATTTTTATACAGGTAAACTATTTGTACATAATAAAGAAAGAACAGAAGTAGGAAAAGGAATACGGAGAGACAATAGATCATTGAAAAAGGAAGAACGGTCATACAGAGGACAGGAGAAAACAATGTGGTTCAAGTCGCCCACATCTGTGCCACACGAACAACTGGGATCATTTATAATTTTAAGTTTGGCAAGATGAGCAGGAGAACAGACGTGACCAATTCTCATACGTATGAGAACGGAGGTCTCCATCTTACCAAACTTAGCCCTGCCAAACCACGGTTTTTCCGAAACATCGGGGTGGATCAAAGAAAAATAATGACCCTTTTGTCTACTGCTGATTTCCCAGGCCTCCTTCCAGGTGTCCAAAAGATAAGTTTTAGGTAAATTTACAATATCCGAGCCGAAATTAATGTATGGAACTATGTCCCCACACTGCACCGCTTCACCAGCGAGAGAATTCGCCACTTCATTGCCCTTGATTCCAGCATGGGCTGGAACCCACGCGAATTGCAAGGCATTGCCCTCAGTTAAGGTTCTGTACGCAAATTCTCTTATTAAACAAATAATTGGAGACTGGGATTTATGTGTAAGTGGAGATTTATTGATGGCTAGAAGAGCACTTTGGCAATCTGAAAAAATTATAACTTTCTTAAGCTTACAAACCCGACTATATTCAATGGCTTTTAAAATGCCAAAACACTCTCCAGTAAAAACGGAAGTCTCCGGAGGAAGTTTTATTTTTTGAACGATGTTAAATTGCGAGTGGTATGTGCCAATCCCGACACATCCCATAGGAGAACGTTTAGAAGCATCCGTAAAAATGTGGTGATATTCCGGATGTTCGGCCAGAAAATTGTTAAAACTTAAATGACAAACAGGGTCAGATTTACTAGTACAGTTAAATTTTATGATGGGATTGAAATGTAAACTGTCATAACTACTGCTAAATATGGGAAGTTTGGTGGAACGGTGAATTGGAGAAGATAAAGAAAGGTATTTTTTATAGCTAATAACCAAACAAGGAGCACGTTTATGGGACCAGTAATCTGAAGAATCAATCAGCGCCACTAAAGAGTTCAGTTTAGGAATGAGAGGATGAGTTGAGAACTGAATAATTCGGAACAAATAATTATCAGAAAGAAACTGTCTTCTAAGATATAAAGGAGCTTCCCCGCATTCAACCTGTAAGGCATTTATGGGACTCGACTTCATAGCACCCGCAATAATTCGTAATGCTTTAGACTGGATGCGCATCTGTATTTAAAAGTGCCTGTAACTGGCCTACTTGAAATAAATATTTTTTTCTCAAACATGCTTGGAAATTTGAGCATTATTTTGACAACCTTCTTCGAGATAAATCGAAATTGCTGTACTGGCCAGATACATGCGACCAGCGGCCGGCAAAAGTTGTATGAAAATCCATATCTGTCGTGTTTAGCGGCCAAATAAATTACCTAATAAACTCATATCTGTCGTACGTGTTATTTAAAAATGGAACAATCTTTTACTCTGAACCATAGCAACCAAGGAGGTGACTTATTAAAGGTTTTATTTAAATTTCGAATTGGCTGAACTCTTCAACGTGTGAAAAATTATTGTTGTATGTGATTTTGAAAAGTAAATTGTATTTAATTTCCTCGCATTATTTGAGAAAAGTACTTTAAAAGCCTTGGCCACAACTAGGCATTGATGGACTTACGTATGTGTGCCTCGGCTTCGCCTCGGCCCACATTTACACGTTCGTCCATCAATGCCTCTGTTGCTGGCCGCTGCAGTAATTTACTAGATTTTGCTAACGAAACTGCACAAAAAATGTTGACAATTCATTATTTTAGGTCAAAATAAAATCACTTTAATCAGTATCAAAATCATTTTTGCTTGGATATCTTTGGTTAAACCACAGGGTTAAACGTACTGAACCTGTGAACCCTGTGTTAAAAAAGAAAATAAAAATACACTTAATAAAACTAGTTCCCTAAAGATTTATTACTGGCAAAAAATGTAATAATTTCAATAAATTACAAACAACACATTTCAACATAACATCACGACTGTAATCCCCGAAGGGTTAGGCAGAGCTGTACGTTAAAGTACACCGACATTTAGCCAGTTATATTTAAAGACGGCGCTTGAATAGAGCTCATGGAAGGAATTGGGGGAGGCCTATGCTCAGCAGTGGGACACTACAGGCAAAAAAAATAGTAAGTATCTGCTTTTATCGATATCTTTTGATCAAATCTCCATACGACCTAACTACATCACTAATTTAGTCGTTCGAAAACGAAATAATATGTAGATCAAAAACCGTTCCAAAACAAACATAATTCTTATGAAAAACATATCATTTTATTATAATTTGTACGGGTCACTTGTTTATTTTAGAACACCAACGATTGATTTACGTAAAATAGTTTTGTTTCTAAACGAGTGTTTTGAAGGTTTTTTTTTTCTTTGCTTTTGCTTGATGCTTCAAAACCGAAATTTACCTTATCGGGTGGACGGGTGCTGGAACGCTAACGTCAAACCGAAAATTGTTTCGATTTTACGTTTTTGTAATCGTTCACAGAAAATATTATTTTTAAATGGAAAAATAACTGAATTGTTGTGATATGGAGACTTTGGTGAGTCCTGTGAAAGGCCAAGGCCCGATCATAGACTTTGCATTGTGCCGCTGCTGCAGAAACATAAAGAAATGCCGTCTTTTAACAACCGAGTATGAATGGATGGGAAAGAAAGAAGTTTATTCCGAAATGTTTATGGACTGTTACGGTCTCCTTGTAAGTATTTTAATAAGTTTTTCAGTTTACTGTACGCTACTGTTAATCTTAGCTTTCCAATAGAAGGGTGAATGCTGTCGGTAAATGGTAAAATTTTGTGGCCCTACTTGGGATAACTCACCAGGATATTTATTTTCTTATCTGAAAAATCTCGTATTTTACGAGTTTTTTTTTTGTATGCTTTCAGGGACAATCTATGTACTTAAATTGGGAGGAATAATTTTGTGGTACTTACTAGATTTTTTCTCTTTTCTAATTTCATTTTCTTTTTTATAAATTAAAAGGTAGTGCATCACTTTGCAAACAATCTGTGCAATTTATTTGCACACTATTAATGTACATAGTTGCAATTAATACCTACCACAGGCATTTATAACCAGTCCTCCTAAATTTATTTATATATTTAATTTTACTACTACAACTACTACTTACATTACTACTAAATACTTATTGATACTTTGAGTCAATTTACTGACAGAAATCCCTCATTTAAAAATGCTTCTCTAATGATAATATTACCTATTTTTGTTCATGCTTTCTGTAAAATAAACTTTGCTCAGTAAATCTTAGTCCCTACCTTTCATGTAAACCTTTTGAATTCCAAAAATCTACATTAAAAAAAATCCAACAGCTTATCAATAACCAATCTTCTTCTTAGTGTGTGGGCAGTAAGGGTCAAGAGTCTTGACCCTACGCACCCTAGTGTCAGAGTTTCTAAACCGCCTCAAAGGCCTCTGACATGGTTTGATCGAGATTTGGCAGCCTGGACCACCGGCTTATGCATGCCTTCCGAAGCACAGAATCATCTTTATTTTATCATACAATCAGGTGATTCAAGCCTGCAATGTCCTAACCAAACTGGAAACAACTTTACAAAGTATGTTTCCCGTGGGAATATCCCACGACCACCGAATCACAAGGCATTTACCTTAACCACTAGCACCAATAACCAATTGTTCGTTGCAACTCTCATTCTCCTTGATTTCAGTTGCCGAACTTAGATGGAGATATCAAGGAAAGCTGTGTTTGTGCGACTTGCGTGGTACGACTGCGTGATGCGTGTGCGTTCAAACAACAGGTGCTGCAGTCCCAAGAAGTCTTCCTTAGCAGCAAGATGCATATTAAAGAAGGTAAAGAAAGAAAGAAAGAACACAGGCCATAAGTGCACACAACACACAATAAAATTAACAAAAAAAACTAAATTGAAAAATAAAAAATACAAAAGAGTGTGTGCATCTCACGGCTGAGCCAAATAGGACCAGTTCAGCAAATTGCCGAGCAGCTAGTGCCCGACGCTGGTTTTCAACTGGCCCTGAGATTATTGGTGTTAAAAGGAGCAGTTTAGGCAGTTTCATTACAGGTAGTATGGGACCCGAAATAAAAATAAAACTACACATTTCCGCGCTTGGGGGTGGAGAGGTGGTGGTGGAGGGGTTGGACACCCCAATTTAATTTAAAAGATCAGTTTGTAATGAAATAATCTTTATTTTAATTTAACTTTATTTCATTAACCAGACCTGTTTTTACCTGCTTACCCAAGAGTTGGAAAAACAATATTCAACCTAACATTTCCATATTTTATGGGCTTCATACTTTCGATTGGTATGGAATTTGTCTAATAAACAAACCAGTGAAATGTAAAAAAAAATCGAAATGTTTAATATTGTCAATTAATGATATTCTGGGCTGAAATTTTTTAGTCAACCCATCTGCAATGTATTTATTGACATATTAAATCATCACTACATAGTATAAAACAAAGTCGCTTCCCGCTGTCTGTCCCTATGTATGCTTAGATGTTTAAAACTACGCAACATATTTTGATACGGGTTTTTTCAATAGATAGAGTGATTCAAGAGAAGGTTTATATGTAGCACATTCCACCCGTGCGAAGCGGGGGCGGGTCGCTAGTTGAATATAAAATAACTTTCATCTATTAACCAGCCCGGTGAAGGTCGTTCTTAGAGGGATCTTAGGCTAAGTATATGTAATATATTTTACTGTATAATTTTCAGATGGCAAGGTAGAAGTAAAAATGGAACCGCTCTCTGATGATGATGATTCGGATGCCATGGACGACGCGGATGATCTAGCAGATGACCTAGCTGATGATGACATGACAGGTATCTATACTTAAATTATTGTCTACAAAGTGTACCTACATATATTATGAACGTAAGACCTCTTGTGTGGTGTCTCGGGCCTTGAAACTGAACAACTATAGCAGTAGTAGTTTATTTTATTTTTTTAAACTATGCCCCACGCTTCGAATTTCTCCTGTGTCGTGGGTGTGTTTAATCTCACATACACAAACACACAGACCTGAAACAACTATCGGTAGGCCATAAAATTATTTGTTCTATGCGGGGATCGAACCCACGACACGCAGCGAAGCAGTCGAATCGCTCCGCCTCTGCGCCAACCGTGTATTTAATTGATCACCATTATCCCATAGACAAAATTCTGCAGTTGATTAGGATTTATAAGTATTCATCTCGGTTTTAATTGGCTAAATGCTAATATAATACTACACACACTTTTTCCCAGTTATGTTAAAGTCCCATGTAATAGGAGGCGAGCCTATTACCATCAACTTGGTGCAAAATGCTAATATCTTTGAATCATCTTAATATGAAAGGCAAAATGAGCAAAAAAAATAAGTTTATTTTTTTAATGTATTTGTGCATCTTCCAGACCACTTAGACACATCTCTGGAAGACGTAAAGGACATAAAACTGACAGACGAAGCGCCAGTGTCGGGTCGAACTCGCGCTAAGAGCGAGCGAAGCGAGCGCAGAATTAAGAGAGAAATCACTGTCAAGATGAAGAAGCTACGCGCCAAACTTGATGATATGTTGGATAAGCCTATAGGTAGGTTAAACAGTGTTATTTACTTTTTATTCATCACGCCTGTAATCCTCGAAGGGTTAAGCAGAGGTGTGCCTGACTAATACACCCACATTTCGCTAGTTATACCAAACGGGTAGAAATCTAGACTCCGTGACAGAAATTCCTGATAGAAAAACCTAACAAACACTGCTCGGCCTGAGAATCGAACCCAAGTAAGTCGTGAGTAAATAAGCTTCTTCTGGGTAAGCTCGTTCCATCGTCGACCTCATCTCTGCCATTAGGACAAGATTGAGGCCAAGAGTAAGCCCATTACAAATAAAAAAAAAGCTCGATGACGTCCCAGAGAAACAATTTTACCAGTCGCGCTTGCAAACAATCCACAAACACGGCAACTATGTTTTTTTTTAAATTAAAATGAATTATTTCTTCATAATTCCAGTTGCTGAACTCCCAGACGAAGTCCCAGTTAAAGAAGAATCAAAGCAAAAACTCAAGATCAAAAAACCGGATATAGACCACGACTTTATGGTCTACACGAACGCCCTAACAATAGTCAAAAACTCTTACGTCTGCCCCTTTCAAAACCGAATCAGTATATACTACTGTTTCTACTGCCGCGACCAATTCACAAACCCTAACGAACTAAGAGAGCATACCTTATCCCACGACCCTATAGAACTCTTTCAAAACACAATGGAAAACCGTAAAATACCGAAAATAGACATCACTAGAATCGATTGTAGACTTTGTAACGAAAAAATCGATGACTTAGAAATTTTTAAAAAGCACATCTCTAGTGTTCACGGTAAAAGTCTTTATCCCGTCACTAACGAGTTTTTGAAGTTTAAATTGACTATGGATAATTTAATTTGTACTGAATGTAATTTGGGCTTTCCTTATTTTGATGTACTTAAAAAACATATGATAGATCATTTCGGTACTTACATTTGCGATCAATGCGGCGCTTGCTTTCTCGAACGAAACTCGCTTCGAACTCACATAAAATCTCACAGTAAAGTCGAAGAGAGTTTTCCTTGTGAAATTTGCGGAAAAAACTTAAAATCTAAATACAGTAGGTATCTCCACGTAGCTACAGTCCACGAAAAGAAACCTACAGTGAATTGCTATAAGTGTGAGGCTAGTTTTCTATCCTACGCTTTAAGAAACCGTCATTTGATAGAAGCACACGGGGACAAACGGACTTTTGCGTGTAAACTCTGCGATAAAGTATATAATAGGCGAAAAACTCTAATGGAACATAATCGTAGGAATCACCTAAAAGTTTACAGACATCAATGTGATTTGTGCGATCAAAGATTCTATCTACCATCTCGGTTGAAAGAACATATGGCCACACACACCGGTGAAAGGAATTTTCGATGCGAATTTTGTGATAAAAGTTATCCCCGTCTACAATCTTTACAAGAACATTTACGATCTCACAGTAATGAAAGGAGATTTAAATGTGATATTTGTAATTCTACGTTTACGCAAAATGGGAGTTTGAAGAATCATATGAAATCACACCATCATGGATATGAATTGGAACCTAGTTATAGATGAATAGGGTCGTTGATTTACTAAAAAAACATGATTCTGTGTAGTCCGTCTGTTAGATTATCGAAACATATTGGATACGTGTTTTTTGTTTTATCAAATTAATAAAAATAGACGAAAATAAAACGTGTCAAAGATCGTGAGAGGCTGGTGACGTCACTTTCTGGTAAAAAATGTACCAAACTGGGACGTCGCGCGACTTTTCGAAGCACTGTATCGTCTTCATTTAATGTTTATGTGAAAAAAGAAAAAATATGTGTCAAATATTTTTTGGAAATCTATCTGACCGACTAATTAGATGTTTTTTGTCAATTACCCTATTGTTGTGTTTGTGTTAATTTATTGATATTATTATTGTATTTTTTGTCAGTATTAAATGTGTATGGAATTAGTTTTATGAATTGTTTTTATTTTCTTTCTATTGTACTTAGGTATGAGGAAATCGTACAAGAAAATCGCAATCAAAACACTTATTTCAAGAAGGCCAGTTACAGGCACTATTGAATAGTCGAATAAATACAAAATAAAAGAAGCTACAGACCTAGTCACAACGCATAATAATTGTGAGTGTACTGTAGTTGCCAGTTCCCTAGCGTAGATCTGTATGGAGAAGAATACGGGCAAGAAACTCAATGGACACTCTTTTAAATCAGAATATTGTTACAAATAGTTTGATGGAAAGTAACAGCCGCTTAGATCCATCTTCAGGTTACACCGCACTTGCCTATCCATGATGCCGGTCGGTGCCGATCGGTCGGTCGATAAGTTTTATTTTTACATGTGACTTCTTTTGTTCTTGAGAGCAATTTGTTATTTTGTTCTTGAGCGTAGTGACATGTAAAAATATATCTTAATACATACAATGATTCGAAACTCTGTTTTAAGCGTGAAAAAAATCTCTCCTCTCAGAGCTGGTCGGTGTGAATGGACCCTTACATACCGAGTTTCCTACGTGCCTCAGAAAGCACGTTAAGCCATTGGTCCCGGCTATCAGTCGACAGTCGCTACAAGTGCAAGTGGGCCGAAAGTCCCGACAACCAGTATTACCATCATCTTTCTAGCCTTTTAACGAGTCTTACCTCTTACCAAAGAGTATCTTGAAATTTTTAAAATCTTGTAGAACGTTTCGTTGGTCGACTGCTGAGCATGAGGTCCTGAGATCGATTACCGGGTCAGGCAAAGTGTTATTGAGTTTTTCCATCAGGAATTTCTCAGGTAGCAGCCAGTCTAGATTTGTGCCTGCCTGCCTGGTTGATGGCAATGGATCGCCCCCCATTACATGGAACTTAGTGTAATAATTATTATTCCTGATTTTACCTACTCAATATTTTGTTATAATTATATTTTTGTAGTTTCACATTTGAAGGGCGTTCCTTGACGGCCGTGGCCAAGCTTCATAGCCTGGCCCAGCGCCGGAAAGTTCCATGTCTGTCGATCTTTTAGACTGCACTTTGACGTGTACAGAAGAGAGCTCTTTGAGCTTTATTATTATACTCTTTGAGCTCTCTGATCTCTCTCTACAGGATGAGCTCCACGAGATCATTCCCTCATTCAAGTACTTTGCTACATCTTTAAATTTATGTACAGTCGCCCACACTAGTCTAGTGTGGGGGATCGTACACAACCAAGGAGTGGAATTCCTTGCCCGCGTCGGTGTTCCCAAGTTCATACTTACCTCAATCTTATCAGGCTTCTTTTGTGTTAGCTCGTTCCATCGTCGACCTCATCTCTGTCCTCAGGACAAGATTGAGATCAAGAAGTAGGTCAATCACTATCACTATTACCTACATCGTTCCTTACATAGCATAAAACAAAGTCGCTATTTTTGTCTGTTTGTTTGTCTGTATGCTTAAATCTTTAAAACTACGCAACGGATTTTGATGCGGTTTTTTTAATAGATAGAGTGATTCAAGAGGAAGGTTTTAGTATATAATTTGAACGACATCCACGCGGGTGAAGCCGCGGGCATCAGCTAGTATTATTATAAAACGAAGTCCTCCGCCGCGTCTGTCTGTTCGCGATAAACTCAAAAACTACTGCACCGATTTTCATACTGTTTTCACCAATGGATAGAATGGTTCTCGAGGAAGGTTTTAGTATATAATTTTACCGATATCTATGCGGGCGAAGTCACGGGCATCAGCTAGTATAATATAAAAAAAAAGATGGCTTTAAGGAGAAGGAACTTTTGCCTCAATCAGCCTTATACACCTACAAAGTTGCAGTTTCTTACAGTTAACAGGAATCATGACACCACTTAAAATCATCATATTTTTTATCAGGAATTTCTCAGT
This sequence comes from Diarsia dahlii, assembly GCA_949775195.1. NCBI lineage: Eukaryota > Metazoa > Arthropoda > Insecta > Lepidoptera > Noctuidae > Diarsia > Diarsia dahlii. Next base: position 8,048,697 of record OX459217.1, on the reverse strand, counting down.
AGCAGCCGCGGAGTCTGGATTTATGCCCGTTTGATGGCAATAAGCTCGCCCCATATTACATGGGACTTCAACATAACTGGCGATATGTGGGTGTACTTATGGATACACCTCTGCCTGACTCTTCGGGGATTACAGGCGTGATAATGTGTAAAATCAAAGTATTTAGGACTAGCTTTTGCCAGCGGCTTAAAATGTCGATTTTCTATACAAACATCCCCAATTAACTCCCTTAGGGGTTGAATATAAAAAAATCCTTCCTTATTCCTTGTGTACATTATAATAAAGGGAACCTCTGTGCAAAATTTCAGCTTTCTAGGTCCAAGGGTTTGGGCTGGGCGTTGATGAGTCAGTCAGTCAGGACTTCTCTTTTTATTTATATAGATAAATAAATAAAAATCAAACCATACATACCATTGTCATCATTTATATATTTTATAAAAATCTAGTAAATAATACTTAATTACTGTGATAGTTATTATGTCTCTACTTAAATCTAAACTTATTTATAATTAATTTACTTACAATAATTATAATTTATATTAAGTAGTTATATACTTAAGATTAATATTAAACTATTTGTGATCATTATTACAGTCAATCCTTGCATGTTATTATATTATAGCCGATTTGTGGAAAAATAATAATATGAATTTTTACTAGTCTAAGTAGCAAGAAGCTTATAAGTAGTCACGGAAATTCATGGTTTAAAACGGGTTGAATAAAAACGCAGGGGTTTATAGAAACAACACTGAGAGGAATTTTAACGTTCAATTAAAATGGTTTGTTGCCAAAAACGTATGTAAGTTACTATAATGTAAAATCATTATTACATAATATTATCACTCGTATTATATATAAGTAATATAAGTCCTCCGCCACGTCTGTCCGCGATAAACTAGAAAACTACTGCACCGATTTTGATGCTATTTTCGTCAATGGATAGTGGTTCTCAAGGAAGGTTTTAGTGTATAATAATGGACATCCACGCGGGTGAAGCCGCAGGCAACAGCTAGTTATGCAAATAAAATAGAGTACTTGTTGGTAAGCTATCAAATCAATTCAATGTTAAAATCCCTCTATTTTCCTCGTTTTACTGCACAAAGTAAGGAACAACGGTATCAAGTTAAATAAAAATTGTCCATTGATTCATCAAATAAGAACTGCCATCCTGCTAATCGAGTAAAAAATAATTTTGCTAATATAGCTTTAAAAAAATACTGAAATCGAGATTCAATCTTAAAAAGGCAGTGTCAAAAATTATAAAAATTTGAGATCGTATTTTACTTATAATTTGTGTTATTATTTAAAATTATAATAAAAACAAGAGTGAAATCGTTAGATTCTCCCTACCATGTCGAAAAATGATAACAATAATGTTTCGTTGACGACTGCCATGCTGAGGTCGGCTTCCACTCTAAACAGATGCAGCTGAATACTAGTATTTTATATGGAACGACTGCGTATCTGACTTCCAAAAAAACACGACATCGTAACGTAATGTACCACGCACGATACACGGCACGATGCCGTCGATAAAGTGGTGTTTTAGATCATTCCGAAAAATGGACCGCTCTAGACGCATTCTGAAAAGAATATTTAAATGTTTTTGAAATTAGAACCCAAATAAATGTTAATTTGTTCATTAAAGTAACAAGACAACTGCGCAGGATTGCATCGTGAGTTTCTAACGTCACGATGTCGTATCGTGTATAGACACGTTACGACGTCCGCGTCGTGTCGTAGATTTCCACGACGCGACGTCGTATCGTGAAACGACGCCGCATCTTTGTACGACGCGACGTCGTATCGTGTTTATGTGTGGGAGCCCTAAGACACTGACCGCGGTATCCGGTAAGCATTTTGTCCGCCGAAAAATTTGGGGTCACGGAGCATGGAGGTACAAACAAAGAGAGACCTATACCCAGAGTCGGACTGAAAATGATGTTGATGACGCACGATAAGAGCATGTCTAACGATTTAATTCTTCTATTTAAATATTTATACATTTACATTCTAATCTATATAAAGGTACATTTTTATTTATTACATTACGTTTATATAAACGTAATGTATATATATGTATTTATGTATGTATTTATGTTGATATAATATAAATGCAAATATATATATATTTGCATTTATATTATATCACTGTTCTGAATATTGCATATTAGTGCTGCTGACTGTACAACAAACACCAGCACATCAAATGTCTTTAATATATTTCAACTTTATTACTAAAGCATTAAGTTCAAGGTTGATTGTCAAAATTTTACAGTTTCGGGTTCCATAATGTCGCGCGGCGCGTGCAGCGTTTTTATTTCAATCACATGGCAATGTATGAAAAAGTTAACGATTTCAAGAGAAGCGATTTTTCGCTCGTTTGTTTAAAATGCAGCGTTTGTTGCGGTGGACTCGTCTCTCAGTCAATTAATAAAAAAGCACGAAAAGAGCATACTGCACGCGCCGCGCAACGCCCCGCGTCTCCGTAAACGAGCCCTTATGTATGGGGTCTAAAATAGCCACTTTTGCAGATCATAATATGAATTATAGTCCTCATTCTCCTGCCATTATACCAATTTATTTAGGGTCGTTCGTCGTCTGACTTCAAATATTTAATCCTAAGTAAATATTTTGCCTGATGTACAGTTTACAAAAAAATCAGATAGGTACTACGCCTTTTTTGTGAACCATACTACAAATTAATGTCTTCTATTTGTATAAAATAAATATGTAAAAGCTTGTAAAATAATATAGTGTGATTTTCTGTTGCTTAGATTAAAATTATAATTATTAATGTACAATACTCCTTTAAAAAATACTTCAGACTATCTTCCTATCCTATTAATCTCAGAGAAGTGTTTTATAACTTGGTGGTATAATATTTTTTGATATTCTTAAAAATATATACTTGTTAAAAAGTTGTAATTTTTGTAATCGAATATGTCAGTAACTAGAAGGTTTCCATCCAGGTATGGTGCAAAACAAAAAAATATCGCAGCATTTTACGAGTCTTCTTACACGCTTTAATGTTAATATTTGTGCATCATACGTCTTCATTTCAGTCAAAACGTCCACTGTTGCACAAAAGACCCCCCCAAGTGTCGCCACATTGACCGGTCCCATGCGTCTCGCATCCAGCGAACCTGCACCAGGTCATTGCTCTACCTAGCTAGAGGGAGGCCTTGCCGTGGTGGAGGCATTTTTGCATTAAATGATAACTATCATTTATCTAAGAGAAGCGGTGGCCCAGTGTTGGAGGCCCCGACTTGTGAAGGAAAACATCGTGAGGAAACTGGCATGTCTTAGGACCAAAAAATTCGAAGACATGTGACATTTACCAACCGGCACTGGGCCCCTGTGGTGCATTATAGCCCATCCCTTTGCTAGAGAGGAGGCCTGAGTCCCCGCAGTGGGAACATTATAGGCTGATGATCTTTCTATAAAATTTATACCACCAAATTACTAACCACACAAGCCTTAAACAACTAAAAGTAGCATCCCTCAATATCACATTCCGGATGATGACTCTTTATATGAGATTTCATGCTCGCATTCTGAATAAACGCTTGCCCACAAATATGACACCTATACCGTCTATCATTTGTATGAGTCCGTATATGGTACTGCAAGGACTTTAACCGCGGATAGCTTTTTTCACAGTACTCACATCTAAAGTTTCTCTCACCGGTGTGTGTTGCCATATGTTCCTTTAACCTGGAAGGTAGGTAGAATCTCTGATCACAATATTCACACTGGTGTTTTAGAACTTTTTGGTGATTCCTCCGTTGGTGTTCGGTTAAAGTCTTTTGTCTGTTGTACACTTTATCGCACAAATTGCACGGGTATGTTCTTTTTTGTCCGTGAGCCTCTGTTAAATGTTTATTTTTCAATGCATAGGACATGAAGCATTCATCGCATCTTGGACACCTTATAATAGCTTTCTTTTTATGTACTATATCCACATGCATGTCTTTGTAGTGATTTGATTTGAAGACTTTACCGCAGACCTCACACGTATGCCTTTCATCGTCCTTGTGTCTTTTCAAGTGAGCATCTAATCTAGGTTTTTCTAAGAAGCATACACCACAAATATCACATGTATAATTACTGAAGTGTTCAACCATATGTGTGTTTAAAGTGTTAAAATCTTCAAAGACATCATTGCACATTACACATACTAAGTCATTCCAAGTTAGTTTGTATAACAACATTTTGTCCGGGGCTTCAAAATAAATCTTTTTACCGTGTACTTGGTCTATATGCTGTTTAAAAATGTTTAAATCGTCTATTTTTATTGGGCATAGTCTGCAGTCTATTCTTGTTATGTCAATTTTGATCATTTTTTTATAGCCCATGAGTAGTTGGAACGGTTTGGTATCATGGGAGACTGTATGCTCTCTCAAGTCTTCCGGTTTAGGGTAGTAATCTTTACAGTAGAAGCAGTAATAGTTGTTTCTTCGGTTCTTAAAGGGACAAACGTAGGAATACTGTATGATAGTCAGAAGATTTTCTTCAGACATACAGTCTAAATCTCGGTCGTAATTATTTTTCTTCTCAACGGGTGGTTTTTTTGCAGTTTTCGGTGATTTTTTTGATGATGTTCCTGAAAGAGATAGGAAGTTCTGTCAAGGTCAAAAAAAAACGAAACAGTAGGTACTTTTATTTAAGTACAGCCTTTAATGCTTTAATTTAAAAACATACCTGTTGAACTAAACACGATAGAATTCAAAATATTACTTTCCTACCTATTTGACCATTTCAAACGTTTTAATTCTTTTGCACGGAACCCTTTAACCATTTTTCTAAAATAAAAGCAGGTATCTCCCAGTAAAACTCCCGTTAAAATCGGTTCCCGTAGGCTCGGCTCCGTTTCGGAGATTAATCGGAACAAATAGTATACAGATAAAAGCTTTTTTACATGCAAAGGGAGGGTTATTGACTTATTGCTGAATAATCCTTCTTTTGGGCTTCGCCGCAGTCGGGTAAAAAGCTGCTATTTTGAAATTAAAAACAGACACTTCAATCTTATTCATAAAGACAAAAACCTGAATCAAAAAAACAAAATTCAAACCTACCCGCTTTCTGTTTTTTCGCCGTCACCTTCTTCTTTTTACTCGCACCATTAGTCTTCCCTTTCTTTTTAGCCTTCTTCTTGATAGGTTTATCAGAATCCGATGATGAAGCCGACCAGTCGCTTGCATCATCATCGTCTTCCTCAAAGTCATTGTCAATATCTTCATCAACTTTTGAGTCTTCGTCTAAAGGTAATTCTGGCTTTTCTAGAGGCTCTTCTTCTTTCGGAGGCTTATTCGGTTCTGGTTCGTCTAGAAGGGTATGGTCTGGATGATGTGGCATACCTGAAATTGAATAAGGTGTCCTAAATAGGGTAGTTGACAAAAAAAAACGAATTAGTCCGTCAGATAATTTCCAAAAAATATTGGACACGTATTTTTTTTCTTTTTTCACGTAAACAATAAATGAAGACGATACAGTGCTTCGAAAATTCGCGCGACGTCACAGTCTGGTACTTTTTTTACCAGAAAGTGACGTCACCAGCCCCCCACTCACGATCTTCGACACGTTTTATTTTCGTCAATTGTTATTAATTTGATAAAACAAAAAATACGTATCCAACATTTTTCGATAATCTAACAGACGGACTAAACAGATTCATATTTTTTTAGTCAGTCAACTACCCTATTAATGTTGTGTCGAGATGTCGAATATTTGCACTAAACACGTGTACAGTCGAACAAGCTAATAAGATACAGCCAGCTAACTTGTATTTAATTTTAAGATTATACAGATACATTTAGCATACAGCGGTTTAGGATACAGCGTTTGACATCAGTCGCTTAATGCGAAACACTTGATAAAACAAAATTACAATCAATATTTTCAGTGTTATAGAATTTTAAAGATCTCTACCCTGTATACTTATTAGCTTGTTCGACTGTACAAATGACGAGGGGTCAGAAGTCTGAAGTCGAAGAAAAACATTATAATTTTAATTTATTTTCATCAAACCCGTGTCCTATTTTCATTTTGACCTCGTTACCAGCAACCCCAAAAACCATGAACATGACGACACCCATGACAAAATTTTTAAAAAAAAGTAAAGAATAAAATGCAGAGGAAGTTTAAAAGAATATAAGTGATGTTCTTCCATGCATGCTTTCTTCTTCTGTCGTATCTCGATAATCTTCGGCTTACCTAGTTACAGTGCGATCAAATTATCTTGGCAGCTCCGAACTTCGTGCAGGTCATTTTGTTACAACGAATGTATAAAAGTGTTATGATATTTATTTTTCACTTCTCTCGCTCTAAAATTCGTCTTTATGTCGTGCGTAGGCGACATAAAGTCGCGTTTTATGCTCTAGAGCATAAAGTAAAATCTTCGTCGAAGATCAAGGTAATCGGCACAGGTAATCGGCCCAACAGCCACAGCAACAACTTCATAGAATATAACCTCTTTAATTTAATTCGTTTCGCTAGTATTCAAGAACAAGGGATTACTGCTTTTCATTACGAATACAAGGAAAGTTGATGGGAATAGGCTTCCCCAAATTACCTAAATCGCTTGATGGCAATAGGCTTGTTCTTCATTAGGTTTGTTGATGGCAATAGGCTTGCTCCTAATTACATCATTTGATGGGAATAGGCTTACTCTTAATTACATTGATTGATGGCTATTGGCATGGCTTGCTCTCATTTACCTAAATCAGTGGATGGCAATAGGCTTTTCCTAATTACATCGGTTGATGGCAATAGGCTTGTCCCTAATTACATCAGTTGATGGCAATAGGCTTGCTCCTAATTACATTGGTTGATGGCAATAGGCTTGGTCCCAATTACATCAGTTGATGGCAATAGGCTTGCTCCTAATTACTGATGGCAATAGACTTGCTCAAAATGTTTTTATAACTGAGCAGTATGAGTAACGATATAAGTCAGGTGTTATGTCAAGTTTCCTACTGAAAAAAAAAGTTAATTTGCGGGAACCATAATTATTTTTACAATATTTACAAGTTGCTGTTGCATTTCCTCGCAATCGAAGTGAAAAGTAGAGTGTAAAACTCGTCCATAAAACCCATTTTGCTCTCTACTTTATATCCATCCTCGCTCGCAAGCTCGCATCGGATGGATAAACGTCTCGCGCAAAATGGTGCGTTTTATGCACTTGGTGTACAATCTACTATTATTTGTATTTCTCACTGTTTATATTAGATATTTTCTGATCGTTTAAGTATTGGTTTATCGGACAATAACAGTTTTATTCCCAAGTTTACACGCGTAAAATTTCGCAAAGCCTATGTTCAGAGCTGCCAAGATAATTTGATCGCACTGTAGTTCCCTACAAAACGGTGCAGCCAGCCGCGAAGTTACTTTTTGCGTACATATACGATTTAGTACTGAATTCTGCACCCGAGGGTCAACTTATTTAGCGCTACCTGTTGCTTTCCTTTATTGATATTAAATGTCTGTACTGTGACCAATAGATCTGTATTTAATATACTATTTGACTACAGTACACCTGGCCACTTCGTTGAGTGCCTTTCCGAAGCCGGCAGGAATCTATTTCTTAGGTGCCTACGGGCCTGGGGGTCTATACTCTCTAAGCACGAAACGTGTAGTTTCGGTCGAAGATACGGGCGTTTCCTAATTTGTAACCCATATAATGTATTAGTTTGGGGCCCGAACTAAAAATGAATGACTAAGCGATTACACAGTTGTCCTTACTTGATGTATTTTCAAAGACTATATCATTCTTTCTTTCTTCATTAATATAAAGTGAATAGGGAGTGGGGTTAATTTCGAAGTTACGAGCTACTTTTGGACGGGCCCGTCTTTTCATTGACGAAGTTAGAGAGTAATCGTCTACCTACTCCTCTGGTCTTCGATGGCAATCTAAATTGTGTCGGCCCAGAATTGGGCTACTGTAATAGTTTGGCGCTTTCGGTAGCGTCCATCAGTTCCTGCAGTGAACAACCGGCAGGGCACGCAGGGCACGATATTAAGTGAATAAGTGCCCCATCGTTTGAGGAACAGCACCACATTTACACTCCAGAGCAGAGTCATTTATATATCTCCACCTCAGTAGGTTAACTTTGCTGCGACCAACCTGGGTCCGGAGTCTGTTTAAAGACTTCCAGGTCAGCCTCTCCTTTGGTGAAAACTAGCTTCGGGTTATATTACCTTCTACAGCCTCAGAGAGAGGATAATCCATAGACATATTATCATCATCCTGGTCGGCTCCACCAGACATATCGCTGCAGTCGTCTTTAGGTTCAATCTTTAACTCTATGTCCATCTGTGGCTTGTGTATCTTCGGTTCTGTAACAATATAAACAGGTTTAAAAAAATATATAATACATAATTACGGCATTATTACGGCATTAATTATAATACATAGTTCCGTATGGTGTCGGACGCAAAGAATAGCACCATCCCATATCTTCCCGTGGGTGTCGTAAGAGGCGACTAAGGGATGTACCAGAGAATGGGCAGCAGCGTTCTCTGTGCTTTTTGTATCGACCGTACTGCGATCGCCAACCCGCCTGCCAAGCGTGGCATGGCAAACCCCCCCTAAGCAAAAATTACACTTAGGGGAGGCCTATGTCCAGCAGTGGACGTCTTTCGGCTGAAATGATGAATGATGATGAATTACGGCGGCTTTTTGTGGAAGACATCATCATCTCACATCATTATCTTCGTATACCCTTATCCCATTCGTGACGTTACGGACTTACGGTGGCATTTACTCCTTTCTCTTTCATATCATTCCTAACGCAATCCATCCGGCTCGTCTCGTGTGTTTTTATTAATTTACTGAGAGACGATTCCACCGCAACAAACGCTGCATTTTAAACTAACGTGCGAAAATAGCTTCTCGTAAAATCGATAATTGAAATCGTTAACTTTTTCATACATCGCCATGTGTTTGAATTAAAAACGCAGCACGCGCCGCGCGACGCCCCGCCTGTACGTAAACATGCACTTATTATGCATATTATGTTTATCGGATCATTTACTTATTTTTGTCGATATTGCTGATGCAAGGGAACGATGGATGGATTGTGTGAGGAATGATATGAAACTAGGAGTAAATAATTGCATGACAATTGACAGAGGAGAATGGAATAAAATGTGTTGCACCGACCCGCCGACCCCACGTAACATGGGACAATTAAGATGATTGCTGAAGCAAAGTCATGATCCTTAACTGCTGGCCTCCTAGAGAAGCTTTGAGCCATGGAGAGAACTAAGCTTGGAGTTTTTTTGCGCGATAAAATCCGGAATGAGGAAATTCGTCCGAGAAGCAAGGGCAGACCACATCGGTCGTAGAACCGACCATCAAAAGGTTCTTGAGTGGCGAACACAAACCAGAAGACGCAACGTTGGTTGACCTTTCACTAAATGACGACATCGTTATGAGTCGCGGGCAACCGGCAGGTTACCGTTCGTTATGGCGTTCTATGGGGGAGGCCTTTGTTTAACAGTGGACGTCTTCTGGCTGATCATGATAGCTGATTCGCTTTCATACTACAAGACCATAGAGTATTAATGAATAGTCTTTGTACAAGACAAATCTAGGCTGTCTTATCTTTCATGCATTACACGCGCGGTGTTACCTTACCAGCCATAGAATTCTGGTCCTCAACTTCAAGCTTACCGCTAAGGAACAGCTGTTCATACAGCATTTGCTGCCTCAACGCACATACGTCTCGTAGACGTTTGACACCACTCCTGAAGACGCACGAAACACGTCCTGGAGGCGTGTGAGACGATTCCTGTAGACGTACGACACACGTCAAGAAGACGTACGACAGGCGTCCCCTAGACGTACGACACAAGTCCTGTAGGCGCACAGCGTGCGTCCCGTAGACGCACTAGACGTGTCCCGAAAGGTACGGCCCACGTTCTGGATTCTTGTGACACGCGTACCTTAGACGTGCGACACACGTCCCCTAGACGTATGATACAAGTCCTGTAGGCGCACCATATGCGTCCCATAAACGCACTAGACTTGTCCCGGAGACATACGACACACGTCCCATAGATGACACAAGTCCCGTAGGCGCACTACATGCGTCCCATAGACCCACGACACACGTCCTGGAGGTGTATGACATCCTGGATGTGTGTAACACACGTCCAGTAGACGCACGACACACGTTCCATAGACATACGACACACGCAACAAATAAATAAACGTATCTTACCAGCTAAAGCATCCTTGTCTTCAACTTCAAGCTTAGCGCTAAGGAACAGCTCTTCACACTGTAACACTTGCTGCCTGAACGCGCACGCGTCTCGTAGACGTACGACACACGTCGCGCAGACGCCGCAGTCTTTTTCATTGTCATCGACGTGAGATAGCTGGAAAGAAAAAGTTTGTTAAAGACTAGGTTTTGACTGCAGCTTTACTTACGCAAGGTCATAAATTACTAGGATAAATAGTATTTTTAACCGACTTTTAGAAAAAGAAGGAGATTCTCAAATCGGATGTTTTTTTTTAATGTTTGTTCGGGCATAATTCCGTCGCTTGATAACCGATTTGAAAAATTCTCTTTGGTCATTCTTTTTGGTTGGAAAGGGTATACTTCCCAAATGGTCACATATTTTTTTTATATCGAAATCGGACAAGCAGTTTTTGAAAAATCAACAAAACTCAAAAAAAGCTACATTGTCCACATTATGACCCATGAACATGTGAAGTAATGTGAAATTACATATGAGTGAACCACTAAAAACTGAAAAATAAAAACTTTTTAACAAAAAATAAAACCGACTTAAAAAAACAAAATATGAAAAATAAACTTTAGAAGAAAAATTAGTTTTTTTTTTTTTTTTTTTTTGTTTCTGAAGTCGGTGGCAAAAAAATAAAATCAAAGAAACAAAAGTCACCGACATCAGAAACTAATTTTTCTTCTAAAGTTTATTTTTCAGTTTTTTGTTTTTTTTTTTTTTTAAGTCTGTTTTATTTTTTGTTAAAAAGTTTTAGATCTTAATCCTTTAGTTTTATTGTTGAATGAGGATTAAATTACCATATAAATCCAATTTTAATAGTTTTTTTTATATTACGGGGGCCGACTCATCACCTTAATCTTGTCTTGAGGACTGAGATGCGGTTGACGATGGAACAAACAAACCAAAAAGAAGCCTCAAACTCAACTTAGGCACACAAACAGAGGCACTTGTGGGTTGCAGCTGAAAATCAGCATCAGATAGTACACCATTATTTGTTTTGGTAGGTGGGACATCATCAATTGACTCCTCTCGCTCTGGGCAGAGAGGTAGGGAGTGTCAGACTTCTACTGACTCAAAACCACCCATGTTGCTTCTTAGCCCTTTATGTTGAGGCTGCGGTATCTCTTTGAAACAACACGTAGCCCTGACAGGAGGTGGTACACCCTGTGTTGCCATCTGGCAATTTGCTGAGCTGTTTTCTTTATTTAATTATTTTCTGTTTTTTAAAGGTATTTTTGTTTATAATGCCAAATAAACAAAAATTTTCTTTCGTTCTCTCTGGAAATTCGACTACTTCGCTAATTTATTTTAACCTTTACAGTCTGGATACTTCTTTGATAAAGATTTTACGTGTAAATAAGTACGTCTAGCTCGATTAAAGATAGACTAATAAGTACTGTATTGGTAATTTACGTAAAAATTTCTAGATGATTTGATAATCAACAAGTTCTTCTTGTTAGAAAACCGGTAATCAATAGTAGGTTTAGAATTTAATCAGATTCGAACACGAAAACAAAGATTTAATAACAAACAATAGCATAACAATAAACTGATTGGTATCGATATATACTCGGTTTCAAAGTTTCTGTATTTTTTTAAGTAAAGGCCAATTTTTCTTTTACTGACCAGTATTCCGAAGCAGTCCATGACCATCTCAGCATACACTTCCTTTTGCTCCATCCAAGTATATTCCGCTGTGAGAACTCTACATTTTTTTATAGCCCTACAGCATCGACATAACGCTGGGTCTATAATCGGTCCGTTATTCTTAACTGTCGCCATATTATAGTATTATTGACCAAGAAAATGAAAGCTAACACAAGTTCTTCATGATATACATTCAGCATTTATCATTATTTCGACTTTCTAAGTGATTTTTTCGCAAAAGAAAGCTGCATGAAAATCAAGCCAAGTCGTCCAGCCTGTCAATAACACAGATGAACCACAGAGTAAAAATGTCAATAATCGTTTGCGTATGTTTGTGTTTGGTACAGACTGAAGAGAACTCAGTCAGTTACGGTTGGCTACGGTAAACGGTACGTCATTATGTGACAATTACGCCATTTACGCGTGACATAGATAATAAAACCGATTTCGCAGTTTCGGCGGCATTTTTTAGTCTATGCTATAAAATGGCGATGTTTCTTTGAGAAAATCTTGTGCTAAATATAGTAAAATTACAATCATGGTGGAGCCAAAAACTGAGATAAAGACGTTTTTTGGTAGATGTAGGTGTTGTCTTTCCTATGGCTACCTAAAAAACATGTGGATAGAACATCGATTTGAAGGAGATGCCGAAATCTACGGAGAGATGCTTGTCCAATGCTTTGCTCTAACCGTAAGTATTTTCTTTCTCAGTTTTAGTCATGAGCCTATTTGCCCAATATTCTTGGTTCATGACTTTGTTCCAAACGTCAGATTTCGGAAAATTGTATTGGATAACGCTTAGACAGGGGATTTATTAATAATTCTAATAAATTGGATTTCTAAGACTAAACAACAAAACTGAGGAGGCCGATCGCTTGCCACGCAATGTCATGCTACGTCATGATTTTAATGTAACGCAACTTAGAGCTTTTTTAAATAATAATTTTCAGAACCTGAATCATTGCAAGGATGTCACAATAAAAATTTATAGAAACCCTAAGACGACCCACTGACCAAATTTAGGCATTACCCTTGCCCAATACTTACATTTTTTTTTCCTAGGCACTCTAATACAGTGCAATTCTACTTTGTCACAAGAAATAAAGCTACAATCCCTTTGTTTTGATAGCATTGTACCAACATACTATAACATGCAACATATCTTGCAAACTACCAACATACTACTGGGTCCGCATGGTGGTTACAAGCAGGAGCAGGAGGCCTGTGTCCTAGCAGGTTATAGGTCCTCCCTTCTTAACGTGTCAATGACAATTAATTCAGACCAAAATTTGACCACAAGTTAGGCATAATTTGGTGAGGATGAATATGCTATGTTATATTTAAATCATTATCATCAATAGCCTATAATGTTCCCACTGCAGGGACTCAGGCCTCCTCTCTAGGACAGGGATGGGCTATAATCCACCACACGTGCCCAGTGTGGTTTGTAGATGTCACTTAAAATGTCTTTGTAATTTTTGTTCTAAGACATGCCGGTTTCCTCACAATGTTTTCCTTCACCGTTTTGAGAGCAGTGGTGATGAAATAAATAATTACAATTTAAATAATACCTTCCTATATCTGAACAGTGGGAACACACAGAGGACTCGATAGAACAAGATCAGATTTGCGAGCAGTGTATCTGCCGATTAAGAGATGCACACGACTTTAAGAAGGTGGTCTTGAACTCACAGGAGGATTTGATGCAACAGATTGATGCTGGTAACCTTTTGTTTATTATCCCTTTTATTTTCATCATCTGCCTAGCCTTTTCCCAACTATATTGGGGTCTGCTTCCAGTCCAACAGCTGCAGATGAATACCAGTATTTTACATGGAGCGACTGCCTATCTGACCTCCACAACCCAGTTATTACTAGGTAATACAATACCCTTTGGTAAGACTGGATGTCAGAATTTCAAGTCACTCACTGACTACCTGTAACAACTGCCAAAGATCTATATATATGGCAGCCGGGACCAACAGCTTAACGTGCTTTCCGAGGCACGGAGGAAACTCGGTATGTCGGGCGGTCACCCATCCATAGACCGACCTAGGCAAGCACAGCTTTACCGAAAGATCGACCTGAGTGGCAGTTCTTATTAAGCCACGAGCTCCTCACTTATCTATCCCTTTTATTTTGGATGGTGGGAAATCATCAAATGACTCCTCCCGCTCAGGGCGGAGTATTAGGCAGTCAGACTTCTACTGACTTAAAACCACACATGTTCCTTCTTAGACCTTGTGCCGAGGTTACGGTATCTCTAGAACAACCCGCAGCCCCAACGGCAGAATGGAGATGGAGAGGAAGGTAGAAATGTATGGATTAGGAAGCCTATTTTAGGAAGCCTATTGACATTAACCAAGCACAAATCCAGACTTTGTGGCTGCTACCGAGAACAGAAATCTACAGTTCCTGGTGGAAAATCCTAGTAACACTTTGCCTGTTTGCCTGAATCCAACCCAGGACCTCATGCCCAGCAGTGGCACTTGTGATCAGTAGACCTAGAACCTTATTAGTTTGGGAAATTTTCCTATATCTCCACAAAGGAGAGGAAACATTACATTTGAATACTTTTTTTTTTTTTCTCCATAAATGGCAACTGAGCTGGTTCCGACTATTCTGCCAGTGTATTTGAATACTTATAACTCTATGCATCATAATGACAGCTTTGCCACACTAGTATTTTACCTCCTGTTCCTAAACACACCCTTTTTATATTGGAGCTTGGGAATTCGGTAGAAGTGAAGGGAGTGTCAAACTTCTACTGATTAAAAAACACCTAGCCCTTTGTGTCTGCGGGGCTGCAGTATTTCGACAACCCGCAGCCCTCCCAAATCTACATCTACACTAATATTATAAAGAGGAAAGATTTGTATTTTTGTGTGTGTGTGTGTATGTTTGTAATGAACAAACTCAAAAACTTCTGTGCCTATTTCAAAAATTCTTTCACCATTTGAAAGCTACATTCACCCTGAGTAATATAGGCTACTTTTTATCCCTGTATTCCCGCGGGAACGGGAACTACTCGTGAAACCGCGTGAAATCCTCTGGTAATTAATAATATTATCTTAATAAACTCAATTCAGAAAACGAACTCGAAGAAGAACAGATCATTAAAGAAGAACATTTAGAGGAGTATATCCTCGATGACTACAGACAAGATGATGACACTGCTGACACCATGTACGAGGACACTGAAAACACATTGGACACTATGCCGAGTGTCAAAGATGAGACGGTGTATGAGGAGATTGAGTATTTGGAAGATGAGGATGTTGTAACAAATGATACTGCTGCTGATACGGGTGAGTTTGTACTGCTTTTTTTTTGGACTAGCCTGCCGCACTATTTCCAAATCACTGCAATTTCTGAAAGCTAGAATCCACAGTGGCAAGCACCAGAAAAGTGCAGAGACAATGATAAAAAAAACCGTTTATTTCAGGTTTCCCCATATAATAAATCAAATCATTTATTTGCAATGAATGTAGGTTAAATTAAAACTCAATCAAAACTCATTTATTCAAACTAGGCTGATAATCAGCACTTTTACAACGGCAAAATTTACTTTACTTATTCACAAGAGACAGTCCCCCAAAACGCCCACCCTATTCAAACTAGGCTGATAATCAGCACTTTTACAACGGCAAAATTTACTTTACTTATTCACAAGAGACAGTCCCCCAAAACGCCCACCCTTCGACTGTTCCTACATTCCAATACAAATCCATTGAACAGTTTTACATACATAAACTCACACCCTTTTTCCGTGGGGTTAGGCAGAAATCACAGAACGCTGCCTGCTACGATCCTTACAGAACCAGGGACCGAAAACCTTTATAAATTACGGTACAGGTAAGATTATTTTTAGTTTGTTTTGTTTTTAGGTTTTGTTAGTTAGGTTACCGCTATCTGGGTAACCAGGCCGAACAAAAAATGTAACCTCTATTCAGGTTACCGTTTTAATACCGGCTACCTAAAAATGACCTTGATTACGAGAAAAAAGTTCGCGTTCGCCTAAGTTTGTGTGTCTGCTCGACTCTTTGTCACACACACAGGCGCTGCGCGCCCTTTGAATATTGCCGACGGCACGTGTAACGGTGTAAGATAGGGGTAATTTTTATTTCGGTAACCGGTATTAATATTGGTTAAGTATTCAATTTAATAATAAAGGTAACCTTTAAAATTACCTGTAAAAGAAAAAAAAGGTTGTTACCGAAAAAATACCCGTATTGATCATACCGGTTTCGGTCCCTGTACAGAACAACAACACAACAACAGTTTTAATTTAGAAATAAACAAAATATAAAAGTAATGGTGAAAATAAAAAACTAATAAATACAATGTCTTAAGAAGAATAATATTGTGGAGTTTAATAAATAATATTGATTAAACTCCACAATAATAACTGGGTCATTAACATGCTCGGGCTATATACTGCAACACTTACACATCCTAATAAAAGGGCAGTCTAATCGTCCAGCGATCATCGCTAGGACCGCGTTGGAACTGGTTCGCACCCTGCGCACCAAGGACGCGCACCGCTGGCGTATTGTGCTGTGAAAACAGTCGGACTCCGACAATGAAGCTCGACGAAGTCCCATAGAAATAATTTGACAGTCTTGGATCATACAACAAAATTAATCCGAAGACAATAGCGTAGGAGTAGGAAATCTTCATTTTCACTTCCCTCCTTCCATATCAGTATTATATGGAGGTCAGAAATTATACTTTGGGAGATTAGAATAGAAAGTAGTTAGTAGAGCCTAACCTTGGTCAACTTAACTAATCACCAAATTGTTTATTGGCTAGATAACATTAACTCACGCCTATAATCCCCGAAAGGCAGAGGTATACCAAATGAAACACCCATACATTTTGTCAGTTATATTTAAATCCCAGGTGAGCCTATTGTCTCAGACTCTGTTGCTGCTATTTGATGGCAAATCCAATAACTTTCTTGCTTAATGACTAGCTTGTAGAATTTCAACCAATTGACACACAAATGCCAACGTTTACGGACCACTGAAAACTGTTCGTAAATAGTGGAGTTGAGTTGAGATCAATGCTTTTTTGTTTCTCTTGCTATAATATGATCAGATGTGTGGAAACATACATCACATTTTTACAGAATCAGAAGCAGTATCCAAATTCTATTTATTCAGCCCGCACAATATCAGCTTTCTTGAGTCTCTTATCATGATTACACCAAGATTACACCACACTTGAGTACATTAACTGAGCTTACTGTAGCTCTTTACAAACCGAGTTTAATTCTTTGGTCCTGTCTGTCATTCGTAGCTGACAGTCGTTACAGGTATTCAGTGGCCCGAAAGTCTCATATCATAAGCAATCTTACCAAGGTACTAACTGGGTTGTGGAATTCAGATAGGCAGTCGCTCCATGTAAAATTCTGATCCCATAAGACTGGAAGCCGAAATCAACATAATTGTGATATGGCTAGGCAGATGATGATGACAGTCTTGAATAATTTTTTTTATTTTTTCAGACTCCTCCCAGATCACAGATAAGTCGAAAACAGAAAAGAGTCCAATAATACGAAGGAAGCATCCCCGCGAACTAACCCCAGATGAGGACAAATTCCCAATAAAACGCAAATGGCCGAAGAAGCTACCCAAATCAGAACGCCATAAGACTTACAAGCAGTACACTGAGGTGGATCTAAGGGAGTGCCTTGAGGAAGTCAGGAATAATGTTCTGTCGGCTGGCGAGGCCTCATTGAAGTATGATATACCGAAGAAGACTATTTGTTCTAAGATTAAAGTGGATCCTAACGGTGAGTGTTGGCTAAATTTTCTTTTTTTTTTCGTGTACAATCAATATGGGTTAGTCTTTGTAATAGAAGACCTACTGCAGCGTACCATTCACTCTTGGTTGATAGCCTGAAGATTTGTACTCAGCACTTCTCCTTCACATTTATTATGGGCACGGCCAAAGTGTGGAACTCTCTGTGTTTTCTCCCACATTTAACTTGTCGCCTTTAAAGCAAGAGTGCACAGGTATCTTCTGGGTATATTCGTTACATCACAGACCTCATCCATCGTGTTCCATAAGGCATGATTGAGGTCGAGATCCGAGCAGACCCATTTTACAGTATAAAGAAAATATCTTTGCAATAAGTATAATTATTATGATGCTGAATGAGAAAAGACTGTTCTGTATTGATTGCACACTTTAAAGTACATATTTTAAAAGAACTGATCAGGATTTCAGGACACAAAAATAATGAAGCTATGATTTGTTCTGATTGGTTCTTTATACTTTTTGTTTACTTGGTATTAACATAGCATAATTTCTTAGATTATGTTCTTTCCTCACAAAAATTCCATACCACGAGAAAAGGTTAGGCTATTGAATGTCTTTTATTATTAAGTGTTCTGTGGTGACAAACAACTGGGTTGTGTAGGCAATCGCTCCATGTAAAATACGGACTTCTCGTTAGACCAGAACTCGTAGTTGTGAATGGCAGTCAAAACTACAACCTTAACTATTGCGGCAAATGCTGATTTCCTACGACACTCCGGTCTTCTTCTTATCTTGTGGGTAGTAAGGTCAAACGACCACACACACACCCTAGTGTCTGAGTTTCTAAACCGCCTGAAGGGCCTCCGACATGGTTTGACGACTGCCATTTGGCGGCCGGTACCACACGCTTATACGTGCCTTCCGAAGCACTGAAACATCTTTTTATCAGACAAACAGGTGATACAGTCCTGCAATGTCCAAACTGGAAACATACATACAAAGTATGCTTCGGCATGGGAATCAAACCCACGACCACCGGCCGACCAAACGTCCGTCTCTGTGGCCTCTGTGGCCGTGAATAGACGTGTCCTTCCTCACAATCCACGACTCTTACAAGACCATTACGAGTCCACGAAGCTACTCAAAAGTAACGTGTTACAAACTCAATTCTCTAA
Organism: Diarsia dahlii; assembly: GCA_949775195.1. Classification (NCBI taxonomy): domain Eukaryota; kingdom Metazoa; phylum Arthropoda; class Insecta; order Lepidoptera; family Noctuidae; genus Diarsia; species Diarsia dahlii. Next base: position 8,029,855 of record OX459217.1, on the reverse strand, counting down.
TGAGTAGCATTAGCCAGAATTAAGTACTCCAGCAAGTATTTCAACCTTACCCACACGTTATTAATAAGTTTGTGTTTGGTTACGTTGTTGTAGCCTTTAAGGGCCTAGTATATTACCTTGAGGTACCCCAAGCTGCACCGTAATGAATAGCTTTCTCGTCGAAGTTCGAAATAAGCATTTATTGGTATTTTCCCTGTAAAACGGATAGATAACAGTGTTAAAAGCTTGCGTTGGATCGAAACATACATGCTGGAAGTTCTAGTGTAAGAATAAATTGATGATTGAGCAATGATGAAAACCACATCAAAATTATTTTACATTTTATTAAAATGATAGATTTCAAAGGAATGTGAGATCTACCAACCCGCACTGCACCCAAATGGTGGATTATAACCATTCCCTCTCTTAGAGAGGTTTGTGTTCAAGCAGTGGGAACATTATATGCTCGAAATGCTTATGCTTATAGATATAGATGGTCATCATCACTTACTTGAAAAATAAAGTGAAAATGTATTGTTTGTAGATGTCGGGACAGACTCTACAAACAAAAATAAGAAAAAGAAGGAACCTACACTATCACAAAAAGAAGCAAAAGACACAGATTCCGAAACAGAGAACCCGGAAAAAGCAAACAAATTCTTAATGCTCAAACATAAGCATAATCTCAAAATGATACTGAAATACTCTAACGCTACACTGATCAAGAGTAATTCCGCCGCTGGATATTCCTGCTGGTTTTGCAATAAACACTTTGATCTAGAAAAACTTAAACAACACAACTTTGAACACGTAAATGAGTACGATGATGCTATTAAAGTACAATACGTCTCAGACTTAATAATCAAACTCGATATAACTGGACTCCAATGCAAGCTATGTGAAGAAATAATAGACAGTCTTGAAAAATTCATGAGCCATCTCCAAGAAGAACATGATAAAACATTCTTTACGAATATAGACAACCATTTCATACCTTTTAAATTTGATACGGACGAGTTACAATGTGCAATTTGTGCCGCAGAATTCAAATATTTCAAGTTACTAACAGAACATATGTCGGAACATTACAGCAACTATAAATGTCCAGATTGCGACCGCGTCTTTATAAACAAACAATCGATGCAGACGCATACATACAGACATAAAAAAGGAAAAAACAAATGTTCGTTATGTCCCAAAATCTTTGACAGTCATGTAAAAATGCGAGAACACGAACGCGTAACTCATAGGTACGCTAGTAAGAAGAGAAAATGTGGTTTTTGCGAAAAGAAATTCATTACATTGGAGACAGTAAAAACTCATGAAGCTAAAGTACACGGTGCTCTCAAACCTCTGTTCTTTTGCGCAGATTGTGATAACCCTTATAGAAGCCAGAAAAGTCTTAAAGGTCATATAAAGAGGGACCATATGTTGTTGCGTCCTTTTGTGTGCGAGCCTTGTGGTAGAGCATTTTATACCCGTCAGGAACTGAATTGGCATTCTGCTACTCATTCCATAGCCAGAGAGTTCCATTGCGATCAGTGTGATAACTCTTTTCGCACTAAACCTGCGCTGACTCAGCATTTGAGGGCTCATAAAGGTTACAGAAAATACAAATGTGAATTTTGTAGTCAGGCGTTTGTCCATATGAGCACTTGGAAACGGCATGTCTTTATGTTGCATGGACAACATGTTGAGAGTATCAGAAAAAAAATAAGTAATGCTCCTTAAATCAACCAAAAGATTTTTTTTTTATTCTGTGGCCAATGAGCACTAACATCCGTATCTATAGTCAAGTTAAAGTAATTACTTAAACTTAAGTAATTACTTAGGCATACATTTTTATGCAATGGACAAGAGTTTAAGCGAAGTTAGAACCGTCAATGGAAACAAACCTATAAGAATTCTAACTTTTGATAGTTCTAACATCAAGGAATTACTAAACAATGACTTTTACTCAAGTAATCACTATGACTTGTTTATAGATACCGGTGAAAGAATACCCGGTCAGAGACCGAGGTACAGCTCTGTCTACCTATGTTCTGTTCTGTCTATGTTCGGGAATCAGGTGTGAGGTTGTGTTATGCTAGTCGGCTCTAATATGTGCTATAATGGAATTTTGTACTTAATATGTAATATTTTTTGCAAGATACCTAACAAATATTCTGCTTGTAAGATGGCGTTTTACACTTTTTTTTTTTTTGCAAACATGGGTAATGTACATAGATGTTATTTTTTATAATAAAGTTCTCCATATTTTACCTTCACATAGGCATGCAAATATTAGGTTTACAAGTTATCTACACTTCTACACTAATATTATAAAGACGAAAGATTTGTACCTATTTTTGTATGTTTGTAATGAATAGGCTCAAAAAGTACTGGGCCGATTTCAAAAATTCTTTCACCCTTGGAAAGCTACATTCACCCTGAGTAACATAGGCTACTTTTTATCCCTGTATTCCCACGGGAACGGGATCTACGCGGGTGAAACCGCGGGACGTCCGCTAGTATATAATATTGGAAATAAGTGGCATGGTAATGGAATTCATACAATAAAAATGTCAATTTGGCCAAAGTAAAACAGAATTAAAATATTATCAATAATGTCACGGAAACGGATATAAAATATGCCAATGAAACAATAAGTAATTCAATGAGTCAGTATAGTCAGTTAAATACAAAAAAAAAAAAAAAAAAACAATAATTAGACATGTCAATCTGGTCAAAGTAATAAAAATTTAAAATATTTCATGTCAAATGGAATAAAATGTGCCAACTAGAATAACAATAATTAGGTATTCATTTAACACTAAAAATGGATTTGAGCTGCCATTTTGAAATCCATACGAAAATCATAATTGTAAGATTTTTTAAAAGCGTTTAATACGCAGATCACTTTGACTCATCATATAAAGCGGAGTCGTAAAGGAGGAATTCCTTTATGATTATTGTGATCGTCCGTTTTTACAAAGCAATATCTTTTGAGAAAAGATACATGGAGAAATTGTGTAATTTTGAAAAAAGGGGATATTAGATATCTCACACGACCTCAATATTAATGTGGCTAATTTGGCAGTGAGGAAAGCTAGCTATTCTGTTTTTAATCAATTTCTAACTTGATGTAATTTACACTTAAACGAATATCAAGTTTATGATTATTTAAATTGAGTAGATTTCACAGTGACTAATACCAAAGTTTAGTAAGTAAGTAAACTGTAGTGTAAGTTTGCTCAGATTTTAGCCTAAGGTTTTAATCTAATCTATAATTCATGTCCTGGGCACGCATTAATTTGTGATTTCTGTATGTTGGGAAAAATCATTACTTCGTTAGTCTAGTTTGATCGAATGTTTTATTTATGTTAATTGTAAGTGTTTTGTGATATTTTTAAATACTATATTCTTGAAGTCATCATTTCTTCTAAGAGACCCTTCCCCATTGAGTTGAGACGAATTATCTAGTGGTTTTGGGATTCACTGACTGGACTTTGACTTCACAAATTGTATGTGCATACGAATTTCAAAATTACTCTTTAGAAGAATAAAGTTCGTATTAGCATAACTCTCTTAGACACCTTTGCTCATAGGAATATGACCATTGTCCGTTTAGAAAAATATTCATTGAAGCTTTTGATTGAATTGAACAAGAAACGTTAATCGAAAAATTGGATTATTAATTATCTGAATATTCTAACGAGGCTACGTTAGAATATACGCTAATTCTTAGTTGACTATGGCACCCCCAGAATGCAGGTTGACAAAAAATAAGTCAAATCTGAAATGAAAACTCTTTATCTGTGAAGGGGTTCCTCAGGGTACAAAACCCGGTCTGTACTTATTTCAGAAAAAAACATCATAATTTTTTCAGTTTTTAATAAAACTCCAATTTATAAACGTATGGAGAAGAGATTAAAATAAAACTGTAATTTTAATCATAAGTGTGATCAAGATGTGGAAATCAATGTATGAATTTCTTGTTGTAGATGTCCTGATTGACAATACAACGAAATCCAAATTGGAAAGATCTAAAAAGAAACCGAGGAAAAAACCTACCATCTTTAAAACGTCTTTTTTGGATGAAAAAACTATAAAACTTATTGAGCTGAATAAATTAAAAGCAAAAAGTTTTAAAAAGGTGATCGTAGCCACAAAAGACGAAGAAATAAATAATGAAACAAACGTAATTGCCATAGAGATTAATATGGAACCTAAGATAGAAGAAATGGAAGAACCTGTGAACGCAGACCAAGTCAGGACCCGATACAAGGCTATAGTCAACGACAAATTCAAGAAAGAGCACAGAGAACCTGAAAAATTCGATGTCAACGAAATGAATAAACATAAAGACAATATAAGGACTATATTACAAAATTCTAACGCGACAGTTATCAAAGGATTTTGGGGAACCGGATATTCTTGTAACTTTTGCGAAGAACAGAGAGAAATTCCTGCAGAATTGAAGCGGCATAACTTAGAAACCCATAGTAATGTAGGAGACGATGCTATCAAAGTAAAATACGTATCAGATTTAGTTATAAGATTAGATATTACAGATCTCAAATGCAAACTATGCAATGCCAGGATAAATTCGTTAGAAGACTTTACGACACATCTAACTAAAATACACTCTATATTAATACACACAGATATCAAAAACCACATAATTCCCTTTAAATTCGACACAGAAAATTTACAATGTGCCATGTGCAAAAAAGACTTCAAATATTTTAAGTTGCTTTCAGAACACATGAGTGAGCATTATCGGAACTACGAATGCTTGGTTTGCGAACGTGCATTCATTAATAAACAATCTATGCAGACCCATAGTTACAGACATAATAAAGGTGTCTTCAAATGCTCACATTGCCCGAAAGTTTTTGACTCTCGGCCGAAAAGAAGCGTTCATGAAAGAGTAGTTCATGCTCTGTCTAATAAGACGCGGAAATGTTCGTTCTGCAGTGAGAGATTCGCGACTAAAGACCTAGTTCAAAGCCATGAGGTCAAAGCACATGGCGTTAAACCTACAGTCTTCTCCTGCCAAGCCTGCAACAAGTCTTACCACAGTCAGAGTTCGCTAACTACTCATAGAAAACGCTACCATCTCATGTTGAGACCTCACAAGTGTTCCTACTGCGAAATGGCGTTTTTCTCCAGAATCGAACTGCGATCTCACACGGTTACTCATACAAAATCAAGGGATTTTAAGTGCGATATGTGTACCAAGTCTTTCGGGACCAGGTGTAGTCTCAATCAGCATGTTAGGGGACATTTAGATGATAGGCGGTTCAAGTGTGACGATTGTGAAAGAACGTTTGTCCATCGGACTGCTTGGAAAGTGCATATGAGGAGCAAGCATAGTAGAATAGTTTAGGATAGAAGATTGCCTGGTCTTCTTTCTTTATCATATGGTTAGTGCTTAACCTGGTTTGAGAGTTTTTATGCCGCTCATGGGCCTTTGGTTTGGCTTTACACGTCGTCGAGAAATATCTCTCAGGCATACTGGTTTTTTCACGATGTTTTTTTTTTTCACCGAATCAAGTGCAGCCATAATTATACTATACACATTTGAGTCCGAAAAATCGGGTCTTGTGTTCGAAGTCGAGTCCTATTCCTATGAGTAGATCTGGCAGTATTATTGAGTTTTATTTCATCAAGAACTTCTTGGTAGCAGCTTCTGAGACTAGATTCGTGCTGATATGATGGTAATAGTCTCGCCCCCTATTACATGGGACTTAAACATAATCGGCGTAATTCGAGTGTTAGGTTAGTATTAAAATTAATTGATCTGTAAATTATGGTATTTTCGCTCAAGTCTGGTAAAAGTGAAGCAGCGTAACGTACACACGTAAATGCAATACTCAATGGGGAAAACGGAATGGTTATACTTGAACTAATGGTTAAGGTACAGTTCCGAAGGTGGCCGCAACGGCAAACTGCAGCGGCAATCCCTCCCTATCGTTGTAACACCGATGCTAATAGTGGCAGAGGAAGGATTGCGCCATGTCAACAGAGCGGGAGTGCTATAGAGGTCGGTAGCACCCTCTGTTTCTAGCTCTACCAAATGACAGTTCTGAGCGACAAAAAAAGGGTAGAAGCTTGAAAAAAACTAATAGGAAGTAATAATGTAATCTACTAAAGAGTTTTCATTGATTTAAACCAGGATCAATGGGTTTGAAAGAGATGGCGCTAGACACCCTGTATAACTCTTTCGCGTTCCCACACTCGAATAAGATTTAAACAATCCTACTTTAAGATGTCATGTAGGCCACCTGTAGCGTAGTTGTGGTCCGTCATAGCCTTTACCACTGCGATTTTGCTGTTGTCGTCTTCGTAATTGCACCCCTAAGCTAATTTCTTAGTTTAATATTTTTTTAGGTACTTGATAGATATTATTGTTACGGGCAAAGTATCATACAAATATCCGCCTCAGATTGCAAAGAATATGAATTATTTTTCTTTTTACTGCATCGCTCAATTGCCATTTTCTGTACTTAATTTGCCCGTACCATTTAAACTAATAAATATATTTTTACATGTTCTCTATAAAACCAATAAAGAAATCATTTGAATCGCAAACAAGCTTTTTTAATGCCCCCCTTGTTTCTTCTATTGTTTCCTCTTTTCCAATGTTTCTTCTAATACATATCCTAGGACATAATGTATTATTATTATAGCCCTATATTGCCCCACTGAAGTGCAAAAGCCTCTCTCCTTCCAGTTTTCGCGATCTAGTGCGATTATAGGCCAATCCTTTGAAAAAGAGAACATAAATAGTTTATGTTCTCTTTTGAAAGATAAATGATCTTAATAATTATTAATATCATTTTGTGGAGACTTTAGTCGAGATAACATCCAAAGAATCGTGAGGAAACTGACAAGTCATAGAGCCAAAATTGATTCGTCAATGACATCCAAGAATGCGCCATGACAGCGCTCGAACTACCGCTTACAGAGAGTAGACATGTGTACCGATGCCTATAAGCCTAAAGTCAGTCGAAGAAACAAAGTCTTGATGAAACTTACTTATGTAATGAAGATATCAATATGTCTTACATTAATATGAATATCGAAACCTGAATTAAAATAACTAAAGAAGCAAGTCCTTGTTGTAGATGCCCAACGGAATATTGAGGCTACAGAGAATGAAAAAGCCAAAGAGGAAAGCAACGTACCGACCCCCAAAGAACCGAAGACCAAATGCACGAAAGCGGCTGAAGATGATATAGATATGAGCCGCTTACAGAAAGGAAAAGATCTTGTGGCAAATTTCAAAGCTACCGTTCGTTCTATACTAAAATTCACGAACGCCACACCAATCCGAGGTTACTGGGGAATCGGATATGCATGCACGTACTGCGCTTACCAAACCGGCCAAACTTCTGAGCTAAAACGACACACATTAGAGACACACTCCGAAAATGACAACGAACTTGAGAACTTGAAATATGTCGCGGATATGATCATTAGGCTCGATATAACAGCCCTCAAATGCCGGATATGCAACAGTAAACTAAATTCTCTTTACGGAATTATGAATCATATTAAACTAATTCACAAAGCACCTATGTATTTAGACATCTCGAATCATATAGTTCCTTTCAAGTTCGGGAAGGACGATTTAACTTGCGCTCTCTGCCCCTCACAGTTTAATCATTACAAGCATTTATCCGAACACATGTCTGAGCATTTCCCAAACTATGCGTGCAAACAATGCAATAGATGCTTTATTAACCAACGTGCTCTAAGAATGCACACATTGAGACATTTAACAGGGACTTTCGTATGCTCCTTTTGCCCCAAAATCTTTGACACCCAAATCAAAATGAGAGAACATGAAAGAGTTTTACACCTTAAAAGTTCCAAGGTCCGTAAATGTGGGTACTGTGACGAAAGATTCGTGGATCCTGTATTAAAAGCTAAACATGAAGTCAAAAAACACGGTGCTCCCACAAGCAAATACGTTTGTAAGGAATGCGGGAAGAGTTTCAAAAGTCAACGAGCTGTCAAAGCCCATTTGAATCAATTTCACTTGAAGCTAAGACCGCATGAATGCTCAGAATGCGGAAAAGGGTTTTATAATAAACAGCAGTTGAAACGACACAGTGTAAAGCATACGAAAGCCAAGGAGTTTCAATGTGATATCTGTTCGAAATTCTATGCCTCTAAGTCTTCGCTAAAGGCTCATCTGAAAATACATGAGAATGAGAAGAGTTACTCTTGCGAGAGCTGTGGAGAAACTTTTATACAGAAAATTGTTTGGGTACATCATGTGACGCATCAGGAATGTAAATTTAAATCGTATAATCCGAGGACCTATGCACTGCTTAGTGGCCATACCGCGTAACTGCAGGGGCCAATCTGAAAATCTTTTCACGGATTGCGGACCGCTGCTGAAATAATCTGGCCAATGACAAACTGTTCCTTTAAAAAAGAGAATGAAATGAATGGTGGATGTTCACGGTAGCCCGCGAAATTCAAATTTTCTTACGTTTTTAGCGATTTGCAGGCCAGTGATAGGTTGTATGTTGAGTAACTGCATATGTCTTACAGCCTTGAATTAAATGTTCATCAACATACAACCTATCACTGGCCTGCAAATTGCAAAAAACTTAAGAAAATTTGAATTTCGCGGGCTGGTTGGAGGATTCACCTTAAAGGGGAATACGAAACGTCGATCTAGTCAATTTTTTGTGATATAATCGGTGTAGGGGATAGGAGTCGCGGAGGGGAGAAAAACCACGGTTTACTCGGAGTTAGATATGAGCGCCGATGGCCAATCTTCTGGCGGCGGCGCGCCGATTTTTTTAAGTCGGCGGCGGCGGCGTCGGCGGCGTGACCTTCATTTAACTACCTTAATTGAAATAAAACAATTATTTACGTACAATTAAGATTTAGTATAATTTTTGACGTGACAAATGAATTGACAACATAATTTTTAAAAGAGAAAACAAAAATAAAATTAAAACAGTCTCATATTCCGCAACTTGGCTGTTAGTCAATAGGAAATTAGGAACTTAAACCACGCTTTAATTACGTTATTAATATAAAATAATTACATTAATCATCATTACAACCCTCCAAGTTCATGTAACTGTCAAGAATGAGTATTTCATCAAAAGGTCATTCTTGAGAGTTACATGAACTTGGAGGGTTGTAATGATGATTTTGATGATTATAATTCTGTAACTGCATACGTCTTACACCCGCAAATCATATTTTCACTAACATACAACCTAGCACTGACCTGCAAATCGCTAAAAACGTAAGAAAATTTGAATTTCGCGGGCTACCCTGGAACATCAACCTTAAACTGAATGCCCGAATGCCGCCGCTCGGGCTTGCTCGACGCGCCGGCGCCTAGGATCGGCGGCGGCGGCGCGGGGGGAATCACGGCGGCGGCGGCGCGCCGGCGCGGCGCTCATGTCTACTCGGAGTTAAGGAAAACTATCCCGTCGTGTGCGGAGCGCAGCGCACCGAACATTTCGCGGCCGTGGGCGGAAGTCAACTGTTTGTGCATTTTGCACGTTAGGACGCGTAGGGATGGGAAAAAGCTTACTATTTTAGGGCTGCGCAACTCACTTGCCGGGGATAGTTTTTTAGTTTATTATCTATGGGAAAATACAACATTAGACATCAAAAAGGTAGGTACAATTTAGGACATTATGAAATTAAATAATAGGTACAATACGAGTCTGAATTACATCTTAAGCTACATACTATTGACTTATAAGAGATTTGTCGCCAACACTCTCCCCCTCAGTGTCGTCACGACACTCATAACGGAGGAGCAAGGCTATTCGGGATGCTGGACGTTTCATTACACCGGCTTTGGTTTTTACATCCACTGTTCTTACTCTCCCGTCAGCTCCTGGGTAGATCGTCTGTATGATCCCCCTTGGCCAGGCGTTCCTTGGGGAACTGGGGTCCACAATGACCACGAGATCACCCACCTTCAGCTCCATACCCTCGCGGTCCCATTTCTTGCGAGGAGCTAAAGTGGGTAACACTTCTTTGAGCCACCTGGACCAAAAGAGATCAGCCAGACGTTGAGCTGTACGCCATTGCTTGTTAAGGAGTAAGTCCTTATCATCGTAGGTACCGATTTGCGGCAAATTAGATGACGAACCTAATAAAAAATGATTTGGAGTTAAAGCTTCTGGGTCACGTGGGTCGACAGAAACATGCGTCAACGGACGCCCGTTAATAATATTCTCCACTTCACATAAAAATGTCATTAATGTTTCTTCCTTTGGAGCGCGCTCCTTCAAGACTACTTTTAAAGCGGTTTTTACACTCCTAATGAGGCGCTCCCAAGCGCCCCCCATATGTGGACTGGCGGGTGGAATGAATCGCCACTCAATTCCCTTATTGACAGTTTCAGATATTAATTCTTGTTGGTTGTCAACCATCTCTTTGTATGCCTTTTTTAACTCAGTGTCGGCACCTCGTAGGTTGGTCCCATTATCTGAGAACATTGTACGTGGCCAACCCCTGCGAGCAGCCATTCTACGCAATGCCATAATCATCGAGTCAGTTGTTAAGCTTGGAACTACCTCGATGTGAACGGCACGCACTGTGAGGCATGTAAAGAGTACACCGTACCTTCGTACCCTCTGTCGGCCGACCACTACTTCCATTGGCCCGAATAGGTCCACTCCACACATAGTAAATGGTCGTTGATGATGTTCAAGCCTACATTCGGGTAGGTCGCCGAGGCGCGGCGGACTCGGCATAGCTTTCCTAAAGCGGCAAATTAAACATTGTTTGGCTATGGAACGGACAGTAGGCCTTAACCTAACAAGCCAATATTTCTGTCGCAACTCGTTGATAACAGTTTCGTTGCTAGAATGAGCAGCGTTTATATGATATTGTTTCACGATCAGCCGCGCGGTATGGTCTTTCCCATCTAAAATTATAGGATATTTGGTTAACGGATCTACTTCCTTCGCGTTACCAATGCGGCTGCCTACACGCAACAGATTGTTTTCATCGAATATTGGGGTAAGTGAACGTAAACGACTATCCTGCTTAACTTCTTTATTTAATTTTAGTGAATTTATTTCCGCTTGAAAAGACTGTGCTTGCGAATAGCGAAGTAACAATAATTCCGCTTTATTCATAACATTTTCATTAATTATCTTATTTGAGCTCTTTTTACATTTTTCAATGAACAATAAAACCGTAGCTGTTGTACGCAATAATCGCAACCAACTAGAAAATCGAGTCGGTTCGGGAACAGGTAAGTCACATATTATTTTATTTTCTTGTATAGTGTTTACCTTCTCAAATATTTCCTCACTAATTATTTTTGTTTCAGGACGTTGCGGCCAGAAAGAACGCGGTTGGTACAAGAACGACGGTCCTGTGAACCATTCGGAATCACTACTCAATAAATGATCATTATTTTTTGTTCCCAGGTCTGCGACGTTCAGAGCAGTGGGCACATAGTTCCACTCACCGGTTCTACTCAACTCGTCTATTTCCCCAAGTCTGTTCGCAATAAAGGTTTTATAAGTACGACATTGGTTTTCAATCCAATGTAAAACTGTGGTCGAATCAGTCCAGTAATATACTGAACTCGGTTGAAATCTATGTTCCTCTTTTATTCTATTAGCTAGTTTACATGCTAACACGGCGCCCTGTAATTCAAGACGCGGCACGGAAACCGGTTTTAAGGGAGTAACCTTACATTTACTCGCGATAAACGAAACAGTAACGCGTCCATTACTACTTTGCCGCCGCCAATAAGCAACCGCGGCGTACGCGCTCGGCGATGCATCGCAAAATAAGTGAAGTTCTAAATTTACTAAACTAGCGCTTTCTTCATCACTAGAAAAATACCATCGCGGAATCCTAATATTATTTATTTCCCGAGCTTGATCAATCCATTTTCGAAATGAATCATATAAATCGTTGTTTAGTTTATCGTCCCATTCAATATTACTTTTCCATGTTTCGCGCATTAATATTTTACCTTTAATCGTGAATGGGCCTAAGTAGCCGTGAATATCGAAAATAGACATAACAATACGTAACATTTCACGTTTAGTCGGTATTTGTTTCAAAAGTAAAATATCTTGAGGTATACGCTTCAAGGTCAAGTCAAATCCTAATTCGTCGCTAGCCGGGTACCATAATAAACCGAGTGTCCGTTCCGATTGACCTTTATCTAAGGAGCAACAGACACTGTCACTCAGAGCTTCCTTCGGCACGTTTTCTAGAACATCCGGTACGTTGCTAGCCCAGTTGCGTATTTCGAATCCACCTTGCTTGTGGATAAAAGAAACCTCTTTAATTATTTGTTTTGTGAGGTCGGTTTCAGATATACTATCGATGTAATCGTCCATGTAATGTTGCTTGCATATAGCATCGACAGCCGTCGGGTAAGTATCCGTATAGCGTAATGCATTTTTATTTTTAATATGTTGCGCGATAAACGGCGAACAGTTCGCGCCAAATATTAATGACGTCATAGCGTATTTATTAACATTATTGGTAGCTTCGTCTCTAAATAAAAACCTAAGTGTGTGTTGATCTTTTGATTTAATTTTAATCCGAAGAAACATATCTTTTATATCGGCAATAACTCCAATTTTATTTTCTCGAAACCTAAACATAATTCCAAACAAAGACTGTAACAAATCAGGGCCTGTTAATAAAAAATCATTGAGGGAACATCCCTGTGTTTTCGCCGCTGCGTCGAAGACTAAACGCAACTTTTTCTTATTGGGGTTATCGACCCCGAAGTGTGGTAGGTACCAAATATGGTCGCTAGACTCCCCCTCGTTTACTCTCCTGGCGTAATTATTAGAAAATAAATGGTGCATGCGTTCCCGGTAACGCGACGCGTAAGTATTGTCGGCGGACATTTTCCTTTCGACTGATTTTAAACGATTGAGAGCCGTTTGATAAGAATCAGGCATAACAAAGTTATCATGTTTCCAAGGCAATCCTACAAACCATTGGTTATCAATTAATTCACATGTATTATTTAGAATGGTGACAGCACGCAACCCGTCCGAGTTTTGTCGCGGTTGTTTTGATAAACCGATCGATTCTAACGCAAACGATTTTCGAATGAGGTCATTCAACTCAGAATCGCAACGATGTTGTGAGCTGTCATCACTCGTATTACAATCAGCTGACATGTTCATCATAACAATATTGTTTACAACACCGTGTACACACCAACCTAACGGTGTCTTTGTAACATAAGGTTCATTTTTTCTATTACCTTTTACACATAAGATAGGAGCAATAAGATCATAATTATCCTGACCAATCAATAATTTAGGTTGTGCGTCACATTTACACAAATCGTAGTCACTATACATAGAATAATAATTACTAAAGTCCATACACGATATACGTTGAGTAGGTAAATTAAGTTCTTTCATTTTACGCGCACACAAATTGAAACGATCACCTGTGTTATTAGAAATGTCAAAACTTACGTTTTCGGTTTCGCATACAAGCTCACCGGAGTCCCATGCACTGCGGGCGCGCATTGTTACGGTCTTACCGTGGAGTCCCGCCTTATTGGCGAGGTCAGCAGAGATTAACGTGACGGTGGCACCGTCGTCTAGTAACGCGTGCGTGTGAACACTGTTTTTTGGTCCATGGACGGTTACCGGCACTACTTTTAACAACACTTTAGGCACTGATTCACTAACACTAGATGCACTTGTGTGGGCGTGAGCGACGGTATCCTCGCGCTCGCGTCGCGACTCGTCGGGTGTCGCCGGTGGGTCCACGCGGGCTGCGTCAGGCGCGGGGCGCGCGGTCTCTGGTTGCGCGACGGCCACCGCCGGTCGCGCGGCTGATGTCTCCGTCGAGGCAGGCTTCGTCCAATGAAGGAGATGATGATGTGGATGTCCACACTCGCTGCAGTTAGGAGCGCTGCACGAGGCGGGGTCATCGTGCCGTGCGCTCAAGCACTTGTAGCACATATGTTTGGCGCGTACAAATCGCCAGCGGTCACGTCTCATAGCGTGTTTGAATTTTCGGCACTTTTCTAAAGCGTGCGTTGGAGAAGTGTGACAAAATATACACTTTTTATCGGATGAAGTAGTAGTGCACGATAACACTGAATGCGTTTTGTTATGCTCGTATTTCTTTTTCACGTCGTTCTGACTATGTATGAAACTCACACCTGACGTTGAAATGATAGTTGCTTCTTTATATAAAAATTCTGACAATAATTCCAATTTAGGTATGGCGCTATCTTGTCTGGCGTAAGTATATTCGGCCCACTTATTGATAAGAGCGGGCGGTAATTTTGACAGAATTGTTGCCGTTGTTTCCGGACTTTGTAGGTATTCCTTCAGCTTAATAGCTTTAACAGCTGTGACGTAGTTTTTTACTTTGATTGCAAAGTTCACGATCTCGGTGTGGTATGCAGCCGGAAGTGGGTGAATTTTCTTAAGTTGAGTGGATATTTTATAAATTATACACTCTGGTCTGCCGAATCGTAATTCCAAAGTGTCGATTATAGCTTGCGGTGTTGTGTTGCCGATGAGAAGGGAAGATACGGCTTCTTTTGCTTCACCGCGAAGACATTTTCGTAACCGCCATATATTTTCTGCATCGCTATAACTGCATATGTGTGACGACTCGATAAAAGACTCCTTGAACTGCAACCACTGCATTGGGTCTCCGTCGAACACCGGTAAATCTTTCGATATAGCTAGGCGCGCAAAGAGTTCTTTGTTGTCACTGCGCACGTTGCATCTTGTCAGAACTTGTTGCAATGTCTCCGTTAGCTGGCTGATGCTGTCGCCACGTGGTTGAGGGCGTTCGCCGTCGAAGTCTTGTTGATGCATGTTACACGTCGGTGCTGGATTTATTGGGCAACCATGTTTTGAACAATCGCTGTTTGCGATGGATGCGACGCCATCTTGTTTGTCCAGCCACGACTCGACCATTCTGGAACTTTTCGAGCTCGCTATTTCTGCTACCTCGATTTCTAGCTTTTTTTCGAGCAAATCCTTTTGAATTTGAGCACATTTCTGTGCTAGATCGAGGTCGATTTTAGCTTTAAGTTGAGCCGCTTCGAACTCTAGCCTTTTACGGGCCGCTGCCGACGAACTCGCGGTTTTTTCACTGGGCGCTGATTTTATGAGTAATTGTTCACTTTTTGTAGTAGTCGGCTGCTCCATCGCGCGTTTACTACGCGTTATAACACCCTTCGGGGGTGTGCGAAGCAGCGACATCCCTGCACACAGGTTTTGGTTCGACGCACGTGGTCGAGAGTGAGACACTGATTACTTAAATCAGACCGAAATTCCCCAGGTCCGGCTCGATGGACCAGCTTTGTAGGGGATAGGAGTCGCGGAGGGGAGAAAAACCACGGTTTACTCGGAGTTAAGGAAAACTATCCCGTCGTGTGCGGAGCGCAGCGCACCGAACATTTCGCGGCCGTGGGCGGAAGTCAACTGTTTGTGCATTTTGCACGTTAGGACGCGTAGGGATGGGAAAAAGCTTACTATTTTAGGGCTGCGCAACTCACTTGCCGGGGATAGTTTTTTAGTTTATTATCTATGGGAAAATACAACATTAGACATCAAAAAGGTAGGTACAATTTAGGACATTATGAAATTAAATAATAGGTACAATACGAGTCTGAATTACATCTTAAGCTACATACTATTGACTTATAAGAGATTTGTCGCCAACAATCGGTATGAGCTGCCCCCTATCGCACTACGGGGGCAGGCTTGACGCAGCGCGACGGCAATGGTTTCTTCAAAAACCTATTTTTTTTAGCCCTGTTCCTTCTTGACAATATTATTAACAAATGCTAAATGGCTATCGTTTACCGACCCTAAATGAATTGGAATAAGTGCAAGGGAATGATAAAGATTCATCATCTCATTAAATATGGCAAAATGTATATCTGTGTTTCAGTAAAACTAAGCGTTGAAAATGCTTAGTTAGCATTTAAATAACTGGATACTGTATGTGTTTTATGAAATAAATGTCTGTAATCGAGGAGTTCATAAATGTGTTTATTTTTTATTTTTTTAAGACAAAGCAAATAGCAAAGATTAGTTTTGAAAGCAAGTGCTCGCGCCAGCGCTGGAAGCAATTTAGTGTGCCTAAAATATAATTGATAAATGCCATAAACTTATGGAGCGCAGTATTCTTAGAATTAAAGTAAGGAACTCGATACTGCGTTCAAGAACTCAAATTACCGATGTAGGTCGCACGGCTGCTAAGCTCATATGGAACTTGGCTGCCCACATCTGTAAAGGAACCACACAATGGATCCCAAACAGCAGCAAACGGCAACGCGCAAATCAGGAGATGGAGATGGCCCAAAGGACTGTCTATTTTATTCAGGCTAATCTCTGAAACGGCTAGGCCGATTTTAACGGGTCTTTTACTGGTAAGGAGTCACTTAGCGAGATTTTATTTTAGGAAAAAGTTTAAGGAATTCGAGGCAAAAAAATTACCCCTTGAAATTCTGTTAATAAAATCCGATTTAGAAGGAAAATAGTATTTTTTTTATAATAAGGTCGCGGGCGGCAGCTAGTATAAGACGTGAGTTATCATCAACTAATGAAACGAGAGTTACGATTACCTCATGGTAACTCTGACACTAGGCCTAGGGTGTGTGGTGTCGTTAGACCTTACTGCCCACGCGATAAGAAGATTAGACTAGTCTTTCTCTATATGTTGGAGTCGTCTTCAACCGAATGCAGCTGAATACCAGTGTTTTACATGGAGCGACTGCCTATCTGACCCCCACAACCCAGTTAGTAGGTATTGGGTAAAACATTACTCCTTGGTTAGACAACCAGTCTTACCAAGTAGTATTGTATCAGACTTAAGAGTACAAAATATAAAAAAAAATGTTTCTTATATCTTACAGGCGAACCCGACTCCAACCGCGAGAAGATGTACCAATTCATAAAAGAAATCAAAGCTATCTTAACATTCACAAACGCTACCCCATACAAATCCAAAAACGTCAAGTACTACTGCGCTTACTGTTCCACCGACGGACCTCACTTCGAAGACCCGGACGACCTCCGGACACATACGCGGACAGAACACGTCGGACACCGGACAGAGAAGATAGAATTCGCCATGCGTCCGTATTGGATGAACGAAATAATCAAACTTGATATAAAAAACCTTCTATGTACTGTCTGTTGCGTTGTCATCAATAATTGGAATGAAATGTTCAAACATTTAAAGGAAAAACATAGTGTAGTCTTAGATCAAGCTTACACGAGAGCTATTCCTTATATTTTAACGACTGATTTGCAATGCGCGTTATGCAAAGAATCTTCCTCCAACTACCTACATTTAGATGGGCATATGAATGCTCACTACAACAATTATGTGTGCTATGATTGTGGGGACACCTTTCTCTCGAGCAACCGTCTAAAACAACACGTTAAAATACACAACATAGGCAAATTCGACTGCAGTTTTTGCGAAAAAGTTTTCACCCTAGACAAATATAGGAGAAAACACGAAGAATTGGTCCACGAACAAATTTCTAAGTTCAAATGCCTTTACTGCGAAGAGAAATTCACTGCGGAGTACTTAAGGCACCAACATTGTGTGAACAACCACCCCGAGAAAGTCAAAAGTATAACTTGCGAATTTTGCGGAGAATCGTTTACTTGGAAGCAGTACTATACGAGCCATATGCGCAAGAAGCATCAGAATAAAAAAAAGTACGAATGTCCGAAATGTCAGAAGACGTTTTACGGAACTTATGAGCTTAAAGAGCATATGCTAAGACATGCGGGGTGCAAGAATTTTGAATGCCTTCTTTGTCATAAGAAGTATGTGTCTATGAATTCTTTGAAGGCACATTTGAAACAGCATATAAAGAACCCTGGCCAAGTGCGAGTCCTGACTCGCACATGAAGGGTTCCGTATCAAAACGGTATGCAATACAATTTCTTCTACGGGCCAATGAAACTTGACCTCTGGATTGTATAGGCGCTCATACGATTCAGGGACCAAATTATATTGGTTAACTGCTGTTTCCATCTGTTGTTTCCATCCAAGTTCAAAATGATTTTCCTAGAAAAGTCCTTATAAAGTTCTACTTTTCAGTTTTTTTTTTTTCATATTTTCTAAACTTATGGTTCAAAAGTTAGAGGGGGGGGACACATTGTTTTTTACTTTTGGAGCGATTATTTCCGAAATTATTGACATAATCTTAAAATGATTTTAGTAAACCCCTATTCATTTTTAAATACCTTTCCAACAATATATCACACGTTAGGGTTGAAATAAAAAAAAAAAACCACTTCCCACTTTACATATATGGGGGTTACCCTAATAAAACATTTTTTTCCAATTTTTATTTTACCTTGTCGGCGTGATTGATACACATATTGGTACCAAATTTCAGCTTTCTAGTGCTAACGGTCACAGAGATTAAGCGAGGACGGACGGACGGACGGACAGACAGACATGGCGAAACTATAAGGGTTCCTAGTTGACTACGGAACCCTAAAAAAGAGGCTTCTAAGTAGTGATCCGCCCTATCCTCGCATGGTCTTTATTTCCTTTTGGGTGTAACCCAATCCTTCAGGAAGCCGAAAGGATGCAATACCTATTTTTTTTTGTTCTGAACCATACAGATACCGGCACGGTTCTTGAGCGCTCGGCGGAAGAGTGGGGATCGCTGTGCGCATCGTACACTTTATGACAAATAAAACGCACACCCGTTTATTATTTATTGGTCGTGAGGTAAGTGCAGCAGGAGTAAAGAACAAATCCCGAGTGACGGCTATGACGCGATGCGCTACGGGCCAATCACTGCACTTTCCCCGCCCCGCGTCTCACTTCATACCACCAAAGGGACCCAATAACTCACTTTTGCGTCAGCGCTCAAGAATCGTGCCGATATTATAGGTACCTGGGAACCTTCTAGTTACGGAGATCAAAGTTTCAAGTTATTCGAATTTTTAAATAAATATCTTCAGTAAGTACAAGGACATTCATCAGCACAATGCTTTCAATGCATAGAGTCCTATATACCGTAAACCGTAATTTCAGCATAAAAAAAGTTGTTTCACAGCAATTATTTTTGCGTTGAGTTACTTAGTTTCATGCCCAGAATGTTCGGTTGACGGCTTCGTTACAATATGTATCGTATCAGTAAGAGTTATTTATTATACTTACCTCTAACATGAACCTTTTAACAAGAACATTATAGGCTTATAGGTCACTGTACCGCAAAATCAGAAAGGAAATACAATGAAAAACAAAACTAGTTTCTAATCTAACTGGTTTCTGAACTGGCAACGAACACTACTTCTAACAAAACTAACTAAACTAGGCACTATTTTATTGTAATAAGTACAAACTAGCCTAAATAAGTACGTTGGGTGCCTAAGAAGCCGTTTGGATATCTGTATCGACGTTTCTACAATAAATTTTGTACTCTATGTCACTGTAAAGTAAGTTTTATTCATTTTTTTAAATAATTATTTGGTCTGTACTTGTCTTTGGTTTCCACGGAGCTAAAACTATAACATGTTTGTAATTCATAAAATAAAAGTTTGCTCAAACTGAGGCTAATCCCACGCAAGATATGTCTGTGTTCGTCGATTGTTAAATGGTATTTAGTATTTTTTCCATACAAGCTAGTTGACACAATCAGTGGGAATGAAATACGCCAAAGGCTGGATTCGCCTCAGTTTGATCAAAGCTTATCATCTAAAGGGTTGCTTTGACGGACCATTTTACGCTATCAATATACTACTTTACCCTATCAATAGACTATTTCGCTCTATTAATAGATTATTGTACCATCAATACACCATTTACTCTATCAATAAACCATGTAACCCTATGAATATAGACTATGTTACCCTATCAATAGACCATTTTACTTTACCTTTTTTACTGTTAATAATTTTAGTAATCTTTATAATATTTTCTTTAGTTTCATATGTTAAGATCGTGTCACCTGTATGTTATAATTATATACCTCACGGCTAGTTTTATTTAATTTATAGATATCTAGTTAATGAAATTTGTCAATATTGTAAAAAATATGTTTTATTTTTTAATAGTTAAATATTTTACGCAATCTAAGAAAATAAGACTAAAATCATAATTGTATGTTGTCTGTATGTATGCAGTAATGTTTTATTTAATTTTAGTCATTGCTAAAGTAGATAGGTTAGCTTTTGTATGCCATTGTTCATCATCCAACCAATTGGGTAGACATTATCTGCTTGCCTTTTCTAAATTATTTTGGGGTCGGCTTCCAGTGAACTGAATGCAGCTGAATACAGTGCGATCAAATTATCTTGGCAGCTCTGAACATAGGCTTTGCGAAATTTTACGCATGTAAACTTGGGAATAAAACTGTTATTGCCAGATAAACCAATACTTAAACCATCAGAAAATATCTAATTTAAACAGTGAGAAATACAAATAAAATAAATATCATAACACTTTTATACATTCGTTGTAACAAAATGACCTGCACGAAGTTCGGAGCTGCCAAGATAATTTGATCGCACTGTACCAGTATTTTACATGAACCGACTGCAGAACTCCGTTAGTACTAGGTAATACGATACCCTTTGGTAAGACTGGTAGTCACACTTTCGGGTCACTGACTACCTGTAACGACTGTCAAAGACCTGCAATTGACAGAACAACATAATGTGCTTTCCAAGTTTCCAATGCACGGCAATTTAGGTAGACACCAATTTTTTATTGCTTTGAAATCAATAAGTAGTTGAGTGATTGCTTGAAAAATTAATAACGTCACAACGTGCTTTTGTAAATCTATGGGGGAATAGCGTTTTGGCGGCAACTCAAAAAAACTTTCAACTCTGATATATGGTGTCAAATATCCTACTAAATATTTCAGCTTAGTAGGTTTTCTATGGAACATTGTACCAAAGTTTATTTAATACCTAGTATATCAAACTGTCAAAATGTTGGATATTATGTAAAAACACCAATAAATACACAAGTGCTTGTTTATAATTTTGTTTTATTTATATTCATCATTCAATCATTATCCACAGCCCAACTTTACCCACTGCTGGGTAGAGCCCATAGATTTAAATCCATATTTAAATCACAAATAATGCCCCTACCGTAGTACTGTAGCATTTTGTAGTGTAGGTAATTATGTGAAACTGTTTTATATTAAGATCTTTGTACCTACCATATTATATTCAGAAATAAATATTATTCTATTTGATCTATGATTTAAATCTACAAGTTGTGCCAATCTTCGCCAGTCTCATACATTAAATAAATAAGTTTTTGTTTCTCATACCTACAATTATTCTACCGTACAACATTGAGGCAAGTAGGCAACCCGGTAAGTTATATTATAAGAATACTTGTGATGGGTTGTAACTTGCATCTTTCCATCTATCTACAATTTTGAAATATAAATAACAAGGAAAGGAAAAAGTTAAGGTTCTAGAATGTTAGAAATTCATTACATACATTGCATAGTTTTTTCTTAAGATGATACTACATCGACACTGATTTCCGTTTTTTTTTTCAATCTTTGATCAGTGGGAATATTCTCTAGAAGTCTAGAAGCTTGCGAGAGGGCGCCGACTTTTTGTCACTTGTCAGTCATCTTGAATGAAAAGCGACCACATAATTTTATATTACATTTTCTTTCGAGAAATCAGGTTACATTTAAACTTATTACGCTGTTACACTAATTTCTATTAAATCAGGGTAGCCCTTAAAACATTTTGGATTAAATTTAAATTTTGCAGACTCACTGAACTTAGTGCGTGAACCAGTTATTATTATACCTTTCACTCTCTGTTGCAAATCCAACAACACGCTCATATTTTATTTATTTTTAACGTTTTGAACGCCAGGCTCGTGTGTGTGTGACAAATGAAAACGTGTCCAATACGCCACCGACGTCTATAGACGACAAAAAACGGTATTTTTTTTTTACTTTTAACTGCTTTTTAATACAAAAAGAGTCAATTAATAAAAAATAATGATTTTGACGATTTTTGTGCCTTGGCGTGGGAGATGCGCCATGCGTCTAACGCTCTGGCGTTCAAAAGGTTAATACCAGATGCAGCTGAATACTAGAATATTTCATCGACTGTGTCGTTGGTCTGGGGGTCGTAAGCATGACCGCTGTGTATGAGGTCCTAGGCTCCCGTCCCAGGTCGTGCAAAAATCCGAAATTCTGATTTGTGTCCGAATGATGGCAATAAGCTTGCCCTCAATTACATGGGATTTAAATAACTTCAGGGATTACAGATATAAAGAATAACTCACTTTTAAGGGCCAATAAATGAAACACCAAAATAATTACCACAAAATTTATGAAATAAATAACCTATTGTAAACTAAATTCTAAATGATGAGTCTTTAAGTGTCCTTTCAGACTACATTTCTGTACGAACGCCTGCCCGCAAACCGCACACGCAAATCTACGATCATTATTATGTATACGCATATGTTCTTTCAACGTCTTCTTTCTCGCGTACGACTTTTTACAAACCGAACACTCAAATATTCTCTCCCCGTTATGCTTTATCATATGTACCCTCAATTCGTTTTTAGTAAAACACTTATACGAACAAGTTTCGCATTGAAAGTCACGTTCTTCTAAATGGTCACGTTTCATATGTCTGGATAAAGTATAGCGTCGGTCGAAAGATTTGTCGCATACATTACATTTATATCTCAAAGGTACTCCTCCATGGACTTGTACTAAGTGTTTCTGTCTTCTAAAATACTCGGCGAAGCGTTCAGGGCATTTAGTGCATTTGAAACGTTTTAGTTGCTTATGAACAGCGTTTACATGGTTTGTGATTTTCTGCTGTGTTGTAAAAACTTTCCCACATTGCTCGCAAGGAAAGTTCCCCATGTTATGCATGCTCTTTGAATGCACTTTTAACCGGTATTTCGTAGCGAAACCTGTTCCACATTCTTTGCAGACGTAATTTCTGAAGTGCACGTTCATATGGCGTTCTATCGACCCAAAAGTCTCGAAGTTGAAGCCGCAGATTTGGCACTCATAGATCCCACTTTGAGCCAGTTTGAAGGGGATTACTCTGTCTGTATATTCTAGATGTAATGTCTTTTTATGTACATTTATTAAATGACTTTTCAACTCGTTCATGTTAGGTATAGTCTTCTCACATAGCGAACACTTCATATCCGTAACATCGACGTAGACAACTAAGCATTCTGCTCCGTAAGTCTTCAAAATCTTTCGAAGTTCTGATTTTTTATGCTGATTCGTATGCTCGCGGAGTTTGTCAAGATTTTCGAAGATGTTTCGGCAGTAGAAGCAAGGGAAGCCGGTTCGACTCTTGCCTCGGAAAGGGATGACGTTAGAGCACTCTAAAAGAGTGCCTACGTTTACGATGTGTGCTAGTTTTTCGGATACGATCGTGCGTCGTGGAGTTGTTGTTGGTCGTGGACTTTCTTGGTCTTCTAGTAGTTTTAAGATTGTACTTGGTAATATTTTTGTGTCTGAAACCAGAAAAAATATATAAAATACACGAAGACCAAAGATGGATGGATGGACTCACTGGTGTAGCGAGTTTAGTTTTGGGGGCCCTTTGAGCCCGAGTGCGACGAAGCCCAAAAAGTGGAGAAAACCCCAAAGGATTTTTGCAAAACAAAGAACGTAGCATCCTAACTTGCATCAACTAAGCTGTCATTAATTTTAATAGGAGAATGTGTGAACGAGCTAAGTGAGATAAAGAACTGTTTAGCTGCGATCATGGCTCTCATAGGATAAGTTTTCGATGAAGAGCTAGAAACAGCTAATCCTGAAAGGGCTTAAGTGAAGCTTCATCGAAAAGCGAGCGAAGCGAGCTCGAAAATTCGGGTATCTATGCCACGACAAGGTCAAGTCTTCATCAAACAGCGACCGAAGCTCGAAATGAAGAATATTTGAGGTTGTGAGATTTTGATTTTTTTTTGTCATCAGGCCCTGGTTACTCGGGGCCCCGTACACACGGCTACACATCAAGCTACACATTTCCAGTATAAGCTGATCTCGCATTGTATAGGATTTCCATACAGTGCCAAGACAGCGTTAAGTTATATTTTTATTTTATGTTTTATCAAGAAGAATATTTGAGGTTGTGAGATTTTGATTTTTTTTTGTCATCAGGCCCTGGCTACTCGGGGCCCCGTACATCATTGATAGAGACAGTCAATCCAGGAGCGTACCGCCGTATCAGCTGTTGATACGGTGGTACGCCCCTGGATTGACTGTGTGAAGGATGATACTCCTAGAAAAACTTGACGACTTTGACGACACGGTTGGCGCAGTGGCTCAAGCAATGGACTGCTGCGCTGCGTGCCGCGGGTTCGATCCCCGCACGGAACAAATATTTGTATGATCTACAGATAGTTGTTTCGGGTCTAGGTATTTGTATAAGTATGTGAGTTTAAATGTTTGTGAACGCACCCACGATACAGGAGAAATTATGAGGGTGGGGCAACGTTTTAAAAAAAAAAAAAAATGATGTGACTGTTGAGATAATGGGTAATAGAAAAGTATGGAAGACGAATACATGGTGTACCAACCCCAAACTAATTGGGATAAGGGCAGGAGAATTATAATGATGTGGGGTGGAGTGGAACATCACGTTTAATGTATCGCCGCTAATTTGAAAAAAAAAATGGTGGAAGTTGCAGCCTGCGAGCTTTATCATCATCAGTGGCGTAGCAATAGGGGGGCGGCGGGGGCGGGCCGCCCGGTCTCTCAATTTTAAGAACAATGTACAAACAAAAATAAATAAACCGCTAGCACAAAAATTTCTTTTTCGGGGATTCCTCCACTAGCACTAGCTCAGCTCTATGTATAATTCGGGGATTCCCGCAAAAGAGCCTGACGCTGTCGTGGGGGATTCCCCGTCCCATACTCGCGATCTTTGACGTCTCTGAGGTGTGTTGTTACAGCGCCATGCTGAGATAGTGGCCTTTTGGCTTCGTACGGGACGAATTTTAATTTAATCTAAGTATGTCCTAATTTTAAGTGTTTCTTTTATGTTTACTTTTTTAATTTTTGTAAGAGGTGGTCAACCATCCACGGACCAATCCAGGGAAGCACGACTTAACCTGGAGATTGATCCGTGCAGCTGTTATTATCTAGCCACGAGATCCTTAAAAAGCTTTATCATTGAATAGTATTCCCGGAAAGATTTTCTTGTTACCTTACCTTGTAAAATATCAAGTTGTCTACAATACTCCGGGCATATCTCCGGCAGCTGCTGTCGTGTTGGTAGAGGAGGTAGTTTGATGCGCGCGAAACGTCCTAACAACGCAGCCTCCCGGTCTACCAACTCTGATGGACCGTCTGATACGTAATCTGGAAAGGAAAGAAGATAATATTTTTACTTGCTATAAACTTGAGGTCTAGAAAATTAGTTCCTACTTCTACATAGCGAGTCGATGACAATTTAAATTGAGTCGTCCCAAAATTTAGCGACGAGTTTGGCACTTTTAGTAGCCTCCATCAGCTCCTGCGATGTGCAAGTAACAGGACAGGCAGGATACGATATCAAGTGCTCCATAGTCTGTCGGGCAAGACCACATTTACACTCCAGGGCAGAGTCATCTATGAATCCCCACCTGAACAAAGGGTTTAGGTACTAAAACCTGTTACTTATTTTTGTGTAGTATCCTAAGACTTATTGTCGGGCCTACGTTGTCCACTCATATCTAAGTAAATAAATATTGTAAAACCATTTTAAAAGAGTAACCATGGAGTTTCTTGCCGGTTCTTCTCCGAAACGACCAAAACGAACCATGCAACTTTTTATCGACGTTTTACAAGTGCCCATGCAGACCTATGTGAAATAAAATATTTTGATTTTGAGTATTAGCACATGAACTAAATGAAAAAGTTGAGTTTTTTTTTATTTGCCCATCCTATTCCACTGGTGGACAAAGGCGTCCCCTATTCCTTTTCAACTGTCCCGGTGTTTTGTAGTTGATCAAAATACCAGTTTTGAATCAGTCAGGAACGAGTCCAAATCGTCACGCCAGTATTTTTTGGGCCTGCCTCAGTGACGACGACCGTTCTTTAGGGTTCCGTAGTCAACTAGGAACCCTTATAGTTTCGCCATGTCTGTCTGTCCGTCCGTCTGTCCGTCCTCGCTTAATCTCTGTGACCGTTAGCACTAGAAAGCTGAAATTTGGTACCAATATGTGTATCAATCACGCCGACAAAGTGGTAAAATAAAAATTGGAAAAAGAATGTTTTATTAGGGTAACCCCCCTGTATGTAAAGTGCGAAGTGATTTTTTTTTTAATTTCAACCCTAACGTGTGAGGTGTGATATATTGTTGGAAAGGTATTTAAAAATGAATAGGGGTTTACTGAAATAATGTTTTGATAATGTCAATAATTTCGGAAATAATCGCTCCAAAAGTAAAAAACAATGTGTCCCCCCCCCCTCTAACTTTTGAACCATAAGTTTAGAAAATATGAAAAGAATCTGAAAAGTAGAACTTTATAACGACTTTCTAGGAAAATCATTTTGCATAATGGATACCCACCTTAAAACTCATAAGTGGGAACACTTATTGTGACGGACGGGAAACTACGGAACCCTACACTAAGCGTGGCGCCGTGGCCCGACACGCTCATGGCCGGTTTTTTTTGTATTTTTTTAAACGTTGCCCTAAGAATTTCTCCTGTATCGTGGGGGCGTTCACAAGCATTTAAACTCACACACACACTCACAGAAACAACTATCTGTATGCCATACAAATATATGTTCCGTACGGGGATCGAACCCGCGACACGCAGCGCAACAGTCAACTGCTTGGGCCACTGGGTCAACTGTGCCGTCTCATCATCAGCCTATTGCAATCCACTGCTGGATATAGGCCTCTGTAATCTTACGCCACTCAACTCGATTTTCGGCAACTCTCATCCAGTTGTTACCAGCCGTACTCTGTGCCGTCTAATGGACACCAATTCAGACTCCGTAGCTGCTACTGACAAATAGCGATGGGCGATTGTGAATGACATTATTCGAATAATTCGATTGTTCATTCGAATTTGAAAACGAATGAAAAGTAACTATGAATGTATTGCGTTGTCTCGTTCATTCCGATTCAAATTTCATTATTGCTAGTTCATATTCGAATATTCGTAACTTTATCTACAAGTAAACTCTTTGTACTGAGAATAATACTCAATTTCGTGTGGCAAATTGAATCATTATACCATCGAATTGAATGAATATTACTAGCTTGTATTGTATTCATAGATTTGATACCAACTAAAAGTAGTCTTTATTATAACGGAAGAAAACTCAATTTTGTATGGCAAACTGAATGAATGAACTAGCGGTTCGTTAATCAGTTACTTGTTACTACGAATATCAATTCAAATTAGACTTTATTGTATGTATAAACAGCCCAATTTTGTATAGCACGGGTAAAGCAAATGAATGAACTAGTGGTTTTATTCGATTTTGAGAACTAGCGATCGATTGTTTTTGGATTCGATTGTTAATATTAGTAGTATCAAACCATTCGATTGTTGGAATCAGTAACAATCGCCCATCTCTGCTGACAAATACCTCGTAAAAACTCAATAACGTTTTGATTGACCTGGGAATCGAACTCAGGACCAAATTCATTTAATAAGTCACCTTCCATGTCATATTTCTTTGCGGCGGTTTAGAAACTCTGACACTAGGGAGTGGGTAGTCGTTAGACCTTACTGCCCACACGATAAGAAGAAGAACACCCAGGAGTCACAAAAAGATGACCCAGTTATGGTTACACCAAAGAGATTGATACGAAAACGGCCCGAGATTTGTTATGAAATACTTTTAGTTTTGTTAAATAGGTTAGCATAGCATAAGTGTTAGTTTTAAGATTATTGTACCAACCAACATCAGAAAGTGCCAAAAAGGTATGTCGTTTAATAACTGTCCTTCATACGTGACTACTGTCTTTACCATAAGATTCCATATTTGTATAGGTAACTAAGTAGTAGATTTAAGTAATAATAGTAAAAGGCACGATGGGGTTGGCATATCAGTTAAGACAAAAACCCCAAAAGAAATAAAGAGAAAAAAAAAAAAAAAGATTATTGTAATAGAGGGAGGAATGTTGTGTATTGCGCGTACCGCTCCCCGCGCCGCGCCATGCGTGAGCGCGTCTTACAATAAAGCAGTGCGTTACTAACTACCGATCGTTTCACTTGTCCCAAATATCATCGACCCATCTACATACTTATCAGAAGTTATCTTCATTACGATTGTATTAAAATTAGGTATCAGAATGTATCTTACCACTGGGAACGTAATCAGAATCATCATAATCCACCACATCTATGTCTTCTTCAAATTCCACCTTCACTTCACTCTGTCTTTCCGACTTGATGTCAATTTGGCTATCCAGCGAGTTCTCGTCTACGTTTACTGAAATTATTAGAAAAAAAACAATTAAATTAATTCTAGATACCTTACTAATCGAAGAACCGACAACCGATGGGGAAGGAAGGTTATCGAGTGGCGATTATGAACCGAAAGACGCAGCGTTGGTAGGCCTCCCACCAGGTGGACCGACGACATCGTGAGAGTCGCGGGCAACCGTTGGATGCAAACGGCAGGCTGCCGTTCTATGAGGGAGGCCTTTGTCCAGCAGTGGACGTCTCATGGCTGATGATGATGACCATACTATTCTTACTAATGTAACTAACTAATAAAAAATAAAATATTTTTGGATAACATAACATCTTGCTGCCTCGAAGGGTTAGGCAGAGGTCAAATTCAAAATTCAAATTCAAATTATTTATTAACAACCAAGTACATAAACATAGCGATTTGAACGGTGATCCCCAAACTAGACGTTAGTCTGTATCTTGGGGATCAGAGTTGTACATATTCGTTTTGTTATTCAAAGGGAGGGTCGTACACGATTATTAACAAAATCAAACCAAAAGTAATGAACTAATAAACAATAACTAAAATGAAAAAGAAAAGAAAAACTGTCACAATACTCATGCAAAAAGAATGAGCTTAATTTTGTTTGTGTGTGCGTGTGTGTGTATGTGTGTGTATGTGTGTGCGTGCGTGATTGTGTGTGTGCGTTCGTGATTAGTACACCAACAGGTGTACCAATTAGTACACCAACATTTGACCAGATGTATGAACGTGGACGAGGCGAAAGGAGTATGTAAGTATTGTAGCAGGTGGTTCATTAGTTTCTGCCTACCCCAAGAGGATACCCCATGGTAGGTAGGACTGGTTGTCTTACTTAGATTAGATTCTACATAACATAACATAATACCTGTAACGCTTAGGCAGAGGTGTACACCCACCCACATGACGGCACGGTTGGTGCAGTGGCTAAGCGATTGGACTGCTGCGCTGCGTGTCGCGGGTTCGATCCCCGCACGGAACAAATATTTGTATGGCCTACAGATAGTTGTTTCGGGTCTGGGTATTTGTGTATGTGAGTTTAAATGTTTGTGAACGCACCCACGATACAGGAGAAATTCCTAGTGTGGGGCAACGTTTTATAAAAAAAAAAAACAAACAAAAACAAAACAAACATTTGGCAAGTTATGTTTAAGTCCCATGTAATAAGGGGTGAGCCTATTGCCATCAACCGGGCACAAATTCAGATGCCGTAGTTGCTACTGACAAATTCCAGACGGAATATTCCCATACTCACTTATGCAAGCTCACTCGCAAGATCCGGGAATGCAACCCTGGAACTCATGCTCAGCAATCACGTTTGAGACCACAAGACGAACAAGGCAGTCTATATTAACTATTTTTCCTTTGCACAGAGGGCAAGCATATTGCCATCAAACAGCCACAAATCTAGACTCTGTGGCATGTGTATAATATGTGCAAATCATTTTAATCCATACCATTAACAAATACAGTATCCTTATCATCCGCCGCCATGGCCCGCAGCAGCTCCCTCTCCGTGCTGACCGCCATCATGCGGAAGCTGGTCGCGTCCCGCAGCCGTTGGACACAGGTTGTACATATTAGCGTGGTTAGCAGCGCGTTTGTTGATAACTGGAATTGTTTTAAATTAAAGTTTAGTATATTGATTTGATGGGTTGAGAGGCAGAATAAATAAAAAATGGATGACTTGTGTGGGGAGAGATATGAACCAAGAATGAGTAAATGATATGGAGGGACCCTATTCTATGAAAGGCAAAAAATGCAAAAAAGAAAACATTTATTTATTTATTTAATACTTATTATAGCAGCATTACAGAGTAATCCAATACGTTGCTATAAAAAAAATAAAAAGGAACAATTAAATTAAAAGTAAAATAAAATTAAACTATATAGTACAGGAACAAGATATAAGAAATAACGTATAATAAAAAAAGAAAAAGTTACCTTTCGTGCATCATCAATTAAAACAAGCTCAAGAAAAAAAAAACAACATGTTGCTTCAACCCCCAGTAACATGGGAAAAGAATTTGATAATGATCATGACTGACTCTCCACCAAATAATATCTTCTTCTTAGTGTGTCTATGGCAATCAAAATTGTTTCGGCACAGAACTGAGCTACTAGTTAGGCACTTTCGGTAGTGTCTATCAGTTCCTGTAGTGAATAATCAACACGCAGGGCACTATATTAAGTGCGCCATTGTTTGGGGAACAGCACCACATTTAGACTCCAATGCAGAGTAATTTATAAGAATAATATGGTAATGTGGCACCACTTACCATATTATTTGGTTGAGAGTACAATTGTTTTGCTTTAAGAGTAAGCTTGGACAGTTTGGTCTTGGAAGGAGGGCAAATGAAAGGGTAGTTACAGAAAATAGGCCAGAACTGGGCGCCCACACACAGACATACACCATGTCACCACAAGTACTTGGAACTTGCACCAATAGGGAGCGACCCTAATGCCATCAACTAGACCCGGTTACTGCTAGTGAGAAATACCTGATAAAAATACAAAAGCAATTTGCTGCGGCACTAAACCCAAGAAAACATGTTCACAAGGAATCGAAATATAGAGTTCCCATCACAGTTTTTACAAATTAAATGTCTGTGACTTTAATTCATTGACCGTTTTTGCCACTGACTTCCAAAAGTAAAGTTATTCTAGACGTTAAAGTCCTTTTCTTACCTAGATCCGCCCTGGCATATTCAGCAGTAGCCAACTAGCCATACTCGTATTAAAAAATTAATATACCACCATTATGTATGTTGGTAGGAAAGAAAGATATGCAATATTAAATACCCAAAATAAAAAATACTTAAAAAACCATGAAATTTCAACCCTTTCTTCTATTTACAAGACTCTATCACCTTTTGTTGAACATGGCAACGTGTAAACAGCCAAAGCAGATCACAATTTCACTTGTTTTCAAAAACAAATAGCTCGGCTACTATGCATGATATAAATAGGTACTGCATCCAAGAATAATGTAGCTTTCTGTCAGTGAAAATATGTTTAATATTGGATCATTAGTTCCGTAGGTTCATCATGTATCATAAAAACAAAACTTGCATAGTGTTGTTATACACGTGAAATTGTGGTTAAAAGCGTACCTATAAGATGTACAAGTAGAACTTCTAGAGAACTGTAGAGATAGAAATTCTTACAATAATTTTACACAACAATTAAAAGTTTAAAACTTACAAACAAATTAAAGGTTTCCATAAAAATATCGTAATAAACTTCGCGAATTCCATTAAAGTAGTGTTCTTTCAATATATCTCTGTGCTTGCCCTTTGCCAAGCAACAGCGGCACTCCCCATATATAGTTTTACTTTTCTTTTTCTCCATTTCTAATTATTTTACTCAATTATTTACATTACAAACAAACATTTCGAGAAAGAAATGAGAACGCGAGCGAGCAACGCAAACATTGGTGGCTGACATTCGTTCGCGTTTGATGTTTCGTTTAGTTGCGTTAGTGATGCACACGTTGGTTTTTCGAAATTAACCATATGTACGGTTTTTTATTTTGAATAGTGAAAAATCACCTGCTGAAAAAGAAACAAACTGCTAAACAATTAAATAAAATTGAAGTGAAAGTTAATTTCTCAATTTTTAAAAAATAACAGCTTCTTACCGAATGCCATGTGCAAACTTATTATACACACTTTTCTAAATTCGGTTTGCCATGCCTATCTGTTTCGGTTCATCACCGAAACGACTGGACAAATGAAGGAAATTTAAAGACTCGCTCCATATTACGCAAGTGGTGTAATATTTGTATGGCGCGATGGAAGCGGAGATGTGAGCTGTGCGCGGGACGAAGCGCAGTGGAGACGAGGGATGTGAGAACACCGCACACATCTCCGCTTTGGTGGAGTCCCCTGGGCTGAAAAACATCTCTTCTTGCACAGCACACATCTCCGCTTTGGTGGAGTCCCGCCCTAAGTCCCATGTGATAAGGAGCGAGCCTATTACCATCAACTGGGCACAATAGCAGATTCCGTGGCCGCTACTGAGAAATTCCTGATGGCTAATCCCAATGACGTTTGGCTAAACCCAAATATAGTGCGATCAAATTATCTTGGCAGCTCTGAACATAGGCTTTGCGAAATTTTACGCATGTAAACTTGGGAATAAAACTGTTATTGCCAGATAAACCAATACTTAAACGATCAGAAAATATCTAATTTAAACAGTGAGAAATACAAATAAAATAAATATCATAACACTTTTATACATTCGTTGTAACAGCACGAAGTTCGGAGCTGCCAAGATAATTTGATCGCAATAGAAGTAGACTTTGACCAGTAGTCACACATACAACCACTAGGCGGTCTAGTCTGTTAAATAGCTGATCTTTTGGGGTAACAGCTCCCCTCTGTTACATTACATAGGGCATACATTACTGGCGAAATGAGGCTGTGATGCGTTACCCCAACAAAACATTGTCCTAAAGATGAGATGAGAATAGACAAAATAATTAGGGTGTCATGAACAGCAATTTGTTTACTAATAGCAAAATTTGTGTAAATTAATTGTAGTTATAAAGTTATTTGAGAAAAACACACTCAGCAAAATCGTTTCAGCCAAATACATGAATAGACAGCTCTTGTTGCGAACTCGTTGCGAAGTAAATGTAACTAGCATTATTTTGTGTGTTACGGTTCTGAAGTTATTTAAGGTTTTGCTGGGGTAACACTTTGGGATTTCCCAGATCTTGAAAACAGCTCAAGTGCTCAATGCAAAAGTTTCAAAGGAGAATGTTAAAAAAACATTTATTTATTTAAACTTCATGCACAAGAGTGGTACATAGGCGGACTTAATGCCACAAGGCATTCTCTACCAGTCAACCTTAGGGTCAAATAGGACAGCACTGTGGTAGAGTACAAAAAAAAAAAAAAAATAATAATAAGGAGAAAACCATTTTGTTATATAAGTTGATATACATAAATAGGTACATACTAATACATATTATTAAAGATACAGATAGAATATAATACACTAATATATATTATAATACATACAAAACAGATTAAAACACGAGAAACCTTATAATAATACTGTGACCAGAGTTTAATTGTGAGCAATTTAGTTCGATTTTAAAAAGTACTTCCGAACTGCTCTTTTGAAACTCAATTTGCTTTCGGCTTTTTTAATCCCAAGTGGTAGCGTGTTCCAGAGCTTTATAGTTGAGACAGCGTAAGAAGAGGACATAAAGCCAGTACGGTGTGAGGGAGAATAAAAACATGTAGTATTTAATATAAGATTTATTAAAAACAAAACTATAGGAATGCAACTCTTAAATTATTTTCAAATCTATCACAATCATAACAGAATAATCCTGTTAAAGAACACAACAAAGTTTATATCAATCACAGTCATGTTTTTTACTAAGAACTTGGATTCAATCAAATTATAAACATTTTTAGCTTGACTTAAAAATTAAACAGCATAATAGTTTCAGCATTCTTTTGTTAACTGTTTATTTCAGTGTAGAAGAGTTGAAAGTTCTTGTTTCATTGTTATTTTATGTGTGATTTTATAGTTAAAGATCCACTACTCTCTTTGACATAAACTCTCAAGCTAGCGGTACAACAACTGTCGAAAGACAACATCACAGGCTGAAATAATAAAAAAAAACTTAATTATTTTTTTTATCCAGTAAGTCAACATAGGCACATTCAATAAGATCTTCATCCTTCACTCCTAGTTTGGTTTGTAGGTCCCGGGCAATGGCCTGGCCTTCTTCCAAGGACTGTTCAGGCCGCAGAACCACTTCTAGCTCCATGTAGTGTCCAAGATCTTGAACAGTGTCTATGTGGATACGAGTCTGGTCTACCAAGAACAGCTTACTGAAAAAAATGAAAAAAAGCTATCAGTTATGAGATTTTTATGGATATTTTGGATGGTAGATTACAATAAAGGTTATTATCCTATGAAAAATGTAACTTACCGTTCTTTTACAACTCTGCCACGAATACCCAAACATTTCTTCAGCATTTCATCCAATAATTTAGCTTTTACACTTTCGTTGACAGAGAAATCTAGTAATTCGTAGTTACTCAGTTTTGGACCTCCTTCATCCGCCCGATCATACCTAACTAACGTGGCAGAGGAATCCGCGTAAATCCTCATCTTCAGCCGACCTTCATGGACTTTGTAAAACGTATCGTCTTGGTTTAATAATGTTGGTGCACCACCGCTCAACTCTTCTGCCACTTTGCAAATGTTTTCATAGTCGGTGATTTTAGCTTTGATTTCTACGTTACGCATGGTTATTTGGAGAAAGAACGCTTCACAGTTCAATATTGGTTGTCGTTTGGAGTTAGCTGAGAATAGCGACGACTATTGTCACAATAACATTAACAAGCGAGTAAATAAAAGATTATTTCACCAAGTCAACAATCAACACAATACGTACGTCAGTTTTCCCGCCGTGTGATAAAAATGACAGTAATGACACTATTGACATTGGCACTGAAATATTGGTGATTGTTGGAAAATGTATTTTGGATTTTCTTTTTGAAGGAAAAAAGAATATAGTCTCGTTAGGAATATCAATATTCCAACGTTTGTGACAAATATCCAAATATCTTCTCATTCTCAGTTCCTCAAGGACTAACAGTTCTTCACAATAAGATCTACAAAGGTAAATTTGTTTCTGAACGGAGTAAATCAATGTCAAGCATTTCCTTTTTCCACTTCAGTTGTCAAAGTCAAAACGAGAAAAAAAATGTATTGCAAAAATAAAACACAGTTTCTAATATTTACAAATTAAAACAATGGATGTGGAAAACGTTGAGAGCTGGGCGTTGCAGCCGGATGTGTGCCGCTGTTGCCTGTCCGCAAGCGGGACGTGGGATGTCACCGCTTCTTACATTACGGAGGCCGGAAGCAAAGAGGTCTACTCTGAATTGTTGCAAGAATGCTATGGGATTTCGGTACGTTAAAAAATGTTTAAAGATTGGGAAAAGTTTACTTTTAAGTTATTTTCCTAAAATCTTCGTTTCTTTTTATATTTTCTTCGATTTAATCAAGCAATTCCCTAGGTACAGTCAACCAAAAAATAAATAATATGCCGAATTATTTTACCTCTAAAAACGTGACATTTTCCTCACTTAAGTCAGTGAGTCTCAAACCATAATATTACAAAATATAAAGCTTTTTGTTTATTTTTTTACAGTTGTCATATCTAATGGAGTGGGGCCCAAGTAGAATGGTGTGTGCCCTATGTGTGAGCCACCTGAGGGATGCATGCAGCTTCCGGAAGCAAGTGGAACAGGCCGAGAGGCACTTTGGAGCTTACTGTGGCAATAAGAAAGGTAAAATACCTATTTATTATTAGGAACCTGGTTGAGACTGAAAATCTTATTAAATAAACTAAAAAAAATATGGCTTTGAAAAACTGCCATATTGTTTGGTTTTCCGGAGAAAAAATCAAACTTACAAATTAAATAATAAATAATAATATTCCACAACTATCACACAACGCCATCTAGTCCCAAGCTAAGCAGAGCTTGTGTTATGGGTACTAGACAACTGATAAACATACTTATATATTTCTAAATACATACATATTATAGATAAATTACACCCAGACACAGAACAAATGATCGTGCTCATCACACAAACATTTGTCCTGGGTGGGAATCGAACCCACGACCTCCGGCATAGCAGTTAGGGTCACTAACCACTAGACCAACAGGCCAGTCCTGTAGTCAATTACTGTATTGCAAATTCAGTTTTATTTTTATTAACACCAATTTTATTAATTTTTCAGATATATTCAACGAAGGAACTATTAAGACTGAATTTGATCAAATACCACAAAATCTAGACAGTCCACAGTGTTTTGATAATATTGCAGAAGATAATGAAGGTACGTAAAGTGCACAAACTAATAATCAAGATTTAAAATGAAATACCTGCCCTGCCTCATTGATGTAGTGGTTGCAAGGGCGACTGCTGAGCGTTCTGGTTGGGATTCGCTGGTTGCGCAAAGTGTCATTAGTGGTTTTTCCATCAAGGATATCTCAGTAGCAGCAACAAAGTCTGGTTTTTATTTTTATTTTTTTTTTTTTTTAAATACGTTGCCCCACACTAGGAATTTCTCCTGTATCGTGGGTGCGTTCACAAACATTTAAACTCACATACACAAATACCCAGACCCGAAACAACTATCTGTAGGCCATACAAATATTTGTTCCGTGCGGGGATCGAACCCGCGACACGCAGCGCAGCAGTCCAATCGCTTAGCCCCTGCACCAACCGTGCCGTCATGTGGGTGGGTGTACACCTCTGCCTAGCGTTACAGGTATTATGTTATGTAATGTAGAATCTAATCTAAGTAAGACAACCAGTCCTACCATGGGGTATCCTCTTGGGGTAGGCAGAAACTAATGAAATAATTAAAACTGCATTCTTAGATTTTTAAATAATTACACGGTTGAACCGGGAATCGAAACCGCTACACAAGAAAAAAAAATATCCTGTAGTTTTATCATACCTATCGAAAGGCTTCATCATAAGGATTATTTTTTGCTAAATAGCATAGTGTCAGAAATAAAAGGAAGACCATGAATTTGTAGTGCCCTTTATAGGTACACCACTGCCTAACACCCTTCGGAGATTAAGAATGTGATGTTATGTTTATGTTAAAATGAAATTTAAAAAAAAAAACCTAACAAGTTGTCCTTACGAGTGGTACTCGCAACCAGCGTGTGTATATAACCAGATGTATGAATGTGGACGAGGCAAAAGGAGTATGTAAGCATCGTAGCAGGTGGCGTTCTGTGATTTCGCACGTGAGTTTATGTATGTGTGTCTAAGAGGTCCTTCCATCTTGTGCCTCAATGCCTGGTACCTGGTAGCTGGTACCTACACACTCGATGAAAAACCATACAAGTGTATGTCAGAGAAGTTTTGTAATTGTAGCAAACTTAATATATTCTAATCTAACACACTGGTGAGAAACCTTTCAAATGTGATGTAACCATTCAAAATGGCAAGGATAGTAAACTAAAATGGTTCCCACATAGATATTCCATTTTTGTGGAACACAGCTTTTTTTGTAAACAATGCAAAAAAAAATGTTCAAAATGATGTAAGCACTTAATACAAAAATTAAAATGTTGGTGTCCCTTCAAAAGGGACTGCACATCACATCAATGGCAAAAATTTCAAATGTATTAATTTTTTTAAAATGTTTTCAGATGACATAAAAGATATTTTGAAGGCTGATTCGATAATTTTAGAAACAAATAAAATATCAAACGAAAACCATACCGCAAGCAAGAGTAAAAAGCATAAAACAATATTAAAAGGTAAAAGAAAGAGAAAAAAGATTGATTTAAAAGAAGATGTGGATTCAGATACTCCTATAGCTGAGTTGTCAATGAAAAATGTGCCAAAAGAAGTAACCACGAAGGAAGATATTGAATTAACAGATGATTTGCTCAAAGACACTGAAGGAAAGGATCTTGATGCATCAGTTTTTGAAATAGGTATGTATGTTACAAAGAATTGTCAGACTTAAGTGGCAGTGGGCAGGGCACATTGCTCGCAGAACAGATGGCCAATGGGGCCGAAAAGTTCTGGAGTGGCGACCGCGAACCAGAAGACGTTGCGTTGGAAGGCCTCTCACTAGGTGGACTTGGTGAAAGTTGCGGTGACCCGCTGGATGCGAAACGCACGGGACCGGTCAATGTGGCGACACCTGGGGGAGGCTTATGTCCAGTAGTAGACGTCTTTTGACTGAAATGATGATGATGATGGTGTATGTTAAAAATCAAAATAAAATATTTTATTTCACACAGGCCTAAATGGGCACTTGTAAAAAGTCGACAAAAAGGTGCATGGTTGGAAATAACTAATTTTCTTCTGTGCCTCGGAAAGCACATTAAGCCGGGCGTTGGCCGCGGCTGCCATTTATAGATCTTGGACAGTCGTAAAAGGTAGTCAGTTGCCTGAAAGTCTTGACTACCAGTCTTACCAAGGGGTAACATATTTACCCAATACTAACTGGGTGGAGGTCAGATAGGCAGTGACTCCATGTACTGTACATGTTATTCAGCTGAACCCTGTTAGACTGAAACCTGACCCCAACATAGTTGGGAAATGCTAGTGTAGTGATACTGAAACCTGACCCCAACATAGTTGGGAAATGCTAGTGTAGTGATACTGAAACCTTACCCAACATAGTTGGGAAATGCTAGTGTAGTGATACTGAAACCTTACCCAACATAGTTGGGAAATGCTAGTGTAGTGATACTGAAACCTTACCCAACATAGTTGGGAAATGCTAGTGTAGTGATACTGAAACCTGACCCCAACATAGTTGGGAAATGCTAGTGTAGTGATACTGAAACCTTACCCAACATAGTTGGGAAATGCTAGTGTAGTGATACTGAAACCTTACCCAACATAGTTGGGAAATGCTAGTGTAGTGATACTGAAACCTTACCCAACATAGTTGGGAAATGCTAGTGTAGTGATACTGAAACCTGACCCCAACATAGTTGGGAAATGCTAGTGTAGTGATACTGAAACCTGACCCCAACATAGTTGGGAAATGCTAGTGTAGTGATACTGAAACCTTACCCAACATAGTTGGGAAATGCTAGTGTAGTGATACTGAAACCTTACCCAACATAGTTGGGAAATGCTAGTGTAGTGATACTGAAACCTTACCCAACATAGTTGGGAAATGCTAGTGTAGTGATACTGAAACCTTACCCAACATAGTTGGGAAATGCTAGTGTAGTGATACTGAAACCTGACCCCAACATAGTTGGGAAATGCTAGTGTAGTGATACTGAAACCTGACCCCAACATAGTTGGGAAATGCTAGTGTAGTGATACTGAAACCTGACCCCAACATAGTTGGGAAATGCTAGTGTAGTGATACTGAAACCTTACCCAACATAGTTGGGAAATGCTAGTGTAGTGATACTGAAACCTGACCCCAACATAGTTGGGAAATGCTAGTGTAGTGATACTGAAACCTGACCCCAACATAGTTCGGAAATGCTAGTGTAGTGATACTGAAACCTGACCCCAGCGTAGTTGGGAAATGCTAGTGTAGTGATACTGAAACCTGACCCCAACATAGTTCGGAAATGCTAGTGTAGTTATACTGAAACCTGACCCCAACATAGTTGGGAAATGCTAGTGTAGTGATACTGAAACCTGACCCCAACATAGTTCGGAAATGCTAGTGTAGTTATACTGAAACCTGACCCCAACATAGTTGGGAAATGCTAGTGTAGTGATCCCAATATAGTTGGGAAATGCTAAGTGTAGTGATCGCAACTGCTGAACATGAGATCCCGGGTGTGATTCCCAGGCAAACTGTTATCGTTTCCATTAAGAATGTTTCAGTACCAGCCATAGAGTCTACATCTGTGCCTGGACGATGGCGAAAGGGAATATTTTGTTCCGTCTACACGCACTGTTTCCCATTTTATGTCCATATCAACCGCGCGGCCAACTCATAAAACTTGATGAAACTTTGCCAGGAGTTAGTTGTTATTTGTTACTATACACACCTCTTTTCCTGAATTTGTTGCAAGAAAAACTAAAACGCTATGACCGAAAACAGTTGGCCGCTAGAACCGCCACTCGCCGTAGTGATCGCACGTGATTACACAGAAACTTAATAATGCTGAAAAGCGAATGAGGCATGAAAAGAAAGGTCTTCATTTGTTGGATTTGTTGCAAAAACAAAAAACGTCCAAAAGTAAATAAACAATTAGTTATGTTACCTGTCGATCCGTACTTTTATTAAGCTTGAACCTACTTTTACATCCCATTTTAACTCTCACTTGGTTCATACCCTGGCAATGCTGAATGCTGAAAAATATTCTGCTTCTAGGTTACCAACACTCAAGCGGACAGAACGGAGTCAAACAAGTTTCTGAGCGCAAGCGTGTCATGCTAACGTGTGACACCGTCCTTAGAGACACCACTGCCTGCCCCTTCAGACACCACAAGAGTTGGTTCCAGTGCTTCTTCTGCCAACAAGACTTCATGGAAATAAACCTACTTCGAGATCACATGCTGAAAACACACGCAGACATAGACGTCGAAATTAAAAAAATAAAACGCTACCCGCGCTCTTTACAAATCGAAATTTCGAATCTCAAATGCCGCCAATGCAACTTGACATTGACAGATGTCATTTCTATGTGCCGCCATTTTGTTGAGGTACACAAGAAGGTTATTTATAACGAGTGTATAGCTGATTATAAAGTTGATGCTAGTCCTTATTCTTGTCACTTATGTGGTCTACAGTTTCATGTTTTCAGAACGTTAACGACACATTTAAACGAGCACTACGCTAATTGTATTTGCGATGTATGCGGCAAATCTTTTATAAACTCAAAGCGCTTGAAAGTCCACAAACGGACGCACGAGAATGGACAATTCCCTTGTGGGGAATGCGGCAAAATACTTAAAACCAAAACGTCAAAAGCGAATCACATGGAAAGCGCTCATTCTAAACGTGTAATCAAGTGTCAAATATGTTTGAAACCTATGAAACATTATAATGACAGGATAAAACACATGTCTGAGGCCCACAACATCACACATAAGTTCAAATGTCCCATTTGTGGACGAGAATATAACATCAAACATTATCTGGCTACTCATATACGTCAAACACACGGCCAGAAGAATAAGAATTGTTCGGAATGTGGTATGGCTTTTATAACGAATCATGGTTTGAAGAAACATATGTTAAAACATAGTGGATTGAAACCTTTTAGCTGTAATATATGTTGTAAGTCGTACGCAAGGAGTTATACGTTGAGGGAGCATATGAGGGCCCATGATAATGAGAAACGGTTTATAGAAACAGAGTAGGGGTGTAGTACCTAACCACTAGTTGCAGAGCCAATAGGTTGATCATCATCAACAGCCTATTAATGTTCCCACTGCTGGGACACAGGCCTCCTCCTTGAGAGGGAATGGGCTATAATCTACCATGCGGGCCCAATGCGGATTGGTAGATGTCACGTCTTCGATTTTTTTGGTTCTAAGACATCCCGGTTTCCTCACGATGTTTCCCTTCACCGTTTTGTGAGCAGCGGTGATGAAATAAATTACACAAAGTAATGTGCCTGCCTGGGTTCGAAATTTGAACCCACGACCTATAAATGTTCGTTAGTAGGGGCCGCCACCACTGGGCCACAGGGGATCGGACTGGGTCAAAATAATATGATTCTGTTTAGTCCGTAAGTTAGATTATCGAAAAATATTGAATACGTATTTTTTGTTTTATCAAATCAATAAAAAATGACGAAGATAAAACGCGTCAAAGATCTTGGAGTGGGGCTTGAAACGTCACTTGTGTCGTCAAAATGTACTATCATATGACGTCACACGAGTTTTCGAAGCACTGTATCGTCTTCATTATAAGTTTACGTGAAAAAAGAAAAAAATACGTGTCCAATAATTTTTGGAAATCTATCTGACGGACTAATTAGTTTTTTTTGTCCGATCCCCTATTAACTATATCACAGGCTCACCCAACACCACCAAACCACGTTCAGGGTTCTTTTGAACTTCAACTTCCCGCCATTCATGTGACTGACAGATGTCATTAGTGACAGCTACCTGACTACTTGTGGGTGTGGCTTTGAGACAGTGTTTTGTAATGATCTGCTAAAGTGGCCATTTTAGACCCCCAGAACGATAGATATTGTAACTCATAACTATTTAAATTATTTTGGATATCTAATGGGCCTACTACACGCTCAAGCTTCACCACACTTTTCGTTCACACTTCACAGTACATCGCGCGTATGGTTGGTAAAACTGTATTACCATTACAAACCACACGCGCGATGTACTGTGTGCATCGTGTAATCGCGCAGGCAAGACTGTGGGGAAGTGTGAGCGTGTGGTAGGCGCATAAGAAAAGTAACATTATCATTAACACTGAACGGGATATTTACCATGTTTACTGTTTGTTTTGAGTTCCCGATATTTCGGCACTGTTGCAATCACCGTGATCACAGATAAACTGCAGATATTACGAGTGGTTGTATAATTGTTTATGAGCAGACAAAACGGTCTACCCACTTTCTTGTTCGCTTTTTTTGCACTCGGTACCGGCTACCACTATAACGGTTTCAGTATTAAAGATATGTTAGTGATCATGTCAGATAAATAACACCCCGTCGCTTAGCGTCGGGCTTTAAAAAGTTATTTATCAAAGAAAGTACTTTGAGTATCACTTTGAAATACCGTATTTGACAGTGAGTAATTTAATTTGCTGTCGGTCTTTCAAATTCGGCGAATCGGCGCCCTACTAAAATTTATAAAAGTATTATTATAATCATATATTTGTAAAATAATTCTCACTGTCCACCACAAAATGTTGCTTTGTCTACTGGTGGACAAACCGGTGGTGGACACTGGGAAGCATCAAGCAGATGCTAATGAACATTATTCCATGTCATCAATTGTATTTATTGTTCTGTAATGTAAAAATACGGACTTTAATGTAGGTATGATGATTGTGTATTAAACATTTTATATGACCGTAATTTGTTTGTTTATTTTCAACTCCTCTAACTACAATCCTTTTACTGTTATTCAAGATACAGACTAACGTCTGTGCTAACGTCTAATTTGGGAATCACCGCGCACCGTTCAAATTGCTATGTTAAATTAAATGTACCTACTTGGTTACTTATTATTAAATAATATGAATTTGAATTTACACATAGCACAGTTCAACAGCTAAATTTAAAAAAACTCGATCTTCCAAGCGCTAAGGTAGCCCGCGAAATCGAAATTTTCTGACGTTTTTTGCAATTTGCAGGTTAGTGTCAGATTTTTGACACCATCTGCCCCCCTATTGCGTATCTTTTTAACGTCAGTGGCTATCAGAAATGTCCATAGAT
This sequence comes from Diarsia dahlii, assembly GCA_949775195.1. Classification (NCBI taxonomy): domain Eukaryota; kingdom Metazoa; phylum Arthropoda; class Insecta; order Lepidoptera; family Noctuidae; genus Diarsia; species Diarsia dahlii. The sequence goes on along the minus strand of OX459217.1, from coordinate 7,986,556 downwards.
TAACTGTAAATTGGTTATGGTTTGGTACATTTTTTTCTTAAAAACTCACCATTTGACAGATAATTATTGATAGACACTAAAAGTGGGAACCAGCAATGCCCAACACATTAATGCACGACACGAGAACGCGCGACATAGGAATGAGTGTTTTGAATTCCAATGTTGTACATTGTCATGTCGTGCATTCTCGGCCCGAACCTCGATTGTCCGGGCAAGAATGTACAGCACGAGAATTGGAATCAAAACAAACAGTGACGTCACATTAAAAAAGTAAAAAGCCATGTGACAATAGGGACGGGTGATACAATAAAATACTGGAAAATTCCGTGGTTCCTTCTTTTTTTCTTCGTGTTCCTATAATACGACCGTCTCGCGACAGTATCCTTTATGGGCGGCATGGGCACCGGGCCGTAGGCCGACGAAGGAGGCCGGCGGAGGCCCGGCACTTCGGGGACAGAAGATATTAGTGTTATAAAATATGCGAGCGTAGCGAGCGCACGTCATGGAGTACAATTTAATTCGGCAGCACTACCTAGCTCAATTACCTAGTATCAAAGTCCCAAAATTTCGAGTTGCTTAACTAGTCGGCCAACCAATCGCGCGATGTCGCCGATTACTGTGTCGTACACTCCTGTGTTGTACATTCTTGGGCCGGACCAGCAAGGTACACCCCATTAATTGGCGACATCGCTATGTCGCCAATTACTGTGTCGTACACTCCTGTGTTGTACATTCCAGTGTCGTGCATTGCTGGTATGTGCATTACTGTGACGGGCACAGGGGTGGTCGACTCTTACTGTCGAATCGGTAACATACCTACTGGGGCCAGATTTATGTTGCCAGAAATATATTAAATAATTTTGGATTTTTTGTGGCAACATCAAATAAAAAAAAAATAAAAATGTGCAACGCAAGTGTTGCTATAATTTTAACGTTTACCTCAATCCTAGGTACAACTATCGTTTATCTCCTTGGTAAAAACGTCGGTAACAATAGAAAAAGGGGCACCTTTCAAGTATTTTCTTTTTAAATGACATAATAATTTAAACAATTCTTAGCTCCCATTGTATAAAAATAAAATACATTTTGTTTCGTAATGATTTGATGTAAAATATGGAAAGATTTGGAGGAAGTTTAAAACGTGACCTAGCAACACAGCTTAAAAAAATAAAAATGTTTGTTTGCATTTTCAACGTTAATCGATTGAAGAAAAAAAAAGGCGGGAAAACGTTATAGAGTGAAGGCGCGCTTTTTTGATTTTAAAATTTTTTATTTGGCTTTTTTCACAATATCTTTGTAAATATTTATTAATAGTTAGTTTTTAGTGTAAGTTTGTATAAATAATGGTTAAGAAGAGAAAAAGGAAGGAGGGGGAACCGCCTCCGGATCCCCATCAGGTATTATCCACCGATTCTGACTCGGCGGAATCGGCGGTAACTTGCTTTTCTTTTAGGGAAACTATTGCAGACAAGGATTCGAAAGAAAAGTATAAAATTTTTAAGGTACCGTAAAATGCTGCAACTTTGCCTGGATTTTGAAGTTTTTTGTTCGTATGTCTGAACCTTTTTATTATTATGACTTTTAATGAGTTTAAGACGGAAAACAGACCTTATATCTAGCCAAGTAGAACCCACATCTGTTTGAATCATGCTGTTTTTCCGAATCACAAGCACTCAAAGTCGTAGGCAAAGTTGTAGGTGAAAGACGCAACTTTGCCTAGAAGAATATCCCAATAAATAAAAGCGTTATCATTTTCAGTTTTTTTTTTCTGGGTGCATAAGACACCGAGCTGGTCCCGGCAGTCAGATGATTGCCCTAAAGGCATTATTCTTTTTTTCAAAGCTAATAGGCAAAGTTGTAGCAGGTACCTCAAACTTTCCATAGAAAATATCGTTGACTGTAGGGTTGTCTCAAACTACAAAAAAACTTTATTTTAAATAATACTTTTATTCACTTGTTTTCACACATTTTACAGACTTACGAGTATAAAATATAAAGTATATATAAAAAAAAACACTTAAAAATAATCTCAAACAAAAATAGAAAATTATTAGTCCATTGAAATGTTACATTTAGCGTGCACTTCTTAGAGGACGAAATTTTTTTTTAGATATCTAGGTCAGTTTAAAGTAAAATCCAAGTTTATAATTGCGAGCTCCTGGTTTTCTCCGGCTTTGTTTTTTCTTGTTTCCCATTTTTCATATAACTGCAAAAAAAAGACCCCGTAAAATACAACACAATTCAAAATCACGCCTGTATTCTCGAATGGTTAGGCCTCCATCTCTGTGTATGATATACCCACATTCCGTCAGTTATGTTTTTAAGTCCCAGAGCGGGAGGGGTTATCTGATGATTTCCCACACCAACCCCAAAAAAAAGGGGTCGTGGTTGTAAGTCTAATTGTCACATACCGGGCACAATTTCAGACATTTTGTATGCCATTCAATCGTTAATGATTTGTGTTCTGTTTAATTGTCGGTAAAAAAAATATAGATTCAAGAAATCATACTAAAAAACAATCATTAATAAAATTCGACAAGAGACAACCCTAGACCCAGGCAAAGTTGTGTCACTCAACTTTCTAAAACAGTGCACAACATTGCCTACTAAGTTATTTTGATGAAATGGCGTCCTTTTCATAGAAATATCAAACAATACGGAAAATAGACAATATTTTCTTACCTTGGAATAACGTCTCTGCTTGAAAACACCTTTTCTCTATTTGAAACTGCAAAAGTTACAGGACACCAAAATCTTTCACCCACGCGCACCGGTGTTTGTCGCACAACTGACAGCGTACCTATGGAGTTACTATTGTAAAAAAATAAAAATATGTTGCCCTAATAATGGAAAGTTACTACCAAATGGTAGAAAATAATAAAAAACTAAGCAAATGTGAAATATCGTAATCGAAACAAAATAGGCAAAGTTGGGTTTACTTGGCAAAGTTGCAGCATTTTACGGTAAAGGGATACACACGCAGCTACCCTGAAGATACTAACCAAAAAGAGTTGGTTGTATTCTTAAATCACGTAGAAGAAAATAAACCATTTAGTGATAGGGATCGTATGGCTTTATCTAAAGGAATACGTGAGCATGGAGTTTCAGGAGTCATGCATTTGCGTTCAATTAATAAATACAAGGTTGGCATCACGTTTGATTTGCCAAACAACGCAAATATGTTTATTAAAAATAAAAAATTATTAGATCAATTAACACTAAAAGCATCCATCCCTGCCGCAGACACAGAGGTAACTGGGGTTCTCACTGCAGTCCCTGTCGACATGGCCAATAAGGAAATATTTTCATTGATCGGCAGCTCCAAAAACGTAATACAGGTCAGGCGCTTCATGCGCAGGGTAAAGGGTTTCGCCGGTGTTGAATTTGTCCCAACACAGGCAGTTGCTGTTACCTTCGCCTCCACCATTCTTCCTCCTTATATATATTTAGACTCATGGCGCCACGAGGTAAGCAAATATATTCCACCTGTTAAACAATGTCTAAAGTGCCTTCGATATGGACATATCGCTAAATTTTGTCGCAACACCGAGGTTTGCTCAATTTGTACATTAACACATAATTTTAAGAATTGTCAGGTCGACCCAAAGGATGCTAAGTGTGCAAACTGCAAGGGCGACCACATAGCTATCTCCTCATCTTGTCCTTTAAAAAAACAAAAAATAGAAGAAAACAAAATAAAGTCAAGAAGTTCCACATACTCTGATCTTTTTAATATTAACGCTTTTCCAGCTGTAACAGCAAAAAATTTAGATGTACAGATTAATAATTTAATGAAATCTGATAAATTTATAAATATTTTAGTAGAGACAATTACTAAAATAGTTAGCAATAAAGATGTCCCTATAAACACATCATCAATTAAAGAGGTTTTAAAAAAAACTTTAAGTACTAAAATTTCTTCACCTTCATAATGGATAAGAGATCAAATTTAAACATAATGCAATGGAATGCACAAAGTCTTAATAGCAACAAACATATATTTACCAATTTCCTATATACACACAATATTCACATTGCAATAATTAGTGAAACATGGTTCAAATCTGATCAAAATTTTAAAATTAAAAATTACAATATTGAACGCAATGATTGTGGTAACAAACACAACGGAGTTGCCATAATAATTCATAAAAGTATTATTTATAATAAAATTAACACTTATTTTGACAATTCTTTACAAAATATTTGTGTAAAAATCACAGTTAATAATAAGGAGATGAGTATTGTCAGTTTCTATAGTCCTTTAAATTCTAATCCAGCTTTCACTATGGATAAATTTGATACATTGGTTAAGTCTATCCCTGGTCCTTTTATATTTGCTGGGGACTTTAATGCTCATCACACATCTTGGGGTTGTGGTTCTGACTCTCCACGTGGTCGAATTGTCTTGGAAGTCATTGAAGAAAACAATTTAATTTTGCTTAATAATGGTCAGGCAACAACTATTGGCTCTCTAACATGGCGTCCTAATGCACTGGATTTGTCTTTGGTTTCTTCATCATTGGCACTTAATTGTGAATGGCAAGTACATGATAGTCCTCTGGGTAGTAGTTATCACATCCCTGCAATTATAAAAGTAGTGATTAGTAATAGTCAAAATAATGATTTTTGTGGAAATTGTTCAGGTACTGAACATTTGCCCACCTACTCAAATTACAAAATGGTAGATTGGCAAATGTATAGTAATTATGTGGATGAATTATTAGTTGATTTCGAAACAGTTAATAAATATCCTCTTGATTCTTATCATCATTTTTGTAAAATTTTACGTACAGCTGCTGCTAATTCCATACCAAATTGTAAGGTCAATAAAAATACCATTAATCATTCATGTCCTACAAATAGGATTAGAAGAACTTCCCTTCCTTGGTGGAATCAGAAGTGTACAGAGGCTGTATCAAATTTCAAAACGTCTTACATAAACTTTAAAAATAACCCATCAGAAGAAACATATATTCAATTCAAAAGACTACGAGCATTAAAAAAATTAATTATAAAAACAGAACGTCAAAAAAGTTGGATGTCTCTATGTGAAACTTTCAACAGATGCACGCCAATATCCGTCATATGGAAATTCATGCGTAAATATAACAAAACATATAATTTTAATAGTCATGAAAACGACGCATGGATTTTGGATTTTTTGAAGAAATATACTCCGGATTTTGTTACACAAGCCCCAAATTCTTTGTTTAATAATAATACTAACTCCAGTCATAGTTTTCTACTTGATCCTTTTACAATCAGCGAATTAATATCTGCCATCTCCTCTCGAAGAGACACTACTTATGGTCTTGATGGAATGCCATACATATTATTTAAAAAACTTAGCATTACTGGTTTAAAAACATTCCTTAAAGTCCTGAATATGTTATGGGAAAATAATATTATACCTGAAGAGTGGAAAGTGGATTGTCTTGTACCAATTTTGAAACCAGAAAAATCCAAATTATGTCCAGATTCCTATCGTCCCATAGCACTTACTTCTTGTGTTGGTAAACTATTCGAGCAATTGTTGAAGCAGCGTTTAGAATTTTATGTTGAAAAATATCATATTCTACCTTCTAATCAATTTGGTTTTCGTAGAAATCGATCTGCTAGGGAAAGTGTTTGTCAATTGCAGCTTGATATACATTCCTCTCTATTGGCCAATAATAATTTGGTTGGAGTTTTCTTTGATGTGGCTGGGGCTTTTAATAGTGTAAATATAGATATTTTATGCCATGAACTATTACAAATAGGTATCCCTGGAAAAATTATAATATGGGTCAGAAATTTTCTGAGTAATAGAAAAGTATTTGCTAAATTTAATAGACATCTTTATGGTCCTAGACTTGCTTCAAAAGGAGTTTGTCAAGGAGGTATTTTATCACCTTTATTATTTATATTGTATATACGTAGTTTAAATTTAATTTTAGGGTCTCAGTTAAAAAATTTACAATTTGCAGATGACTTAGTTGTTTATGCTTCTGGAGCCAACTTATCACAGGTTGTTCAAATAGTCAATGATGCCTTGTCAAATCTGTGTAAATATTTCTCTTACCTTGATCTTAATGTCAATCCATCAAAGTCTAAAGTGGTTGTGTTTGGTAAACAGTGTCATAATATGCCTCCCGTGCAATATAACAATATTGCATTGCCCAATTCACAGGAAGTCAAATTTTTAGGGGTTCTTTTGTCATATAATTTAACCTGGAACAATTATACCAAACATATAATTAGCAAAGCAAATAAAAGTTACAATATATTGAAATCTTTGGCTGGTTCATACTGGGGTGCAGATCCCAAAATTTTGCTGTTGCTGTATAAGTCTTTGGTTCGTAGCCATTTTGAATATGGTTTTTACTGTTTTGCTGCTGATACCAGAATTGTAAATAGTTTAGATGTTCTGCAAAACAAATGCTTACGTGTTATAACTGGGGCATTCAGAAGTACTCCTATAAATGCAATGCAGATAGAATGTAACATTCCACCTTTAAGAATCCGGTTTGACTATTTGAAAGAAAGATTTATATTAAAACTTTTTAGTGTTTCTAACAATAGTCTCTTGGCCAATCTGTTGCATTTCAATGCTAGATTAGATAAAAAGTCATTTTACATGTTAAAGGATATTCATAGTTTCATACATTTTATTAAAAATATAAATATTCATCAATCATCTCATATTCTGCCTTGTTACCACGGAGCTTTTATTGCAAAATTTCCAGACATAAAGATAATTATAAAAAATAAAAAGGACCTGTCCTCAAAAGAGGAAGTAAATGCAATGTTGTCAGAGTGGTCAAATCATAAATTTGTGTATAGTGATGGTTCCAAAAATGATAGTGCAGTATCTTTTGCCATTTATGAGCCAACCTCAAATATAGGCCTTGGTCGAAAAATTGATAAAAATGCTAGTGTTTTTACAGCTGAAGCTGTTGCTATTCTGAGTGCTTTGAAACATATAAAAAATTGCAATTCAGGTCACAGCAAGTGGGTTGTGGTAAGTGATAGCATGAGTGTTTTAAAAAATCTAGCTAATAATAAATTACATGCTAACACCAACTACATAATTTATGTGATAAAAGAGCTATGGATTGATTTGTCTCATTCTAATATTGAAGTTAGTTTTGTTTGGGTGCCTTCGCACATTGGTGTTGCAGGAAATGAAAAGGCTGATTATCTGGCTAAAAAAATAGTTGATCTGGGTGAATTAATTCCAAATGTCGACGCTGATATGAGTGTTTCTATACCGCATACAGACGCTGTTGGTCTCTTAAGACAGCGTATGTGTCAATCGTGGGGGAGACATTCATACCAGACCACACAAATCGAAAATAAAGGCACTTGGTATGCCTATCTAGATAAACAAATAAACACCATACCTTGGTTTTGCAAAAATAGTAATTTTATAAACAGAAAGTTTTATTCATTTATTTGTCGTATGCGTTTTGGTCATTGTCGTTTAAATTATCATCTTCATCGTCTTAAAATGGTCAACTCTCCTTATTGTGAGTACTGTCAATCGCAAAAAGTTCAATCTTTGCATCATATCTTCTTTGAGTGTTCGTCTTTCAACATTCAGCGCCTTGTGTTGTCGGATGAGCTTCTAAAAGTTTATGGAAAACCTGATAAGGTCCCGCAATGCATTCAGGAGCTACTTATGAATGCCTCAACGTATATATATTTGTACAAATTTTTAACAGAGACTGTAAATGATATCTAGGTTTCATTTAGTGTTTTTTCTATCTACCTATTTTAATTTTATTGTATAATATATTTTTACCTCTAGATGTATTGATGTCTTTATCGTTAACGTAGTATTTTTAGGTGTTTTTAGGTTATGTTATTTTCCAAAATGTACTAGCTAAAATTTGGACATAAACGTCAAACCAATTTGACTTGACAGTAAAATGACGTTTAATTACTGATTTGACAAAAATGGATGGACATAATAATACAGTTTATGAAAACGAAAAATGAAATACGAAAGACATTATTGTATAAAACTTATCACGTAAGAAAATACTTGGACGTAAGACTAGGCAATATGGTCGAAAGACTTTAGCCTTCCCTTCGGGGTAAACGAAAAAAAAAAAAAAAAAAAATTAATCGATTGAAGTTTTGCGTTGATTTATTTCCGTAACTTATCCTCTCAATTTCTGAAACTGTAATATTGTCAATTATCATCGTGGTTTTCCTGTTTGGCTCGTGCTTGCTTACTTTAGCTAATATTGTGTTTTGGTACTTTCTGGTTACCACGCTCAGATCAAGTAAATTACCACGATGAAAGACCACAAAAGGAAGTGCAGAACATGTGTGGCAGTTCAAGTGAGAATTCAGCTATAACTCTACATCGGTTTCCTAAACCGGGAAGTAAGAACTATCTCCGGTACGTATCTTCATAAATTTGGCAGACTGTAGCCCTTACGTAGTTATTTATCTACCTCCTTTCAAAAAATACATTCAATTCTAAATCTTGTACAGACCTCCGCCCCTAAGACGACCCACCGACCTACCAAACCTAACCTAACCTCACACCGGGATAGGCATACACCCTCCTTGCACCCTTTACGTCCAGCGATCACGCCCGTCCAGTACAATAGCATAATTAAAAGATGGCAATAAACATACAAACATTAATTGTTTCTTTCAGCTGCGAACTATGGGCGAAATTCTGTTTTCCTCATGGACAGTGGTCTTCGCCAGGTTTCCAAATGAAGCTCTATAATGAGCATCGAATGCTGTGCCACACACATTTTAAAGAATCTTCCTATGTTCACTACCAAGAAACTACGTAGGCATGCTGCTCCTGAAGAAAACTTTGTACAGGTTAGAACTTTATTGCTAAGGTTCTGTTTCAAAAGTGTAAAAATGTTTAATTAATTGAGTAGTAAATTGAAGTGTTAATTTCTGTTCAGCTAAAATTATAGGTATAAAGCATCATTAGTACAGAAGTAAAGGAAAATTGATAAAATTAAATAACTGTTTATACTTCTTATGAAGTTACAAAACCTCAATGTACGAGTCTAATATACAAATATGTAATTATTTTCAGATAACACAAACTCTTCCACAACATTCCAATGAACCTGTTGCGAGTCTCGCACGTCAATGGGCACTGTCCGATGTCACAAACCAGGCACAATCAAACAGGAAAAGTAATGAAGGAGACTGATAAGGTAAATTAATATTTTAATAGGGTTCAATACTGAAAGGGTGTCAATGGAATTATTACTAAGCCTATTATGTTGGTTCATCTGTCACATACATACAAGGCCTTATCGCATTAATGGTAAGAGATAGCCAGTTGAAATTTTAATTATTTGTTTCAGATAACACAACCTTTTCCGCAACATCCCATTGAACCAAATCAGCAAAAAACCAATTCAGCTGCATCCGGTTACTTCGGACTCGATAATTATTATTATGTCGTCGGTAGTCATGTCAGTATATTGCTTAGAATATTTTTTCTTTACAAACTTTAATTTTACGATGTTGTAATGAACGAAATAAATATTTTTTACATTTAAAATCAACACATACTGTTTTTTTTGTTCCACCTGGCTTCTGCACTTGCAAGAAAACTGAAAAGTTATCTTGCAGGTGCAAAAGCCAAATTTTATCAAAATAATTTATCTAATTAAAAAAAAATAAGATTCGAAATTCCCGCTACGACCGCTACATAAACTTTTATTTGGGGATAACAAGAGATGGCGTGACTGTGCACCAGTTTTTGTCCTCAACATTTTTGTATTGAGTTGACATTCTTCTCCTAGAGTATATGTGTTCTGTGGACGGGCATTATGGGGACTCCTAAAAGTTATCCACTGTCATTAAAAGGTACACAATAGCCCTGGACGTTTTATGAAGTGAGAGGGTTGTATAATATGGGTGATTTTAATCATTATTAATTACTCAGTAAATACACATTTGTTACGGTCGCGAATCCTATTTTATTTAACATAAAACCGACACTGGCTTTCAAAAAAACGTAAGATGTTAGGGTAACGTAAGGGTTACCACTGAAAACCAGCGCTGTGCTGTGGGTCCCCATAGCACAGCACCATGCTGAGTGGTAACCTATTTGTCGCAGTTGTGTTCCATTTTTAAGTTTATGTAAACGCAAACTTGTTTTTTATTTATTTATGTACACACAAAATACAAAAAAAAAGGATAAAGCATAAAAATAATAGAAGAGCACAAAGGTACTGCTTATTTCATGTGAAATTTTCTTTTTTGTACCTATTTTTTTTTTAATAATAGTTACTGTTGTAAGTTGTGTGTATACTGCTTTTTTTATAATATTTCTGCGACAATAAGAATAAATATTTTTTCTTTCTTTCTTTCTCTTGAAAATTCGAATTTCGCGGGCTACTAATTTTATTAAGGTTTTGAAATTTCGTAACTAAACGGGGCAAACTGTCATTAACTGTCATGGCCTGTTATAATGGGATCTGTATCACAGTTACGTTTGAAACCAGGCAGTTTACCTAGTAAATTTTATTGTCAGCCAGATAGAAGAAAGAGAACATGTAGCAGTTTATCTCGGCCATATGTACTTAAAAAAACAAAGGATGAGGATATTAGAAGAATGTTTTTTTTTTTTTTTTTTTTTTTTTTTGTAGTGTGGCACTAGTTATATCTTTGTGCCAATTTCGGGTAATAAAAGGTAGGGAAATATTTTTAAAGGAAAATATCGGAGAGGAAAACGATTTTTTTAAGGTTCAGGAAAGGAAGTATTTTATTCTTTAAGAAAAATATATATATGAAAATAAACATACACAAACTAAATCTTTATATCATTTTTTAACAAAAATGCAGATATCAAGTTAAAATATTCAATGGGATTCATTACTAAACAAGAAACACAAGTAGGAAGGGAAACATTTTGGGAAACAAGAGAACGGAGAAAGGATGATCGATCATAACGGGAACAGGAGAAGAATATGTGATCTAAAGTACCAACATCACCTCCACACTCGCAAAGATTACTATCCACAATATGCAACTTAGCAAGGTGGAAAGGAGTACAAACGTGGCCAAGCCTCATGCGAATTATCATGCTTGTGATTAGTTTAGAGCCTTTCATTTTAAAAAACCATGGTTTGACTGGGACTGAGGGCTGAATTGAGGCATAAATCTTGCCCTTGACTTGAGAGCTCTCACTCCAAAGAAGTTCCCAGGAATGTCGAAGATAATCTTTAGGGAGGCTGACAAGATCATGACAGAAATTTTTATAAGGGAATGTGTCACCATTCTGCACAGCTTGTTTGGCTAATTGATCAGCTCTTTCGTTTCCTTGGATTCCGGAGTGACTTGGAATCCAAGCAAACTGTACCATGTAGTTTCTCAATATACATTTGTGTAACTGTTTTCTTATGTCAAATACAATGGGGTAATAGGGTTTCATTTTAAATGTAAACTTTTCGATAGTTTGTAACGCACTTTTAGAGTCACATAATATGAGAGCATTTTTAAGTTTAGCTATTAAAACGTACTCTAATGCCTTGAACAAACCAAAGCATTCTCCAGTGAAAACTGATGTTTCAGGAGGAAGTTTTACCATCTGAATAATTTTATATTGAGAATGAAATATACCTACTCCCACACAACTAGACCGGGTCTTTGATGAGTCCGTAAAGATATAATGACAGTCTATCCAGTTTTCACCGACGGCAGCATTAAATTTTATGTTGGCTCCTACATCACTTTTTTCTATCCCGAAATCATAATGCACTACAGGGGAAACAAGTAAGGGTTCAAATGTTTTGCACTCAAATAAAGGAAGAGTAGGTGACCTATGTACTCTCGCTGGTATAGAATTAAACTTCCTGAGACTTTTAACTAAACACGGAATATCTTTGTGCCGCCAATAGGATGACATCTGAATAAGGTTATCAAGTTTTAATAATTTTGAATGAAGCAAATGGTTAGAAAACTGCATCGATTTAAATAAAAATCGGTCTGATAGATATTGCCTTCTCAGGTGGAGTGGAGGATCTCCTACTTCTATCTGTAAGGCATTTAACGGGCTTGATTTCATGGCTCCAGAAATTATTCGAAGAGCTTTCGACTGTATGCTATCTAACTTTTTAAGACCCTTTTTGTTACCATCTTCAAGAAGGAATGTTCCGTAATCAAGTATGCTTCGGATTATTGCATTATAAAACAGTTTTAGACTAAAAGGATGTGCCCCCCACCATACTCCAGAAAGACACCGCATAGCATTCAGTTGACGTTCGCATTTTTCAACTACAAAGTCAAAATGTTGTTTGCCAGAAAGTTTTTTATCTAAAATCAATCCTAGAAACTTAACATGATTTTTCGCAGGAAGGCTTATGCTATTATAAGTAACGGTTGGGGAAGGAATATTACGTTTTCTTGTAAAAACTACTACAGTACTTTTTTCTATTGAAAGACTTAACCCATTAATTTGTAACCATTGCTGTAAAAGACTTAGTGAGGCGGTCAAAGCATTACATGCATCTGAGATATCATTGTGAGTAGTATAGATTAGAAGATCATCAGCGTATTGTAAAACATGAGCAGATTCTTGTAGAGAAGATTCTAAATCATAAGAATAAATATTATAAAGCAAAGGTGACAATACTGATCCCTGTGGAAGGCCTTTGAACACTGTCCTCGTTTTTTTCCTGTCACCGCAAAAAAGAGAAATAAATCTAACTGATAACAAATTTATGATAAACCGTATAATCAAAGTAGGGACGTTTAAATTAATTAGCTTGCGTTTAAGGACAGATATAAGTACATTATCATACGCGCTTGTTATATCTAGAAATGCGCCAACAACCGATTCGTTTTTTGAAAAGGCTATGCGAATGTCAGTGGTAAATACACTTAAACTGTCCATTGTGCTTTTTCCTTTACGAAACCCAAACTGACTGCCTGCTAATAATTGATTGCTTTCTATAAACCACTCTAAACGATTTTTAACTAGGTGCTCTGCAATTTTGGTAAGAACCGAAGATAACGCAATAGGCCGGTATGATAGAATATCATTTGAATTTTTATTTGGTTTGAGGATCGGTAAGATTTCTTGGGAACGCCAGGATTCCGGAATATTTCCAGAAACCAAAACAGAATTAATAATTTGTAGATAGTATGATAATGTATTATCACTACAATGTGAGAAAAACGAATACGGAATACCGTCTTCTCCTGGGGCCGAGTCTTTTAAGCATGTTAATACCCCTTTCAATTCGACCAATGAAAAGGGAGCGTTCAAAGATGAATGATTATCAATATTTAACAGAGTAGAATTAGGGTAAATTTGATCATACTCTGGAACTGATGCTGGAGCTAATTTGTCAAGAAAACTATTACTAAGAGATAGAGGTAATTGTGTGAAGGAAGGAGTATCACTAAAGGCTTTTCTAAATCTTTTAATACTGCGCCAAACTTCTGACGGGCATGTGCTGGGTGATAAAGACATACAGAATGACCTCCACCCCTGGACTTTCTTATCTCTGAGAAAAATCCGTGTATCATTAATAATATCTCTAAGGCCGTCCAAATTTTCATCTGACATGTCCTCAGCATATTTTTTTTCAGCTTCCTTTCGTTTCCTAACTGCATCAGCACACGAAGAGTCCCACCATGGGGGCATAGGAATTTTATCGGAAGGATTTTTTTTAAGAGGGAAAACTTGGTCTGCTACTTCTACTAGGCACATCGCTAAAGCTGTTGAGCAATCAATTTCTCCACTCTGAGTAATTTGCGGGAGCTCAGCAACTTTAGCATCGACAAGCGTTTTAAATTTATTCCAGTCTGCATTTCCGAGTCTATACTTTAATCTAGGGGGTCTTTTCGGTGTTGTTGTGAACTTTACTGAGGAAGTAATTACTAAGGGAAAGTGATCACTTCCAAAGGTAGAAGATGAGAAACGGGACCAAGATAAAGATGCAGCCAATCTAGGAGAGCATATAGATAAATCCACAGCACTAGCACTTTCACCTGCATTAGTTCTACGAGTAGGCTCGCCAGTATTTATAATACATAGATTATGATCGTCTATAATTTCTAATAAACGAATCCCTTCCCTTTTTGTCTCACCGCTTCCCCAACACTGGTGGTGACAGTTAAAATCGCCCATTACTAAAAATGGCCTACGAAGGGATGACAACATATTGCTAAGTTCTTGTAGGGCATTGTTATTAGCATTAGGAATGTAAGTGGAAACATAAGTAATATTATCAACAATTACCCCAACAATATCAATATCAGAACATGAAAGGAGAGAAACACGTGAAAATGGGGTATTATTTTTAATCAATATGGCCACACCGCCATATCCGTCAGCTCTGTCATTGCGTACACAAACATAACCTGGAATACCAAATAATTGATTATTTTTAATCCAGGTTTCAGATAATGTCACAATATTTGGCTTAAATTTATTTAATAAGTAGAATAGGTCAGTTTTTTTAGGTATTACTGATCGGCAGTTCCATTGAATTATTGTGTCCATCTTTTTGGTTTTTGTTTAGTAATAAACTACATAAGCGCTCCACGTCGTACGGTTCAAAAGATGTATTTTTACATAATAACATTTTGATAAGGTTTATAATAACATCAACAACCTGCTCATTCTCGTTCTGTTGCAGTTTCATATCGGATTCCTTAGACAAAGCACACCCATTTGCCAAAGATGGGGGTTGAAACTCCCTAAGAAGGGCGTTATGAGCTGCTCTGTCATAACCTTGTGCTGACTTGGGGGGAGCGCGGGGTTTAAGAAAGACTGTCTTTTTGTATGATGAAGAAGTTGATGGTATAGGTTGTGAACTCAAGTATGAATTATTATTGGTGTGAGAATCATGAGATGTAACAGTAGTGAGAACATTAGCATAGGATTTTGAGGTGGCTGGGTGTATTTTGCTTGCTTCCTCATAGGAAACACAGGAATGAGCCATAGTATGTTTAATGTTTTTTTGCCTCTGGAACTCAGGGCAAGTCTTGTCTGTAGCATAGTGAAATCCAGAACAATTAACACAAGATGCAGAATCAACCTCTACTAAACAAGTTTCACCTAAGTGATTTTGTCCACATTTATAGCATCTAGGGGCAGCTGATCTGCATTGATTTTTAGTGTGGCCATAACGGCAACAGCGGAAACATTGTATGGTGGGATACACATAAGTCTCAACAGGTAGTGCATTACAGCATACATAAATTCTTTTAGGAAGAGCTTGACCATCAAATGTTATTACAACAGTTTGAGATGGTTTCCATGTATATGACCCATTCACTTGAACTTTGTAATTTAGGCGTCTAACTTTCAATATTTCACCAGTACCTAAGGGAGTTGATATATTTTCTTCAACTTCTTCCACACTCCATTCAGATGGGATACCCCGGACCAAGCCCATACGAGTGACGTTAAAAGTGGGTAGAAATGCTTTAAATTTGTTCAGAGGCAATAAATTACTATTAATAAATATGTTAGCAGCCATATGGTTTGTAAAAGCTACAACACACTTATTCCTACCAATTCTTTTGACACTGCCAGGAACTATATTCTGGAATTTGTTATTTTTAAGGAAATTTCCAAATGCAATAGGGTGAAGAATGGTGCCACTGTTTTCAGTACTGGTAATACGCTGTACATGAACTATGTATGGCCCTGTATCAGAGGCCTGGTACTCCTTTCTACCCACACCAACTGGTTGGTTAATTTGTATTGCAGTTGGATCCAACTGCAAAGTTTGGGAAACAGAAATTTCAGAGGGTTGAGAATGTGGAACTGACGGTACGGTATTGTTATTTATTATAAGGTCGGATTTTAAATTAACATCTGTGCTGGGAATACATGTACAGTCAGGGTGAGGAGTGGTTCCCTCAGGGATCACTCCCTGTCTACTGCGTTTCGTTTTATTACAGTGTTTACATACTGTTTTGTGTTTGTGTGAACGCCTCTTACGTGAAGCACTGACTTTACCGGAGGTCGACGCATCAGTTTCCCTTCCACTTGCTGTGGCTACAGACCCATCAGTGTCCATACCACTCATGTCTAAATTGGTTGCTATGGTAACATAATTACTTACAGGGGGACTTAAGCCAGGGCCTAAATCCCCCACATCTGATATAGGCGGGTCGTTCATACGACCCGGGAATATTCTTGGACTATATAAATATTTACAATAACTTACCAGAAATCAGGAAAAATTTACACAAATATAATATTACATACACTAGGTACAGAGAAAATATATTTACATTAGAACCTCAACTGAACCAAATATTTAGTTAAAATTGAATTATGAAAAATTGCTGAGAAAAAATACACCCGGTCTAACCGAAATTTCCCGCGCTTTTCCTAGAAGAATGTTTAAATCCAGAGGTTAAGAGTAGTCCTAGCCAGCCAGCCAGTACTAGTGTTGCTATTTTAATTCCTGAAGATACTTCTGATACATCTCCAGGTACTTATATTAATAGTAAGAAGTGATATTAACTACTTAAGTCGATAGTTTTATTCTAAACTAGCTTTTGCCCGCGACTTCGTCCGCGTTTCCGTCGTTTTTCGTAAAAAAATACCATTATGTCCTTCCTCACGGTTCAGTGGTTTTGATGTAACAGACAGATTAATTTTCGTATTTCAGTAGGGAAATACAATAATGTCAATCCACAATACTGTTGAAAAATATCACAAAAAGGAACCGCAGAATATTATTATTAATAGCTGTGCCCGCGACTCCGTCAGCGTGTAACTCCTTGTATGTTATTAAGTTAATGTATTGGTAATATTGTTTAGATCACTTTCACATGAGGCTTAAGTAGGTACCTATATAGGAGCAGCGGTGGCCCAGTGGTGGCGGCCCCGACTTACGAACAGTAGGTCGTGGGTTCGAACCCAGGCAGGCACATTACTTTGTGTAATTTATTTCATCACCGCTGCTCTCAAAACGGTGAAGGAAAACATCGTGAGGAAACCGGCATGTCTTAGAACCAAAACATTCGAAGACATGTGACATCTACCAATCCGCACTGGGCCCGCGTGGTAGATTATAGCCCATTCCCTCTCTAAGAGAGGAGGCCTGTGTCCCAGCAGTGGGAACATTAATAGGCTGTTGATGATGAGGTACCTATAGCGTTCTATAGGTAAAACTTCAGCCCAAAGCTTCCGGGTAAACTATGTTGAAAGTTGACCCGTCCGGCACGTGAACATAAAGATTTCTAGAACTGCTAACCCGGGAAAGAGCGACATATAACTGACCATGCGAGAAACAACTGACACCGAGATCTACTCCAGCAACACGAAAATTCTGCCCTTGAGCCCTATTAATTTAGTAGTCACTTAAAATAAATACCTAACTACTATAATTAATAAAATTATCTACGCTTTTACCTACTTAATACAAAAATAAAATTGATTATAAATTAGCCAAAACTTACCTATCGGTATCTAAAAATCTATGCGTACTACTTCCCCTAAAAAGAAATAAAATACGAACTATTAATAATTTGTAATTTGAACGAATATTTAAACACTACCAAAATAACTACTTAATACCTATTTTATAAAATAACAACAAAAGAAATTCAAATAAACTATTTAAAGACTAAAAGTCGCGCTGATAAGCACGGTTTGTTAATATCAATTATTGTCTGTCAATAAGGTCGAACGCTGAACGCATCAACAGCCAAATATTGAATGAAGCTCGCTCCCGTTACACAAAAATAATCCTTATGGCATGATTCAGTATTCACGCGCAGCTTATTAGCGTATTTCATATTTGGTTCAGTTTGATGTTTCTATACCGATTACTATGATTCTTTTTTTTATTGAATAGGTAATAATATTAACTTCTTTTAATTAGGGATGAGTGAGAGTATTATAAACGTAAGAGTAAACAAATATAATCAGAAAGCTCCGAACTGCTAAGCTATCGGGAGTTACACGTGTTATTGTGAGTCAACCATAAAAGATAGACATATGCTGTTGTGGGATATTTTTTAGATAATTTTATGTAGAACATTTCCGTCATAAATGATTTCTATGTAGCTTTAACCATTAAGGCTACACACGCGACGGAAGCTTAAAAAATGGAGCAACTTCTCCCGTTTTCCCAACATTTCCCTTCACTGCTCTGCTCCTATTGATTGTAGCGTGATGAAAAGTGTACTATAACCTCCCCAGGAGTATGAAGAATAATTGTACCAAGTTTCGTTAAAATCCGTCGAGTAGTTTTTGTTTCTATAAGGAACATACAGACAGGAGGACAGACAGACAGACAGACAGACAGACAGACAGACAGACAAAAATTTTACTGATTGCATTTTTGGCATCAGTATCGATCACTAATTACCCCCTGATAGTTATTTTGAAAATATATATCATGTACAGAATTGACCTCTCTACAGATTTATTATAAGTATAGAAGAAGATTAAGATTTCCTGAAAAATCTAATATTTTGTCCATATCTTTTCAGTTTTATCCAGGGATGAAGACAAGTTACAAGGTCTTAAAACCGTAAGTAGATAAATCTGTTCAAGTAGTTATTACAAATTAATACAGAAGCAAAGCTATTCAAGCCAGTATTAAGTTCAAAGACCAGGCAGTATAACCGTTAAAATCTTCACACAAATCTGAAATTACTCTATTAGGTATTTATGCGGTACTGCGGATGTTGACCATACATTTCAACTTTAAGGTACTGTTACACATGCTAAAAAATAGCATGCTAAAAAGCCTGCTATTGAGTATGCTCAATACGAGCAGGCTTGTGAGAAGTTTACATTTGCTGGCAATAGGCATGTTAGTTTTAAGTATGCTCCTTCTAGAAGACAGGACTTTGGAGCAAGTGCTCAATTGTTCTGTAAGCAATTGAGCACTGTGAGTAGAAGATGCTACGGGTTATAAAATCTGTATGAAAACTATAAACTTGTGCTCGCACACCTGTTGAACGAATGATCGATACTAGCATGCTCAATAAGCAAACCTGTTTAGACGCCCTTAAAGCACGCCCCTTTCCACCCGCGCCGCAGGTAGCATGCTGTATTTTTTGTGTCAAATACCGGTTTTGGGTACAAATATGCCGATTTTAGCTGGCAACTCTACCGATCTCACTCTATGACGTTGAGACCATGAAGTTATAGATAAATATGGAGGCCACACTTAGAACCATGAAGTTATAGATAAATATGGAGGCCACACTTAGAACAAAAGTTTGAGTCAAATACCTACGATTCTCTATCTCACTCTCTGTGGGCTGACCTCTCTTTCTAAGGTGGACGATAGTATTGCTATCTCGTTATTAAAATCTCCTTCTTCATTTTTAAAAAGAGTCACCACACAAATGTAATCAGAAGTTAAATACTGTCAAATAATGTGCTAATAAATAAAAAGCTAAACTAAGATTACTGAAATTAAAATTCCAAAATAGTATGTCACGAATGCTTGACAAGGTTGGCGAATCAGTGAATTATTTTCCCATTTCCTAAGGATGTGGTAATGTGGCAACATTGGCCCCACATGTCAACATAAATCGTACCAATATGGCGGTTGTTTACTTTGCGGTTCACAGTTTCGATTGAGATATTTGCCTGTAATCAAAGTTATAATTGAGAAAATGGTGCAAACTTGTGTAGTGCGTGGTTGTGGTAGTACGTGGTGTCAAGGAGGTGATATAAGATTTCACGCGTAAGTGTTTAAATCGGGATTTTTGACACTGAATAATTGTAAACATATTTCTGCATATTTCTTTGTATTTTCAATTAATTACTTCATAAAAGCTTGACCTATGATTTAGTCAATGATAACTTAGATAACTATGTAAAGATCAAACAGTTTTACATTGAATTTCATGGACTTTCTGCAATTTTATTTGTTTTTGTTTTTAAGGAGTCATACTGAAGTAGTGTGACCTTAATGGGGATATATCTGGGACTTTCCGTGGGACCTTCATTAATTATATAGTCATTATCATACTCGCTTTATTACATTTTATTACTTTTTTCACACACCGTGTTATTTCTGTTAGTTCTTTGAAATAACATAACATTTTCGTGAATTTTTAACAGTAGTCAAATAGCCAATTACTATTTAAATAATACAGTAAATGTAATGAATAATATAAAATTATGTTCTGATTTCACACTCTTCTGGTTTTAGGTCAACAGCGAAGCCCAGGTCTCTACGAAGATTGATAGGGGCGTACAGGTGTAAATAAAATCAACTGAAGAAAAAATACTGCAGAAGAAATCCAAGATTCTTAAGCAAAGAGTTTTACGACAGACTAAAAAAATCAGGACATGTCTTCGTAATATAATAGAAAATATTATAATAAAATGATTTTAATTTAGAAAGTGTTTTTGTTTCTTTTTGAGGTTTTATACATATGTATTACCGTTCCTATTATAGACCCGTATTTAGATGAAAATACATAATATTAAAAATTCCACAGTGGTAAAAAACCTTAACACTGACTTACCCAGAAATCTTTAAAAAAAAATCATCTTATATGTATCATTTTCATTAGTCTACAAAATAAAAGAAACATCTAATTTATTTTTACGATTTCATGATTTTATAGTAAGAGTTGTACTGGGCAAAAATCTCTCCCAAATCCTTCCAGATTCATTATCTTGAGCCACCCCACCAGCCCTTGCGGTAGGCAACCACCGTGGTCGTGTCACCACCTCTTCTGTCATTATGATTTACTAGCTTTTGCCAGCGGCTTCGCCCGCGTGAAAATGGCGATTTTCCATACAAACTTTCATCCCCTATTTAACTCCCTTAGGGGTTGAATTTCAAAAAATCCTTCCTTATTCCTCGTCTAGATTATAAAGGGAACCTCTGTGCAAAATTTCAGCTTTCTAGGTCCAAGGGTTTGGGCTGGGCGTTGATGAGTCAGTCTGTCAGGACTTCTCTTTTTATTTATATAGATAGATAGAAGATCATTAATTTCGTATTGCTACAGGAACTAAACTTTTATACTGGCCATGGTCTATATTCTATTTCTGTGCAAAATTACGTACGTATACGACCTAAGACTTTTTTGCGTGATTGAAAATGACAAACTGCCAAAAAATCAGGAACTTTCACACTGTAAGCAAACAGCTTCTTTCGTAATTTATCATTGGCATCTTTCATCAATCTAGAAGTGAACAGAGATGTGGATATATTAATTTAATCAAACACAAGTTATGAAAAGGAACTACGTAATGTCCTAGGTAAAATAAAATAAAGGTTACCCTACTTAGAAAGAGAGGGTCAGCCCACAGAGAGCGAGATAGCGATGCATAAGTTTTGCTTCAAGTAGGTATTCGAAGTGTGGTCTCCATATTTATCTATAACTTCATGGTTGAGACCCCACTGCTTATCTTATACGTCAGTGTGACACTGACGATGACGTTAACTGACGTGTGACATCATAATTCAATAAACAAAGTTTTGAGTGGAGTGTTTTTATCGTAAATAAGCTTTTATTATTATAACCTTAAAGTAGTACATATTTTATAAGAAGAATGACAAGCTACAAATCGTGTGCCGTACCTTCGTGTAAAAATACTACAACTAAATATCCTGACAAATTGTATATACACGTTCCTAAATGTCCCAAACGTCGAAAGCAGTGGTTAGAATTAGCACGCCGACACCTGGAAACATCTGATAAATCTACGATTTTTTTTTGTGAAGATCATTTTGATGTAAGTTTAAAAGCTATTAACTTTTGTATAGCATTTTATACTTATAACATGTAATAAATTAAAATATTTGTTCACTTTAAAGCTGCCTATTGACATGGAAAATTACATGAAATACAGTGTAATGGGTTCTGTCGGTAAAATAAGAATGAAGCCAGACTGTTTACCATCAAAATTCCAATGTCAATCAGACAGAATAAAACCTACCGCACCACCACAGCTTCGATCAGCAGTACCACTACGTGTGGATGTTTAACAAGAAATAGAGGAAACTGAAATGCCAGCAACATCACGGATGACAAGCAATAGTGGTGAGTTACTGAGTTATCAGTCACTTAACATTGTAAGTTTTTACGCTTAGTATCGAGAGATTTTCCATGTTATTTTAGCACCATAGACTTCTTATATTGGAAGCTGACCCCAATATAGTTGGGAAAAGGCTAGGCAGAACATTATTATAATAATCCACCTTCTTTACGTTTGCTGTACTATAGATCTACTTTTAACATCTAATTAGTCTTGAAATAAAAACAATAGATGGCAGCATATGTAGCAGTAATGAAATCAACAATCACTAAAATGCGTTATACGGTAGATTTCAGCCGAAATAAGATTAGCAAAAATCATAAGTTCCTTGTTTAACGCTACTTTATCTATTTACACTCATATAACACGTTATTTCAACAAAAAAGTTAAAGGAGGACTTTTCCATAGATTGATAAAGTTGTCAAAAGTCAGTTACCTGTAAAAATAATTTTCTTTAGAGCTGTTAGCAATAGATGGCGTTTGCTGAATTTGTCACAATTACAATATAATCACAATCGTAAGTAATTTAGGTTTATTATTTTTACCCGACTTCTAAAAAAAGAAAGAGGTTCTCAATTCGGATGTTTATATATATACATATTTTTTTATGTTTGTTCGGGCATAACTCCGTCCGTCACTTGCTAAGCGATTTGAAAAATTCTTTTTTTGTTGGAAAGGGTATACCTACTTCCGAAATGGTCCCATATTTTAACAAGCGGTTTTTGAAAAATCAACAAAACTCAAAAAAAAAACTACATTGTCCACATTATGACTCATGAACATGTGAACTTACATAATTATGAACCACTAAAAAGTGAAAATAAAAACTTTAACAAAAAATAAAACCGCCTTCAAAAAAAACACACGAAAAAGTGAAAAATAAACTTTAGAAGAAAAATCAGCTTCTGAAGTCGGTGGCAAAAACATGAAATCAAACAAACAACAGTCACCGACTTCAGAAGATGATTTTTCTTCTAAAGTTTATTTTTCACTTTTGTCACGTTACCGAGATATTTGAAGATAAAGATCGACAAATTACTACAACAACAATCATTAAATATTAAAAAAAAATAGCCGTTGGTGTTAAATTGTATCCAAATAACAGTTCCCAGGTTGATTATTATTATACGCACGAGAAAATCGCTTCGCATCGCAATGAAATGCTATTTCATGTCAAAGAATAGTTCATTCGTGCTCTTAGTAGTATTTAATGTACCTACTCTCTTTCAATAACCAGTAATAATAAAAATCAACGCAAAGACACGTAAAAGGTCTATTTTTTATGTGGTCATTGTGCTCTTATGTCAATCTTTACCTTCAAATATCTCGTTATCGTGACACTTTGGGTACCGTGTTAGACATTTTTTGTTCGTCTATATTATGTCCTCTATGGCTCTATCCATACATACTACTTTCATCGTGGGCCACGATTTCGAAAAAAAAATCAAAATGACGGTGGGTCGATATGCCAGCTCCATACAAAAAATACAAAAAAGTTCAAACCCCTTTAAACATTAAAAAACATATGTATTACTGTTCATAGAAATATAACAAATCTTTTAGCATTTCTAAGGTACTACGTAAAATGAAACGTTCTTCAAGTATTTTAGGCCGCGTTCCGTATTACAAAATAATCGCTAACAGCGCTCATGTCTATATTTTGCGTTCCGATTTAGATATCACGATTATGACAGCTAAGAGCTGTCATCAATTCGGAACGCTCATAAACGCTTACAGTGCTCACTCGTCACTCAATAACAAAAACATAACCCCGAAACCAAAACCTTTCACAAGACTTTGACTTTGATTTTGCGTGCGTTCCGAATTACGCTGTAATCGATTTGAGCGTCCATAAACCTGTACCGAATTACTGTGAGCGCGATATCGATGTCCCTTGAATCGTCATAGATGACGTCATGACATGCGATGCGCCATCTTGCGATTACACCGACCATGCCCCAAATAAATATCACTGTGAGCGCTGTCAAAATCAAAGTAAAAAATGTCAGATTTCTGTTGCGTGTGTGTGTGTCTGGGTGTTTGTGTGTGTTCACAGCTGAGGTTCACTGGCTGGAGTCGCACAAATACATTCAATTAGTTCTTTGACATCTCTTTGGAGTCTCATAACCATGAGTATTCAAGTAAATATACAAGACGAGCCTAACGGGCGACGAATTTCTCTCATGCAGGTTATGTTTTTGTTATCGAGTGACGAGTGAGCACTGTAAACGCGTTTACGAGCGTTCCGAATTGATGACAGCTCTTAGCTGTCATAATCGTGATATCTAATTCGGAACGCAAAATATGGACGTGAGCGCTGTGAGCGATTATTTTGTAATACGGAACGCGGCCTTTGACAGCGCTCACCTCACGGTGATATTTATTTGGGGCATGGTCGGTGTAATCGCAAGATGGCGCTGTCATGACGTCATCTATGACAATTCAAGGGACATCGATATCGCGCTCACAGTAATTCGGTACGGGTTTATGGACGCTCAAATCGATTACAGCGTAATTCGGAACGCACCCTCTGGCCTCTGTCTGTCAGTGTCAGTGACAATGTCAAATCAATTGTTGACTAATAATCGTAGCTAATAATATTGTTTGCTCGTTTCTTCGAATGCGTTTTTGTTTTCATCTAACCGACCTGGCTTTGAATAACGGATTTTGGCAAGGACATCTTCCTACGACTGGACCTGGACCCTGGACACTGGACAACAACAAATCTTGCGCGACGACCTAAGCTAGTGAAAACGAATTTTGGTTTACCTTGCATTTTACAAAGTGCACTCAAATTCACTCAATATGCCTCCCACCAAGTGCTCATATTTCAACTGTAACAATACATCGAAAGATTTTTCCATGTTTCGGTTTCCAACTGGACACGCAAGACTTTTGGCAGTTTGGTTGAGCAATTGTGGTAAGTGTATTCACTACGTAAATAATATGTACAATTACTTTTGAGATACTAAATGTAAAAATCAAATAGCAATTATTATGACACAGTGTTAAACGTCGCCTGAACTCGCACATACACACATTTTCAATAATATTCAAAAGAAAGTGACAGCATGCGAGCTAAACCAGCTTTAGCTACCTTTTGTGATAAGGTGGATTGTGATCAAAAATAGAGTACCATCATTACGCATTGAAGCAAGAGGTTCAAATGCAGAAATGATACACGGTGGCACAAGGAATTTTAGTATAATAATATTCAGAAACTAGACACTAATTATCAAAACTGGTATTGTACAATTAATAAACACGTCTAAAACTTATTTTATAATAAACAATAGTAATTCATGGATATATGTTCATTCACATTTTCTGTTAAAGACCAAAAGGTGATAAGCATCAAGATCACACTTGACTTCTTCCTTTTTTATTCAAGGTATCACATTGTGTCCAAAGAGTTTTCACTCTAACATTTAAGTATTGTGTGTTATAGGCTTAATTAAATAAAGTATTTTCTAACTACAGCCACAGATAATATTATACTAACGCTTATAACCTATGGGTACTCTGAATAGTTTTATAAAATGTTGATAATTGAAGAATAATCCGCCCCTAAGACGACCTACTGACCGTTTAATCATTTACATTTAAAATGTGGCCATAACATATTGTTCGTGATTTTAGGAAACATGACGATAGATCACCTTAATCATCAGGAACTGCGGAACAGATTCCTGTGTATTACACATTTTGAAGATAAATTCATTCAGAATAAAACTGGCAAAAGGAAAAGATTATTTAAAACAGCTGTGCCTCTAAACCACAAAGATGATCAATTCGGTATGTAAAGTATTTTTCAGGTATTTTTTTTTATGTTTTTATTTCGTAAAACATTTAATTTTAAGCCACTAATTTTAAGCATTAAGTTTTCCCAGTAACAGTTTTTTTATAATTATTTTTTAAAGTACTATTCGTGATGACGTCATTTCAAAGACTGAATAGCTTTATGTCTTTGCCACGTGTTTAGTACATACAAAAAAAAATTAAGTTCAAAAATCTAAAACCCGACTACTAACAAAATCGCGGTCTTAAAAGTAGAAAACAAGAAAATAATTCTTGTCTGATATTCTTCGTAGTCGCAAGCCACTGATACCTGATGCTCCTTCATGGCGTTCTCATTGATACAGAAGTCAGCTGCTAATTGCCATTAGCAAGGTGGCATGCGACTACGAAGAATATCAGACAAGGACTATTTTCTCGTTTTCTACTTTTAAGACCGCGATTTTGTTAGTACTAATCGGGTTTTAGATTTTTGAACTTAAGGACGCTAAAACATTTTTCTACAAATAACAGTGGTTTTCAGGTACCATTTTAACGTATAAGCAATCACAAATTTGAAGATATCATGGTCTTAATTTAAAGATAATTTATTCGTCTCCAGATTGGCATCAGAAAAATTGTATGACGTCATACAAAAAAATCGCACAAATACGTTTTTCCCATCACAATAATCGCAGAAAATGTAAAAAAGTAGGGTCCGAATAGGTACCATTATAGCCTATAGGTACAGCATATTATATCTCCAAAATTATTATAAATTGCGGTACATATAGTCCTTTAGATGTTGAGATATATTTTTTTTGTTTATATAATTTTTTTTATTCAATTATTAGCTATAATAAAAACATTTGCCAATTTCTTCATACATTTTTCGCTCCCGGTTCATCATTCCGCGCTCAGCAGCGCTAGTGGAAGGACGGGTGTATCGCTCTCTCGCAAAAAATACGTACGATAAACGTGATAGAAAAAGATTCTATGTCGTCGGTTACCACGGCAACCGACGACCGACGACGATACTTAGTAGTTGATACTTTTTAGGACTGAGATAAAAGTAAGTACGAGTTTCATACTTTTATTATTAGAATGTGATTTAGAAATTATGTTGGGTACGACCGGGATTTGGATGGGTGGGGTTAAGCAGTTTGTTGACAAGGTTCAGAAATGGATGGGTCAGGTAAAGCTGTCGACGGTGAGGTTTGGAAGTGGATGGGTAAGGTCAAGCTGTCGGGGGTGAGGTTTGGAAATGGATGGGTAAGGTCAAGCTGTCGGCGGTGAGGTTTGGAAATGGATGGGTCAGGTCAAGCTGTCGACGGTGAGGTTTGGAAGTGGATGGGAAAGGTCAAGCTGTCGGCGGTGAGGTTTGGAAATGGATGGGTAAGGTCAAGCTGTCAACGGTGAGGTTCGGAAATTGATGGGTCAGGTCAAGCTGTCGACGGTGAGGTTCGGAAGTGGATGGGAAAGGTCAAGCTGTCGGCAGTGAGGTTTGGAAATGGATGGGTAAGGTCAAGCTGTCGGCGGTGAGGTTTGGAAATGGATGGGTCAGGTCAAGCTGTCGGCGGTGAGGTTTGGAAATGGATGGGTAAGGTCAAGCTGTCGGCGGTGAGGTTTGGAAATGGATGGATCAGGTCAAGCGGTCGGCGGTGAGGTTTGGAAATGGATGGGTAAGGTCAAGCTGTCGGCGGTGAGGTTTGAAAATGGATGGGTCAGGTCAAGCTTTCGATGGAGAGGTTTGGAATTGAAATATTTCATTTTAAGTACCTACTTATTTCACATGGAGCAAAATAACCAGTGGAGAAAGTATGGGCACGTTTTTGTTCTAAATCAAAGTCACTAATATACTGCGGGGGGAGAGGTACGTTTCGGACTCTGTGATTGGTAGACGAACTGACAACCAAATGACAACTCATTCTCTAGGGATTCCATAAAAGTAATTGAAAAAGTATCGATATCGAGAATTGTTTGACTTATTAGTATTATAACGATTTGTTTGCAATACAGAGATTACGGGTTCGATTTTGAAATAAAACAGGTAATTATTAAACTTAGAAGACTGTAATTAAAAAAATATAATATATTTACCTACTGGTTTTTAAAATGGATTAGTTTTGAATATGTTTTTCTTATAATATAATCTATTTGTATTATTTTTCGTAATAAATGTCAGTCGAGTACTCGAGTATCAATATATGTTTTACTACACATGAAGCTAAATCAATTAAATGGTTAGTCGATTCTACGTCAAATTGGTGAAAAAAAAAGTAAAAGGACCTCAAATTAGTTCAAATTAATTTTGTGTGTTAAGATCATGATATCACGGGTGTAGCAAAGGGGGGTTAAAATTTCGGTCATTTTTTGCCTAGGACGCTCCGTTTTCAAGATATTTGTATTTAACTTATTTTGGTACAATAATTTAAAACGCCCATAACTCGGAAACGGTGCATCGTAGGACCATGCTTCTCGGACCCTAAATGGTGTTTAAGGCGCAGGTTAACCCGATACTGCAATAAAATTGGTAATAAAAAAAAATTAAGTCCTCGTTCCATAGCTAGGCTACACAATCCAAACAATTTTTTTTTTATCCCTATCGTGTCAGTTTTTCATAGGCCTTTGCCTCCGTTTTTCTGCAGGCACGCCACTACCAGCAATGTGTTCACATGCCGATGCGCATATTGGCCACCTTTACTCCAAAACTAAAATTGATAACGTCTGTTCCATACCTACACTGGCCTATATAAAAACATTTAAAAAAACATAATTGTCTAGGATTGCAATGATTCAAATAGATTCCAAGCAACGCGTCCAAATTTTGTGTAAAAGGCAGGCAGAGATATCATACACTTACATTTTTTACTGTTATGTACAAATTTATGCCAGTATTATAAACATTTGCGAGTAAAGCCAAGGGAATAAGCATGTTTGAAAATATAGCAATAATGAAACAAAAAAAATATAAGGTATTTTAAGAACTTATATTTTAAATTATATCGATACCATAAACCGTCGCGATACTACGAACTCGAACATCACCATCATGAAAGAAAGAGACAACTGCATTAGTGCAAATCAGTGTACCAGAAAGAGACAGCAATTATATGATTCTTTTTTCATTGTTTTGATCAAATTGAATAGAAAACCACATAACTGTGCAATGTTATCACATCTTTTGTGTAACTTGAAGTTGTAGTACACTTTCCACACCATTTAATTGCACAACTAGGCATTATTTTTCGATAAAAATGCTTTCAAAACAGGAGCGCGTGACGTTCGTGCGTTAGCCTACAATTTTTGCGATTGAGCAAAATATCGCCGCGTACGCTTGATATAGCGTATGTTTAGCGCCCGCGGTAGCCCCCGCACGCGCTCTCCACTGGTTATTGTGCTCCATGTTATTTCACGTAGGTAGCGTATTTTTCTTTTCGGAAGTCGCTGTCGGTACCGGTTGTTCTTTTTCATTAAGTTTGGTTGGTAGGTACCCCATATTGGGTGTACATCTGTTTGCCCCTTAAACCCGAACAAGCGTGATATTATGTTATGAAATGGCGAAAACAATACATAAACATACGATCACAGCTATCGTGAGTCATTTGCTGTCTATATTATTGAAGAGTTCCATTGTCTACTTCGGAAGATCTCCAATCCTGGTGACCTGTAATACAGGTTTTTTTGAAACCTACTTCAGGCACCAGCTCTCACAATGTGAATATTATAGTGTTCAAAACGTGCTACAAAACCATTGTGAGAGAAATAAATAAACTTATTATTATATTATAATCATATTTTACAGTAAAACCTTCCTTAAAAACACAATATGCATTTATCAACGAAAATCCGATTGATATCGGATCAGTAGCTTTTGGGAAAATCGCGGATACATACAAACACAGCACCTTCTTTTTTTCGACTCGGTTGAAAATACTAACCTACTTATCATGACGACGATACTAATAATTAACAATTACCAAATGCGTTTTCAAAGTTCCAAGTAATCTACCAAATTCTATTTCAATACAATTAAAAAATAATATCAAAGATCAAGATTATTTATAGGAGGTATAAAACCGAGCGCTATTGTGAGACCTTGCTTTGAGCGACTTCAGTTACCTAAACATGAGTTGATCGAAAATGTAACAGCGTCCTTAATTTTTTTATTTGAATTTTATTTTTGTGTGTACTTAAACTATAATATAATACGTATTTGTAATGTGCTCGCCAAGACCTTTCATTTGATACCAAACTTGCTATGATTATCTCAATTTAATATTTTTTGAGGTAAGTTTTTTGACATTTAAATTCCGTCTTAGAAAGAATTTATAAAATTTATATAGCCTATGTCACCCGGGCTATTCTTACGAATCTATTGACACCTAATTTATTAAAATCCGTTCAGTAGTTTAGGCGCTACGGTGGAACATACATACATACATAGACTGCCAAAATCATTACCCTTCCTTTTGGCTTCGCCGTAGTCGGGTAACAACACATAGATAACTTCAAATTTGACATTGCCAACAGCTGTTGACACTTGACAGATACGATTTTTTAATTTGTTGTGAAATGTGAATGCTGTGATCGTGGCTGTGATGTCCTACGATTTTTAGCAAATTTAATTTCTATCCATTATCCGTGCTGCGTATCCGTGCAATGAATGGTGAAATTATGGCGGTGCGCGATCCGTCCTTAACCCTAGAAAGCTAACGTTCGTCAAAATGACGAGCATCAAATACATTGCATCCTCTCCCTTTCTAATGGTTTTATCAACACACTCACGGTTTCGCATCAACTTCTTGACCGCTAGACTGCATCGCGTAGTGGTCGCGTTTAGTCGGTAAGTACTTTAGTTTTTGAGATATCTACTGCATACACGTCATTTTGACGAATGGTTAGCATATTATGTGTAACTTTTGAACCCGTACTTAGTGCTGATTTTTCTTGTTTTTTATTTGCATTGTTGATAGTGACGAAGCCTTTTCCCAATAATGTTGGGGTCGGCTTTCAGGCTAACCGCATGCAGCTAAATACCAGTATTTGACATGGAATAAATACTTATCTGACCTCCACAACCCAATTAGTATTAGGTAAAATGATACCCTTTGGTTAGATGGGTTTTCAGACTTTCGGGCCTAAAATGTCTGTCAAAGATGGACCAAAGGCTTGACGTGCTTTTAGAAGCACATAGGAAACTCGATAAGTAGTGGACGGTCACACTCACACATCCACGGACCAACCTGAGCAAACGAATTTTTCCAGATCAACTTAAGATAGCCAAAATAATATCTGTACACAAAAAAGGTTCTAAAACAGATCCAAAGATGTACAGACCAATCTCATTACTACCTATTCACTCAAAAATTCTTGAGAAACTAATTAAAATTAGATTGCTCAGACACTTCAACCAAAATAGAGTGTTAAGTAGAAGAAAATTTGGCTATCAGAAAATCGTCGGGACACAAGCAAGACGCAATATCGACACTAATTAAGGACGTAGTGAGCAGATTGGATGACAAACAGAAAGTAGCTGGGCTTTTCTTAGATTTAAGTTCAGCATTTGACACGGTAGACCATGAACTACTGCTTGAAAAACTTGAGCACTACGGTGTACGGGGTAAAGTATTGGCACTTCTCACGTCATAATACTTAAAAAACAGAAAGATGTTCGTGGAGATCAAAGCAGTTATGCCACGAATAAATTCCTCAGGCAAAACTTGTCCAACGGAAGAAACATACAGGTCTCAATTGTTTCCTGTGCACACTGGCGTACCACAAGGCTCCATACTGGGTCCGATATTTTTTATCGTGTTTGTAAATGACCTTATACAACACATGATGGAAAAAGCTGCGGGATCTATTCAGCTTGTGGTATTTGCCGATGATACCAATGCTGTTGTTTCGGCTGACAATTTACACGCACTTAATTTTATAGTAAACCAAGCCTTGGAAATTTTCCACAGCTGGTTTGCTGTTAGCGGTCTTAAAGTGAATGCCAGTAAAACTAATGTTATGCTTTTTCGTTCCACTTCCAAAACTAAAGATAACATTAACTGTGCCATAAATGGAGATACATTAAACGTGGTCGAGGTGGTTAAGTTCCTCGGAGTTTATATCGATAGCCAGTTAAAGTGGAAAGAAGAGCTAACACACCTAGAAAAAGCGATCAGCTCTGCCTGTTACGTACTTAGAAGTCTAAGAAACGAAGTAACCATAAAACATTTGAAAATGGTCTATTACGCATTAGTTGAGTCAAAACTGAGATACAGCATACTTTTCTACAATATTCAAAAAGATTTTGTGATTCAGAAAAGAGCAGTCAGAACCATAGTTAGGATACAACAGCAAGAATCATGCAAGCCTCATTTTATTGACCTAAATATATTAACAGTTCCAAGCTTGTACATTTTAGTCCTACTTACTCACTTATCAAAGTACATCTTTGAATATGAAACTGAAGATGAAAGACAAAAGAGGGAGAGTACAAGAAGGAAAGATCTCCAGTTGAAACAAGTGCCTCACCTGAACGTTGCAAAGCATAGTGCCTACCACAAGTCGATAAAAATGTTTAATAAACTGCCGGTAGAAATAAAAAGTCTAGTGCATACTTTAAGTGAGTTTCAGAGTAAGCTTAAACGGTTCTTGTTAAACAAGTGTCTATACTCTATTGATGAACTATAATTTGACACAAAGATTGAAAGTTAGTATCATGATCATTGACTTGTAATGGACATTGTTGTTGTAGTTTATTTATTGACTTATGATGTTAATTGATTTCTGAATTAACCTATGACATTAATTTTGATATATTTTATTTTATTGTTTATTTGCATTATTCTTATTGTGATTTTAATTTAATTTAGATAATTTAATTGTGTGGTAATTTTGATAATCTGATAGCATGTACGATGTTTCTTTATATTTAGTTATAGACATTCAGACACGATGTAAAAATTGTTCTTAAATATTTATTCAAGAACAATTTTTACATCGCGCATCGTGAAATTGAACGCTGCGTAACCTGAAGATCGACCCGAGTGGCTGTTATTATTTAGCCACAAGCTCCTTGTTTTATTTTATTTCTTTTATAACTGATAAAATATAAGCCGACCCCAACACAGTCAGTAATAGGCTAAGCGGATGATGATGACTGATGAGATATGTGACAAAATTTTACAGAAATGTTGAAGTTCAAAGTCTTTCTGAGCAATCTGGTTCAAGAAGTCCTTTAAGATCAGAAAATGCCTCAACAAGGAAAAGAAAAAGGTGCAATCTCGATTTTCCTACAGGAATTAATGGCGCATGACAAATAATCACTTCAATAGTAGCCGAGTTCCAATTTGTGACGAACATACTGTTGATTTTTGCCCAACTTGTAACGAAAAAACCTATGTCTTTGATGCCTTTAGATAATTTCAAGCTTTTTTATTAATAATAAAAAATTGGAATTTCTAAACAACTGTTCCTATATTAGTAATTTTAAGATTTAGTGCTTTATTGATCTCAAAAAAACATGTGCCGGTTTAGATTTGTAATTTAGTACCTAAAACTTAAATAAATATTAGTTTTCGTAATTATTATCTTTAATTTAAATCCCATATTTCCAATAAATATAATAAACCTGATTGAAATAATATTTTTTTTAATCAAAAACATTTAAAAAATGTTGTCAAAAAGTCGAATGTTTAGTTAGCTTATCATAGAAGTTTAGAAACGTTAGCTATCTAGGGTTGACTAGCATCTAGCATTGACACTGACACTGACGGCATGACAGACTAACAACAGTTTTCTTTTAATTTATCTTGAAAAGCAAGAAGAAAGTAGTCCTTTCAGGCTACGTTATGACGTCATTTAGAGGTCAAATGAAAGTCAAATGGTTACAAGTATTATTGTGAAAATAAACACAATCTTGTGATACAGAGAGCTAAAAATAAAATAATAAGGCTTAAGACCCTAAAATCTCCAAATGGTTTTGGAATCAGCGTAGGTTAATTTTTACTTTACATACCGAATTGTCAGCCATGACACATTCACCACGTCCATCAACATCACAAGGTTCCCTCATTTATGGGAATCCCTCATTTATGGGAATTCTGTGTCTAAGTTTTTAAGAATGATGAGCAAGCATGACAACTATGACAAGCTGTTCTTACAGCTCGCCAATAATTTGTAACATAGAGTTTAAAAAATAAAGGGGATAGTGCACGCGCCGCAACGTGTGTTACAAAAAATCGAGTTGAGGTGTCTCCTCTAGTACGTAGTACATTATACCTCAATGTCTTCACCTTTAAATTCATGGATAACGTTACACTTTGAGGTACCATGTGACATGACATTTTTTGTTCGTCTAAATGACCTCTATCCATACATACCACTTTCATCGTGGGCCGCAATTTTGAAAAAAAAAAACAAAATGGCGGTGGGTCGATATGCCAGCTCCCATAAAAAAAAAGTTCAAACCCCTTTCAACTTAATCGGTCCATTAGATTCGGAGCAAATTGGCTGTGACAGACAGACATATGCGTGATCCTATAAGGGTTCCGTTTTTTTTCTTTCAAAGTACGGAACCCTAAAAATAAATGAAAATGAAATGTACAAGCTAGTAAATAGTATGTTTTAATTTTTTCAGATTTTCTGTCCGCTACTGAGAAGAATGACTGTTCTAATTACAAAGATCGGGAGACACGAGTATACCCACGCCAATATAAAGCAGCTAATAAATCAAGTCAAGTATGTTTGTCTCCTGTCGGGGCTACGGGTTTTTCGAAAGAGATACTGATTTTTTAAAAACCTCTTTAAATTTTGTTTTATTATTCCATTTAATCAAATAAAACTTCTAGTAATATAATTCAACATTAAACGTTATTTAGTGAAGGTAACAAAATAAGAAATTTTCTGCATCTTAGGTGTGGTTTAATAGACTTTGCTATTTATTTACGTTTTATATCTGAAAACTAACCTCATATTTATAATATTATTTTAGAGAAATGCTCCTAAAGTAGTATACAGCGGCGGGAGGGGGGGGGGGGTTGG
Organism: Diarsia dahlii; assembly: GCA_949775195.1. NCBI lineage: Eukaryota > Metazoa > Arthropoda > Insecta > Lepidoptera > Noctuidae > Diarsia > Diarsia dahlii. Next base: position 7,951,770 of record OX459217.1, on the reverse strand, counting down.
TCTTTTCTCCCACCCATGTACGTTTTGTAATATCACCTATCGTTTTTCAAAAGTTGATTTTAAACGTGGTTTACTCATCAGTTAGGTACTCCACAACCAGATGAACTGCCATTTTTTCCTAGCTATTGCCACTTTTACTTTCCCCCCACCCCCTAAAAAATGCTATGTAAGTCCTTGTACCTGGAGAGAGGTCTGTGTGCCACCTGCATAAGGCTGCATAGCTATTCACAAACAATCGAATCGAAACCGAATCGAATATGTCGTACGTCTATCTTTTTTTGGCATTCCGAGAGCGAGCGAGATAGTATACCACAGTATATTCGATTCGATTGTTTGTGAATAGCTATGCTGTGGGAACATTACAGTCTGGTAATCTTCTTGTAATTGTTTCAGGGGCTGGACAATGTGGAGTCGAACGTCGGCGCCGTGGACGAGCCTGAAACATCATCTCAAAGTGAGGTAAGTAAACAGTTTTTTACTTCTAAATATAGGTTGATTCTGGCGCAAAGGAGTTGCAGTGCTTTGGGAATAGTGTGGAGGGCTAGTCGCAAAAAAAAATTGTTACTATTGTCAGTTTAATTTATGTTATTTTTTAGCGCTAACATTATCTATGGATTTTAAGAAAAAAAAAAACAATTAGGTACTATTTAGACATAGAGGGTGTAAAAATACCCTTAACGAAACTGAAAGTCAGTCACTTGTTACCCCAGTCATTGCGATATTTTTTTTTGATCTGGACCTTACTTGGGATTTCATCATCATCATCAGCCTATAATGTTCCCACTGCAGGGACTCAGGCCTCCTCTCTAGTAGAGGGATGAGCTATAATCCACCACGCGGGCCCAGTGCGGATTGGTAGATGTCGCATATCTTCGAATTTTTGGTTCTAAGACATACCGGTTTCCTCACGATGTTTTCCTTCACCGTTTTGAGAGCTGTGGTGATGAAATAAATTACACATAGTAATGCGCCTGCCTAGGTTCGAACCCACGACCAACTGTTCGTAAGTCGGGGCCGCCACCACATAAAAAAAAAAAACAAAAATTGGACTTTGACCTCCAAAGGTCAAAGTCCAATTTTTTTTTAAATATCTACCTACTTTTTTTCAGGTTATAACTGTACGCTAATTACCTCCATGACACGTTTACTATTCAAAGCGTCCATCAGCCATCAGCACAATGTTTTGAGTGTGCTACGTAGAGTTTAACCGTAGAACGCGACTTGTCACCCCAAAAAACCAAAAATAATGCAGAGTTTACTTAGTTTGACGTATTTTTTTTTAGAACGTTGCCTCACACTAGAAAGCAGTACTTTTTATGATTTTTGAACCTATAAAAATAGAACTAAATACGAGTTTTTTATTAAATAAAAATCATTACATAAAAATTGAACATACTCTCTAGTAAATCGTGAAGATAGAAACGCGATTTAGAATGATCGGCTCGATACTTTTTTTTATCAAACATGACTCTAAATCACAATTTCAAACGTGTACTGCTAAGACATTTCATCATGAATTTATATAAAAGTTATATCAATAGATAGAACTTTTTATTCTGAAGTAAATGTTGAAAACATATTGTATAATTTCTTTATAGTTTTTCTCCAAGAAGCAAAAAACTGTCAAAATTTAGGCATTATATCGCTCGCGCGGCAGGGCGGGAGGTGAGGTCGTGCGTAGGTACATAAAAACAAAGTACTGCTACCTCGCCTTAAGGACGCTAAAACATTTTTCTACAAATAACAGTGGTTTTCAGGTACCATTTTAACGTATAAGCAATCACAAATGTGAAGATATCATGGTCTTAATTTAAAGATAATTTATTCCTCTCCAGATTGGCATCAGAAAAATTGTATGACGTCATACAAAAAAATCGCACAAATACGTTTTTCCCATCACAATAATCGCAGAAAATGTAAAAAAGTAGGGTCCGAATAGGTTCCATTATAGGTAAATTTACAGCATATTATATCTCCAAAATTATTATAAATTGCGGTACATATAGTCCTTTAGATGTTGAGATATATTTTTTTTGTTTATATAATTTTTTTTATTCAATTATTAGCTATAATAAAAACATTTGCCAATTTCTTCATACATTTTTCGCTCCCGGTTCATCATTCCGCGCTCAGCAGCGCTAGTGGAAGGACGGGTGTATCGCTCTCTCGCAAAAAGTACGTACGATAAACGTGATAGAAAAAGATTTTAGTGTACGGTTACCACGGCAACCGACGACCGACGACGACCGGAAGGAGTTGATACTTTTTAGGACTGAGATAAAAGTAAGTACGAGTTTCATACTTTTATTATTAGAATGTGATTTAGAAATTATGTTGGGTACGACCGGGATTTGGATGGGTGGGGTTAAGCAGTTTGTTGACAAGGTTCAGAAATGGATGGGTCAGGTCAAGCTGTCGACGGTGAGGTTTGGAAGTGGATGGTTAAGGTCAAGCTGTCGGGGGTGAGGTTTGGAAATGGATGGGTAAGGTCAAGCTGTCGGCAGTGAGGTTTGGAAATGGATGGGTCAGGTCAAGCTGTCGACGGTGAGGTTTGGAAGTGGATGGGAAAGGTCAAGCTGTCGGCCGTGAGGTTTGGAAATGGATGGGTAAGGTCAAGCTGTCGGCGGTGAGGTTTGGAAATGGATGGGTCAGGTCAAGCTGTCGACGGTGAGGTTTGGAAGTGGATGGGAAAGGTCAAGCTGTCGGCCGTGAGGTTTGGAAATGGATGGGTAAGGTCAAGCTGTCGGCGGTGAGGTTTGGAAATGGATGGGTCAGGTCAAGCTGTCGACGGTGAGGTTCGGAAGTGGATGGGAAAGGTCAAGCTGTCGGCGGTGAGGTTTGGAAATGGATGGGTAAGGTCAAGCTGTCGGAGGTGAGGTTTGGAAATGGATGGGTCAGGTCAAGCTGTCGGCGGTGAGGTTTGGAAATGGATGGGTAAGGTCAAGCTGTCGGCGATGAGGTTTGGAAATGGATGGGTCAGGTCAAGCTGTCGACGGTGAGGTTCGGAAGTGGATGGGAAAGGTCAAGCTGTCGGCGGTGAGGTTTGGAAATGGATGGGTAAGGTCAAGCTGTCGGCGGTGAGGTTTGGAAATGGATGGGTAAGGTCAAGCTGTCGGCGATGAGGTTTGGAAATGGATGGGTAAGGTCAAGCTGTCGGCGGTGAGGTTTGAAAATGGATGGGTCAGGTCAAGCTGTCGGCGGTGAGGTTTGGAAATGGATGGGTAAGGTCAAGCTGTCGGCGGTGAGGTTTGGAAATGGATGGGTCAGGTCAAGCTTTCGACGGAGAGGTTTGGAATTGAAATTCCTATTTCATTTTAAGTACCTACTTATTTCACATGGTTATTTCACGTAGGTAGCGTATTTATCTTTTCGGAAGTCGCTGTCGGTACCGGTTGTTCTTTTTCATTAAGTTTGGTTGGTAGGTACCCCATATTGGGTGTACATCTGTTTGCCCCTTAAACCCGAACAAGCGTGATATTATATTATGAAATGGCGAAAACACTACATAAACATACGATCACAGCTATCGTGAGTCATTTGCTGTCTATATTATTGAAGAGTTCCATTGTCTACTTCGGAAGATCTCCAATCCTGGTGACCTGTAATACAGGTTTTTTTGAAACCTACTTCAGGCACCAGCTCTCACAATGTGAATATTATAGTGTTCAAAACGTGCTACAAAACCATTGTGAGAGAAATAAATAAACTTATTATTATTACTATTATATTATAATCATATTTTACAGTAAAACCTTCCTTAAAAACACAGTATGCATTTATCAACGAAAATCCGATTGATATCGGATCAGTAGCTTTTGGGCAAATCGCGGATACATACAAATACAGCACCTTCTTTTTTTTCGACTCGGTTGAATACTAACCTACTTATCATGACGACGATACTAATAATTAACAATTACCAAATGCGTTTTCAAAGTTCCAAGTAATCTACCAAATTCTATTTCAATACAATTAAAAAATAATATCAAAGATCAAGATTATTTATAGGAGGTATAAAACCGAGCGCTATTGTGAGACCTTGCTTTGAGCGACTTTAGTTACCTAAACATGAGTTGATCGAAAATGTAACAGCGTCCTTAAGCCACTGTGCCAAGTGCCAATGCCTATTCCGTCATAAAAAGAATTTATAAAATGTATATAGCCTATGACACCCGGGCTATTCTTACGAACCTATTGACACCTAATTTATTAAAATCCGTTTAGTAGTTTAGGCGCTACGGTGGAACATACATACATACATACAATACTTACATACATACATACATAGACTGCCAAAATCATTACCCTTCCGGCTTCGCCGTAGTCGGGTAAAAATAGCCTCGCTTTGTACATGTATGGTTAGAACAACGAGACTACGAGAGGTCCGCATAAACTGGTTGTGTATAGCTTGATAGTACACATAGCGAGTCGACGACAGATCAAGTTAGACACCCGCAACTAAGCTACACTACGTTCAATAAAGAGGGAAAGGGACAAAACATCACGGCATCGACCAATCACAGTGAAGCGTTTGCTGTGTTGACTCAAAGACGTACACTTCCACCAACTTATCTGTGCAGGCGGTAAAGCACGGAACTAAAATAAATGTACTAAGTTTGACGTAGCGATGCATTTTTTCTTGACCAGTAGCGCCACCATGAAATTCACATTTAAAATGGTCATACTGTACTGTTTGCATCGTATTGAACCAGTTCCCTAGTATCGCTTGGCGGGAATTCGCGCGTATTACGTCAAAGTAGGTACACATTTTAGTTTGTGATAATGGCGCCTCCCCTGTCAATACAGCAGCGCCATTTGATAGTGGATTTACGAAGTCGAGGATATAGCATTTCGGAGATTCAAAGACGATTGGGAATAACAGTAAGACTAGTGTTATTTTGTAATACCTATTGCAATTAAACAACAACTGGCCAAAAAAATTAAAAAAACTTGAATATGGAGAAATAGGGTTCGAGTCTATTGCCACTAAAACCGAGCAAAAATCAGTAGATAAAAAAAGAAAAAAACACTTCTATTTGAAAATAACACAAACTGTAGGATTTTAGTTTTGTTTTTGGTTTTGGAAAATTACAAAATAAAATAAATACAGTCTCAACAATTAATTAAGTATGTTTATTAGTTAAAGACGATATTGAGAAATATAAGTTTAGCACTAGTGTGCGGCGCGAGTCAAAATTATGCAGACCGATTCGTTGTTTAGCGCGGGAATCCTACTATTGAACTCTAATAACGTCCTGGCGAGGGCGACCGAGAGGCGCGGGGTGGAGGCGGCGCGGGCGGGGTGAGCCTCTAGCCCGCTCTCTAGCCATAAAGCCGGGCGGCTCGGCGAAGTTCGTCAATGTTCGGAGATATTCGATTATTCGAACATTGATTGGCGAAGCCACAGAACAGAAAAATCAGTAGAACTACTAAACGAATAAAATCTGTATGGGACCGGTGCCGCAAAACTTATATTATTATATAGCATCACGCCCGTAATCCCCGAAAAGTTAGGCAGAGGTGTACGCTTTGGTGGAGTCCCGCCCTAAGTCCCATGTAATTGGGGCGATCCTATTGCCATCAACCGGGCACAAAACCAGGCTGTTACTGGAAATTCCTGATGGAAAAACCAAAACACACTGCCCGACTCGAGAATCGAACCCAGGACTTCAATCACAGCAATCGCACTTGCGACCACTAAACATTTTTTTTGTTTTGGCATCTCGCAATTCAAGTTAAAAGAGCCGCGCGGTTCCGTGAGGCCAAACCACGCGACCGTACCTCGTGAGTGTGAACGAGAGCGAGTCGTGCGGCCTAAAATACCGCGCGGTTCGTAGTGACGACGCGGCTTAAGGCCTCCGGCCGGGGCAAGTAAACTTACAAAATAAGTGACTACACTCTAAAGGCACCACTAGACTCACAGTTCATATTTTCCTGTGTTTTTATGCAACAAATAATTAAAGTAGGTATCTTTTGACAAAAAAACAAACAATTATCATTATTTTAGCGAACAACAGTGAACTTTTGGTTGCAACGCAATGAGGCGACGGGAGGTGACCTAGTGGGTCGCCACCGGCAGAACTACAAACGTATCACCACCGCTGAACAAGACGCAGGCATGGTTGCAGCATTTAATTGTCCCCCGTACTTGTCCAAGCAGGGTATTGCCAACCAGTTTAACGTAAGTATTCCCAAACCACTGTAACTCCTGATTTTCAATGGAGTTGAAAATTTTCCGGGGTTGTTGGGGGTATTTCGCTATTTTAAACCGCATATTTTATTTATTTCACTGAGTGAGCTGTAGTGTTCTCACGTCACTGTGAACTTAGCATCTCAAGTATTAGCATCTCAACAAATAACTTGAGTTCTGCTTGCATCCAGCATAGTTCCATAGTTCCTGATAGTTTATAACGATTGTTCAATTCATTTGCCCTGAAAAATCCAATTTTAAAAATGAGATGCCAACTTCACATATGACATCGCAGCATCTCATCATATTAAAGGTTTTTCAGGATCAAGGAGTTGTTTTAAACATAGTTCTATACCTCCTGATTGATTGTAACAATAGTTCTGTTCCTTAACCGTCAAAATAGCAATTTTGAAAATGAGATGATGCTAACTTCCTACATGACGTCATAGCATCTCACAGTATTTTCAGTGTTTTAACACCAAGGAGTTGTATTAAGCATAGTTCTATATACCATGATTAATTTTAAGCAGTGTTCCGCCAATTTGCCGCCAAAGTCGCGACGCGACGCGAGAAAAACCAAAAACCGTGTCAAGTTAGCTTTGGTTACAATTAACTGACAGTTCTGCCCAGCATCTCAGCCGTTTTCGTTACCTACGCTATAAATACGTCCAATACTGCAGTATTCCGCTTTCAAAACACACAACACTACACATTTTAGCGAGAAAAACCAAAATCCGTGTCAGGATGGCTTTAGTTACAATTAACTGACAGTTCTGCCCAGCATCTCAGCCTTTTTCATTACCAATGCAATAAATACGGCTACTACTGCTGTATAACGCTTTCAGGACACACCACACTACAAGTTGTAGCGAAAATCAAAAAACCAAAAAAAAATTTTTGACCGTTTACTGACAGTTCTGCCCAGCATCTCAGCCGTTTTCGTTACCTGCGCTATAAATACGTCCAATACTGCAGTATTCCGCTTTCAAAACACACAACACTACACATTTTAGCGAGAAAAACCAAAAACCGTGTCAAGTTAGCTTTGGTTACAAATAACTGACAGTTCTGCCCAGCATCTCAGCCGTTTACATTACCTACGCTATAAATACGTCCAATGCTGCAGTATTCCGCTTTCGAAACACACCACACTACACATTTTAGCGAGAAAAACCAAAAACCGTGTCAGGTTGGCTTTAGTTACAATTAACTGACAGTTCTGCCCAGCATCTCAGCCGTTTTCGTTACCTACGCAATAAACACGTGCAATACTGCAGTATTCCGCTTTCAAAACACACCACACTACACATTTTAGCGAAAAAAACCAAAAACCGTGTCAGGTTGGCTTTAGTTACAATTAACTGACAGTTCTGCCCAGCATCTCAGCCTTTTTGATTACCATTGTTATAAATACGCCTACTACTGCTGTATAACGCTTTCAGGACACACCACACTACAAGTTGTAGCAAAAATCAAAAAACCAAAAAAAAAATGTTGACCGTTTACTGACAGTTCTGCCCAGCATCTCAGCCGTTTTCGTTATCTGCGCTATAAATACGTCCAATACTGCAGTATTCCACTTTCAAAACACACAACACTACACATTTTAGCGAGAAAAACCAAAAACCGTGTCAAGTTAGCATTGGTTACAATTAACTGACAGTTCTGCCCAGCATCTCAGCCTTTTTGATTACCATTGTCATAAATACGCCTACTACTGCTGTATAACGCTTTCAGGACACACCACACTACAAGTTGTAGCGAAAATAAAAAAAAAACAAAAAAAAAATGTTGACCGTTTACTGACAGTTCTGCCCAGCATCTCAGCCGTTTTCGTTACCTGCGCTATAAATACGTCCAATACTGCAGTATTCCGCTTTCAAACCACACAACACTACACATTTTAGCGAGAAAAACCAAAAACCGTGTCAAGTTAGCTTTGGTTACAATTAACTGACAGTTCTGCCCAGCATCTCAGCTTTTTTGATTACCATTGTTATAAATACACCTACTACTGCTGTATAACGCTTTCAGGACACACTACACTACAAGTTGTAGCGAAAATCAAAAAAGTATATTAAGTTAGCGGAATACTGCAAGATTGGACGTATTTGTAGCGCAGGTAACGAAAACGGCTGAGATGCTGGGCAGAACTGTCAGTATACTGTCAACATTTTTTTTTTGGTTTTTTGGTTTTCGCTACAACTTGTAGTGTGGTGTGTCCTGAAAGCGTTATACAGCAGTAGTAGGCGTATTTATAACAATGGTAACGAAAACGGCTGAGATGCTGGGCAGAACTGTCAGTAAAAAGTCAACATTTTTTTTTTTTTGCTACAACTTGTAGTGTGGTGTGTCCTGAAAGCGTTATACAGCAGTAATAGGCGTATTTATAACATTGGTAATCAAAAAGGCTGAGATGCTGGGCAGAACTATCAGTTAAAATGAACTAAAGCCAACCTGACACGGTTTTTGGTTTTTCTCGCTAAAATGTGTAGTGTGGTGTGTTTTGAAAGCGGAGTACTGCAGCATTGGACGTATTTATAGCGTCGGTAATGAAAACGGCTGAGATGCTGGGCAGAACTGTCAGTAAAAGGTCAAAACTTTTTTATTGGTTTTATGTTTTTCGCTACAACTTGTAGTGTGGTGTGTCCTGAAAGCGTTATACAGCATTACAAACTGTATTTATAGCGTCGGTAATGAAAACGGCTGAGATGCTGGGCAGAACTGTCAGTAAAAGGTCAAACCTTTTTTTTTGGTTTTTTGTTTTTCGCTACAACTTGTAGTGTGGTGTGTCCTGAAAGCGTTATACAGCAGTAGTAGGCGTATTTATAACATTGGTAATCAAAAAGGCTGACATGCTGGGCAGAACTGTCAGTTAATTGTAACTTAAGCCAACCTGACACGGTTTTTGGTCTTTCTCGCTAAAATGAGTAGTGTGGTGTGTTTTGAAAGCGGAATACTGCAGTATTGAACGTATTTATAGCGTAGGTAACGAAAACGGCTGAGATGCTGGGTAGAACTGTCAGTAAATGGTCTACATTTTTTATTTGTTTTTTTTTTTTTTTATTTTAGCCACAACTTGTAGTGTGGTGTGTCCTGAAAGCGTTATACAGCAGTAGTAGCCGTATTTATTGCATTGATAATGAAAAAGGCTGAGATGCTGGGCAGAACTGTCAGTTAATTGTAACTAAAGCCATCCTGACACGGATTTTGGTTTTTCTCGCTAAAATGTGTAGTGTGGTGTGTTTTGAAAGCGGAGTACTGCAGCATTAGACGTATTTATAGCGTAGGTAACGAAAACGGCTGAGATGCTGGGCAGAACTGTCAGTTAATTGTAACCAAAGCTAACTTGACACGGTTTTTGGTTCTTCTCGCGTCGCGTCGCGACTTTGGCGGCAAATTGGCGGAACACTGCTTAAAATTAATCAGGGTATATAGAACTATGCTTAATACAACTCCTTGGTGTTAAAACACTGAAAATACTGTGAGATGCTATGACGTCATGTGGGAAGTTAGCATCTCATTTTCAAAATTGCTATTTTGACGGTTAAGGAACAGAACTATTGTTACAATCAATCAGGAGGTATAGAACTATGTTTAAAACAACTCCTTGATCCTGAAAAACCTTTAATATGATGAGATGCTGCGATGTCATATGTGAAGTTGGCATCTCATTTTCAAAATTGCTATTTTGACGGTTAAGGAACAGAACTATTGTTACAATCAATCAGGAGGTATAGAACTATGTTTAAAACAACTCCTTGATCCTGAAAAACCTTTAATATGATGAGATGCTGCGATGCCATATGTGAAGTTGGCATCTCATTTTTAAAATTGGATTTTTCAGGGCAAATGAATTGAACAATCGTTATAAACTATCAGGAACTATGGAACTATGCTGGATGCAAGCAGAACTCAAGTTATTTGTTGAGATGCTAATACTTGAGATGCTAAGTTCACAGTGACTGTTCTCACCTAATTCACACTTAAATCAATCAGACTGGCATGATTGGTTACAAATCATAAAAAAAATCTTTCATTGTTACAAAATAACTTCAATAGACGATAATGAAAAAGATTTTAATCGTCCTTTTATTGATATTTCTATCAATAACAAAATATTTTCCGGCTTACTAGATAGTGGTCTATTACAATACTGGGTAATAACTCCCACCTAGAAATAAGCCAGAATCAACAGTGGCGTCCACAAGAAAAGCGCCGAGACAATGAAGCCCGGCAAAGTCCCAGAGAAACGATTTAACTGTCTTGGATCCCGCAACGAAATTAATCAGAAAATAATGCACTACTTGTAATGAATTACGTCATCATAATTATTCTCTTGCCCTTATTCATTTGGGGTCGGCTCAGCATGTCTTTCTTTTCCATACCTCTCTGTTTCTCGTCATCTCATGAGATTCAGATTCTGATTGTTTATTTGTTAACATAGGTTATTTTATTACAAAGAGGTGTAACATGTGACTCGTAATGTAACATTTTAATTTAAAAAAAAAAACTTAAGCCTCACGAAGCCGCCAACCAAGCTTTATGTACATGAAACTAGGTATGCCTCGGCAAAAAATATTACTCGGAAACGGCAAATTCAATGTAGCAATCTTAAAATATTGTGCTGATGGATGCTTTGAATAGTAAACGGGTCAAGGAGGTACCTAACTTAAGTAAAGTTATACTTAACCTGAAAAAATAGAATATATATATATAATACTCAAAAAAAATTGTGAAAAGCGAGACTTTGACCTCCAATATCTCCGTTAGAAGGTTTCCCTCCCAGTGATGATCCAGACCAAAAAAAATGACGCAATGTCGGGGAGAACAAGTACCTTTAGGCTTCCTTATGGGTACTATTTTACCCTTAAAACCCTTTATTAAGCTACTGCAAAGCTTCTATCGCGGGCCTTGAGCGTGGAGAGCGAATCCAGAAATTCCATAATAGTCCAGTCAAATTAGCCAAAATTAGGTAGGAATCTCGGAATTTGAGATACCCAGCTACAAACTTGTATAAAGTTGTATATTGACATCCTAAACGTTGCCTCAAAACTTACGTATGGTAGGATGTCCGCATCTATTAAAAATCTAAGGTCAAAGGTCACAAAAATCGTTTTTTTGCAAATATCTCGTTTCCTATGGGATTTTCGCTATTTGTGTTTATGATCAATATTGTTGATAATTAAATTTCCTACAATTTGTGATTCAATAATTTTCTTTACGGCGATAAAGAAGAGGACTTTGAAATACTATAGCAGTCGGAAGAGGACGATGAAGAAAAAGACGATAATTCAAATTACTGGCTTTTGTCCGCGGCTTCGCCCGCGTATATGTGTGAAAATAGCCCACGTGACGTACCAGAATGATACCAAATTTTATGGTATACTACAAAAATGACGATTTCATAATACAAAATTCGTCCCCTTTTAACTCCCTTATGGGCTGAGTTTCGAAAAATCCTTCCTTACTCCTTGTCTACATTACAAAGAAAACCTCTGTAGAAAATTTCAGTTTTCTAGGTCCAAGGGTTTGGACTAGGCGTTGATGAGTCAGTCAGTCAGTAAGCTAGAAAATTCTGTTTTTTTTTTTTAAAGAATCATGACCATTAACGGTACTGGTTTTTCTCATGCATCAAGATAAAAATTATATTACAATTATTTTCTTTATTTTTGAACTCATTCTGCAATTAGAATGCCAATTTTGTATAGGGGTTTATTTTGTAAACATAATAAGTTGTGAAATTGTTTTGATAAAATGAATTACCTACTGCCGGCTATTCTTACGTTTAAGTGTTGCCATAATCAAAATAAGTAAATATATTGACAACTCTAATCGATTTTTTTTTGTATACGATTACAAATTAATATAAATGTAAAGTCATTGGAAAGGTAAATCGCGGGGTTTTTTTTAGATAATAAAGCGAGATGATACTACTGTGGTGTGAAATAATTAGTATGTCACACACACAGTAGTCGTATTATTTTGCTTTCAAAACTTTTTATAGCAATTTCACTTTGTTGACTAACGATACATAATTATGAATGATTGCATTGATTTTTTTTTAATTATCTTGCTTCGGTTTGATATAAATCGAACCTTAAAAAAATTAATGATTATTGAACTAAATCAGTCATTTGAAATAATTATGTGTCAAATGTATTTATTCGAGCAATCGATTTTCATTTAAAATCTTAAGTGGCAACATTGGTGTTGGTGTCTCAAATTGAATTTGAATTGTCATTGTCAAAAAGTCCAATGTCAATTGCGCGTGGTGCATGCTAAGTTTGCTCATTGCGATTTAAATATTACAGTTTTTTTTGTGTTGATCGAGTCCTACTCTCCACAGTAATTGTGATATTCATTGTAACTATTTGTTTATTTCTTGTTTTCAATCACTATCGCTAACTTTAATGTGAAATAGGGGATCGGACTGGGTCAAAATAATATGATTCTGTTTAGTCCGTAAGTTAGATTATCGAAAAATATTGGATACGTGTTTTTTGTTTTATCAAATCAATAAAAAATGACGAAGATAAAACGCGTCAAAGATCTTGGAGTGGGGCTTGAAACGTCACTTGTGTCGTCAAAATGTACTATCATATGACGTCACACGAGTTTTCGAAGCACTGTATCGTCTTCATTTTAAGTTTACGTGAAAAAAGAAAAAATACGTGTCCAATAATTTTTGGAAATCTATCTGACGGACTAATTAGTTTTTTTTTGCCCGATCCCCTATTGTGAATCTTACGCCAGGAAGTTTTCACTTTGTTTGAAGTTTGTGTGTGATTCGTATTTTGTTGTACTGTACTGTACTACTTAGCGACTACTGAAAATGTCGACCACTTCGCGTGAGGTACCGACAACAAGAACAATCGACCGGCGAAACCGGTGTATCAACTGTTTTTTTGCAATCCTAAGAAACCAACTCAGGTATTCTTTGGAACAAGCTACTACTCAGATGATCAATGTGTTACAGTCATGGATAACTCCTACTCAGGTAAGCACATTCTATTGACGTTTTCATACCTATCAGTCTATTTCTTGATTTCTCAGACAGTTTAAACCCACCCAGTCATTCTCTCGTTTTTATATTTTAATTTTTGCTTTTTATAAATCGCATATTAAAAACTATAGACAAATGATAGCATAAAATCAATGTCACAATGCTGAAATTGGAAGCACTCCGTGCTGTAAGCACAAAATATAATTATGTTGTGCGGCCCATTCAGTTAGGCTTGAAATCGGTGATTGTGAAATTCCTTTGCTCATTCTATTATACTATATTCTAACGACCTTTTTTTTATTTCATTTCAAATATATTTTTTTGATTGCAGCTGTCTCCAGGAAGTATAATTTGTTCCGAGTGTTTTGGACTGCTTCAAAATCGAGTTAACACAATGAGCGAAGGAAGTGCTATGCCTTTGCCTGCTCTTGGACATAGAAGAATCTGCTTTCCTTGTGGAAATTCTATTTTACGAGCACCAAGAACATACCCTGTGCGACATGATCGACAAGAAAGAAACATTTTAATGAGACTGGTTCCACTGCACTTGGTAAATATTTATTAGTATCTTATTGAGAATATGGAGTGTCTAATACATAATCTGTCTACTTGGGCTAACAGAAAAAATATTTAAGCACATTTGTTTTAGGTTTCCAGAATGGAATGTGTATGTGCTGCATGTTGGAGATCAGCTACGAGAGAAGTACAGAGGCAACAGCAGCATGATTCAAATCATCCTACTGTAGCACATGCTGTGTCAAGTGATGATTTCAATATTCCTGAGGTTAGATATACTATGATTGATTATATACCTACCTACATGTTTAAAGTGCTACCAGTGTCACTGGATCAAATTAAAGATCTCTTTGAATTCTATTGTTTTTTTTACAGCTCCTTTTTTTGTATTTGTAACTGTTTTAACAGGAAATATAAAGGCAAGGTACTGATTTATTTAAGTCTCTATCCCATCTATGCTAATTAATCTGCTCTCCAAACTACGACATATAAACTTACCTCTTTAAACGACGGATATTTCTATTTTGAGGTTAAGTTACGTTTTCTAAAAAAACTTGGAAATGCGGGTTTTGATTCCAAAATGGCAATTGTAGATGGTTATTTGGTTAATTTATAAACCATCTAAAACAACTTTGAAATTGACGCAACTCTGTACCGTGGTCCATAGTGTCGTGGTCATTCTCCTTTATTTTGCCATGGCAGTTGAATAGGCCTTTGGTGTAGGATGCAACTTGCGTCGTCACCTTTGCGCCATCCCATCTTCCTACCGGTTGACCTTAAATGATGCTCTAAGCGCCGCGCTCTCCACCCCGTACCTCGAAAACGATAGAACGTATAAAAAAAAATTGAAACAAAAGTAGTAGGGAATTTAATTCTCTACAATATTGAAAATAAATACAAATAGCGAAAAACCCATAGGAAACGAGATATTTGCAAAAAACGATTTTTGTGACCTTTGACCTTAGATTTTTAATAGATGCGGACATCCTACCTTAAGTAAGTTTTGAGGCAACGTTTAGGATGTCAAAATACAACTTTATACAAGTTTGTAGCTGGGTATCTCAAATTCCGAGGTGAAACTCTAAATTTCACTGGACTTTAGCGAAAATATTGTGATCAACTAGGTTGCTATGGTTACGGAAAATAACAAGGTTGTCAAATTAAATAGGTAATTGATAAAAAATGCTATGCAATAGCTTTACCGCGGCAGTCTCCGAGTGCCACACGTTTTTTTGACGTGACAACGTCTTATAATTCGATAGAGCCGGCTGCACGCACGAAAAAACATGACTCATGCGGAGTTACCTCGCTCTGAGGCGTTCCATGTAAGGCTTGAAGTGCAAGCGAGAGCGCGTGACGAGCGACAAAGAAGCACAATCGGCCTTTGCGTTCGGCAGAGTACATTTATTTACATGTTTTGATCGAGTATCAAGTGCAGTGAAAAGTGAATGTAGTGTCAATTGTTTATAGCAACGATACTTACAGCGATAAAGGTAATGATTCTTTCGATATTAATTATATATTCAGTGATATATTGTCGAATATTCGTGCTTTCATCATTAAAATGAATAGCATCGGTCCGCTAGTGCAGCGATTGTAGGTTATGCTATAATTGACAAAATTAAAACAATAAGTTAACAGAACTATTTCACGATGAGTAAAAAATAGATGGCTCTAATGTTCAATCGAAATAATTATCGAGCGTAGCTATGATTAAAAAAAATTAAAACATAAATATTAAATCTTCCACATAACACAACAACGTGTCTGAAATGACAGGTTGGACCAGCCATCCGTCAAAGGGAATATTTTCTCCTTTATCAAACACATTGAGGCTGGCTTTTTAAAAACTAGATTTACGAAAATTTTAAATGTAAGATTTATAAACAATAATTTAATCATTGTTTATTCTTATAATGAATTATTTAAAATTATTACTTTTTTATAACAAATTACAATTAAATTTGCAAAAATAATTAAGTAACTAATTGAAAAAATTTAATTGTATTATTAAAATAATAAAATCAAAATTTAAATTTTAACAATTGAGTAGAAATTTAAACAATACATTTTATTCAAGTATTTTGTTGTATTTTTATTTTTTAAATTTAAAATGATTTTCTGAATGAAGAATTTTATGAAATTTTTTTTTAATTGTTTCGAACGACGATTTATTTTGCAGAACCGCTTACAATCCTACCATGGAAAAAAAGCCTGACGAACCAGAGGATGTTACGAATAAGCCACTACCTTCGATGAGTGAACCCATGGAGGTTCAAGATGCTGTAGCATCTACTTTAGCAACGCCATTCGCGCAGCCAATAATCACTGCTTCAAAATCGAAAGCCCAAAAACAACGTGAGTACAGACAGCGTATCACAGCATCTAGAACTCCTGCTCAGGCGGCTGCTGCGAGAAAATCGAAAAACGAAAGACAACGCAACAACAGATTACGCCAAGCTGCGACGCTATTTGCAGAACCAACAACTGCTGCTCCAAAAACAAGGGCACAAATACAACGTGAGTACAGACAGCGGATTGCTGCATCCAAAACTCTTGCACAGGCAGCAGCTGCAAGAGAAGCACGTAATGTAAGAGATCGAAACAACAGATTACGCCACGCTGCTAACTTGGTTATTGCCAGTGGTTCTCTAGAAGCGACAACTACATCCTCATCTCGTTCAGGGCAAAGGTTAAACACCGTCCATATTGATACTCAACGACAATTTACCGACCAACAACGTCAAACTTTAGCAACAGAACCAGCAGAAACTACTGTACAACCAAGTACTTCTTCAGATCAAATTGAAGTTCAAGCACAATCTACTTGGAACACTAAATGGTCATCATCAATCATAAGATTCAAATCTACTTTTTTGGACAACGATTTTGGCTACGACGAAAACGACCTTAAACCCATCACTGCAGCACAGCTGAAGGTAATTTCGGATTGGTTTATCAAAGAAAATCGACAACTGAGCAGCGAAGAATATGAACTGGTTTGCAATACTTGCAAAAAGTCACTAAACAAACAATCGATGCCACCGCTAGCTAAAGTTAATGGATTCTCATATCCTGACCCACTACCAGGCCTACCACCGTTAGATCCCATCAGTGAACGATTGATTTCGCCTCGTCTACCATTTATGCAAGTGCGTCGTCTGCGCCATGATTTCTCTTATGGAATCATAGGACAACTGGACAAGTGATAAACGTACCAGTCGACGTTCAAGAAATGGTAAAATGTTTGCCGCGACAATAGGGGATCGGACAAAAAAAAACTAATTAGTCCGTCAGATAGATTTCCTAAAATTATTGGACACGTATTTTTTCTTTTTTTCACGTAAACTTAAAATGAAGACGATACAGTGTTTCGAAAACTCGTGTGACGTCATATGATAGTAAGTTTTGACGACACAAGTGACGTTTCAAGCCCCACTCCAAGATCTTTGACACGTTTTATCTTCGTCATTTTTTATTGATTTGATAAAACAAAAAACACGTATTCAATATTTTTCGATAATCTAACTTACGGACTAAACAGAATCATATTATTTTGACCCTGTCCGATCCCCTATTGGATGAGGACGACGTTATTAATGTAAACATTAAAATTAATACAAATCTATTAAACAAATGAAATTAAAATTTTCTTTTGAAAAATGCTACCATTCCAAGACGTTGTCACGTTCAACTATCGTCAGTAAACCGACTTTACAGACAACCAATTTTTTTTTTACCGTTTTTTCAGGTATCACCCAAAACTGTCATGCGGAGACTACAGGCCGCTGCTGAGATGACGACCATGATCAAGGTAGGAAATGATTTTCTTCAAACCATGCTCAAACTTGGGTTAGGTTTTGTTAAACATCCAGGGCTGCGGGTTGATCGAAAGAGATACCTCGGCCCCGAACACAAAGGGCTAAGAAGGAACATGGGTGGTTTTAGTCAGAAGAAGTATAACGATTAACGTTAACTTGCGTTAATTCTTCCGAAATGTAACGCTTTAACGTATAACGAAGCTAACTTTTTTTTTAACGGATTAACGATTAACAAAGTTAACTATTTGATTAACGGTGCCCAGCTATGCGTATTAACCCAGTACTAACGGGATTGTGGAGGTCAGATAGGCAGTTGCACCATGTACTGATATTCAGCTGCATCCTGTTAGACTGCAAGCCAAACCCAACATAGGAAAAGGCTACGCAGATGATGATAGCTAGAAGATCTCCAGATAGTCCAGCAGATTGTTGTAGAAGTTCCCCAATGAACACCAAGTGTGTTTGATAAATCAATTCAAATATACAATGTAAAACATTCAGAAGTAAAGCTAACCAAACACGTAAGTCCATAGTAAGTACATAAAATAGCGTACAACGGAACGTCATTTGTCATCGACAAGCTACCTTTTTGATCTTTGGGCTGAATGGTCTATAGATCGATGCCTGCCATGAAGTCATGATGCCTGCCTTTCTTTTCTACGGGCCAATGACTAATAAAAGGTATGGACTGGAAATACCTACAGAAAAAAGGTGCATACCTACGGAGCATAAAATGGCTGCCAATGCTAGGGTTGTGGCAATCATGAAACATAGTACTACTGTAACGACTATCGATACTAGTATTACGAGTATTATTAGATATCACGGTTGAATTAAAATGAACAGTCCGTTGTAAAGTTGTAACAGAAAAATATGAGTAAATTTACTTACCTACAACCACTTTGAATAAAAAATTTTCTCAGGTATCGGATACCTGAGAATAAAATTTATTCAAAGTGGTTTTTCTGAATACAATAAATAAAGAATACTTTTTACCCGACTATGGAAAAGCCAAAAGGAAGGGTAATGATTTTGGCAGTGTATGTATTATGTTTGTATGTTCCAGCATAGCGCCTAAACTACTGAACACTTGTTCTCCCCACCACTGCGATATTTTTTTTTTTGTTCTAGACCATACCTAGGAACCCCCTAGTTACGGAGATATTGGTCAAAGTTCCAAATATTTCACAGTTGTTTTTGTAAATACTAGTTTTTCAGGTTATAACTTTACTTAAATTACCTCCATCACCCGTTTACTATTCATAGCATCCACTAGCCCAATGTGTTGCTACATTGAGTTTTACCGTAAAATATGATATTTGACCCCAATAAAAAATCGTTTCCCAGCAAAAAAATTGCGTAGGGGGGGGTACTTAGTTTGATGTTTCTGTACATCAAACTAAGTACCACCCTTGCTTGGTTGACGGCTGTGTTATGGGTTAATTTACACCCTGTATACGTTTAGATTGCGGTCAAACAGTTGTCGCGGTTGAGTCTTTGTTATTTACTCGTATTATATAACAAACCAACATTAAATTAGAATGTAACTAAAACTCAACTACGAATTAAATCGCAAACTAATAAGATCCTAGTGAAGAACAAATCTTCTAATAGTAAGAAGATTGTTTCTATTATGATTAACATACTGACTGGCGGAGTAAAATAAAAGGGGACTTTGTTTCTTGTCGCCAAAATTTGTATTCGTTACCAAGTTGTATCACATAGTAAATAGATCTATCGCCACGAAATATTTTCGTTCTCAGATAAACAAAAAGTGTTCAAAGATATGAATGATCAAATTAATGTTAATATAATAATGTGTAAAATAAGAGATGGATCACCAATAAAATTGTAGTGCAATAATAGGGTTTGTCAAACCCTATTATTCTACTGACTAAAAACCACCCATGTTCCTTCTTCGCTCTTGTGCCAAGGCCGCGTTATCTCTTTCGATAATCGTCAGGGCGGTCCCGCGCCCTGACCGGACCTGGCACGGTCACTCGAACAGATATCGTTTCAGCGCAGCGAAGGAACTGGTATCGGAAACTATTACGCAACGGTACAACACTATCCATGTTTGTAAACAAACGAATCAAATGATGAAATAACAAAAAGGTCTCTGGGACGGAAATAAACCCAATTATTAACACTTTAGCAATAAATTAATGATCACTTAGCATTTTTTCATCGAAAATGTATTACTCCTAGATACTATTGCATGAAAACGACTACTAACCTATGCAAAGTCAATTGAGGTTGATTTTCAGTCCTTCTTGCACCACACTTCACAATACAACACGCGCCTCATATTGAATTGCTGTTTCCTAACATATACACGCAGTTTAAGAGATAATCTCGTCGTAATTTTCTCACAAATCGCAATTTAACAAAAAGTAAACAACTATTTGACAGCACAACTACCACGAAACTCGTCGCCATCTTGTATCACAATATGTCGATAACGGCACCCTACCTACTATTCTGTGACTCGCATATCCAAATGTTGCCATTGTGAGAAACAACTGAAATATTGTTGTCTCTTTCATCAAATACGATTACTGCATTAGAAAGAACGAACCAAAACTATATTTTACATTCTGTCTCCTATTTCACTCATATTTGTATAAGCAAGTGTGTATATAGAACATCGCGGCGCCTCCATAGGATCCTATCTCAATGCTACGGGCGAACGAAAAAAAAAATGATCTTTGACATTGACAGATTGACAGTTTGATTGACACTCGTCAGTGCTGCCAACTTAGCGCTTTTCGCGCCAGATCTAGTGCGTTTTTTGTCTCGAAGCGCGTTTTAGCGCCTAGCGCTAAATCTAGCTCTTTTTAAAAATACTATATTATAGCTAAACTACACTACATAGCAGCGTAAACATAATAAATTACTAGTGATAAATATAATTATCACTACCTACCTACTACCAACATTGACTAAAAAACGTTGTCTATGATTTCAATGAAAACATAGACATTGTTTTTTAGTTAAGACTATGATAGAACTACTAGAGTCTATGATGAAAACGATTGTCTCGGGGATTCCCCGCTTATAATTTTGTATTTCTCCGTAGCGAAGTTACATTCTCTTTATAATTTAAGACCTATGGTTTATAGTTTACACAGTTGCAGTGCTTCATTACATTACAAAAATGGATTTGCCTTTATTAAAGCGTAAAAAAAGTGCTAGATCTAGCCCCGAAGGGGCTAAATTGGCAACACTGGCGCGAAATATAGCGCTATTTAAAAAAAACTATATTAGCGCTTTCTAGCGCTTTTTTACAGCACTGACAGCGCGTTTTCGCTAAGACAAGTTGGCAGCACTGACACTCGTTCGTCGTTCGTCGTCGGTCGTCGATCGTTTCACTAATTTGTTTTGTTGTGGTTTTGTGACGGTATTATTATGAATGATACTTAAATATCCTCTTGTTTTTGTAATTCCTTGAGATAATATATCGAAATAAATAGGAACAAGATCGCGGTCAGTGGGTCGTCTTGGGCGCGATAACTAACTACACTTTTAGGCTACACCGCAGTCGGGTAAATTAATGTACGTAGTTGTTGATTCTAACATCACAAGCATTGTTGATGTTTTTGTTAAAAAAATCGTGGCTAATAATTAGATATGGAGTATGTTGATTACTACATAAAAACAAATCTATCGGCATCAATGTCTATCGGTCAAATTGTTTTGGTACATGGAAAATTAAAGTCAAGTCCAGCTCCAATAGAATTTCGGGTCTTATTGTTCTTGATAATTAAAGCTAAAATAAAGGATTTTACTTGCACCTGTAGTTACCTTCTTACATTTTTTCACGGTACCTAGAAAGAGTATAGCATATCATCAGACTAATTATCAGAATTCGTATCTTCAAAACCCCATGTATTTATTCCCTTGCCATAAAATTCAAAAAAATAATAGTCAACAAACACCATTTTAGTAACATCTCGAAACTTGTTAGAAAATCAGATTTTTGTTGCTCCTGTAAAATTTTCTCAAATGGACTTACGAATTAGACTGATAATATTGCTATCTACCTTTGTATTGTGTGCGTTGTTTCTGTGATATGTTAGTGATTTTACCTCTTAACTTGACTTTGATACATTGGATACCATTTTAGTATTAACTTATAACTTGTCTGTGTTTCTGGGATTCTGATTATATTGTTACGTGAAGGGACTTTTGCTGGCTACAATGTCTAATCTTAGACCATGTATTACTTGCGGGAAAAGTTTAAATCGCAGTGGTGGCAGACCTACTAGAAGGTCATATCTACTGACAATGGATTTTACCGACAAACACCCTTTTATTTTGGATTATATTGCAAGTATAATCAATTTTGATGAGGTTAGTAATTTTGTTTTCCTTCAATACGTAACAATTTTGCCATATGATGCACCCTCTTCATGTTGGCTAATATTGAATGAAACCATAGGTTCATTCAGTATTGGCCAATGTTATTTTAAAAGTTATGGGAAACTATCTATCTTTTAAAAAATTTACACATTTTTATAGAACTTTCTATATTTACATTTCAATTCCGTGTACAGAACTGGCTTTAATTATTTTTTTGTATAGTAATTGTAAAACTGTTGCATAAACAAAAATTCACAGATTCATTTAAACATTTTCTAATTGTGTCTCAATTGTTTAGTCTTAATAGTTCCAGAATTAAGTGGCTGTGACATACAGATAGATAGACAAATCAAATCTTTATATAAGCCTTATAGTCCATCCAACAAAGAGATTGTAGAGTGCGTGAGCAAGGCCCTAAGCAATTACTTCAGAAAATTTTTCAGGGTGCTTAGAGAGTTAACATACTAAAAGTCCTGACGTCTAGGGGGTGAGGCGGAGTGGGGGGAGGGGGTTAAAGTTCCCATTTTTCAGTTTTTCGTTAATATCTTTTAAACGGTGCGTCATGGAGATAAGAAGTCTTAGACGCAAACGCAATGAAAGCTTATAAAATTATGTACAACTTTTATCTTGCACACTTTTTCACATTCCTACCTATTTACGAACTACACATTCCGGAAAAGTGAAAATTGAAAAAAAAAACTACTTGAATTGAACACTACCTTTTGTATACTTCTTCCTTCACGTTATTTGGGGATAAAAAGTATCTTATATCTTAAATCAAATCCTACTTTATCAAATTACTTAATTTTATCCAAATCTATACAGCCGTTGGAATATCAAAACTTTTATCTACACTTTTTCCAAATTTTCACCAGTGTACTGGTAATCACTGGTATCAGTACTCATTGAGGGAGGTCAGTCTTGCTGGTGCGCCATACCATTTGAGGAAGCACATCTTCCCAGCCTCTTCAACCTCACTGTACGTGGAGGCGGGCTTGTAAAAGATCGCAGCCGCTTCCTTGATAATATATTATCTGACTTCAAGTACAGTTTTAAGAAACCCACTTTGCTTCTTCTGAAAGTTGCAGATGTTGTGTCACAACCTGTTAATGAATGAAGGAAAAGGATGTGCTCAAATCCATGTTGCTGCTTCTCTTGGGTGGACAGTGCAACTGTTTTGGTTTTTCCTCGGCCGGGTTTCAGCAGAATAATGTCTTGGGTGGGAGGAGTTAAAGCTACCAAAAGAACAGCAAGGTCCGCATCCTCACCAACGACAGCGACAAAACTATGAGTCGATAGTTCCACAGCAGTCTTCACGATAAGAACGTCCGCATCATCAGTGGCTTGGAGAGTTTTTATACCATTTTCCTGAAGCTTTGTCTGTAGTAAAGAAATGAGCTGACTTTTGTTACTAGGATTAGACAAAAAATCATCTTGCTTCATTGGTATTGCTGTGTTCAAAGACAAATTCATATCAGCCGGTCCCTCCTCGATTTATATCGTCGCCTCTGTTCTTGTGACTTTGTAGAGTTAGATGAGTTTAAGTACCCATCGAATACCACAGTACGACTCATCCCAGGATAGTGGCGGTTGATGTAGGTGATATATCCATCACAAATCGTGGCAACACAGGCATTTTTTTGCCAAATTACTCTGTGCAGTAGGAATCCACCGTCCACCACTTTGTCCATTTCAGAAAGTTCAACAGACACTTATTATTATTAGCACTCATGATGGATAATCCAATTGCGTAACTAATGACGATTACAAAGCAAAGAACTGTTCTGGCTGCTCCCCTGCGTTACCGGGTAGGCTACCGTGCCAAAGAGGTTGAAATCATAAACGACAACAATAACATAAGCCCGAAGGCATGGATGATTATGGGAGTTTTAGCCAGTGAGATCTCGTTTTCTACGACAGGAAATATGGAATGAAAAGTGACGACCCGCTTCTGCTCCATTACCACTGGTAGAAAACGAGATCTCAAACTGTTACCGCGCGCCTTCACCGCTTGGAGGTACTCCCAGCTTATGTTATCAATAAAATACCTAATTTATATACTAGCTCATATTTAACATAATGCTTGTCACAGCAAACTAAATGAACTCCATTTTGACTTTCTTCGGAGCGGAGCGGCTTTAGTAGGAGTTGATTTAAGATACTTTTTATCCCCAAATAACGTGAAGGAAGTAGTATACAAAAGGTAGTGTTCAATTCAAGTAGATTTTTTTTCAATTTTCACTTTTCCGGAATGTGTAGTTCGAAAATAGGTAGAAATGTGAAAAAGTGTATAAGGTAAAAGTTGTACATAATTTTATAAGCTTTCATTGCGTAGAAGACTTCTTATCTCCATGACGCACCGTTTAAAACATATTAGCGAAAAACTGAAAAATGGGAACTTTAACCCCCTCCCCCCACTCCGCCTCACCCCCTAGACGTCAGGACTTTTAGTATGTTAACTCTCTAAGCACCCTGAACAATTTTCTGAAGTAATTGCTTAGGGCCTTGCTCACGCACTCTACAACTCCTTATGGGTGATTTATTGGGTGGACTATTATAGATTCGTCTAGTCTGCTTAACTATAGACAAATAGTAATTTTGTTTTTGCCATTCGGCTATAGAACTCTAAAAAGGATACAGCCGTAGATATAACAAACATATTTTGATGAAAGCTTTGAGTTATTCCAGGGATTGATACCAAATTGTGTTCCATTAATGAGTGGTTCAGTCACTTCTAATAATAAGGAATTTGTATAAAATATCTTACGGTATAAACGCTCTTAATGTTTTAATATGTTATTATTTAGCTGCCCTCGTTTGTAACTCTGTTCTTCGCAAAATTGCAATCGAACCATTATTTTACAGATGGACGACGAGGATAGAATTTGTCGACCGTGCTTTCAACGTGGGGCAAGATGGAACTACCAGACAGTAGTAATAATTTATCTTTATTTCAGACATCTATATCTATAAAAGCGAAAGGTCACTCACTCACTCACTCACTGATTCATCACGAAATCTCGAAAACCGCTGGACGTACAAAGATGATTTTTGGCAGGGAGGTAGTTTATGGTTAGTAGACGTCCGCTAAGAACGGATTTTGCTACAGGGCCGGATTAGGGTGGTCTAAGGGCCCTCACAAGTTTGTATGAAAGTCCTTCATTTTTCGTGCTACAATCTAGATTTTTGGCAGAGACGTAGTTTATAGTCAGTAGGCGTCTGCTACTTATGAATTAGTTTTGCTACAGGGCCGGATAAGGGTGGTCTAAGGGCCCTCGCAAGTTTGTATGAAAGTCTTTCATTTTCTGTGCTACAATCTTGATTTTTGGCAGAGACGTAGTTTATAGGCAGTAGACGTCTGCTTAGAACCGATTTTGAGACAGGGCCGGATTAGGGAGGTCTAAGGGCTCTCGCCAGTTTGTATGAAAGTCCTTCATTTTTTGAGCTACAAACTTGATTTTTGAGACGGACGGTTTATAGTTATTAGACGTCTGGTAAGAACAGATTTTGTGACAGGGCCGGATTAGGGAGGTCTAAGGGTTCTTGCAAGTTCGTAAGAAAATCCTTAATTTTTTGTGCTACAAACTTGATTTTTGGCAGGCACGTAGTTTATAGTTAGTAGAACTCTGCTAAGTACAGGTTTTGTGGCAGGGCCGGATTAGAGAGGTTTAAGGGCGCTCGCAAGTTTGTTTAAAAGTCCATCATTTTGTGTGCTACTAACTTGAATTTTGGCAGGGACGTAGTAGGTGAGTAGAAGTTTGCTAAGAACGGATTTTGCGACAGGGCCGGACTAGGGAGGTCTAAGGGCTCACGCGAGTTTGTATGACAGTCCTTCCTTTTTTTGTGCTACAATTCTGGCAGGAAGGTAATTTATAGTTAGTAGACGTTGACTAAGAACAGATTTAGCGAGTTTAGCAACATGGCCAGAATAAGGAGGTCTGAGGGCTTTCACATGTTTGTAAAAATGTAGGTACCTACTGTTTTTTTTTTGTACTAACAACCTGAAATTTAACAAGTCTAGAGTTTAGGAGTAGGAGATCTAAGCTAAGAAATTTGTAAGGAAGACCTGGACTAAGGGCTCCCGTAAGTCCATATGAAATCCTTGGCTTTTTGTACCTGAAAATTGGCAGAGAGATAGAATATAGTTAAGACATTTCAGGTAGGAATAGATTTTACGACAGGGCTGGTTTAAGGGAATATAATCGCTTCGATTGGCATTATTATGCATTCGATTTGACATAGTACCATCCACAGGCAGTCCAGACAAGATAGTCAAAATTTCTACGCGAACGAAGTCGCGGGCAACTGCTAGTAATGTCCATAAAAACAAAAATACAACAAAGATACAAAGAGAGTTAGTAGTGTTGTTAGTAATACACAGAATAATATATAATAACTAGCTGAACCCGCGCATGCGTTGCAATGCTTTTTTTCCTACCTACCTACCTACTACCTTACCTACTACTCTACCTACCTACTACCCTACCTACCTACTACCCTACCTACCTACTACCCTACCCACTACTCTACCTACCTACCTACTACCCTACCTACCTACTACCCTATCTACCTACTACCCTACCTACCTACTACCCTACCTACCTACTACCCTACCCTACCTACCTACTACCCTACCTACCTACTACCCTACCTACCTACTACCCTACCCACTACTCTACCTACCTACCTACTACCCTACCTACCTACTACCCTACCTACCTACTACCCTACCCTACCTACCTACTACCCTACCTACCTACTACCCTACCTACCTACTCTACCCTACCTACCTACTTTCCTACTACCCTACCTACTACCCTACCTACATACTACCCTACCTACCTACAACCGTGCCTAAATACCAACCACTTTCTCACCCTTAAAACCTTCTCTGGACTTCCACAAATAATTCAAGACCAAAATTAGCCAAATCGATCCAGGCGTTGTTGAGTTATGCGCTTACCAACACATTTAGCGATTCATTTTTATATTATAGATAAAGTGTTAGTAATCTGTTAGTAAACAAAACAAGTGACACAAAAATAATTAAGCCTATTTCCTATTTCTGTGCAGGTGTACACTTGCCCAGTACATAATAAACGGACTGTCTATTTTGCACACTAACGTACTAAGGACAGTGTTGGTACTACCACGGACTCTGCTCATCATCGATGCAGTTCTTTTCCTTATGATGGAGAAGAAATCATCGATGGAAGCACCCTCAAACATTGCGGAAGCACTGCAGTACCGGGGTTTTTTCAACACTGCCCTCAGCGCGTCATTGTACTGAACACGCAGGGCGTTGTAAGCCCGCCGCGTAAAGTTGATCCACAGACTGCACGTGTAGAAAGACTGACAGAAGGCTCTAAAAAGTAACAGTTTTACATCTGTGGTACAGTACACCGTGCGAATCTGCGGGCCAACATATTGCAGCGGACTGCCAACGCCCTTCTCTCCCTCTCTAGGTCTTCATCGTCCTGCAGCCGATCCGTCATCATGTGACCCAAATATTTTACTTTATACACCCTTACTAGTGCCGACCCACCGATCTTAATTGGCGGCACGTTTACAGGAGCCTTGTTCCCTGCCTTGTATAGCATGAGAACACTCTTACTAGCATTATATTTGAGTCCATGTGACAGAGCATACGACTCACAGATGCCCAGAAGTCTCCTGAGCGCACTTACTGACGGGCTCAGCAAAACCATGTCATCCGCATAACTAATATTGTTGATCATTTTTCCGTCTACTGAGCATCCGACCATGGTTCCGCTGAGCCTGACAATCAGCTGGTTAACAAACAGGTTAAACAAACTCGGGGAGGTCAACCCGCCCTGCCTAACACCGCATTTCAGATAATAGTCCTGACTTTGAGTGTTGACCCATCTGACAGCATTCTTTTGATTACTGTACCAATATTTGAGGAGAGATACCAGCTCCCTCGGCACAGTGGTGTCTTCAAGCAGTTTGTGCCACAGAATATCATAAGACACCAGATCGACGGCCCTCGACAGGTCAAGAAAACACGCATAGATTGGTGTCTTCCTGTCGGTATAGTACCTTACAGTTTGTTTCAGACACATAACTGCCATTTCCGTTGACAGTTTGGGTCTGAAGCCAAACTGCAAGTCATGTATCTGAAGGTGTTCGCTCAGCTGCGCGTTCATGAGACTGTCAAGGACCTTCGCCATGGTTGTGGCCAAAGATATCGGTCGGTAGTTATGCTTATCAGATGGATCCCCAGTTTTGTTCTTTATTATTGGAACCACTACAGTTTTCATCATATCATCTGGAATAAAGGAATGACCTATACAAAAATTAAATAATAGACTCAGGACTCGGGGCAGATGTACACCTGCATAGCGCAGATGTTCTATGCTTATGCCATCATGACCTGGTGACTTTCCACGCTTCATCTTTCTTATAACATTCTTGACGTCTAATGGCAAAATTCGACGGTACTTCTCACCAGGTCTGACGTCTGGTTTACTTAAGTTATTAAGATCACATGGCAATGGTTCTACAGTAAACAGATCCACACATCTACACTAATATTATAAAGAGGAAAGATTTGTACCTATTTTTGTATGTTTGTAATGAATAGGCTCAAAAAGTACTGGGCCGATTTCAAAAATTCTTTCACCCTTGGAAAGCTACATTCACCCTGAGTAACATAGGCTACTTTTTATCCCTGTATTCCCACGGGAACGGGATCTACGCGGGTGAAACCGCGGGACTTCCGCTAGTTAGCAATATTTTGCTCCCCCACTGCACCGTCGACGCTCAAAGGAACACTCGGCCTAGGATTCAAGTGACCCGTTTTTTTCCAAAAACTGCTAAAATCTTTAGCGTCATGTTTTGCCGCCAGTATGTCCATTTTAATTTGGTCGGTGTTATCTTGGCACCACTTCAATTTTTTCTTAAATTCACGTGTTTCACACATACTCAGATAATGTGGCCCCGCGCGCGGCTTCCTCTGTAGAACCCAGTTACTGAAACTAACCCGAGCCCTCCTGTGAGATTCTCCTACGTGCTTGTTCCACCCTATAATACAAGTTTTTTTCTTTCTTTTACTCTCAATTCGAGTTTTCTCCGCGGCGCCACATAAGATGGACTTAATATTAGCGTACATTTGTGTTAATTATGTGCATGTGATCTACATTGTCACATATATAGTCACAGCAGTCCCGCAATTCCACCGGAAAGTCCATATTACGTAGCGCCCCGTTGCACAACTCCCTATATTTACAAATTTGGTCATCGTTACGTAAACCCCATAAAATGTTGTTATTTATTTCTCTGTTTACAGTAGTTTTAGTTGGAATATTCTTAAGATTACATGTAATCTCTAACGGAAAGTGGTCTGACCATGACACTTCATACAGTACCTTAATACTTTCAATTGTTTGAAATGCCATTGACGTAACTAGGCAATGATCTAGCCACCTTACAGTCCCATGAGCCTCACTTAAGTACGTGTTCAGACAACTTTTGGTAGCAAATCTACGTCAGCGCATGTCCAACATTGTTCCTTACAAAAATTCAGCATTTCATTAAAAAACAATTCTTTTGGATGCGCATTAAAGTCACCCATAATAAATACTGTATCTACATTACAATCGTCAATTACCGCATTTATTTCCGAGAGACACGCAGTAAATACAGATAGGTTGTCCTGACAGTCCGTAGGTCGTAGGAATAAAGACCTTTTAAGAATCATACTCCTTCGAGTATTTCATGGGTACTTTTTCTGGTGCCACTTTTATACTAGTTCTCGCCATGATATACTCTTCAATATCCTTTTCAGTGGTGTCCTTTGAAACATTATATATAAATAGTGGAGTTTTAATGTCCGCAGCTCTAAATTTAGACGATGAATCTACCGGGGCACATCCCTGTTTCCCTTTAAATCTCATCGAACGACGCTTTTTCACTTCTATCCATTCCCCTTCGTCTTCCCTGTCCATTCCTTGCCCGTCCAGTCCTCCACTTACGGTGTGATCCTGTGTGTTTACATTGGGCGCGCGTCTATCTGTAGTTAGCGGCGCGCACCCCACCACTAGCGCCGGCCGCTCATACGGTGACGGCGCCTCACTGTACGGCGACACAGCTGATGTCGCTCCTTTCGAAATCGTAGTTGACATACCGGCGGTGGCTTCCACGCGCGCACCTAGTGACTCCGATGACGCACGTTTCATGAGCGTGATCGAAGTACATCTCGCCTTGCTCGCGTAAGAGGGAGACAGTACAGTTGAGGATTCTCTGGACAACTGTTTTACCTGCGCTTGAGCTATTGGTGATGGTGACTCATGCTCGGGCTCTGATCTATGCGTACAGTGCATAAAGCCCATCGGTCCGCTGTTACATGTAAAGCTATCCTGCATGCAATACCCACCCCTCTTCGTATTAACATTAGGCTCAAAATTGATTGTCTTTCCCCTGTCTAACTTCAAATTGTCAATTTCGAGCTTTAGCAACTTTAATTCTTCTACCGTCGCATATTGGACATTATTTAAACATTTCTCCTGTATCTCGCGCAGTTCTTTTTGTATCAACACAATGTCCTTCAGTAATCTAGTAACATCAATGTGATCGAAAGTCACCGGCGGCGGTAGCTTCTGAAGATCTCGGGCCACAAAAACAGGAATTTCTTCCGGATCGGTTTCCTTCAGAAGGGTTACGATATCGTATAGGTTTTTGTTGGTTTTACGTTCACCCTTTCGCAATACACTACGCTGCGCAACCGATTCAAAAAGCAGTGATTTAGCTGCTTTAATATCTTCCTCCAGAAAGGCAGATGCACATACAGCTACAAGACTTTCTTCATCCATAACATCCATTTTGTTTTGAATGAAAGAGAGCACTTCATCAACAACTAGATTGCAGTTAATACACTTCAACACTTTAGAGGTCATTTTCGCTATCGGTTAGGTACTACCCGCCACGCGCACGAATACACACAACCGACCGCGCTCGCGATCAGCTGTTGACTGAGTAGTGACAGCGATACCGATACTGAAGAAATCTTACACCAAGTACGGTAGCTGAAGATTATGAAGTTATATAGTGGTAGAGCCAAATATCGTAGTAATAAACTTGTGATCATGACTTAATAATAACTTCCAATCGGGTCGATCTTTATTTATTTATGGCACTTCAACGACTTACTCACTAAGGGGATACATATACTTACATCATTAACAGTTTTAAACATAGTGAGTTCGTCAATTACAGAAGTGCACAGCACTCGCAGAAAAATAAAGGGCAAGTACGGCAACAATAAATAATTTAGGTTAAATTACAAAATAAAATAAAAAAACTACTTCTTAAAAAATCTTTAGGTTAAGCCGCGCTTGCCTAGGTTGGTCTGGGGATGGGTGACCACCCATTACATACCAGTCTTACCAAAGAGTATTCTATTACCTAACTGGGTTGTGGAGGTCAGATAGGCACTGGTTCTATGTAAAATACTGGTAATATTCAGCTGCATCCGGTTAGACTGGAAGCCGACCCCAATATAGTTAGGAAAAGGCTAGGCAGATGATACTAGTGATCATGAATAATCATGACGATAACTAGCTCAGCATTTTACTAAATTGGGCGTTCTTGACGCAGCCGTGAGGCACACAGTGGCACGATTTGTTTAGTTTGAAGTTCTTTTTTTTCTTTTTTGTTTTACATACATTGTGTGTACTTGTGACATGTGCCAAATAAATGCATTTTCTTTCTCGCGCAAGTGCTTTTTTAACACTTTCGGTCAGCACCCAGCATATGGGTCGAACAATAATTCGTTTGTGTGCTCAAAACCCGCCTCCAAGTAGTCGCTATACGCTACAAAATAATATGCCTTAATAATTATGAGCAAACAAAGTGCAAAGCGATGGCGAAATAGATCGTAGTGTGAAGCACAGAATTAGCACTGGATGGATGAAATGGCGGCAGGTCACGGGAACAATATGCGACGTCCGCATTCCCCTTAAACTCAAGGGGAAGATTTATAAGACCATGGTTAGACCTGCTGTCGTGTATGGATCAGAATGTTGGGCCACAAAAGGGATAAATGAAAGGCAATTGCATGTGGCTGAGATGAGAATGCTAAGAGGGATGTGTGGTGTGACGCGAAAGGATAAAATAAGGAATGAGTACATAAGAGGAAGTCTGAAAGTGGCGCCGGTGAATGAAAAGTTGATGGGTAATCGATTGTCGTGGTATGGACATGTGATGCGAAGGAATGAAGGAAATGTTGTGAGGAAAATGTTGAGTATGAATGTAGATGGCTATAAAAGGAGAGGAAGGCCTAAGAAACGATGGATGGACTGTGTGAAGGATGATATGGCTAGAAAGGAGGTGACTGCTGAGATGACGAGAAATAGGGAAGTATGGAAGAAGAAGACATGTTGCGCCGACCCCAAATGAATTGGGATAAGGGCAGGAGAATGATGATGAATTATGAGCAAACAAACAAAAAATAATCTTTTGATCTTGTCAGGAAATTAGTTCTTTTAGTCATACAGGACTTGTTTATTTACGATTTGTGCTCAGACGGTCATGATGTCAAGGTGCCTGAACTGTAGTGTGGCCACGAACCGAATGCGAAGGCATATGGTGACAACATTATCACCGTAGCTACAAAATACATTAATTGTATGGTTATCTGTACAAGAGGTATGTACCCCTACCCACATACTAATTATTTCCATATTTTAACTACTACCGAAATACTAGTATTCCTAGTGTGGAGCAACGTTTTAAAAAAAAATAATAATAACTATCCCATATTACTTAAGTACCTCCTGCCCCCCTATTGCGTATCTTTTTAACGTCAGTGGCTATCAGAAATGTCCTATTAACTGTAAATTGGTTATGGTTTGGTACATTTTTTTCTTAAAAACTCACCATTTGACAGTTATTTGATAGACATTATAAGTTAACCACTGTCATTAAAAGATACACAATAGCCCTGCTGGAGGAGCTCGTGGCTTAATAAGAACTGCCACTCGGGTCGATCTTTAGGTAAAGCCGTGCTTGCCTAGGTCGGTCTGTGGATGGGTGACCGCCCGACATACAGAGTTTCCTCCGTGCCTCGGAAAGCACGTTAAGCTGTTGGTCCCGGACTCCCGGCTGCCATAATATAGATCTTTGGCAGTCGTTACAGGTAGTCAGTGACCTGAAATTCTGACATCCAGTCTTACCAAAGGGTATCGTATTACCTAGTATTAACTGGGTTGTGGAGGTCAGATAGGCAGTCGCTCCATGTAAAATACTGGTATTCAGCTGCATCCGGTTAGACTGGAAGCCGACCCCAATATAGTTGGGAAAAGGCTAGGCAGATGATTAGCTATGCATAGGTTTTAATGAGAAATAGAGAACCGAATAACTCTGTTCCGATCATATACCTCAATGGTTCCGATTACGTTTAGAGTGTAGCATCTCTAGCGATGGTTAGGTTGCTAGGTGACTGACGACAAATAACAAGGTTGTCAAATTAAATAATTTATTACGTGAAACGTTTTTCTGTTTTGTCTCTATGCTTTCTCCTTCTAAAATATTATAAATAATACATTACATTGGTGACCCCGAGAGAGCACGATGAGCCATACAAGAGGCAACGAGAAGAAAGGCGCAAGTCATGATGATGAATCCGGCGTCGACATGTATCGCTTCGGTGTAAAGGTACCTCGTCCTCCATTTTACCCGGAAAAACCGGCGGTTGGCGCAGCTGGAGAGCCAGTTTGCTTTGGATGGAAAATGGTTGGTTAATGGTTCCATAATAACTTCTGATTGCTTTATTCCGTTCTTTCAAAATGTACAAGTTTCATTACTGGCCGCGCAACTTCAAAACGACGCCAAATTTACGCAAACCCCTTTAGGTAAATAACAGATCCAAAATAAAGTAAAAATATAGAAAAAAATCCTAGGTTTATATTTTAGAAGCTGTAAGACTAAAACCCCATGGACGCGCCATTGAAACGGTGAAAACCACTAGCTATAGCTTATTTAAAACCTGTATAACCGCGTTACAGTTCTATTAATATTTCAATATGTATATTCATCTTTTGTCCGTCCAAACCACTATTTAGGTAAATAAAAAGATAATCATCATTATTTTCAGGATTCAGAAAATCCAATTTTGAATCATTGCTAGTAAATACACAATTTGTTCTTCTGGGTATACAAAAACAAACAAAACAGACAAAACAGGATAATATGGATTTTAATTTCTATTTATATAGAAATTAAAATCCATAATAACCTGTTTTCTCAGTCCATCAGGTCAGGTCACACGTCGTTTTTCACTGTCATTACACTCCAAAAACAAGCACCGATGTGCTGTATCAGCTGCTCTTCTTAATAATGTAGGCAACACAATTTGTTCAGCAGATGTTACCTGTAATGGAGGTCTGGTGGTTGAAGGCCCAACGTCTTCAATTTCAGGTGTGTCGAAATAACCTCTGCAACTTGCTCCATCTGTTGCGAAGATATAGGCTGTGCACTACCT
Source organism: Diarsia dahlii (assembly GCA_949775195.1). Lineage (NCBI taxonomy): Eukaryota > Metazoa > Arthropoda > Insecta > Lepidoptera > Noctuidae > Diarsia > Diarsia dahlii. Next base: position 7,917,376 of record OX459217.1, on the reverse strand, counting down.
CCTACACTAGATATAGGCTGTGCACTACCTCCTACACTAGATATAGGCTGTGCACTACCTCCTACACTAGATGTGGAATGTGCAACAGGGGCAGAACTTCTGTGAGAGCGTAGAATGGAACGTTATGCTGTCAATTGGAGCTGGCTGTCAATGCTGTCATAACAATCTAAGTGTCATTCCATTGTTTGTTTTCAACGGCTAACGTGGGATATCTATTATTTTCTATGCGATTTTGTGGTTTCTTGACGACTTGGCTTTACCTTTGGACTGACTATTCTACATACCGACTTAGACAACAGCTTTTACCTTTGGATTCCGATTTGCAAGTGGTTTGGACTTAGTTACCCGTTAAAATGCGTTGTGTGAATTGTCAATTGCGCATTGTCCGATTACGGAGACATCGTTTGTCCGACGAAAGTGCTGAGGTAGTCGCGAGAGTTCAGAAATGGGTTTATCCGCGTGATGTAAGTATTGTAAACCTATAAATGAATTGGTACTTGAGCTCATTTACTTCAGTAGCATCCCGTGGCGTGGTTTTGGTCAGTGGGTCGTCTTAGGGGTTGCTTCCGTTTGATTGCAAGACTCGCACTCTATTACATTACATGGAACTTAAAAGTATAACTGACACCCACAGGATGGTATGAAGTGGTCACATTCTTGATTTTGAACCACTGACATGATTATAACATTAACTTGATCACTTGATGTAGGTGTATTTGATACTTCTAAAACCATGGTCACAATTATTTTTAGATGACTGAAGACGAATTTATATGTCATTCCTGTTGGGAGTTGATAAAAAATCATAACTCAAATGAAGATCCTGAACATAACACTCGACAGCAACTTGGCCATCGCAATGTGTGTACTGGGTGTGGAAGATCTATTTTGAGAATCAAGAGCAGATTGGTCCTCAGGCCAGAGATGTCTGAAAGAGAAGTCCAAATAGGAAATGTTGTGTCTGAATGGATAAGACCCCGCCAGGTTTGTAATAAAAAAAAAAACTATGACTAAGTAATAATGACATGCATACTCAATAGATCTGTAGTTTTATTATTTTTGTGTTTGTTTTTTAAAACGTTTCACTTTCATTGTTTCAGTTAACCAACACTGATGAAATATGTGTGCCTTGCTATTTACGTGCACAGAGAAGAAGTTCTGCCCCTGTTGCACCTTCCACATCTAGTGTAGGAGGTAGTGCACAGCTTATATCTAGTGTAGGACGTAGTGCACAGCCTATATCTTGTGTAGGAGGTAGTGCACAGCCTATATCTTCGCAACAGATGGAGCAAGTTGTAGAGGTTATTCCGTCGACATCTGGACATCCATTGGATGAAACATTTGCTGAACAAATATTGTCGCCAACACAAGCACCTGACACACCTGAAATTGAAGACGTTGGGCCTTCAACCACCAGACCTCCATTACAGGTAACATCTGCTGAACAATTTGTGTTGCCTACATTAAGAAGAGCAGCTGATACAGCACATCGTTGCTTGTTTTTGGAGTGTAATGACAGTGAAAAACGACGTGTGCCTGATGGACTGAGAAAACAGGCTATTAAGGATTTTAATTTCTATGTATCCAGAAGAAGAAATTGTGTATTTACTAGCAGATGATTCAAAATTGAATTTTCTGAATCCTGAAAATATTGATGACCATCTTTTTATTTAAATAGTGGTTTGGACGGACAAAAGATGAATATAATGAAATATTATTAGAACTGTACCGCGGTTAAACAGGTTATATATAAGCTATAGCTAGTGGTTTTCACCGTTTCAATGGCGCGGCCATGGGTGTTTTAGTTGTACAGCTCCTAAAATGTAAACCTAGGATATTTTTGTGTATTTTTACAATGTTTGACAAATTCAAATCTAGGTTTTACGATGCTTTTTCAGCGACATTTCGGCGTTAACGTGGTTTTCACCGTTTCAATGGCACGGCCATGGGGTTTTGAGTCTTACAGCTTCTAAAATATAAACCTAGGATTTTTTTCTACATTTTTACATTTTTTTTACATTAATAAAAAAAAATAGGTAATAAAAATCTTTATTCAAAAACCTAAAAATCTAAAATACAATATGAATCTTAAAACTAAAAATATAGGTAGGTATAATAATGTAAGATGCCTGTACTAGGATAATGAAATCCTGTATCACAGGCTGTAGGAGCTTAAACAGTATAATATTATATTTAGGACAGAAGTTGTTTGTTCAATACATTTAACATTACATAACGACAAAACATTTTAATAAAACTTAAACTCTAATAACTTAGAACTAAACACATAATTATTACAGAAAAATATTCGCGTCAGCAGAATTTATAAACTAGGTTGCAAAATGAATTCGACACGCTCTTGTTTATTTTCTTGTTTTTTTTTTTTTTACATTATATTGGATCTGTTATCAGGTCTCTGCAACGCTTAGTTTTAAAGATCTCCGTGGCCGCGCGGTTCTCCGCGTTTCGATGGCGTGGCCACTTAAAACCCTTCAAACTTTTTAACCATAACTTTGACAAATTTATGGTTTTGGGAATCAACTTTTACAAAGTTTTAGGTACATAATCTTGGCATAGTTTTTTTTAAAAAAAAAAACGTCATGGCCGCGCGGTCGAAACGCACACTCGGCATTTGGTACTTAAAACACATAGACAGGTTGAATTTATAATTTATATTTTTCATATGCAAATGTAGGTAGGATATCCTACATACCTGAAAATATACCTAAATAAATAATTTATATTTTTCATATGCAAATGTAGGTAGGATATCCTACATACCTGAAAATATACCTAAATAAAAAATCATACACCATTTTAGTGTTTTATTGCCCATCTATCCAATTGTATTGTTTTTTGCAATGTCGCTTTAAGAAAGTTTTAATATTCAGAAATATCTGTAGGGCGAGTTGGAGCTCTTATTCGCTATTGTGGCCACGCTTGTCGTTTGTAAGGTCTACCCCACCGTCATCATTTAAAAAAAAAAACATTTTTTAATAATTTTGATAAGGATATTCTTATTAGTTTTATTTAAGACACTACATAGGTATTACACCAATGCAACTAGTTATAGTTACACTATCGCGACCAAAATTAATCTTTTTATCCCCCCTTTCAAACTAACAACAGAGTCTAAGAGTCTAGACTCTCTGTGTACCAAATTATTTAAATCGGTTCAGTAGTTTTGGCGTGAAAGCGCGACAGACAGAGTTATTTTCGCATTTATTTACATTTGTAAGGATATAAAAAAAAAAACTTTTGTTAACAAAAAATTACATTATGAGCAAACATACCAACACGAACTGTAAAGAGCCAACCCTAGTGGGGCAAAATCCACTTTTAAACTAGTGGGTAGCCCCCACTAAAATGGAATTTAGTGGCTAATTCCAGTTTGTCCCACCAATGGGGCGACTTGGTGGGGCAAAGTGGCATAATTCATTATCTTTACTCCTTATAACATACTAGCGGACGTCCCGCGGTTTCATCCGCGTAGATCCCGTCCCCGTGGGAATACAGGGATATAAAGTAGGCTATGACACTAGCAATAATGTGGCTTTCTATTGGTGAAAGAATTTTTAAAATCGGTTCTGTACATCCCGAGATTACCCCTTACAATTTAACAAATATACAAACACACAAACATTACTTCTTTATAATATTAGTATAGACTACGCTCAACCTTTTTTTCCCCCCGGGAAATCATTAAAATGACGGAAAGGGGTGTCACTGTACAGAGTTAAACCCACACCCATTCCTTCTTAGCCCTTTGTGTTCCAGGACCGTGGTATCTCTTTCGAACAATCGCAGCCAAATACTGGATCCTTTAGTTTAATTATTAAACGTTTACAAATTACACTATTTTTGTTAACAGAGTGAAGACTCCTGTCATGAGACCGCTCCCTCCTCCCATGAAATCAACATATTCTGTCCAAGATGCAACACTGAAGTTCCACACACTGCTGAAGGGATACAAGAGGTAATCTACATCCATACTATACTTTATCATCTGCCTAGGTCTTTCCCACTACGTTGGGGTCTGTATCCAGTGTAACCGGATGCAGCTGAATACTAGCTGGGCTCCCCAACCCAGAGGGAAGCAAGCATATTCAGCATTAGAAACTTGAAAGTTTTTTTTTGGAGGGTGGTATATCCTCAAATGACTCCTCCCGCTCTGGGCAGAGGGGTAGGGAGTGTCAGACTTCTACTGACTAAACACCACCCATGTTCCTTACTAGCCCTTTGTGTCGACGCCGGGGTATCTAAAATTTGATAGCTGAGTATGTAAGGTGTAATGAGAGAACGCAACTATACTATGAAAGGTTTCAGATAGAAGCACTTCGAACAGGGGCTCACTTACAGTTTTTAAAAGTGCCTAAAACTTTTCATCATAATCATCAGCCTGATGGTTTCCACTGCAGGGACTCAGGCCTCCTCTCTAGGAGAGGGATGGGATATAATCTACCACGCGGTCCCAGTACGAGTTGGTAGATGTCTCATGTCTTCGAATTTTTTGGTTCTTAGTCATGCCGGTTTCCACAAGATGTTTTTCTTCACCGTTTTGAGAGCAAAGGTAATGAAATAAATTACACAAAATAATGCTCCTGACTGGGCTCGAATCCATGATTTACTGTTCGTAACTCGGAGCCGCCACTGCTTTAAAAACATAAGTATAAATTACAAATACATTAATCATTTTCACAGGATAAAATAAAAATCCTCGTCACAAGAGTCTTCCATTACTTTGAGCAAGAGTACGAAAAGTTAAAGACTACCTACGCAGACCTAGACCTGACTCCTTTCTCCATGTTCCACCAACGTACTGCGATGGCTACAGGAGTGAGCGAGAAGACGCTAATGCAGATACTGAAGGAGGAAGAGAGAAGGAATGAGGAGAGGCAACGGGAACCGCCTCAGGAAGGACCAGCTCGCAAGCGACGCAGACAGGATGGGTACGTGTTTGTTCTCCATGTATCAAATAAAGTCGCTCTAGCTGTTTGTACGCTTAGATTTTTCAAACTTCCCAAAGGATTTTAATGCCTGACCTCTCAATCTCTGAGTCTGTTTCGGCCTTTCGGGTGTTTCTTCTCAGAGTAGTCAGGTACGAAAAACCAGCCGGAAAGTTAGTTGTAACAGTGTTTGTAAATACATATTAAAAAAACCAGCCGGAAAGTTAGTTGTAACAGTGTTTGTAAATACATATTAAAAAAACCAGCCGGAAAGTTAGTTGTAACAGTGTTTGTAAATACATATTAAAAAAACCAGCCGGAAAGTTAGTTGTAACAGTGTTTGTAAATACATATTAAAAAAACCAGCCGGAAAGTTAGTTGTAACAGTGTTTGTAAATACATATTAAAAAAACCAGCCGGAAAGTTAGTTGTAACAGTGTTTGTAAATACATATTAAAAAAACCAGCCGGAAAGTTAGTTGTAACAGTGTTTGTAAATACATATTAAAAAAACCAGCCGAAAAGTTAGTTGTAACAGTGTTTGTAAATACATATTAAAAAAACCAGCCGGAAAGTTAGTTGTAACAGTGTTTGTAAATACATATTAAAAAAACCAGCCGGAAAGTTAGTTGTAACAGTGTTTGTAAATACATATTAAAAAAACCAGCCGGAAAGTTAGTTGTAACAGTGTTTGTAAATACATATTAAAAAAACCAGCCGGAAAGTTAGTTGTAACAGTGTTTGTAAATACATATTAAAAAAACCAGCCGGAAAGTTAGTTGTAACAGTGTTTGTAAATACATATTAAAAAAACCAGCCGGAAAGTTAGTTGTAAAAGTGTTTGTAAATACATATTAATAAAACCAGCCGGAAAGTTAGTTGTAACAGTGTTTGTAAATACATATTACAATAAACCAGCCGGAAAGTTAGTTGTAACAGTGTTTGTAAATACATATAAAAAAAAAATGCTAAAAACGTTTAACAAGATAAAAATGAATTCAATAAATGTAACAAAAATTGTATTTTATTTCAGTTCAAGCAAGGAAGTAACTTCGGACCATAATATCGACGATATGGAGCAACCAAGCAATTCAGACGAGTGAGTATATTTATCTATCTTTCTTACTGTCTTCTTCTATATACACTTGGGAGCAAATAAATTGAGCCACTACCTTTTTTCACGTAAAATGGTAAATATTTTTGGTAATATGGAACGTATCAATTCGAACTATATATCGCCTAAAAGTTTAGTTAATAACCTTTACAATGAGGGTAAATTATTGAATAATAACCTTATTGAATGATAAATTATTGGCTCTGCAAGAAAAATGGTAATTTTGATAGAAAATTTAGTAGGGCTAAAACAGTCCATAAAAACAATAAAACAGAAAATTATTGCAAAAAAAAAATTCTTAATAACTGGTATTACCCCCCCGTGCCCTGATACATTCTTGTAGCCTATTAGTCATCGATCTGATCAGCGTTACGATGACATATTGTGGTATGTTCTCCCACTCTTCAAGCACAGCGACTTTAAGCTCGGGAATGGATGAAACAGCGGGAACCCTGGCTCGGACTCTCCGTTTTAGCTCGTCCCATAGGTGTTCGATCGGGTTCAAATCGGGACTTCGTGCTGGCCATACCATTTGTTGAATCCCGATCGCAGACAAGTATTCCGTAACGATCTGCGCGGTATGAGGTCTCGCATTGTCATGCATAAACAAGAAATTGCAATAAAGCGGTCGTCACGTTCTGTTGTTGCCCGTGGTCGGCCAGTTCCAGGTCGCCGAACAAAAGCACCAGTCTCCAGATACCTGCGGTATACCCGCTGTACCTTTGAACGACTCAAATGAAGTCTGCGTGCCACTTCACGTTGTCCGTGTCCAACCTCAAGTAAAGCTACAACTTGGGCAGCTTCCGTCGGTGTAGTATCCATTTTATCAGGTTATTTTGATTACACAGACACAGATAAAGACAACAATAACAAGTAATATGGGTATGATTAACAAAAACCTCAAATTTAATCTTTTCTTAACAGAGTACAATAAAAATGTCATAAGCAAATTAAATGCGATAATTTTATTCTACCCTTTAAACTTTAATAAAAATGAAATTTTGACAACTAACTACCCTCATTGTAAAGGTTATTAAATACCCTTTTAGGCGATATATGTTTCGAATCGATGCGTTCCATAATACCAAAAATAATTACCATAATGCGTGAAAAAGGAAGTGGCTCGATTTATTTGCTCCCAAGTGTATATAAAATTCTCGTGTCTCAGTGTTAGTTGCCATACTCCTCGGAAACGGCTTGACTGATTTTTATATAATTTTGTGTGTATTTTCAGTAGGTATAAGAATAGGTCGTAAAGTAATTTTCACCCTCCTCTAACCCCACCCGAAGGTAGGCTAGGTAGAAAAAGGTGCAATGCAATGCATGCAGGGCACAGCTAATTTATGTAATTTACAAATGACATTTAGTTTCTATCATGAGTGTACCTACATATTTTAAAAATGACGTTTTGCTAAATAGATATTCTGCTATACAGACCATCTGATAGTTGGACGTTTTGCTACATGGACATTTTGCTAAGTAGACTTACTGCTCATTAGACATTTTGCGCTGTTGGACATTTTGCTACTTAGACCTTCTGATCAGGAGGGGTTTAATTTGTATAACTTAGTAACGATTCACACTCGAGGCTAAATAAAAACAGGCGCTTGGGTAGATCTCCAGGTTGCCGCTTGCCTAGGTTCGTCTGTAGAAGGCACTCATATCAAGTTTCCTCCGTGCCTCGGAAAGCACGCTAAGCCTTTGGACCCGCCTGTCATTAGTAGACCTTTGGCAGTCGTTACAGGTTGTCAGTGGCACACAAGTCCAACAACCAGTCATACTAATGCCTATTATGTTATCCAGTACTAACTGGGTCGTTAAGGTCAGATGGGCAGTCACTCCATGTAAAATTTGCATTTTGCTGAACTAGGCCTTGTTGGCGCAGCCGTGAGGCACACAGAGGGACGATTTGTTTAGTTTTTAAGTTCTTTTTAACCGACTTCCCAAAAAGGAGGAGGTTCTCAATTCGATTGGTGTTTTTTTTTTTTTTTTTTTTTTTTTCTAGGTAGGTATGTACACCGATTACGCTGCGATTTATGATCCGATTTACGTGATTCTTTTTTAGTTTGATGCGAAATAGCTGCCGTTTAGTCCCATAAAAATTTTGCATGGTTTGGCCCAGTACTTTTCATTTTATGATCATTTTTTTATAATTTATGAACATTTTTCGTTCGTTTTTTTTGTGTGTTCGCGAATAACTTCGTCGTTTCTGAACCAATTTTGATGATTCTTTTTTTTATATTATTTTTGTTTTACATTGTGTGTATTTGTGGCATGTGCCAAATAAATGCATTTTCTTTCTTTCTAATGGTATTCAGCTGCATCTGGTTGTGATAATAATGTTATAACAGAGTTAATAGAAGTAGAGTAAGTAGAATAGCAAACATGGACATAAATTACCGAAATAACAAGATCCAGGAAGTAGACGTTACCAGATTTCTGGGTATAAATATAGATAATAATTTGAATTTTAAAGAACATATACATACATTGTGCACTAGATTGAATACCTTTTCTGCATTGTTTAAACTTAAACAAACTGCTAGTATTTCTGCAGTCCTTACAGCGTATAACGGCTATGTTGCACCTATTCTAAAGTATTGTGTTATTTTTTGGGGTAATTCTACTAATAAAGAAGCGGTATTTAGAGCCCAGAAGAGATGTATACGAGCCATAACTGGTATAAAATTGACTGACAGTTGCAGACCATTTTTCTTAAAATTAAATATTCTTACGCTACCATGTTTATATATATTAGAAGTTATAATGTTCGTTATGAAAAATAAAAACCTCTTTAATAGGGTTCATAGCAGCAGATACAAATTCAATATATGTTTACCAATGAATAAAACAGCATTGTTAAATAAAAGTATACTGTGTATGGCTCCACGCATATACAACCATTTACCAAACTCATTCTTGGAGATAAATGATGTTCATATATTTAAAAACAATATCAAAACACTGTTACTAAAAAAAGCGTACTATTCTGTCATTGAATATTTACAGGATAAAATTGTGTAATACTTGTGTAAATAAATGTGTAAATTTGCATGCCTTATAGGTAGGATATGGCTAATGGCCACTATTGTTTGTTTACGACCTTTTATATTTGTACCCATATTCGCAAATTAATAAATGATTGATTGATTGATTGATTGATTGATTGATTGATTGATTAATTTTTTTATATTTTCAGAGTAGACACGTTGTTCGTGAAGACGGAACCTCCCGAATTCAACTAGTAAGTTATTAATTACAATTTTTAAAATACTGAGCCACTGGGGTATTCCATCAGGGGCCCAATTCTGTAACTTAGAGATAAGCAACATGCCATTGTCACTCTATCGACACACTACAGACATTATTATGCAATAGGGAAAAGAGGTGTCATTGTTCGATGGCTTCACAATGGCAGTTCGATAGCCAAACACGATAGACACAACTGTCAGATTTCACTTGAAATATATTTACAGACTACCAATAAAGTCCTACTATGGCGTTTCAATGTCACTACAGTGGCAAGTCAATGACCATAAATATTTGTAGAATACCAAATGTCAATGAGTTATCTATTGAGACACAACCGACACACTATCGACGCACTATTGATAAGTTAGCTATTTTACAGAATTGGGCCCCAGGAATTTGTCAGTCAGCAAGCTGTTATTTAGATATTACAAAATTTTATTTTAATTGTTCTAATAATTTTTATTTTTATTCCAGTGAGGAACCTGAAATTATGTTACCGCTAGAAGTCAAGTTAGAACCCGGTGTTGGTGAAATTGATACGTAAGTCAATACTTAGTTGCTTATTCTAGTCATTGGGAGTTATTTACTGATTAATTTTAAGCCACCCCTCCCCTTTATACATAAACCACTTTTTTTTGGGGCCAACAATCACATTTTACGGTAAAACTCAGTGTAGCACTCTTAAAACATTGTGCTAGTGGATGCTTTGTATAGTAAACGAATCATGGAGGTAATTGAAGTAAAGTCATAACCTGAGAAGCTGGTATTTACACAAACAGCTGTGAAAAATTTGGAACTTTGACCCCTAATATCTCCGTAACTATAACTTTTTTTTTTCAGGGCGCAACTTCAAATGGACCCAATTGCTGTAGAGGTGAAGACTGAACTACGAGATGATGAACTGGCTACGTAAGTCATCACTTTTCACTATTATAGAAGTTTTTTATTTGGGGGAGGGGGTGGGAAATCATCAAATGACTCCTCCCGCTCTGGGCAGAGCTGTCAGACTTCTACTGACTAAAAACCACCCATGTTCCTTCTTAGCCCTTTGTGTCGAGGCCGCGGTATCTCTTTCGAACAACCTGCAGCCCCGACGCACATAACACACATCAAATCAACTTTTTGTAAACTTTTTCATATTATTTCTATTTTATTTCTGTACATAAAAAGCGATTATACAAAAAATCTAAATCTCTTGAGTAATAGACTACTGGCCCGTGTTGAAAAAATTATGGGTCATGTGAACCACCAGGTGACCTATCTAGAACGATATAGGAGCATAAAATAATAAGATTCAGCACTATGCCGTCACTTGTAAGCTGTCCAACCGAGTGCAGGTGAGAATTCAAAAGTACAGGTAGACTGGGTACATTTTGGTCATATATTTTTGTACGGCATTCTTACCATCGATAGATCCATGAAAAATAATAAGAAAACGCGTAGTGCCGTAAAAAAATGTTAGGCCACAAAGTCGGAATTTTCATTTTATTTTCCGACAATTTCCAGGGTAAATTTGGTCATTTGATTTTGTACGGCATCAGTTTCATACTATTTCAATACTGCTTCTAATCCATTATTCCGCAACGCCGTACAAAAATCATGCGACAAGGGGAAATAATCGAGGGTTGCAACCCCCTCTCTTTCCGCTGGTCCAGGGGGTGATTTGAAAAAGTACGGCTTCGGTTCCAAAACATTATCTAGCACTCAAAAGTACTATTAAAAATAATGCCGTCAAAAAATTATTGTTCATTTTAAATGTATATCAATAATTATCTTAATTTCATCGTATCCTTGATTTTTAAAGCTGTAAAGTCATTTGATCCTGTACGGGAACTTTTTTTTAACATGATATTGTAAAATACAATTGTTATATAGTATTGCCGTTCAAAAGAAACTGTTAAAAAAAAAGTTATAGAGAAATACAAAAACTGAAATTTTGCAAATTATTGCAAAAGTTTTAATATCATAGATTAATGAAATATAGCAGTTTTCTAAATTTTATCCCTTGTTTTAAATAGTATTAACATAAATAAATGAGGAAAAAATGATGCCGTACATTTTAATGCAGACCATTATCTTTTAGGCTGATGAAAATGACGCTACCATTTTAAGGTTGCACAAGCCAGTCATTTTTCCATACAAACGTAGTATATTATCAATCTGATACAGTACGGCATTAACATACTTTTGAAGAGAACAATTGATAATATGATAAAATCACTATGACGTCTAACTGAACTGAAACGGTGTGTATATTATATCCAAGAATTGAAACTGCCAATCCCAGTATCAACAGTTTTGTATACTTTTTGGTTTAATATATACTTCAAACATTATTGATACTTAAATATATAATTGTTTTTTTTTTTGTTTTTTTTTTGTATGATATTTTTAGTCGGCAATACGTTAAGATAAAACGTACATTTTGTGATGACAGTGGATAACTTAAAGTGTCTATCAAATAACTGTCAAATGGTGAGTTTTTAAGAAAAGAATGTACCAAACCATAACCAATTTGTTATGTTTGGTTGCTTATAAAGAAAAAAGAATGCTAATACCGGACTCCCAGGTGTCGCCACGATTGCACCTTTACTAGACGGTGCGCCGACTTGTAGGAAATTCAATTTTACAGCTCCCACAAAAGATTTACTTTCAAAACAATTACTGATCTACCTAGGGATTGAAATGAGCTACACGACTAAGAGAAGTCTTAAAATAATTAACAAGGAACAGTTGACGTCAACTGTTCCTTGTTAATTATTTTAAGACTTTCAGACTTATAGTTGCATCAACCGAAAATGTGCGAGTACTTCTCAAAAATATGTTGTATTTTGGAATTATCAGTGACAACATGTCTATCAGTGATAAAACATCCTTCGTTCAATTTCACAATAGAAAGTCGAAATCTGACCTTGTGATTACATACTCCGATCAAAAAATTAACGAAGCCAACGACGTAACGTTTCTTGGTATTACAGTGGACAGTGGTTGCACATGGAAACCTCACTGCGCAAAGGTCACAAACAAAATTAACCGATTCGCCTATGCTTTATGGAGACTTTGTAAGATAGCTAACCTCAAAACAGCCCTCTTAGCTTATCATGGTTACGTGGCTTCTAACATAAGATATGGCATTGTACTATGGGGGAATTCTACAGAAATAAATAGGGTATTTATAGCCCAAAAACAATGCATCCGTGCTCTTTGTGATGTGCCACCTTTGACTTCATGTAAACCTTTGTTTAAAGAACTAAATATATTAACAGTTCCTGGAATGTACATTTTTGAATGTTGTAAATTTGTTAAAACACACCCCGAACTATTTCAGCGTCTTGGGGATACTGTAACTTTTAAAACGAGATATCCTGACAGACTCATTATTCCTCCAATGAAAAGCCACTTATTTCACAGGAGTTGCTTTCCAATGGTTGTAAGATTATTTAATAAACTACCAAAATCATATAGGGAACTGCCAACAAATCGCTTTAAAACGGCATTATTCAGATGGCTTATCGATAAGACATTTTATTCTGTGAATGAGTACCTTAACCTAAAAGATTTACGTTGACATTTTCCTATTCTAATTGATGCAAACTTATTGACATTTTACTATTGACATATCACTATTGACATCCTTAATTTTACAACATACCAATTATTACCAATTAATAAATTCACTTTTAATGTATTTTGCATGCTAGTTTTAGCGAATTGTGTGAGCTACTCTTACAAAACCTGACCATCAAGACTGTACTACAATTCTAGCGAATAAAAGTTCATTTCATTTCATTTCATTTCATTATATTTTGGTATAAATCGATAGTATACAAACCCATATTTAACATAGTTTCTAACTAGGAACCTAGAATCACGAAAAGAGTATGAAAATTAGTACAAATAAACTATCTAAATGCCGTATAAAAAAATATCGTGATGAATTTCACCTTACATTTCGATATATGGATTTTTTCTTTTTAATTTTTTCATTTTCCCCTTTGGACCAACGAAAATGTACGGCATATGAAAAAATATTATCTATGCATAAAATACTTTCAAAATAAATTAATTTTATGTTGTGTCAAATCACCCCCTGGACCAGCGGAAAGAGAGGGGGTTACAACCCTCGATTATTTCCCCTTGTCGCATGATTTTTGTACGGCGTTGCTGAATAATGGATTAGAAGCAGTATTGCAATAGTATGAAACTGATGCCGTACAAAATCAAATGACCAAATTTACCCTGGAAATTGTCGGAAATTAAAATAAAAATTCCGACTTTGTGGCCCAACATTTTTTTACGGCACTACGCGTTTTCTTATTATTTTTCATGGATCTATCGATGGTAAGAATGCCGTACAAAAATATATGACCAAAATGTACCCAGTCTACCTGTACTTTTGAATTCTCACCTGCACTCGGTTGGACAGCTTACAAGTGACGGCATAGTGCTGAATCTTATTATTTTATGCTCCTCTAACGTTCTAGATAGGTCACCTGGTGGTTCACATGACCCATATTTTTTTCAACACGGGCCAGTAGTCTATAACAGTTCTCTTGAGTGACTATTTGATGAAAACGGCATTCTTGAGACCTTTATGAACTGAGACGGTTGTATTGCTGATTTTAATCATTTTTACTCAGTAAATAGACATTTGTTATAAGAAAATTGGTTTGTTTTTGTTAGGAAACATCCCTATTGGTGTCTCCCATCCATCCATCCCCATCTAGTTTTTAAAACATAATTGCATTTTTGATGTCCAAAAGTTTTTACCAATTTACTGCACAGAATCTTAGTACTTATTCTATAATAAAAGTAGCCTTAGTTACTTCTTATAGCATCAGTTAACTGGCAGTAAAAGTCCCGTCAAAATAAGTTCAGTCGTTTTGGAGATAAGCTGGAACAAACATACAAAAATGTAATAAAACTTTTTCGTTATACGTACGTTAAAAATACGTTAGCAATTTTCATTTGCATTCAGTATAAAGCTGTTATTTTGATTTATAATATTACAAACTTTTTTTTTTTTACCCACGACGGAACAGAGACGGTATATGCGTTTGGGGTGAGAGGTTGTTTGTTTGTTTGTGCAAATACATGTTGCCATTTTTCTCCAAAACTACTAGTCCGATTTTGATGCAGTTTTCAGTTATAGGTTCGGGTTTGATTGGTGCATGTTCTTAGATATGTGTTACGGTGACAACTCACCAGGGGGAGCTGCAGCAAACATTTTTTGTGCAAATCAAAGTTGCAATTTTTCTCCAAAACTCCGATTTTGATTCAGTTTTCAGTTGTGGGTTCGGGTTTGATTGGTGCATGTCCTTAGATAAAAAAATTAAAATAAAAGTAAAAAGTTTAAAATAAAAAGCAAAATTAAAAATTTTGAAAAAACCCACGACTGTTAAAAATTAATTGAAAAAAGGATAAAATAACATGAAACACCCACCCTATAAAAACCCAAGAATGTCCGTCGGGAGCTGAACATTGCAAAACTAGTTCATTTAATGGCAGCCCCCGACAGATTTTAATTTTGCTTTTATATTTTAAAGTGTTTGTGCTCTAATAATATTTATTTTTATTCCAGTGAGGAACCTGAAATCATGTTACCGCTAGAAGTCAAGTTACAGCCCGGTGTTGGTGAATTTGATACGTAAGTCTAAACTTAGTTCCTTAATCCAGTTGTTGGGGGTTAGTATAGAATAACGGGCTGGTGGCAACAGTAGTTTATTTAAAATAAATATTTTATTTTTAGGGCGCAATTTCAAATGGACCCAATTGCAGTAGAGGTGAAGAATGAACTACGAGATGATGAACTGGCTATGTAAGTCATCACTTTTCACTTTTGTAGAAGTCTTCCATTGTCTTATGATATGATGGTAATGGAGACCCGATGCTTCATAATAGTCCAAGATCCCAGGGCCGCCAGACGTCACGTATTTTTTAATACAGTTGCTCTAAAAGTGGCGTATTGCAGGGACGTATAGCGTTCGGGATGTGGGCTATTACATACTCGTGCTTTTTCTTTACCATTTCCGAACTCGTGCGTTCTCTTTCCCAACTGTCAAAATAATGTCCATTAAAAAAGACCAACCACGAAGTTTTTACAAAAAAAAAAATCATAGAAGTTTTTATGATTCATGCAAATAATAATAATAATAAAACATTTATTTCTCTTCCACAAAGGTGCCTTAAAAATATGTTTAAGCTACGTCAGATAAAACGGGAGACTGGTATCTGCACTATGAAAACCCTGTCACACAGATTACCAGGCCCCCCCCAAAAACAGTTAAAAGTATTAAATATTAAATGGTAACAACTTATTGTAACCTATGGTAGAAGAAACAGTAAACAAACAAAGGGGAAAACAAAATTTACAAACTTAAATTATTATTGAAAGTGTACTAGTTGAGTGTAGTATGGTGTGATGTGGTGTGGTGTGATGTGATGTGGTGTGATGTGATGTAGTGTGGTGTGTTGTGGTGTGGTGTGAAATTAAATGATATGTATGATGTGATGTGATGTGGTGTGGTGTGTGGTGTGGTGTACTGAGGTGTGGGCTAAAACACATTTAACTTAAAACAAGTAAGAGGCTTTCAGTGCTATCGTAATCAAGGTCCAATAAATATGAGGTGAGTACTTGCTTACATTTCGCTTTGGTAAGAGGGTAGATTTTTAGTGTAGAGTTTAGTTTATTATATAAATAACTAACAAAAATTTCGACGCGAGAGACTACTTTTACACATTTGAGTAGTACATACATTTGTCTTAATGCGTTTATGAGCGTGCAAGGATGAGTTCAACGAAGAATGTTTACGCAAGATAGTTTGGACGATAAACAATTGTCGAACAGTAAGAACCTTGCACTTATCGTAAAGTTCAGTGGTGGGGTGAAAAAACGGTAAAGCATGGGCTACCTTAAGCACTGCTCTTTGTGCCCGCTCGATTTGAATCATGAAAGATTTAGGGGCACCACCGCATACAGAAATACAATAACTAAGTACGGATTGACATAGTGCAAAGTATACTGATTTAAGAACTTTTGCATCTGAAACACGTCGTAGGCTTTTAAAAATGAAGATGAGCTTCCTAATTCTCTTGGACAACAGATCGATGTGGGAATTAAAGTTGAGGTTTTTATCAATAGTTACCCCGAGGTATCTGAGAGAGTCCACTTTCTCAAGTTTAGGGCATGAGCAGGAAGATGTGTTTGTACATGAGTGGGCCGTAATGTTTAATAAGGCGTCTTGAGTGGAGTGATTGTTTGTTAGTGTAAAAGTTATGCATTTAGTTTTGTCTGTATTTAGTGAGAGTAAGTTGTTGTGAAGCCAGGCAATAACACGTGAGAAACCCATTTGAGCAAAGTGGTATACTTCCTCCCATGTATCTCCAAAGAACAGCAGAGCCGTATCGTCCGCGAACGTAATAATCTTGCCGTTTGTAAGGTTTAACTGGCAGAGGTCATTAATAAAAATTAAAAAGAGGGTAGGCCCAAGAATACTCCCCTGGGGAATACCGATATTTACTTCGGAGTCATCGCTCGACCACTCATCGACCACCACACGTTGAGCTCTCCCACTCAGGTAACTTTCGAACAGTTTAAGCTGTTCGCCGCGAATTCCGAGGTGTTCAAGCTTCCTCAATAAGAGAGGCGCAGAGACCGTGTCAAAAGCCTTAGCCAAATCGAGGAAAATTGTTAGAACCTTTTTCTTCTCGTCTAACCTAGAAACTATGGTATCAGTTAGTTGGTGAATGGCATCGCTTGTCGGTCTATTTTTACGAAAACCATACTGATTGTCCGATAAAAGTTTATTTGTTTCTAAGTAATTGGTTAATTGCTTATTAATAACCTTCTCAAGGATTTTGGATAGTGTAGGTAAAATGGATATTGGACGGTAGTTATTGACACAGTCCCTGCTACCAGACTTATGAATTGGATGAACTAGGGATTTCTTGAGGGCTGAGGGAAATTCTCCAGTGAAAAGGCAGAGGTTGCAAATAAACGTGATAGGATCTGACAATAAATTAACATATCTTTTTATTAATTCACTGGGAACATTGTCACAATTTACGACATAAGTAGTTTTAAGAGATGCTATGATAGTTTTGATCTCATCCACATCAGTGGGCAGAAGGACAAAAGAGAAGGGACACGACGGCAGAGAAGAAGTCTGGTCTAGAGTAGGATCAAACCTTGTGGTAGATCCGGCTAAAGATTTACCGATTCCAACAAAAAAATTATTAATCTTATTCACAGAATGTTTGGGCTGATCTAGATCAATCAGATCCATAGGTGAACTATTTTGTTTAGTGGTGTAGGTGATTGTTTTTATGGTGTTCCACAATTTTTTTGTGTTGCTTTGACATTTTGACAGTTCAGCCTTATCATACTCCTGCTTAACCTTTTTTAGAATGTCGTTACAAAAATTACGATAACGTGTGTAGGTTATTTTTGCAACTTCGTCATTAGGGTGTTTTTTAGACTTAAGATGAAGATTGTCTCGATTTCGCATACATCGTAGTAGACCAGGAGTGATCCAGGGCTTAATTAACCGCTTACGTCTCGGAACAGTGATCTTTTTAGTGAAAGTAGTCATCAAAGTGGTTAGGGTCTTAAGGAAGAAGGAAACAGCTTCATTAGCACTATATAAAGAGTAAACACTGTCAAAGTCTATAGTTTTAATTTTATCATCTAGAGATGGATAATGAATACGTTTTATTGTTTTTGAAAAATGGTGTGAGGAGCTCATGTGGGAAAGGCTTATAATGACACTGTAGTGGTCGGTTAGGGTCACAGATGACAGAAACAACAGGAGATATGCCCTTTAGCCGAAAATGTATGGGGACCTGTGTCGTCAGTTCACACACGCAGAGCAGTAAAAACAATAGATATACGCATTCGCAAACACATCCGCATTTCTTAAAACATTACGTACTACACAATCAATTATAAACCTTATCCCTTCAGTCACAGCGTGTATTTACCATGCACCACACAATTTACATAATACATTTTGTTTTACTTCGACGCTAGTGATTGACTAAATCGAAAAGTTATCGATTCTTCTATTCATTATTATATTGTAATAAAGTTCTTTTGGGGTCCTGAAAATAATATATTATAAATAAAAAACAATATGTCCAGAAATCATTCAAAAAAAAAAAAGTCATTTATTCAAAACAGGTTGATTAAAAAAATATATATATTGATTTGTGTCTGTAGTAAATCGTAATAATATTAACTTACACCACAGATGTGTTGCAACAGATTTTGACGTTCGAAAAGTGCTGATTATAAGCAGCACTTTTGTCTGTCTGTTAGTTTAGATGAACCAGACTCAATACAATAAGTAAGTTAATATTACGATTTACTACAGACACAAATCAATAACAAAAAATAAATCCTTCTTTATTCCTTGTCTACATTATAAAGGGAACCTCTGTGCAAAATTTCAGCTTTCTAGGTCCAAGGGTTTGGGCTGGGCGTTGATGAGTCAGTCAGTCAGTCAGGACTTCTCTTTTTATTTAAGTATATAGATAGATAGATAGATAACTCGAGCAACCAATGAATACTATTTATTCAGTCAATATTAAGCAATAAAAAGCACTTTCTATTTTCAGTATTGCTTGCAAAAATAAGAAAGCGTGATAATATAAACGTTGTTATTAGTACCTACCAATATTTATAATTTGTTGTTTAAACTAAAAATAAATTTATATTTTATTAGTAAATACATAGTACAGAATATTGGTTTTTCTTATCTCCATTTACGGCAACGCTCAGTAACGCCATAAAATACGCCCTACACTGCAGTAACAATTGTGTAGAGTAATTAATTGTATAATGCATAATATGTATAATCATTCGTACGTATACGCAGAATCATCGTATAAAATATCGACAACTACAAACATCACAATTAGACATCTCTAGCTCACAAAGACTGACAGCAGCAGCTTTTCGAAAATATTGTGTGAGTGAGAGCATCAGTAAAACACCTATCCATTGCGCTATTAGATCAGCCGATTCACTGGTCGATTTGTACTAAACAAGCAATGGTTTTTGTTCCTAATGAAAACAATTGATTTGGTTTTTCATCATGTTTCTCGTACCACGAAGTAATGTTTTAATGAATTTAATATGAAAAACATTATTTTTGTAGTACTTACGTGTGAAATGAGATACCATCTTTCGTGTAATTCACAATACAGCTATTATTTTTACAAACATTCACTGAACAACGCGGCATTTTGTAAAAAATCACGAGCAGTGAAGACGTCGCAAGTTGACATTCGACTTATTATTGAAAGTGGCATAAGGCCCCGTCGTGGCCACATGAGTTCGCATGTACCACGCCTCCTTGCCATATCTCCTGTTGTTTCTGTCATCTGTGGTTAGGGTTGTATAATGGGCAACAAAACATTTTACCAAAAGTCTTGATTTGACAATTACATGGTCAAGGCATGTTTGAGAATGGGTGGGAATATAGTACGCAGGCAACATACCATGAGAGGCCAATAAATTAAGATAAATTTCAGCTCTTGCATCTGAAGTGGAAGGCGTTTTGTCTATATTAATGTCACCAGTAAGGAAAATGTTGTTGTATGACGACAATGTTAGTAAAATATCGTTTAGTGATTCGAGGAATTTAGATACATTTCTTACTCCTGGGGGAAGATTTATAGTAAACAATAACGCCCTCGTTTTGTGTTCTGTTAGTTTGTGTGTTTGCGAACTGGTAACCATCAATGAGTGGAATAAACGGTGTTAGAAATCCAACATTCCGATAGAATTATCAGATCCCAGTCAACTTGAGATCGATCGATAAGGGTTTGCAATCCTGAAAAATATCGGCTAACACTTCTTATATTTTGTACAATAATATTCAAGGGGGAGTTCTCGCTATAAATTAAACTAGAGCAGTTATCGATATCGCAAGAGCTGGAGTCAGCGACAGTTAACCCATCCAATTCACTATTTATTGATAGTTGAGCAATTTCAAAATAAAGTGTACCCTGCTGTAAAATTCGATTTAATTTTTTAGGTGTTTTTTTTTATTTTATTTGACCATAATATTATAGGTAATATCGTTTATCATGCAGAAAAATAAAAAGAAACGCGGAATTCGAGGCATTTTCCCGATAATATCGAAACAAAACAGACTTTGTGGCGGAATTGGTTCCGTTGTGTGACTAGATTTAAAAGCAAAATTAAAGAAAAGTGTGACATTAATATGGCTTTTTCAAATTTATTTAAACTAATAATACATGTAATTAATTGATAAATCAAAGAAAATAACCTTAGCTTCAAGGATTAACACAAAATGATTGTTTTATATTCGGTTTTGTGACTCTGTCGCTTATTACTTGACTATTTTTTAATTTTACTCCAAAAACATAATATTTTACTTAATATTGTGTAGCTTTTTCGTAAAGTAATATATTAACTGTAAACATATTTGTGGCCGCACATATTTAAAAGGTAAAAAATTATGTAATTTCATAGATTTAACTGCATCAATTTCAAGGGACAGTGACAAAATGGAAGTCTTAAAATCATAAGGCTATACAAGCTTTACGCATTCCGACTTGTTGTGACTTGCCGTTCCGTTAAATGTCACCGTAGAATAAGTCACATAACGGAGGTCACATAATGCTACCTTCTTATAGTTTTAAATTGTTTAAAAATTACCCATCGTACTTAGCACTATTAACTTTTTGTTATCAAATACTATACAAATCTTGCTATGTGTCAACAATAACAATAATTAAAGAAAAGTGATTTATAATAGTAAAACTTGGTCACATACCTGAGCAAAGAAATTGAAACACCGGCACACTTAACAATACGTCCGCGCTGGTCACAATTAGTTTGACAATGAAAGCAAAATGGCGTCTCTCGATGAAGGACGATTTGTTGTGTTGCCGTTTTGTACCGAATACTTTCCACGATTAGAATATTTTTTGCGAAAACGAGCGGTCACAAACGGAATGTTCCGGTTAGCTAAAATTTGCGATTTAAGTTTAAATTTATTAAAAAAAAAAAACTATTTAAATAAAAAGAAAATTGATACTTCTAACTGATAAATTCGACTTTCAAGAATTCAAATTATATTTATAAACCACTCCCAATACACGAAAGGATTGGAAATCAAAGATTTTCTGACCCTAATTGGGAAGGGGACTGGTAAATTTGATGGTCTTCAATATTAAAAAAAAATTATAAGTTTTATATTTAGTAAAGTAACAACAAAACTACAATTTATATATGTTTTTAAAAATATGTTTCTTTCAATTAAATTAATATACTCTGCTAGAAGTAATTCATCACAAAAAAATAAATGAACAAAGTCGAGGGACAAGGCAAAAAACGCGGGTACAATTTTTTTTGAAATTGCTCAGTTGCGAATTATGATCGAATTTTAAGAAAATGTTTATGAGTTACTTTTATAAGTTTCTGGTGTAAATATAAACTTTTTATAGGTACAGCTGCTAAGTGAGTATAAATGCCTTGTGATGCTATGTTAACATAAGCCTTGGGTGTAATATTATGTGTACTAAGTGATAGAGAGTGTAGAGTTTGTTGATATGTTTAGTGTAGTTTGCGTAGGTACATACAAAAATCAATGAAAAATTAACATGAAGATAAGTTGTAAAATTTAAAATAAAAAGGAAACAATGAATTACAAAAGTTAAAACAAAAAATGTCAACGAACACGTTCTGACAAGTTCAGCAATTATAAAAGATAGTCATTGTTGTCTTCTCAGATTAGTGAGATCAGATTCACTATCAACTCTAATTATTTTCATACCTTCCGCTTTACGTAGGAATATCCGTCCGTGTGTTACCCAGCAAAATGTGTATTGGTATTCCTTGGCAAATTGTCTGCACAAATAATAAATTTTCTTTGCGTTTGCTGTAAGAGTTTCCGTAACGTATATCGGAGTCTGTGGCCCTTTCAACTGTAGATGGGAAGTGTTGAGTTTGCTGGCCTTGTTGACCTGGTTGAACCTTTTTACGGCAGCTAACATAGTGTCTTTCGTCAGTTTACTGGTAAACTCAACGATAATAGGTTTATAACCATCCGTTTTGCTATTCACACGGAAAACATCACGGATACCTGTGGTTTCAACGTCTACACTGACGGTTTTCCCCACGTTTTTAATCACGTTGATCAGGTCTTCTGTGGTCTCTTTCGTATCGTTTAGAGGGATATTCCGTATCTCAATAGTTGAACTTATCAATCTTCTCTCAACAGATTCTAGTTTACTTTCTAGTGATTCTATGTATTTTTGATTATCGCGCCGTTCATTTTCTAGTCTTGCCACACTTGCGATTATGTTGTCAAACTTTTCTGAGTTGAACTCAACCGATTTACGCAGGTCCCGATATTCCTCACGGATCTCGTTCACGCTTGTAAGTATTTGGTCGATCTTGTTATTTTGAGAATCCGACCAAGTCTTTAATGTACCCATGATCTCAGTTTTGAAGGACTGCCACTCCGCTTTAAATTCTTGATCGTGCTTTCTCTTAGGTACTCGTGTACTTACATTTGATGAGAAGTCACCAAAAGCTACATCTTCACGACCGCAAGTGGGAATACTAGGCTCCGACCCGCCGTGGTATGGGGAGGTCAAAGCTTCCGAGGAGGTCGCTACTTTCGGAGGAGAACGTCGAATCATATTTACTTCGCAAGTTTAACTAGCGCTCCTGGTACTCGGCGGCAGCTACGCTCCCAGTGCGTGCGCACTGGATCGGTGCGTGGGCGGTAACCGTCGTGAGCTGGTAATGCCTTATTGGCTAATAAGTTGATTACTCACGCAGTTGTGGCGTAGAGATAGCGCTTATAGGTGATGCTCGCTCGTCGCTCACTGGTTACAAATGGCTTCGTTCTTCGTAGCTTATGCGCGCCTGGTACTTGCATGAATTGTTTTGTTTGATTTTATTTATTTAAATTGAATTTAAACAATATAGCAGCCAACTTAAAACACGTCTGCACCACACAGAGGTCCGGGGGGAAGGGGATATATATATATATATATGTCGCAGATTCAACACCGAGGCACAATATTTAGAGTTGACAATTTAGAATAACGCCATCTATCATCGTTTGTCGGAAAACTCGGAAACGTCAAGCAGTGAGCTTGGGTGAGGTCGATACAGAGCGTGGCAGGTCTGGTTTGACAGCTGTCAGTTGTCATATGTCAAATGTCAGTTGTGATATGTCAGACGTCAGTGGTCAGTGGTCGGTTGACGTTGACATGAGACGCATTTGTTTTGAGGGACGGGACTTTTTGGTGAGACACGAGCGCGAGCGGTTGTGCTGCCCGCCTGTATCGAACTTACCGCGTTTCCGTACTTTAATCCATTTCCATCGGCTTGATCTTTTGAGGTTTTGTTAATTTGTTATCGGAAGTAAATAAATAGGCGGTTGTAATCAGTGTTGAGACTATTATTTCGTACCTCCGCCATGCCGAACTTGGACTCTGACAACGATGAATCCGAAATAGTTGTGCTACCTTCGTCATCAGAAGTGGTATGTAACTCTAACGCCTACATAGTGTAAGTGACAATGCTAGGCCGGAAAAGTGTAAAGACAATGCGCGTGCGTCTGAAAGTGACATAGAAACGGAAATGTGGTGTTTTCTGTTCGAGCAGCTAAACAAAAACTTTATGACTATTGTGCAAGCAATGAAAACACCTTTTGCGAGTACGGATATTCGCCTACCGCATTTTGGCCCTGAAAAACGGAATATTGTCCCGCGTGCTTGGTTGGCAACAGCCGACATGTGTGTTATCGATCCGAATAGTCAAGGTGCATCATTGATGATTGCCTTAAACCGCGCACTCATGGGAGAAACGGGACGGACCGGAGCCACACATCCACTGTAGGTGCATCGTAAGTCGGCACCTCCGTCGCTGGTCGTCCTCCGCTGGGCCTCCTCCGGGTAACCGTTGGTCTCACCTGGTGGGGATGGACCGCCGGGGTGCTGTGAAGACAGCAGCGCCATGCAACTGGCGCTGTGGCGTGCCTACAGGGGACGCAGTGAATTCCACGAGACTCATGGGAGAAGTTTCGTCATGGCGGTCGTCCATATCTTGTCCTGGGATGAAATGGAGCGATTTTAAGGAGCTGTTTATAGTCTGGAGTGCCCCGTATGGTGATGACGATCGCGAAGACCCTGATGCGACATCAGAACCGGAATTCATTCGAGCTGAAGAAAATACAAAGAATGGCGCGATGACGTCACGGTGCGCTGAGAATTTACTTCGGCAGCGGCGCCGGCGGCGCGGCGGCGGGACGCGGCTTGGTGGCGCGCGGTTGGCAGCGCGGCGGCGCGGCAGGCTGACCAAGCAGTGCCTGCAGCCTATTTGTTAGTTTGCTATGTGAGCAATCCCAGCAGTGTGCTGATGAATATCTGGTGAGTCGTATTCATTTTACTATGATTCTGGTGCCGAATGCTCTCTGATCAAAAATGTTTCGTTACAGTTCAGTGGCAAGCGTGTAAATAACATTGTAAATTGACCCGGGATAGGTCATGATAGTTTGTACTTCACAATTATTTACTGAGGTTATGATTATCGATTTACTATTAGAGATTTTATTTCATGTTGTACCGGATAGTTGTTTAAAAAAAAAATGATATTTTAATTGGCGTTGAGATTTTACAACAAGGATTTAATGTTAGTTAGACGTGTGATCGTGTTGATTTTGTGTCGTGAAAAGGTTGTTAGGTTATGTGATGTTTCAAATAAGCTCAAGAATGCTTCTAATATTCAAATTGATTTCAATACAGTTGATACAGATGTTCCGTTAGAATTTCGTTCCCAATTAATTAATCTATTGACAGCTTAATCATCTTTGTTTACTAGTGATTTCTAGATCCCATATTACAACAAGACTTGTTGAATACTAAGTGGTCAACTTAACATTTAAAGTACCTAGCTTAGTATGAGTTTTCTTATAACCTGTAACGTTATAGGAAAAATAAAGTAACATGTTGAACAACCCTACTTTAAAAAATATTTTGATAAAGGCTCGAAATGATTATCTTGATGGTGTTGTGCATGTAACCGGATGGAGGTTACATGTGGAGGTGACCGGATAGAGGTTGCCTGTTGTGTATGTAACCGGATGGAGGTTACATGTGAATGTGACCGGATAGAGGTTGCCTGTTGTGTATGTAACCGGATGGAGGTTACGTGTTGATGACCGGATGGAGGTCGATTGTTTGATGCTTATGGCCGGATGGAGGCTATAAGTGTGATGATGAAGACCGGATAGTGGTCAGAGTATGAGCACTGCAATATTTTAATGAGTTTCCTATTATTTGAATGAGTATGGGTGTTGTTCGACATGTCAGCTTTGAGAAAAAGAGTTTGTTATGATTTTCATTAGAACCTGTAATGATTTTGATCAGAATACCTTGTATTCCCCACCCACTTGGGCCAGGAATGGCCGAACGACTGGTATTGGGCAGACTTCTGTAAGGTCAACTGTACAAATTTTGACTTTTGTTGAGACCGATGTAATTGTTTTAGAAATTCTATTTCACGTTTTACCCGACAGTTATTTGCGATTAGTTTCGGTTCATAATGTCATCAAATGAGATACGATTTGAGAAAATACGGTCAATTCAGACATTTGACGCAATTGCTGACTGTAAATTTGACTTTGACACGATAGACACTGACAAAACGAGATCGGGTGATGATGAAGGGGTCAGACCTTAAGTGAGAGGTAAAAGATGCAAATGTAGTATGCAAGTGGCTCAGATTGCATACATTGCAATGCTGTTCGTTGCTGCACGCGTGTAAGTGATTATTTGAGGGCTGTGACCAACGTCCATCATGGCAATGTAGCTAAAGGTGCTAAATAAAGGCAATGTGTTGAGTTGAGTTGATGTTGGGTACCGGATGGAGGTCCCATGGTTGCCGGATGGAGGCAATGAGATGTGTTGAGGTTGGGTACCGAATGGAGGTCCCATGGTTGCCTGTTGGAAGCTGTGTGTGTTGTATGGTACCGAGCAGAGCATTGCATACTGGATTTGATCGGATACTAGATTTGGTCGAAAGTTGATGATTCTTGAAGAATGTTGATTTCAATGTTGAGATTTTCTTTATGAGATTTGATGAGATTATGGATCAGAACAAAATTTTGTTTTGAATTGTGTGTGTGTGTGTTAATACTCCGACGTCTTGGCCAGGGAGGCCGAGTAAGGGACGATTTACTTTCCGTGACTTCTTGTTGCAGATACCTCACACGAGGACGTGTGAAATGTCAAGATGGCCGTGTCGCAGATTCAACACCGAGGCACAATATTTAGAGTTGACAATTTAGAATAACGCCATCTATCATCGTTTGTCGGAAAACTCGGAAACGTCAAGCAGTGAGCTTGGGTGAGGTCGATACAGAGCGTGGCAGGTCTGGTTTGACAGCTGTCAGTTGTCATATGTCAAATGTCAGTTGTGATATGTCAGACGTCAGTGGTCAGTGGTCGGTTGACGTTGACATGAGACGCATTTGTTTTGAGGGACGGGACTTTTTGGTGAGACACGAGCGCGAGCGGTTGTGCTGCCCGCCTGTATCGAACTTACCGCGTTTCCGTACTTTAATCCATTTCCATCGGCTTGATCTTTTGAGGTTTTGTTAATTTGTTATCGGAAGTAAATAAATAGGCGGTTGTAATCAGTGTTGAGACTATTATTTCGTACCTCCGCCATGCCGAACTTGGACTCTGACAACGATGAATCCGAAATAGTTGTGCTACCTTCGTCATATATAATATTTCTAAAGAAGCTACTAATTTGTTTCAATATCAGATTTAATTGTTTGATTCAATGAGTTTGGTTAGGTTTCATTCCATTTCATCTCATTATAATTCATTTTCATTTCATATCAATTAAAAAAATCTACTGAAGACTTGGCTGTATGGGCATAGTTCCCTTTGCCTACCCAGAATGGGTGAAGAAAACAAAAGAAAAAAAAATATCTGCTTAAATTATTTTACGGTTAGCGCCATTTTCTAAAAATGTTCTTATATAAATTCCTTAATTTTTTCGCAACTTTATTTAAAATAGTTGTTCAGTACACGTGCGGAACCGTCATTGCAACTTGTTCCGACTGTCAACCCTCACCTTCGGCTGCGCCTCGCCTCGGGTAGACATTTGTCGGAACTCTTTGCAATGACAGGCTTTCCGCACTAATAATAAATTCTGACGAAGGAAATGTGGCCGATTGAGTAGTGTTAGTATGAACTAAGAACACACTACTACCAGCTAGCTTGCTTGGACGGCCAATTTTCAGGTATCAGGTCAGAGTGAAAGAATATTACCTTTCCTCTCCATTGTGATTTTTATGTACATTTATGTATTTTATATGTTTATGTATATTAGCATTATGTATTTATATAATAATAATAATAAAGCCATTTATTCCAAAACTCAATTTCAAAATATATTACAATGTTTGTTAGTTGTGCTTAAATTAAAGAAAGTTTACTTATAATTAATGTTAGTCTTATTTACGAGATTTGGACCCCTATTTGGGTAAAGGCCTCCTCCTTCCTTTTCCATGTCTCCCTGTCCTTGCCTGACTTTAACCAGTCCTTTCCTGCGACGTGTGTTATGTCATCAGTCCACCGTTTTATTTGTCGACCAACATTCCTTTTCCCCATTGGTCCTTTCCATCGTGTGGCTTCGATTGTCCATCTTCTGTCTGGGTATCGTGAGATGTGTCCGGCCCATCTCCACTTAAGTAGGAGTGCGTGCTTGAGAGCATCAGTGAGCTTAGTTTTTTGACGAATGCTTTCGTTCCTAATTTTATGTATTCTTCTAATTTTCAACATGCTCCTTTCCATTGCTGTTTGACTGCATTTGATTTTTTGTTTTATTTTATTTGTAAATATCCAAGTTTGGCAACCATACAGCAAGCAAGGTAGTAGGCATGTATCAAATACTGTTCTCTTCATATGTAAGCTATAGTTCCCTTTGAAGATTTCTTTTAATGCCCAGTATTTCTTCCAGGTTGTGTTGATTCTTCTTGTTACTTCTTCTTCGTTACTTGATGTTTTGAATGAAATCTGCTTCCCCAAGTAGATGTATTCGCTGACGTATTCTATATTGTTACCTTTTATCACTATCTGGCGTTCGTGATGGTTGGTTAGTATTTTAGTTTTATTCACATTCATTTCTAGGCCGATGTTTGAGCTTTCGCAGTCTAGTGATCTCATCATTTCCTCTAGGTCTTTGGCAGTTTCAGTAATTATAACAATATCGTCAGCGAACCTCAGATGGTTTAAATAGTGTCCGTTTATGTACACTCCCCTGTTTTTCCAGTCTAATTTTTGAAAAATATTGTCAAGTACTGCTATAAACAGCTTCGGGGAAAGAGGGTCGCCCTGTCTAACACCTTCTATGTTTATTTCGTCTCCTCTAGTTTCTAATTTAACTCTGCTCGTACTTTCTGAATAGATATATTTCAATATATTGATGTATTTATAGTTAA
Organism: Diarsia dahlii; assembly: GCA_949775195.1. Taxonomy (NCBI): domain Eukaryota; kingdom Metazoa; phylum Arthropoda; class Insecta; order Lepidoptera; family Noctuidae; genus Diarsia; species Diarsia dahlii. The sequence continues at coordinate 7,888,563 of OX459217.1, read as the reverse complement.
TATTACATTGTTGTAGTGCATCCCAGATTGAACAGTGGCTGATGCTGTCAAAAGCTTTGCTGTAGTCAATGAAGGCCACATACAGAGGTCTATTGTATTCTCTGTATTTTTCAATGACCTGTTCTAATGTCTGTATGTGGTCCATTGTGCTAAAGCCTGATCTGAATCCTGCTTGTTCCTTTGGTTGCTGATTATCAATGTCGTCGGATATTCTCTTTAAAATAATGGATGAAAAAAGTTTGTATATACTTGCTAGCAGGCTTATGGGTCTATAATTTCCTATATCCAAGGGGCTTCCTTTTTTGAAGAGTAGAATTATGTCTGATGTACACCATTGTTTTGGTACTTTTTCTTCGTCTAGTATCATATTAAACAGTTGCGTAAAATGGTGTGTTAAAACAGGTGCTCCTATTTTAAGGGCCTCATTGCATAATCCATCAGGTCCGGGACTCTTCTCAGCCTTCAGCTTTTTCATATGTTCATGAACTTCGAAGTCTTCAATTTGTCTGATGGAGTCAGTCGTGTTTTTGTGAGTTATTTGTGCTTTTATTTCAGTGTTATTTTGTTTACTGTATAAGTTTTTGTAGAAGTTTGTTGCATGGTTTATTACATCTTTTCTAGATTTTGTTTCTAGGGACTTATGCTCCAGTTTTTGAATCCATGACTTGTGTGTAGTTAGTTCTTTATAGGCTCTTTTAGCACTTCTAAAATTCTTGATGTTTCTTGAAATAATCTCGTATCTGTGGTTCTTGTAGTCCTTACGGATTGACCTATTAGCCTCTTTGTATATTCTGCTAAGTTCTTCTTTCATGACTTTGGTTTTATTCTTTGTGTGTAGTAGTGCCGTTCGCCTTTCGATTAGTTGTATTGTGTCTTTGGAGAAAATATTGTGTTCTTGAGACTGCGTAGTGTTCTTGTTTTTTAGGCTCTCTGTTATGCCTCTTTCCAGGATATTGTAGTATATTTGGATATCAATACAGTCTGTTTCTATATTTTCTGTGTGTTTTCGTAGATTTTCAATGTAGTTTTTAATTTCTGTTTTTGTCTTGGGGATAATAGATGGTGTTGTGTAGGTTTTTCTGCTTTTTGCTGGACGAACTAAGAGTAATGTAGCTCTCACTAATCTGTGATCGGAAGAGAATTCAAATTTGCTTAGAACCTCGATATTGGTTATAAGTTTGTGGTGATTTATCATTATGAAATCTATTTCATTTTTGGTTTTTTGGTCGGGTGATAGCCATGTCCATCTGCGGTTCTTTTTCTTTTTGAAGAATGAGTTCATTATTGACAGTTTGTGTTGGTAGGCATAACTTAAGAGGCGTTCACCTCTTTCATTACATGTATTTATATACGTATATATTATTATTTTCTTATACTTATGTGTATTTATTATTACTTAGGTTAAGTTAGTTAAGACACATAACACTTTGTTCTTTTCCGCTTCTCACACACTATAGTCTACATTTCTTGTTTTCATTTCTCCTTTTGCAGGTCTGCTGGCAGAAATTTCTAAAGAAATAAGCAGTACCTTTGTACTCTAATGTTATATTATGTTGTTTTCCTGTGTTGTCTAGTAATTGTGTGTACATAAATAGTAAAATAAATAAATAAATAAATCTTCTGCAGCCTCTACACTAACTTCACATGGTAGTCGATTTATTTGCCCCTAAGGTTGTGGAGCAGGACCAGCATTGAGCCAAGCATTTTTATCATCAATGTAATCCCCCAACTTATAGTATGCTTGTCTACATAAGTAGTGTGCGTTTTACACAAGTTTTAAATTTCGTCTCACTCAGTTGAAGAATGTGAGGGGGTATTTTATTGTAACATTTTAAACAGTACCCCACGAAAGATGAGTCTACTTTAGCTAGCCTGAAACCTGGCTGAACTAGTTGGTCCCTATTCCTCGTATTATAGTGGTGTCTATCACCTCTTCTCACTAAACAAATGCAGATTATTCCTAACGTACATGATGTTTTCATAGATGTATTGACAAGGTACTGTCATGGTGTTAATTTCCTTAAACAGCTCTCAGAGAATCGCGCCTTCGTAGACCATTTAAGGCTCTAATGGCTCTTTTCTGCAGAATAAATATAGACTCGATATCTGCAGCCCGTCCCCATAGTAAAATACCGTATGACATAACACTATGAAAATAGCTAAAATAGACTAGTCTCGCGGTATCTACGTCAGTAAATTGGCGGATTTTCCTAACAGCATATGCTGCTGAACTCAGCCGACCTGCAAGAGATGTTAAATGCGGACCCCACTGTAGCCTCGAGTCAATCGTTATCCCCAAGAAAACAGTTTCATCGACAAATTCTAGTGTCTCTTGATTCAATACTATGTCACAATCAGTACTTTCGACATTTGGTAGAGCAAATCTGATGCACTTCGTTTTTTTCCCATTTAAGACTAAATTATTGACGGTGAACCAATTATGAACCTGCAGTAGGGCGTTATTTACGTCATCAAGATTTGTGGCACGTCTGTTTACCTTAAATATTAAAGAAGTATCGTCGGCAAACAATACAATTTCAGGTTGGTTTTTAAATAAATGGGGTAGATCATTAATCACAGTCTTGCGCCGATTAGTCGCGCTGTGTGTTATTCGTCTGATCGGGTTCGTGAAGTCGTTGTGTAAACAATGGCAACAAATGTTGTAAAATGTGCTAGCTGCAATGTCGTCATAAATGAGACATTGGCATTTATCTGCAATAAAATGGACGTGATGGACGAGCAAAGTATTGCCCGCATTTGTGTTAGTGCATTTTCGGAAAGTGAAATTTTGAACGCAAAAAAACTTGTTGTATGATTCAATTCCGACAACAAAGCGCAAGAAGATAAGAAAAAGAACGGGAAAAACCTTGCGTGACATAGATGACATCGTCTGCCTGTTAAAAGAAACAGATCCTGAAGAAATTCCCATCTTTGTGGCTAGGGATTTACAAAAACTACCCCCGGTTTTGTTTGACCATGTGGATGTGACGAGGCTTCTCAAGGATCTGTTGCTGATGCGAAGCGAGATAGATCGTATTTCTGAGGAGTACGCTACAGTGAACCAGGTTAAGGAGCTATCAGTAGAAGTGGAAGCACTCAAGAATGCGTCGATAGTCAACAATGTCTGTAGAAATATCAACGTGAGACGGGGTGCCTGTGCATTGTCGAGCTTTGAGCACGAAAGTGGACCTATGGGATTATCCCCTGTATGTGGTGCGTCCTCTAAATCTGCAGAAAAACAAAGTAACACAACACCGTTGAAAAAACCATCGAACATTCCGTCGTATGTAGGTAGCGCGATAAAAACACCGAGCACTATTTTGAACGGGGCGTCGCCAGCGAGTAAACCGTTAACAGCTGATCGCGCTATGTCTGATGCGGTGGTGGTAACATTACGGTAATTAGGTTACCGTAATGTTCAAGCTTTCTGGGAAGGGTTTCGTGGTTGACGCAATCAAATGCTTTCGAGAGGTCACAGAAAATCCCTATGGCATCTTGTGACTCTTCCCACGCAGTAAATATATGTTTTAATAAGGTGACACCGCCGTCAGTCGTACAACGTCCTTTGGTGAAACCATACTGTTTCTCATGTAAGATTTTATTGGTGTTAAAGTGGATGAGCATTTGATTAAGCATAACCTTTTCAAACACCTTGCTGAAAACAGGCAAAACGGATACGGGTCTATAGTTATTAGTGTCTTTACTGACACCGGATTTGAAAAGTGGTATTACCTTGCTGTATTTCATAAGGTCCGAGAAGACTCCCTGGTCCACACACAAATTAAATATTAAGGCTAAATACGGAGCTACAGTCTCAATAATAGCTTGACAAACTTTAATCGACAGTCCCCATAGATCTTCGGTTAATTTGACTTTAATTTCCTTAAAAGCTTTAATGACTGCTATGGGGTTTATATGTTTAAATTGAAACTCAACCGGGCAGGCTGAAACGTTCGCTCTTAGTAACTCAATAGAAAGCAAGGGTGATGAATTTAAGGTTTCAGTAGTTTTAAGTGGGATACTAGTGAAGAAATCTACAAATTCTTGAGCAACTTCGTTTTTAGAATTTAAAAGGCCGCGTGAAGTCTCTAGAGTGATATCATTATTATTTTTTTTATTTCTATTCGTTTCACTATTGATAATTTTCCAAACCGTCTTTATTTTATTATCGGCGGATTTAATCTTGTTGCTAATGAATAAGGCTTTAGCTACTTTGCAAGCGTTTTTGAAGATTTTAGAGTAAGTTGCAACATATTTATTAAAAGTTTCAGAGTTAATGTAAGGCTTAAGACCGTACAGCTCAAACAATCGCTCCCTACTTTTCCTAATGCCCTTTTAAATTATCATTAAACTTATTTAAATTGCTGGGTGTTATCTGTCTGGATTTTATTTCGATTTGTTGCACTGGTGTGTAGGATTCGAACACAACGATTTGACCGCTGTGATCTGAAGGAAGGTAATTTACAATGAATTTATCCAAGTAGTCGCAGCAACAAAAAACATTATCCAGATATGTAGCAGTATTTGTAGTAATTCGGGTTGGTTCCGAAAACACGTTTAATAAATTAAATGATTTAAAAAGGTGCAAAAATCTACTACTATTCGAATTTTTGTCTAAAATATTATGTCCGTTTGCCCAGCACGGCCCCCCAGAATTTGCGTTTTAGGTGTGCACCAATGCAATGTACTCGCCTCTAGGAATATATGTACCTGTTTCTTTTTCAATGTACCTCTGTACTTTTGAAGATATTTGCAAAATAAGGGGGCCGTGCCAGCCAAACGTTTTCAGCACGGCCCTCTTGTAACTTGAATAATATATAGCGTATTAAAAAGTTTTTTAAACTGAAGCAATTAACTCTGTTAACACGTTGTATGTACCTCAACAAATATTGTGAATTCGTAATAACAAATAATATATAGATGTGGATAGGGGGCCGTGCTGAAATAAATATATAAGAAAATATCTAAATAAAAGACAAAACAACCTAGCCAAAAACTATTAAAAAATAATTAATGTTTGGCAAGTAACATATGTAACGCATTGGTTTCTCATACAACCTGCTAAATTTGATAAATAAACCAATTTTAGTTCATTCAGCACGGGCCCCTTTAGTTGCCTATATCTTTTTAAATATGACATGTTTGTTTACAAAATTCGTCTTTCTGAATTATGTATAGGAGTACATTCGGTCCAAATAAATTGCGATTCTGCTGTATTAGTACTTTAAAAAATAAATAGGATCAAAAATATCATATATTACAACTGATAGGGTGACTATGATTCCATATATTGGGTACATATTTTCTATACTACCTATAATTAAATTAAGTGACTACATCGAAATAATAGAAGATTGTACAAGTAATGCAGTCATGTTAGCCCGAGACGTTTATTTCCACCCGTCGAGGGATAAAATGACTCGTTTATGCCCGAGTAAACAGTCCCCTTTTCACTTTAGTTAAATGTTATATTGATCATATTTGTACGCCAAATGGCAAAACATAGAGCGCATTATAAACATGTAACACCTCTCTGTAAAAACCTATGTTAACAAATAAACAATCCGAATCTGTAGTTCGATTGCGAGAAAATGAAACAAGCAAAAAGTATACATATAACAGTATTTTCACTGTCTAAAAATGTTGCAAAATTGAAGAAGAGAATAGAGCCTACTTCCCGCCTCGAAACTTTTTAAAACATGTTTTTTTTATTTTAACATGATTGCTTCATTCGACTTGGGTGGGTACCTACTTCATACTGCCAAGTCATAAAAATGATCCAGTTTTTAAATACCTAATTTATATAACAACTATTTTATCTAGTTTTATTAATAGACCAGGGTCGATAATTTTTGAAACCAAAAAAAATTACAGTAGGATGAAACCCATTAGAAAAGGAGGGGAATATGGTCAAAATGAAAGGAAAAATAAATTACGGTCGATCTGAGGTCGGGAAGTGGGGGTGGGGGGAGTTTTAAGGGGGGGAAAGCGGTTTATCTCGATTTCCGGCAAAACTACAAGTCCTATGGAAAAAAATGTAACGGCAAAGTTGTAGAGAATAAAAAGATCTACAACTTTGATTTTAACACTTTTTTCACATAACCTCAAAATTTAGGTGAAAAATTCAAAAAACCAAGTTTTTGGTTTTTTATTTATATCTTTTTCAAAAAAAAAATTTTTTCTACGAAATTTGGTGAAAACTTACCTTATTATGTCCCAAATACACTGTAATTTATTTGATTTAAAATATTTATTTTTTCGGCTTATTTTAACTTAATATCAAAAAAGCACCCTAATTTTCAATCGAAAATTCTGACGTCAAAATATCAGCTTTTTTTTAAAAGTCGGTAGGCGTTGTGTTCCTTATAATCTCTACTTTCTGATGATGTATAAAAAATATACATTGCAATGGTAAATTTTCTCAGAAAATGCAAAATCAGCTGCTGCGAAATAATACCCACACCAAATAATAAGGCCTAGACAAGAAATTATAAGCGTATTTATTGCTGTTTTATGCCTATTTATTGTTATTTTAAGATAATTTATATATCGTGGAGACCTACGGAAAATTTTGGCCCACCAAAAGGTATTTCACAGAGAAGTGGGGAAGGGGCTAGGAGGGTTTGGCCCTTACTACCTGTTATTTCGTGGCAGCTGATTTTGCATTTTCTGAGAAAATTTACCTTTGCAATGTATATTTTTTATACATCATCAAAAAGTATAGATTATGATGAACACAACGCCCACCGACTTTTAAAAAAAAGCTGATATTTTGACGTCAGAATTTTCGATAGAAAATTAGGGTGCTTTTTTGATATTAAGTTAAAATAAGCCGAAAAAATAAATATTTTAAATCAAATAAATTACAGTGTATTTGGGACATAATAAGGTAAGTCTTCACCAAATTTCGTAGAAAAAAATTTTTTTTTTGAAAAAGATATAAATAAAAAACCAAAAACTTGGTTTTTTGAATTTTTCACCTAAATTTTGAGGTTATGTGAAAAAAGTGTTAAAATCAAAGTTGTAGATCTTTTATGCTCTACAACTTTGCCATTACATTTTTTTCCATAGGACTTGTAGTTTTGCCGGAAATCGAGATAAACCGCTTTCCCCCCTCAAAAACCCCCCCACCCCCACTTCCCGACCTCAGATCGACCGTAATTTATTTGTCCTTAAATTTTTGTTATATTCTCTACTTTTTCCATTGGGTTTCATCCTACTGTAATTTTTTTTAATTTTTTACCATTTTTGAAGGCTTCGGCACTGGTCTATAAATTAACTATAGAAGACACGGAAGTGATATGATGATATAGGTTCAAGCAAATTAAATAAAATACCGACTTTAATCTGCGACGTTTTATTGCGCGTATGTGGCTGTTGGGTCTGATTATCTTAGTCTTAGAAAAAAAAAACTTTATGCACTAGAACATAAAAACAAAAAGAAAAAAAAAAGAAAACAACTGAGAGCACTGCGAAGTCAGCTAGCTGGCCCTGTCGATGCGCATGTTTGTGTGAGTGTGCGGTTTCGAGCTTTTATAGGCAGTTTCCGTACTGTCCATATTTATATTGTGTTACAGTGAAGCGATTGCCATCTTACCTTCAGGATCAAGCCGGAACCAGACTTTAACTTTTTTTTAACTAATTTTATAAGACGTCTCACTTCAATAATATTCAAAAGAAAGTGACAGCATGCGAGATAAACCCGGTCTAAGTTAAACCAGGTTTAACTACCTTTTGTAATAAGGCAGTGATAGTTTTATCGTTTTTTGTTGTTATTGATGAAAGAAGCTCGATATTATGCGAGGAATGTTGGAATAGGCAAAGACAGGCAATTTTTTGAACGAGTCTTTGCTAGGGTTGGCACCTTTATTATTTACAGACATAAAAAAGAGAGATGTATTTTTGCGTGTATGTTACACTATTATTTTTAAGTTATTTGTTGTTTGAAGGTGTACTGTTTTATTTCTAAATAAATATCAACTTAATTTATTATTTCTTGTTTTATGTTTTAATGATGTAATAAATATTACTAGATAATCTAGATACTTATTTTGGTTATTTTTGTTTGAATCATGTCATTTCAAAAACTCATCATACGCTTCCGAAATGTTTTTGTTTACCCCGCCGCACGATTTTAAACAAAATCATACAAAAACATTTCAAAAATATTAGAGGTCCAACTAATCTGTCATAAAAAAATGCGAGTTGTTCGATACTTTGTGGTTGAATATGGATATAATCTAACTTCTTTGGAATTGAAGTCAATAGTCCATGATTATTTCCAAATTAATAATAACCCTCCTTTTGAGCTTCGCCGCAGTCGGGTAAAAACAAAAAACATATTTTATTTTATTTTTGTATGACAACCCTACCCTAGCCGTTGTTTTTCGATGTATGGAGATTGTATAAATTGATGTCCAGACATTGCCTAGACAATTTTACCTAATATAGGACTCCTTAAATCTGTCATTCAAAATTGGATTTTATTCTATATGTTTTTAACTACATTTTAGACTGTGCCAGCATAACAATCGAACGGTTTTTTGGAATAAATGCACTAGGCAAAGTCACAGACATGAGACATTACTTTGCCTTATTTCTGTTATACCTCAAAAATCTTTTTTAAACACGAATATTCCAATGAAAATTAAAGTCTTGAGCTTTTTATACGATTAGATGTGTACACAATACGGAAATCGACCATATTTGTTTATAATTTCACGATAAAAGCCAAAAATATCAAATCCGTACAAAGTCAGGGCAGTTGACGGTATTTTTTATTATCCATTTTAAAGTGGAATCATGGTCACCCTATCAGTTGTAATATATGATATTTTTGATCCTATTTATTTTTTAAAGTACTAATACAGCAGAGTCGCAATTTATTTGGACCGAATGTACTCCTATACATAATTCAGAAAGACGAATTTTGTAAACAAACATGTCATATTTAAAAAGATATAGGCAACTAAAGGGGGCCGTGCTGAATGAACTAAAATTGGTTTATTTATCAAATTTAGCAAGTTGTATGAGAAACCCACAGATGACAGAAACAACAGGAGATATGCCCTTTAGCCGAAAATATAGGGGGACCTGTGTCGTCAGTTCACACACGCAGAGCAGTAAAAACAATAGATATACGCATTCGCAAACACATCCGCATTTCTTAAAACATTACGTACTACACAATCAATTATAAACCTTATCCCTTCAGTCACAGCGTGTATTTACCATGCACCGCACAATTTACTTAATACATTTTGTTTTACTTCGACGCTAGTGATTGACTAAATCGAAAAGTTATCGATTCGTTCTATTTATTATTATATTGTAATAAAGTTCTTTTGGGGTCCTGAAAATAATACATTATAAATAAAAAACAATATGTCCAGAAATCATTCAAAATAAAAAAAAGTCATTTATTCAAAACAGGTTGATTAAAAAAAAATATATATATTGATTTGTGTCTGTAGTAAATCGTAATATTAACTTACACCACAGATGTGTTGCAACAGATTTTGATGCGGTTTTTTTTAATAGATAGATTGATTCAAGAGGAAGGTTTTAGTATATAATTTGAACGACATCCACGTGGGTGAAGCCGCGGGCATCAGCTAGTTAATAATAAAAGCAAGATGCAATGAAAGAAGAATCATGCACGAGTACACACGGCTACACATCAAGCTATGGGAACATTTTCAGTTTACAGTGACCACGCATTGTACGACGAAAATCCTATGCAATGCGAGATCAGCATATACTAGAAATGTGTAGCTTGATGTGTAGCCGTGTGTACTCGTGCATGATTCTTCTTTCATTGCATCTTGCTTTTATTATTAACTAGCTGATGCCCGCGGCTTCACCCACGTGGATGTCGTTCAAATTATATACTAAAACCTTCCTCTTGAATCACTCTATCTATTAAAAAAAACCGCATCAAAGTCTGTTGTTTCTGTCATCTGTGGAGAAACCAATGCGTTACATATGTTACTTGCCAAACATTAATTATTTTTTAATAGTTTTTGGCTAGGTTGTTTTGTCTTTTATTTAGATATTTTCTTATATATTTTTTTCAGCACGGCCCCCTATCCACATCTATATATTATTTGTTATTACGAATTCACAATATTTGTTGAGGTACATACAACGTGTTAACAGAGTTAATTGCTTCAGTTTAAAAAACTTTTTAATACGCTATATATTTTTCAAGTTACAAGAGGGCCGTGCTGAAAACGTTTGGCTGGCACGGCCCCCTTATTTTGCAAATATCTTCAAAAGTACAGAGGTACATTGAAAAAGAAACAGGTACATATATTCCTAGAGGCGAGTACATTGCATTGGTGCACACCTAAAACGCAAATTCTGGGGGGCCGTGCTGGGCAAACGGACATAAAATATTAACATTAAAGTCGCCACATACAACTACTGACTTATTACCAGTTATAAGTTTTGCTAAAACATCTTCCATTGCTGACTCAAATGTAGAGTAGTTTTGATAATTTGGGGGCCTGTAAACGCACACTACTACATGCCTATCCAGCTCAACACAAGATAGCTCAATAATATGTTCCACCGATAGTTTAACAATATCAGCACGAGTCTTAAATTTAATAGAATTTTGACGTGACAACGTCTTATAAATTGGTTTGCCGGGTGACACTTCAAGAAACTGCGTTACGCTCCGCTCACGTTATGCGCTCACAATGAGAGCGAGTGAGAGGCACGCGTCCCTTCCACTCGGGCATGGTTAGCCCGCCTAAGAGCGAGAGAGACAGACATAAAAAGTGAAAGGCACGCGTCCCTTCCACTCGAGCACAGTTAGCCCGCCTAAGAGCGAGAGAGACAGCGAGAGAGAGAGAGTGAGAGAGATAGGCATACACACCGGTTCATGTCTTGCGCTTCTATTTCGCTTAGGCGCCTGCATACAAGTTTACACGTTGCCAGTTAATTGTAAAACGATTGTGTAGTGATAATGTGAAGGTAGTTTCGTCCATCGCAACAATTCAAACAGCAAAGGTAAATAATTTCAGACTGATAATATAACATGATGAAATAAATGACTAAGACATAAGTGAATAGGTTATGTTGTAGTAATCACAATGTTGTGGTAGTTTTCAATCAAAAAAGTAGTATAAATCGTTTCTCAACCAATAATAATTTGTTTAACTTGAAAAAATGAGCGCGACTTGCTATGTAAAAAATTGAAATAACAATGTTTAACCTTCAACCTGTCAACTCGAAACTTTCAAACATTCAAACCGAGACGACCAATCACGAGGTGGCACTTCACAAGTCCGAGGCCATGTGTTTCTATGGGCGTGGGAACGTGCCACCGTCGAGATCCCAGCTATCGGTGGGAGGGGTTTCCATCGGCGTCGAGTGTACCTTAAAGTACCTCGGACTCGTCCTCGACAGCCGGTGGAACTTCGTGGAGCACTTCCGACGTTTGGCTCCCAGACTGGAGCGGGCCGCGGCTGCCTTTAGGTGGCTCTTGCCCAATCTGGGGGGGCCAAACGCCTCCTGCCGTAGGCTGTATGCGGGGATCGTGCGGTCCATGGCCCTTTACGGGGCCCCGGTGTGGGCGCGTGCCGTGAGGAAGCGGGCCGTCCACTACCTGAACGCGCCCCAAAAGGTCATGGCCGTAAGGCTTGTCCGCGGGTACCGCACGATCTCCCGCGAAGCGGCGATTCTCCTTGCCGGATTGCCGCCGTGGGATCTGGAGGCGATAGTCCTCGCGCGCCTACGTGAGTGGCGCGCGGAGGCGCTTCACCGGGGGGTCACTCTACTGCCGCGGCACATTGCTGCGCGGCGGACAGACCTCCGGTGCGATCTCATGGCGGCATGGAGACAGCGACTGTCGCAACCCAGCGCAGGGCACGCCACGATAGTGGCGGTAAGTCCCCTCTTTGAGGAGTGGCTGGAGAGGCGCCACGGCGCCCTCACCTACCGTCTGACGCAGGTCCTCACCGGACACGGGTGTTTCGGGAGGTACCTGTACCGAATCAGGCGGGAGGAAACGCCCGGATGCTTCCACTGCGAGGATCGACCGGAGGACACGGTGGAGCACACTGTGGAGGCGTGCCCTGCTTGGGCGGAGCCCCGCCGTGTTCTCGTAGCGGCGATCGGCGGCGGCGACCTCTCGCGCCCGGCCCTGGTGCAAGCCATGGTCCGGGGCGAGGAGGAATGGGACGCCGTCGCCTCCTTCTGCGAAGCAGTGATGCTAGCGAAGGAGGTGGCGGAACGAGAGAGGGAGAGAACCTCTCAACGTCCCAGCCGCCGCGGAAGGCGCTCCGGGCGTCGGGGGTCACGCGATGACCTCCGGCCACCGTAGACGCGGGCCTGTGGACGGTGAGTAACGGGCTAGCTCGCCGTCCGGCCGTCGTCATGATGGCAACAGACCGTGTCGGCGGCGCGTACGTGTTCCACGCGCGCCTCAAAGAGATGTCAGCAACGAGGGGCCCGCAAGGGCCGACGCCCGTCGGGGCTGTGGATATCGAAAGGTTACCGCGGCTCCGACACAAGGGCGAAGAAGAAGGAACATGGGTTTGGTTTTTAGTCAGTAGAAGTCTGACACTCCCCTTCGCTCTGCCCAAGAGCGGGGGGGGTTATTCGATGATTTTCCACCCACCAAAAAAAAAAAAAAAAAGTAAGCGCGCGATTTACAAATTCAAAGATCAGATGTGAATTAGTTTTCTCCTTTTAGAAAATACACTTTGAATTAAAATCGATTGATATTAACAATTAATGTGATTTAAATAAATGTTCTAACTTTTAAATTTAGTTTTTATATTTATAACAATGTAAAACAAGTTAAATTTATTAATAACTTATAACAACTGATTGATTTAACATAAACCAATTTTGTGAATTCTCGAATTTGGTATTTATATTAATAACTGTTTCAACAAAGTTCAATTTATGCAAAAATTTGAAATAAAAAATGAATTTAACATACACAAATTTTGTGAAATTTCAAATTAATTATTTATATTAGTAACTTTTTAAAACTAAACCAACCAAATTGTGATCTTTTCTATGTTATAGAGAGTTTATCGTTATAAAGAATGATGTTATAAAGAGTTTACACTGTATTTGAAAACATTTAAAAATATGAGAAACAATAATTTCTAATTTGTTCAATTTTAGTACAATGGAGCCAGATGTACAAATTCCTTCAACGTCCAGTACACCGATGGAGACTGATGATATCGTGCCACCAACGTCTGCCATACCTTTCGCTGTGCCACACACACCCCATAACGCCAAAGCGCAACGACAAAGTATGTATAGAAAACGTAAGGCCGCGGAAAGAACTCCTGCAGAGGCAGCAGATTCTGCAAAAGCAGCCGCCGAAAGACAACGTAGATGCAAGCAACGTAGACTCGCCAACTCAGCTCTTGACACCGGCACACTAGAGTCAGCCACAGTGTCTGCTCCTGTGGTAGTGGAAAGAACAGTTACTGCCCAGACCAGCGCTCAGCGACAACGTGCTTACAGACAGCGTAGAGCTGCTCAAATTGTTTCACAAATAAGTACTCCACCGACTCACACAGCAGTGCAACCGCAACAATCAACCTGGAATATCAAATGGTCGTCGTCAATAAAGAGGTTTAAAACTACATTTCTGGACAACGAATTTGGCCACGCTTGCTCTGTTTGCGACCGATTGTGGTTCAAGAATGACCTTAAAACCATCACTGCTGCACAACTACAGGTCATATCGGATTGGTTCGTTAAGGAAAATAGGCAACTACGCGAGGAGGATTATACGCATATTTGCAACACCTGTAGATTTTCGCTGAACAAACATAAGCTTCCTACCCTTGCAAAAGTGAATGGCTTCTCATATCCAGAAATACCTCCTGGCTTACCGCCACTGGATCCAATTAGTGAACGATTAATCTCACCACGTCTGCCATTCATGCAAGTGCGTCGTCTGCGGCATGACTTCTCTTATGGAATTATTGGTCAAGTGATCAACGTTCCAGTCAACGTAGAAGACATGGTAAAATGCTTGCCCCGGCATTTAGATGAGGACGACGTCATTAATGTCAACATCAAACGGAATCTCGCACACAAAACAAATTACATCAGTGGCTACATGTCCAAAAGGACAATCAAAGAATGGTTGGATGTACTTCAAAATTCAAGTCTATATCGCTTGTACGATATCAAAGTAGATTTGTCAAGGCTGCAAACTGTCGTGCCACCAGAGGAAGATTTGCAGGATGACTCGGCTCATCGAATCGAAACAATCGCCGCCGAGTGTACTCCGGAGTCAGAAATTCTTGCTTCCAGGCAGCATACACTACTGTGGAACGAAGAGGATTGCCTCGACATCGCACCAGGACATCGGGCCATGCCTCTGAACATCATTTACGACCGTCATGCTGAAGAACTATCATTTCCTGCAATATACTACGGCCAGCCTCGTTGCTTCCACATGGGAGTTTCAGTGACACCTTACATGATGGCAACCAGTGAATTACGACGAAGTGACAGACGCGGAGCCACGCCTCAAAAAGTCTTGTACGTTGCTATGAAGATTCTACGTCTCCGCATGGTGGATGGCATTTACAGCACATTTCGGAATGTGTCAACCACGGAAAACGTAACTCGACGCATGTTGGAGGACCCGGAATTTCTTAAAGAATTTGTCGTTCAAAATCTTGCCTTCATGAAGTCAGTACCCAATTCCGTCCAGTATTGGGCCTCTCGCAAACGAGATCTGTTTGCGATGCTCCGTCAACTAGGTAAACCGACCATATTTCTCACTTTAAGTGCAAACGAAGTACGCTGGTTGATATTACTGAACTTACTCCTCAAATTGAGTAACAAGTATCCTGGAAAAGTTGCTGAAGATCTAAACACGTCAGAGCGGTGCAACTTAGTGAGCGACGATCCAGTTACGTGCTGCATATATTTCCACAAACTCGTCGGTACATTGATGAATATGCTGAAGGCAAAACAATCATATAATCCATTTGGCCAGTACTTTGTTAAAGATTATTTCTTTCGCATTGAGTTCCAGCATCGAGGAAGCCCCCACGCACACATTTTGGTGTGGTTGAATAATGATCCACACGAGGCCGTGTCAGAAAATATGCCAATGACCATCGAGCTCGTGGAGAAGCTGAGTTCTGTCGCCAAAGAAGATATGCCCAACGAGACCATCTACGCCAATCAAATTCACAAGCACACTTTCACCTGCACGAAGCGAGGTGAGACGACTTGCAGATTTGGGATCCCGTACTGGCCAATGCCTGCTACTCGAGTCTTGGTTCCAATGCCTCAGACTGATGGACGCCGGTCAACATTCCAAAAAAAATCCAAGGAGCTACGAACGTGTCTCAGCGAACGTACATACCCTAGCATGGATGACTTTTTGAGGGAACATGGTCTGACATTTGATGCATATCTTGATATAGTACGTTCAACCCTTCGCAGGCCAACTTTGTTGTTTAAACGTAACTTCGATCAACTTATGACAAACACGTTCAACCCTTACCTTGCTGGTCAAATTAATTCCAACATCGATATTCAGTTTATCTTAGATGAATACAGCTGCGCACAGTACGTCGTGGAATACGTGAACAAATCAGCTCGTGGAATGGGTAACTTGAATCGAGAGTTGACTAAAATGATGGAAGAACATCCTGACCGCGATTACACTGGTCAATTAAAAGCATTGAGTGTCAAACTTCTCAATGCAGTTGAAATGTCGGCGCAAGAAGCAGCATGGTATTTGTTACGACAGCCGATGAGCGAAGCAAGCCGTCAAATTGTGTACATACCAACAGTGTGGCCCTCAGAGAGACAACGTTGCCGCAAACGTCGGAAACAATTGGATCGCGAAGGAATCGCAGAGGACAGCACAGACGTGTGGACCAAAAACATCATTCAGCGGTATGAAGAAAGACCTCCATCTTTGCAAGATGTATATTTGGCCGAGTTTGCGTCGTGGTATGCTAACTCTCGTGATTTCATTGACAATGAAGACGACTTGAACGTGCATGAAGATGACGATCCTGAACCGCCGACTGGAGAAAGAACGACATCGAGAGGATATCGCAAACGTCTGATCGGTCGAATCATACGATACAGATGCTACGACATAGATAAAACTGTCAATTATCAACGTGAGATGGTACTGCTGTACTTGCCCTTTCGCAACGAAGTCGCTGACATTGTTGATTGTAATAAATTTATACAATTATTCAATGACAACAAGGAAACTATCATGGAACGCAGAAAACTTTATGAGAACAATATTGACATCGACAAAGTGATGCAAGAGCTAGAAGCAATGATGATTTTGCAAAATTCAGACACCACAGAACCAACGGAAACAGAGTCAAGAAGAGTGTTTGTAGAACAGCTGTTAGGAGGAGAGGGAGCTGAAAATAACGATGATGTTTTTAATTAAGATTAATGATCCCCCACGAATCTTACATTTTCGGTTAAAGCAACTGCCCACGCTGTAGTTTGCATAACTTAGGCATAACATAAAACATTTCATAGTTTCTCAACCAATGTTCAGTGAAACAGACAATTTCAAATTTTGTTTTCTCTAAAAATAATTCAATTTCAAGTTGCTTTGAGGAGAGGCCTTGAATATTCTGATGAAATAATTGCAACGAATTCTGCTTAGCCCCTTTTTTACATCTAGCTTGTCGAGAGCCAGAAAGTACAATATTATTTTTAAATGAGCATCTGGAGTGAGATCCAAGATGCCCATGCTGTCACTATGCAATGTCATCCTACCATCAGTGGGGTCCACTGAAGAATCCTCTGTATTTAAAAAATTATAAAAAGAATTATTAGTATAATTACTAATATTGGCAGTGTCAATTATAGTACTAAACAACGACATACTATTTATGTCTGAGTGAATATTATAAACTAATAGCCTAGCTATTTTGTGTCTACAACTAATAGGTAGACACACATTACTTGGTGTCGAGTTAAGATTATCAACAAAACTAGCTATTTTGTGTCTACAACTAATAGGTAGACACACATTACTTGGTGTCGACTTAAGATTATCAACAAAACTGTTGATGTCAAAGTATATAAGCCTGTCACTATAGTGACCTACTAAGAACTGAACATGGCTATTCAGCCTGTGAATATAATTGTTTTTCTTGGCTGACAATTTCGCAAGGTATGGAAAGGCACACAATCATTGACTTATATATTACTGCGTAAGGACTGGGCGGACCGCATGATAAAATGACGCCTCGAACATGGTCCCAAAAAGGTCTTGACTAAACCGAAGTGATTTAGTTCACGATCGGCTATCTTCGGGTGCGTCCCTAAATTTTAAAAGTGAAAATGCCAAGTTGTGTAGTGAAAGGTTGCGTGAACTACGACGCAAAGCACAACAAAAAAAAAAATAACATTTCATACCACCGGTAAGTCAAAAATATGTCAGTAAATCAACATAAAACATTATTTAGTTACCGTTTTCATCCCAACTTATTTGTCTTGACGTTTGGCAAAGACGACGCGAGGCCCCGCCCCCACGCGCCGTACGTCTGTACGACATAACTTTGCAGCGGCGTGCGTTGTAGGCTTGTAGCCGATGAAATGAAAAGATTTAATTATATAATAGTTTTATTCGAAGGCCAATAAAAATGTTATTATTAGTATAAAAAACTGCAATAAACATACTTTTTTTTTTAAATTGAAAGCTTTATTTAATTTCTTTATACCTCGATAATACCACGCCACGCCGCTCATACAAGGTTACGTTTACGAGCAGCCTGAGTAGTTCATAAAGATGGCGTCAGTGTTTCTCTATAAGGGAACGCATCGAGCAAAATGTTCGGACGACCATATCTTTAGTTTTATATCTATGCACACAATATTATTTTACGACAATAACTCTAACAATTCAGTAACACAGTTTGTGATGTCTTTTATTTTAACTTTTGAACTATTCCCTACAAATATAGTGATGTCAGTATTTTTATTATAAACATTTCTAGTAACTGATGCCATAATCTGTTTGTATGTAGCCCCTGGCATACAATGGTTTTGATTTGAAAAACTCAGGTTACTCAGGACACTTATTAATTTACCTACACCTCTTCCCATGCTATCTGAGAACATTATTGATTTAAAACAATCCTGACTGTGATATTTCTCAGGCTGAACCACTTGTAAATAATTTTGTGTAATATCAGCTGTTACTTGTTTAAGTGTACTGTCCTGAAATAAATTCACGGCCTGGGATGGGTCCTCCATTACCTCAGGCTGGACGGTATCATTTATAGGATCTGACTGACAACGACATTGACTCATTACCAACTCATTCGCAGCAAGGATATGCTCCTTAATTTGGTTCTGAGAAGTCAGATACCTACTGGAAAGGGAACTGAGTTTGTCCCTAAGAACCTGTATTTCAGACTGCAAATGCCGAGTATCAATGTCATAAATTTTTATGCTATCTTCTAATTTTATTTGATAATTATTTACTTTTTTAACTAAATCAACACGCTCTTTCCTCAGTGGAATATATTTAGAAAAGAGTTTATGCTGTTACTTAAATTGGTTACATTTTCTAATTAATCTATTCAGTTTAGCATATTTTTTAAGTTTCTTATTGCTAACTTTATAATTACTTTTTACCAAGATATCTTCAGTCAGATCAATAGTTATTAAGGAAGAGGGGTTACCATTATTGTTTACTAATTTGTTATATAAGAGGTTTGTTTCTTTAACCTGAGAACATTCGTTTTCTCGTTGTAATTTTAAAATAAGACTATTGGCATGAATTACTTCATCTTCTAAGTCCCTAATTTTATATAAAGCCTCCTCATATAGGTTACTACAATTATTAAAACCATCCGTGACCACCTTCAATTGATCCCGTTCATCAACAACGTCCAAGTAGGTATTGCTGATGTAGGTCTACTAACTCCCGTTTTAAGCTGGAATTTTTGCCATTATCTCAACGACTTCCACCTCACTCTCTTCTCTCTCTAGTAACAGTTCTTGGACTTGGCTTAACGAGACCCCTGCTACCCCTAAACGTAAAGGAAGGAAAATATCTGGAAAAAGTGACGACACACCAATACAGTAAGTAGTCATAACATAATAATAATGTCACGGCTGCCAATCTGCCATTCACCCGAGGAATTGGCAATTTGACTTCTGTTAAAAATTCACGAAAATAATAATGTTATTTCAAAGAACTAACAGAAATAACACGATGTGTGAAAATAGTAATAAAATCGATCAAAAAATGGAGTAACAGAACATTGCTTTAGAAGGTTTTGGTGGGGCACTACACTACCCTTGTCGCGCAAAACGGCCATTTGTACTGTGGTGGCGCCGGCGCCGTGGCGGTATGAAACATGACCGAATGATTTAATAGCGCTGTCTTTGTCTAACACGTCATATTTAAATCACTTAAAACCAAGCCATTTTTTGATCGATTTTATTACTATTTTCACATATCGTGTTATTTCTGTTAGTTCTTTAAAATAACATTATTATTTTCAATTTAAAATTAAGTTTTAAATTTAAAAAAAATTGTTAAATTTTCTGTCATAGAGTTTCTTACTAGCTTAGTCTATGAAGGTTACTTTTGATTTATATAATGTATTATTACCGGCACGGTTCTTGAGCGCTCGGCGGAAGAGTGGCGATCGCTGTGCGCATCGTACACTTTATGACAAATAAAACGCACACCCGGTTATTATTTATTGGTCGTGAGGTAAGTGCAGCAGGAGTAAAGAATAAATCCCGAGTGACGGCTATGACGCGATGCGCTACGGGCCAATCACTGCACTTTCTCCGCCCCGCGTCTCACTTCATACCACCAAAGGGACTTTTGCGACAGCGCTCAAGAATCGTGCCGATCATTGTATATCGCGCGAAATTCGATGATCAAACTCTTAATATCGTTATTTTTGTTCAAATTTTTTGAATGAATAATTATTTTGGTGTGTAATTACACTATTAATACCTAATTATTTATACCTAGATATTTTCTTTTTATAGAGAAGAAAAGCATAAAGAGCTAAAAAGAATAATAAAACGTGAATATAACAGGGCATATTATCAGCGTCGGAAAAATTTGAAGAAAACTGAAGAAAAAAATAAAATAAAAAAAGTACCAAAAACAAATACTGAACGTCAAAGGGAATTTCGTCAACGTGAAGCAGAAAAATCCTACATGGTTAAGTAATTTGATTTAATAATATTTAAAAACAAATTGTAATATGCCTCAATATTATTTAACTTTACGATTTCCTCATTTCTTATCGGTCACCACGCTCAAAAAGTGTAACTTGAATTAATATCAAAGACAAAAAAAAAACAAAGGGAAAAAAATACTGCATAAATAAAATAAATAAATAATTATAATTGCCTAAGTTGATAAAAAATGCTATGCAATAGCTTTACCGCGGCAGTCTCCGAGTGCCACACGTTTTTTTTATTGATAGTTATTGAGTAGGTATAATGTGCATTAAATAACATAACATTGCGCTCTGTTCGTGTCCAGTCGAGGCATAAGATTCCAGGGCCTGCAGTCTCTACACTAATAACGACGCTACGAATGTCGTTAAGTCGAGAAATCGTAAACTTTCTGTAATAGATTTTCAGCTTTATTTCAACAGCATAAGGTTGAAAATCTATTACAGAAAGTTTACGATTTTACGACTTAGCGACATTCGTAGCGTCGTTAAGTCGAGAAATCGTAAACTTTCTGTAATAGATTTTCAGCTTTATTTCAACAGCATAAGGTACAAAATCTATTAAAGAAAGTCTACGATTTTACGACTTAGCGACACTCGTAGCGTCGTTATTAGTGTAGAGACTGTCGTTAAGTCGAGAAATCGTAAACTTTCTGTAATAGATTTTCAGCTTTATTTCAACAGCATAAGGTACAAAATCTATTAAAGAAAGTCTACGATTTTACGACTTAGCGACACTCGTAGCGTCGTTATTAGTGTAGAGACTGCAGGCCCTGCACGATCCAAAACACTTTTGAAGAACATTATAGGTACCTACTGTTTATGTGCTCAGGTATTGTTTGTGTAAAACAAAAATATAAACATTCTCTCATTTCTCTCTCATTCTCTCTACTAAATTATCTCAACATACGACAATATTATTTAATATATTGGAAGAATGGCATACAGGAAGTGCTTTGTTCCAACTTGCAGGAATGATAGTAATAATAGCCCAAACAAAATTTTTGTTCGTATTAGAGAAAATTTGCGAGAAAAGTGGTGTCGTGATGTAGGCGCGGAATATTACAAAGTTTATAAAATATATTGTTGTGAAGATCACTTTGATGTAAGTATTTTGGCAGCATTCAATGTCTTTGTATGGTCTGTATCTTAATGCCCCACTTCACTTACCACCTTTTTTTTCTTACAGCCTAAAAACGATTTGACGAATTATTATCAACATAAACTAATGAATCAAGCATGACCGACCCATAGTCACACTAAACTACCACACCAGTGTGTTAATTATATTTATCCGTAGTCACACTGGTGTGACTACGGCTGATCCGTAGTCACACTAGTATGACTATGGATAATTTAACCTGATCCGTAGTCACACTGGTGTGACTACGGCTGAACCGTAGTCACACCAGTATCGAAGCTTTTGGTCACGTCACTCATAACATGCAACGCATGTACTCCATGACGCGCGCTCGCTTCGCTCGCATATTAAATAACACTAATATCTTCTGTCCCCGAAGTGCCGGGCCTCCGCCGGCCTCCTTCGTCGGCCTACGGCCCGGTGCCCATGCCGCCCATAAAGGATACTGTCGCCAGACGGTGATTCAACCACTTAGCGGACGACTAGCAACAGCCTATAATTTTGGTTATTCATCCGGGTGTGACTACGGATCAGGTTAAATTATCCGTAGTCACACCAGTGTGACTACGGATAAATAAAATTAACCATAGTCACACTGGTGTGGTAGTTTAGTGTGACTATGGTTAAAGAGCCACGCACGCCTGAAACCTACAGCTTCTCTCTGCTTGAATGCACCAAATAAAAGTAAAGCCTCACCAGAATTAATGAAGCTGTTATTGCATGATGCTACCACCCGCAAACCAGTAAAAAGGAACTATGAGGATAATTTATTGCCCAGTACATATTCCAAAACCGGCATGTCTTATAACCAAAAATTCAAAGATATGCGACATCTACCAATCCGCACTGGGCCCGCGTGGTGGATTATAGCCTATCCCTCTCCTAGAGAGGAGGCCTGAGTCCCTGCAGTGGGAACAATTATAGGCTGATGATGATGACATATTCCACAATCCCAATGAAGGTAATTTTAATTTAGCCTTTAGTCCATGTTGAAAGAGTTATGTTGAAAGTGTGATTTAAGTATGGCAAATACTCTTACACGCCTGTGTTTCACCCGTATTTATAAACAAGTAATTACTATTACTTGAGTAAAGGAGAATGGGCTTATTGGTACACCCCTCCAATAGCAATGAGATATACGTCGTTGGATAGCTCTTTTTAACTGAAACAATATTTACTATTACAGTTTTGTTGAAATGTTTGTCCGTTTCGAATTATAGCTCAAAAACAAAAGTAAAAATGGATACCTTTTAACGTTATAATATCTTAGTGTGTAAGCTAAAATTACATCAATGTCGATGTATATAACGTAATTCGTAATTATCATAACAAAACATAACATCACGCCTGTAATTCCCGAAGGGTTAGGCAGAGGTGTAGGTGCCTAATAATAGGTACACCCACTTTTCGTCAGTTATGTTTAAGTCCCATGTAATAGGGGGCGAGCCTATTGCCATCAACCTGGCACAAATCCAGACACCATGGCTGCTACCAAGAAATTCTTGAGGGAAACTCCAATAACACTTTGTCCGACCAGGGAGAATGTATGGAAGCTGGTACACCCCTCCAATAGCAATGTCATATACGTCGTTGGATAGGTCTTTTTAAATGGAACAATATTTACTTTGACAGTTTTGTCGAAATGTTTGTCCATTCTGAGTTATAGGTTAAAAACAAAAGTAAAAATTGATGATATTATATATCAGAGATAATATTGTGATATCTTGGTGTAAAAAGGAAAATAACACGTTGGTGTATAATAATATATATTATTATAGTATAATAATGTAATTCGCAAATAACATAACATACTATCACGCCTGTAATGCCTAAAGGGTTAGACTGAGGTGTAACTTATAATAATACACCGATGTTTTCGGCAGTTATGTTTCCCATGTAATAGAGGGTGAACCTATTGCCATGAACTAGGCATAAATACAAATTCCCTGACTGATACTGACAAATTCTTGAAAGAAGAAGAGCAAATCCAATAGGTAACAATTTACCCGACCCGGGAATCGAACGCAGGGCCTCATTTTCAGCAGTCGGGCTTGCAACCACTAGATCAACGAGACATTCAAAAATTACCAATTAATAAAATGTACGTAAACAGATGAGTACTTTGTGTCGGAATACTAAAAACTTTTTTTAACTTTGGTTTTTGAGATATAACTCAGGATGGACAAACTATTTCGGCAAAGCTGTCATAGTAGATATTGTTCCATTTAAAAATACCTATCCAACGACGTATATGACATTGCTATTGGAGGGGTGTACCAGCTTCCATACATTGTCCCTGGTCGGACAAAGTGTTATTGGAGTTTCCCTCAAGAATTTCTTGGTAGCAGCCATGGTGTCTGGATTTGTGCCAGGTTGATGGCAATAGGCTCGCCCCCTATTACATGGGACTTAAACATAACTGACGAAAAGTGGGTGTACCTATTATTAGGCACCTACACCTCTGCCTAACCCTTCGGGAATTACAGGCGTGATGTTATGTTTTGTTATGATAATTACGAATTACGTTATATACAACGACATTGATGTAATTTTAGCTTACACACTAAGATATTATAACGTTAATAGGTATCCATTTTTACTTTTGTTTTTGAGTTATAACTCAAAACGGACAAACATCTCAACAAAACTGTAATAGTAAATATTGTTTCAGTTAAAAAGAGCTATCCAACGACGTATATCTCATTGCTATTGGAGGGGTGTACCAGCTTTCATACATTTTCGCCCATTCTCTTTTAAGATACGATTTTTTCTCTGTAGTTTAGTAATTCCTTGATGATAAAACTATCAAAGGTTAGAATTCTTAGGTTTGCTTTCATTGACGGTTCTAACTTCGTTTAAATTCTTGCCCAATGCATAATTTTTTTTGCTTAAGTAATTACTTAAGTCCAAGTAATTACTTTTACGTTTAAGTATAAATACGGGTGTAAGAGTATTAGCCATACTCAAATCGCACTTTGTTGTAAATTATAAATATGTTTCATGTATAAATGAGCTTGTCATAGTTTGTGACATAATTAATTTACAGGGAGAATTAATAAAACCTTTCGAAGAATATATACTGATTTATTATTTTTTTAAACTCTTTAATAATTTTGGAAATATAATAATATATTGACTCCATAAAAGTTCTGCTTTGTTGATAATTTCATAAATACATACTTTGTCAAAGTCAAACCCCAGACTACATGAATATTTTTACACAGAATCATGCCTTGGCCGGTTTTTAGAATTGATTGACACGCCCAATACACAACCCGTATACCGCATTAGACTCAAATTTTGAGTCTAACGCAGTATCCTGCCTGCGTGAGCGACGAATACGACGCTGCAAACACGACGAACGCGATCAACTCAACGGCATAGGTACATTGCTTTTGGCCTATATGGGTATTTCCGTTTTGGCCCGGCCACGATGCCAAACAAGATCATGGTTATGGTAGTAGACTGTACGGATATTTACTTTTTGGTACCAGAAAGAGAAATAAGAGTACCCACATTGTTTCATGACATATACACCATTTTCAGTGGCCGTGCTACACCGTATCTGTCCTAGCACGGCCACGCTTAGATTGGCTGAAATCCACAACGTTAATGGATGATTCCTGTCTGAGATCCTTATATAAAATAGACCTACATATATTTTTTCAAAATTCCTTCCAAATCTATTTATTTATTATTTAAAGATGGAATCCTCATTTTGCGTATTAAGCGCCTACAACACTTATAGTTATTGTAAGTTGTCAAGTTATACTATTGCTATTGAACTATTGTCAGGCGTCTTCTACCTGAAAAATAAAAGTGACTAATAAATGATGGGTTTTTTACTTATTTATTATATATGTTTTCTATGCAGAGTGGCATCGTTCACTCCGGGAGGGGACGCCCTAGAAAGAAAATCGCGGAACCCATTAGCGAGAATCTTCAGAAAGGACAGGTGTGTAGTACCTACTCGCAACCGGCGCGGCGCACAGTGGGCTGAAAATCGACTTTCATAGACATATAATAAGTAATACTTTTTTCCCAAATGTCCCCTTTTATGTCTTGAAAAGGTTTTGGGAAAATACATGCCTAATAAATCAACATTATGGAATAGCAACAGCAACGCAAACATATTTTTTTCTTCATAAATTGCTATGGAGCCTACATGCAAAATGCTTAATATCTCCGCCATTGTTCAATTGGCCTAGTTTCTATTGCAATGGATTAAACCTTGAATTATTTAAAACTAAAAAAAAATCGCTATCGATTTAATATTTTCTACTACATGTTTAACTTAATTTAAGCTTAAAATCTCCACACACTACTTAAACGATGTAACCGACCACTACTTTGTATAAACACCCCATATGATCATAAAAAAAACTTTTTAACAAAAAATAAAACCGACTTCAAAAAAAGAAACAAAAAAGTGAAAAATAAACTTTAGAAGAAAAATCAGTTTCTGAAGTCGGTGACTTTTGTTGGTTTGATTTCATTTTTTTGCCCCCGGCTTCAGAAACTGATTTACTTCTAAAGTTTATTTTTCACTTTTTTGTGTTTTTTTTTTGAAGTCGGTTTTATTTTTTGTTAAAAAATTTTTATTTTTCACTTTTTAGTGGTTCACATGTTCATGGGTCAATGTAGACAATGTAGTTTTGTTGATTTTTCAAAAACCGCTTGTCCGATTTCAATAAAAATATGGGACCATTTCGGAAGTATACCCTTTCCAACAAAAAAAGAATTTTTCAAATCAGTTAGCAAGTGACGGAGTTATGCCCGAACAAACATAAAAAAAAAAAATACAAACATCCGAATTGAGAACCTCCTTTTTTTAGAAGTCGGTTAAAAAATAAGTTTCAAAGGCCTAATTATGTAGCGATATTAATTATCGTCATTATTTTATGAGTTTATTCGCTGCATTTGTGAATTGATTTTATATCTTTTTATTAATTATACCTTTTTATTTTTTACACTTTGACATATTAATTACATATTTATACATTATTTACAATCCTTTTACAATTTGACATTTTATGATTTTTCTTTATACACAATGACATTATTTACTTTTTTAAGTATGTTATTATTTTTTGCTTTTTTGATCAATATTTACTTGTTAAATATTTTATTTTTCATTTAGTTTTGTGTATATTGACATTTATTAACTTGACATGATTATTTAATAAGACAAATATTTTATTATTTCTATATTGTGAATGTGAGGACCATGTGGGTCTTTCTCTAATTTTAACTATTGTCTGGCAGTTTGAGTACTATAAGCGACCCACCCAAATGTCCTTTCTTTGGTATTGTTCGTCGTGACGTTGAGCTCCTTAAGTCGAGCTCCACGATAACTGACAAATGCTTGCACTGACTGGACGGGTCCACTCAAATCTGTGTGGTGCTTTATTCAAAAGACCATCTCAGACACTAATCTGCATGATCTTCATGTATTTTATTATTTTCAAATTGTGAATGTGAGGAGTTGAGGACCGTGTGGGTTTTTATTTAATTTTAACGATTGTTTGGCAGTTTGAGTACTTTAAGCGACCCACCCAAATGTCCTTTCTTTGGTATTGATCGTCGTGACGTTGAGCTCCTTGAGTTATAAGTCGAGCTCCACGATAACTGACAAATGCTTGCACTGACTGGACGGGTCCACTCAAATCTGTGTGGTGCTTTCTTCAAAAGACCATCTCAAACACTAATCTGCATAGTATTCATGTGTGTATTATTCCAAGATTATGTTTGTACCTTGAACATATTGTAAACCCAAACGATTTTAAAAGAGTGTCCATGAAGTTTCTTGCCATTCTTCTCATGAGACCAACGCTTTGGAATTGGCAACTACAGTACACTCACGAGTTATTATGCCATGTGACTGGGACTGTAGCTTAGTTTATTTAGCTTCAGTAGTTCAGTAGTTTACTACCGCACTCGGAGAGCTTCAGTGGTTGCTTGGGCCGTCGCTTGGTAAGGGCTTTTGGCGGTTTTGTCATACAAAACTATGTCAGGCCTTTGCTGGGTGGCGGCTTGAGTAATCGTTGGATATCTCTGAGTGCTGCAGTTAGTTTAATTCGACTATTCAAAAGTGCCTGTTACTGGCCTACTTGAAATAAATATTTTTGACTTTGACTTTGCACTCAGAGAGCTTTAATGGTTACTTAGGCCATCACTTAGTAAAGGTTTTTGACAGTTTTGTCATACAAAAGTATGCATGTGAAACCTACTTAAGCTTAAGCCGTCAGTTAGTTAACTAAGTGACGGCTTAAGTAAATCATTAAATATCTCTGAGTACCGCAATACGTGATATTATTATTCATATCGACTGTATGAGTTAGCTAATGAAAGTAGTGACTAATTTAGTTAACTGATTACACTAATCTAATTACTAAGGACGTAGTGGGAAAGGCTGGAGGTAATTATAATGAAATTATATAATTAGGTATATACATAAAGCAGCAAATCAGATCTAAAAAATATAAAGAAACAAAGGCAAAAAGCAGAACAAGAACTATGGAAAAAGTAAACTAAAGTTGCAATTTTTAGTGAAAAAATTTAGTTTACGAATACAAAAGATAAACTTCAGTACATAATTATAAATAACTGGGAGTAGCCAGCGGCTTCGCCCGCTATAACTCGAGATAACGACAAAATCGCTAACTTTCAATCCTTAATTACTAACGAATAAATTCGGTTGCAATAATGATGCTTGCAAGTAGAAGAAAAGCATAAAGAGCTAAAAAGAATAAGAAATTGTGAATATCAAAGGGCATATTATCAGCGTCAGAAAAATTTGAAGAAAAATTAAGAAAAAAAAAAACATCATCTGCCTAGCCTTTTCCCAACTATATTGTGGTCGGCTTCCAGTCTAACCGGATGCAGCTGAATACCAGTATTTTACATGGAGCGACTGCCTAGCTGACCTCCACAACCCAGTTAATACTAGGTAATACGATACCCTTTGGTAAGACTGGATGTCAGAATTTCAGATCACTGACTACCTGTAACGACTGCCAAAGATCTATTTATATGGCAGCTGGGACCAACAGCTTAACGTGCTTTCCGAGGCACGGAGGAAACTCGGTATGTCGGGCGGTCACCCATCCACAGACCGACCTAGGCAAGCACAGCTTTACCTAAAGATCGACCCGAGTGGCAGTTCTTATTAAGCCACGAGCTCCTCAAACAAAAACAAATGCTGAACGTCAAAGGGAATTTCGTCAACGTAAAGCAGAAAAATCCTACGAGGATATGTAATTTGATTTAATAATATTTAAAAACTAATTGTAATAAATGCCTCAATATTATTTAACTTTATTTGATAACAAATGCTGCAAATGCTACAAAAATGCTAGTTCTGTAACTTCTGTAAACACATTTCATTTACATTTCACATTTCATTCAATTTATTCAACTTTAAACAATTTTTATAAAAATGTCATGCTAAGCCGGCTGCGAATATTATAAATCCGGCAGTCGGAGTTGCGGGCACGAAAACAACGAGGAGGGTCGAACCTGTACATGTTTTCTTTTTGTGCAGGACACAACACCTGGAGCACAAATCAAGCGAGTTGTCTGCCCCGGTCGCTTCGAGTAGCGGTTCACTCACAGAAACATTACATAGGTGAGTACAGGACCCATAATTGGATTACTTTAATTTATTTATTGCTAGCTGATGCCCGCGGCTTCGTCCGCGTGGATGTCGGTTACCGCGACCAAAAGTGATGAATATTTTCATCCCTCCTTTCAACCCCTTACAATCCTTATTTCGCATTAAAACGTAGCCCATGTCTTTTCTGCCCTGTTTATGCGGCCCGAGCCTTAGCAATTCAGCATAACCCAGCATTTTACAGTAGTAGGTATTACAAATCATCGTCATCATCAGCCTATAATGTTCCCACTGCAGGGACTCAGGCCTCCTCTCTAGGAGAGGGATGGGCTATATATAATCTACCACGCGGGCCCAGTGCGGATTGGTAAATGTCACATGTCTTCGAATTTTTTAGTTCTAATACATGCCGGTTTCCTCACGATGTTTTCCTTCACCGTTTTGAGAGCAGTGGTGATGAAATAAATTACACAAAGTAATGCGCCTGACGGGGTTCGAACCCACGACTCACTTGTTCGTAAGTCGGGGCCGCCACCACTGAGCCACCACTGCTCAACACTGCTGGTATTACAAATATGGGCTCAAAATTACGCAAAAATAATGTACAGGTATTCATTAATTTATTCATTTACTCTTGTTTTCTCTTTTACCTATTGAGTACGTGCACACAAAACACTATTAAGTACTACCGATACTTAGTATGTGGCTGGGGGCCTGGGCACAGGCCTGGGGCTCACTCAGTGGTTAGTTTTATTTTCGCATAATGCCCACTTCCCTACTAAGATTTTAAATGCGAAGGAAACTGTCTGCCAGTCTGTTATGGTGGCACTACACTTGGCGTATTTGTAAAAATATTTGCGATATTTACGAGTAGGTACAAAAATTAACCTTATTGCATTCAACTTACGGTTATTTTGCATTCTTAAGATGCCACAAATATTTGGCCAAATAAGCCAAGTGAAGTGTCAGCATTACGCTTTGACGCCTAAACTACTGAATTGATTTTGATTAAATTTCGTACTCAGATAGACTAGTAGAGCTTGGGAAAGTACATAGGTTACTTTGCAACCGACTTTAAAAAAGAGGGTTGAGTTGTGACTATGCGTGATAACCAAAAGCCGCCCGGGCGGAGCCGCAAGTAAAAGCTAGTTTTACATGTTAGGTAGTAGGTAGGTAGGTAGATTATTGCGGCCCGCAAGATTAAACAGTAGCAATTATGTGGCCCAAAGTAAAAAAAGGTTGAGTATGGCTGCTCTAGACTGTCTGTGTACCAAATTTCATTTAAATGAGTTCCCTCAGTTCCCTCGTTCAGAAGTATTTATTTTTTCCAGGAGGACGAGTTTGCCGGGTGAAAGAGAAATAAAAATGACTGGAAAAAGAAGAAATACATGAAGAAGGATTTTGTTAATTTATTATAAGATTGTTTAATATTGTAGAGTTTAATGTGATTAAAAATCTATTTTGAGTTTACCACGTACGACATTTAATACGATTTTTTAAGTCCATTCACAACATTTTCGAAAAATAGTCGTCAGCCAATAACGTTCCCACTGCAGGGACTCAGGCCTCCTCTCTAGGAGAGGGATTGGCTATAATCTACCACGCGGGCCCAGTGCGGGTTGGTAGATGTCACATGTCTTCGATTTTTGGTTCTAAGACATGCCGGTTTCCTCACGATGTTTAAAACTAGTGCTATAGTTAAATAACAAATTATCTTTTTTTTTAATAAGTTCTTTCGGTAATGTTTTCTACAAACTTTGTAGACCTTTGTATCCTGCTTAGGTGTGTAACGTTTAAAATCGATTCAGTAATTTCAAATAAATAAGGACTTGAAAAATTATTTGAAATACCGTACGTCGTAAACTTTTTTTTTTTACTGTCTATATTAGCTTTTAAGATTGGGATTGGGAGTTGCGTTGAAAATGTAAAAAAAACAATGGTTTTTTTTTATCGCATTTTACATACAAATATTAACAGAATTATTTGGAACTAACGCAAAAATTTTCAAATTTTTCGAAAATGATGATGCCCATTCCCTCTTATAAAGTGTGGACTGTGTCCCAGCTGTGGGAACAATACTGATTGTGCATTCGTAGATCTATGACATACGTTAAGAGGCATGAGTCATGATTGACTGTGCTAAACTTATTGATCTTAAGGCTGATGTTCCAGGGTAGCCCGCGAAATTCAAATTTTCTTAAGTTTTTAGCGATTTGCAGGCCAGTGCTAGGTGTTGTATGTTAGTAAAAATATGATTCGCGGCTGTAAGACGTATGCAGTTACAGAATTATAATCATCAAAATCATCATTACAACCCTCCAAGTTCAACTCTCAAGAATGATTAAAAGGTCATTCTTGAGAGTTGGCCTCATCATCATCAGCCTATAATGTTCCCACTGCAGGGACTCAGGCCTCCTCTCTAGGAGAGGGATGGGCTATAATCCACCACGCGGGCCCGGTGCGGGTTGGTAGATGTCACATGTCTTCGAATTTTTTGGTTCTAAGACATACCGGTTTCCTCACGATGTTTTCCTTCACCGTTTTGAGAGCAGTGGTGATGATATAAATTACACAAAGTAATGCGCCTGACGGGGTTCGAACCCACGACTCACTGTTCGTAAGTCGGGGCCGACGGCACTGGGCCACCGCTGCTCTTGTTGAGTTGGCCTGTAAATCGCTAAAAACGTAAGAAAATTTGAATTTCGCGGGCTACCCTGGAACATCAGCCTTAATCTATTTGATTCTATCTCAGACCAACAAAAAAAGCAAGACGGCGCGCGCACGAACATCAAAAGTGAGTCAACTTTTTATCTATGTGTGTAGACAATGTCTCGTGAAGTCGTGACGTACTAGGAGAAATGCGTGTGGTTTTAGTGTAGGTGTGTGCGTGAGCTTGTATGTGCACTTGCTATAGGCGCGTGGTTTTGTGACTTCACTGTTGGTGTTCGCGGCGCGCCGTCTTTCTTTTTTTCTTGGTCTGAGGATTCTATATTAATTTTAAGTCATTTGTTTTATGAATATATGGTAAAGCAGCTTTCACGTTACGACGTTAGCAGGGCGACAGTCGCGCGGCATAAGCACATTTCTTTATATTATAAGAACAGTCGTAACAACCCCATAGTACTTACGTAGTCCCTGTGTGCCTATTGGCCTTGTTCTGTTCTGTCTCCTGCTGATATGGAGGGCAGTGGAAATTATATTTTTCCTACTCCTCCGCTATTAATTTCGTTGCGGGATCAAAGACAGTTAAATAGTTTCTCTGGGACTTCGTCTTACTTCATTGTCTCGGCGCTTTTCTTGTGGTCGCCACTGTTGATTCTAGCTAACAGGAGTTACAGTGGTTTGGGAATAGTGTGGCAAGCTTGTCCCAAATAAAGTCACATAGTAAGTACTTACTTATAGTCACCAAATGTGAAAACTGTAATGGGCGAGCCCATTACAGTTATATTAAATTATATTCTATTACATTACCCCTATAACAGGGGATTTAAAACATAAGCGCAAAATATGTGTTACACCTCTGCCTAACCCTTCGGACATGTCATGCGTGATGTTATGTTATTTTTATAAAGTCCGAGTGACGTTCGGCCATAAAACTCATGATTACGTCTCAATGTTAATATCATTCCTATGGAATCGGATATTTTTAAGTTTATTAAATAAAAGGAATACCTAAGTTATTTCGATTGTTTTTAATAGTTACATGCCTAATTACAGACAGTATTTTATGATTTTACTACATAAAGATTAAGATTTATTATCATAGGTTTTTTTTGTATGTAAATATACAGCGTGTAAGGGACACAGTCTCACAAACGTTTATAAACAATTCGATGTGGAAGGAGGAGTTTCAGAATGATGTACAGTGCGATCAAATTATCTTGGCAGGTCTGAACTTAGGCTTCTCGAAATTTTACGCATGTAAACTTGGGAATAAAACTGTTATTGCCAGATAAACCAATACTTAAACGATCAGAAAATATCTAATTTATTAACAGTGAGAAATACAAATAAAATAAATATCATAACACTTTTATACATTCGTTGTAACAAAATGACCTGCACGAAGTTCGGAGCTGCCAAGATAATTCGATCGCACTGTACTGAATACCGTTTGCGTCGGCGCTGCGTGTTGTTCACAAGAGAAACCGCGGCCTCGACACAAAGGGCTAAGAAGGAACATGGGTGGTTTTTAGTCAGTAAAAGTCTGACACTCCCTACCGCTCTGCCCAGAGCGGGGAGGAGTCATTTGCTGATTTCCCAACTCCCCAAAAAAAAAAGGGTCGGTGTTTCTTCCACCTTTGTATATAAGCCAATTTATTTTGTTATTAGAACCGATCGAGTTTAAACAATATTCCATTGCTTTGTTAACAAAGAATTTGTTTCTGAAGTTACATAATGATGTACTCATGCTATTAATGACATTATTTAACTCATATAATATTATTAATCATAGGTTCTACTTGTAAACACCTCTGAATTTTCGGAGTCATTGTGCGTATTGTATAATTGGGTATTTGACAATAAAAATGTAATTAGTCCGTCAGATAGATTTACAAAAAATATATAGGACACATATTTTTTTTCTTTTTTTCACGTAAACAATAAATGACGACGATACAGTGCCTCGAAAACTGTGACGTGTGACGTCACATTGCAGTACATTTTTTACAGAAAAGTGATGTCACAAGCCCCCACTCATCTTTGATGCGTATTATCTTGCTAAATGTAACAAAAAACACGTACCAAATATTTTTCGATAATCTAACTGACGGACAAAATCATATTTTTACCCGACTACGGCGAAGCCAAAAGGAAGGGTAATGATTTTGGCAGTCTATGTATGTATGGTAAAAGGCTAAATCTATATATATAAAAATGTTATATTGGTTTGTGTACGCTTCAAAAACTCAAAAAGTTCTGCACCGATCGAGCTGAAATTTTAGAATGATTTAAAATCCGCATCAAGGATTGTTTTTACAGTATCCACGCGGGCGAAGCCGCGGGCATCAGCTAGTAAATAAATATAAATAAATAAATATGTATGTATGTTCCACCGTAGCGCCTAAACTACCGATCGGATTTAAATAAATGAGGTGTCAATAGATTCGTAAGAATAGCCCGGGTGTCATAGGTTAGATAAATTTTATCAAATATTTTTATGACGGAAGTTAAATGTCAGATTACAACATCGAAAAAAAAATAATTGAGATAGGTAATCATAACATGTTTGGTATCAAATAAAGGTCTTGGCAAGCACATTACAAATATGTATTATATTATAGTTTTAGTACACACAAAAATAAAATTCAAATAAAAAAATTAAGTTCAAAAATCTAAAACCCGGCTACTAACAAAATCGCGGTCTTAAAAGTAGAAAACAAGAACATAAATTCTTGTCTGATATTCTTCGTAGTCGCATGCCACCTTGCTTATGGCAATTAACAGCTGACTTCTGTATCAATGAGAACGCCATGAAGGAGCATCAGGTATCAGTGGCATGCGACTACGAAGAATATCAGACAAGAATTTATGTTCTTGTTTTCTACTTTTAAGACCGCGATTTTGTTAGTAGTCGGGTTTTAGATTTTTGAACTTAATTTTTTTATTGTAGTCGAGTAT
The DNA here is from genome assembly GCA_949775195.1 of Diarsia dahlii. NCBI lineage: Eukaryota > Metazoa > Arthropoda > Insecta > Lepidoptera > Noctuidae > Diarsia > Diarsia dahlii. The sequence goes on along the minus strand of OX459217.1, from coordinate 7,853,981 downwards.
TATACTTTACTATGTGTAGAGTCACAATTTGTAAAATAAAACCTAATTTGTAAACCTATTTTTTTTTTTTTTTTTTTATAAGTTCATTTTAAGTCTCCTTGTCTTCTCGTGACCCATAACTATAAGTCTAAACAAAAGCGGGAATATACTCCAATAAATATAATAATTAAAACGAAATAAATTACAGACATTTGTAACTAATTTTTGTTCCAATATTGATAGGTTAGCTTTTATTTTAACCTACCTCATGTTATGAGTATGTGTATTATACTTATATGCCATATTATGTTGTTTGTGTTCTTGATCGAAATACATGCCAAAAATGCTCGGAACGATTTAGTTTTATTGTCTACCTGTAAATTGTTATGTATGGGTACTTCACAGTTATTTCTCGTCGGGGTTGCGGTTAATCGAAAGAGATAACGCGGCCTCGGCACAAGGGCGAAGATGGATGGTTTTTAGTCAGTAGAAGTCTGACACTCCCTTTCGCTCTGCCCAAGAGCGGGAGGAGTCATTTGATGATTTCTCACACCCCCTAAAAAAAGGGTAGGTACAGTTATTTAGTTGTACCGTTGGCATATGAATTTCGCATCCCGAATTTGGAGTTGGTAAGGGTTGTATTTTATGGAGGTTGTTTGCCCCTTTCAATTGACACCACTTTCACCCTGAGAAGACCCTGCAACGGAACATATTTTTTCATCATTTTAGGAAAAATAAATGTTCTGTGAACGTGAAACGGAACGTTTTCCGCCATTTTGTTATCAATGGTGACAGTTGACGCCGAGGCCGAAGGCCTAGTCGTCCAAAAAGCCGAAACCGCGTAGGCAAACTTGGATGCAAGAGCGAGCGAAGCGAGCTCGGGAATTGGGGCACCCCGACACGGACAGGTTAGGTTAGAAGGGGATGGATCCCCTTCGTGGTTATTTTTTTTGTAAACCACCCAGAAGTAGGAGCCCCGCCACGCGGAGCTCCTTCGACTGGGCCTGGTAGAGTATTTTTTATATATTTCTTAGTATCATTTCGGAATTGTATACAATTCCTAGGAAATACATACACATTTCCCAGGAGAAATGTGTGTATTAAAAAATCTTTGAAACATTATAATTTACGTTTTTCCGTCGACTGGGCCAACAATGGGTTCGGTTCCAAAAAATTGTTTTTTTTTTTCACGAATGGTGCGTCTCCTTTACATGGGAGTGGTGCCCCAGAGCACAGTGGGCACCACCCCTCGGCCCTCACCCTTCACCTGTCAAATGACACAAAAAAAAACTACGCATTTCCTCACTTGGGGGGTTGAAGGGGGGGTAGGGACACATCCCTCATTTCCCCCCCCCCCCCCCAACCCCAGCTGTTTTATCTGGAGGCGAAATTCTAATGCAACCCCGTTGTACCTACTAATTCACATTTTTTTTTTTTTTACCCGACTGCGGCGAAGCCCAAAAGGAGGGTTATGTGTTTGACGTGTATGTATGTATGTCCGTTTCTTTGTTCGCTCATAACTCATTAACGGATGAACCGATTTGAATGAAATATACGTCATTACATTAAAATTAAAAAACAAAGAAAACTTACGGATTTTGGGGGCCAAATCGCGGAGTTAAAAAAAAAAAATCCAATACCATCGAGTAGGGTTAATATCCTACAAGATGGTATTGGATTTTTTTTTTTTTTATAATAAAGAGTTTTAACAATAATACACAAGGACACACGCTAAAAAACTTAGAAGTACCCAATACCTTTGCTTAGATATAACACCAAATTCGAGCCCCTACAAGGTGTAGAACACAATCCGGCGTTGTTTTACGAGTGAATGTGACTTTTGGTAAAATGAAAATAAAAGTAGGTACCTATCTACCCTAAAGATATTTCAATAATAAAAGTTTGAGAATCTATGTCAGTGATTGCAGAATAGTTTATTTTCTTTCGATTATACACTGGGTCTGCACATTTTAAGCAGAAAATACACATGCATTTGGGAAAAAAATAGCAAACACATCTAACTCGCCGGGCGAGTCTACGGCGCTGGAATAAAATTTACGTGGACTCCCCGGGCGAGTCGGTGGCCCGTGGCGCTGAACGTGTTAATAAAACATAGAGTAACGACACGTTTAAATCCATCAGACATCCTCTTCAGATACGAAAAATTACGAATATGTGTCCAGTTTTACGTCGTTATTAAGACAACACGTTACTAAACAACTTTCTACTCGAAAGAGTAGAAGGTTTAGTTTTGGCCATATACTGGAAGTAGGCCAGAAACGCAGATTCTGAAAAATTCTTGGCGCCTCTTGCATTTCTCCATTCAATAAAATTACCGGCTTTCATATATTTCTCCCGCGATTTTGCAGGTCAGTTCACATACTTTCAGGAGTTAATTCTATACTTTCACTGTCACTTGAAGAATTCATTTTTCAAAACAAAACCATGAATTTCTAGAAATCCGTGAGAATTGAGAATTTCAGCGCTGTAAATCAATATAAACTGAACTATGCGCATTTAGAAAAAGCTTTTTCATGAAAGCTGAAAGCAAAGTCGGCCCTGGGGCATCACAAATTTTTGTTTTTTTTTTTTAGTTACCGCGCCTCCTCGCACCGTCACAGAACACATAATATATACTCTAGGAGAAGAATGTCAACTCAATACAAAAATAATTTCTGGCAACATAAAATTGGCCCCAGTAGGTATGTTACTGATTCGACAGTAAGAGTCAACGACCGGTCGTTGGTAAGAGTCGACCACCCCTGCGCACCGTACAGCCAACACTTACAGCCAGTAAAATACAATTATATTTGCGTTCGATTTCAATGAACGATTCATGTTCTAAATTCAAATCTCATTACTGCCCCTCGCCCGCTAAAAAGTGTAATGGAAAGAGGCACAAAACGGCACTTTTCGAATTGAAGGGATGAAAAAATATATAACACTTATATGTTTAAAAGAAATTCAAAGTGGAAAATTCTAACGAAAAACAAACACAAAAGAACTAAAAAGCTGGAAATAAAAAAAGTAGGTAATAAACTAAAAAAACCCGACTGAAAAAACTGAAAAGCAAAAAACAAGCACACTTTAAACAAAACTTGCAAGCAGGCGGGGTTCATTTGAATACTCAGACTAAGAAAAAAAGGTGGTCTGAGTTTGAATATTTAATTATGAAAAGAAAAAATGAAAATAGAATGGACTCCGCCTGCTTCCAAGTTTTGTTTAATTTAAAATGTGCTTGTTTTTTGCTTTTCAGTTTTTTCAGCAGGTTTTTTAGTTTATTAACTACTGTAGCACTACCTTTTTAAATATTTTTTGTGAGCTGGCAACACCGTCCACGGCTCCTGGCAACCCAGCCCGCGACGCGCGAAACCAAAGACAGTGGAGTTCGGTTCGCGCGCGCTTTCAACAGATTCGCGAAACGCTCGTTTTAATATTACCAAGTTTACTGTTTAACTCCTGTTTGTTCGTTTAGTTTACCTATAGTTCTGTGTTTTTACCGTTTTACAATATACTTTTACCATTTAACGTAGTGACTCATTGAAATAGCCCAAATATTCCAACCCCTGAGAAAACTCTCCCTAGACTACTTTTTTTTTAATTCTGTTTTTCTTGCAATTATTTTACTCTGTGCAGACCATAGATAACAGAAACAACAGGAGATATGGCAAGAAGGCGTGGTACACACGGCTACACATCAAGCTATACAAAACCAGTATAATCTGATCGTTCATTGCGTGAAAAGATGTAGTAAAGTGAGGCCAAGATTAACAGGTTTTGTATAGCTGGATGTGTAGCCGTGTGTACATGCGAACTCACGTGGCCGCGACGCGGCCTGATGCCACTTTCAATAATGAGTCCAAAGACAAGATATTTAAAGAATGAGTCGAATGTCAACTTGCGACGTCTTCACTGCTCGTGATTTTTTACAAAATGCCGCGTTGTTCAGTGAGTGTTTGTAAAAATAATAGCTGTATTGTGAATTACACGAAAGACGGTATCTCATTTCACACGTAAGTACTATAACATAAATGTTTTTCGTATTAAATTCATTCAAACATTACTTCGTGGTACGAGAAACATGATGAAAAACCAAATCAATTGTTTTCATTAAGAACAAAAACCATTGCTTGCTTAGGCTTGCTTAGTAAAAATCGCACGAAACCAGTGAATCGGCTGATCTAATAGCGCAATGGATAGGTGTTTTTACCCGACTACGGCAAAGCCAAAGGAGGGTTATGATTTTGACTGGCTATGTAGGTATGTATGTACAGCTTGGCAAAAAAGTCTAGAAACGGAACTAATTTTTTTGTTTGCTGGCAACAATTAAAAACTTATGACGTTTGGTGTAAACAAAGTTCGAAAGTTTATTAAATTTATAATTGTGCCCTAAAAACGTGATTAAAGCAACGTAGAGTAATACAAAATGAATAAAACCATCCGAAGTGCTGGCAGAGCGATAATTTATAAGGTATATAGGCGATGTTTGGCAGAAAAAGAGGCCAAAACCATTCTCTCCGATCTCAACGATGTTTACCTAAGAACCGCTGAAATGACAGGTATGTAACTGTTTGTTTTATTGTTTTTAGATGAATTAAGTGTTAATTTATGAACCCCATTCTGTTTTGACTTGCTTGCATACGAAATAAGTGGAATTTTTAACAATAATCATCGAGCACATAGGTTATGTTTACATTTTGTCTGACATTACCTTGGTATGACGTGTCAGATTAATGTTGATACTTGAGTGGCGTACTGTGCACTATGTGAATTTAAATTCGATTTCTCCATAACTTTATTGTTGAATGTGATTTCAAGGTGATAACTGTTTGTTATATCATTAGAATTACAAATGTACCAAAAATGTATTATTTTTAATTTGTTATTTATTAACAACATAAATTAATATTTCATATGAATCACATAATAGAAGCAAAATGCATTTTTTTTATGTAAGTATATTTATTTATTCACTTTAGGTAAATCAGTAAGCACCATAAGAAGAGTCGTCCTGGAAGGAGATCGAAACAAAGGCGTATTTTCTACACCCGGAAAACATAGAAAAGGTCGTCCCAAAAAGAGTTGGAAGATTTATTAGAATAAATTACAATAATTATTTCTACGCCTTTTTTTAATCCCAGAAAATTTAAAAAACAGTGCTACTAACTTATATTTATTTTTAGGTAGTTACATGAGGAGAATAAATTCTGGTTCAATAAATAAATTTTAAGTATAAAAAAAATAGTAATAAAAGTATCAAGACGATAGGTTGGTACGCGATACGGTCACAACGGGTTGCCATATGAACAGCACAGTGGCGCCCCCCGGATTTTCTACTCTTTTTTGCCAAGCTGTATATGTATGTTTTTACTGATGCTCTCACTCACAATATTTTCGAAAAGCGGCCGCTGGCGCTGTCAGTTTTTGTGAGTTAGAGATGTCTTAATGTGATGTTTGTAGTTGTCGATATTTTATACGATGATTCTGCGTACGTACGAATGATTATATTATGCATTATACAATTAATTACTTTACACAATTGTTACTTCAGTCTAAGGAACTGCGTATTTTTAACCGACTTCCCAAAAAGGAGGAGGTTCTCAATTAGATTGGTATGTTTTTTTTTCTTTGTATGTACACCGATTACGCTGCGATGTATGATCCGATTTACGTGATTGTTTTTTGTTTGATGCGGAATAGTTGCCATTTAGTCCCATAAAAATTTAGCATGGTTTGGCTCAGTACTTTTCATTTTATGATCATTTTTTTTATAATTTATGAACCCTTTTTGTTCGTTTTTTATGTGTGTTCGCGAATAACTTCGTCGTTTATGAACCAATTTTAATTATTCTTTTTTTATTGGAACGGAGATATTTCAAGGGAGGTACCATGATATGGAAACCAGATCCTGGTGATGGAATCCCAAAGAAATCGAGGGCAACCCTCAAATTTCAAAGGCACGTATTACGTGTTTCGTGCTTTTACTGACGAAATACAAGTAGGTATAGGTTTCATAGTAAATATTTATTTAAGATATACAACTAAAAATGAAAAAATAAAAAAGTTTTTTGGAAAAAAAACAACCGACTTCAAAAACACCAAAAAGTGAAAAATAAACTTCAGAAGAAAAATCATTTCTGAAGTCGGTGGCAAAAAAAGCCAAATCAAACAAACATAGATAGATAACTCGAGCAACCAATGAATACTATTTATTCGGTCTATATTAATATACAACGCACGTCAATATATACGACGCTCAGTAACGCCATATAAAAACTTTTTTGCAAAAAAACAACCGACTTTAAAAATACCAAAAAGTCAAAAATAAATCAGTTTCTGAAGTCGGTGACTTTTGTTTGTTTGATTTCAATTTTTGCCACCGACTTCAGAAACTGATTTATTTTTGACATTTTTGTGTCTTTTTTTTGAAGTCGGTTTTATTTTTTGTTAAAAAGTTTTTATTTTTTTTAGTGGTTCACATGTTCATGAGTCATAATGTGGACAATGTAGTTTTTTTTTTGAGTTTTGTCGATTTTTCAAAAACCGCTTGTCCGATTTCGATAAAAAAATATGGGACCATTTGGGAAGTATACCCTTTCCAACAAAAAAATATTTTTTCAAATCGGTTAGCAAGTGACGGAGTTATGCCCGAACAAACATAAAAAAAATATATATATAAACATCCGAATTGAGAACCTCCTTCTTTTTTAGAAGTCGGTTAAAAAAATTAAACGTATACTTAAAGACATTGGTTTTTCTTTATTGGCGACTCACACACGGCTACACATCAAGCTACACATTTCTAGTATAAGCTGATCTCGCATTATAAAGGATTTTCGTCGTACAATGCGTGGTCACTGTAAACTGAAAATGTTCCTATAGCTTGATGTGTAGCCGTGTGTACTCGCGCATGATTCATTTATCATCATTCATATCTTACTTTTATTATAAAATTTAAGCTATCCGAAGGATCCAAAAATAAAAGAAAAATGGATAAATGCGACAGGCAAGGATCCAAACTGGTTTCCAACAAAAAATAACACAATATGCTCGTCTCACTTTGAGCCAAAGTGTTTTCAACCATTAGAGAAAGTTCGTCGGCTCTTCGAATGGTCGGTCCCAACATTGAAGTTGCGTATGGTATTGACGGATGATGTGGAACCTTCCTTGTCCAAAGTTCTTGTGAGTTTTATTTCTTCATACAAATTTCATAAAAATATTTTTTTAAAGTCAACCTGTTTTGATTAAATGTCTTTTTTTTGTATTTTGAATGATTTCTGGACATATTGTTTTTTATTTATAATGTATTATTTTCCCCAAAAAAACTTTATTTACAATATAATAATAAATAGAAGAATCGATAACTTTTCGATTTAGTCAATCACTAGCGTCGATTGGTTAGGCTAAGTATGGTTTTTATTTATTGATTGTGTAGTACGTGATGTTTTAAGAAATGCGGGTGTGTGCGCGGCAGCGTATATCTATTGTTTTACTGCTCTGCGTGTGTGAACTGAAGACACAGGCACAGACACAGGTTCCCGTACATTTTCGGCTGAAGGGCATATCTCCTGTTGTTTCTGTTATCTATGGTGCAGACGTTCCGAAACATTACTTTGTAATTTTGTATAATCCGTAGACAGAGAATGGTATACCTGCAGAGCGTGTCGCAGAAAGAGACAAAAAAAATAACGTCATCATATTTAGGGTTACCGTGTGAGGAAAAATTTACCCCGCAATTTGTCTAAATAAGGTGGTGTTCCACGAATTGATAGAATTAGAAATTATTATGTAAGAGAGCCTGAAAATAACACATATAATTATCGGTATAGGCATGTGATGCGGAGGAATAATAAAGGTGTATAGATGTGCTGCCGAACTCAATTAATAAATTGCGATGAGGGCAGGATGACGATGGATGTTATTGTATTGTATTGTTTAGCGGGCTGGTGTCCGCAACTCCACGTCAAAGCGCGTATTTTGTGATAGAAGGTTTTGGCTTTGTGAGTAAATAATACAACATTGTTTATTTTTAATTTTTTTCTCAAAATGTCTGCTGCAAATTTTTGATGACGGTTTTGATGTCCAATCTGTTCGTCCTGTAGCTACAATCCATATTCGACGTAAATTATCATGTTCAGGAAAACTGCAACAAGTCATAAAATCTTTCAGATACTATATAATTAATACACATTTCCCATAATATTGGGTATTAATTTACAGAAAAGTTGGCAACACTAAAATTCTTAGGTTAGAATCTTCGATCAATAATAGTACTAGATTAAGCATCAGGAACAAAACTAAGTCGCTCAAGTGGCCACGTTTGCACACACGTAAACATCTACATAACATCTTAGAAAAAAGTTCAATATTATTAACAACTTCAGATGATTATAAACCTTAACACTTAAACATAACGTTTAATTATCATTGTAAAGTATATTTATTTAAGCCCTTTCATCGGAGAAAGATTAGAAGCAAAACATTTTAAATGTCGCTCCAAAGTAAAAAGTCATCAGCAGTGCGATTCTCTAAGTGAGACTTTGTAGCTGCGATCTTCGCTGTGATCATGGCTGTTACAGCCGTGACATCGTTCGCTGCGCTCACGGGCGGTTTGTTCGGTATTCTTTAAGCTGTATTTGCTCGCCGTTGATCTCTCGGCTGCGGGGACTCACGGCTGTTCGCAAGGCTGTGCTAGAGCGGTGACAAAATGACATCCTCACAATCGATAAATTCTCGACTAGTAGATTTTGACTATTTCTTTGTATTAAAAATTATGTACCCGACGCATTTACTATTATTAAAGATGTATTCATTGTTTGAATGTGCAAAATCAATTAAAATTTGTACCACCTGAAATTGACTACTATAGATGCTAAAACTTGCAACCCAAGAATTAATCTGGCAATCTCGTGATTAATTTTTCTGATGATGCGTTTCGTTACTTCATTTGATAAACTTATGAAAACCTAAAAATATATTGTTTAAATTTTTTTAATTTGTATTAATGTTACGTATTTTATCCAACACACTTTTTTTGTTAAACATTATGGGAATAAGAACATAAAAAATCATTTATTTCACCATTCAGATTATTTTATGCGTTTGGTTATCAAGTAGCTAAAAGACAGTGCTCCAGGACCGATATTTTAATCATTTTTTGACATATGTATTTATAAATGTCAAAACCAAAACAACAACAAAAATCATGAAATTATTTATTTCAAAAACAATCATATAGTATAGATAAATACAGAAACTTGGTTAAGCCTTTCTTAATGGTAACAACAGACGGTCACGTACTTGATATTTATGGCCCCTATGCCGCAACTGTGTCAGAATCTGTTCTAATGTTACAATTATATCTCTATGTTTGTAAACCTGAATCCCTACAACCTGGAGAGACACAGTTGAGCAAATAAGTCGAGACTTGTAACAATTTGTAGTTGGGTAGTGGAGGTTGTAACCTCCACTACTTGGAGAGATTATAAACTAATAAGAAATGATTTCAGCAACAATGTCGCTACCCATCTAATAACTGATTTTCGAATAGCAGGGGCCATGATAAATGCTTTCCATGTACCCATTACAGATATACCAGATGCCTCTTGAGCGTGCCTTGCAAAAATTAAATGAACCTAACACATTAGCTGAATTTATTATTGAAAATAATATTAATGGAAGAAGCATCATCTTTTATTAGCATTCATGCTGTTATTCTTCTAAATGAGTTCCCAGTGATGACAGAATCTGATTTAATTTTATTTGCAATGGGAACTACAGATAAAGCAAGCACGCTCTTATTACAGAGAACATAATATAAGGCAAAATGGAATTTTTGAAATTGAAGTTTGCCGTGATGTTGAGCCTCTTCATTCATATACCAGATTTTGAGGGTGAAATGTTTTTATTTAGGGCTAGAATACAGTGAAGACACCTTGTGGAAAAGTATTTTACACATATTTTATTTAATATCCAGGAAAACAGTTGGAGCACAGAATCCACGGTTATTACTGTAACTGTATAATTGCAAAACGTACCATGGCTTGCTGTGCTCACATCATGACTATTGTTTGGTATATGGGGTGGGCTCGACATCAACAAGATATTTCAGCACCTGCCTCCTTCCTAGATCTCTTAGTAAGAAAAAATGATGAAAATGAGGAAATGGAATAAAAGAAAATAAGAATGTTATTGGTTTTATTTCAAATATCCCTAGTAGTTAACTAAATTCCCATTGGCATACACAGGATCGAATTATCAATTCTTTATACATTACGTTACTGCCTGTAAGCCTTCACAATGAAAAAAATAATTGAATCAATAATAAGGGTTCATCATCTTCCTGCCCTTATCCCATTACTTGGGGTCGGCGCAACACGTTTCCTTCTTCCACTCTCCCCTATATCGAAAGGGTTCATCATAATAATTATATTACTTTCCTTGGGGTTCATTGAATAACGTTTTGGTCACTTGAACGTCCCCGTCTCTTTTGACACTCTTCTTCTTCTTTATGGGGTCTCAGGTTTCCGCACTTAGTCCTTAAAGGTGGACCATTGTGCGTGAGCCGTGGCGGCCGATTATTCCAACCAGCCCACCTCCCTCCAGAAGCAGATCAGACTTCCAGGTCTCCTCAGGGCATCCGCAAGGGATCGTGGTGTTCCCAGGGTCTCCTCACGAATCTTGGTAACGCCTGTGCACTCAAGGAGCACATGCGCCACAGTTTCCTCCGCCTCCATGCATGCTCTGCACAGGGGACTAAAAATATGACTAAAATTTATATAAGTACTTAGGTACAGTGCGATCAAATTATCTTGGCAGCTCTGAACATAGGCTTTGCGAAATTTTACGCATGTAAACTTGGGAATAAAACTGTTATTGCCAGATAAACCAATACTTAAACGATCAGAAAATATCTAATTTAAACAGTGAGAAATACAAATAAAATAAATATCATAACACTTCTATACAATCGTTGTAACAAAATGACCTGCACGAAGTTCGGAGCTGCCAAGATAATTTGATCGCACTGTACATATATTTTTGATTTACTTACTCCAATAAACTCCACTAAAATAAATTATAAATCCTTGCCAACAGCCACAAAATAGAAGCTTTTGCATTTGACATTAAAAATCGTAGGCGTACGTCGAGGCTGTTGTCAAAGTCGAGGATGTTTTGCTTACAGAATACCGATTTCCACTAAGAAATATCAAATAAGTAATTCCATCTCACGCCGTCTACAGCCGTGCAGCGCTAGTGTCGACAGCCTTGAAAAAGTTATGAAGGAATACGAATCGTGTGTTCACCGCTGTAACAGCCGCTGCGATCAAGGCTGTTACGATGTTTGCGCTTAGCGAATCGCATAGCAGTACAAAAATATTCATTCTAAAATGAAACTTAAACTCTAAGCAATATGGTTAAAAGCATTTTGTGTACAATGTCGTGCTTATTCTATTGCGGAACTAGCGTTCCCTGTTCAAGAACATGATACAATAGTTGGTGCGTTGTAGCAAACATTGGCCAAACAATTATAATATTCGCTGATTTAATTATATTTATAGTCTAATTATGTTTAACTATTATGAAAAAGCACATAATGATATTAAATTACCGAAAAAAAGATATTCCTTCCAAAACCTTGGTGTTACGGTGGTTATTTACGCAGTTTTTGAACGCATACTGCGGTACTTTGACGTCTTAATGTTGGCTATGATTGGACCATACTGATTTGAAATAAGACCACAAATACGTTTGTGGTCTTATATTTCGGGCCGTTTTTGAAGCGCTTATCGGGAATCTAGTACATTATTGATCGAAGGTTAGAATTAATCATTGATACATATTGTACTTTTTTGTCGATGAATTTATGTCTAGGGTACATTATACACAATATATGAACACCATAAAATGTTATCATCATATATTAATTGATACAGAGTGGTATACTTACGAATGAAAAGACAAATCTGGCATTTTCGTTCCACTATCACTTTTACACCCTGTGACCACCACCACAACGCACCATGTTTATTTTTTAAATGGTTTAAATACTATGTCTAAATTGTTCACAACAAAATATAACATACATTAATTAACTTTAGAGCACATAAAACTGTATTTTAGAGGAAGATGTTATCTAGCTGCACGTTAGCTGTCAAACTTTGTTTAGCAAAGTAGTATGCTAACCTTGAATGAAAAACATGGCACGCGCAGTGAAACAAAAAATCTCATCATTCTGTTTCATTTCTTCACACGACATCGGCGTAAGTCGCTCTTTTTCTTGTGTGAATGCGACCAAAGATATCAATTAGTCTATAGCATTCTCTGTCTACGGTATAATCTGTCTGCGCTGCGGTTTCGTATTTGACATACTTTGTATCCAAGCCAAAATCATTAAAAAAAAAAAAACGTATTTGACATTCGTAGTTTCGTACAGTTAATTGTTTGTTTTTGTTGTGACTTTTTTTGTTTTTAATATTTGTAGGATTCAGATTGATTAATTTATTATTCGTGTTGTGTGTTGACAAGTAGAACTTGTTTTTATTTTTTAAACTTATTTCTTTAACGATTGTGCAAATATGTCGAGGCGTGTGGTCCGCCGAATGAAACCGTCGCCGTCGTCGTCAGTCGCCCGGGAAAAACGATGTATCAATTGTTCTTTATTGATACCCAGACCGCAACGTACACATTCAGTAGAACAAGCGCCTACTGCGATAATTAATTTATTACAGTCGTGGATATTTCCTACTCCGGTAAACATTTTATTTACCTCTGTGAATATAATATAAGAATACTAAGTATAAGAAGGCACCTATTTCCTCAGTAATCTTTTACCGATAACTATTTTATAGAAAGAAAGAAAAAAAAAAAATCCGCCCCTAAGACGACCCACTGACCCTCTTTTTTTTTTGGGGCAGTCGTGTAAAAAAGCATTAATTCTCTTAGATTCACCCATAAAATAACAACAGACAATATTAAAACGAAATCAAGGGTCAGTGGGTGGTCTTATGAAGCGTTTATTCTTGATTATTTAATTTTCTATTTAGTACTTTAAGCACGAAGTACAGAGACGGACTTAATGATACAATCAACCTTAACATCACTACATAGTATAAAACAAAGTCGCTTTCCGCTGTCTGTCCCTATGTATGCTTAGATCTTTAAAACTACGGAACAGATTTTGATGCGAGTTCTTTTATTTTTTAATAGAAAGAGTGATTTAAGAGGAAGGTTTATTCGTAGTAGCACATTCCACCTGTGCGAAGAGGGGGCGGGTCGCTAGTTAGACTTAAGTGTAACTTCTATGAATATGTTACACAAAAACTTTTTCATTCATGATTTTTATTGCAGCTGGTTTCAGAATGTGTGCTCTGTACGGAGTGTCTCATATTGCTACAAAATCGAGCAAACAGTAGTGAAGGAAGTTTATTGTTGCCTGCTGTTGGACATAGAAGCATATGCTTTTGTTGTGGCAAATCTATTCTACGTACCAAAACATATCCTGTAAGACAGGACCGACAAGAAAGTCAGATTTTAGCTAGACATGTCCCTCTGCATCTGGTAATTATTTTTATTTAATTTGCATTATAAATAATATTATGTTATTAATGTTCTTCTTTATTAAGTCATAGTTGATAGTGATAATACTCTTATTAGTAGTGTTTGTAATATTGTGTCCCGTTATGTGAGGTTTCTTAGATTATGTCAATAGATATTATTGTTTATTTTGACACAATAAAGTAAATGACTATTATTATTTACTAGTTAGGTACTTGGAGACAGCAAAAAAAGTAGTGTAATATGTATCTTTAAAAACAGCTTAGTTTTATCCAATTTCAAATTACTTCCTAGAAAAAGACAGAAAAGACGTCATACTTTCATACCGCCATAGTTGCGTAGTACATACAAAGAACTTTTCTTCTCATGCCCTAAAATTCGTCTATAAGTCGTGCGTAGGTAGGGTTACCATTTAGAAATCTGAAAAGTCCTGACAAAAAGCCTGACATTTCAAATAAGTCCGGACATTTTAGTCAAAAAATGCAAATTAAGTTAAGTAGGTATCTGGGACTGAAAAATATAGGTACAAAATAATATCCCGAAAACTAGCGTTATGCTTGATTATTTTACGTAAAACTATTTTTTTTTTGAAGAAGATATTTTATGTTTGAACTAGTTGATTGTTTGCAATAGAAGATTTAATATTTTATCTCGTTAAGTTGAATGTTAGAGAAGTTGTTTTTATATGAATGAGAAGATAATACAGATTAAAGACTTATTTGATATTCTTATATAAGTTTTATTATTCGTATTCCATGTAAGCCAAAAAATCCGGACAAATTAAAGAACCGGACAACGGTCTAGAAGTCCGGACATGTCCGGACAAATCCGGACGGATGGTAACCCTATGCGTAGGCGACATAAAGTCGCGTTTTATGTCTCTAGACTTCTAGAGCATAGAGTAAAATCTTCGTCGAAGACCAAGGGCTCGACATAATAATATTATTTATTACATGTTACTTTTTTAGATCTCAAGATTCGAACGAGTATGTAGACCTTGCTATCAGACAGCTGTAAGAGCAGTAAAATGTCTTAATCGGAACGACTCCAATGGTCCTGATCTGTTTGAGAAGGTAATTTGACAGATCCTGGATCAAGTGCAGATCTCAATATTGCTGAGCCATCCTCTCTATCAACAATAGTATCATAAGTACCTTTATTTTGGAGGGTGGAATTTCATCAGTAATGACTCCTCCCGCTATAGGCCGAGCGGAAGGGAGTGTCAGATTTCTACTGACTGAAACCCGTTCCTTATTAGCGCGTTGTGTCTGGGGCCTCGGTATCTCTTTCGAACAACCCACAGCCAGCCGGCAGGCGTCGGTCCCTGCAATGTTACCGACTTCTCATTGAGGCGCGTGTGGAACACAAACGCGCCGTCGGCGTCCACACGGTCTGCCTGTCGTTGTTATATGACGGATGGACGGTGAGCTAGCCCATTACTCACCGTCCACGGGCAACTATCATACCTCTCAAGTTATGTGAAAACCTAAAATGATATCATCTGAGTATAAGTATAAGCGGCTTCGGCCGTCTACGAAACCGGAGTTTCGTAACTGGTTTCGATGAAGGAATGATTTGTCCTTGTACGTAACTGGTTTCGATGGAGAACATATTTGTCTTTGTACGAAACCACGGTTACGTACAGTGCGATCAAATTATCTTGGCAGCTCTGAACATAGGCTTTGCGAAATTTTACGCATGTAAACTTGGGAATAAAACTGTTATTGCCAGATAAACCAATACTTAAACGATCAGAAAATATCTAATTTAAACAGTGAGAAATACAAATAAAATAAATATCATAACACTTTTATACATTCGTTGTAACAAAATGACCTGCACGAAGTTCGGAGCTGCCAAGATAATTTGATCGCACTGTACAAGGAATTTTTGCAAAAATATGAAATTTTACTAGTTACGAACAAGGAATAATAATTCTTTTATCGAAACTATTGATTTATGTGATAATTGGTCCAGGATCTCATAGCCACAAATATCAGGCTAGTTGCAGTAGTCCGGTTGTTAGTCCGGTTGAATTATAACACCGAACTACTGACACTCTTTAGTGGCAACAGTTCGGTTTCTTTTTTTTTTGTTTGAGAAAATAAGAGTAGGGTAGACCGGGGACAATTGAAACAGGTCATGATTGCAACAACTTCAATTTCTCGGAAACCATGATACCTACGCGTGTGATGCGGCGTTCGTTGCATCGTCGGCCATATTCGGTTTTGTGTTTAGCACGGCTCGAGCGAGCGAGCAATGTAGTCGCACACAGGACGCCTCGAAGAATTTCACGCCAAAAAGTAAGTTCTCACCATTTTTATTTTTTTGGTTTTTACCTATTTTAATCTTGTAGTTTGTCAGTTTTTCTTATTTGAGAGTATTGTTTGTCTATTTAAGTTAGTTCTTATTACTGTTAATTATTATTTAGGTCAATATATTACAAAATATTGAGTGTTAAAGTAGAAGATGTGACATGGGTACGTTTGAAACGACGTGGCTGTGGACGTTTGAAACGTTTCAAACGTCCCCGCATATTTCGCATTTTTATCCGACTGCACAGAAGAAGGTTGTGTTTTCTAAAATGAGTCTGCCGCAGGATTTGAAGCCGCTGTTCCATCTTCTCCTAAGTACTTAGGGACTCCACAGCCAAATTCCATGGTCATACATGTGTCGGAACAGTGACCTTACCAGCCCGATGACACTACAACCTGGGTTGGGCAGTATTTGAATTACTTACTTGTAATTAAAATACGTAAGTAATTGAAATACAAATACGTATTTTGTATTTGTATTTCAATTACTTCCTTAAAATGAAATTTGTTTTTCGTATTTCAAATACCTGACGACGAAGTATTTTGTAATTAGTATTTCAAATACTTGAGGCTTCAAAACACATTTTAACATTAAAATACATTTATCCCCTCGTCTGTCCACTTTTTTTGTGGTGGTTTTTGAAGGCGATTATTTTATTTTGAAAAAGTTTTTGTAATTATGTATTTTGTATTTCAATTAAAAATAGCTAAAAAATACTGTATTTTGTATTTTATTCAAATACCTTACTTAAAGATTTCAATTACTTGCGATACTGTATTTTGTAATTTGTATTTCAATTAAAGCAAAGCATGTATTTTGCCCGGCCCTGACTACAACACCCAACAGTCTACCGCAGGACTTGAAGCAGACCGTCAATAAACCATTGTTATGATTGAAACATTTTTATGATTGAAACATTGTTATGATTGAAACATTGTTACGATTGAAACAAGCTGTTTTGTATGAGACTGGATTATCTTTTTTTATCCCCCATGTAAGTGCAATTACAGCAAAATAGGGTAACAAGTCTTTCAATCATGTGAAATAGTATTCATTAGCACAAATTAAAGCTCGAAAATGATTAAAATAAGAGATATTTTACGTTGTTTATATTAAAGATGTTTATGCTTTTATAATTTTCAAAATATTAACTTTACGGTGACACACTTGTCACGATCTCAATAAATAATTTAGTAGTAAGTTAAATTTTTAAGATTGAGTAAAAACCTTCAGTAGTTCCTGAAATATTTCAGTGTTTCAATTATCCCTACTTACCGTTTCAACCGTCCTTGGGGTGGGGTCAATAGAACCACTGTGCCCGGTCTTCTTTAATGTGTGATTGTAGGTTAACTATTCAAAATAGAGATATAGATTATGTTTAATTTAGGACCTAGATAACGACCCTTTCAACTATATAAATTCGAGGGATGTAGGTACTATAGATACTTCACTGCACACGATTTAAGTCAAATTGTTTTAACTGTCCCCGGTCTCCCCTAGGTAGTAAAGTCCCAAAAACTACCAGGAGAACAGAAGTAGGAAGGAGGTTTAATATTACAAAAAAAGATACCGCGGCCTCGACACAGGGCTAAGAAGGAACATGGGTGGCTTTTAGTCAGTAGAAGTCTGACACTTCCTACCGCTCTGCCCAGACTGGGAGGAGGCATTTGGTGATTTCCCCACTAATTTACCATTCTGGCCTCCTAGTAGTTTGTGGGACTTTACTATCCTGGTTTCCTATCTCCAACAAAAAAAATGCATGGTATTAGAAAGGCATAGTACCTATAGATTTGATTTAAAGATTTTAATACCTCCTGTCTACTTTTGTTCTCATGGTAGTTTGTGGGACTTTACTAATAAGTACTATCCTTGTTTCTCATTTTCAACAAAAAAAAAACGGCCTGGTATTAGAAAGGCATAAAGATTTGAATTCAAGATTCCAATTTCCAATACCTCCTGCCTACTTCTGTTCTCCTGGTAATTTGTGGGACTTTACTACCTATTCTTATTTTCTAAAACAAAAAAAAAGAATCCGTACTGTTGCGACTAAAGAGTGTCAGTAGTTCGGTGCTTTATTTCAACTTACCTTGTTTCAATAATAATTACAAGATGAAGGTCAGTTCAGTAGACATCAAACGCTGTCTACTGAAGCTTTATAAAATTAGTGTGATTATAAGTTCTATGTGTGTAGTTGTTGGACAGAATTAATTTGTTAGTCTATTTGACATAACTAATTAAGGGGTCGGCTTCGAGTCTAACCCAGTACATGGAACGAACGACTGCCTATCTGACCTCCACAACCCAGTTAATACCAGGTAATACGATACCCTTTGGTAAGACTGGTTGTCAGAATTTCAGGTCACTGACCACTAATCTACTATCTAAGCACGAAACCCGTATAAACGGGCGTTCCTAACACGGTGTTAGTAACACTACGGACGTAAGATTAGTAAGTAATGATTAAAATAAATTGTTATTAAGTACTACTTATTACTGTGAAGATCATTTCTGTTTAAGTAGCAACTACAGGTTATGACTTTATTTCTATGCCTTTTTACCCGAATGCGACGAAGTTCAAAAGGAGGGTTATGTGTTTGTTCCTCAAATAGTCACTCAAGATACTTATATGGACAGACGGTTGTATCGGTGATTTTAATCATTATTACTCAGTAAAGTCAAGTTCCCGTCGGGGCTGTGGGTTGTCCGACAGAGATACCGCGGCCTCGACACAAAGGGCTATGAAGGAACATGGGTGGTTTTTAGTCATTAGAACTCTGACACTCCCTACCGCTCTGCTCAGAGTGGGAGGAGTCATTTGATGATTTCCCCCAAACCCAAAAAAAAGTCACTTTTGTTGCGGTCGGGATCCTATTTTATTTAACACTAGCGGACGTCCCGCGGTTTCACCCGCGTAGATCCCGTTCTCGTGGGAATACAGGGATAAAAAGTAGCCTATGACACTCAGCAATAATGTGGCTTTCTATTGGTGAAAGAATTTTTTAAATCGGTTCAGTAAATCCCGATATTACCCCTTACAATTTAACAAATATACAAACACACAAACTTTACTTGTTTATAATATTAGTATACAAGTATAGATAGTATAGATACAACCTATAACATGCAATTTTCCAATTTGCCATTTTTTTTTGCAATTTGCCTTTCAGTGTCTGAAAGGCAAATTGCAGAAAAACGTAAGACAATTTCGAATTTCGCGGGCTACCTTTTCGCATTCTCCTCGATCCAGTTGATCGTTGACAATTGTTAGGTTGTACAATTTAATTTACATGCCAAATAAATCTACAAAAAAAAAATTGAGACAAACTGTGTTTTTACTTTGTTCATATCTTAAAAAATGACAGATATAAAATTTACGATCAAAGTGCGTGTTTCAGGCCGAAGGTTTTTAAAAACGTGTGCGGGCACTCACTACCCGATGACGTCACAACCATTGTCATTCGACAATCGCGCTCTCGTTCGGACGCCGCGCCGCCGGTGCGCAGTAAAAATCTAAATTATAAAGTTCTCAGTGGAAAAATGGTAAACAAATACTGTATTGTGCCTCGGTGCTTTAATTCAACAGTTAAAACACCTAATAAACTCTTTTTTTATGTGCCTATGGACCCAAATATTAGGAAAAAGTGGATGACAGCCGTGAAAAGACTTTCTAATTTAGGCCCTAAAACTAAAGCACACTGTTGCGAAGACCATTTCGATGTAAGTATTTATTAATAATAAGTTTATCCTCCTTCTTATCTTCGCCACATTTGACCTACTTAACGTACGCACTTGTCTACTTTTGATTGTTTAAATAGTTACCTATCTTACTTTTTACGATAATAGGGTTATGACATGGTTAGGACGCACTTTTACTTTTGACATGTATGTGTACTAGCAGTTGACAAGTAGAGCAATGTTGCCACAATCATTGATTTTTTTAGTTTCAATTTTCAACTCTCACCGCGTCAGACTCTTTTTTGCCAAGCTGTGTTTTCACTGAACTTGACTGAACTACCTATATTTCAACTCTTATGTGCCCGGGCGCGGACACGGCGAGATTTTTGGCAAACGTTTTTGTTCATAACTATCCATTGTTTTAATTAAGGAATTTGACCATCATTTGTGCACTTTTATGATTAAATCCGTTAGTGCCACACGTGCAGTTTTGTTATTCAGACTTAACTAGAAACAGTAATAAATAGAACCCACGCGTAAACTTTTTTTTACCAAGCAACGCAGTGCAGAGCTTCTCAACCGACTATATTGGCGGGCCGCAAAAAATACTTAAGGTGGATGTTCACGGTAGCTCGCGATATTCAAATTTTCTTAAGTTTTTAGCGATTTGCAGGCAAAAATATGATTCGCGGCTGTAAGACGTATGCAGTTACAGAATCATAATCATCAAAATTATCATTACAACCCTCCAAGTTCATGTAACTCTCAAGAATGATTATTTCATCAAAAGAATGACATTCTTGAGAGTTACATGAACTTGGAGGGTTGTAATGATAATTTTGATGATTATAATTCTGTAACTGCATACGTCTTACAGCCGCGAATCATATTTTTACTAACATACAACCTAGCACTGGCCTGCAAATCGCTAAAAACGTAAGAAGATTTGAATTTCGCGGGCTACCCTGGAACATCAGCCTTAAGGAAATATCAAACTCGCGGCCCGCATTTATCCTTAGTTTTCGTGGTAAACATATTTTAATGATATACTACTACTACACCTTTTAGGTGATGCAACCTACATTAAACACGGTTTTTAGTCTGGTTATTTTTTTTGTTTTAGGTGGAAAATGACATGGAAAACTATATTAAGCATAAACTAGTTGGAGGCAAACTTAAACTCAAGATAGGCGTAGTGCCTCATAAGTTTGCTTGTCAAAAACAACCAGTTCAAAAACCTGGGCGCTCAGTTGTAAAAAAACTTAAAATTGCAAAGCTGAAAACTTCCTCAAGCCGCACTCAAGCGAATGTATTGCGTCTAATTCACATGCCGTTGAAGAAATATATATCGTGGACTCCATTCCTCGAGTTCAAGATATTGTGAATGCCCCCTTAAAAGATGAGAATGTAGATGAAAATCTAAGTAGTACCACAGAAGATATTTTAATACAACCTGACACTGACCGGCAAATTGCAAAAAACGTAAGACAATTCAAATTTCGCGGGCTACCTTGTAGCATTCACTTTAAGTTGATCGTCATTAACAAAGGATGTTAACAGTTTTTCGGAATTGCTTTTATTTTAAAGATTGACTCTAGTTACCCATAAAAAAAAAATAGTTTTTTTGATGAGAAAATATACAAAAATATAGTAATTTTGATTTTTTCCGCTAAACCACCCTAACAACTATCACGTGATACTGACAGACATGACGTCACAGACCGCAAAACAGTAGTCGCGATTCATGACTGTATGTCTAGTTTAACTAAGTGTTTTCTTATTTTTTTACTTGAATACAAACAATCAAAATGAACACAAAGTTTTACAAAACCTGTGTAGTGCCCATGTGTAATAGTACAACAATTACTACACCGGAAAAATTGTTTATTTATGTGCCAAAAGATAAACAAATTAGGAGAAAGTGGCTAAGACTTGCTAGAAAAGATAAAGCAGCATTGTCAACAACAAGTACCGCCTATTTTTGTGAGGATCACTTCGATGTAAGTATTAATTACTTATGTACAAAATATCACAGTGAAATTAACGGAGTTTGAATACTATTGTCTTTTAACCTAACCTAAAAAATAATTCTTAATTTAGCTGCCAAATGATATGGAAAATTACGTGGAATATACTATAATGGGTATGGTATCCAGAATTATCATGAAGCCTGGTTGTTTGCCAAGAAAATTTGCTTGTCAACCAGACTGGCCTAGTGCTTCACGTGATTTATCGCCAGCCATGGTGAAAAGGCAAAGACTGTCAAGTTTGCCACCATCAAAGAATCTATCTTTGGTAAGTTGGAACTATTCCCTTTGGTGAATCCAGATTCCATCGTAGTATTAATATTAAGTAGTTTACAGATTAATTCGTCAGTAAGATCGCAAAATAAGAAAATGCAGAGAAGTACAAACAAGTTCTGTTGCTGTAAACAGTCTTTGACAGCTTGTTTTGCGATCAGTGACGTAATAAGCTCTTATTGGTGTTTGCAATGACGTGACAAATGATTAATACAAACTATTATAAAATTAGCACTTACCTACCTAATTTGTGATTAGTGTTAAAATCCCTATTCACAACATTTAAAAACTGATACCACCTTAAAATAAAAATACCATTTCTTTATTTTCGTATCCTGAGTTCAAATATGAATTTTTATATTTTTTTATTTCTTCAATTCTGAGAAAAAAAAAGTAAACCGAAAAACAATGTGACATGATGACGTCACATTACGGCATCGTATGGTAGAATGATGTAGTTACCTTTGTCTGAGCCACTGAAGCATTCCAATGTTTTTGATGAAAACAAAACATTAATTGGTGCGTTCGAGTAGCTCACTTTTAGCGCTATTTAGCGCTGTCGCCCGTTCGAGAAGCTACTGTTGCGCGCTATCAACACTGCCGTGACGTCACACATTACGTCATTACTTCACGCTACCAACACTATTTCTCTCGAGGTGATGTGCCGACCATGAAGTTATAGATAAATATGGAGACCACACTTCGAATACCTACTTGAAGCAAAACTTATGCATCGCTATCTCGCTCTCTGTGGGCTGACCCTCTCTTTCTAAGTATGGTAACCTTTATTTTATTTTACCTAGGACATTACTCCTTTTCATAACTTGTGTTTGATTAAATTAATATATCCACATCTCTGTTCACTTCTAGATTGATGAAAGATGCCAATGATAAATTACGAAAGAAGCTGTTTGCTTACAGTGTGAAAGTTCCTGATTTTTTTTGGCAGTTTGTCATTTTCAATCACGCAAAAAAGTCTTAGGTCGTATACGTACGTAATTTCGCACAGAAATAGAATATAGACCATGGCCAGTATAAAAGTTTAGTTCCTGTAGCAATACGAAATTAATGATCTTCTAGATCTATCTATATAAATAAAAGAGAAGTCCTGACAGACTGACTCATCAACGCCCAGCCCAAACCCTTGGACCTAGAAAGCTGAAATTTTGCACAGAGGTTCCCTTTATAATCTAGACAAGGAATACGGAAGGATTTTTTGAAATTCAACCCCTAAGGGAGTTAAATAGGGGATGAAAGTTTGTATGGAAAATCGCCATTTTCACGCGGGCGAAGCCGCTGGCAAAAGCTAGTAAATCATAATGACAGAAGAGGTGATGACACGACCACGGTGGTTGCCTACCGCAAGGGCTGGTGGGGTGGCTCAAGATAATGAATCTGGAAGGATTTGGGAGAGATTTTTGCCCAGTACAACTCTTACTATAAAATCATGAAATCGCAAAAGAGAAATTAGATGTTTCTTTTATTTTGTAGACTAATGAAAATGATACATATAAGATGATTTTTTTTTAAGATTTCTGGGTAAGTCAGTGTTAAGGTTTTTTACCACTGTGGAATTTTTAATATTATGTATTTTCATCTAAATACGGGGCTATAATAGGAACGGTAATACATATGTATAAAACCTCAAAAAGAAACAAAAACACTTTCTAAATTAAAATCATTTTATTATAATATTTTCTATTATATTACGAAGATATGTCCTGATTTTTTTAGTCTGTCGTAAAACTCTTTGCTTAAGAATCTTAGATTTCTTCTGCAGTATTTTTTCTTCAGTTGATTTTATTTACACCTGTACGCCCCTATCAATCTTCGTAGAGACCTGGGCTTCGCTGTTGACCTAAAACCAGAAGAGTGTGAAATCAGAACATAATTTTATATTATTCATTACATTTACTGTATTATTTAAATAGTAATTGGCTATTTGACTACTGTTAAAAATTCACGAAAATGTTATGTTATTTCAAAGAACTAACAGAAATAACACGGTGTGTGAAAAAAGTAATAAAATGTAATAAAGCGAGTATGATAATGACTATATAAATTATAATTAATGAAGGTCCCACGGAAAGTCCCAGATATATCCCCAATATGGTCACACTACTTCAGTATGACTCCTTAAAAACAAAAACAAATAAAATTGCAGAAAGTCCATGAAATTCAATGTAAAACTGTTTGGTCTTTACATAGTTATCTAAGTTATCATTGACTAAATCATAGGTCAAGCTTTTATGAAGTAATTAATTGAAAATACAAAGAAATATGCAGAAATATGTTTACAATTATTCAGTGTCAAAAATCCCGATTTAAACACTTACGCGTGAAATCTTATATCACCTCCTGGACACCACGTACTACCACAACCACGCACTACACAAGTTTGCACCATTTTCTCAATTATAACTTTGATTACAGGCAAATATCTCAAACGAAACTGTGAACCGCAAAGTAAACAACCGCCATATTGGTACGATTTATGTTGACATGTGGGGCCAATATTGCCACATTACCACATCCTTAGGAAATGGGAAAATAATTTACTGATTCGCCAACCTTGTCAAGAATTCGTGACATACTATTTTGGAATTTTAATTTCAGTAATCTTAGTTTAGCTTTTTATTTATTAGCACATTATTTGACAGTATTTAACTTCTGATTACATTTGTGTGGTGACTCTTTTTAAAAATGAATAAGGAGATTTTAATAACGAGATAGCAATACTATCGTCCACCTTAGAAAGAGAGGTCAGCCCACAGAGAGTGAGATAGAGAATCGTAGGTATTTGACTCAAACTTTTGTTCTAAGTGTGGCCTCCATATTTATCTATAACTTCATGGTGCCGACAGCGTTAGCCTTGACACTGTCAACTTGACAGCGCTAATCGAGCGGGTATCTATTATTTCCTGCAGGACACTTGTCACAACTGCTATTATACTAAGTCTTTCAGTTTGCATCTTAAAAAATAAAATAAAATTAGTCGAAAGCAAGACGAAAACAAACAAAACAACAATAGAGTTGCTGTCAAGTGTCACTGCAGTTCACTGTAAAAGTCGTTCGGGGAGCTTCTTTTCACTAACGCTGCTAAGGCTTCTCGAACGGGAGTTGACAGCGTTAGCGTTGATAGCGTTACTAGTGTCTACTCGAACGCACCAAATGTCAAACAAGCATACAAGACGTCAATGTTTTATGTCACTGAAGTTTAAAGGGGATAGAACCGATGTGGCATATCAACCTGTCCGCCATTTTGATTTTTTTTCGAAATCGCGGCCCACGATGAAAGTGGTATTTATGGATAGAGGACATATAGACGCACAAAAAATATCTAGGAACACGGTACCCAAAGTGTCACGTTACCGAGATATTTGAAGGTAAAGATCGACAAATGAGTACAACGACAATCATTAAATATTTTAAAAAATAGCCTTATTACGTGTATTTGCGTTAAATTGTATCCAAATAATAGTTCCCAGGTTGATTATTATTATAAGCACGAAAAAATCGCTTAAAATCGCAATGAAATGCTATGTTATGTCAAAGAATAGTTCTTTTGTGCTCCTAATAATATGTAATGTACCTACTCTCTTTCAATAACCAGTAATAATAATAATCAACGCCTATAGACACGTGAATGGTCTATTTTTTATGTGATTATTGCACTTATATGTCGATCTTTACCTTCAAATATCTCGGTAACGTGACACTTTGGGGTACCATATTTCATGACATTTTTTGTTCGTCTATATGTCTTCTATCCATACATACCACTTCCATCGTGGGCCGCGATTTCGAAAAAAAAACAAAATGGCGGTGGGTCGATATGCCAGCTCCCATACAAAAAAGTTCAAACCCCTTTTATAAAATTGAACAATTTATTTTTCCTTTCAACTCGACACGCTTACTGTTAGTGTTAGTACTTATTATCAACTTTTGATTGATATTTCGTCAATAAAATGGATTCTAATGAAACATATACGCTTTAAATGGAACCAAAATATTGTTTTGTACCAGCCTGCAAAAACAATTCTAGAGATACTCAAAAAGCATTTTTTGCAGTGCCTAGCTCAGCAAAATTAGAGTGGTGCAATGCTGTGGGTATATCATATCCTAAACGTGTTATATATGTATGCGAAGACCATCTCAATGTAAGTAGGTACTTAGATGACAATGATTCTTTTTAAACCCAATACCACAACACAATGCATAGTGCATGTGGTGTTTATCTTGTTCTCAATTTTGTTGCATATCTTTATCTGTAACCAAACTCAATAAATCCTTACATAGTATAAAACAAAGTCGCTATTTTTGTCTGTTTGTCTGTATGCTTAAATCTTTAAAACTTCGCAACGGATTTTGATGTGGTTTTTTTTAATAGATAGAGTGATTCAAGAGGAAGGTTTTAGTATATAATTTGAACGACATCCACGCGGGTGAAGCCGCGGGCATCAGCTAGTAAGTTCATAAATAAACCACCCAGTGCTATCACTTTGCAGTAATTATATTTCACTGAAGGTACTATTTTGTAAAAGATTTAAATATTTTGATCATAATGATTTTAAATTATGATGTACCTAGGACGTGAAATATAAATTTAAATTATAATTTATCTTTTAGTTAGAGTCAGACGTGGAGAACTACCGGTATTGGATAACAATGAATGTGCGGCCAAAGTTGAAGTCTCGGCTACCACAATCTCTTGTCAGGATGCCAGTTTCAACTGATCATCAAGAAATTATTGAACCTAGACCCAGCACATCTTCAACAGCTTCTTCATCACCTAAGCAAATTGAAATGGGCACACTTTGTAAAAATGCATTCGCTACAAAAGCCGGCAAAGGTGTACAAGTGAAGCCAACAACATCAAATCGAACTAATTATTGTGCCATTTACAAGAAGAAGACCAAGAAACCTTTGTTATTAATTAACCCAGTAATACCTTTTGTGAATCTCACGTTTTATATCTTCATCATCATCAGCCTATAATGTTCCCACTGCAGGGACTCAGGCCTCCTCTCTAGGAGAGGGATGGGCTATAATCTACCACGCGGACCCAGTGCGGATTGGTAGATGTCACATGTCTTCGAATTTTTGGTTCTAAGACATGCCGGTTTCCTCACGATGTTTTCCTTCACCGTGTTGAGAGCAGTGGTGATGAAATAAATTACACAAAGTAATGCGCCTGACGGGGTTCGAACCCACGACCTACTGTTTGTAAGTCGGGGCCGCCACCACTGGGCCACCACTGCTTTTATATCTTACCGTTTTCTTTCAGTTTTTTTTTAACAGGAACTAAACGTTAAAAAAATTTAAAAAGGAAAAAATTTTTAAACACCTACTGGGGATTTTTGAAGTAAAAACTTCTTTAGCGGCGTTGTGCACTTTTTTGGGATGGTTAGGGCTGCCCGCCACGTCCGAAAATCGGTGAATGATTTTTTGTAGGAGAAAAATAGAACACAGTCCGAAATAACGAACTCGGTCCGATTATCTGTCCAACAAAAAGTCACGCCGCGGGCCGATTTAAATTTGTTCGTTATTTCTGACCGACTTTTTGTAGGATGTGTGCGTAGATATAGAACACAGTACTATTTTTCTCCTACCAAAAATCGGTCACCAATTAACGGACGTGGGCAGGGCAGGCTTAAAATGTTAAACTCACGTCAGGACTAGTGATGGTTAATTCCCGTGAACATTCTCCTTGCGTGAACTTTGCTGTTAAGTTCTTGAAAATATTCTTTTGGAAGGGAATTAACGAGAATTTAAAAAATTGTATGACTTGTATCAGTCTATGTTTAACCGAGTTCCAATAAGGAGGTGGTTCTCTATTTGTGTGCATGTATTTTTTATCCAACTTCCAAAAAGAAGGAGGTTTTCTATTCGTGAGTAGGTACCGATCAATGAGTACCGATGTATTTTTTTCTTCTTAGGTCGCAACAATATCCCCGTCAATAGGGATGTGTCCTGACTAAAAATATGATTGTGTTTAGTCCGTCAGTTAGATTACTTATCAAAAAATATTGGATACGTGTTTTTTGTTTTATTTATCAAATTAATGAAAATTGACGAAGATAAAACGCGTCAAAGATCAGGAGTTTTGACGTGTGGTGTTACTACGTGGCAAAAAATGTAGTGCGATGTGCCGTCACATGAAACGGAGCACTGTATCGTCTTCAATTTTTGTTTACTTGAAGAAAGAAAAAATACGTCACGTACAATATTTTTTAGAAATGATAGATTTCTAAAAATATTGTACACGTACCTATTTATTCTTTCGGACTAATTAGATTTTTTTTGTCAAATACCCTATTTTCAAAATTCTTTTGTTTTCGAAAGGGTATAATACTCCCAAGGTGGTCCCATTGTCACCATGTCAGGATCTCTTGATGGCATCCCAGGGAAATTGAGGGCAAGCCTCAAATTTTATAGGCACACATTACGTTTTCCATAATTATTATATAATACTAGCTTTTGCCAGCGGCTTCGCCCGCGTGAAAATGACGATTTTCCATACAAACTTTCATCTCCTATTTAACTAACCTAGGGGTTGAATTTCGAAAAATCCTTCCTTATTCCTTGTCTATATAATAAAGGGATCCTCTGCGCAAAATTTCAGCTTTTTAGATCCAAACTCAAGGCTTAGGGCTGGGCGTTGATGAGTCAGTCATTCAGTCAGTCAGGATTTCTCTTTTTATTTATATAGACTTTCAAAATCTTTTCAAGTATTTGCGTCTGATGATTATAATCTCATGTGGATGCACTGATAATGGAAGGTTTTTCTGTCAACTCCTAACCGTTGAGGAGTAGTACCTATCTAGGAGTAGTATCAACAGATCCTGACTTGGTGACAATGAAACCACCACGGGAGTATACTCTTTAGAATAGGTACCTACCAAAATAATTTTGAAAATTGGTTCAGCTGAACGTTCGGTAGAGCAGGAAAGACAAACGCGCTAGTAAGTATAAAATAACAACAAAAGAAGTTGACCTAAAACCTTGAAATCAAAACATATTATTTTAATACAAAAAAAAAATACAAAGATAATTATTTCTTCTCAAAAACATTGACAGACATAAACTGAGGATAATCAAATTGAAAAAAAAAATCTCGTAAATTCTCCTTCGACAAGTAATATAGCTGAATGTTCTCGATCGGAGAACATTCTCCGTACTTTAGTCGATTATTCTTCGAATCGATTGAAATTAAGTAATAAAAATATGTTTCTATTCAATTTTAAATTGAGGTTTTAAATGTTCGCAAACATTCGTTACTCAAGAAGTCTATAATAGATTACTACAATTTAAGTAAATCATGTCTTTTAACCGAGAAAACATAATGTTACTAAACATTTTTTTGTAATAAAGACGAAAACTCGATTATTAATGACTAAATTCACTTTATTAGTTAATCTAGTTAGTTAAATATCTTCTATACATTAATACGAACGTATTCGAAATAATATAAAATGAAATAAAACTAGTCGATTACGATATTTGATCGTTTTTACGATTGATTGTGTTTATGTAGGGTACATCTCTAGCCTCCCGACCCCCGCCTCATGTCACCATTTGCTTCCTAATATACGTTACTGCGCAGCCATCTGCACGAACTTCAGAGCTGCCAAGATAATTTGATCGCACTGTACCTTAGAGAAAATTCTCTCGACCCATCACTAGTCAGGACACGTGACTTGATCGAAAATTCGTAAGCTGGCGCAGGGCGCTTGCGCGAATGTGCGTGTGTTTTTGTACTACAGCCTGCTACTCGGCTACTCGCGCATCCACGGATGATGACTGCTGATGGCTCGACCGTCTGTCTGTAAACATGTAAAATTCGTGTACCTAGCTATCTAAAGTGTCTAAAATATGGAAATTGAAGTGCAAAGTGCAAATATTAATGAAAAAAATGACAAAGAAACAGTGAAAGAAAATGAGTGAGTACTTTAGAAGAATGTACTTAATAGCACAGTTAGTACCTACACATTACAATAAGCACGCGTGGCGGTGTAGGTTTATAATGTGAGAGGCTGCAACAAACAAAACAAAAGCAGGGTGGTAAGCGGAAAAAATACGGGCGAAAAACTAGCGACCTAATTGAGGGAAATTGTTTCCTTTTTTAACCGACTTCCCAAAAGGAGGAGGTTCTCAATGGTTGTTTTTTTTTTTTTTTCTTATTTCTATGTATGTACACCGATTACGCCGACATTAATGATCCGATTTGATTCTTTTTTTGTTTGATGCGGAATCTCCAAGAGTATATGTGTTCTGTGTGCGGAATAGTTGCCATTTGGTCCCATAAAAATTTAGTATAGCCGCTCGCTTGCTTTCGATTTCAAGAAAACCGTCGAGCTTTGCTCGTGAAATTTGACCTAAACACTCGGCGCAGCCGCCCCTCCTTAAAACTTGATTTACAATCGATACGAGAGACCTAGCGTAATTTTGTTTATTGTTTTGTGTAGACAAAAAGATAAGGAAAAGAGTAACGTTTGTTATTTTGACAAAAGTTGAGTGTAAAATATTTTATAAGAGGCTAAAGTTAAGGTCGAGCATATTTTGCCGGTTTGTCGAATAACGTGAAATTGTGAAAAAATTTGCGCGATAGGTATATAGTTTTTCGTCATTTTTATAAACTAGACTAGTTATTTGTACTATTGAACAAGAAACAATAACGATTGTGGTAAAAAATCGCCATTAAAAATAAAAGGACACAAAGCACAAAGAAACACAAAATGTCGGCCTCAAACTTCACTTAGTAATTGTAAAAAAAAATTCGTCGGGTGATGTTGCAAACTTGCGTCTAAATGATAAACAATCTAATAATCTATGGTTTAAAGGCGTTTTGAAAGGACTTTACAGTCTTTAAAATAGAGTTTAGAGTTGTTTAACAAAAAATATATTTTGGCAACGATCGTTGCCGAAAGCAAGCGAGAGAGTTTTGGTTTTGGAAACAATCGTTGCCAGAAGCAAGCGAGTGGATAGTTTGGCCGAGTACTTTTCATTTTATGAAGATTTTTCTTAATTTATGAACATTTTTCGTTGATGTGTGTTCTCGAATAACTTCGTCGTTTATGAACCAATTTTGATGATTCATTTTTATTGTGAAGGAGATGTTTTAAGGGGTGTATGATATGGAAACCAGGACCTGGTGATGGAATCCCAGAGAACTTGAGGGTAACCCTCAAACATAGGCACGTTTTACGTGTTTTTTTGTCCAATGTGAGGTTTCTTAGTCGAATGTTAAATGTAAAGTACCTACTCGTAAATATTTCTATAGGATATTAAAACTAAAAATGAAAAAATAAAAAACTTTTTTGCAAAAAAAAAACAACCGACTTCAAAAACACCAAAAAGTGAAAAATAAACTCTGAAGAAAAATCTGCTTCTAAAGTCGGTGGCAAAAAAACGAAATGAAACAAACAAATGTCACCGACTTCAGAAGCAGATTTTTCTTCCGAGTTTATTTTTCACTTTTTGGTTTTTTTGAAGTCGATTGTTTTTTTTTTTGCAAAAAAGTTTTTTTATTAATACATTAAAACAATCCGCGCGTGACTCATTGGTTCTATATTATTATACATTGTGATACTGACCACATTAGCTTGTCCATTGCTTTGCTAATCGAGTGTAAAAACGTGTAGGTATTCCGTATAAAATCATCAGAAATACGAAACCAAAAAAAAAATCTAATGAAATGAAATAAAATAATAATAAATAATCTTCGTTTTTCAGAGAAACAAAAGAAAAAATACGGGAAAGAAATCGGGAATATCAAAGGGCATGGCGTCAGCGTAAAAAAGATTTAAAGGAAACAGATTCGAATTCGAAGGAAGAAAAAGAAGCAGAAAGAAGAAAAAGACATCGTGAGAATCAAAGGGCATATTATCAACGTTTGAAGCAAACAGATTGGAAGGAAGAAAAAGAAGCAGAAAAAAGAAAAAGACATCGTGATAATCAAAGGGCATATTATCAACGTACAAAACGTTTGTTGGAAATTTACAAAAATGTTAATGTTTTTTTTAATGTTAAAGTTTACACTTCTGCCGGCACTCCCGGAGTGCAACCCGTTGCTTTTTTTTTTTCAAATAAAATGGTTATAATTCAAAACTCGATATCCGATCTAGCAGCAACACTGATTAAACGTCAGTTTTCTGTTGTGACTTGTGTTGGTTTGGTCGCAGTTTATTCCTAAAATGTGTAGCAAATTAAAATCAATTATTCAGACGTTATTGTTGATGGAAGACGACGAAGACGATGATTTGTTGATTTTGCTGTCTTTGCTCTTGCACAAAAAGTCGAAAGAAAATTCGGTAGGTTTTTGTAATGTAACTGGGCCTTTGCCGACGGCTACACTCGCGTTGTGATCGTAAATTATATTGTGGTGACGATATAAATATATCGGGGATAACTAAACCTATGACAAGATATTAACCATGAGTTAGCCATTATCAAAACGGAATATTTACCATGACTTCTCTTTCGAGCTCCCGATATTTCAGCGCTGCACCATGATCGGGAGCTCGAAACAACAACAAATGAAAACATGGTAAATATCACGTTTTCAAGTGATAATGACAATGTTAGCGAGCATGTCAGTTTAAAAACATAAATCGTGAGCCATTAGTGAAAGAGTTTGCGGAATCGGATCTATATTTCCCATGTTTTGCCCACTACATGTAAACTTGCAGACTTTACATCCAACTTTACTTGTATTATTCGTCTTCTTTATCGTGTGGTTGGTTCACAAACTGGTGTCAGAGCTTTTACTTCTCTGACTTGGCTTGACATGTCATAGAGAAATATCTCTCAGGCATGCTGGTTGAGATGATTTCGTTCATTGAACCAAGTGATATTATTATACTTGAATCTATTTTCTTTTATTTATTTTGGTCAGTGGGTCGTCTTAGGGGTTTTTATTAAATACTGCAGATTATTTCATGTGAATTCTATATTCAATATTTTTCTTTTTGCATCAACTTTAATGAAACTGTAATTAGAGTTTGCATTATTTACTTATATAAAACTTTTTTGCTCTTTGGTTTCTTAAGAATATTATTTTTGTTTTAAGAATTTAGACAGTATTACTTTGTTTACAGCGTGAAAAATCCACCAATGGGAATGAAATCAAAGTATTTTGTCCGAAATGCAACACGGAAGTCTCACACACTGCAGAAGGGATACAACAGGTATAACTACCAAGAGAGAATAAATTAATTTCTTTTTTCTACAGGGTTGATGACATTGTTACAGACATCTTAGGATACAACATAAAATATCATCGCTGCCAAATTCCATATTATGTGCATTTTTAACACACTGACACTAAACATAATCTGTTTTACTCTAAATGTGTTGTTAATATTTTTTTGTAATATTCAATCTAGAAACAAATTGAACCAAGTCGATCATCTGCCGAGCCTTTCGTAATTATTTTACATAATACAGTTTTTTTTTATGAAGTACCTACTGGTAATGGCCTTACTTACAAGTAATAGGTCTTATGCATGAATGGAACTGGGCAGGTGCATTACTTTGTATATTTATTTAACCATGGCTGCTCTCAAAATGGTGAAGTATGAAACATCATGAGGAAACCATCATGTCCTAGTAACAAGAATTAGAAAAAATGCAACATCTTCCAACCTGTTTCTAACCACCAACCATTAGTAAATCAGTCAGACATCCCCAAAATCAACCCAGCCCGGCCAAACCTTGAAGATTCACAATAATGTACATATTAATATCTTTCTCAGGATCAAACGAAAATACTCATTGCAAAAGTGTACCGTTACTTTGAGCAAGAGTACGGAGAATTAAAAAAGATTTACGGAGACCTGGACCTGACTCCTCTCTCCAAGTTCCGTGAAAGGACTGCGCTGGCCACTGGAGTGAGTGATGCAATGCTTATGCAGATACTGAAGGAGGAAGAGAGAAGGAATGAGGAGAGGCAACGGGAAGAGGAGAGGAAACAGGAACCACCACAGAAGAAACAAGCAGCTCGCAAGAGACGCAGACAGACGACACAAAGGTATGTTTTAAAAAAAAAAAATAATATCCTCTTATATGTAGATGTACAGATGCAGTTCCGGCGGCATCAATGAAGTTTACTCGCAATCTCATCAAACTTTAAAGGGAAAAACTGCTCAGTGGGCTCCTGTAACAGTTAGCCCAATGTGCAGAGGATGCATGGAGGCGGAAGAAACACCACAGCACATACTCTTAGAGTGCAGGAGCATGGCAAACCACCGAGCACAAACTCTATGATCCCCATTAACTCTACCGGAAGCCTGCAGCAGTCTGGGAAGGCTGCTACAATTCTGGTACGACCTATGTTGGTTGCAGTAGGTATTATTAACCTTTTGACCGCCACAGTCAAGTCAGACGACAAGCCAAAAAGTACCTTAAGGGCTCGTTTACGCACGCGCGGGGCGTCGCGCGGCGCGTGCAGAAGGCTCGTCTCGTGCTTTTTTATGTTAAGGTTAAATTGACTTACCTCTGTAGCACAGAGCGTGGTCGTAATAGTCGATTTGCACTTATGAGAGTCTTTAAAATGTTATTAGTTTTATTTTAGTATTTAGCACGACACGAACACGAACAGACACTTTTGTTTTACATTGTCAAAGTCAGTATTACTTTTTTTATGTCACATAGCATTCACAAAAATATCCATCTCAAAAGAGTTCACTACACTTGATGCTATGCAACCTTTAACACTTTCCCTCATTAATTAAGTGTATAGCACTGTATACCCAGGGCATCTCGGATTGTAACGAGTCTTGGCCTAGGAACTGCCTTGGTCATAATATCTGCCAATTGAGTAGCAGTTCCGGTCTTTTGTACATCCACAAGTCCGTCTTGTACAGTTTCTCTTACGAAAAAATGTCTCACTCGGATGTGTTTGGTCCGCTTATGGAACTCTGGATTGTATGCAAGACGTATGGCTGCTTCATTATCAACTTTTAACGTGGGTACTCCGTCCATGGTAGTAAGTGAGGAGAATATTCTCTTGAGCCACACAAGTTCACGAGCGCCTTCACTTGCTGCTACTATTTCAGCTTCGGTAGTTGAAATCGCGACTGAAGATTGTCGTTGGCTTAGCCATGATACTATTCCTCCAGCAAAGAGACATGCAACTCCCGTTGTAGAGCGTCCTGTTTGTTGGTCTCCTCCATGATCCGCATCACTGTAGCCTTCTATTACGTTGGAATCATGTTCTGCTTTATATGTTATACCTAAAGAACATGTCCCTTTTATGTATCGCATTATCCGCTTAACACGTAGCCAATCTTCATGTGTCGGTTTTTCCAGATTTCTTGAAACTAATCCAACTGCATACGCTATATCAGGTCGCGTTCCTGTCATTAAGTACGCTAAAGCACCTACTGCCTCTCTATATGGAAACTTCTTCTCTTCCTCCTTCTTAACTTTCACTGCTTGAGAAGTCATTTCTATTGGCGTTGAAACTGGATTACATTCTGACATTCTAAAACGTTCCAGTATCTTTTTGGCGTACGTCTCTTGTTTGATTGTAATGGAGCCATCTTTCGACTGAGTTATCTCAAGTCCAAGGTAATAAGACGCTGGCTTGCTTGTGATCTTTAGAGCATCCCCTAATTCTTTGAGGAATTGGTTCGCCAAATCTTTGTCTGAAGCGGCTACAAGCCCATCATCTACATAGAGAGTTATCAAAATTTTCTTGTCACCTATTTTCTTTGTGAATAGGCAACAATCAGCTGCATTTTGCTGAAAACCTTTCTCTAACAAAGTTTCCTCAAAGCATGAGTTCCAGCATCTGGGAGCTTGCTTGAGTCCGTATAAACTCCTTTTAAGTAGACATACATTTGAAGTTCCGTCATTGAATCCATCCGGCTGCTGCATGTAAATTTCTTCCTTTAGCTTGCCGTTGAGGAATGCTGTTGAAACATCAAACTGCGTCAAATATAATTTTTCTTTGGCTGTGACACTTAATAAGGCTCTGATGGTGGCCATTCTAGCAACTGGACTATAAGTCTGTTCGTAATCAATTCCTTTCCGTTGCTTGAAACCTTTTACTACGAGCCTAGCCTTATATTTGTCAATACTGCTGTCTGGGTTTCGCTTGATACGAAAGATCCACTTGCAAGGGAGTGCCTTTCTATCTTTAGGTAGCTTACAGAGTGTCCATACATTATTTTGCTTTAGAGAGTTCATTTCACTCGTCATTGCCTTGACCCACTCTGCGCTATCATCCCTCGCAATAGCTTCTTTATATGTCTCGGGAAAATATTTTGTCCCTACGAAACACACGTAGTCTTCGAACTTCTTAGGACGTGAGAGGCAAGTTCGATCGCGTAAGTTGTATTGAGATCTCGCGTCCAACAACGGTGGTTCAACTATCTCTAACTCCTCGTCAGCGTCAACGAACTCTTCGTTAGCACTCTCATCCTCTCTGATTTCGTTGCTATCTCCCAAAACTTCACCATGTATATGATCATCATTTTCTCCATCTCCCTCTAGAGCATATTCATGATTAGTTTCCTGCTGCTCTATAGCACTTTCTGGCATAGCTTCTTGCGTAATCGTTTGGTTATCACCCTCTGAACTTGATGTTGAAGGAATAAAAATCCGGAACTCGACGTCAGTTTGGAAGGTTATGTCCCTCGACCTTTGCGTTTTGTTTCCGTCCCAAATACGATAACCGTCATCGTTTTCATAGCCTATAAGCTTGCCTTTTATTGCCTTTTTGGTGAGTTTTTTTCGTTTTTGTTTTGGAACGTGAGCAAAGCATTCACTTCCGATAACTCTCAAGTGACTTATCTTGGGTTTTTTCCCATGCCAAAGCTCGTAAGGTACCTGACCCTCAACTCTTGATGGACCTGTCCTATTAAGTACGTACGCGGCAGTGTTGACAAGTTCTGCCCAGAGCACTTGTGGTAGTTCTCCTCTTGCATGTATCATACATAGATCTCGCAGCTTCAACTAAAGTACGGTTTTCGCGCTCACTACATCCATTCTGCTCAGGAGTGTAGGGCATTGTCATCCGTTGTTGAATACCATGTTTGTGTAAAATATCTCGTACTTCTCTGTTGTCGAACTCACCTCCGTTATCGCTAAGAATCGTCTTGATTTTATATCCAGCGGCCTTGGCTTCTTGCAACATTTGAAGAAGTTTATTCTTAACTTCAAACTTGTTTCTGATGAAGTAGACCATGCGGTAGCCAGAGTAGTCATCCTTAAAGAGTACGTAATATTTGTATTTTGAGATGCTATCTACGAAGGGACCGCAAACATCGGTGTGAATCAGCTCTCCTACAGCTGTTGCTCTTTCCCTTTTTCCGAACGGTTTTCTGTGTGACTTCCCATAAATACAGCCTTCATATTTGATGTTGTCAGGACTCAACTGTACTCCAAGCTCTCTCTTCACGAGGCGGATCACATGTTTCTTGTCCTGATGTGCAAATCGCTCATGATATAGCTGTAACATATTAGAGCCAGTCACAGCGTTGACCTCTATGGTCCTAGGTTCAATTGGCATGACCGTCTTCATGTTCAACCTGTAAAGTCCTCCATATTGGACTCTCTTTCCAACAACTCTAGTCGTGCCTCCAATATCTAGCTTGCACTCTCTAGTCGTGGAACTGAAGATGCTGTCCTGCATCCTGTCTTGTGCTGCAAGCGGTGAGAACAGATTCTTTGTTAGTGATGGTACTAACCATACATCGTTGAGTGTTATTCGCTCCCTCTTGCCACTGACATTTGATTCCACCTCAACGGTGCCTTTTCCTATCGCAGGTATGATGCTCCCGTCCGCAGTCGATACGGTATGGTCTGAATCAAATTCATGAAACTCCTGGAAATAAACTCTCTTTACTGCAATGTGAGTTGTGGCTCCATTGTCAACGAACCAGCTTTCCCTGTCTTGAGTTTGTCCTGTGGAACAGGCGTTTACTAACAGAGAAATATGTTGCACTTGCTCTTGCTTTGACGTTGAACCAGCTCCTGATGTGCCTGGCGTGGGTTTCGGTGGCCTCCCATCCTTTATCCACTTTTTGCACTTCCGAACTCTGTGTCCTTTACCGGAACAGTAGTTACAGATGAGCCCTTTCTCACTGCTTTGCTTGCTCTTGTGTTCTGTACGTGTTGCCGCTAAGGCCTCATGCTTTATGTGCTCTTTACTACCGAGTGCTCTTTCAAATGCACACAAGTGACTCGTTAAATTGTCCACTGTCCGTTCACTTTGGTTCAGTAATAACCAGCTTGATTTGAAAGCAAAGTATTTTTCATCCAGTGTGTCTAGGATTTTGCAAATGAGGAATAATTCCGGCAGCTTGACACTGGCATCTTTCTTTGTTATTTCTGCGTTTAAATTTGTCCAAATGTTTTTCAGTTTTGACATGTGAGTAGAAACGTCATCCTCATTGTGACGTTGAAAACTGAAGAATTCTGTACACAAATTGTATGCCCTGTCATCTGATTGTCCGTCAAATAATCTGTGCAGTTCCTGCCAGACCTCTTTAGTTGTCTCAAATCGCATTACTTTTTTAAGCGTATCCTCGGACATATTAGTGGTTAATATGAGCAGAGCGCTACATTCAGTCTTCCTATATCTAGCCATGGCCAAATTATAGGTGCCGACTTCAGCGTCACCAGCTCCTTGGGCGGGGGCAACGGGTTTTTCGAGGGTTCCTTTGGCTGCTTCCATTGCGCCATCTACACCTCGTAGCATTATGGAAATTTTGTATTTCCATGTGGCCCAATTGTCTTTCCCCTCTAGATTGCCTATTTGCAATTTTGATGTAAAATTTTCTATTTCGACAAATCTCCTTATTTTTACTTTTCTGGGCCCATAACCTGTTAAGGTTAAATTGACTTACCTCTGTAGCACAGAGCGTGGTCGTAATAGTCGATTTGCACTTATGAGAGTCTTTAAAATGTTATTAGTTTTATTTTAGTATTTAGCACGACACGAACACGAACAGACACTTTTGTTTTACATTGTCAAAGTCAGTATTACTTTTTTTTATGTCACATTGCATTCACAAAAATATCCATCTCAAAAGAGTTCACTACACTTGATGCTATGCAACCTTTAACATTTTATTAATTTACTGAGAGACGGGTTCACCGCAACAAACGCTGCATTTTAAACTAACGAGCGAAAAATCGCTTCTCGTAAAGTCGACGTTTAATAAAAGTGCGGATAAAAGCCCCGTTAAACTAAACTAATTGTAGATGTACAAATTTTAACACAGCATTTAGTATGTCTGACCAAAGATATCCAAGCAAAAAAAAACACTGATCTAAATGATTTTTATTTTGACCGACTATTTTACTGATTGCAGTAGGACATCATCATTTCAGCCAAAAGACGTCCACTGCTGGACATAGGCCTCCAGGCACAGATCTCCTGGACATAAATATATTAGAATATATTTGATGATTTCCCATCCTTGACAAAAATAGAGGCCAGGTAAAACTTAAGACAAGATAGGAAGATGTCAACAAATATTGCGTTTTTTGTTTTAGTTCAAGTGAAGAAGACAGTTCAGATGGTAATGTTGAGGATATTGAGCAACCCCGCCCTCCTGATGAGTAAGTATACTTAAGTATAATACTGTGATATGTGTATAGTATAATAATGTGTGTGTGAAGAGTAAGGATGCATATAGTATAGTAATAACAGTGATTACATACGGGACCGAAACGTGGTCGCTCACAATGGGCCTCATCAGAAAGCTCAGTCACCCAAAGGGCAATGGAAAGGGCTACGCTCGGAGTCTCTTCTGAAGAATTGCCAAACTTAAGTGGCAGTGGGCAGGGCACATTGCTCGCTGAACAGATGGCCGGTGGGGCCGGAAAGTTCTGGAGTGGCGACCGCGAACCGGAAGAGGTTGCGTGTAGCTTATGCCTTATTACGTTAATGATTGTCCACCAGGACCACCACTACCAAGATATAAAGTATACTATGTGTTAATCCAGGTGATAAACTACCTGTGTGCTAAATGTCATCAATATCCACTAGTTCTAGCTATGTTTAAGTCCCACGTAATAGGGGCAACTCTTAAAGCCCTCAACGGACACAAATACTGTTTCAATACTTTTTATTGAAATTCCCCGTATTAGCTGGGTTGTGGAGGTCAGATAGGCAGTCGCTCCATCTATATAAATAAAGAGAGAAGTCCTGACTGACTGACTGACTGACTGACTCATCAACGCCCAGCCCAAACCCTTGGACCTAGAAAGCTGAAATTTTGCACAGAGGTTCCCTTTATAACGTAGACCAGGAATAAGGAAGGAGTTTTCGAAATTCAACCCCTAAGGTAGTTAAATAGGGGATGAAAGTTTGTATGGAAAATCGTCATTTTCACGCGGGCGAAGCCGCTGGCAAAAGCTAGTGTAAAATATTGGTATTCAGCTGCATCCGTTTAGACAGGAGGCCGACACCAACATAGTTGGAAAAGGCTAGGCAGATGATGATCTAGGTATTCTTAGGTTGAAAACTTATAATTAGATCGAGTTGGGAGAGTAGAAATACTGAATTTCGGTCTGCAATTTTGAAATTCCAGTTGCAAAAACCATTATTCCAACCTGGTAATCGAACCCCTCGTGTTTAGCAGTAGTCTAACAATGTAATGCTAAATGCTATATTTTTATGTTTTCAGGACATTGGTAGTGAAGATAGAACCTCCTGAATACGACATGTAAGTTATTTATTTCTTTTCTTTTTTTAAAAAACGTTGCCCGGTTGCCCCACACTAGGAATTTCTCCTGTATCGTGGGTGCGTTTACAAACATTTAAACTCACATACACAAACACACCCAGACCCGAAACAACTATCCGTGGGCCACACAAATATTTGTTCCGTGCGGGGATCGAACCCACGACACGCAGCGCAGCAGGCCAATCTCTCAGCCACTGCGCCAACCGTGCCGTCGCTATTACCATTAATGTTTTATTTTGTTAGTACCAATACATATACATCATTACACCTGTAATCCCGAAGTGTTAGGCAGAGATGTACCTAATAGGAGACCCACATTTATTTATAAATATATACAAATAAATATCTATATATAATAATTTATCTGAATGTCTTGATTTTCCTGCCGGGCAGCGGGTTGTTCATAAGAGTTGGAAGGACACAAAGGGCTAAGAAGGACCATGGGTAGTTTTTGGTCAGAAGAAGTCTGAGACTCCCTTGGCTCCGCCCAGAGCGGGAGGAGTCAATTGATCAATTCCCACCCTCCAAAGAAAATGTATTGATTCTATTAATTGGCTATTTGACTACTGTTAAAATATTTTAAAGAACTAACACAAATTACACGATGTGTGAAAAAAGTAATAAAATCGGTCAAAAAATAGAGTAGCTACATGCATTAGAAGTTTTTGGTGGGGGCACTTTCTATCCTTGTCGCGCGAAACGGCCATTTGTACTACGTAACTGTGGCGGTATGAAATATGACGTCACATTTTAATAGCGCAGACTGGGTCTAGCACGTCATTTAAAATCAATTAAAACTAAGCCATTTTTTGATCGATTTTATTATTTCTCTTGTCTATTTATTATTTCATCGTGTTATTTCTCTTAGTTCTTTGAAATGACATTACATTTTCGTGAATTTTTAATAGTAATCAAATAGCTTTTGATAATTTCCCACCCTACAAAAAAGAAATAATCTAATATAAGTAGAAATATAAATATTCTAATTATTTTGTCAGTGTGGAACCTGAAATATTTGTACCGGCAGCTATGAAGTTAGAACCTAGTGACAGCGACGCTTTCAAGTAAGTCAACACTTTGTTCTTTATTCCAAGTCTTTTGGGGTTGAATAAACATATGTATCTATGTATATATATATATATATACAATATCACGCCTGTAATCCCCGAAGGGTGAAAGAAAGAAAGAAAGAAAATGTATTTACCTATTAGTCTCACACAAGACAATTTGCTAAAACAATAACACAGAAAACACAATTGACAATAAGCCTTGTACCCATTTATACACCCTACATCCAGAGAGATCATTTCAATTTTTGATTTTATTTTTTTTATAGTTTGACTCGTGTGTATATTATTTTCTTTTATTGTTTTGTTATTAAGGTATTAAAATTTGTTCACAAACAATTTGAAATCACAATTTTTTTCAAGTAAATTGTTTATTAATGCAGCCTATATTTTTCTTTCCATTCATTAACTTGTTTCTTGGAACCCCGGTCATCACATTGGCTAAGATCTAGTCGCAGTTATGTTAAAGCCCCAGCTTTTTGCCATCAACGACGTCGGTATCCTTACCAACTTGTATTTGGGAAAGGCATACAATGTTTTAAATATGTATGTTTGTTCAACAGACTGCCTCA
The DNA here is from genome assembly GCA_949775195.1 of Diarsia dahlii. Lineage (NCBI taxonomy): Eukaryota > Metazoa > Arthropoda > Insecta > Lepidoptera > Noctuidae > Diarsia > Diarsia dahlii. The sequence goes on along the minus strand of OX459217.1, from coordinate 7,811,811 downwards.
TTGGCTTAGTAGACACAAGCGCGTCTGCTGTGCATAAGGTCCTGGGTTCGATTCCCATGTCGGGCAATGTGTTTGCTTTTTCCATCAGGATTTTTTCTGTAGCAGCCACGGAGTCTGGATTTGTACCCAGTTGATGGCAATAGGTTCGTCCCCTATTATATGAGAGTCTAACAATATTTATTTAATTTTCAGTGAGGAACCTGAAATATTCATACCGGCAGTGAAGGTGGAACCTAGCGACGGTGACACGAACAAGTAAGTCAAGTTATTATTTCGGGCTGACTCAATATCTCGATTGATACGCTAAGAAGAAGCATGTATACTAAAGATTTTATTGGTTTTAGCGAGCACACTGACCCAATTGCTTTGGAGATGAAGCCTGAAAAACATGATGATAAAGACAATACGTAAGTCATAACCTAACTACATATTTTAGTAATCGTTCATGATATTACAAACAAGTTATATCGAGGGTCCACATATCAGCCATCATCATCAACTTTCTGCCTCTTTTCGCAACCATCTCAACATTAATGATGTTACCAAGTTAATGTAACAATATTCTGATTTAAAAGAGTGTCCATAGAGTTTCTTGGCCATTCTTCTCTTCGGAATGGGCAACTACATTATACTCACAGTTATTCTGCCTTGTGACTGGGACTGTAGCTTTTATTTTGTAATTGTTTGACTATTCAGAAGTGCCTGTAACTGGCCGACTTGAAATTAACTGCTTTGATTTTGAATGTTGGGGTCGCTTTCAAGACTAACCGGATACAGCTGAATACCAGTAAAAACCTGGAGCGACTGCCTATCTACCTCCACAACCCAGTTAGTATTACAATATCCCTTGTTTAGAATTGGTTGTCAGACTGTTGGCTCACTGAAATGACCCCTCCAATATTTAACTGGTAGTGGAAGTTATCTCATGTTCCATTGTTTGGTTGCAGTACTGACGCGACTCCCGCCCCCGAAACATCGGCTGATACTAAACGAAAAGCAAAGAAAATACCAAGACTCGGTGACGAGACATCACTACAGTGAGTATTTGACAAGTGATGACAATAGGGGATCGGACAAAAAAAAACTAATTAGTCCGTCAGATAGATTTCCAAAAATTATTGGACACGTATTTTTTCTTTTTTCACGTTAACTTAAAATGAAGACGATACAGTGCTTCGAAAACTCGTGTGACGTCATATGATAGTACATTTTGACGACACAAGTGACGTTTCAAGCCCCACTCCAAGATCTTTGACGCGTTTTATCTTCGTCATTTTTTATTGATTTGATAAAACAAAAAACACGTATCCAATATTTTTCGATAATCTAACTTACGGACTAAACAGAATCATATTATTTTGACCCAGTCCGATTCCCCTATTATTGGGATAGCCTCAGAAGTATTGCAGAAAATAAAATCCAGTAATATCTCCACAGCACTTTAATCACACGATTCACCTCTTCCTTGTACAACGGCTACGCGATGACTGACTATCGCAGCGGCTGTCAGTTATGACATTAACTTCGATTATAAATACACTATCTTAAATTAATATAATGGCTACTAACAAACGATTATCCATCTACAATTAGTTGATAATTAATAATACATTTAATTATTATCATTTAGATTAACAATGTAATATATTTCATTATAAATCAAAACTGTTTAAACTTTAACATCTGCCTACCTGTTGCTACTTAATACAGTCAATACAACATCTATTTATTAGATTTAGAGGTATAATAATTCCAGGATATATAGAATAATATTAATCAGTCGTACATTAAACTAATTAGGCTTACACTATTGGCAATTTTTTATCACTATTCCAAAAAAAAAATCGTTTTACCCGAGTTAGTGATTAGGTAGGTACCTATGTCATGACGAGATAACCTCTAAAATTAATATTTATCTTTGTTTTCAGAAGCTCTCTGCCTGGCGAAGTAGAAATAAAAATAGAAGATGAAGAAGGATTTAGTTAATAGAATACTAACATTGACAAAATATACTATGGAGTATTAAGTGATTTATGTGATTTATATTAGAATTTTGAACGTAAGTTTGACATGTAACTTTAAGTTTTTTCATTATACTGCATTTAATTTGAGAGTATTTTTTTTTATTTTTAGCCCGTATCCTCTCTCTTGGGCACAGGTCTTTCCCCATTCCTTCCTCTGCTCTTAACATAATGGCGTGTTTCTTCTCGTTTCGGTGTTTTAAGGACAGGTTGAAAAGATTCAAATGTTTGTTTATTGAATATTGTACACAAGAATTTCTTTTGTGCCATTTAAACTCGTGATAGATCCCCATACTACTATATTATGGGTAAGTCATAAATATTCACTTACTAAATAAGTGACTTGACTTACGCCCAAATACTCAAACTTCACTCAATTATAAGTAACCCTCAAAACTCCTGCTATCTCTGTCACTCTGCGTTATAGTAACAAAGACAGCACGAGATTTAAGTGCAACTTATCCACAGAACAGAAAAAATACGTAGTGTGCTAAGTGACGAAATCTGTATCGGAACCAGTGTCGCCAAACTAACACAATAATAATAATAATGTTCCACAACTATCACACAACGCCATCTAGTCCCAAGCTAAGCAGAGCTTGTGTTATGGGTACAGCCTGTCTATAAAGTCATGAAAATAAATGAGGGCGCTGCGGTCGTGAAGACTCGTGCACATAGCAACCCTGTATAGTGTGACTAAAATGGTTTTGATACTAGCACATTATTTTATACTAGAAGCAAACCTGGTTTTAATTAAAATCTGTTATCTTATTTAAAAAAAATACAGAAACCATAAACAAAGATGCGACCTTCATTATAAATGATAATACCAGCCTATTACTGTCCCACTGCTGGGCAAAGGCCTCTTCTCAACAGAGACGGCACGAGCACTGATCACCACGCATGCTCAAGACGGGTTGGCGATTTCAGACTTATAATAATTATGAGTCCAGATTTCCTCACGATGTTTTCCTTCCGACCTTCATTGAAATAAAAATGAGTAAATAAAAGAAAAATGTTCGTACATATTTTTTATTAATGTTATATTTTAACTTTTGTACCACTGTATGCCCATTTTCTCTTGCCCGTTTTGCTGCAATATGTTGTTCGATTAGAGCCTTTCTGTTATTTTGATCTTCTTGTAAGAAAATCCAATCGATTTCAAAATTTTACGCAGGACTTCTAGGCTACATTTAAAATCCAGATCTGTTTTAGCGAAATTTTATGTTGAAGTCATCCATTTCTTTCTTAGGACGGCCTGATCTGTGTTTGCCTTCATCTGCAATACGCCTCACTGTACTCTCAGATTTTCCTGAAAGAAAGATTTAAAAAAAGATGTAATATCTAACAGAAAATACATAGCACTGTTTTTATTTCAAACATGTTAAATTTATTCATATTTAAAATCACCGGTAAATTTGATTACCCAAAAGTATCAAAAGTTAACGTCGCACTACAATATGAGCTACTTACATTTGCAATCTAACCTATAAATGCGCAATGTAAACAATGCTTATTTTAGTCTTAAAATCGTATATTTAGTAAATTTGTGACTTCTGGTAGATAAAAAACAAACAATAACACGATTACATACCTGTTATAGCTGCAGTTCGAGTATAAATATCATCCAAATTTGATAAAATTTGGTCAGCTTGGTGTTCTAACAAACATCGCTGATATACTTTGAAATAATTTCCCGAGCTGCACTCCTAGTTGTTTTCCTCATATTTAACACGTTTTTTCGAAGTTTTGTCGAAGTAGATTTGAAAAACATTAAAAAATGCAAAAGATATCAAGATAAATAACAAGTTGATGACAGCCGATGACATTTGATGTACCATGATTTAGTGTTGCCTTACTTTTGAATAATGTTAGTTCCTCAAACATTAATTTCATGACTTTATAGACAAGCTGTACTAGACAACTGATAAACATACATAAATATTTCTAAATACATACATATTATAGATAAATTACAATCAAACCATTATACAGTGCACTACAACTACACAATTTGTTTGATTGGTCGTTTAAATTTCAATCACAACTAGCGTACCCACAGATTCTACATTTAAAAATTTTGAAAATTTAAAAAAAAAAAAAATCATTTTCACTTCCACCTGTTCTTTCTGTTCCGTGAACATATCAGGTTCCCTGTCCGATGAATCAAATATGATTCACGTGACACTTTTTGTACCGACACTGACAAGTTCACGAATCATTTATGAACAAAATTAGTACCAACTTACCAAGTCTATAGGCTTATTTCTGTTGGACGTAGCGGGATTTATGCAATTTTTATTAAAGGGACGTAGCCCAGGGAGTACATTGTCTTCTGTCGAAAAAAATAAAAAAGTTAGGTAAATTATCTTTTTTTTTTTTTATACGGATATGAATGTGCAAATAAGTTTTACACAGTAAATTAGTATGAAGAAAAATAAAAAGAAAAATATTTATCTTAGCAAAATTGAAAAACACCTCTGACATGTTTAAAAAAAAAAAATATACCTTTTAAATAAGTAACAGAAGCGAAATTTAAAAAAAAAGTGATGGACATTACGTCATGAAAAATCTTTGTTACGGGGACAGGGAACCTGTTAAAATTGAGTGACGTTTGAGTATTTGGGCGTTTTAAGCATGACATAAGCGAACCCACGTCACACCTCGGACACTCTATACAACGCCCGCAAAATAATTACCTATTACTACTACATAAACAAATAACGTTTGTGCACGACGTGCACGTGCAAATGTGTCCGTAAACTCTAGTAGGGTTGTCGTAGCCTAAAAAATGGCGCGGAAAGTGTAACGGTCTGCGTCGCGAAAACCGAACGACGACTAATACGAGCGCGAGCCATTGCTCAAGTGTCGACGACGAATACCTCGAAGTGCGGGGTGAGGTTCGGTATTTAATATGAGCGCGGGGAAGGGAGTGTCCCTTCTGTACGTAGTACTAATATGTATTCTGTGCCCACGTGGTATTGAAAAATACCTACTTTCAATTTTACACACACTTAAAAAATATTTCTTTATTTACAACATTTAAAAACTACTATTTACAGAACTAAGATATAATAATAAAATATATACAAGTATCAAAAAGGGGAGTACCTAATTACAGGGCGTCAAAAAATTCGTCCACACCGCTGTCAACAGGAAAAGTGCCCAGAAGGCTGGCAGCATTGAAACGTTGGATGGCAATGCTGATTCTTTGCCCAAAAAATATTCCAGCCCTCCGGTCACGTGAAGAGTCGACCAAACGTTTGGCAATTTCCTGATAAATTAAGTGGGCACTCGAACCCCATGGCCCCAGTGTTTCAACCCCAAACGGCTCTCAAACACATAACTACCAATTAAGTTATTGTATTTGCGCCGTTTGAGGTTTTCAGCACCGGCAGCAGCCACCCCAGCACAGCTCACCGTGCTAGGAAGATGGGATGGCGCAGGGGTGTCGACACAAGTTGCATCCCACACCAAAGGCCTACCCAACTTCCAAGGCATTATGGTCATACCATCTGGTCTCTTCCCATCGACGCGTGCCAACCCATTGGGTTCCAAAATAGCTGGCACACCGGCGGTAGCCAGAGCACGTCGGATAAGATCATTAATGCTGGCGTGTCGCGCAATCCGACCTGCGCTCTTACTGCAAGATAGGCCATGGTGTCCGAGGCCGTCGACTGCTTCACCACACTGACAGCGATGTGGAGCCCCACATGGAGCACCCAATCGCAAACATGTAGCGAGCCGGAAGGTAGTGTCACCTAACATAGTGCCTATATTAGGTGACGGTAGTGCTTGAAGCCAGAGGCCCGACTCCCACTCACCCACAGCCAGCAGGCGGGCGCGCTCAGCAGTATTGGTAGACGTATTGAATTAATAAGGCTATTCCGTACCAACCTGCAGAGCGGCTCATCCCACTGTCTCTGGGAAAATGGGTTTTCGGGCCGATCCGTGTTCGGGCAAGCCATTCTCCAGGCGCTCTCTGCATCGGACAAGCACGGCACTTCCGAGCCAACCAAGGAGAGGGTTAAAATTTTACTGGTTAGCTTTTCAGTGCTGTGGACAGACGACAGGAACGCCGGTAAGCTTACACTAGAAATTTTGCGGACGCCGAGGCCACCAAAACGGATTGGAAGGGTGGCTTGCTGCCACGCTCGGTCGTCCAGGGCCACATTAAGAATGGATGTAAGTGTGTCGTGGATAATTTGGTCAATTTTGTCCAAAAGTTGTGGTTTCGTCCACAGAGGTGAAGAACGAAGAAAATACATAAAATTTGGACCAAAACAACAGTATCTGATACGGGTGAAAGCCGAATGTAGGTTAATTTTGGAGAGTCTATCTGAAATATCATGAAAATGTTTAATTTTGTCATCGATGAAAAATGAGAAACTTTCTTCTAAAATAGGGGAACCTAGGAGGTACAAGGAACTTTTTTCTAAAATTTATTGAGTTAAATTTTGCTATTGTCGATTGTCTGTCGGTAATGTCAGGGAGATAAATTTCGCATTTAGACGGGTTAAGGTCCAGGCCAATAGATTTAAATTGTTGTTTGAGTAGTTTTAAGTCATTCAAAACGGTGTCGATATCACCTCCTAGCGTTCCATCATCTAAATACCATACGTAAATAATACATATAATACACACACTTTTAACTATTTGACTTAGTTTTATTTTATACGTCTTCTTTGTTTATGGTTATCGCAATCTGCAGCATCTCGGAGGTATTCTGTAGTGTGAACCGGTTGGTTGCTACATGCATCCAAGTTCATGTAACTGTCAAGAATGAGTATTTCATCAAAAAGTCATTCTTGAAAGTTACATGAACTTGGAGGGTTGTAATGATGATTTTGATGACTATAATTCTGTAACTGCATACGTCTTACAGCCGCGAATCATATTTTCACTAACATACAACCTAGCACTGGTCTGCAAATCGCTAAAAACGTAAGAAAATTTGAATTTCGCGGGCTACCCTGGAACATCCACCTTAAGTCCAAGTAATTACTTTGACGTGACTATAAATACGGGGGTTATTGTCGAATCGAACATTATTGTACTAGGGCCAATTTTATGTTGCCAGAAATATATTAAATAATTTTGGATTTTTTGTGGCAACATCAAATAAAAAAAAAGAAAACTGGGCCAGTGATGCCAACTTAGCAACTTTATAGCTAGATCTAGCTATTATTTGGTGACAGCCAGCTACAATTTAATGAAACTTGTAGCTAAACTTTTTAGCTACTTTTTCTAGCAACTTTTCATTTTATCATGAGCCCGCAGGAACAGTGTCAAATGCAGCTTTATTATGCATAAAATGGACACAGCTGAAAAATCCGTCGATTATCTTCCCCTTTCATTGTTTTTTTTTATTCAATGACATACACAAGACTATTTAACTATCAAATCTTGTTGGAATAAATGAAAATTAAAATAATTTGCAGAAATTCACATTTTATTGTAGCTGTTCTGCATCCTTAGCTGTTTTTACACATTTAGCTACTTCTAGCTACTTTTTGGGGTAAAAAAAACTGGCAATCTAGCTACATTACTGGGTAAAGCTAGCAGTTGGCAACACTGAACTGGGCAACGCAAGTGTTGCTATAATTTGAACGTTTACCTCAATCCTACTCTCTCCACTCCTTGGTAAAAACGTCGGTAACAAAAAAGAAGCACCTTTCAAGTATTTTTTTTTAATTGCAATAATTTAAACAACTCATAACTCCCATTGTATAAAAATAAAATACATTTTGTTTCGTAATGATTTGATGTAAAATAATATGGAAAGATTTAGAGGAAGTTTAAAACGTGACATAGCAACACAGCTTAAAAAATTAAAAATGTTTGTAGTTTGCATTAAAAAAAAGTTTCAAAGTTCATCGAGTGAAGTTTTGCGTTGATTTATTTCCATAGCTTATCCTCTCAATTTCTGAAACTGTAATATTATCAATTATCATCGTGGTTTTCCTGTTTGGCTCGTGCTTGCTTACTTTAGTTAATTTAATTGTGTTTTGGTACTTTCTGGTTACCACGCTCAGATCAAGTAAATTACCACGATGAAATACCACAAAAGGAAGACGTGCTTTATGTGTGGCAGTTCAACTGAGAATCCAGCTATAACTCTACATCGGTTTCCTAAACCGGGAAGTAAGAACTATCTCCGGTACGTATCTTCATTTCAATTTGGCAGACTGTAGCCCTTACATAGTTATTTATCTACAATTTTACACACAAAACTCAGATTTTAAATTTGCTACATCAAAATGCCAGCTGCGATCGACCTTTTTCAACAGTCTAAGACGACCCACTGACCGTCAGTTCAATTAATGTAATGATTTGCTGGTTCGACACCTCTATCTACCTCCTTTAAAAAAATACATTCAATGCTAAACCTTGTACAGACCTCCGCCCCTAAGGCGACCCACCGACCTACCAAACCTAACCTAACCTCACACCGGGATAGGCATACACCCTCCTTGCACCCTTTACGTCCAGCGATCACGCCCGTCCAGTACTAAAACATCAAACATTGTTTCTTTCAGCTGCGCACTATGGGCGAAATTCTGTTTCCCTAATGGACAGTGGTCTTCGTCAGATTTCCAAATGAAGCTCTATAATGAGCATCGAATGCTGTGCCACACACATTTTAAAGAATCTTCCTATGTAGACTTTACTACCAAGAAACTACGTCGGCATGCTGCTCCTGAAGAAAACTTTGTACAGGTTAGAACTTTACTGCTAAGGTTCTGTTTCAAAAGTGTAAAAATGTTTAATTAATCGAGTAGTAAATTGAAGTGTTAATTTCTGTTCAGCTAAAATTATAGGTATAAAGCATCATTAGTACAGAAGTAAAGGAAAATTGATAAAATTAAATAACTGTTTATACTTCGAAGCTTCGAAGTTACAAAACCTCAATGTACGAGTCAAACAGTTTTTATTTTGATAATTATTATGGCAAATGGTGTTAATAAATTGAAGAACAATAAATTAATAATAGTTTATTTGATTCAGAGAATATTCCAATATTGTTACTGTTTTAACAAATAATTATTTTCAGATAACACAAACTCTTCCACAACATTCCAATGAACCTGTTGCGGGTCTTGCACGTCAATGGGCACTGTCAGATGTCACAAACCAGGCACAATCAACCAGGAAAAGTAAAGTAGGAGTCTATGATAAGGTAAATTAATATTTTAATAGGGTTCAATACTGAAAGGGTGTCAATGGAATTATTACTAAGCCTATTATGTTGGTTCATCTGTCACACACAAGGCCTTATCGCATTAATGGTAAGAGATAGCCAGTTGAAATTTTAATTATTTTTTTCAGATAACACAACCTTTTCCACAACATCCCATTGAACCTGTGGCAGGTCCCTCACATGAATTGCCACTGTCAGATGTTATCACAAACCAAGTAGGCAGAAATAACCCACAGGTATTTATTAACCTCGTAAGGCCCAAGCAAAATTTTGCAAGATAAGCTGAACGCCCAATGTGCAATGAAATGAACAATATCTCTTACCATGGTTCCGGCCCAAGCATACTCAACTAGTTTTTTTTAGGAATAACTCGACCATGATTTTATTAAATATTTTTCCGAGTACTGTTGGCATAAGAGGAATATATTACAGCCAGTTTTAAGTACATTATCTAGTGTTTATTTAAATGCACATTGGGCGTTTACGTGATCTAATTTTTAATAAAAGAAAGTTTTTTTGATAAGTTTTTATTCATTTTGTATCAGAAAAAATCACAATTTTGGCATATAGTTTTTCACAAACAACTGTATATTTCTTCTGTTCAGTTCTTTAGTCCTGAAACCTATAAACAAAAAAACCCTTAGTTACGTCTTACAAATCAGTAACGCCCAGTGTGCAACAAAATGTACACGACTTCGATGAACTATAAAAAATAGAAATAAGTATTATTGAACTAAAATTACAACTATTCCAAATAACGTATGTGTTTAACATTCGATTTATCTCATTTTCTAAACACAATAAGCTAAGATTAAAATAATTTATTAAGATTGTCACTCACCTGTTTCCTGAACCTGCGGCATGGTGACAAAAATGGCCGATTGTGACAGATTGCTTAGAATTTTTTCCCAAACGTTAGCTGTCAAAACACATCAGGATCAACCAATCATAAAATTCGCTTCAAATGACGGTTGGCGCGAAAATTTGAAAGACACATGCATTTAAACAAAATGATCATTATAATGTACGCTGGGCGTTTAGGAGATGATTTTGTTGTTAGGTCTGGGCCGGAATTCTATATGTTACTTTGTTCAATTCATTGTACGTTGGGCCTTACGAGGTTAAGCTATTGCATAGCTTCTATCGCGGGCCTTGAGCGTGGAGACCGATTCCAGAAATTCCGTAACGAAAATAACCTAAGCCTAGGTTGCTAGGTTACGAAAAATAACAAGGTTGTCAAATTAAATAATTTATAACGTGTAAGCGTGTAAAGGTGTAAAGCAGGGATGCACAGACTTATTAAGACCACGGGCCACTTGGGCAAATGATAAACTAATGGCGGGCCACTAGCACAAACTAAAAATATAAAATTGCCAAAAATATACCTAATTTTAAAAATAATATACTAGTCTGAAGCGTGGCACTGATTTGCGCTTGCAATCTTTTTAACAGTTGCAAAATATGCATGAAGCTTCAGACAAGAGGGCACCAATATGCAAGAGCGAGCGTAGCGAGCTCGTAAATTTTTGGCCTTCACCTAGGAAAGGTGATTTATATGAGAAATAATTAATCGAGCCACAGTTTTTTTAATTGGCTACAGGATAAAACTTCTAATTTTATAACTAAGCCACGGGAAAATTATATAGCCTCTAATATACTAATTCGTCTTTTTTACAACGCCCACTAAATATTATATTGAAAACATCAAGTGACGATCAACATTTATATTAACTTGTCCTTGTTATTTATACATAGGCACCTAATTTACTAACTCAGCCACGGAATTTATATCTCACCACCATTTTACATTTTACAGCTTCAACACAAGGCCCTCAAAAAAATATAAATGAAGCGACCGTAGTCAACATCATTTATTATAACTTCGCATGTAAAATAATACATCACATTCTTTTATCGTGAAAATAGCAACAGAAAGATTTGGCGCGAGCGCGCGAGACGACAGCGATCGGCCATTTGCACCAATCAGAGAGCGCCATTTGATTCATGTGCTGAGTTAGTCACGTGTATTATATATGAAATGTCAACTTTTGAGACACTAGATTATTATATTTACGTTAAAAATACCTATTAGTTACTGTCATGTTTTTACCATTGTCTAATTGACTAGTCACAGGCTGATTGTATGATTCGTCATTGTAAACTGAGGGAAATAGGTTAGGTTAGGTTAAAACTGCGACCAAACGCGCGCGAGCCGAGCGAGCGAAGCGACCGGTGCTGCGTCAGCGGCCGGCGAGCGCTACTTCCGAGATGCTTGCAGAAATGTTTTCACAATAGTCTAGTTATCCGATAAAAATAAAGTTCTGCAGCGATTCTATCGATAACTTTTGTAGCACAACATGTAAATAAATATCGATCTTTAAGACATTCGATACTCTGAACTTCGATATTTAGGTCATTTAATACTCTGAACTTCTATATTTAAGCCTTTCGATGACACGCCAGTAGTTTCTACGTATTATTAGTGGCTATATTATAATATTTGATGACAATTTTAATTAAATTTTGATGCTCAGTTAATGTGGCATGAGTTACAATTTAAACATACTCCGCCTTATTACAAAACGTATTTAAACCTGGTTTAACTTAGACTTGGTTTATCTCGCATGACGTCTCACTTCAATAATATTCAAAAGAAAGTGACAGCATGCGAGATAAACCAGGTCTAAGTTAAACCAGGTTTAACTACCTTTTGTAATAAGGCGGACTGAGTTAATAAATTAGAAGCTAATAGAATATATTTTTGATGCCATATATTAATATTTTAGAAGTTTACTGTTTGAATCCATGTTACAAATTTAGATGCTAAAAATAACCACGATGCTGAGTTGTATTTAGAGTGGCTTCATAAAAGATAACTTAAGATAGTATTATTTAGATGCTCGTTAATTGTGGCTAGAAGGCAATGTAGATTTTTAGATGCAAATAATGCTATTAAAAAAAGTAGTTAAAAAACTAAAAAACCCGACTGTAAAAACTGAAAAGCAAAAAACAAGCACATTTTAAATCAAACAAAACTTGGAAGCAGGCGGGGTCCATTCTGTTTTCATTTCATAATTTAATATTCAAATGAACCCCGCCTGCTTCCAAGTTTTGTTTGATTTAAAATGTGCTTGTTTTTTGCTTTTCAGTTTTTTCAGTCGGGTTTTTTAGTTTTTTAACTACTTTTTTTTATTTCCATCTTTTTAGTTCTTTTGTGTTTGACCTTTCGTTGGTCGCGTAAAATACTTCGCAAATGATTTAACTTTTGTACTTGTTTATAGGATTTGTCACTTTGAATTTCTTTTAAACATATAAGTATTATATAATTTTGTAATCTCCTTTTAAAACCCTTCATTTTGATACCCTACTCGATGGCATAGGAAAATATTTTTTTTTTCAACTTCGCGATTTTGCCCACAAAATCCACAATTTTTCTTTGTTTTGTAATTTTAATATAGCCTATAACACTCGCGCCATCAAGACAAATCTAACGACGTGTGTTTCATTCAAATCCCTTCATCCGTTTAGGAGTTATGAGGGAACAAAGAAACGGACATACATACATACTTACATACACGTCAAACACATAACCCTCCTTTTGGGCTTCGCCGCAGTCGGGTAAAAAGAAGCCGGTTTAATTAGCACCCGTTAGAATTGTTTACATTAGCGAGTCACGTGATCACGTCTCAAGTGGTTTTTATGGCTTTTGGAGTAGGGATGTAACGGGTGGTTTTATCGAAACCGAAGTCGGAATCGGAGTTTTTAAATTTGTGTTATCGGAATCGGAACCGGAATCGGAATCGGAGGCGAAGCCCTAGATGAGTTAAAAAGGGCGGGTGTAGTAAAATAAAATAGCTTTATAAATTACATGCATAAACTCTAAAATAATCAACACAGTATTCAGTTCACAATAATTCAAGAGAAGATAATAAAAGTAAATAAAAAAAGAATAAATTGTAAATTTTGGTGTAAATCCTAATTAAAAATAATTAATTTTATGAATCATAAAAAAGAACAAATATATATAAAAACTTAAATTAAATATTGTTAGTATTTAACAATTGATTGATTATTTTAAGAAATTATGTTAGTATTTGAACAAAAGATTCGCAGCTTCGTCTCCGTCCAGTCTATTTCTTAACGGGTCATAGATTAGGCCACCACCACAAAAAAGTTGTTCGCTTGCTACCTACTGAGCGTGGTGGACACGACAAATATTGGCGGGCAATCGATTTGAGAGATTGGAATTTTGTATTTCCGGTCACTTTCCACACAATAAAGGATCGTCACCGATAGATCAGATACGCTTTTCTCTATTGTACTCATTGAGGTAACCTCGGTGAAATCTCAGCAATACCGACAGAAGGCACGTGGCGCGAGTCCTGTTCTTTCTGTTCCGTGGCGCGAGTAATCCGCGCGACATGCATAAACCAGTTCGTACACGTTCACCGCGTCCGCCACGCTCTGCCGCCGCTATCTGATATGCTTTGACCTCCGATTAAAACTTCCGACTAAAAAGTGTCGGAACCGAAATCGGAACCGGAGGTGTAATATCAATCGGAAGTTCCGACGTATCGGAATCGAAATCGAAGATCCGTAACATGGATATTTTGGAGTGCCGACGCGCTAGTGATGACGGTGTGTGATTTATTATCCCATTGTGTTGACTGAGTGTTTTGTATTTAAATCAAATCAAATCAAATCAAAAATGTTTATTTGCAAGAATATGGTACAATAGGTGTTACAATATGGGTTCCAGCATATCCTGCCATTACATGGCGTACAAATATTTCTATATAATATCTATAAATCGTGTCTTATAATATTAATAACGCTTATACATTATATTATTACTAATTATAAATTATTTAATTTAATATAATTTTATTGGAATAAATATTGCAATTTTGATGTAATTATAATAATGATGAGTAAATCTTTCTTTTATTATGATACTTACGATTTATCCTCTAAATATTCTTTTACACTATAATAATTTTTCTCTAATAATAATCTAAACAATGACCTTTTGAACAGCGACAGTGGCAAATCTTGAATGTTATTTGGCAAATGGTTATACATAATAATTGCCATGCAGTAAATATTTCTTTTAAATAGCATTAACTTTATTTGAGGTAATTTCAATTTGTCTTTGTGTTGTGTTCTACTAATAAATTATAGTTATTTTTAACAAACATGCATGTTTCAAATATATAAAGACATGGCAAAGGCAGTACTCTAAGTTTTTGGAATAATGGTTTACAGCTATCTAAAAAATGGGCTCCACATATTGCCCGGATACATTTTTTTTGACCTTTGAAAACTCTTTCCACGTCTACTGAGTTTCCCCAAATAATAAGGCCATATCTGAGTACAGATGCTACATAGGCATGGTAAGCAAGCATTGCGGTCTTAATATTTACCGTTTGTCTTAATCTTTTCAGCACATACACAAACCGATCTATTTTGTTGAGTATTTTATCTATGTGTGGTTTCCAACTGCAATTTTTGTCTACGGTTATACCTAAGAATACACATTCATCAACAGTGTTTAAGATGGAATTGTTATACTGAATGTCTAGACTATTTGTGTTTGTGTTGAGTGCTTGAAATTGTATTATATTTGTTTTTGTCATATTTATTTTTAAGTTATTTGTATCTAGCCATTTGATTGCTTTGTCTAATGCTGTAACAATTCGCTTTTCTAAGTCTTTGTTATCATTGCTTTTAATAATCAAGGTTGTGTCATCAGCAAACAGTACGCACTCTTCATTAATTGCCTCTGGTAGGTCGTTTATGTATACAAGAAAGAAAAATGGGGATAAAATTCCTCCTTGAGGTGTTCCGAAGTTGTTTTGTCTGTATTGTGATCTAAATTGTTTTTGTTCATTTTGGCTGGTTCTTGTTATTTCTACGCATTGCAGTCGGTCGGTGAGAAAGCTTTTGATCCAATCGTTGGCTTTCCCGCGGATTCCATAGTGTGAAAGTTTAGAGAGCAATGTTTTATGGCAGACAAAGTCAAAGGCTTTTGTCATATCTAGAAAAATACAGCCTATTTTGGATTTTTCGTTTAGACTTTCGGTTATTTGTTTAATTAAGGAGAAGCATGCTGAAGCTGTGGAGCTCCCCTTCCTAAATCCAAACTGTTCCTTTTTAAGGATATCACACGATGTCAAAAAGTTCTCTAGTTTGTAATACATAACTTTCTCGAATATTTTTGAGAGTATGGGGATTAGAGTGATTGGTCGATAGTTGCTCATATCTGACTTTACGCCTTTCTTGTATAAAGGTTTGACAATGGACTTTTTCAGTCGCTTTGGGAAAACCCCTTCACTTAGGGATAAATTTATTATGAAGCATAGAGGTGAGACTAGACTCAATGCACATATTTTTAACACTTTGGTGTTTAAGTCGTCGTAACCAGTTGAGTTCGTATTTTTTAAACTATGAATTATTTTATAGACATCTGTTTCGTCTATTGGTGATAGGAAAATGCTTTTAGGATTTTGGGGGATTGTAAAATTGATATTCTGATTATTTTCTTGTGTATTTTTAGTCTTATTGGTTAGGGATATGTAATAGTCATTGAATTGCTCACAAATATGGTTAGGATTGTCATAAGATTCATTATTGGTTTGTATTATGTCAATATTAGAGTAATTTGTCATATCTTTAACGTCTGCTTTAATTAAATTCCATGCAGCTTTACTAGCATTTTTGGCTTTGTTGATGTATTTCAAACTATTAATTTGTTGTGCATTTTGTATACATCTTTTTAATATTCGGGTATAGTCGTTATATTTGTTTTTGTTTTGTTGTCTCTATAAAGGCTATATTTAAGGTAGAGGGTTCGTTTTTTAATACAACATCGCTTTATACTTTTTGTTAGGCCGCGGTTCTTCACCATCTTGTTGCTATTTTTAACTTTAATAATAGGGAAGCATAAGTTGTAAAAAAGAATAATTGTATCATGTAGGCAATTGAAGGCGTCGTCGGTTGAGTTGCATTCGTATACCTCAGAGAAAGATAAGCTTGACAAACATTCCTTAAATTTGTTTATGTTTTCGTCGCTGAGATCCCTTGTATTTTTAAACCAAAAACTTTGAACGTCCTTAACTTTATCGTTCGTTTCTAAGTTAACTGTTATTGACTGGGCTGTTTCGTGGTCTGATAGTGCTAAGTAGTGCAGTGCGGACTTAGCGTCGCGTATGTTGCTTACAATTAAATCCAAACAAGAGGTTTTCCTCGTCGGCAGTGTAATATGGTTTTGCAGGTTATTATTATGAAGTAAGGAATTCAAATCGTTGGATATTTTATTTCTTTTTAGAATGTCTATATTCCAGTCACCGCATATGATAACTTTTTTCTTAGACTTTTTGCATAGTTTATTTATAAGGAGTTCCAGATTGTACAGAAATGTTGTAGCATCATGTGTAGGTGTTCTATAGATGCATACTATAATTAGGTTATTTTTAAGAATTTCAATGGCGCAATATTCGAATTGGAGGGGAATCGGGGGGATAGGGTTCACGATTTCCTTGTATTGTATGTTATTTTTTATTAGTATACATGAGCCACCCCGGCGTTGGTTTGAACGAGAGAAAAATGATGCCATTTTGTAGTTCTCAATTTTAAGGTTTGGTTCAGAGCCACTTTTAATAAAGGTTTCCGTCAGACATATGATGTCAATGGAACCCAATTTATGTTGTAAGTCTGTTAATGCTACTTCTATTAATTCCTGCTTGCTTAGTACCCCGGCAATGTTTTGGTGAATTAACGTAATTGCTGTGGCTTTAATTTTCTGTACGAAAAAACCTATTATCTATGTTTGTTATTCTTTCAAAAAAATTTGTAATTTTAGTTTGTGATGTTTTTTGGGGTATGTTTAGTGTGTTAGATTCAGGGTGTTGTGCACGTGTGTTCGGTGATTGTGTTATAACTTGTTTATTCTTGTACTTATTGAGAAACTCTGTTTGGTATTTCATATAATCAATTCTCGTATTCAACCCAGAACACAAATATTCCAGATATTCTCGTTGGTAGCTTTTCGTATGACTAGCATTATTGTTATGTTTGTTTGTCGGCTTGTGTATTTTTACGTATTTACAGTTCTTGTAGTTTTGTATTATTAATTCTAAATTATAGTTAAGCGTATCTTCGTTTAAGTACGGGTTATATTGCACATTGGTGATGAATACAGTTTGGTTGCGTAGTTTATACAGTACGTTACATAATTCAGTTATGATTAGGGTTGCATTAGGGTTTTTATCGTATGCATTAGGGTTTTTATCGTTGGAACCTATGGCTAAAAATATAATATCGTCCGGGGTTAATATATTTATGAAGTCATCGTTGCAACTATTAAGTATTTGTGCACTCGTAGCCGCTGGCTTGATGAAAGAACTTATTTTGTAGTTATCATTCCATTTATTGGACCTGGTGTTCGTTAAGGTTTTATTGAGACCGTGGGCTTGCTGATCTCCGAAGATGTATATGTTTTTAATATTGGTCACATTTAGTGTTTCAGCCTTGTTTTCATTGCTACAGCTGGGCTGTGATTCATTTTCCTTTTCCGTGTTTAGCCGTTGCAATGTACCAGTAGCGACATCTGTCGGCTGAAATGTAGTTAAATCTTCCTGGTCGTTGTTGTCGGTGCAGGCAGCAATGGTCTCGTCCAATAGACCATTACCTCTACTTTTGGGTTTTCTTTTTCGCACAGAGTTTTTGTGAGTTGGAGATCCATGGTAAACTTCTTTAAACTGTGTTATTTTTCGGGCTTGTTCAATCGTTTTTTGTTTTAGCTCGTTATTTTCAGTTGTTAAAGTGTCAATTTCAAGGTGTGCGCTATCTAGCTCACTTTTTAGTTTGTATATTTCTTCTTTTAGTGCTTCTACATCTTCTGTGTGGGTTATGGATAGATCTGGTAAACTTCTTGTATATGGATTTGACGTGACTGATGAGAAGGATAAGTTGGATAGGTTTACTGATTCATTGGAAATATTTGCTTTCTTTTTTCTTAGAGTAACCTTATTGTGACTCATTCGCCTCTCCAAGCTATCCATCTTTATTAAATGATGTATTTGACGACATCGGTTAATTTTTATATAGCTTACAAAATTGCGATCCGCGCCATCTATTGACAAACGAGTGCAGCAATATTCATCGATATCAAGTTCTGCTACTCGGCACTAGATGTCACTCTTCTCAAATACATGCAGGGGTGAATTGCATATTTTGCTTTAAAAGTTGTAACCGTTTTTCACACAAATCTTTGTTGTTACGATATCGAAAGATTTTTTCACTGGAAATTGTTAAAAGGAATGCTTACATTGACTTTTCGGTTCAGTACTGTCACATCTGGGATGAGATTATTCTTATGTTATGATGTTATTTGGTTCACAGTCACTATGTTATTGTATTTAAAGGGGACAACAGGAGCTAAACGCGAGTTTTATAATGCGTTATAATATATGATACTGCGGTAAACGAAATCAGAAAAATATATGATATTCTTCAGGATATAAGCTAGTGACATAGTTGTGTTGAAATTGTGGTTGAAAACGTAATACCTACAACTAATTTTACTCGATAGAATAAATTAGCGAAGATACCTCTAAACATTTCTTTTAACGAGAAAAATCATACTAAAATACATGTGATCGTTATAGTTAACCTACGAAATTACGAGCGTGCATTGCGGGGATGCGTTTCGCGGTCGCGGGGAGTGACGCCAGCTCCATCCTCGGCCCTCGCCTTAAATAGTTGCATTCTTATGGAGTATTAGCTGACCCGTGCCCACTTCGTTGGGCATAATTAGTCGAAAGTGTGCTAATTACGTTTCTAAAAATTTTATTTCGGGGACGTCCGCTGCGTAAGGAGCCGACCACGCGACTGAGCCGCGCGGGTACCTACCTCTCAGATGTAAAAGGCCACGCCCCCTTGTCCCGAAGCTAGCACGAATGCGAACTGAATTAAACCCGAAAAAATCGCGCGCCGTCCGCTGCTTTGGTTTTTTCTCCGATTCACTTTGCAAAACGGACAACCACGTAAAAGCCTTTTTATTTTTCGGTTTTTTATATAACCTAAGTCACTCAGCAATAATGTGGCTTTCTATTGGTGAAAGAATTTTTAAGATCGGTTTCTGTAGATCCCGAGATTACCCCTTACAATTTAACAAACACACAAACTTTTCTTCTTTATAATATTAGTATAGAAGTATAGATTTACAAACTCAAATGGATCGATGAATCGCTCGACGCGGGTTAGGACACTTTGGCGGCCCGGACGTTCAAGGGTATGACAGCTGTCAAACTTGGACGTTCAAGTGGATCTCCGTAACCAAAGGTTTCCCAGGTACCTATGGCCTAGAACAAGTTCGCAGTGGTGGCGTGGAGTATAAGTTCCCTTCGGCTTCGTTAAGGCTTTTACACCCTTTATTATATTTATAACAAAACATGTGAGATAACATGTTACAGTAATGTGGATATTGAATGTTATCCTTATCCTTACATAGTATAAAACAAAGTCGCTATTTTTGTCTGTTTGTTTGTCTGTATGCTTAAATCTTTAAAACTACGCAACGGATTTTGATGCGGTTTTAATAGATAGAGTGATTCAAGAGGAAGGTTTAAGTATATAATTTGAACGACATCCACGCGGGTGAAGCCGCGGGCATCAGCTAGTAATTATATAAAAAATAAAAAATAAACTTTTTAACAAAAAATAAAACCGACTTCAAAATAAAAAAACAAAAAAGTCAAAAATAAATCAGTTTCTGAAGTCGGTGACTTTTATTTGTTGATTTCATTTTTTTGCCACCGACTTCAGAAACTGATTTATTTTTGACTTTTTTGTGTTTTTTTTTTAGTCGGTTTTTTTTTTTTTTTTTTTTATTTTTCACATTTTAGTGGTTCACATGTTCATGGGGGATAATGTGGACAATGTAGTTTTTTTTATTAGTTTTGATTTTTCAAAAACCGCTTGTCCGATTTCGATAAAAAAATTATGGGACCATTTGGAAAGTATACCCTTTCCAACAAAAAAATAATTTTTCATAATATAAAAAATAATTGTTAGCAAGTGACGGAGTTATGCCCGAAAAAACATAAAAAAAAATTTAACATCCGAATTGAGGACCTCCTTCTCTTTTTAGAAGTCGGTTAAAAACATGTTATTATTATAACATGTTTTTAACTGACTTCTAATATGTTTCATATTTATATAACTCAAGCCGCCTTTTCACTATGGGATGTAATATATGTACCTTCAAATTACCTCTAAATATCGCTCGCATACATTTTGTACGTGACCGTTCACACTGTGCTTGATATACATCTTACAGTTAGACCGGGAGATGGTGACACAAAATATTAAGTCATTTGTACCAGTATCTTCAGGGGTCTAATTACGCAATGACAAAAACGAAAATAAGGGTAGCAAAAAAAAATTACTCCTTTGTGGTGGTATGGCGGCCATTGTGAACCGTGGGAAAAGTATGGCAAGGTGATTTTTTGAATGGTTACTTGACGACGATTAGCTGCGCAAAAATTGATTCGGATTTGTTCCAAAAAATTTTTGTGGAACAAATCCGACACGTTTGATTTACGCAAACGCAATTGGGCCGCCGGTACCAGCGCAGCGTTATGACTAACATTTTCGTATTTGTCATTGCGTAATTAGACCCCTGAAGAACCGTCATACTGGTACAAATGACCTAATATTTTGTGTCACCATCTCCCGGTCTAAGTGTGAACAGCAATCGCGGGATGTAATAAATAAATTATTACATCCCATATGTAGTCAAAAGGCGGCTTTATGCGGTACTCGAGAGAAACGACTGTTTTTTGTTAGGGTTTCGTAGTCAACTAGGAACCCTTATAGTTTCTCCATGTCTGTCTGTCCGTCCGTCCGTCTGTCCGTCCGTCCGTCTGTCCGTCTTCGTCTATCTCTGTGACCGTTAGCACTAGAAAGCTGACATTTGGTACCAATATGTGTATCAAACACGCAACAAAGTGGTAAAATAAAAATTGAAAAAAAAAAATGTTTTATTAGGGTAGCCCGCCCCCCTATATGTAAAGTGGGAAGTGATTTTTTTTAAAATTTCAACCCTAACGTGTGATATATTGTTGGAAAGGTATTTAAAAATGAATAATGTGGCTCAGGTTGGCTGGACAAAACTGCTCGCATTTAACTAGGTCATTAGGGCACTTTATGTGACGGCTAAACACCCTTATTTCAGAATAGGTGACGCTACAGAATCTTATATAATCGATCGAAAGCGTGTCCAGCCAGCTGGACACGCTGGACGCACGAATGGAGTTGATCGTCGTTATTTTCGTCATTTGAAACGCTCTTTAAGCCCAAATAAATAAATGTGACTTTATTTACCAACATTATTTTTTCATTTAAATACCTTAGAGCATTAGTCTGTTATCCTGACACAATATCTACCTATGTACTTACCATAAAAATAACCAATACTTATCTACTAAAAAGAGTAGATAAGTATCTGCACGTAAATAATCAATAACATTAAAAAAAATCACCACCCCCCCTCCTCACTTCTACCACGGAACAGAAAGAACAGTGGAAGTGCAAAGTAGGCGTAGCACGGCTGTCATAGCTCTGCACTGTAATGCAAACTCTCAGATTTTTGACTTAGTCGTGTTTTGACATCGCTTCGAGTCGCCAGTCTCCCGACAATTTAATTTTTGCATTAATATGCCGTATTGTCACGTATTGTGCGATTTTGGAGCGTAAAAATGACAGTAGAAAAAAAAAATTAAAAACGGAGGTGTTTCCTATCATCGGTAGATACGATTTTATTTGTTTTCTAATAAAATCGTAGTTAATATCAATTTTCTAATATTTTCTAAAAATGTGACAATCTGTCACATTATTAGAAAATTATAATCAACCTTTTCCCATTGAAATAAAGTTTATTTTAGATCGAATGTCGATTGTCATATTTTGAACAAGGATCTTTTTTGTTCTCGAAAGTTCCATGCTACTCAATTAGTGATGTGGTTAAGATCGGTTGCAGATTTGATCGATAGATATCGATAAAATAAAACAATGTTATACTTACTGTTTAACAGTCTAATACAAAGATCCTAATTATCACACAAAAATTATTTTGAGAGGTGTACCTGTGCAATATTAAAGTTCAATGTTTTGTAGCAATAAAGAATCAAACTTTTACTTTCAATAATGATTGAGAATTGCATTGACATTTTACGTAAAAACTGACATAATAATATTGACAATTTATGTTTTTCTTTTGTATGATTGGCATCTTCACCGAAATATACCTGTTTAAATAAAGTATGAATGTAAGGACCATAGAGACCACCAAACCATAATAATAAAGTGATTATTATTATAAAGATACTAGCTGATGCCCGAGGCTTCGTCCGTGTGAATGTCGGTTACCGCGACCGATGTCGGTTATCGCGACCAAAAGTAATCTCTTCATCCCTCCCTTTCAACTCTTTTTTCGCACCAAAGGTGAACGCGCACCTGACCGCGCCGCAATCGCCTCAGTCATCGCATTTTATAAATCTTTATATGAAATAGTATATGGCATCACGCACCTATCCGCGCCGAACCATCCGTATTTTCTAAATCCTGTAGGCATACTGATTCCACAACCTTAAAAAGTAGCCTATGTCCTTTTTCAGGCTCTAGAGTCTAGTAGAGCCTAAAAAAGATAGTCTAGAGGTACACAGATAGTCTAGAGTCTAGACTATCTGTGTACCAAATTTCATTCAATCGGTAGTTTTGGCGTGAAAACGCGACAGACATCGAGAAACTTTCGCATTTATAATATTAGTTTAAATGAAATCCAAAATGTTCACTAGTAAATAGTATTTTGCTGCAGTGCAATAATTACGATTACAACATTTTAATCGGCTCTAAGTTGGAAGTAGTTTAAAAAAAAAGTATCTCTCTATATCTATCATTCATTAATCATAATTATGTTTTAGGTTTCCCAAAGACGCATGCATCCGCAGTCGCGTAAAAAGTCAATATAATTTTTATGTTAACTCCTTAGAATTTTCTCATAGAAAAACTCTGTTAGTATTTGTTTGGGTTTGTTGTAAATAGTTTTATGTAAGTAATAAAATAATCCATCTCAAAAAGAGAGGAGGTCAGTGTCCCAGCAGTGGGAACATTAATAGGCTGTTGATGATGATGATGATGAATAAAATATTGTTTTTTATTTTGTTGTATTATTTACAATTATTATTAGGTACAATTATTTGTTTTAATACTACAAACTTTTTTTCAAAATAACTTGGTTATCTATCGATATCGATAACATAGATACAAGCTTAATGTGTCTCTTCCTTGGCCGAGTAGCAAAAAATCCAGACCTGTGACGCGAATATAATAGGGTATTTCACCAAAAAATTCTAATTATTCCGTCTTTTAGATTATCGAAAAATATTGGAGACGTGTTTTTTGTTTTATCAAATTAATAAAAATTGACGAAAATAAAACGTGTTAAAGATCAGGAGTGGGGGTTTTTGGCGTCACTTTGTGGGTAAAAAACTACTAACCTGGTGACGTCACACGACTTGATACGACTTTTCGAAGCACTGTATCGTTTTCGTCTTTTGTTTACGTGAAAAAAGAAAAAATACGTGTGCATTATTTTTTGAAAATCTATCTGACGGACTAATTAGATTTTTTTGGTGAAATACCCTATTCTTATTACTGCAGTTTTTAAGTGTATTATTGCGTCCATTGAAAATACTGCCATCTATGGACGAGTAGCGGAATTTACCAGGCAATAATTTCTAGTATGATTGCTGATTACAAAACGTCGTATTTTATTTCTGAGTGAAGCAAAATAAATCCTATCGTAATACCACGAAGGTATATTTTTGAAATGTAGAATCTGTGAGTTACGCTAGTTGTGATTGAAATTGAAACGACCAATCAAACTAATTGTGTAGTTGTAGTGCACTGTATGATTAATGGTTTGATTGTGTTAGTTTGGCGACACTGGTTCCGATACAAATTTCGTCACATACCACTTCTACGTGTTTTTTATGTTCTGTGACTTCTACAGTTTTGTCTTCTATTGATTAAAATATCTACAGTTGTTCGTATTAGTATCACCAATACGCGGATTTTCGTCCATTTAAGAAAACACATTAAAATATTCTTAGTCCTACATAAAACCTACAATATTGGTAACCCTACTACAGTGTTTGTATGGAAAAATTTAAATGATCAATATCTTTGAAACTACGCAAAGTTTCTCCGTCACAAAATCAGGTTATCATTATCGTCCCCGTCACAACATTTTGATACCATTTTGAAGGTCGTAGATCATCAGGCAGCGGAGATACACGTGTCCAGCCAGCCTGAGTTCAAGCTGGCTGGACACAAGTATACATTAAGTTTTCATTAATATCTCGTAAACCCTTGCATGTGACGGCATAAATCAAACGTTATTACTGTCACACATTGCGTCACCAAGTATTAGTAAAGGAACCATATTCGAAAACGCTCCCGTTATGTGGGATTCGTAAGTGCCAGCCAAAAGTTTTCTACGTAAATTCAAGCTGGCTGGACACAGTTTTTTGCATTTTTCTACTAAAACACTGTACGTATCACAAAACTTTTAGCTTGATGCCTGTCACATATTTATGTGACGCCCGTTGATGTGCAAAAAGTCGTCAAAATCACTTCCGTTCCGCTACGGAGATTGAGAGACCAGCGAAAAGTGGTTTTTCAAGCTGGCTGGACACGCTTTCGATCGATTATCTAAGATTCTGTAGCGTCACCTATTCTGAAATAAGGGTGTTTAGCCGTCACATAAAGTGCCCTATTGACCTAGTTGAATGCGAGCAGTTTTGAAGTTTTGTCCAGCCAACCAGAGCCACATAATGAATATGGGTTTACAGTGCGACATAAAAGAGTAGAAATTAAATATTTGGGAACTAAAATGTTTTCATTTTCTGGCAACATCTAATATAAGTACTTGAACTGTCAATTCTTCTTGATCGGATTCGTTTCTCGTTAGAATTTTGCTTTTTGAGTGTTATTTCTGAGTCTGGACAAGAAAACAGGGATGTATCATGAATAAGGTAATTCGTGGAGGTGCCCGTGAAATAATTTATAAAGTTTTCATGCGGTGTTATGCCGAATTTCAAGCTGGGAAGCTACTTTCCAACTTAGAAGATATTTATCATCGTACAGCAGATTTTACTGGTAAGTAACTATTGAAAGTTGCACTTAACGTTAATTACAAACGATTCATTATTCAGGGAGCAAAATTATCGAGCTAAATATTATTTACAAATAAGTTATGAACAATTTTTGAGGTTATGTTATGATAAACAAATACCGGTGTAGTTATAGCGCGACTTAACAACGTTGCTACTTGATAGTAAGAAGGTAAAAACAATTAATGTAATTAATTGCGAATCACGAAATACGTTTTTTGCTATAAGTACCTACCTTAAGTATAAACTATAAGTACCATGCTTTGTTTGTTTTAGGTGTTTTTGTAAGCACAGTGCGCAGAATCGTGCAAAACGGCATCGAAACCGGTGGGAAATTCTCGACACCGGCTAAACACAGAAAGGGTCGTCCCTCAAAGGACGACTTCGACACCTGTGCAATTCGGCAATATATTTTATTTTAATTGAGTGAACTTGTAGTTTTATTACTATTACATTTCAAATATATTATCTGTCTATCTAAGCGGAACTTATTGAAAGCAATTGAATAAATGATTAAATATTGAGTAGATAAATATTTTAAATAAGTATGTATAAACATACATATTTACTCAATATTTATGTCTAATAAATAAATAATACTATTCAAGTATCAAGATCAGCTGCGTCGTACTAACTGGGTTGCCACCTGAGCGATGGTGGCGCCCTCGTTTATTTTCTACTCTTTTATGTCGCACTGTACTAAAATCATTTTTTGATAATGTCAATAATTTCGGAAATAATCGCTCCAAAAGTAAAAAAAGATGTGATGAAAAAAAGTTAGAGGGGGGGGGGGGCCCTCTAACTTTTGAAACATAAGTTTAGAAAATATGAAAAAAATCTGAAAAGTAGAACTTTAGAAGGACTTTCTAGGAAAATCATTTTGAACTTGGATGGAAACAGTTTTTGTAAGTAGGTACAAAAAAGATAAAAAGTTGTACAAAATAATTTCTGGACTAAGTTTGTACTATAATCGTATATGCAAGCAATTTTTTCAACTTTTTTCACATATTTAATTATCCTGAACGTATCTTTTTATAGAGATTAGAAACGACAGTTTTTTCACTATTTTGCATTTTTTTTCTATTTGGAAAAGCTATGTAAAATAATATGGACGTGTTATTTATATAACACAAGTTTTACACGTGAAAATTAATATGTAGGTACGCACCGTATTTACGAAAGTTGAATTTTGGCTTTCATTCCTTAAGATCAGTATCTTTTGCGCTTAGTAGTTACGGCAGCACTGCTATTCTAGCACTGATAACCACAGAAAAAGATAGACCTAGGTATAGATAACGCAAGAGCTCCTACATCAAGGTGTATGACTTCAGGCTTAAAAATTAAGTATACGAAATTGAAAATAAAACGGGAAAATATTAAAGAGATAAATTCCATGAATTCTGTGATACACAGCTCTAATGACCGTATTTTAACTATTATCCTATTTAATCCTACCTATTGTCTAAATGACGTACCTATGTGAAAAGCTATCTGTAATAAGGTGTTATTATTATATTGTTTGATTTTACTTAGAAATCGATTATCTGGATTTTTTATTTTACGGAATACCCCTGGTTTGAATACTCCTTGTTTGTTGTATCTATGGTTGGTCCCAGCAGTGGGAACAGTTTTGACTGATTATGTTATTGTTTCAGGAGCCGTCCGAATTCGGTGATGTGAAAAACTCCGGCGATGTGTTCGAAGTCGAACCTGGGACATCGTATTCAAGTGTGGTAAGTTAACAGTTTATAATGTAAAAACTCGAAAACCGCTGGACGTATAAAGATGATTTTTGGCAGAGAGTTAGGCCGCGCTCAGTTTGGACGCGTTTTCGTACGAATTTTACTCGTGCGTACACGTACAAACACGCATGAACGATTCTAACCTTTCAACTACTATGGGAGCGCACATACTGGATGCGAGTTGCGAGCTTAAACTGTTAACTTTAAATTGATACCTTTATTTAAATCACACCAGTATTTAAGGGGATATTCCGGATTGAGTGAAGGAGTTAAGAAAACATAAGGATAATCGAAAAATAATAAGTGAAGAAAACAACAAAAATTAATGAACAAAATTTTTATTTGGCCTTATGTTGTGTACCCTCCCCTCGCCCTAATAACTTCTCAAAGACGGTTCTACATTAACCTAATCAGCTTCTGAATCGATTCTTGGAGGATACCTTCTCACTCCTCTATCAAAGCCGATTTCAGCTCATTCACACTTAAAGGAGCAGAATTTCTGGAACGAATCTTCCTCTTCAGTGTATCCCCCACATGCTCAATGGGATTCAAGTCTGGGCTGAACACTGGCCCGTTCAATGGGGCGATATCGACTTCTTCGAGGCATTCAGTTGTGGCACGGGAAGTGTGACAACGAGCATTATCGTACCTAAGGAGCAAGTCATCACCGATATATCCCGCTTAAGGAACGACATGGTCCAGCAGAATATCAGAAATGTAACGGTCTGTCGTTAGACCGCCTCCTCGTCCTCCGCCAGGCACGAAAACAAGCTCCGTTTTACCGTCGAATGAAATCCCGGCCCACATCATACAAGAACCGCCCCCTAAGTCACAGTCTCAGCGAAACAGCACTGTGCAAATCACTCCCCAGGCTGCCTGCAGCTACCCCACGAACATTTCCGAGCTCCTGTTGGACGCTGACACCAGTCAAATGTCGATTTCGGAGAGAGGTTGACACGATAACACGGTCATCAATCTCCGATGTACACCGGCGCTATCCAGGTCTTGGTCTCGGGATAAAGCCACCAGTCTCCTGAAAGCGTTGACAAACTTTCAAAATACAGGACTGGCTTATGTGGATATGACGTGCCACAGCCCGCTGGCTGAGCCCTCTTGCAATGGGGCGACGATTTGTGCTGCTTCTATAGGTGTAGTATCCATTGTCGTCCAAGTTCAAAGGTCAAAAGTTGCGGAGATGTGTACCAGTCAGTCAACGTGTGAAAGCCAACTCATAAAGAAAATCCGATAACACGTGCTTTTATTTATAGGTAGTCAATAAGCCGCAACGCGAGACGTATCAAACGATTGAAACATATCTTTTTCCTTACTTCTTCACGTAATCCGGGATAATTTCTTAAATAATAGCGTGATTTGAATGAATTTAGTATCGATTTAAAAGTAACTGTTAGACTCCTGTTAGACATTAAAAAAATGGTACCATTTATATTATTCCTAGTTAAGTAGTCAAGATCGCACGGAATCAATTCCAAGTAAATGATTCCATACTTTTGCTCGCGAGTGTAGTTGTAGTTTATAATCAGTAGACGTCTAGTATGAACAGATTTTGCGACAGGGCCGAATTAGAGAGGTCTAACGGATCTCGCGAGTTTATATGAAAGTCCTTAATTTTTTGTGCTACAACTTGTATTTTTTTTTTATTCGCTGGTTTTATAATAAGCCCTTTTTATATCCTATTGTCTAAATGACGTTTGTGAAAAACCATCTATAATAAAGAGTTATTATTGATGGTTTTACTTAGAAATCGATTATCTGGATTTTCGATTATACGCAGTAACTTCTGGTTTTAATTGATCCGGATAATCGGGATTCTACTGTATCTCCTTGTTTATTATATGTATGGTCCCAGCCGTGGGAACAGTTTTGACTGATTAAGTATGTTATTGTTTTAGGAGCCGTTCGAATTCGCAGAAAACTCCGGCGATGTGTTCGAAGTCGAACCTGGGACATCGTATACAAGTGTGGTAAGTCAACAGTTTATAATGTACTTGCGGACGTCACACGGTTTCACCCGCGTATTTCCCGTTCTTGTGGGAATACAGGGCACACCGTTAAATATTACACGAAGACAAAGACCCCGGTATACGCGTGCTTCCTCGATTTATCCAAGGCCTTTGACCTCGTCTCGTACGACATCCTCTGGGGGAAGCTGAGGAGCACGGGTTTGCCGTGGGAACTCATCAGCTTGTCATTAAGTTTTCATTGATATCTCGTAAACCCTTGCATGTGACGGCATAAATCAAACGTTATTACTGTCACACATTGCGTCACCAAGTATTAGTAAAGGAACCATATTCGAAAATGCTCCCGTTATGTGGGATTCGGAAGTGCCAGCCAAAAGTTTTCTACGTAAATTCAAGATGGCTGGACATAGTTTTTTGCATTTTTCTACTAAACCACTGTACGTATCACAAAACTTTTAGCTTGATGCCTGTCACATATTTATGTGACGCCCGTTGATATG
This sequence comes from Diarsia dahlii, assembly GCA_949775195.1. Taxonomy (NCBI): domain Eukaryota; kingdom Metazoa; phylum Arthropoda; class Insecta; order Lepidoptera; family Noctuidae; genus Diarsia; species Diarsia dahlii. Next base: position 7,782,127 of record OX459217.1, on the reverse strand, counting down.
CAAAAAGTCGTCAAAATCACTTCCGTTACGGAGATTGAGAGACCAGCGAAAAGTGGTTTTTCAAGCTGGCTGGACACGCTTTCGATCGATTATCTAAGATTCTGTAGCGTCACCTATTCTGAAATAAGGGTGTTTAGCCGTCACATAAAGTGCCCTATTGACCTACTTAAATGCGAGCAGTTTTGAAGTTTTGTCCAGCCAACCAGAGCCACATTCAACACAATGGGATAATAAATCACAATCCTTATCGCTAGCACGTCCGCACTTCAAACGTTAACAAAAAATACTGGAGACCCCAATGATATTATAAATAAAAAGAGGTAGATATCGCATTAGCACGCACAAATTGTTGAGGACAAACTACGCTAATTGGTGCAGTTTCATTTAGTCGGGTTATAGCAGCGAGCGAAGTAAGTCGAGTCCGCGGCGTAACAAAAATGCCATGTTGTGTCATAAGAAAGTGCAAAAACTATGGTTCCAAGAAAAATAAGAGTTTTGGAGTTTCATACCATACGTAAGTATAATAAAAATATATCATATTTGTATTGTTTTCACGATTTATTTCTCATTTTCAAATAAATTTCGTATTATTGACATGATGGTTCGAAAAGGATAGAGAATAGGATGACAATCTGCTGCGTGACAGAGACAAATAGCATGCGTCATAGATTAATCAAACAGAAGCGAAATGGTAGGCACAATATATAGCGTTGCGCTTTCAATTATTATGATTAAAATTATTTATGATGAGATAAGTAATAGCGGGCTGTCATATATTTTATTAGTAAAATTGGAATGTACGTAGTAACGTACCTAGATAAAACATATTTTCTCATAATGTTTTACTATTTTACAGATTTCCAAGTGATGACTTGATAAAAAATAAATGGGTTAGCATAGTTATGGCGGAAAGAAGTGAACCTGACTGGATGCCTAGTAAACGTAGCACAATTTGTTCGGCACATTTTAAAGAAGAAGATAAATATATTACTCCAAAAGGACTCAAGCGTCTGAAATTTGATACAAATATTCGATAGTACCTATCTAAAATATAATTTAAATTGTAAAAATATTAATAATCATTCGCAGTACTTAGTAGCTGTACATTGGTAACATTCATAAAAATTCAATGTCTCTTCTGTGGTAAATCGACTCTATGATACTCTAGTGTACTTCAAGCGCAACACACAAAAACTAGCTATCTCTTTCTATCTTATTATGTTCCGTATTATCTATCGCTGTCGTAGTCTGACGTTGGCGTTCAGCCGTTTATTGACAACGCAACGATATCTGAACGTCATTCAGTATGAACATGGCGTATCTTTCTTTATAATATAATTGTGGAGACCCGACCTTTTTATAAACAATCTTATCTAATGATGGCGGCCGCTCGGCATAGAGTATTTGGTATGAAAAGAATGAAATCGTCGTTTCACAGAATAAAAATATAACAGAACAGTAACTCGGCTTTTGAACTTTTTCACAGATAATTATGCGTTTTAATGACGGCGAAAAGTGACGTTTTTAAAGGGTGTAAATTGTGTCCCGGACGTTGGAGGGGGTACGGCAAAACCACAGAACATAATATGTACTCTAGCGAGAAGAATGTCAAGTACGAACAAATAAAATGGCACGATTTTGAGCGCCTCCTGGTGGGTGCCCCCGGAAACTGGCGAAAGCGGGTAATTTAAAATCCGACTTCTTGTTCGACCGCTCTCCACTAGATGGCGCTGCGCCCATGACGCGTATTTCTGAATCGCGGAGGTCTGCCCACAAAAGCAGAACTGGGAAACTGTAACCAATGTTATATAATGTGCAATTTCACTGATCACAATTTTCCAGCTCCGCTTTTGTGGTCAAACAGTACTTATCAGGTGATTAAAAAACAATTCTTGGTTGTAGAAAACTTTGAATTTTGACAAAACTTACAAGTTAGTGGTTTATTTATAAAAGTCAAAGCTTCTTACTAGTATTTTTTATAATAAAAACAGTGGTTTGTCTTTTATATCAGAATTACTTTATTTAACACAATAAATGTTTCAATAAACATCATAATATGAATACTATAATAATAAGATTATCAAACAAGTTAATAAGTAAGACTAACCACACGAGAAAGAAAGAAGCCTTCAATACTATCTGCCTTCACATTATAATAAAATTATTGTAATATTTTTTTTAATGCCATTTCGTCAAACATTAATATAAATTCATTATTAACAGCTGATATCTTGAAAAGAAAGAATTTAATTAGTTATATATGAAATGCTCAAGTATTAGTAGAGATTTTTAACTCTTTACTTAATATCTTACTCCTGCCCTTTTTTTTTCTAGCCTAAACTGTCCCACTGCTGGGCAAAAGCTTCCCCTCATTCCTCAAGGATTTTTTTTTATACAATGCGTAAGAAGCTCCACTTCTGTTGGGTATCCCACAATACCTAGGTTGGGTATCCCACAATACCTAGTGCCGTTTTTACTGTTTCTCACTGTTTATCTTACCTTCACATCTGGTGAAGCAAAACGTCTCTATTTTTTCTTGGATGGGAAGTCCACAAAAATGCTGTTTCCTTAAAATGCAGATGACATAGCATCCTGTGTTCAGTGTGCAATTTCATCTGAAAGTCCTTGTTTATCCATGATTTGTCTGGACAGCAATACTTTGCTCACAACTGAAAGAAACAGAATAGGTAAATAATAAATTAAGTACCTGCTTAGTTAGGCAATAGTTTTATGTAATTACGGATCACCAATCACAAATCTGGACTAAGGGGCTTATTTAACAAGTATCTAAAATTCTAAATGGAGCATGCGTGAATCTATAGATCTAGCCAATAATATAGGAGCACTTACCGGAGAATATTTGTCGAACCAGGTTTTGGAAACCTAAATAATGTGATTTCGGGGTCATCGACAGGCGAAGAACCACACAACATATTTAATTTAACTTTTATTCTCCTTCATGTTTGAAAACAAAAAAGAGTCACTGTCTTGTACACAACACTCAGGTGTTTCGGCACACAACAGACGGAGGAACCTAGGTAGACTTTACTCTACGTCGTTAATGGCGAGGATAACACTTTAACGTTGCAAATTGCAAAAAGAGAAGTTAGTTAAAGAAGTGAATTTACAAGAAAAAACATCAACATGCGCTCGCGTCGCGCCATGTTTTTCTTGTGATGGGGCTGCCAGGTACTTTTAACCAAAACTTACCAACTTAATTTTAAGAAATCAAATAATTTTGAAAATAAATTGCATATCTATTTAATTCTGCATTAATTACATTTATATTTATTCAATTTTAATAATATTAACATTGAATAAATTAGCCGAAATATTATACTGGCTATGATAGTTCAAACAAAAATGTCGCTAAAACTACCATATGGTAGCTTTTAAACATAGAGGCATCTTTTCATTTTTACTAATGTTGCCATCCTTAAAGACGTCATTTTTAGAGACCGAAATTTTTAGGTCTGGCATCACAGGTCTAGCCCCCGTAGGTATTCCAAGTTTTACCCAATGAGTCGACCCCGCCTGGGCAAATCTGTGTAAATTGTGTCCCGGACGTATTAGTGAAAAGCCGGCTTTAAAGTGCCAACCAATATCGACTCTTAATGTAAAATGCACACAAAAAATGTTGAAATTGACAATAACGGTTAAATTTGGGTAAAATATTTGTATAATAATAATAATATTCCACAACTATCACACAACGCCATCTAGTCCCAAGCTAAGCAGAGCTTGTGTTATGGGTACTAGACAACTGATAAACATACTTATATATTTCTAAATACATACATATTATAGATAAATTACACCCAGACACAGAACAAATGATCGTGCTCATCACACAAACATTTGTCCTGGGTGGGAATCGAACCCACGACCTCCGGCATAGCAGTTAGGGTCACTAACCACTAGACCAACAGGTCAGTCAACACAACAGGTATTTAACAAATTTTTACGTAACTTTTTGTAACATATCGCAATATTACTTATGTAAATTATTAAAATAGATTAAATATAAGCTATTTTTTATACCAATACATCATTACTTGGAACGTACAGTATTAGCACAATAAACCAAAATAAACCCCATTCCCGCGTCCCGCCTGTACTTAATTTGGAACAAAAAAAGTAAACACGTGAAATAATAACTATTTTCATCATATTTGTTTGGTTTAAGTCTACTTTTATATTGATAATGAACTGTTTTTCCTATTATAAGAAGCATTTCACAACTTTAGCACTGAAATATACACTAAATCATGCAATACTTACCAAAAAACCGTTATAGAATAACGCACTTCATCACTGGTTTTAATTAACAACCTTGAAAACTCAGAATCCACTGGAGTTTGCACATAACGTGACGTGTTTCATAACGTTTATAAACGTTATGAAACACAATGTGATAATAAATAACAATCCTTATCGCTAGCACGTCCGCACTTCAAACGTAAACAAAAAATACTTGAGACCCGACCCTTTTGTAAACAATCTTATATAATGATGGCGGCCGCTCGGCATAGAGTATTTGGTATGAAAAGATTCGTCGTTTATCAGAGTAACACTTCTTTTGAACTTTTTCATAGATAAATTTTTGTTTTTAATGGAGCGTAAGGGACAATTGTGTCCCGGACGTTCAAGTGGATGCAATACGAAAATGCCGGGCGTCAGACATCATTAGTTAAAATTGTTTACATTAGCGAGTCACGTCTAAAGTGTTTTTAAGTACTTTTTAGTGATGTACCGGATCCACAAAAATCCGGATCCGGATATTTAGTGTCAAGGCCCGCGGATACGGTCACGGATACGGATCTTTAACTTCTCACTCAATCGGTGTCGTTGTTTGTTTTTCATTTACTTATTTTTAACCGACTTCCCAAAAGGAGGAGGTTCTCAATTCGATTGGTATGTTTTTTTTTTTTTCTATGTATGTACACCGATTACGCTGCGATTGATGATCCGATTTACGTGATTCTTTTTTAGTTTGATGCAGAATAGGTGCCATTTGGTCCCATAAAAATTAAGTATAGTTTGGCCAAGTACTTTTCATTTTATGAAGATTTTTTAACCGACTTCAAAAAAAGGAGGAGGTTATCAATTCGACTGTATTTTTTTTTTTAATTTTTTTATTTTTGTTCGCTCATAACTTGCGACTGGGTGGACTGATTTTCATGATTCTTTTTTCATTTGAAAGCTGGTGCTTCCCGTGTGGTCCCATTGTCACCATTTCAATATCTGATGATGGGATCTTGTAGAAATCGGGGGAACTCTTCAATAAATAACAGCAGATTAACCGCGATTGTTGCTATAGCATATCTAAGTATTGTTTACGCCATCACACAACATAATATCACGCCTGTACTCACTACAAAGGTTGGTGAACATATTCTGATGAAGTACTTCGGAGATAGACAACGGAACTCCTCAATAAATGATAGCAAATGGACTGGGATTGCTGAAATCTCATGTCTGTCTATTGTTTACACCAGTTCATAACATAACATCACGCCGGTACGTTGTGAAGGGGTAAGCACATGTGAACCACTAAAAAGTGAAAAATAAAAACTTTTTTACAAAAAATAAAACCGACTTCGACAAAAATAAAACAGAAAAAAGTGAAAAATAAAAATCAGCTTCAGAAGTCGGTGGCAAAAACATGAAATCAAACAAACAAAAGTCACCGACTTCAGAAGCTGATTTTTATTTTTCACTTTTTTGTGTTTTATTTTTGTCGAAGTCGGTTTTATTTTTCTTAATTTATGAACATTTTTCGTTAATGTGTGTTCGCGAATAACTTCGTCGTTTATGAACCAATTTTGATGATTCTTTTTTATTGTGAAGGAGATATTTTAAGAGTGGTACTATGATATGGAAACCTTGACCTGGTGATGGAATCCCAGAGAACTCGAGGGCAACCCTCAAATTTCATAGGCACGTATTACGTGTTTCGTGTTTTTTTTGTAGAATGTTAGGTTTCTTAGTCGAATGTTAAATGTATAGTTAATATTTCTATAGGAAATTAAAACTAAAAATGAAAAAATAAAAAAACTTTTTTGCAAAAAAAAAACAACTGACTTCAAAAACACCAAAAAGTGAAAAATAAACATCAGAAGAAAAATCTGCTTCTGAAGTCGGTGGCAAAAAAACAAATCAAACAAACAAATGTCACCGACTTCAGAAGCTGATTTTTCTTCTGAAGTTTATTTTTTTATAAAAATAATGTCAATATTTTCTTTGTGTAGTAGTGATGTCATAATTGATGTAGTATCTTTGAGTTATATACTACACTGTCTGCCGATAAACTGTCCTGCAGCTGCCGATAAACTGTCCTGCAGTTTGGCAGAAGATGTGTATTATACCCACTCATGTAACTTTTTTGAAATTAAAAAAAAAAAAAAAAACATTAACTAAAAAATACTCTGAATGGTTTTTATACTAGTTAACCACATAATCTAAGTTATTAAGCAGCATTTTGTCCTTGTTAATTGAATTTGTAAATTAATAAAAGATCCGTAAAAGGTCCGCGATAAAAGTGACGGATACCGACACAGACCTTATTTCTTCCGCGGATATCCGCGGATACGGTTACGGATATCCAGAACATCACTAGTACCTTAGTGCCGACCTCGCCAGTGATGACGCATTGATTTATTATCTCATTGTATTGAGTGTTGTGTGATTAAATATTTCTGTATATTTTATATATTTCTATTTTATTTTACCTACAAACTCAAGTGGATACAAACTGACTGATTATACGTCAGGGCGGCTGGGCGGTCAGTTTACTGTTGGCTCGGTCGCAGTTTGCACGCGCGAGAATACTGTGAAAAGCTCTTCATACCTAAAATGTGGAGCAAATTAAAATCAATTATTCAGACGTTATTGTTGATAGACAACGAGGACGATGATTTCTTGATTTTTCTGTCTTTGCTCTTGCACAAAAGATCGAAAGGAAGTTCGGTAGGTTTTTGCAATGTAATTGGCATTTGCCGACGGCTACACTCGCGTTGTAATCGGAAATTTTATATTGTGGTGACGTTTTAAATACAGTGAAACCTGGTTTAGTGAGACTTCAAGGGACCTGCAAATTTGTCTCACTTATAAGAGGTATTCCACTTACACCGTGTCTCAGATATCCCGGTATAAATAACTAACTGTCTCATTTACAGAGGGTTCCATTAATAGAGGTCAGAATACAGGTTATTTCAGATAGAGAGGTGCGATATTATATATTAGGTAAATATAATAATGTAGGTATTATGTAAACATTTTAAGTGAGTTTTAATCTTTTTTTTAAATTTTTAATGGCACATTAAATTCTACACGGACTTTATGGCGGGTCTTCTCACTTTCATAATCGCATATTAACTTCAGTTTTTCACGTACTGATAATGATTTGAGCCTTCGTTTCGGCATTTTTCAAATAAACATCCGTATGATAGTAAACAAAAATTTTTTCAACACACTTGCTTATAAAGTGGCTATAATTTCATCGCAATTAGGCACATAATGACACCTATAATTAAACTGTGACTTTTTCATTGCTATTATTCACTAGTGAGTTATAAAAAAAAAAAAAAAATCATTTAATTCAAGTATCACTGACTCATAATAGAAATAATATTACATTCACACAGTCACATTACATACACAACATTAAATTCAATAACAATTTTATTTAGCACGGCGGGTACAAGCTAGCTTAAACCTTATGTTGTAATAATAAGGCTCAAGTCAGCCTGCACCCACCGCCCCGTTTTCGGTACGCTCGGGACTAGAGAGGTCAATTAAATTATAATAATTATTAGTCACAATAAAAAAACACACAAAACATAGATCAATTCAAATTAACAATTTATTTTTATGTTATAGGGTTTTTTTTTTAAATTTTATTGGTTGAGTTGCTATGTTCTTAAAAAAGTTTCTTTACAAAAAAGATCGTGTTCAATAGTAAAAATAAATTAATGTACCTACCTAGTGCTTGCTCATTTCATGCAACTTTGAATTTAAATAGATAATTTCAACTTGTACGTTTTTAATAATTGAAACTTTCACTCAAATAATATAACTTTTGTTTTCTATGTAATAAAGAAAACTTTGAATTCCCCATTTTGTCCGTGCTAAAACTCTATCCGCGAAAAGTCAAAAATAAAGAAACCTCATTCTCTTAGTCTATGGCCGATCGCCATTGTTACAGTAGATATGGCCATTTTAAGTGTGAATTTCATGGTGGCGCCACTGGTCAAGAAAAAATGCATCACTACGTCAAACTTAGTATATTTATTTTAGTTCCGTGTTTTCCCGCCTGCACAGATAAGTTGGCCGAACTGTAGATGCGCGCGCAATTAATTTTTCCCGCTATTGTGAAAAAAAAAACAGAAGTCGTTTTAACTGTTGAAGATGACTTTTTAGTATTATTTTCTTCACAAGTGTGTTGAAAAACGTCGTATGATACACGTGTGTATTGATGATTACCGTCCTCGGCACTCTTAAGACCCTCACCTGACGGCTCGGGTCTCAATGACGCCTCAGCGGTAATCACAAACATTACACACTTGTACCATAATGTACTATAACGCCTCTGACTTGGCACATGCTTTCGAGAAATATCTTTCAGGCATGCTGGTTTTGCAATGATTTCATTCATCGAACCAAATGATAATTTTATGCAATACATACTTGATTATATTTTCCTTTATTTATTATTAATTACTGGTGAATTATTTCATGTGAATTCTAGATATTTTATATTTTGCACTCAACTTTATAGAAACTTTAAATAGATTTTTTTTAGTTGAGAAATTCATTTTAGATTATTAAATAATAATATTTGTTAGTATTGACTTGAAACTATGTTACATTTGAAAATTAGGAGATTACATTACAAAATTAATACTTTACTTTAAAATAAATACATTTAAAAATTTAAACTTTACATTAAAATAATTACGTTTAGAAATTACATTACAGACATTGTTACAAAATTGAACTTAAAAATTATAAAATTAAATAAAATCAAATTAAATTAAAATCAAAATTATACTTAAAATTAAATTACATTCAAATCAAATAAATTAAAGTATTTGCCCTGCGCTGGGCCTCCGGGCATACACACTTGTGGGGTTGGTGCAGTTTGTGACTGAGGGAGGACGTTCGGGATGGTGTTGGGGCTCCCACGCGTACGGAACATCAGCGAAGCTATGCGACGCCGCATCACAGTGTGAAAGCCGTCTCTATGCGCGTGTGCAAACATCGCAGACGCACTACAGCATCATCGGAGCCCCACCAGCACCCTGAACGCGTTGTTATATTGAACACGGAGAGCGTTGATGGCCCGCTGCGTGAAGTTGACCCACAGATTGCAGGTGTAGTGGATTTGGCAGAAAGCTTTAAACAAGGTTATCTTTACCTCTAAACTACACCTCGAAAATCTGCGTGACATGTTACAGCGGACAACCATCGCCCTCCTCTCCCTTTCTATGTCCCCGTCATCTTTTAAATCCTCGTTCACCACATGGCCGAGGTATTTAAACTCAGTCACTCTTGAAAGAGCGACAGCGTTAAGCAGCACGGGTGCCACATCTCCCAGCCTACGACTCCTAGCTTTAAATACCAGGGGCTCTCTTTCGCGGCCAATGATGGGCTGAGCAACACCATATCGTCTGCATAACTAATACTGTTGATACAGTGACCATCAATTGAGCATCCTACTCCTGTGTCCTTCAGCCCAAGAATAAGCCCATTCACGTACAAGTTGAAGAGTGAAGGAGATGTTAACCCCCCCTGCCTCACTCCACACTCCAACCTATACTCGTAAGATGGCTCGCCAAGTCATTTAACCTGGTTAGTTTGGTGGTCATACCAATATTTAAAAATATTAATTGTTTCACCCGGAACACCTGTATCCTTCAATTTACGCCAGAGAATATCATATCTAACCAGGTCAAAAGCCTTGGAGAGATCAAGGCAGCGTAAGTGGGCAGGCTTCTATCTGTATAATACCTGACAGTCTGCTTGAGAGACATTACAGCACATTCTGTCGAAAGTCCTGGCTTAAGATTAAAAATATAAAGTATTATATTTGTTTTACTTGTAAAAAAAATATTATTTTTGTTTTAAGAATTTACACAATATTACTTTGTTTACAGACTGAAGTATCCACCAATCGGAATGAAATCAAAGTATTTTGTCCGAAATGCAAAACGGAAGTCTCACACACTGCAGAAGGGATACAACAGGTACAACCACCAAGAGGGAATAAATAAATTTCTTTTTTTCTTCAGTGTTGATGACATTGTTACAGACATCTTAGGATACAACATAAAATAGTATAGCTGCCCCTGACAAATTCCATATTATGTGCATCACTAAACAAAATCTGTTTCATTCTCAATCTTTTTGTAATATTTGATCTAGAAACAAGTTGAACCAACTCGATCATCATCCACCTAGCCTTTTCCTAATTATTTTACACAAGCTGATGCCCACGTGGATGTCAGTCAAATTATATCCATAAACCTTCCTCGCGAACCACTCTATCCATTATGAAACGGCATGAAAATCGGTGCAGTAATTTTTTACTTTATCGCAAACAGACAGACAGACGCGGCGGTGGACTTTGTTTTATAATATATAGTGATAACACTGCTGAATACCAGTATTTTACCTGAAGTGACTGCGACTGCTAGGTTTTTTTTAGTTGCCAAACGGAAAAGAATTGTATTGCAGTGGATTCCATCTCACGTTGGACTGGAAGGAAAGTAGATGGTTGACCTTGACCGTTTGGCAAATGAAGCGACATCTGATGGAGAAATATATCCTTGTTCTCCTTGGCATACTGAGCTATTACCCTTAGTTAGAGACAGATGTATTCAATCATGGTCAGAATATTTTGATGAAAGGTCGTTGACTAAGGGCATCTGGTATAGAACGATTCAACCATCTACTACTGTATTCTATACTTAATCTGGAACGCTGTCGTCTCCCTCTAGGAGGTGGGCGTTAATAGCTGCGACACACTTCTCAACTAATGCAGCTATTTACGTACGCAATGTATTTGTCATATGTGTTTTTGTTCCAATAAAGATTTATTTATTTATTTATTTATCTCTTCCACGCGTACTTTGGTTCAGTGAGGGCAGGATGAACAGGCAGGAAGTTGTGACGGCTTTGAGACTTCGATCCGGTCATATACCGCTCAATAGCTTTGGATTCATGATGCGCAAAGTCGATTCACCAAATTGTGCTGTCTGTGGAATCATTGAAGATGTGCATATTGTCCTAGCGGAGTGTTCTCGTGTGGCGGTCCAAAGGCGTCAAGCCTTTGTCAATAGTTTAAATGTATGTTTCTATAATAGCATTCTGGCCTCACCATTGTCCGATGAAGCCAGAACTCTTTTTTGTATTATTATTATGGTTATAAGATTGCGGGTAGGCTAGTTTAGTATAGGTATATGTAATTTAATTGTATGTAATCATCGGGGTGACATTTTCTGTATAGAAAAAACCCTGTTAAATAAAAAATAAAGATAAAAAAAATGAACTACCTACTAGTAATGGCCTGACTTACAAGTCATTATGCATGTATGGAACTGGGCAGGTGCATTACTTTGTATATTTATTTAATCACGGGTGCTCTGAAAGCGGTGAAGGGTGACATCTTGAAAAACGGCATGTCCTAGAACCAAGAATTAGAAGACATGCAACATCTTCCAATCTGTTTCTGACCACCAACCATTAGTGAATCAGTCAGACATCCCCAAAATCGACCCAGCCCGGCCAAACCTTGAAGATTCACATTAATGTACATATTAATATCTTTCTCAGGACCAAACGAAAATACTCATCGCAAAAGTGTACCGTTTCTTTGAGCAAGAGTATGAAGAATTAAAATTGATTTACGGAGACATGGACCGGGCTCCTCTCTCCAAGGTCTGTCAACGTACTGCTCAGGCCACCGGAGTGAGTGAGGCGATGCTTATGCAGATACTTAAGGAGGAAGAGAGAAGGAATGAGGAGAGGCAACGGGAAGAGGAGAGGAAACGGGAACCACCTCAGAAAGAACAGGCAGCTCGCAACAGAAGCAGACAGATAATATATATGTATGTTTTTTTTTTTTTCAAATAAATAATGTCCCTTTAATAGATGTACAAATTTTAACACCGCATTTAGTATGTCTGACCAAAGCTATCTAAGCAAAAACTAACACTGTTTAAAGTGATTTTAACGGAGGGCTCTGACCCATCTGTGGGACACATTAATATTATAATATGTGCTGCAGTGGGGCATATGTATATAATTATATATATTTGATGATTTCCCATCCATAAAAAAAAGCCAGGGTACTAAACAAGAACTTACGACTTGATAGAAAGATGTCAACAAATATTGCATTTCTTGTTTTAGTTCAAGTGAAGAAGACAGTTCAGACGATAATGTTGAGGATATTGAGCAACCCAGCCCTCCTGAAGAGTAAGTATATATATAGTATAATACTAGCTTATGCCTGCGGCTTCGCTCGCGTAAATGTTAATAATTGTCTCACCAGGACCACCACTACCAGGATAAAAAGTATCCTATGTTTTAATCAAGTCATAATATCCGTTCAGTAGGTTTGCGTGAAAGAGTAACAAACAAAATCAGCCACATTACTTTATGTAATTTATTTCATAACCGCTGCTCTAATGATGATGCTCTCAAAACGGTGAAGGAAAACATCGTGAGGAAACCGGCATGTCTTAGAACCAAAACATTCGATGAAAACGTGCACTGGGCGCGTGTGGTGGAATATAGCCCATCCCTCTCTTAGAGTGGAAGCCTGAGTCCCTGCAGTGGGGAACATTGAAGGCTGGTGATGACGAGTAGTAGTAATACTGACAAAAATGAAGTTGAAAATCCTGTTGGAAAACCGTTTACCCACCTCGTGATGGAAGCCCCCTGTTCAGCAGTACTGCAACAATAATATAATGCTTAATGCTATAATTTTTATGTTTTCAGGACATTGGTAGTGAAGAGAGAACCTCCTGAATATAACATGTAAGTTATTACAATTATCATGCTTATTTTTCTTAATAACATTTGGTGTCAAGCTTTTTGACCCGATATGCTGGATGCCTATGGGTCGAACATAAATTCGTTTTTTTTTTTTTTTTTAAGTAAATCATTTATTGAGGACCAAACATTTTAAACATTTTATGCACCCACCAAACTGCGCAGCAGTTTGTCGGCGGGATTAGCGCTCGTCTTAATACTTTTGGTTCACAAATATCACACAACAATAATTAGTAGAATGAGGGTAATTATAAAAAAATCCATAAAAGCAAAACACGTATAGGTCTACGCAATATTAAATGTTGTCACGGCGCGAACCGTCGCGTCGGCGTCGCAGCACTCACGAACCGGTAGGCTCGGGATACGGAGGCGGCAGGCCGCGCCGCCACAATTATTTAGAATTACACAAAAAACAGATAACAATATGTAAATAACCGACTTACAAACTCCTGACTTATCTACTTACTAATTAGGTGATTTAGATTACTTATGAGTTTACATTTATATCATAACAAAAAAAGTATCTTGTTCAAAAGTTACAATACCAAAACAAGTTAGTGGGTATTTTCACATCTTGCGACAACTTCATCAAGGAAAATAGTTTTCAATTTATATTTTAGCGTTTGTTTACTTATTCCATCATTACTTTTTCTAAGCCAATCGAGATCATTGAAAAGTGTGGGGGTTTGTTCTACCCCAACCCGCCTCAGAAGCGTCGATATACGTAGCTATAGATGCCTTGTTTTCACACGGCATACAAATAAAAAGACTGTCCAACTTAAATGGAACTGGGCAGGACATGTCTATCGCATTCCGAATGAGCTGTGTGTGTGCCCATGAACCATACACCTTTGAAGCTAGGGGTCAGGTTGACGCTGTTTACATAGACTTTGCAAAAGCCTTCGATCGCGTTAATCACTCAATTCTTTCTATGAAATTGAATTGCGCTGGTATACATGCCTCTCTGTTGCGTTGGTTCGAGAGTTATTTAATTAATCGTTCTCAAATAGTTGCCTTGGCAGGTTATAAATCTGTACCTTTTTCTCCCGGGTCTGGTGTTCCACTGGGCTCTAAGATGGGCCCTTTGCTCTTCTTGGTATTTTTAAATGACCTTTTAGATTTAATAAATTGTAATTGTTTAGCATACGCTGATGATTTAAAAATATACTGTAGGATATCGGACCTGAGTGATTGTGCGAGGCTTCAGAGACATCTTGATGTCCTCCAACAATGGTGTTTGAACAACAGAATGGCGCTCAATGTTAAAAATTGCCAGACTGTTACGTTCACTAATAAAGTGAATTACATTAAATTTGATTATCATTATAGATGGACCGGTACTGATCAGAGTGTCGGTCATAGGTGACCTAGGGGTACTCTTCGATACATCCTTTATCATTCCGCAATCATATTGAAAATATAGTAAGGCTAAGAGAATGCTTGGCTTTATTATTCGTATGTCAAAACCTTTTCGTAATAACAGTAGTATTATTTTACTTTACAACGCACTAGTAAGGAGCTCCTTGGAATGTTGTTCCACTATTTGGTCCCCCTAATAAACAAGTTATATTAATAATGTGAAATCTGTTCAGGCCCGTTTTGTCAGGTATTTATGTGTGAAAAATGCGATTCGAAAAGCTATACCTGATTACAATGACAGGTTAAGGCACTTTAAAATGATTAGCTTAAATGAAAGCTAGCTATAATAATACAGGGTGTTAACAAACTTTTCACGTAGCCTTCAACCAAGCATTATGTACTTCAAACTAAGTACCCCTACGCAATTCTTTTTTGCTGGGATTTTTTTTTGGGATGAAAAATCACATTTTTTGGTAAAACTCAATGTAGTAATCTTAAAATGGTCCTGAAAAACTAAATATCGCTGTGACTGGGAGAACAAGTATCTTTCGGTTTCGTTAATTGTACTGTTTTTTTTTTTTTTTTGTGGCTTCGCACGTTTTGTGCATTAGCCAATGTCACGTTTGAGTTTTGTTTATTAGGTACTATTTTACGAGGAAAACAAAGGTAGGGAAACTTTACGGAAACAAAAATAATAATTCATCGGGATTTAGAATAGGATATAGGATCAATAAATGGAGAGGTGAATGAGAAGGTACAAATGATCAAATTACATTGACGAAAAATTATAATTTAATATTATTCGAAATAATGAATTATATATAGGAAAACTATTTGTACAAAGTAAACAAAGTATAGAGGTAGGAAAAGGTATACGGAGAGACAAAAGGTTACTAAGAAAGGAAGAATGGTCATATAAGGGACAGGAGAAAAAGATGTGATTTAAGTCGCCTAAATCTGTGCCACACGGACAAGTGGGGTCGTCAATGATATGTAGTTTGGCAAGATGGGCTGGAGTACTGTTGTGTATTGCGCGTACCGCTCCCCGCGCGTCCCGCTCCCCGCGCGTCCCGCTCCCCGCGCGTCCCGCTCCCCGCGCCGCGCCATGCGTGAGCGTCTTACAATAAAGCAGTGCGTTACTAACTACCGATCGTTTCACTTGTCCCAAATAATATCATCGACCCATCTGCATACCTATCAGTGGCGACGAGGAACCCTATTATTACTCCATTTCAAAATGTCTGGTGCACCATTTGGTATCTTACACAGTTTCGACCACAATTCACAGACATGGGAAACTTATAAAGGTCGCATTGCCCAATATTTTGTGGCAAATGATATAAACGGGAAGTCCGATCCAGCAGGCGAGAAGAGGAAGGCAATCCTCCTCAGCGCACTCACCGAGGGTACCTACAAATTGGTAGTCGACCTGGTACTGCCTAAGGATGTCGCAGATGTGCCCTATGAAGACATTCTGAAGAAACTAGACAATCACTTCACCCCCAAGAGCGTTGGGTTTGGCGAGCGGCATAAGTTTTATGCGGCCGCTCAGCGAGCAGGGGAAACTCACTCCCAGTGGGCGGCGAGACTACGTGGCCTTACAGCGAGGTGCAACTTCCTAAACGTGGAAGAGGCGCTCCGTGACAAATTCATCATGGGGTTGCAGCCTGGACCGGAAAAGGAGAAGTTATACACAAAGGACCTCACCGACCTCACGTTGGTCAAGGTCGTGGAGATGGCGGAGAACCTGAGCTGCGCGCGCGCGGCCGCCATGGCCAGCGCCGCCACGCCAACACAGACGACCACGCCGGACCACGTGCTTTACAAAATAACCAACGAGGAGAAAAGTGTAGTGAAAGTGAAGTGCAGTGTATGTGGTTATGCGAATCACAAATCGGCCGAATGTAGATTCGCAAACTACGTATGTAAAAAGTGTCACGTAAAAGGCCACTTGCGTAAAATGTGCCCTAAAGTAAATTACGTACAGGTGGATGGCGGTGACAAGGGTGAGGATGACGATGACGGTACGGTTTATTATATCCGTTCAATCAGGGGAGAAGCCATGGTAGAAACTATTTTTATTAATAATGTTCCATTTAAATTCGAAGTCGATAGCGGATCAGCGGTAACAGTCGTTTCAGAAAGCTTTTACAAAAGTAATTTTAAAGGTGTGCCATTATCAGATACTGGTAAACAACTGAGAACGTACAATGGGGGCAAAATAGTATGTATAGGTACAATGCAGTTACCGATATGCTACGCGGACCAAACGCACATGGTTGTCATTTACGTAGTTCGCGATGGAGGCCCCCCGCTTCTTGGCAGGGATTTTATTTCATTATTTAGCTTACATTTAATGCCGGTTATTAATTGTATTGATGCAGATGTATCCATCAAAGATTTACAATACCAATATCCAAAGTTATTTTCAGACGAATTAGGAATCTTTAACAAATACAAGATAAAATTATCGTTAAAAGAAGGTGCAAAACCGGTTTTCTGTAAAGCACGCCCAGTAGCATTTGCGTTACGCGATAAGGTCGACAAAGAAATCGAAAGATTGGTCGGTTTAGGTATTCTCGAACCTATTGAATACTCAGAATACGCTTCACCGATAGTTCCAGTTTTAAAGCGGAATGGGACAGTGAGGTTATGTGCAGATTACTCCATAAGTATAAATAGACAGTTACTAGTAGAACAATATCCGCTACCCACAACTAGCGAATTATTTTCAAAAATTCACGGTGGTCAGCAATTTAGCAAGCTCGACTTATCAATGGCATACAACCAATTTGTTTTAGATAACGAGTCAAAAAACTTAACGTGCATAAATACAAACCG
Source organism: Diarsia dahlii (assembly GCA_949775195.1). Taxonomy (NCBI): domain Eukaryota; kingdom Metazoa; phylum Arthropoda; class Insecta; order Lepidoptera; family Noctuidae; genus Diarsia; species Diarsia dahlii. The sequence continues at coordinate 7,764,868 of OX459217.1, read as the reverse complement.
TGGCCTATATAGGTTTACGCGTTTAGTGTTCGGGTTAGCCAGCGCGCCGTCCATTTTCCAGCGCGCGATTGAGGGTTTGCTATCCGGTTTAGATGGAGTGTTATGCCTGCTTGATGATATTTTAGTAACGGGAAAGGATAGACAGGAACATTTAAAAAAGTTGAACTCGGTTTTAAAGCGCTTAGAGGACGCAGGGTTAACATTACAAAAAGAAAAATGTAGTTTTTTCCAAGACGAAATCAGTTACTTAGGTTATATTATTACTAAAGATGGCCTAAAAAAATCGCCGGAAAAAATAAAGGCAATGTTAGAAGCACCAGTTCCCTCAAATATTAATCAGTTGCAATCGTTCCTGGGACTCATTAACTTTTACAGGAATTTCGTACCAAATGCGTCCACTGTTCTCAATCCTTTATATAGCTTATTAACTAAAGGCTCTAAATGGGTCTGGACTGAGGACCACGATAAGGCATTTAGAACAATAAAAAACTTAATGACATCGGAACAAGTTCTTGCACATTTTGATCCGAACGCCCGAATAATCCTAACGGTAGACGCTTCTCCAAGTGGGTTGGGAGCAGTCCTCTCACAAGTAGGTACGGACGGTATCGAAAAACCCATTTCATTTGTGTCGCGTACCTTAAACTCAGCGGAAAAGCGTTACGCACAAATTCAAAAAGAAGCAACTGCCATTATTTACGGGGTGCGACGATTCCATCAATATTTGTATGGCAGAGCCGAACCGTTCATTTTACGAACGGATCACAAGCCCTTATTAAGTATTTTTGGACCAGATAAGGGAATACCGGAGATGTCAGCAAACAGACTCCAACGTTACGCGTTGTTCCTAGGTAGTTACAATTATAAAATAGAACAAAAAAACAAAAACAAACAAACAAACATGACCCAGTCTCATTCGTATAAGAATGGAGGTCTCCATCTTACCAAACTTAGCCCACGATTTTCCCGGGACGTCAGGTTTTATCAATGAAAAATAACAGCCCTTCGATTTGCTACTGATATCCCAAGCTATCTTCCAAGTGTCCCGAAGAAAATTTTTTGGTAGAGTCACAAGATCAGTGCTAATATTTGTATAAGGAACTAAGTCTCCACACTGCACCGCATCACCGGCGAGTGTATCCGCCACTTCATTGCCATGGATTCCAGCATGGGCCGGAATCCACGCAAACTGTATTGAATTACCCTCAGAGATGGTTCTGAACGCAAATTCTCTTATTAAATAAATGATAGGAAATTGCGATTTATGTTCGAAAGGGGATTTGTTGATGGCTAGAAGAGCACTCTGAGAATCTGTAAAAATTATAGTTTTCTTGAGTTTAAAAAGGCGAGAATATTCTAATGCTTTTAGAATGCCGAAACATTCCCCTGTAAAAACAGAAGTTTCCGGAGACAGTTTTATTTTTTGGATGTTGTATTGAGAGTGATATGTACCTATCCCAACACAACCCGTAGGAGTACGCTTGGCAGCATCAGTAAATATATAGTGATACTCTAAGTGTTCAGCCAAAAAATCGTTAAAACTTGAATTTCTGTCAGGGTGTGATTTTTTAACACTGGTAAAATTTAGGGTGGGGCTGAACAATAAACTTTCATAACTACAGTTAAACATGGGAAGTTTATTGGAACGGTGAATAGGAGAAGATAGAGAAAGGTATTTTTTATAGCTTATAACCAAACAAGGAGCACGTTTATGGGACCAGTAATCTGCAGAATCAATCAGCGACACTAAAGTGTTCAGTTTAGGAATGAGAGGATGAGATGAAAACTGAATAATTCGGAACAAATAATTATCAGAAAGGAACTGTCTTCTAAGATTTAAAGTAGCTTCCCCGCATTCAACCTGTGTGTGTTTGTGTATGTGAGTTTAAATGTTTGTGAACGCACCCACGATACAGGAGAAATTCCTAGTGTGGGGCAAGGTTTTTATAAAAAAAAAAAAACCTGTAAGGCATTTATGGGACTCGACTTCGTGGCACCCGAAACAATGCGCAGAGCTTTGGATTGGAAGCGATCCAACTTTTTAAAAGCCTTAGCGCTACCAGGTTCCAGTAGAAACAATCCATAATACAGAGTGCTTCTGATGATTGCATTGTAAATAAGTTTCAAAGAAAAGGGGTACCCCACCATACACCAGAGAGGCATCTAAGCATGTTTATGTGATTTTCACATTTGTTAACAATATATTCACAATGAGGAACACTACTTAGCTTACAGTCAAGTATTACACCTAGATATCTGAAATTATATTTAATCGGGATAGGAGTTTCCTTATAAAAGATAAATAAATAATAATAAAAAAATAAAAAAAAAAATATTTCTCTTTCGGGTGAATAAAACGGCCGCGCTTTTAGACGTGGATATATCCAAGCCGTTAAGATGTAATCATGACTCCAAATTAGATAAAGCGGAATTGATAGCCTGGCTAGCCTGTTCGACAGATTGGCTTGAAGAATATAACAACAAATCGTCGGCATATTGAAGAACCTTAACATGGTCAGCTAAGGACGAGTCTAAATCAAAAGTGTAAATATTGTATAGGAGGGGACTGAGCACAGAACCCTGTGGGAGGCCTTTCCACACCAGGCGAGATACCTCTTGATCTCCAATTAATATACTAATAGAACGTTCAGTCAGGATATTAATAATAAAATTCGAATTCAATGGAACGCGTAAGGCTCTTAATTTATTTTGCAAAACTGATAATACAACATTATCATAAGCTGAATTAATGTCGAGGAAAACCGCGACCATGGATTGATTATTAGAAAATGAAATCCGAATATCCGATGTTAAAATGCCTAAACAGTCACTGGTACTTCTACCTACCTACCTACCTACCTTTTCTAAAGCCATATTGTGATTCTGCCAAAAGACCCTTACTTTCAACAAACCATTCTAGACGATTTTTAATTAAGTGTTCAGCTAATTTCATCAGAACTGAAGACAAAACTATGGGACGGTATGAAGAAGTTTCAGATGGGATTTTATTTGGTTTAAGGAATGACTTCCTCCGGAGACCATTCTGCTGGAACACCACGCACTAGACCCATTCTAGTAACATTAAACGTTGGTATAAAAGCTTTGTAATTATATGTTTCAAGACTACTGTGTGAAATAAAAGAATTTGCATCCAGAAAATTGGAAAATGAGAGGGAAATTTTATTGCGCCCAATTTTTTTGACGCTACCGTTTATAATATTTTGAAAGGCATTATGTTTAAGGAACTTCCCAAATGTTATTGGGTGCAATGTGGTACCATCATCAGGAGAAATAGTTTTTTTTTGTATGTGGACAATGTAGGGTGCACTGTCGGTTTTATCGTATGCTTTACGACCGATTTGCGCGGGAACAGCTATGGATGGAGTATGAATAACAGCACTATCAGCAATGGTTGGTTTATTAGAGCAAATAGGTTCTGTTAAAGTTGTTGTAGGACTCAAAGGACTTGTAGTAGGATCCGTGCAACCACAACCCGACGACTCGGAACCGTGGTTTTTCGGGTGCGACGGCGTTTATTACAGTGCTTGCACACATGTACGCGACTTCTTTTCAGGTGACGAGCCGAGGACGACCCATCAGTATCCATGCCTGACTCATTGCTTACAGTAACGAAATTGCCTACCGGGGGAACAAAGTCCCCCGGGTCTGGCGGGTCGTTAATTAAACTGCTTAAAAAAAAATTGTGTAAAAACTTACCACTACCGAAGAAAGATAACTACAAAATTATAAAAGAAAGAAGATAGAGCACTAAAACTAAGAATACTGATCCTATATTACAATATTTTAAAATAATTTATCCTGAATTCAAAAAAGACGCGTCCGCCAAGTTGAACGTTTTCCGCGCTTTTTTCTGTTTCCTAATTTTTCTGTTACAATATAGGATTCTAACATTTTTTTTAAATTTCAGTTTTGATGAACCTGAAATTTGCGTACCGGCATTGAAGATTGCACCTAGCGACGGTGACACGAACAAGTAAGTCAAGCTCAGTTCTTTATACGAGACATTTGGGGGTTGAACGCCCTCCCCGACACGACCCTTGCTAGAGCTAGCTCGCGAAGCTGAGCCTATAGTATTAATCCAGCCTCTAAATATATCTCCCTTAGAACCAGCCTGTCCCTTTGCTGCCCCCTCCCCTAGTGACGTCCTAAGCCGAGGTCTGTACCCCACTGGGGGTGCCCTGAGCGATTCGTCACTACTTGCCGCACTCAGAGTCAGAGACGTCCAATGATTACGGCGCCACGTAGTAAAGATATTGCATGTGAAATCTTTACTAAGTGACGGCTTAAGTAATCATTAAACATCTCTCAGACTGGTATTGGGAGAGGTAGTAGTGTCTCCCTCACTCCCTTACGATAACGAAGAAATTTGTCGGAAGTCATAAATTTAATGCTGTTTAACTTTATTAGATTCACAACAACATAATATAGTACCTATGAAGCCCATCCTAAAAATACACTACCGGACATCCGTCGTGTGGCAGTTAGTCTATTCTTTACATAAAAAAATACAAATCTTGCCTCTTTATAATATTAAGTATGAATTAATGTTTATTTTGTTTTAGGGAGCAAACCGACCCAATTGCTTTAGATTTGAAGCCTGAACAACAAGATGATGATGATGAACTGAATAAGTAAGTCCTCACTGTTTACTACATATTTTAGTAGGAAAAGAAAGAAAGAAAGAAAAAGTATTTATTAGTCTCACACAGGAAAACATAAGAGAAACACTTTAAAAATAATATAATAGTTGTCGTCCATTACATTACACACAAGTTATATCGAGGGTCCAACGAACAACAAAACACAATGTTCATACTTCATACTTACTCGTAATATCCCGTACCAAGCTACGTCAAAATCAAACTTCGGTATTTATTGTCTACGCTTATCATATTAACTCCTACAAAAGTTGTTTTTGTAGGCAAAATCCAAATTCGGTGCAATTTTATAAATTCGACAATAACCTCAAATACCTTTAAGCAAGTGGGTATTGTAAGGAAAACTCTACGATGTGAAGTCAACCGAACTGTCAAAATCAACTGACAGATCTAACAGAACGACTTTTGAACCGTTTGTGTGAACGCCATGTATAGGGAAAACAATATTCATACTTACTTTAAACTAAGTAAGGTAGTTGACTGACTAAAAAAATATGATTCCGTTTATTCCGTCAGTTTTATCAAATTAATAAAAATTGACGAAAATAAAACGTGTCAAAGATCATGAGCCCCGGTTGGTTGTGACGTCACTTTCTGCTAAAAATGTACCAAACTGTGACTTCACACGACTTTTCGAAGCACTGTATTGTCTTCAGTTTTTATTTACGTGAAAAAAGAAAAAAAAATGGAAATCTATCTGACGGACTTATTAGATTTTCTTTTGTCAACGACCCTATTCCCTATTAAATAATGTCGTAAAAAAAATATGAAAATTCACCTTCACGCATGAGATTGTTTGGTACGACGTTTGGTAATGCTTATGTGGTTTTGACGCAGCTTGGTACTGCATTCCATATATCCATGAACATCGTCTTTTAATTAATGAAGATTAAATTTAGAAGTTATCTCATGTTCCATTGTTTGGTTGCAGTAGTGACGCGCCTCCCGCCAAAATACCAAGACTCCGTGACGAGACATCATTACAGTGAGTATTCTTGATACTCTTAACGAAATCTGATTAAAATAGGGAAGTTATATTTCCATGATAATTTATGAAAACAATGTAGTTTGATAATGTCATATATGTGCAGACAACAGACACAAGCCGAGTGTTCAACTTCTGCAGCTTCGAGAAGCAAACGCAGGCAAACAGAAGAGTAAGTACCTACATAAGTAATGCATCGTTAACGTGACAATGAGGGAAGGAGCCGTCACTGAATACTAACGCACGGTCTATCATCATTAACATCATTCTTCTGCCCTTAACACAATTTATTTATCACTAGCTTTTGCCAGCGGCTTCGCCCGCGTGAAAATGACGATTTTCCATACAAACTTTCATCCCCTATTTAACTCCCTTAGGGGTTGAATTTCTAAAAATCCTTTCTTATTCTTTGTCTACATTACAAAGGGAACCTCTGTGCAAAATTTCAGCTTTCTAGGTCCAAGGGCTGGCCGTTGATGAGTCAGTCAGTCAGTCAGGACTTCTCTTTTTATTTATATAGACTAGCTGATACGCGCGGCTTCGCCCGCGTGGATGTCGGTTAAAATACAGGAATGACGATTTTCCATACAAACTTTGCACCCCTGTTTCACCTTTCAATTTTGAGAAAACCTTCTTTAGTGGATGCCTACGTCATAAGAGGAATATGTGTGCGTTCAATCAACTTTGTACTACTATGTCGGCGTCGAAAATACCCCCTTTTTGGAGGGTGGGAAATCATCAAATAACTTCTCCCGGTCAGAGCGGAGCGGAAGGGAGTGTCAGACTTCTACTGACTTAAAACCACCCACGTGTCTTTGAGGCGCGCGTGGAAATCGGACTATAATATTAAATTATGAAATTGAAAAAACCAAATTGTAACTTCGTTTATTTTTTTTCTTATCCTATATTGTCCCACTGTTGGACAAAAGCCTCCTTCATTGCCTTCCACTCTTCCCTCTGTGCGGTTTTCTCCGGCCAATTTGTCACAAACGCTCTTAAGTCGTCACCACGTCAGCGTTTTCGAGGCCTCCCTCGGCGACGACGCCCGTCTTCTAGCACCCACTGCGTGACGACTCTGGCCCATTGCTCCTGATGCATCGTACAGACATGGCCCGCCCTATCCTATTTCAAGTCTTATTGCCCACATCAGCGATTCTAGTTTTTGAGGGTATTGTGGTATTGCGTATTCTGTCGCCGAGCTTTATACCGAATACGCTTCGTTCCACCGCCCTTTAGCAAACCTTGAGTTTAATATTCCAGTTTATTTAAAAAAATCATCAATGGCAACTATGTATTAATAATTGTTTGCAGTGCCGCTTTGGAAGACACTCTCAGCCAGATCAGGAGAACGAGGAAGGTATCACACGGTCTGAACGCCGCACTACCCACAGCTGCTCGTCGAAAACTTACTCCCCGAAAGCTTCACTCTTTGGGATATCCTGACCGAACGCCTTTGCCAGACGCATCACCGAGCACACGGGAAACAAAGTAAATATTTCCACCTATTTTTTGTTTGTTTGAGAGCAGTGGTCGGCCAATGGTTGCGGCCCCGACTTACGAGTAGTAAGTCGTGGGCGCATTACTTTGTGTAATTTATTTCATCACCATTGCTCTCAAAACGGTGAAGGAAAACATCTAGAGGAAATCGACATTAATTAGAATCAAAAAATTCGAAGACATGTGACATCTACCAATCCGCACTTGGCCCGCGTGGTGGATTATAGCCCATCCCTCTCCTAGAGAGGAGCCCTGAGTCCCTGCAGTGGGAACATTATAGGCTTATGATGATGATTCTTTGTTTCTTTAAATCACGGATATGTACGTAACAATTTAATTTGGCATAATAGGGGTTCGGCAAGAGCCAAACTGAAATCACCGAACTGAGCAACGATGATAATGTGTCACCGATACTAGAAGACGAAATACACAAGGCAATAAAAACACAGAAGAACGATAAAGCCCCTGGTCCCGACCAAATCAACAATGAATTGCTTTTAAGCTGCAGAAAGTACATTGCACCTCACTACTAACAAGTATTTTCAATGATGTACTGAATACCGAAATTATTCCGTCACAGTGGACTGCATCAACTATCATCCTGCTCCACAAGAAAGGCGACAAGGCTGATATTAATAACTATAGACCCATCAGTCTAATGTCCAATATCTATAAAATCTTTGCCAAAATAATTCTAGCCCGAATAACAAGAACTCTCGACGAAAACCAACCTAGGGAACAAGCCGGCTTTAGGGCAGGGTATTCGACATTAGACCACATACATACAGTGAGACAAATTATCGAGAAGAATAAAGAGTTTAATGTGTCATTCTATTGCTGTTTTATCGACTACAACAAGGCATTTGACTCAATCGAGCGCGAAAATATCTGGTATAGTCTAAAGATAAAAAAAAAAGATCCAAGGAGTCGAACAAAAATACATCAGAATAATAAAAAACGTATATACTAACAGTCCAGCCGAAATCAAACTAGAAAAAGAAGGGAAGGAAATAAAAATAAATAGAGGTGTACGACAAGGGGACCCGTTATCACCTAAATTATTCATGACCGACCCATAGTCACACTAAACTACCACACCAGTGTGACTATGGTTAATTATATTTATGATGTGTGACTACGGATCAGGTTAAATTATCCATAGTCACACCAGTGTGACTACGGATCAGGTTAAATTATCCGTAGTCACACCAGTGTGACCACGGATCAGCCGTAGTCACACCGGTGTGACTACGGATCAGGTTAAATTATCCGTAGTCACACCAGTGTGACTACGGATAAATAAAATTAACCATAGTCACACTGGTGTGGTAGTTTAGTGTGACTATGGGTCGGTCACTAAATTATTCACGGCTGTCTTACAAGAAATCTTCCGGAAATTAAATTGGGATCATTACGGGCTAAACGCTGACGACATTGTCGCATGCTGACGACATTATATTATTCGCCGAAACAAAGAAGGACTTCCAAAACATGCTCATAGACTTAGACAGAGAAAGCCGCAAGGTAGGCTTAACGATGAACGCCTCCAAAACTAAGGCACTAACAAATGCGTTCGAAGACCCATCATCATAAATGGCGTACCAATAGGGGATCGGACTGGGTCAAAATAATATGATTCTGTTTAGTCCGTAAGTTAGATTATCGAAAAATATTGAATACGTATTTTTTGTTTTATCAAATCAATAAAAAAATACGAAGATAAAACGCGTCAAAGATCTTGGAGTGGGGCTTAAAACGTCACTTGTGTCGTCAAAATGTACTATCATATGACGTCACACGAGTTTTCGAAGCACTGTATCGTCTTCATTTTAAGTTTACGTGAAAAAAGAAAAAATACGTGTCCAATAATTTTTGGAAATCTATCTGACGGACTAATTAGTTTTTTTTTGTCCGATCCCCTATTGAGTATGTCAAAGAGTATACTTACTTAGGCCAACAAATTTCGACAACTGATATAATGTCAAAGGAAATAGACACTAGAATTGGGAATGCATGGAAATGCTACTGGCGGCTAAAAGAAATTATGAAGAATAAAGAAATCAAAATGTCTGTCAAATCAAAACTGTACAACACCTGCGTGATACCTGTTCTAACTTATGGCTGACAAACCTGGGCTCTCACCAAAGCAAAAAATTTGAAACTTGCCAGACAGCAATGGAGAGAAGCATGCTGAATTTGAGAAAATCAGACAGGGTACGAAACAAAACTATCAGAAACCGTACTAAAATACAAAATGTTACAACTAGAATACGAAAACTTAAATGGCAATGGATAGGACATACAATAAGAGTCAACAGAAACATAGTGTTCTGGTACCCTAGAAATAGGAAAAGGAAACGAGGCAGACAGATCCGAAGGTGGGAAGACGAGATTAAGGCGATAGCAGGGAAATTATGGACGAGGAAAGCTCTCAATCGAGTAGAGTGGAAAGAAATGGAGGAGGCCTTTGCCAAAGTTGGGCAAACAGACGGAGTTGTCGATGTCATCGACTCAGCTGAGTCGTTAACCTAAGTTTATTATTTTGTAAATATCTTTCGTGTCTGAATAAAGGCTTTTATTATTATTATTATAATAGGGGTTCGGACAAAAAAAAAACTAATTAGTCCGTCAAATAGATTTCCAAAAAATATTGACTACATATTTTTTCTTTTTTTACGTAAATTTTGTACGTAAAAGATGAAGACGATACAGTGCTTCGAAAACTCGTGTGACGTCATATGATAGTTCATTTTGTACCTTCGAGTGACGTTTCAAGCCCCACTCCATGATCTTTGACGCGCTTTATCTTCGTCAATTTTTATTGATTTGACAAAACAAAAAACACGTATCCAATATTTTTCGATAATCTAACTGACGGACTAAACAGAATCATATTTTTTTGAGTCAGTCCGATCCCCTATTATTTGAAGTCTACTTAACGTTCAAACGTCAAAGTACTAGTCTGTCAGTAAGTCACCAGGCTTAAGCATTATTTACACTATTCCATTTGTTAGAACGATGATTAATAGCTTATTTGTTTTTCAGTACATTATCTCCAGAACGTCAGCCATGTGTCATGGCTGCTCCACCAGTCGAAGGTCGTGTCGGTAAGATGGTTATTTTATCGATGTGTGTATACTTTGCTGTTTAATCTTTGCTATATCATAACTTGTTTGTTACAGAACTTAACCCCGCAGAACTAACTGATGTTGCGGCCCCGATATCCGAAGTGCTCCATTCTCCCGGTAAGATGGCTATTTCATACTAGCTGTACCCGGCATGCGTTGCTATGCCCTTTTTCCTATCTACTACCTACTTAAAAAAATCTTTTATTTTACTTAATACAAACCTGGTCCCAAAAATAACAAACAAAAAAGAAAGAATCATCCAATTTGGTGCAGTAGTTCGGATGTTATGCGCGTATATAAATTAAAACCCTTATGGGATCACTCGTGTGTCTGTCTGTCTGTCCGACCATTCCCACACCCTTTAACTCCAAAACTACTGAGCCTAAAATTTTGAAAAAGTACAGAAATTAGTTCAACACTTATAGATTACATGAAAACCTAGAAGAAGTCTGTGGTGCTAAAATAGCTAGGAAAATCGCTCAATATCTAATACAACGGTTCGGAACTCTTCATGTGCAAGTACGACATGCACTTGGCCAGTTTTTTTTATATATATAGAAGACCAGCTGAACCCGGCATGCCTTGCAATGCCCTTTTTCCTACCTACTACCTACCTTCTACCTAACAAAAAAAAAAAAAATGCTATAAACCTCACGGAGCCCGAGACCTTTCCAACGAATGCAAAACCGTGGAAATCGGTTCGTGCGTGCTGGAGTTATAGCGTCAGGAAGGAAAACCTGACTTATTTTTATATAGTAGAGATAAGTTTTGTCGTTCAATTTAGATTACATCATACATTGTTTGTTATAGAACTTAACGCTGCAGAACAAGGTAATGTTGAAGCCTCGACGTCCGGAGTGACTATTTCTTTCGGTAAGATAGTTATTTCAAACTCTCGATTAATAATTACTTTGCTGTTCAAAATAGATCAAATCAGCCGTATCAATGATAAGGGGCCCCGGGCATCAGAGGCTTAAAAATGTGCCCAACGTACCGAAAGAATTTTCACTTCAAAAATTTACAGGGCCACACATTTTGAAACAAGGCCCCTCAACAAATTTTGATACAGGGCCCCCAAAAAATTTGATACAGGGCCCCTCAACAAATTTTGATACAGGGCCCCTCAACAAATTTTGATACAGGGCTCCTCAACAAATTTTGATACAGGGCTCCCCAACAAAGTTTGATACAGGGCCCCCAACAAATTTTGATACAGGGCCCAAATAAAGCTCACTACGCCACTGCATTACAATTTACATCATAACTTGTTACAGAACTCCTTCCCAAAGAACCCGCTGGCGCTGTAGCCTCAACTTCTGGAGTGTCCCGTTCTTACGGTAAGATACTTATTTGAGAGTGTCGTCTTTTATTTTGTTTAATTCTTCGATCAATAATAGTACTAGATTAAGCATCAGGAACAAAACTAAGTCGCTCAAGTGGCCACGTTTGCACACACGTAAACATCTACATAACATCTTAGAAAAAAGTTCAATATTATTAACAACTTCAGATGATTATAAACCTTAACACTTAAACGTAAAGTTTAATTATCATTGTAAAGTATATTTATTTAAGACCTTTCATCGGGGAAAGATTAGAAGCAAAACATTTTAAATGTCGCTCCAAAGTAAAAAGTCATCAGTACAAAAATATTCATTCTAAAATGAAACTTAAATTCTAAGCAATACGGTTAAAAGCATTTTGTGTACTATGTCGTGCTTATTCTATTGCGGAACTAGCGTTCCCTGTTCAAGAACATGATACAATAGTTGGTGCGTTGTAACAAACATTGGCCAAACAATTATAATATTCGTTGATTTAATTATATTTACAGTTTAATTATGTTTAAATATTATGAAAAAGCACATAATGATATTAAATTACCGAAAAAAAGATAGTCCTTCCAAAACCTTGGTGTTACGGTGGTTATTTACGCAGTTTTTGTACGCATACTGCGGTATTTTGACGTCTTAATGTTGGCTATGATTGGACCATACTAATTTAAAATAAGACCACAAATACGTTTGTGGTCTTATATTTCGGGCCGTTTTTGAAGCGCTTATCGGGAATCTAGTACATTATTAATCGAAGGTTTAATTAATCATCATCATCAGCCATAAGACGTCCACTGCTGCGCTGCGTGTCGGGGGTTCGATCCCGCATGGAACAAATATTTGTATGGCCTACAGATAGTTGTTTCGGGTCTGGTTATTTGTGTATGTGAGTTTAAATGTTTGTAAACGCACTCATAGTGTGGGCCAGAGTTTAAAAAAAAAATATATAAAAAAAACAAAAAAAAAACGTTCAACCTATATAAGGTCCCATTAAAATAGGTGGACAAATAACACAGCGTTCAGTAGGTCTAACCAAAGATATCTAAACAAAAAAAAAAACATTAAATAAAGTGTTTTTTTTTTTACTCAAAGTAACAAATTGCCGGCACTCTAGAACAAACTCTTCCTTTATGAGTAGGTACATAAATGCATTTTTCTTACAATTTTTTTTAACATCATCCTTATTTTGGTGGTCTGAATGATTTCTGAAATTTTGTCCACCTATTTTAATGGGACCTTATATTAGTTTGGACGACATAATTATAGTTAAAGTTTAAATGTACTTGCATGAAATATTTTTAACCGACTTCCCAAAAAGGAGGAGGTTCTCAATTCGATTGGTGTGTTTTTTTTTTTTTTTCTATTTATGTACACCGATTACGCTGCGATTTATGATCCGATTTACGTGATTCTTTTTTAGTTTGATGCGGAATAGTTGCCATTTGGTCCCATAAAATTTAGCATGGTTTGGCCCAGTACTTTTCATTTTATGATCATTTTTTTATAATTTATGAACATTTTTCGTTCGTTTTTTTGTGTGTTCGCGAATAACTTCGTCGTTTATGAACCAATTTTGATGATTCTTTTTTTATTGGAACGGAGATATTTCAAGGGTGGTACCATGATACGGAAACCAGATCCTGGTGATGGAATCCCAGAGAAATCGAGGGCAACCCTCAAACACAGGCACGTATTACGTGTTTTGTGCTTTTTCTGACGCTATACAAGTATAGGTTTCGTAATAAATATTTCTTTTGGATACACATTAAAAATGAAAAAATAAAAAACTTTTTTGCAAAAAAAGTTTTTTCTATATGTGTATTATAATGTACTGGCTGATGTTCGCGGCTTCACCCGCGTGGATGTCGTTCAAATTATATACTAAAACCTTCCTCTTGAATCACTCTATCTATTAAAAAAACCGCATCAAAATCCGTTGCGTAGTTTTAAAGATTTAAGCATACAAACAAACAAACAGACAAAAATAGCGACTTTGTTTTATACTATGTAAGGATGGGAGTGCAGGTCTCAAAACTGCAAATGTAAGTTTGTTTTATTTTACAATAAAATCACCGTTAGGAGACAGATATGCAGGGTGGTTAATCAGTTTAGTAAGTTCACATATTTTGATGGGCAACTACGGAACCCTACATTGTGCGTGGTCCGACATGCACTTGGCCGGTTTTTATTGGTTGCACTGGCAAAAAACAACCAAACGGTGACAGCACGATAAAAAACGTATAAAATAGTAAAAACATAGAGTATCAAAAAAGAGGTTTTATACGTCGTGCTAGTTAGCACGAAAAATAGACCAGCTTGCGATAAAGTAGCATGCTTATTCACAAGCATGCTCTTTTTGCATTCCTACACGTGCTACTTGTATGCTACTAAGTGACCGCTGCTCGAAACTAGCATGCTTTTGTGCTAAAAAAACCGGTGACTAATAAATTTTTGAGGATCATCAAATCGACATATTCTATCCTTGCTACCTCTGCTAGCTACCACAATCGCGAGTTTTTGTTCAGGAAATTTTGGGCGTCTCATCAAAATGAAGCTACTCACGAAAAACTAGCTTAATAGTAATCAAATTAAAAAATGTACCGTGTCACCCGGACTATCCTCCAATGCGTTCGTGAACAGTTTCGGAGAAATAACGTCTCCCTGTCTCACGCCTCTTAGCAATTCGGTATGTAAAGTAAAAATTAACATACGCTGATTTCAAAACCATTTGGAGATTTTAGGGTCTTAAACCTTATTATTCTATTTTTAGCTCTCTGTATCACAAGATTGTGTTTATTTACACAATAATACTTGTAACCATTTGACTTTCATTTGACCTCTAAATCACGTCATAACGTAGCCTGCTACTTCCTTCTTGCTTTTCAAGATAAATTAAAAGAAAAACTGTTGTTAGTCTGTCACACCGTCAGTGTCAGTGTTAGATGCTAGTCAACCCTAGATAGCTAACGTTCCTAAACTTCTTTGCTAAGCTAACTAAACATTCGACTTTTTGACGAACATTTTTTAAATGTTTTTGATTTAAAAAAATATTATTTCAATCAGGTTTATTATATTTATTGGAAATATGGGATATAAATTAAAGATAATAATTCCGAAAACTAATATTTATTTAAGTTTTAGGTACTAAATTACAAATCTAAAATGACACGTTTTTTGAGATCAATAAAGCACCAAATCTTAAAATGACTACCTAATTTCGTCGACTGGCCTAGTGGTTAGTGACTCTAACTGCTATGCCGGAGGTCGTGGGTTCGATTCCCACCCAGTACAAATGTTTGTGTGATGAGCACGATCATTTGTTCTGTGTCTGGGTGTAATTTATCTATAATATGTATGTATTTAGAAATATATAAGTATGTTTATCAGTTGTCTAGTACCCATAACACAAGCTCTGCTTAGCTTGGGAATAGATTTCGTTGTGTGATAGTTGTGGAATATTATTATTATTATTATTAATTTAGGAACAGTTGTTTAGAAATTCCAATTTTTTGTATGTTCGTCACAAATTGGAACTCGGCTACTACTGAAGTGATTATTTGTCATGCGCCATTAATTCTTGTAGGAAAATCGAGATTGCACCTTTTTCTTTTCCTTGTTGAGGCATTTTCTGATCTCAGAGGACTTCTTGAACCAGATTGCTCAGAAATGCTCAGTTGGTAAGGTAGACTAAGCCTAAGAGCCTTAATAGGGCGCACGCCACTGGTTCGTAATGACCCTCGAGAACAGCTTGTACGCATGGCTCAGGAGTGAGATGGGTCTATAATTCTTCAATAGGGTGTTGTCACCTTTTTTGAAAAAGAGCACCACCGCTCTCCTGTGCTATGCGTCTGGCGTAGTACCTTCGAGAACGACGGAATTAAACAACTTCTGAAGGACTAATAGCACTGGTTTTCCAAACGCTCGCAGAAATTCTGTCGTGATTCCATCCTCCACCGGCGCCTTGTTGTTCTTAAGATATTGGGGGGCCATTCTAATCTCATACAGGCTTATGGGATATCCTCAGTGTAGTGTCGGGTCAGTTTCGCTCTGATGTCGTGAGCTGAAATGACAACGGGCTGTCGGGTCGAGGTGTACAACTGTCCATAAAACCTCTCTGGCTTCATGAGATGTTACTGTCGTCCTCGATCCTCAGTTTTGTCCTTTGGCTTTGTCCAATAGACGCATTCTTTGCGAACACTGGAGTAATAAATAATTAAAATTAATTTAATTCAGATAACTTGATCCATGCAGTGCAATTAAAATAAAATAAACATTGAAGTAAAATCAGTATTAAAAATAAATTAAATAAACATGAAAACTAAAAAATTCAAATAAATTACCATCAAAATAAGAATTAACATTAAAATCAGAATCAAAATAAGAAAAAAATTAAAATTCATTCAATTCTTGTTTGTTACAGAACCCTGCCCTCAAGACATTGTGATTGAACATAGTAAGTTATAGTTTTGTCGGTTTCTAATAAGATTATAAAAAGAATTATTTGCAATACAATTGTGTTTGTTACAGTTGACGAAGCTCGCCCAGGTGTTTTGAAACAAGGAACAGGTACGTCAGAGGCAGACAATGTTCTATTTCATCATCATTCTCTTGCCCTTACCCCAATTCATTTGCAGTCGGCGCAGCCTGTCTTTTTTTTTCATACTTCTCTGTTTCTCGTCATCTCATGAGACATCTCCTTTTTTACCATAATCATTCTTAACATAGTCCATAGCGACACCGAAAAACTTGCAAAATATTATGCTCAGGCCAACAGCTCTTCTGAATCGGAGTGATAGTGATTTTTTTTATGTTCCTCTTCCTGCCCTTATCCCATGTTATTTGGGGTCAGTGCAAAAAAATTTTTACTTCCATTCTGCCCTGTCAGTCGCCACGCTTTCATTTATTCCTTTTTACCCGACTTCCAAAAAGGAGGAGGCTCTTCCTTCATATCATTCCTCACACATCCATCTTTTATATTCATCACTATTTTAGTCACATACGATTCATCCCTCCTCACCACATGTCCATACCACGAAAGTCGATTCCTTTTTAACTTTTCTGTAATTGGCGCAACTTTTAAACTTCCTCTCTAATATACTCATTCCTTACTTTATCCATTTTTATCACACCACACATCTACCTCACCATTCTCATCTTTGCTACATGCAATATTTTTTCGTCCATCTTCTTCATAATCCAACATTCCGATTTTATCTTCAGACGATGATGCAGAAATTGTCGCCGCATCATCCTCGTCACATACTTCAGGGGCATTACAAATTGGTAAATATTATGAATAACTGATTTACAGAAAACTTGAAACAGTAATTTTATTATTGATATCATAATTTGTGTCGCATTTTTGCAGGTAAACATTTGGGTGGCGTTACGTTTACGGACGAGGGGTTGCAACTGTCTGAGTTTAGTAACAGTGATGACGACTTGAACGTTGACGATAACGATTGTCTCCTACTGAGTTTTCAGGAACGTGACGCTGCGGCTGAACCCGCATGTGTCAGTGACTTGAGTTCATTTCAAACGCGAGTGTTGCGGAAGGCGGATGTCGCTAATGACCGAGCTATACGCGACATCGTGCCCAAAGACTGCTACGCTTTCACTTGGACTAAGGACAGAGAAACTTTTATTGGACGACGTGAGACATTTACGGGTACTTCGGGACCGACATTTGACGTGACAGACCAAACTCAAGCCATCGACATCTTTGACAAGATATTTGACGTCGACTTTATCGACCTGCTTTGTATAGAGACCAACAGGAATGCCGAGCAAAAGATTGCTTTGCTGCGCAAGCAAAACAAGCTAACTCCGCATTCCCGATTTACCCGTTGGACTCCTACAAATAGGGACGAAATGGTTAGTTTTTTAACAACAATTATTTTACAAGGCCTTCACCCCTTACCGGAGGAAGAGGCATATTTTACATTCAATGGTTTTGGTACTATGCCATATTTTTCCAGAATTATGTCGTACAACCGGTTTATGTTGCTAAAAACCTTTTTCAATTTCGTCGACGACCAGACTGTGAAGGACACGACCAGACTCTGTAAAATACGACCCGTGATTGACCACTTTAACGCAAAATTTTCTAGCCTTTACATGCCTTCACAAGAGATAGTCTTTGATGAATCTCTCACGATTAAGCGTGGGAGATTAAATTTCGCTCGAAAGATTTCGTCAAAGGCCGCACAAGTCGGAGTCAAAACTTACGAGCTTTGCGAATCATCCAGTGGCTATCTCTGGAAGTTTTTTGTATACGCTGGAAAAGACAAACCAAACCCGACTACTGACAGCGCAGATGGACGAAACGACAGACCAGTCGAAGACAAGGCCATTGACAGATTTGCTGAAGATGAGACACCCGATAATGACGGAACCGTTGTTGGTTCGAGTGACAGACTTATAACTGGTGAAAACGGAGCCCGATCCACGCGTGCTACTGCCATAATACTTTACGACTTGATCGAGCCGCTACTTCACCGTGGGCATACAGTAATTATGGATAATTTCCATAATAGTCCATTATTGTTGCGTAGCCTGAAGAAACAAAAGACTGACTGTTACGGGACGCTACGACTGAACCGAGATCATGTTCCTGACTTCGTCAAGACTTTGACAAAGACTGACCTCCAACAAGGTGAACTAATGGCCGCGTACTGTTCCGATTTGTCTATTCTGGTATGGCGAGACGCTAACATAGTTAGTATGATCTCTACATACCATAATCTTGAAATTGAAACTAAAGGTAAATACAACAGACTGATTTACAAACCAAACATAGTACTCGACTATAATAAGAGCATGCGAGGAGTTGATAGGAAAGACCAATTCTTGTCAACTCAACCCATGGAACGCCTGAGGAACAGAGTTTGGTATACAAAATTCTTTCGTCAACTGTACAATGCCGCTATTTTCAACTGTTTTGTAATATTTTCCAGTTTTCACCGGAAACTATCACATCGCCAGTTCCGTGTTGTACTAGCGGAAGAATTACTTAAGAGACACAGACAAATAGATTTAACGACTGAAAGCCGACTTTTGACCGTTAGAACTGACTTGTTTGGACAGGTGAAAACACAAAGACGTGTCACTCGACACAAGAAAGACAGACCGACGGTTGACGCTAACCACTTCCCAATTCGTACGGGCTCGAGAGGCACCGTTTGCAGGATGTGCCCTAAGAAGACGAGGACTATTTGGAAATGTGAGGAGTGTGACGTAAATCTTTGCCTTGAAGGCTGCTTCAAGGCATATCACAAGTCTTAATATACATATTATCATTTTATAACAATAACTTCAAAAATGTCTGTGATGTATATTTTAAGTATTTTTATTTGTATACAATAAGGAATTAAGAAAATAATATATACTTACAATAATTCGGTATGTAAAGTCTTTAATATACATATTATCTTTTATAACAATAACTTCAAAAATGTCTGTGATGTATATTTTAAGTATTTTTATTTGTATACAATAAGGAATTAAGAAAATAATATATACTTACAATAATTCGGTATTTTCAGGTATTTTTTTTTATTTTTATTTCGTAAAACATTTAATTTTAAGCCACTAATTTTAAGCATTTTGTTTTCCCAGTAACAGTTTTTTTTTAATTATTTTTGAAATTACTATTCGTGATGACGTCATTGCATATCCTGAATAGCTTTAAGTCTTTGCCACGTTTTCAGTACAGTGCGATCAAATTATCTTGGCAGCTCTGAACATAGGCTTTGCGAAATTTTACGCATGTAAACTTGTGAATAAAACTGTTATTGCCAGATAAACCAATACTTAAACGATCAGAAAATATCTAATTTAAACAGTGAGAAATACAAATAAAATAAATATCATAACACTTCTAAACATTCGTTGTAACAAAATGACCTGCACGAAGTTCGGAGCTGCCAAGATAATTTGATCGTACTGTACCTACAAAAAACACATAGATAACTTCAAACTTGACATTGCCAACAGCTGTTGACACTTGACAGATACGATTTTTTAATTTGTTGTTAAATGTGAATGCTGTGAAGTGTGTGTTTAGCAAATTTATTTTCCATCCATTATCCGTGCTGCGTATCCCTGGAATGAATGGTGAAATTATGGCTGTGCGCGATCCGTCCTTAACCCTAGAAAGCTAACGTTCGTCAAAATGACGAGCATCAAATACATTTCATCCTGTCCCTTTCTAATGGTTTTATCAACACACGGTTTCGCATCAACTTCTTGACAGCTAGACTGCATCGCGCAATGGTCGCGTTTAGCCGTTATGTACTTTAGTTTTTGAGATATCTACTGCATACACGTCATTTTGACGAATGGTTAGCTTATGTGTAACTTTTGAACCCGTACTTAGTACTGATTTTTCTTGTTTTTTATTTGTATCGTTGATAGTGACGAAGCCTTTTCCCAATAATAATGGTCGGCTTTCAGGCTAACCTAAATACCAGTATTTGTCATTTTTTTTTTTGTTGTGTTGTCTGCAACTTGGCAATCTGTCTAAAGAGACAATAAGCCATACAAAAGTCCGATTTCCATCTGATTTGTGATGTTTATGTAGTAAGCCTCTATGTGATGAAGTATCCCATCAGAGGTTACTCTTCAATATGAGGAAAATCTGGTATTTAGTGTCATGTCGTTTCTTTTAAGTCTCACATGGTGAAGGCTACCCTCCTTGTTTAAGACACGAGCAAGCTCGTTAGTATGGTGTGTAAGCTTGCCCTGGTATTTCACACTGTGATGGATTATTTCTTGTTTGATGGTATTTATGTTAATATCCAGGTACACATATTTGTTGCTGATACACCGTGGTATGCCAAACATTGTTATTAGTGCCTTGGTCTGAAATCTTTCGAGTATTTCGATGTTGCTCACACTGGCTGTACCCCATAGTTGGATCCCGTATGACCAGATTGGCTTTAGGATGGCTTTGTATATGGTCATTTTACTTTTGTTGTTTAGCTGTGAGTGTCGTCCTATTAGCCAGTGCACAGTTTTGCTTCGAGTTGCTTTCGCTTTGTCCAGATGTGCTTCAAGCTCAATGGCGAAGAAATACCTCAAGAAGAACATGTTAAGTACCTCGGCATGCATCTCGATAGACGACTTAATTGGCAGAAGTCGTCTATCGAGATGCATGCCGAGGTACTTAACATGTTCTTCTTGAGGTATTTCTTCGCCATTGAGCTTGACAGGGGGGCAAGTCTCTTTCCTAAGGGTAAAAGTGACATGTGTAGACTTAGTCTGATTGGCACGAATTCTCCACTGTATTTGACATGGAACAAATACTTATCTGACCTCCACAACCCAATTAGTATTGGTAAAATGATATCCTTTGGTAAGATGGGTTTTCAGACTTTCGGCCCTGAAATGTCTGTCAAAGATGGACAACTAACTCACGTCGCCGCTTAACTTACGTTTCCTCGAAACGTAAACTCGATAAGTAGTAGATGGTCTCCCATCCACGGACCAACCTGAGCATACGCTGCTTAACCTGAAGATCGACCCAAATGGCTGTTATTATTTAGCCACAAGCTAATTGTTATAATTTATTTCTTTTATGACTGATAAAATATAAGCCGATCCCAACACAGTCAGTAATAGGCTAAGCGGATGATGATGACTGATGAGATATGTGAGGAAATTTTACAGAAATGTTGAAGTTCAAAGTCAAATTTCTGAGCAATCTGGTTCAAGAAGTCCTCTGAGATCAGAAAATGCCTCAACAAGGAAAAGAAAAAGGTGCAATCTCGATTTTCCTACAAGAATTAATGGCGCATGACAAAGAATCACTTCTATAGTAGCCGAGTTCCAATTTGTGACGAACATACAGTTGACTATTGCCCAACTTGTACCGAAAAAAAACTTGTTTTTTGATGCCTTTAGTTAATTTCAAGCTTTTTTATTAATAAATACCAAATAAAAAAATTGAGTTTCTAAACAACTGTTCTTAAATTGGATTGGTCATTTTAAGATTTGGTGCTTCAATGATCTCAAAAAACATGTGCCGTTTTAGATTTGTAATTTAGTAAGACATTTCATCATGAATTTATCTATAAGTTATATCAATAGATAGAACTTTTTATTCTGAAGTAAATGTTGAAAACAAAAAAAAAAAAAAAAAAACGTTGCCCCACACTAGGAATTTCTCCTGTATCGTGGGTGCAAAACAAAAACAACACACTTATATCACATTGTACATTTACAAACATATTGTATAATTTCTTTATAGTTTTTCTCCAAGAAGCAAAAAACAGTCAAAATTTAGGCATTATACCTATCGCTCGCGCGGCAGGGCGGGGGGTGAGGTCGTGCGTACATAAAAACAAAGTACTGCAACCTCGCCTTAATGTCAACCAATTAAAACTAACTAACTAATTTAAGTAACGATATTGTTATCAGTGGGTCTTCAAAGACAATAAAATCACAGAGGACCCACTAGTAGCTCTTGGGAGACACATCAGTATTCGGAGACCCACTAGTGGGTCTGCTTGGTGGGTCCTTGAAGACGAAGTAGTTAATCGTAGTGTCGGTGAAACAAATGGTGAAACATTTGGTAGCTGGAAAGGGCTGTCGTTGAAACTGCCGCATATGAAAGGATCTGTTGGTGAAACGTCCGTAGACGAAAGACTCTGCTGAGGGAAACGCAAAATAAATGAATCATCCTGTCGACGAACGGTCCAATGGTGAATCGGTCATAAGAGAACGGTTGCGGATTCGCAGGATAGCTATGATGAGGTTCGACGAATCACTCGAAATCAGCATGAAAATGAAAAATCCCGCTTATTTGTGTATTGAGAATTGTTCACAGAGCTCCGAGAAGAATTTTAGCCATATCTTCAAACACGGATAGTGTTTGAAGTTACGGCTAAAATTATTCTCACGGGCTTCATTTTCATCGTTACATCTAGCTGATTGCTGAAGTTTATCCATATATTTATAGTGGGGGTCACAGCTTTAGCCAGAAAACTTATGATCATTGCTTCAGAAAATACCTTTGAAAACACAACAATATTGGTTTCCAAATATATCAATGGTTTCCATGGCAACAGGAATCATTTGACTTAATATTAGGGTTGCCATCCATCCGGGTTTACCCGGATTTGTCCTAGTTTAGAGGGCGTCCGGGGAGCTTCATTTGTAGTACGGGTTTAAAAATTTGTAACTAACTGCCATAAATTATATTTTGGTTAGGTACTTCGGTACATTCCGTACATTTATGAGGTTTGCTAAAGTTTGCTCAAGGTTTGCCAAAGAGCAATGGAGCGCAGTATATTAGGCTTCGATCAATAATAGATATTAGGTGTTAAATTAACGGATCGTGTTCGAAACACAATATTGCGCTCCAAAACAAATATTGCTGACGTGGCTTAAAAGGCTGCCCAACTCAAGTTGGACTGGGCAGGACATGTCTGCCGCATGCCGGACAAACTGTGGGCCAAAATAGCAGGAAACTGGTGCCCTGACACAGTGAGGCGGGGTCGCGGTAGGCCACGAAGGAGATGGCGGGACGAGTTAGACAGGTTCCGCCAGAACTGGAAGGAGGACGCACGGGTTCGAGAGAAGTGGAGGGAGGCCTTTGCCCAGGAGTGGGAAAGAGTAGGCTAGAAAAAAAAAGGTACATTTAAAATGAGTACTACATACATTTTTTTCAGTGTCAGACCTTAATTTAAAGGCATCATAAATCATTATCACAAAATATGCTGTCTACTGAATCAATCACTGGTCTATTACATGCAAAACAACTCTTTAAAATGAATACAGCTAATTGTTATGATTTTGGAAGACCACGGCTATGGCCAGAGAATATTGGTATAAAAACAATTATACTTCAGTATAATTGTTGCTATTGTTATAAATTAGTCTGTAAGTTTTTTCAATAAATAAACGAATTTGATTGAAAATTGTATTTTTTTTTGTCAAAAACCTGAGGTACAAATATACAGATTTTAGCTGGCAACTTTACCGATCTCGCTCTATCTATGAGATCTTTGGCGGGAATCTCAAAGAAGACGCACTTTTAAATTTTTCTCAAAGTTTTTTTCATTCAATTTAAATACTGTATATTGTTTAAATTTGCTGTAAATAGTTTGTTATCGTCCTGAAAATGGACGGGAATGAGGAGAGCGAGGCTGAAGCCCCGAATCCCAAGATTCGGAAGCGGACTTTTGGCGCTGATGCTGATGACCATGTCGGCGGCGGTGAGGAAAGTGACTCTATTAATTACGCACCCTACTTCAAGCCTAATTATAAAAGACTGTATCCAGAGCATTCGGCTAACACGGAGTTTAAAGTTTATGTAGAAAGTCAGGACAAAGAACGATTGGGAAATAAAAGCCCCATATATTTAAATCACATTTTCGCAACGGGCGTTAAAGGTGTGGTGGCCATACGCCGTGTCAATGCGAATAAAATCGTAGTCGTGTTTAAGCAATACAACACGGCCAACAATTTCATCAACAATGCGAGCTTCCTTGAAAAACATAAGATGAGGGCATATATCCCTGCAGCCCAGATAGAACGAGTTGGCATCATCAGGTTCGTACCAACCAATATATCCAACAAAGAGTTGTACACAAAGCTTTCTTCTGTCTATGAAATTGTAGCAGTGAGAAGATTTACAAAGAAAGTGGGACAGAACAGGGTACCGCTTCAGACAGCCAGCATTACATTCCTATCGAATTCGCTACCAGATTCAATACAATACGACCTATTCTCATATAGAGTCTTTGACTATATACCACCCCTTTTGCAATGCTATCGCTGCTTCAAATTCAATCACTCGGCCAATGTATGCAATGGTAAACAGCGCTGCAGCTGTTGTGCTGGAGAACACTCCTACAAAGAATGTGACAAGCCCAATGAGCTCTGCTGCATTAACTGCAGTGGACCTCATTTGGCTATCTCAAGGACCTGTCCGGTTAAGATGAGGAAAATGTTAGAAAAAAAGGAAAAAATTACTTATGCCAGCATTGCTAATACAAAGAAGGAAACTGACTTCCCTCCTTTACCGGACCGCTCCGAGTCTGCTATTAAAAATAAGCAAAATATAATTAATAAAAATAAGGAACTTGTTGTAAATAAAAACAAAATGAAATTGTACAATGTGGATAGTGTACATAACACACCCTTAAATGCAGAAATCATACCTGAGAAGAAAACCGCACTCAAACCAAACATTAAAGCCCAAATCATTGCCAATAATGATGTATTAATGGCTATAGTCCATACCCTAGTACAGCTAGGCAACAAATCGGACGATGTGCCCATTACCACGTCGTCTATCAAAGAAATGCTCATCAAAAATCTATCGACATAATGGATCTGAGCTCTAATATTTTAACTTCTTTATGTATTGCACAGTATAATGCTCAAAGTTTACATAGTAAAAAACCTTTATTAATAAATTTTCTACAAAATCAAAATATAGATATTTGTCTAATAAATGAAACTTGGCTAAAAGACCAACAGATTTTTAAAATACCTGGCTATAATTTCCACCATAAAAATTCAGCTAACAGTCATAATGGAGTAGCTATCATACTAAAGCCCTATTTAAAATATAGGGTTCTAGACACCCGTTTCTATGAAGATATTCAGACTATTGCAATTTCAGTATCTACAAGAATAGGCGACATAACAGTTTTATGTGTATATTGTCCACCTAAATCTGGGCATATAAGAATAAATAGATTGCGGAATATTATCAGGGACCTCCCTAAACCTGTATTTGTAAGTGGCGATTTTAATGCCCATCATATTGCCTTTGGATGCGTGTCCACAAAAGGCAGGGGGCAAGATTTGTATGATTTAATTGATGATAGTGACTTATGTATAATTAATAATGGTGACTTTACTACAGCTAATCGCCCTCATTGTAATCCATCGGCAATTGATGTCACTTTCGTTAGTCCAAATCTGGCACCACTTTGTGAGTGGTCTGTTCATGATGATACAATGGGAAGTTATCATTATCCAACTATTACAAAAATTGCAATTTGTGCTGACAAATATCAAGTTAATCCACCTGTTGATAGATTTTTATACAATAAAACTGATTGGAGTAAGTTTTTTGAAAAATCCAAAAATATTTTCCATGACATGACGATTGATGAAGAGGATCCAATGTCCACTTACCTCGAATTTTGTACTCGCCTCGATGCCTTGAAGGAAATGGTGATTCCAAAGTTAGTTAAAACTGGTGATTTTAAATGTAGAATTCCAGCTCCTTGGTGGAATTGTATTTGTGAGCAAAGTGTAATTGCATCTTACAATGCTCTGAAACTGTACAGAAGTGATCCAACTATAGATAATTATATTAATTATAAGAGATTAGATGCGCTAAAGAAACGTACAATTTCAGAACAAAAGAAGATTGGTTGGAACAAATTTTGCAACACTTTCAATAGAACTACTCCACTAAGTAAAATTTGGAACCTTATTAAGAGATTTAAAGGCATCAGATCTGGTAACAAATCATACAGGGATGAATTTATTCAACCATTTTTGAAAAAAATATCTGATAATAGTAACCTTATAGATAGTAGTGAATATAGCCATTATTTTGATCTCAATAATGACAACCCAAACTCTAAATTTCTATTAGATCCTTTTACATGGACTGAATTCTCAATGAGTTTACAATCTAGAAAAAATACAACCCCAGGTTTAGATGACTTCCCTTACATACTGATTAAAAATCTTGATGATGATGTAAAACATTTATTCTTAAAAATTCTTAACAGTCTTTGGCGTAAACAAATAATACCAGAATCATGGAAAACACAGTGTGTGATTCCCATATTGAAACCTGATAAACCACCAGATTTAGCTAGCAGTTATCGTCCAATCTCGTTGTCCTCATGTCTTGGAAAGATCTTTGAGAATATGTTGAAGAATCGTTTAGACTGGTACTCTGAATCCCATAAAATTATTCCACCACTGCAATATGGATTTAGGCGCGGTCGTAGCTGTGCTGACAGTTTCATTTCCCTAATAGCAGACCTGAAAAGGGCAGAAAATAGTAAATTACATACAGTTTGCGTATTCTTGGATGTACAAGGTGCTTTTGATAATGTTGACCCTGGCATACTTGTCAAAATATTGACTGGTAGTATAGGTTTACCTGGACTTGTATCCAAATGGATTTATGACTTCTTGAGTAACAGAAAACTCTTTGTCAAACATAATAACATCTTTTATGGACCAGAGTGGGCCAGTAAAGGCACAATGCAAGGTGCAACTCTGTCGCCCTTGATCTATAACTTGTACACTTGTGAAATATGTAAATATGTTGATACTCAGAATGTAAATATATTGCAATTTGCTGACGATTTAGTTCTGTATAGTTCAAATTCTAATTTATGTGCAGCTATTGATACTGTAAATATAGCACTAGCAAAACTTCATGATTATTATACTAATAGGCTGCATCTTAGAATTAATGCTTCAAAAAGCAGTGTAATGATTTTTGGAGATGACAACCCTACTACTGATGTTATATATGCTGCAGACAGCATTCAAAGAGTCAACCAGCATAAGTTCTTAGGTATTGTCATTGACCAAAAACTCAAATTTGAAGAGCACATTAAATATATTTCAAAAAACTCTTACAAAGGACTAAATGTTCTAAGATGCCTTGCTGGGGTATCTTGGGGAGCTGATCCAAAAATATTGTCAATACTGTACAAAGCAATTGTAAGAAGCCACTTTGATTATAGCACTTTAGCTTACATTAATTGTACATATGTACATAGATTGGATATAATTCAGAACAAGGCTCTGAGAATCATCTCTGGAGCAATGTGTTCAACTCCCATACGAGCCATGGAAGTTGAAACCAAGATCATGCCCCTTATTTTGAGGAGAATATTGCTCTGTGAAAGATATTGCATCAAACTTTTGTCATCAGCTAATAATGATGTTATCAAGAGAATAGTCCCTCACCTAGTGAATGTCTCTGGTCCATTGTCTTCAGCAGATGAACTGTTGAAGGGCATAGCTCCACAGTTGTGTCGGATTTATCTGGAAATATATAATAAATGCACAAGGATTAAAAAACAGTTCCAGTGGCCTTGCTATGCCCACAACTATGTTAGTATAACTCATCCAATTCATGTTCTAGAACACAGAATTCTAAATAATAATGACATGCTAGAATTTTTGTCAGAAAATAATAAGTACTATACTCTATACACTGATGGCAGTAAGGGAAATAACTATGTGAGATCTGCTTTATATGACCCTCAAACCAAGTTCTTTCAAAGCTTTGTTCTGAACAATGAATGCTCAATATTTACTGCAGAAGCCTATGCAATCTTAGAAGCGTTAAAGTTAATAAGTCATATTCACCAGTCTTATAAATCCTTTTTAATTCTAACTGATTCATTGAGTCTTTTGGAAGCTTTAAAAAATTTGAAATTGAGTTTTAAAACTAACTATATTTTGTACAGTATTAAAGATATTATTTATAAGTTAAATTGTAAAGACATTGAGATATCTTTTATATGGATTCCTTCGCATAAAGGTATATCTGGAAATGAAGTAGCAGATAGAATTGCAAATAAGGGGATAAATTCATTGGATGTTAAACATGTAACTAGTGTACCGCACACTGATTATTATAGCTCGATAAACGAAGAACTGAAAAATCTTTGGGTTGAAATGTGGAAGAAAGACCAAGAGCAAAAAGGAAAATGGTACGGAAGTATCCAAACCGACTTACCAACAGAGCCCTGGTACGACGACCTGGAGTCAGCCAGCCGGCACTTCATCACTACGATTAACAGGCTTCGCTTTGGCCATACCACCACACCAGCCCACTTATCCCGTTTGGGCATAATATCAAGTGATTCTTGTAAATTCTGTAATGCACCGCAAGCTGACGCTGAACACCTGGTTTTGAACTGTCAAAATTTTGCAATTGAAAGACTGATACTTGCCAGTGAATTGAGTGATATCTTACCAAATAATTCCTCCCGCCGCCTGAATGATATTCTAAAAATTAAACAGTGTTTTGTGCCGATTTTTAAATTCATCAAAAACAGTTGTGGAAGTGTGTAGTGGAAAAAAAAATACATAATTATTATATGTGTGACTCTTAAAATTTTTTCAAATTAAGACTTTTAAAATAAAGACTTGGCTTAAAGGTCCTGTAACCAAGCCAGTGGCATAGCCACAAAATATTAAAAAAAAAAAAAAAATCTATCTATGACTGACGTTCGAGACCAAACAGCTGACAATGACATTGACAGACTATGAGACTACTCGTAACGCAAGTTCGAATCGTGCACTCCCAGAGAAAGGATATATTTTAGATCACTTTTGTATCGCAGTCGC
Source organism: Diarsia dahlii (assembly GCA_949775195.1). NCBI lineage: Eukaryota > Metazoa > Arthropoda > Insecta > Lepidoptera > Noctuidae > Diarsia > Diarsia dahlii. Next base: position 7,735,890 of record OX459217.1, on the reverse strand, counting down.
TCCCGTGTTTTACGTAAAGATATTTCCGCGAACGCGATTGTTCGCCGATTTGATGCCATAATCCCCACGCTTGGCAGGCGGCTTTTGGATCGCAGTGAGGTCACCGAAAGTTAAAAGGACGCTGCTGCCCGTACCTCGATGGATTTTCGCGCTTGGCCTCGCACTATAAGGACGTACTCGGGTCCTAACGTACGCCGATCACGACAATTAATTTATAATCCAGTAAGTACCTACACCTACTAGTTTTGATTTTTTTTTACCTACCCCACTTGTACAATTGTTAAAATTTCTCTTCACTGCTAACATAAACATTTAACTTCAATACTAATATGATAATATCATGTGGAGGTATATTTGTTTGTTTGATTTAAGAATGTAAACATTGGTCGTCCATTTTTGCACCGATAACGAACTTATGCGGCGCGTCAATGATATTATAAATAAAAAGAGGTAGATATGTCATTAGCACGCACAATTTGTTGAGGACAAACTACGGCAATTGGTGCAGTTTAGTAACTAGCTATCTCTTTTTATCTTAAACGTTCCGTATTATCTATCTCTGTCGTAGAACGCAACGATATCTGAACGCCATTCAGTATGAACATGGCGTATCTTTCTTTATAATATCATTGCGGCGCGTGGTGTTTCATAAAATTGCAAACTAAATTACAAGTACGATCAAATTATCTTGGCAGCTCTGAACATAGGCTCTGCGAACTTCTGCGCAGGTACACTTGTGAAGAAAACTGTTATTGCCAGCTAAACAAATTACGATTAGAAAATATCTAATACAGTGAGAATACGAATAAAATAAATATCAAAACACTTTAAGACATAGGTATCGTATTACTACATGCGAGAGGTTATTTGCTTTGATCATTAATGTATCGTTTCGCGGTGACGCACGGTGTTCGTTTGAATATGGGTTTTGACTAATTTTTGAAATATTTTAATAAGAAATAACGTAAATAAAAATAATTCCCGCAAAAACGTTCTAAACTGTCAATGTCAAGTGGCTGTGATGACGTCACGGGCCGTTGTCAGTTGTCACATTTCACTGATCTTGACTTGAATAATCTTGATTCAGTTCTTAGGAAAATACTTCTAAAAAGCTGTAAAATGAATTCGACGATTTACAAATGCTGTGTAGTGCCGATGTGCGAAAGTACGTCAATCAGAACGCCACAAAAACTTTTCATAAGCGTCCCTAAAAGGGCACAAATAAGGAGAAAATGGTTAACAATGGCTAGAAGGTATCCATCATCATTGTCAACAACAAGTACCTGTTATTTTTGTGAAGATCACTTCGATGTAAGTTCTAAATAAACTATTGTCGTTTATTACTTGTTTGTTATAGTCCGGTCAATATAGACATTTGAAATAACAATAATTCCCACAGAGCCAAATATTGGTGAAGAGCTGGGGTATACCGTTACAAACAAAGTCTTAAAAATCCCCTTCGATCCTATGTGTGCTACATGAGTTATTTTGGGTCAAAGGCATTGATATAATAAAACCCTAGATGCACAGTCTCGAACAAAACAAACAGTCGAAGCTGTCGCCAAAAACTCACCAATACACGCACTACTACATGTAGTTTTCGTCACTATAAACATATTTTTTTTGGCAAATTCAACCTTACGCAGATTCCTTTTACAATGCAGTTATAAAAAGCAATATAAAAAGTATTTTGTACGACCGTGCAGAGACGCGAGCGACGCGAGACTATTTGAAATGAGTTCATTGTGAACTCATTTTAAGCGGACGGTTTTGAGACGCGGAGTGTGTATCTTGGGTTTTATTATATCAATGGTCAAAGGTCAAAATTTGAGGATTTTTGAATTTTTCTCGAAAACTAAGTTTTATCAAAAAAAACCTCAACCCAAAGTTGTAGATCATAAAATTCTCTACAAAAATGTTCTTCATCATTATTTTCTAAGAGTAACCATTCCTGAGATATCGCGATTCTAACAGTCACATTATTCTTTATATAAAAGCGAAAGGTATAACTTACTCCTCACGAAATCTCAAAAACCGCGGGACGTATAAATATGATTTTTGGCAAGGAGGTAGTTTATAGTTAGTAGACGTCCGCTAAGAACGAATTTTCCGATAGGGCCGGATTAGGGTGGTCTAAGGGCCCACGCAAGTTTGTATGAATCAGAACTTGCAAAAGCTCATAGACCACCCTAATCGGGCCCTGTCAGAAAATTAATTCATAGCAGACGTCTTCTGACTATAAACTACGTCTCTGCCAAAAATCAAGATTGTAGCACAAAAATGAAGGACTTTCATACAAACTTGCGTGGGCCCTTAGACCACCTTAATCCGGCCCTATCGCAAAATCCGTTCTTAGCTGTCGTTTACTAACTATAAACTACCTCTTTTCCAAAAATCACCTTTATACGTCCAGCGGTTTTCGAGATCTCGTGAGGAGTGAGTTACCTTTTGCTTTTATATAAAGAAATTTTATATAAAATAATGTGTCTGTTAGAATCGCAATATCTCCGGAATGGTAACTCTTAGAAAATAATAATTAAAACATTTTTGTAGAGAATTTTAAGATCTACAACTTTGGGTTAAGGTTTTTTTTGATAAAACTTGCCGTTTTCGAGAAAAAATAAAAAATCCTCAAATTTTGACCTTTGACCCCGAATAACTTTTGTAGCACACATAGGATCGACGGGGATTTTTAAGACTTTGTTTGTAATGGTATACCCCAGCTCTCCACCAATATTTGGCTCTGTGGGAATTATTGTTATTTGACCACTACTTGTATGTCTAAATTGACCAGACTATTAATGATATTGTTTGTTTACTGGGCCAGTTTTAGGTACTTAACTTTTGTTTAATTTAAATCTAATTTCAGCTTCAAAAAGATATGGAGAATTATATACAATATACTACAATGGGTGTAGTAACTCGAATAAGGTTGAGACCCGGTTGTTTACCTACAAAGTTTGCTTGCCAACCTACAAGAACTAGTACTTCAACATCTACTGATGTATTTCGATCAGTCGCTGCAAAAAGGCTAAGACTAGCATTAATAAAAGAATGTGAAGAAGAGTTAAGGACAGCTACATTTCAACAAAGTAAAAATTTAAATATTAAAGTTATACGTCAAGCTGAAGGTTAGTATAATATAATGATATCCATGAAAATAGTATAAAATGATGTACCATTATTAATCGCTGGAACCTTGTTGACCCGTGTATGTAGTTGAAACCCAGAGTTAGATGTAAGGCAACCCAAAGGCCTAATTTAATTTCTCAATTTATGTGTGATCTTCCTATGTAAGAACTAATTAAAAAAAAGTATATTTATAATTATATATATTGTTTTAGGTCCACTCGATGAAGAACAAAAAGTATCAAAAATTGACAAAGCAGCTCAGGTATATATTGCAGCCAAATATCGCAGTAAAACTACTCAGACTGTAACCACACCTCGGACACTCCATACAACGCCCGCAAAATAATTACCTATTACTACTACATAAACAAATTACGTTTGTGCACGACGTGCACGTGCAAATGTGTGCGTAAACTCTAGTAGGGTTATCGTAGCCTAACAAATGGCGCGGAAAGTGCAACGGTCTGCGTCGCGAAAACCGAACGACGACTAATACGAGCGCGAGCCATTGCTCAAGTGTCGACGACGAATACCTCGAAGTGCGGGGTGAGGTGCGGTATTTAATATGAGCGCGGGGAAGGGAGTGTCCCTTCTGTACGTAGTACTATTATGTATTCTGTGCTGTAACCAAATCAAGTACGAAGCAAACCTTTCCAATAAAGCTAGTTCTCTATTCTTCTTCTTAGCGTGTCGATGACAATTTAAATTGAGTTGGCCCCAAAGGAGACGAGTTCGGCACATTCTCTTCTCCATTTAATGTTTAGGAGTTAAAGTTATTTATAAAGCCGCGTTTCCACTAGGCAACAATTGACGCGCAACATGTTGCCCAACATGTTGAAACTTTTGTTGAACAACATTGTCTGTCTACGCATCTGCTATTTTACAATGTTGCGCGCCAGCTGTTGCGAACGTCGCACGCTGTTGTGCAGCGTTGCCGTACATGTAGAGCGTCTATAAGCAACAAGCACTTCGGTCTAATGGGTCTAGTGTAACATGCCACATAAGTAATGATGACAAATCTGACAGTGATATATCATTATACACTCCATCTCAAGTTTTTATCAACCAGAGATGAAGAAAGATAATTTAAAATGCGTGGCAGAACATACTGTAGAAAAAATTAAAAAAAAAAACACCGTTCTATGTTGATATACCAAAAGATTTTCGTTTTTTAATTACGATTATAAATGAGCATACTGGTGTTCCTAAGCATATTGTAAATAACAAGTTTTCGGAACTTGCTGATGATTTTGACATTAGTACTTCATAATTTCATATGCATGCTAAATATTTAAAGAAAATATTCTAAAAATTGCTCAAATTATGAGACCTTATAAAGTTAAATTGGACAAGTCTTCTATAAAAAGATGTTTGCCCATAGCTTTTAGAAAAAATTGCTCTGATGTAACATGTATAATAGATTGTCTGGAAATTGAAATTGAAAAGCCTGACAATACAAAAGGCCAACACCATAAAATACCTTACCTCTAGCACGCCAAATGAACTTGTGAATTATATTACCCAGGGATATGGATGAAGAATTACTGATACATGTGTCTGGTAGAAAATTGTGATCAGATTGTTTAGCGGCTCGTGACGTCATCGCGCTCTGATTGGTGTTCGTAGTAGGGTTGCTAACATTTTTTCAGCGAAATATAGTATTTTTCAAAATAAGCTATAAGACAATTTAATACACTTCCTAAAAATAAAGTATTTTATGGAAAAAATTATTAATAGACAAAGATATATTTGTTTTATATTTATTTTTATAAAAATTATATATCTTTGCATTTTTTGCTTCTTTATTGGTGTTGGGGGTGCATTTGAACTAGACGTACGTTCGTCATTGCTACCACTTTCACTTTGTTGTCAATTTGAAATTGTTCCAGTTAATATAGAGATCAGTGGGATCCCCAAAGTTTGTTGATTTGTTCGAGTCCGGAATTCGGTTACATGAACTCGCCTCACACAAAATCCATACTAATATCCTTACATAGTATAAAACAAAGTCGCTATTTTTGTCTGTTTGTCTGTATGCTTAAATCTTTAAAACTACGCAACGGATTTTGATGCGGTTTTTTTTAATAGATAGAGTGATTCAAGAGGAAGGTTTTAATATATAATTTGAACGACATCCACGCGGGTGAAGCCGCGGGCATCAGCTAGTAATATAATATTATAAATGCGAAAGTAACTCTGTCTGTTACTCAATCACGCCTAAACTACTGAACCAATTTGCACGAAATTTGGTATGGAGATATTTTGATACCCGAGAAAGGACATAGGCTACTTTTTAATAATAAAAAAAAAACTTTATTTAAGGGGTTGAAAGGGGGGTACGAAAATATCACTTTTGGTCGCGATAACCGGCATCGGTAGCGATAACCTACATCCGCGCGGTTGAAACCGCGGGCATCAGCTAGTTTAATATAAAGGCGTTTTATTTTTATTTTTAATGATAAATATTTGTTTGTTAGATTTCGTTCAGTGTTGAAAATATAGTATTTTTGCGTACTATATATTTCTTCAACAGTATATAGTACGCTGACCCGAAATATAGTACCTACATACAATACTATATATTATAGTACGGTTGGGTTGTCAACCCTAGTTCGTAGTCACGTGATAATGGATATGAAATAACGCAATTAATTTTTTTTTTTTGTTTTTTATAGACAAAAAAATAGTTTCTTAAATGATGAATTAGGATTCCAAAAACTATGATTTTTAAAACATTTTAAATGAATTTGTAATTAGAGATTGCAAATATTCGATAATTTTAGTATTCGAATAAATTTTCAGCTTTATTCGAATTATTCGAATAATATTCGAATATTTCAGAAAATTAAAGAATTTATATAATTTCTCACATTTTTATTGCCTGAGAAACTAGTAACATATTTTTATGTAAGTAGGCCTAACATCCCAATCAGACAGAACCAATATTAATTTTATTAACGTAAAACATTTAATCAAATTAAATAAACATAAATAACAAATATAAAAAAAAAAAAAAATTTTTTCTTTGAAGTAATATGAACTTCAGACTATCATCATTCATTTCAGCCCAAAGACGTCCACTGCTGGACATAAGCCTCCCTCAGGTCTCACCACATTGACCGGTCTCGTGCGTCTCGCATCCAGCAGGGGGACCTGCTGGATGCGAGACGCACGAGACCGGTCCACCTAACCTTCACTGGTCCACCTAATCTCGCCTTCCAACGCAACGTCTTCCGTTTCGCTGTCGTCGCCACTTCAGAACTTTTGGATCGAATCGAAGGCTTTCTCATAGTCCACAAAAGCTAAACATAAACAAAAAACAGAGAGGCAGGTTATACCTACTCTTCGGTCTTCTGTATAACCTGCCCTAGCGTATGTCTATGTCCTGGTCTACGGTACCAAAACCTTTTCGGAATCTGGCTTGTTCGGGAGGCTGGAAATCGTCAAACCTGCGTGCGAGACGATTCGTAATGACTCTTGAAAACAACTTATAGACATGGCTTAGGAGTGAGATGGGCCTACAGTTCTTCAACCGGGCACTGTCACCCTTTTTGAAGAAGAGCACCATCACACCCCTGCACCAAGCCTGCGTTTCCCCCCGAGTATGACGGAATTAAACAACTTCTGAAGGGCTTTAAGGACCGGTTTGCCCCTTCAGAAGGTCGGCCGTAATTCCGTCATCACCCGGTGCCTTGTTGTTTTTAAGCTGTTTCAGAGCCATAATCTCGTACAGGCTGACATACGGGATGTCTTCGGTATAGTGTCGGGTCAGTCTAGCTCTAGGGTCTTTCACTAGATTTTCAACGGGTTGACCAGTTGACGTGTACAGCTGCCGATAAAAACTCTCGATCTCTCTCAGAATTTCCAGTTTGGCGGATACGATTCTGCCATCGTCGGTCTTCAGTTTCGTGAGCTAGCTCTGCCCAATAGCCAGATCTCTTGCAAATACCTTGGAGCCTTTGTTCCGTTCAATTGCGTCTTTAATACGCTCTGTATTAAAGCGGCGGAGGTCGCTCTTCAAGGATTTGGAGATCTGTCTTTTGAGCTGCCGGTATTTTCACGCCTCGTCTGGAGACTGCAGGGTCATCTCACGCCGCTCCTTCATGAGCTTGAGAGTGTGATCTGAGAGTTTTTTGGTCTTATTTGCATGACGTACCTATCTTACCATGTCTTCATCTACCAATTTACGAGAAAAAGATGTACAAACGTTAACCGTAGTTCAGAAGTTAGTTGAAAGCTGTACACAGACAGAAGAAAATGTAATAGTTTCAGTGGCTGACAGTAGTCAGACTTCCAGATACCTTTCATTGGACACGCCACGGAAAAGAAAATTAAACTCCGATCTTTTAGAATGAAGAAACGAAATAAAATTATACGAAATTGAAAATAAAACGGGAAAATATCAAAGAGATAAATTCCATGAATTGTGTGATACACAGCTCTAATGACCGAATTTTAACTATTATCCTATATAATCCTATTGTCTAAATGACGTAGGTATGTGAAAAGCTATCTGAAATAAAGTGTTATTATTATTATTGTTTGATTTTACTTAGAAATCGATTATCTGGATTTTTTATTTTACGGAATACCCAGGGGTATTTGTTTTGAATACTCCTTGTTTGTTGTATCTATGGTTGGTCCCAGCAGTGGGAACAGTTTTGACTGATTATGTTATTGTTTCAGGAGCCGTCCGAATTCGGTGATGTGAAAAACTCCTGCGATGTGTTCGAAGTCGAACCTGGGACATCGTATTCAAGTGTGGTAAGTTAACAGTTTATAATGTAAAAACTCGAAAACCGCTGGACGTATAAATATGATTTTTGGCAGAGAGTTAGGCCGCGCTCAGTTTGGACGCGTTTTCGTACGAATTTTACTCGTGGTGCGTATACGTACAAACACGCACGAACGATTCTAACCTTTAAGTACTATGGGAGCGCACATACTGGATGCGAGCTTAAACTGTTAACTTTAAATTGATACCAAAATTTAAATCACACCAGTATTTAAGGAGATATTCCGGATTGAGTGAAGGAGTTAAAAGTGAAGAAAACAACAAAAATTAATGAACAAAATTTTTATTTAGCCTTAAAATTAAGTTTCAATTTGTACCCTCCCCTAGCCCTAATAACTTCTGAAAGACGGTTCTACATTAACCTAATCACCTTCTGAATCGATTCTTGGGGGATACCTTCTCACTCCTATATCAAATCCGATTTCAGCTCATTCACACTTGAAGGAGCAGAATTTCTGGAACGAATCCTCCTCTTCAGTTTATCCCCCACATGCTCAATGGGATTCAAGTCTGGGCTGAGCGCTGGCCAGTTCAATGGGGCGATACCGACTTCTTCGAGGTATTTAGTTGTGGCACGGGAAGTGTGACAATGAGCGTTAACGTGCCTAAGGAAGAAGTCATCACCGATATATCCCGCTTAAGGAACCACATGGTCCAGCGGCATATCAGAAATGTAACGGTCTGTCGTTAGACCACCTCCTCGTCCTCCGCCAGGCACGAAAACAAGCTCCGTTTTACCGTCGAATGAAATCCCGGCCCACATCATACAAGAACCGCCCCCTAAGTCACAGTCTCAGCGAAACAGCACTGCGCAAATCACTCCCCAGGCCGCCTGCAGACCCGACCCCTCCGGTCGATGTCGTGCAAACACATTCTGCACTCGTCGGAGAACAGGACTCGCCTCCATTGCTCAACTTCGCAATCAAGATGGTAGCAAGCAAATTGAAGGCGTGCTTCCGACAAGCACGCCTTCAATGACCTGACCTGCCGTCAGTTTCGGGCCTATGGCAGCCCTTTTTGGGAGTCAAATTAGCTTGCTTAAGTCTTTGACGAACTGTCCACTCGTCGGCAGCTACCCCACGAACATTTCGGAGCTCCTGTTGGACGTTGACACCAGTCAAATGTCGATTTCGGAGAAAGGTTGACACGATAACACGGTCATCATCTCCGATGTACACCGTCGCTATCCAGATCTTGGTCTCGGGATAAAGCCACCAGTCTCCTGAAAGCGTTGATAAACTTTCATAATACAGGACTGGCTTATGTGGAGCTGACGTGCTACAGCCCGCTGGCTGAGCCCTCTTGCAATAGGGCGACGATTTGTGCTGCTTCTATAGGTGTAACCGAGTAGTATCCATTGTCGTCCAAGTTCAAAGGTCAAAAGTTGCGGAGATGTGTACCAGTCAACGTGTGAAAGCCAACTCATAAAGAAAATCCGATAACACGTGCTTTTATTTATAGGTAGTCAATAAGCCGCAACGCGAGACGTATCAAACGATTGAAACATTCTTTTCACTTCTCTCGCTCTAAAATTCGTCTTTATGTCGTGCGTAGGCGACATAAAGTCGCGTTTTATGCTCTAGAGCATAAAGTAAGATCTTCGTCGAAGACCAAGGTAATCGGCACAGGTAATCGGCCCAACAGCCACACGAACAACTTCAACTTCATAGAATAACCTCTTTAATTCGTTTCGTTAGTATTCTAAGAACCAGGGATTACTGCTTTTCATTACGAATACAAGGAAAGTTGATGGGAATAGGCTTCCCCCAATTTCCTAAATCGCTTGATGGCAATAGGCTTGCTCTTAATTAGGTTGTTTGATGGCAATAGGCTTGCTCCTAATTACATCATTTGATGGGAATAGGCTCACTCTTAATTACATTGATTGATGGCAATAGGCTTGCTCTCAATTACCTAAATCAGTGGATGGCAATAGGCTTGCTCCTAATTACATCGGTTGATGGCAATAGGCTTGCTCCTAATAAGATTGGTTGATGGCAATAGGCTTTTCCTAATGACATCGGTTGATGGCAATAGGCTTGTCCCTAATTACATCAGTTGATGGCAATAGGCTTGCTCCTAATTACATTGGTTGATGACAATAGGCTTGGTCCCAATTACATCAATTGATGGCAATAGGCTTGCTCCTAATTACATTGGTTGATGGCAATAGGCTTGCTCCTAATTACATTGGTTGATGGCAATAGGCTTGCTCCTAATTACATTGGTTGATGGCAATAGGCTTGCTCAAAATGTTTTTATAACTGAGCAGTATGAGTAACGACATAAGTCAGGTGTTATGTCAAGTTTCCTACTGAAAAAAAAAGTTAATTGGCGGGAACCTTAATTATTTTTACAATATTTACAAGTTGCTGTTTCATTTCCTCGCAATCGAAGTGAAAAGTAGAGTGTAAAACTCGTCCATAAAACCCATTTTGCTCTCTACTTTATATCTATCCTCGCTCGCAAGCTCGCATCGGATGGATAAACGTCTCGCGCAAAATGGTGCGTTTTATGCACTTGGTGTACAATCTACTATTTTTCTTACGTCTTCAAGAAATTATCCCGGGATAATTTCTTAAATAATAGCGTGATTTGAATTATTTTAGTATCGATTTAAAGGTAACTACATTAAAATGGTACCATTTTTATTATTCCTAACTAGTAATTAAGTAGTCAAGATCGCGCGGAATCAATTCCAAGTAAGGGATTCCATACTTTTGCTCGCGAGTGTAGTTTATAATCAGTAGACGTCTAGTATGAACAGATTTTGCGACAGGGCCGAATTAGAGAGGTCTTATGGGCCTACTACACGCACGCACTTCCCCACAGTTTTGCCTGCGGGATTACACGGTGCACACAGTACATCACGCGTGTGGTTTGTAATGGTAATACAGTTTTACCAACCATACGCGCGATGTACTGTGAAGTGTGAACGAAAACTGTGGGGAAGTGCGTGCGTGTAGTAGGCCCATTACGGATCTCGCGAGTTTGTAAGAAAGTCCTTAATTTTTTGTGCTACAACTTGTATTTTTTTTATTCGCTGGTTTTATAATAAGCCCTTTTTATATCCTATTGTCTAAATGACGTATGTGAAAAGCCACCTATAAAAAAAGAGTTATTATTGATTAGTTTTACTTAGAAATGGATTATCTGGATTTTCGATTACACGCAGTAACCTCTGGTTTTAATTGATCCGGATAATCGGGATTCTACTGTATCTCCTTGTTTATTATATGTATGGTCCCAGCCGTGGGAACAGTTTTGACTGATTAAGTATGTTATTGTTTTAGGAGCCGTCCGAATTTGCAGAAAACTCCGGCGATGTGTTCGAAGTCGAACCTGGGACATCGTATACAAGTGTGGTAAGTAAACAGTTTCTAATGTACTTGCCGACGTCACACGGTTTCACCCGCGTAGTTCCCGTGCTTGTGGGAATAGTGTATTACTGGGATAAAAACCGGCCAAGTGCGAGTCGGACTCGCGCACCGAGGGTTCCGTACAAACCTGCAAGGTTTACAAAGTTCGTTCATTACGGGCGCGTTTTCGGAATTTTTCCTTTATGTGTGCTATAAAACGTTGCTTCATGCCAAATTTCAAGATTCTAGGTCGACTGGAAGTACCCTTTAGGTTTTGATTCCCTTGCGAGTACTTGCGAGTTTCAAAATATGCAGCTTAAATTGCTGTTTCTTTTAATTGCGTTGACATAGAAGTTTGATTTTGTTACAGCTTAAAGGTATTATAGACCTGAGTATTTGGTATGAATTTCAATTTAATACCTCTATGCGTTTATGAGGAAATGGGTAGTAAGTTTAAAATTATTAAAAAAAAATATATTATGTGATGTAACTAAAAATTTATGGTTTTCGTAATTTTTCCTTTATCTATGCTATAAGACGTTGCTTCGTACCAAATTTCAAGATTCTGAGTTCACGGGAAGCACCCTGTAGGTTTTGATTCCCTTGCAAGTGTCGAAAATTTGCGGCATAAACGGCTGTATCTTTTGATTGCGTTGGCTTAGAAGTTTGATTTTTTCACAGCTTCAAGGGACAGTAGACCTGAGTAATTGATATAAATTTCAGCTTCATACCTCCACGCGTTCCTGAGAAAAAGGGTCTTGACAGACGGACGGACGGACGGACAGACGGACAACAAAGTGATCCTATAAGGGTTCCGTTTTTTCCTTTTGAGGTACGGAACCCTAAAAAGTAGTCTATGTCACCCGGGGATAGTGTAGCTTCCCAACGGTGAAAGAAAGAAACAGTTTTTGGACAAAAAAGACAAAAAGTTGTACAAAATAATTTCTGGACTAAGTTTGTAGTATAATCGTACCTATATGCAAGCATTTTTTTTAACTTCGTTTACATATTTTAGTATCCTGAACGTATCTTTTTTCAAACAAAAAAAATATTATTACCACGGAGCCCTACACTGAGCGTGGCCCGACCGCCCGACACGCTCTTGGCCGGTTTTTTACTAATGTCATTTCTGAAATAAAAAAAGTTTTTCAAAATTTTTGCTTACGTACGTCGGGGGCCCCGTGTAATTGTAGCTACGACCCTGGTTTATTCATCACATACAAAAATTCAAATCTATCCTCTTTATAATATTACTAGTAACCCGCCCCAGCTTCGCACGGGTACAAAAAAGGTACTAAAACCTTCCTCTTGAATTAGGTACTCTAGCAATTAAAAAACCCGCATCAAAATCCGTTTCGTAGTTTTAAAGATCTAAGCATATATAGGGACAGACAGCGGGAACCGACTTTGTTTTATACTATGTAGTGATAATATAAGTATAGTGTTAGACCGGTTTTTCCCCGGGGCTTCGCTCGCGTTTAGTTCGGAAATTATCCCACGGGAACGTTTTAAATATTGCCTATGAGTTATGGGGTTCGGAATCAGGTTGAGTTATTTATGTACTTGCATCAAAATGTTGATATTACAAGTGGACGTACAAGTATATGAAAGAATTTTCAAAATCAGTTCAGTAGAACCAAAGATTACCCTCTACAAACTCACAAACTTTACCTCTCGAACATCTTCTAAGATATATATAAAATTCGCGTGTCACCAGTGTTATTTCACTAGTCGCCAATTTGCCATACTCCTCGGAAACGGCTTGACCGATTTTGTGTGTTTATCCAAAAATATATTTTTATTTTTGAATAGGTAACATGATTATGTTATGTTTTCAGCAGCCGCTCGGTTCCGGCTACGTGGACGATCCTGGCACATTGTCTCCAAGTGCGGTAAGTCAACAGTTTATTATTATAATGTAGCTACTACAATTTATATGATACTAGGTATTCCCGGCATGCGTTGTAATGCTATTTTTCCTACTCTACCTACCGAACCTGATTCCGAACGAATCAGGTTGAGTTATTTATGTACTTGCATCAAAATGTTGATATTACATAAATATGGATCTTCCCGGGATTTCCCGGGATTTATAATACAATTCCGCTTTTGTTTTCTTTTGTTCTCACAAACGATGTTGTGTGAACTACAAATGTGGCAACATCGCGAGTGCGCATTGGTATTTCACAACAACGGACATCTGATGTCGTTGATGTCGTTGTGCAGGGGTTTTGTGTAAAATTAAATAACCATTTATTTAATAAATCACTGAATTTTTCGGCTCTTTAAAATTAATCTCGGGATTTCAGGCATATTTATTCTTTCGCTGTATGAAATCAGTGTAAGTACCTACATAATTAAATAACTCTACCTAATTCCGACCTCTTATGACCACTCAAACGTCCCGGTTGGTTTGGCGACGTCCATTTTCAATAAACAGTGGTGGGGGGGCCGGGCCCATGCCGATACCGATTAAAAGTGTAATTGCAAACAATCTACCTACGATATAAGAAATCAAAAATACCTGTATAAAGCTAACTTAATAGGGAATCGATTTATATACTTAATACCGACTCTTAATGTAAAATGCACACAAAAAATGTTGAAGTTGACAATAACGGTTTTTGGGTTAAATATTTGTATTTAACAAATTTTTAAGTAACTTTTTGTAACATATCAACAAGCCGTAACTTTAAAAATATTGTCATTTTACTTCACAAAATCGTCAATGTCAATCAAATGACACTTTTTAAAATGACAACTTTCGCGTAGCAGAATGTTTTAGTTGTTTATTGTTTACTAAATCAAATGATTGGAACCCAACCTCTCTAGGCCCAGTCGGGCTCCTACTTGTGGGTGGTTTAAAAAAAATAACCACGAAGGGGATGGCGGGGTCAAGTGAGCGAGCGAAGCGAGCGAATAGGGGATCGGACAAAAAAAAACTAATTAGTCCGTCAGATAGATTTCCAAAAATTATTGGACACGTATTTTTTCTTTTTTTACGTAAACTTAAAATGAAGACGATACAGTGCTTCGAAAACTCGTGTGTCGTCCATATGGTAGTACATTTTGACGACACAAGTGACGTTTCAAGCCCCACTCCAAGATCTTTGAAGCGTTTTATCTTCGTCATTTTTTATTGTTTTGATAAAACAAAAAACACGTATTCAATATTTTTCGATAATCTAACTTACGGACTAAACAGAATCATATTATTTTGACCCAGTCCGATCCCCTATTGCCATCCCCTTCTAACCTAACCTGTCCGAGTCGAGGTGCCCCGAGTCACGAGCTCGCTTCGCTCGCTCTTGCCTACAAGTTTTCATAGTAGCGGATAAAAATCTGTGTAAAAATTAGTTTATCACTACATAGTATAAAACAAAGTCGCTTTCTCTGTCCCTATGTCCCTTTGTATGCTTAAATCTTTAAAACTACGCAACGCATTTTGATGCTGTTTTTTTAATAGATAGAGTGATTCAAGAGGAAGGTTTATAATTATGTATAACTAGCAGTTGCCCGCGACTTCGTTCGCGTAGAAATTTTGACTCTCTTGTCTGGACTGCCTGTGGATGGTACCTACTATGTCAAATCGAATGCCAAATGCCAATCGAAGCGATTATATTCCCTTAAACCAGCCCTGTCGTAAAATCTATTCCTACCTGAAATGTCTTAACTATATTCTATCTCTCTGCCAATTTTCAGGTACAAAAAGCCAAGGATTTCATATGGACTTACGGGAGCCCTTAGTCCAGGTCTTCCTTACAAATTTCTTAGCTTAGATCTCCTACTCCTAAACTCTAGACTTGTTAAATTTCAGGTTGTTAGTACAAAACAAAAAACAGTACATTTTTACAAACATGTGAAAGCCCTCAGACCTCCTTATTCTGGCCATGTTGCTAAACTCGCTAAATCTGTTCTTAGTCAACGTCTACTAACTATAAAGTACCTTCCTGCCAAAATTGTAGCACAAAAAAAGGAAGGACTGTCATACAAACTCGCGTGAGCCCTTAGACCTCCCTAGTCCAGCCCTGTCGCAAAATCGGTTCTTAGCAAACTTCTACTCACCTACTACGTCCCTGCCAAAATTCAAGTTAGTAGCACACAAAATGATGGACTTTTAAACAAACTTGCGAGCGCCCTTAAACCTCTCTAATCCGGCCCTGCCACAAAACCTGTACTTAGCAGAGTTCCACTAACTATAAACTACGTGCCTGCCAAAAATCAAGTGTGTAGCACAAAAAATTAAGGATTTTCTTACGAACTTGCAAGAACCCTTAGACCTTCCTAATCCGGCCCTGTCACAAAATCTGTTCTTACCAGACGTCTACTAACTATAAAGTACGTCCGTCTCAAAAATCAAGTTTGTAGCTCAAAAAATGAAGGACTTTCATACAAACTGGCGAGAGCCCTTACACCTCCCTAATCCGGCCCTGTCTCAAAATCGGTTCTAAGCAGACGTCTACTAACTTTAAACTACGTCCCTGCCAAAAATGAAGATTGTGGCACAAAAAATGAAAGACTTTCATACAAACTTGCGAGGGCCCTTATACCCTAATCCGGCCCTGTCGCAAAATCCGTTCTTAGCAGACGTCTACTAACTATAAACTACCTCTCTGCCAAACATCAAGATTGTAGCACGAAAAATTAAGGACTTTCATACAAACTTGTGAGGGCCCTTAGACCACCCTAATCCGGCCCTGTCGCAAAATTAATTCATAGCAGACGCCCACTGACTATAAACTACGTCTCTGCCAAAAATCAAGATTGTAGCACGAAAAATTAAGGACTTTCATACAAACTTGTGAGGGCCCTTAGACCACCCTAATCCGGCCCTGTCGCAAAATTAATTCATAGTAGACGCCCACTGACTATAAACTACGTCTCTGCCGAAAATCTAAATTGTAGCACAAAAAATGAAGGAGTTTCATACAAACTTGCGAGGGCCCTTAGACCACCCTAATCCGGCCCTTTCGCAAAACCCGTTCTTAGCGGACGTCTACTAACCATAAACTACCTCCCTGCCAAAAATCATCTTTGTACGTCCAGCGGTTTTCGAGATTTCGTGATGAATCAGTGAGTGACCTTTCGCTTTTATAGATATAGATTCTCCCAAATTCAATGAAAGGTTGACATACAAAAATTTGCTAATCGTTAGTTGTCAAAATAAAACATCGGCGAAACGTTGGTTGGCATTGGCAAGTGATAATCTGCCAAATAATTTTCGGTGAAAAGGCAGGATACCCGTTTTCATTGATAATACCGGAATACTTTAGTATCCACGGACGTACAAGTGGACGTACAAGTATATGAAAGAATTTTCAAAATCAGTTCAGTAGAACCAAAGATTACCCTCTACAAACTCACAAACTTTACCTCTCGAACATCTTCTAAGATATATATATAAAATTCGCGTGTCACCAGTGTTATTTCACTAGTCGCCAATTTGCCATACTCCTCGGAAACGGCTTGACCGATTTTGTGTGTTTATCCAAAAATATATTTTTATTTTTGAATAGGTAACATGATTATGTTATGTTTTCAGCAGCCGCTCGGTTCCGGCTACGTGGACGATCCTGGCACATTGTCTCCAAGTGCGGTAAGTCAACAGTTTATAATTATAATGTAGCTACTACAATTTATATGATACTAGGTATTCCCGGCATGCGTTGTAATGCTCTTTTTCCTACTCTACCTACCTACTACTCTACCTACCTACTATCCTACCTACCTACTACCCTACTTACCTACTACCCTACCTACCTACTACCCTAACTACCACTTTCTCACCGTTTAAACCTTCCCTGGACTTCCACGAATATTTCAAGACTAAAAATAGCCAAATCGGTTCTGCCGTTCTCGAGTTTTAGCGAGACTAACGAACAGCAATTCATTTTTATATATATAACTAGCTGTTCCCGGCATGCGTTGCAATGCTCTTTTTCCTACCCTACCTACCTACCCTACCTACCTACCACCCTAACTACCTACTACACTACCTACTACACTACCTACCTACTACCCTACCTACCTACTACCCTACCTACCTACCACCCTAACTACCTACTACACTACCTACCTACTACCCTACCTACCTACTACACTACCTACCTACTACCCTACCTACCTACTACCCTACCTACCTATTACCCTACCTACCTACTACCCTACTTTCTTATTACTACCCTACCTACACTACCTACCTACTACTCTACCTACAACACTACCTACAACCCTACCTACTACCCTACCTACTACCCTGCCTACCTACTTACCACTTTCTCACCGTTTAAACCTTCCCTGGACTTCCACGAATATTTCAAGACTAAAATAATCCAAAACGGTTCAGCCGTTCTCGAGTTTTAGCGAGACTAACGAACGGAAATTCATTTTCATATATATAGATAATTCTCCCAAATGAAAGGTTGACATACAAAAATTTGCTAATCGTTAGTTGTCAAAATAAAACATCGGCGAAACGTTGGTTGGCATTGGCAAGTGATAATCTGCCAAATAATTTTCGACGAAAAGGCAGGATACCCTATTTCATAGATAATACCGGAATACTTTAGTATCCACGAACGTACAAGTGGATGACTATGATACTCGGGGATAACAAAGCTTCAAATATATGAAAGAATTTTCAAAATCAGTTCAGTAGAACCAAAGATTACCCTCTACAAACTCACAAACTTTACCTCTCTAACATCTTCTAAGATACATATAAAATTCGCTTGTCACCAGTGTTATTTCACTAGTTGCCATACTCCTCGGAAACGGCTTGACCGATTTTGTGTGTTTATCCAAAAATAAATTTTTTATTTTTATTTTTGAATAGGTAACATGATTATGTTATGTTTTCAGCAGCCGCTCGGTTCCGGCTATGTGGACGATCCTGGCACATTGTCTCCAAGTGCGGTAAGTCAACAGTTTATAATTATAATGTAGCTACTACAATTTATATGATACTAGGTATTCCCGGCATGCGTTGTAATGCCCTTTTTCCTACTCTACCTACCTACTACTCTACCTACCTACTACCCTACCTACCTACCTACCTACCACTTTCTCACCGTTTAAACCTTCCCTGGACTTTGCCGTTCTCGAGTTTTAGCGAGACTAACGAACAGCAATTCATTTTTATATATAAAATAATTCTCCCAAATGAAAGGTTGATATACAAAAATTTGCTAATCGTTAGTTGTCAAAATAAAACATCGGCGAAACGTTGGTTGGCATTGGCAAGTGATAATCTGCCAAATAATTTTCGGCGAAAAGGCAGGATACCCGTTTTCATAGATAATACCGGAATACTTTAGTATCCACGGACGTACAAGTGGATGACTATGATACTCGGGGATAACAAAGCTTCAAATATATGAAAGAATTTTCAAAATCAGTTCAGTAGAACCAAAGATTACCCTCTACAAACTCACAAACTTTACCTCTCTAACATCTTCTAAGATATATTTAAAATTCGCGTGTCACCAGTGTTATTTCACTAGTTGCCATACTCCTCGGAAACGGCTTGACCGATTTTGTGTGTTTATCCAAAAATATATTTTTTATTTTTATTTTTGAATAGGTAACATGATTATGTTATGTTTTCAGCAGCCGCTCGGTTCCGGCTACGTGGACGATCCTGGCTCATTGTCTCCAAGTGCGGTAAGTCAACAGTTTATTATTATAATGTAGCTACTACAATTTATATGATACTAGGTATTCCCGGCATGCGTTGTAATGCTCTTTTTCCTACTCTACCTACCTACTACCCTACCTACCTACCTACCTACCTACCTACCACTTTCTCACCGTTTAAACCTTCCCTGGACTTCAAGACTAAAAACAGCCAAATCGGTTCTGCCGTTCTCGAGTTTTAGCGAGACTAACGAACAGCTATTCATTTATATATATATACTAGTTAGTTTAAGATGCAGCGCTTCCCGCGCGACCCGTCTCTCAGTAAATTAATAAAAAAGCACGACCTGATACCTGAAAATTGGCCGTCTAAGCAAGCTAGCTGGTAGTCGTGCGTTCTTAGTTCATACTAACACTACTCAATCGTCCACATTTCCTTCGTCAGAAAATACGTGACGTCTGGCGGCCCTGGGATCTTACTCAATAATTTTATACAATACATACTTGATTCTATTTTTAACCGACTTCCCAAAAAGGAGGAGGTTCTCAATTCGATCGGTATATATTTTTTTTTTATGTATGTACGCCGATTACGCTGCGATTTATGATCCGATTTACGTGATTCTTTTTTAGTTCGATGCGGAATGGTTGCCATTTGGTCACATAACAATTTAGTATAGTTTGGCCCAGTACTTTTCATTTTATGAAGATTTTCAAGTTATGAACATTTTTCGTTTATGTGTGTTCGCGAATAACTTCGTAGTTTATGAACCAATTTTGATGATTCTTTTTTTATTGTGAAGTAGATATTTCAAGGGTGGTACCATGGTATGGATACCTATCCACTGCTGATGCCGTTCACAAACTGGTTAATCACATAGCTCAGAAACTTGACAGCGGTAAGAAATGTGTTGCATTGTTCCTGGACCTCGCGAAAGCATTCGACACGGTCTCGATTCCCATTTTAATAGCTAAGCTCGAATGCCTGGGTATACGAGGCACCCAGCTGTCCTTGTTTCAGAGCTATCTTACAAATATAACACAGAGTGCCAAAATTGGAACTTACTTCAGCTCTGACATAAATGTGGTTTTTGGTGTTCCACAGGGTAGCATTCTTGGCCCCAGTTTATTTTTAATTTACATGAACGACCTGTGTGGCCTCAGCCTGGAAAGCGGTACAGTATTTTCCTATGCGGACGATACGGCACTTGTATTTGCGTCGGATAACTGGGAAGAGGCATACCGCCTTGCTCAGAAGGGATTCGACGCAGTCAGTGAATGGCTTAAGAATAACCTGCTCACCCTAAACATATCGAAAACAAAAATAGTAAACTTTTCGATTCGAAATACTAATGTGTCAGTTACAAGCTCTCTAAGCGTTGCTGCCCAGTTGACACTATCCAATGGCAGTAGTGACGACAGTGACACTCATGATCACTGTAAAATTGAACGAGTCACTTCAATAAAGTATCTTGGCATAGTGATTGACTGCAACCTTTCATTCAGAGAGTACATAATTTACACCTATCAAATAGAGTGCGCAAACTAATTTACATTTTTAAGCAACTACGCAATTCAGCAGATGCTGCTGTCATGAAAATGACATATCAGGCACTGTGTCAATCAATTTTGGTCTATTGTATCTCGTCCTGGGGTGGGGCAGCCAAATCCCACTATATTCAGATTGAACGTGCGCAGAGAGCGGTTCTTAAGGTGTGCTGTTTAAAGCCAAGACTTTATCCCACCGTCAAACTCTATGAATATTGTCAAGTCCTTACGGTCAGGCAATTGTTTGTACTGACCACTGCTATTAAGCAGCATTCTATGTCCAACTATTCTCAGCAAACAAATCGCCGTAACCGCATAGTTGCCCTGTCTACTTCTCTTAAAACTTCTTTTAGTCAAAGGTTCTTTGTTTTCCTCGGACCCTATCTTTATAATAAATTAAACCAAATTCTTTCCTTGCACTCATTGAACAAACATAATTTTGGGGTCGCTTTAAAGGCCTGGCTACAAAGCCAAACATATTACATAAGCATTTAACAGAAGCTCTCTTTAACGTATTGGTCTAATCAGACTCATTCACTTACACTCTCTCCAATTCACACACGCACACTCACGCCCACACGCTCAGACACACACAAATTTACATTCATAGAAACCTCTCAACATACCTTAACTTTTTAATATTTTTTACCTAAATTACTATTAATATTCTCTCTTTTTAATAAACTCACAAATTGTCTATTTTTTTTGTAATTTGCTGTGATACCAGATGTATGCTATCAAATATGTAACTTTAAACAGGTGGGGACCAGCCCCCCATTGCGTATCTTTTTAACGTCAGTGGCTATCAGAAATGTCCATAGATTAACTGTAAATTGGTTATGTTTTGGTACATTTTTTTCTTAAAAACTCACCATTTGACAGTTATTTGATAGACATTATAAGTTATCCACTGTCATTAAAATATACAAGTCGTATTACAGGTGTTAATACCTACCACAGGCACCAGCGATCCACAACCAAAAATCGTTAGCTACTTTTTGTGTATAAATATTATTTGTATTTTTGGCTTGTGGTGAGAAATAAACATATTTTATTATTATTATTATTACCAGAACCTCGTGATGAAATCCCAGAGAAATCGAGGGCAACCCTCAAATTTCATAGGCACGTATTACGTGATTCGTGTTTTTCTGACGCTATACAAGTATTCGCATCTAGCAGTCATCACTTCATGTTGATGAGCTGATGATGGAAGGTACTACTCCTCAAAGGTTAAATAAAAAAACTTTTTTAAGAAGTCGGTTGTTTTTTTTTTCCTTTATTTATTTATTAAAATAAAGGAAAATAGAAATATTTCATGTGAATTCTAGATATTTTATATTTTGCACTCAACTTTATAGAAACTTTAAATAGAATTTTTTTTTAGCTCGGCCTCTTGGGTTTAGTTGAGAAATTCATTTTAGATTATTAAATAATAATATTTGTTAGTATTGACTTAAAGCTATGATACATTTGAAAATTAGGAGATTACATTTAAAAATTTAAACTTTACATAAAAATAATTACATTTAGAAATAATATTACATACATTGTTACAAAATTAAACTTAAAAATAGCAGGTGTAGAGGGTCTGGCACAAAGCTTTAGACAAGGTTATCTTTACCTCTAAACTACACCTTGCAAATCTGTGTGCCAACATGTTACAGCGGACCGCCATCGCCCTCCTCTCCCTTTCTATGTCCCCTTCATCTTTTAAATCCTCGTTGACCACAAAGCCGCAGTATTTAAACTCAGTCACTCTTTGAAGAGCGACAGCGTTACGTTAAGCAGCACGGGTGCCACATCTCCCAGCCTACTACCCCTAGCTTAAGGCAGTGGTCCGACCGCCGACGATGAACGAGTAGAACTAGAAAGTATAAACGAGCTGGCGATCAGCGGGAAGCGAGTGTGCAAATGCGACGAGCGATTACTCGCGCCACTCGCCCGCGGTCGCCAAGAAACCTGCGCGCGTGTTATATGTGTCATCGCTGAACGAGTTTACTTTTGAAATCGTCGCTCAGCGACAAAACGAGTAAAGCGAGTCGTCGCCGGCAGTGTGAACAGTCAGAGCAACTTTTAATATATGCATCTCTTTCGTTTACACGAAATGTTCATCTATTGTGCGTTTCTTGAGAGAGAAAATCGCCGATAGTTAGTCGTTTTCTAGCCCGCGGTCGGACCACTGCCTTAAATAGCAGGAGCTCACTTTTCCTAACATTTTATAGGATACTTTGTTCCCTCGCATACTCCTCACGCACGCACGCTTATCAGCTTTCTGAGCGCGGCCAATGATAGGCTGAGCAACACCATATCGTCTGCATAACTAATACTGTTGATACAGTGACCATCAATTGAGCATCCTACTCCTGTGTCCCTCAGCCCAAGAATAAACCCATTCACGTACAAGTTGAAGAGTGAAGGGGATGTTAACTCCCCCTGCCTCACTCCACACTCCAACCTATACTCATCAGATAGCTCGCCAAGTCATTGAACCTGGTTAGTTTGGTGGTCATACCAATATTTAAAAATATTAATTGTTTCACCCGGCACACCTGTATCCTTCAATTTACGCCAGAGAATATCATACCTAACCAGGTCAAAAGCCTTGGACAGATCAAGAAAAGCTGCGTACGCGGGCGTGCCCTATGTGTATAATACCTGACAGTCTGCTTGAGAGACATTACAGCACGTTCTGTCGAAAGTCCTGGCTTAAGATTAAAAATATAAAGTATTCTATTTGTTTTACTTATAAAAAGAATATTATTTTTGTTTTAAGAATTTACACAATATTACTTTGTTTACAGAGTGAAGTATCCACTAATAGGAATGAAATCAAAATATTTTGTCCGAAATGCAACACGGAAGTCTCACACACTGCGGAAGGGATACAACAGGTACAACCACCAAGAGAGAATAAATAAATTTCTTTTTTTCTTCAGTGTTAATGACATTGTTACAGACATCTTAGGATACAACATAAAATAGCATAGCTGCCCCTGCCAAATTCCATATTATGTGCATTTTTAACTCACTTAAACTTAACAAAATCTATTTCATTCTCAATGTGTTTTTAATATTTTTTTGTAATATTTGATCTAGAAACAAGTTGAACCAACTCGATCATCATCTACCTAGCCTTTTCCTAATTATTTTACACAAGCTGATGCCCGCGGCCTCGCCCACGTGGATGTCAGTCAAATTATATCCTTAAACCTTCCTCGCGAACCACTCTATCCATTGATGAAAACGGCATGAAAATCGGTGCAGTTGTTTTTTACTTTATCGCAAACAGACAGACAGACGCGGCGGAGGACTTTGTTTTATAATCCTATAGTGATAGTGATAACACAGCTGAATACCAGTATTTTACCTGAAGTGATTGCGACTGCTAGGTTTTTTTTATGAACTACCTACTAGTAATGGCCTTACTTACAAGTAATATCAGTCATTATGCATGTATGGAACTGGGCAGGTGCATTACTTTGTATATATTTATTTAATCACGGGTGCTCTCAAAGCGGTGAAGGGTAACATCTTGAGGAAACCGGCATGTCCTAGAACCAAGAATTAGAAGACATGCAACATCTTCCAACCTGTATCTAACCACCATCCATTAGTAAATCAGTCAGACATCCCCAAAATCAACCCAGCCCGGCCAAACCTTGGAGATTCACAATAATGTACATATTAATATCTTTCTCAGGACCAAACGAAAATACTTATCGCAAAAGTGTACCGTTACTTTGAGCAAGAGTATGAAGAATTAAAATTGATTTACGGAGACATGGACCTGACTCCTCTCTCCAAGGTCTGTGAACGGACTGCGCTGGCCACCGGAGTGAGTGAGGCGATGCTTATGCAGATACTTAAGGAGCAAGAGAGAAGGAATGAGGAGAGGCAACGGGAAGAGGAGAGGAAAGAACGGGCAGCTCGCAAGAGACGCAGACAGATAATATATAGGTATGTTTTTTTTTAAATGAATAATGTCCCTTTAATAGATGTACAAATTTTAACACAGCATTTAGTATGTCTGACCAAAGATATCCAAGCAAAAACTAACACAGTCTTACTACAAAAAAGATAAACAGATGTCGACCATGTGTTTAAAAAAAGTTGTACCACAAATCTGTGTTTAGTCAGTGTTTAGATTTAGACATTAGTTAAACTATGTTTAAGTTTAAACACACGCGATCCCTTGTCTAACGTTCGTTTAACACTAAGTTAAATCACTCTCATTTGGAAATTCGCACCAGTGAGGCTAGGAACTACCAAATATTAAAATGAGTGTGCTAGAATTCGTAGATTTGATTGATGTGTATCAATCACGCCGACAAAGTGGTAAAATAAAAATTGGAAAAAAATGTTTTATTAGGGTAGCCCCATGTAAAGTGGGAAGTGATTTATTTTTTATTTCAACCCTAACGTGTGATATATTGTTGGAAAGGTATTTAAAAATGAATAGAGGTTTACTAAAATCATTTTTTGATAATGTCAATAATTTCGGAAATAATCGCTCCAAAAGTAAAAAAACAATGTCCCCCCCCCTCTAACTTTTGAACCATACGTTTAGAAAATATGAAAAAAATCTGAAAAGTAGAACTTTATAAGGACTTTCTAGGAAAATCATTTTGAACTTGGATGGAAACAGTTTTTGTACAAAAAAGACAAAAAGTTGTACAAAATAATTTCTGGACTGTTAGTAGTATAGTCGTATATGCAAGCATTTTTTTAACTTTGTTTACATATTTTATTATCCTAAACATATCTTTTTTCAAACAAAAAAATAATTATTACTACGGAACCCTACACTGAGCGTGGAACGACACGCTCTTGGCCGGTTTTTTGAAATTATTTAGTATAATTGTGCTGATAAACAAGAAAACACTACAATTTTAATTTGAGTTTTGTACGTTTTTAATTTTTTAATTCCGATTTGCCGAGAACTTGCGATTTATTTGACATCTATCTGTTTAAAATGAAGTACACTTGAACGAATGATGGGACAATTGAGTGAATGTTGCTATGCTTTACGAAATGAATAGAGTAAACACATGTTGACCAGATGTTTTTCTAAACAAAGCAAAAACACGGTTTTGTGGTACAAAGTGTTAAACACCCTCCTAAACGAGGTCTAGTTTAACTAAACACGTATTCAAACTGTGTTTAAAATTCTTTTTGTAGTAAGACTGACACTGTTTAAATAAAGTGATTTCTATTTTGACCTACCAATCATTTTACGAATACTGACGCAGTTCAAATTATTTTCCTATTTTGATCTATTTTCCTAAATGGTCACACTGATTTTAATGGAGGACTGTGACCCATCTGTGGGACACATAATAAATGTGCAGTGGGGCATATGTATATTATTATATATTTGATGATTTCCCATCCTTATAAAAAAGCCAGGGTACTAAACAAGAACTTACGATTTGATAGAAAGATGTCAACAAATATTGCATTTCTTGTTTTAGTTCAAGTGAAGAAGACAGTTCAGATGATGATGTGGAAATTATTGAGCAACCCAGTCCTCCTGAAGAGTAAGTATATATATAGTACTAGCTTTTGCCCGCGACTTCGTTCGCGTGGAATAGTGACTTCCGGCAGATTTTTGGTTTATCTCGCGAAAAAAAAAAAAAAAAAAACTATCCTATGTCCTTTCTCAAGTTCCAAACTATGTCTGTACCAAATTTCACACAAATCGGTTCAGTAGTTTAGGCGTGAAGCAAAGACAGACAGACAGACAGAGTTACTTTCGCATTTATAATATTAGCACACCTCGGACACTCCATACAACGCCCGCAAAATAATTACCTATTACTACTACATAAACAAATAACGTTTGTGCACGACGTGCACGTGCAAATGTGTGTGTAAACTCTAGTAGGGTTATCGTAGCCTAAAAAATGGCGCGGAAAGTGCAACGGTCTGCGTCGCGAAAACCGAACGACGACTAACACGAGCGCGAGCCATTGCTCAAGTGTCGACGACGAATACCTCGAAGTGCGGGGTGAGGTGCGGTATTTAATATGAGCGCGGGGAAGGGAGTGTCCCTTCTGTACGTAGTACTATTATGTATTCTGTGGTAGTGACACGGGGTCGCAGCAGACCACGAAGGAGATGGCGGGACGAACTGGATGTCTTCTTTGAAAATTCGAAAGAAATTGCATGGAATGGTGACCGTTGGAATTAATGGAGGGAGGCCTTTGCCCAGCAGTGGAGAATATAGGCTAGCTATAATAATACAGGGCTACAATTAACAAACCCTTCACGACGCCGCCAACCAAGCATTATGTACATCACCTATTTCTTTTTTTTTTGCTGGGAAACGACTTTTTTTCGAGATGAAAAATCACATTTTCCGGGGTTCCCAGGTAAAATCTAAAACAAAAAAAATATCGCACTGGTGGGAGAACAAGTGTCCTTCGTTTGCGGTAAGGGTACTTGTCTTATGTGGCTCTGGTCGGCTGGACAAAACTTCAAAACGGCTCGCATTTACAATAGGGCAATAGGGCACTTTATGTGACGGCTAAACACCCTTATTTCAGAATAGGTGACGCTACAGAATCTTAGATAATCGATCGAAAGCGTGTCCAGCCAGCTTGAAAAACCACTTTTCGCTGGTCTCTCAATCTCGGTAATGGAAGTGATTTTGACGACTTTTTGCATATCAACGGGCGTCACATAAATATGTGACAGGCATCAAGCTAAAAGTTTTGTGATACGTACAGTGGTTTAGTAGAAAAATGCAAAAAACTGTGTCCAGCCATCTTGAATTTACGTAAAAAACTTTTGGCTGGCACTTTCGAATCCCACATAACGGGAGCGTTTTCGAATATGGTTCGTTTACTAATACTTGGTGACGCAATGTGTGACAGTAATAACGTTTGATTTATGGCGTCACATGTAAGGGTTTACGAGATATCAATGAAAACTTAATGTATACTTGTGTCCAGCCATCTTGAACTCAGGCTGGCTGGACACGTGTATCTCCGCTGCCTGATGATCTACGACCTTCAAAATGTTATCAAAATGTTGTGACGGGGACGATAATGATAACCTGAATTTGTGACGGAGAAACTTTGCGTAGTTTCAAAGATATTGATCATTTAAATTTTCCCATACAAACATCCATTAATATTGTGAGGTGACCATATTTTTTACATAATTATAGGATTTCTTTTTAATCGACTAATCGGCCGGTAGCAGCTAAGCCACACCAGCTTTGTATTTGATTTCTCCGTGGGAATAAAAGGTTTTCCTGCAGAAAAAGGGGAAGTATGTGTTAATTCTAAATAATAATTAAAAACACTAACAAAAAAACAAAGTGCATTGCACTCAGTGATGCCAATTTAGCATATGCTTTATTATTGTAATTTGTGTTTATATTTGTTATTTTATGTGTGCAATAAAGAATAAGAATAGCATTTTTTCATGTTGTTTAGCAAACTTATTAGTTGTTTAGCATATAGCATATTTTTTAGCATATAAAATTATTTCAAAATAATTTACATTAATGCGTAAGCAATTATTTCCATTTAGAAAAAAAATCCCTTTACTAAGTATATTAAATTGTTGGCACTCCTGATGCTAATGCTGATGATAATGGAAAGAGTATTTGAGAACATAGTCGATTAAAACAGTATGTATATTTTGTTAAATAATAAAAAAAGTTAAAACTATGTTACGTTTCATTTGACACTGAAAAATGTTAGCAGATTTTTTAGCATTTCTATAAAGCAATTGGCATAATTTTAGCAGATTCTATATCGGTCTTGTTGGCAACACTGATGCACTGATACTGAGTTTGTTTTGTACACAGAGGCTGTGAGTGCTGTGACAGCGTAAACCGTTTTCGTTTAATCGTTTAGAGTAAAGTATACATAATGGTATTTAGAGCCTTCCGTCGATTTGTAAGGAATACGTGCAATATTTGCTAAGCGCGTTGTCATTTAACGAGGTCCTTGGTAAGTAACGTGAATTACATTATTTTTTCATTTAAATACCTTAGAGCATTAGTCTGTTATCCTGACACAATATCTACATACGTACTTATCATAAAAAACACCAATACTTATCTACTAAAAAGAGTAGATAGGTATCTGCACGTAAATAATCAATAACATTAAACCCCCCCCCCCCCTTCTACACTTTTGTCTTCTATTGATTTAAATATCTACAGTTGTTCGTATTAGTATCACCAATACGAGGATTTTCGTCCATTAAAGAAAACACCTTAAAATATACTTTGTCCTACATAAAACCTACAATATTGGTAACCCTACTTCAGTGTTTGTATGGGAAAATTTAAATGATCAATATCTTTGAAACTACGCAAAGTTTCTCCGTCACAAATTCAGGTTATCATTATCGTCCCCGTCACAACATTTTGATAACATTTTGAAGGTCGTAGATCATCAGGCAGCGGAGATACACGTGTCCAGCCAGCCTGAGTTCAAGATGGCTGGACACAAGTATACATTAAGTTTTCATTGATATCTCGTAAACCCTTACATGTGACGCCATAAATCAAACGTTATTACTGTCACACATTGCGTCACCAAGTATAAGTAAAGGAACCATATTCGAAAACGCTCCCGTTATGTGGGATTCGGAAGTGCCAGCCAAAAGTCTTTTACGTAAATTCAAGATGGCTGGACACAGTTTTTTGCATTTTTCTACTAAACCACTGTACGTATCACAAAACTTTTAGCTTGATGCCTGTCACATATTTATGTGACGCCCGTTGATATACAAAAAGTCGTCAAAATCACTTCCGTTACCGAGATTGAGAGACCAGCGAAAAGTGGTTTTTCAAGCTGGCTGGACACGCTTTCGATCGATTATCTAAGATTCTGTAGCGTCACCTATTCTGAAATAAGGGTGTTTAGCCGTCACATAAAGTGCCCTATTGTAAATGCGAGCAGTTTTGAAGTAATGTCCAGCCAACCAGAGCCACATCTTGTCTTTAAAGGATTCTAACATGTTTTTTTAAATTTCAGTTTTGATGAACCTGAAATTTTCGTACCGGCATGGAAGGTGGAACCTGGCGACGGTGACACGAACAAGTAAGTCAAGCTCAGTTCTTTATACGAGACATTTGGGGGTTGAACGCCCTCCCCGACACGACCCTTGCTAGAACTAGCTCGCGAAGCTGAGAGTCTATAGTATTAAACCAGCCTCTAAATAAATATCCCTTAGAACCAGCCTGTCCTTTTGCTGCCCCCTCCCTTAGTGACGTCCTAAGCCGAGGTCTGTACCCCACTGGGGGTGCCCTTAGCGATTCGTCACTACTTGCCGCACTCAGAGTCCAGAGACGTCTAATGATAACGGCGCCACGTAGTAAAGAACCACTACTACAACCGAACTAAAGTAAGTACTGGAACCGGAAATTAAGACCATTTGTAAGCCGAAACATCAGTAATAAACCTTGTGAATTACAACAGATTTGTAATGATTTTTTGACAAATAATTATTCTCACTTTTATAAATTATACACGGACGGGTCGAAAAACGATGGTGGCAGTAGTGGTGCGGCACTTTATGACCCTCACACAAATAGCTATATTCAATTGATGATTGAAGCGAAAATTTCTATTATGTTTTCGGAGTTGATCGCCATAGCAGAGGCAATTTCTTACATTGATTCCTTTATGGCCGGGAAATATGTTATTTTGACAGATTCCAAGAGTGCTATTCTCCATTTGTCTCGATGCACCTCGAATTTTCGAGGCGCACCGATAGCCTATAATATTTTAGAGTCACTCCGTAAACTTAGAATGAGTAATAAAATCATTAAAATTCAATGGATACCTTCACATGTGGGCCTAACAGGTAATAATAATAATTAATTTATTTTCAGGCATCTAAGGCCCATAGATAATAATATATTAATAATAATAATATATTTTATTTCACAAAAAACATGGCACGTTGCACTGTATACATTGTTTGAATAATAGTATTTACATAATGATGCAATAGAAGACTCTATCTTTTAAACTAGGGCTAGCCTGTATCTTAAAAGATAGGATTCAGCCAAAAGGATTCAATTCAATTTCACAATCAAAAACAAGTGAAGACAGTGTCATTTTTGACACAAAACAGTATTTTGTACACAAAATAAAATAAGAAAACTAATCCTAAGTAACAAAAAAGATTGTGAATGACAGCAATCATGTGTGTGTATGTTTATGTGTAAGGGTGTGTGGAGGCGTGTGTGTAAGGGTGTGTGTAGACGGTGTGTGGTGTAGGGGGCCAAGTGAGTCCGAATGTAAAAGGTACCTGTGGGTGTGACTGTGTAGTGTTGGTTGTAAAGTGTGTGATGTGATATTTGGGTATATAAGTATTAATATGTTAAGAGATGTAAGTAAGCAGATGTTCAGTTGCCGCGTAGTCCTGTAGTAGTAGCCATTGGGTTATCGTTTTCTTTAACATATGTCTATTTAAATCCAGTATGTTCAGTGTTTTATGCAGATTTTTGTATACGAGTTTACTTAATACGTAAAATTGATGTTGGGCAAAAGAGGTTTTGTGTTTTACGCCTGACGGTATATTTGTACGTTTTTGAGGATTTGATTTGGGCATTGATCTATGAGTCCGGAGGACTGACTGCAGAACGAACAGTTGTCTAACAGTTAAGACCTCACAATCCTCGTAGAGCTGTTTTGTTGGATACCTGTAAGGCTTTTTACACATTACCTTTAGTACAGCTCTTTGAGCTCTTTCAGCTCTCAGTAAGTTGGTTTTAGCTGCACCACCCCAGGCAGTAATGCAATATCCGATAATGGACTGACACAGTGCAAAATACACCATCCTCAGTGTGCCCATATCAGCAGATTCTCTTAGGTCCGTATTACAGAACGAAACTCAAGTCCAGTTTGATCTTAAATCGCCCAATCATAGTTTAAACATAGAATCTGTACTTGAGGATCAGTCTTAATCCAGAACAGCAATCAAATCACATTCACCATTTTGTTTGTAATAAAATATAAACTTCAATTCGACAATTTGACACTGACAAGGAAATCTCTGCTCAAGCGGGGTGTCGACCACACTTGCGTGATCATAGATCAATCTCTACTTAAACCATAATCTACAACTGAGTAATGATCTAGAATAAAGCTATACTCGGCTGAACTACAATCAATGAATCTATGCTTGAGGAACGTTCTAAAATCAAAACTCGACAAAACTAGTTTTAAACAGAGATCAGTGCTTGAGTTTCGTTCTGTAATACGGACCTTAGACATTTGAAGACGTAAATGAGCCGCAACACTCTTGATGTCATCATATCGAGCTGTTTGTCCCATCTCAGGCATTCATCAATGTGCAAACCTAGATACTTCACACTATCGCATCTATCCAGTGTCGGGCATGTACATAAGGATGTTAAACTCTGACATGAGTGAGCAATTATTGAAAAGTGTTTAGGGGGCACAGTATTTCTTCGGATTGCAAAAGGGACGTAACATGTTTTGGCTAAATTGAGAGTTAGTAGGCTATGGTGAAACCAGCTCATAATATGACTTAGGGCGTTTTCTGCCATTGTTTTAACCACATCCCACGTAGGTCCATAGATGACGATTGCTGTGTCGTCGGCATACGTGTAAATCTTGCAGTTAGGGAGCAACATTCTACAGAGGTCATTTATGTAAATTAGGAACATAGGAACATAAATATATAATATATATAATATAAAGATAAATACCTTACAGACTAACATAAATATAATAAAATACAATTTGTGTTAGTTAATAGAGCCTTAAAACTATGTTAGTAGCACTTCACTAGGAAGTAGCTGATCGTCTGGCCGGAGAAGCTAGTTTTAATGGAATACCATTTAACTGCTTACCCTTGTTTACGGATTGTTTATACATGGTTCGGGAAAAGTGTACAGAGATTTGGAGCGAGCATTTTGACGAGAGATCATTGACTAAAAGCATCTGGTATAAGACCATACAGCCTTGCCTTACACGTTCACCCTTTTTTTTTTTGGTGGGTGGAAAATCATCAAATGACCCCCCCCGCTCTTGGGCAGAGCGAAGGGGAGTGTCAGACTTCTACTGACTAAAAACCGAACCCATGTTCCTTCTTTGCCCTTGTGCCGAGACCACGTCATCTAGTACTAAAATCCGCGGCCCCGACGGGCGTCGGCCCTTATGTGCGTGTGAACTGAGGGACCAAAAATAAATCCGCAAAATGAATATCCTAGGATTTAGTAGTACACTTAAAACAATTGTAGAAGGAATCTGGGAATTTGTAAACAAATATATCGAAAACTACGACCCATAAAGTGTGGTCCCTCAGTTCTCACAGACGATTAACCAGATCTCGGAAAGTATCTTAAAGAACAAGATTTTGTGAATACAGACATTTAGTAGAGAATTTGAAAAGATATTTACAAAATAACAGACCACAAAGCATTAAAGATAAAAAAAAATATAACGACTGAACTGTGGTCCCTCAGTCCACATAACAAAGATAAACATTTAAGCGAATCTTACTGAATAAGACCGTTCTTTTTCTACATAAAGTTTTAGTAGAAGTCTTAAAACATATTGTAAAAAAAAATGGAGCTTAAATATCGAAGCATTTTGAAGATAGCAATGATTAATACTGGTCCCTCAATCCTCACATCCACTGACATATGTGCGTGTCCTAGCTGCTTGACGAGAGGAATATCAGAAAGTCTAGTGTACTTAACTTTTAGTAGTAAGTTTCTTCTAAATAATAGGTATCTAAAATTGTGTATTTATTACTTCTTAACTGAGATAATACTATTTTTTTAATCCTATGAAAATGTATAGACAAGTGTGACCACACAATTAAACAAAATGTAGACAGTACTATTATACTTTATTTAACACTAGCTTTTGCCAGCGGCTTCGCCCGCGTGAAAATGACGATTTTCCATACAAACTTTCATCCCCTATTTAACTCCCTTAGGAGTAGAATTTCGAAAAATCCTTTCTTATTCCTTGTCTACATTACAGGGAATCTCTGCAAAATTTCAGCTTTCTAGGTCCAAGGGTTTGGGTTGGGCGTTGATGAATCAGTCAGTCAGTCAGGACTTGTCTTTTTATTTATATAGATAGAAGATAGACAGATATAATTTTTTAGACGAAACGAAAACAAGATTGTATGGTTCCTGTCGGGGCTGCGGGTTGTTCGAAAGAGATACCGCAGTCTCGGCACAAAGCGCTAAGAATGAACATGGGTGGTTTTTAGTCAGTAGAAGTCTGACACGGCCTATACCGCTCGATGATGATTGATGATTGATAACCCCTCCCGCTCTTGGGCAGAGTGAAAGGAAGTGTCAGACTTCTACCGGACTAAAAACCACCTATGTTCCTTCTTAGCCCTTTATGTCGAGGCCACGGTATCACTTGCGAACAAACCGAGCCCCGACATGATGTATCTATTAAGATTTGTAATTTTATCGTAATTCTTATTAGTAACTAATAAAACACTATTTGTTCCATAATGTTTTTCACAAAATCTGTTTTTGTGAACAAATTGTGCATTTTTGTTGTTGTTTTTGTTTGGTTATTATTTTGTAATATACTTATGCATTAAATTAACCGTACAACCTGTTTTTTTCTTTTTGGGGCATGGGAAAGCATCAATCACCATCGAGCGGTATAGGCCGTGTCAGACTTCTACTGACTAAAAACCACCCATGTTCATTCTTAGCGCTTTGTGCCGAGACTGCGGTATCTCTTTCGAACAACCCGCAGCCCCGACAGGAACCATACAATCTTGTTTTCGTTTCGTCTAAAAAATTATATCTGTCTATCTTCTATCTATATAAATAAAAAGACAAGTCCTGACTGACTGACTGATTCATCAACGCCCAACCCAAACCCTTGGACCTAGAAAGCTGAAATTTTGCAGAGATTCCCTGTAATGTAGACAAGGAATAAGAAAGGATTTTTCGAAATTCTACTCCTAAGGGAGTTAAATAGGGGATGAAAGTTTGTATGGAAAATCGTCATTTTCACGCGGGCGAAGCCGCTGGCAAAAGCTAGTGTTAAATAAAGTATAATAGTACTGTCTACATTTTGTTTAATTGTGTGGTCACACTTGTCTATACATTTTCATAGGATTAAAAAAATAGTATTATCTCAGTTAAGAAGTAAGAAATACACAATTTTAGATACCTATTATTTAGAAGAAACTTACTACTAAAAGTTAAGAACACTAGACTTTCTGATATTCCTCTCGTCAAGCAGCTAGGACACGCACATATGTCAGTGGATGTGAGGATTGAGGGACCAGTATTAATCATTGCTATCTTCAAAATGCTTCGATATTTAAGCTCCATTTTTTTTACAATATATGTTTTAAGACTTCTACTAAAACTTTATGTAGAAAAATAACGGTTTTATTCAGTAAGATTCGCTTAAATGTTTATCTTTGTTATGTGGACTGAGGGACCACAGTTCAGTCGTTATATTTTTTTTATCTTTAATGCTTTGTGGTCTGTTATTTTGTAAATATCTTTTCAAATTCTCTACTAAATGTCTGTATTCACAAAATCTTGTTCTTTAAGATACTTTCCGAGATCTGGTTAATCGTCTGTGAGAACTGAGGGACCACACTTTATGGGTCGTAGTTTTCGATATATTTGTTTACAAATTCCCAGATTCCTTCTACAATTGTTTTAAGTGTACTACTAAATCCTAGGATATTCATTTTTCGGATTTATTTTTGGTCCCTCAGTTCACACGCACATCGGCCCTTGCAGGCCCCTCCTTGCTGACATCTCTTTGAGGCGCGCGTGGAACACGAACGCGCCGCCGACACGGTCTGTTGCCGTCATGACGACGGCCGGACGGCGAGCTAGCCCATTACTCACCGTCCACAGGCCCGCGTCTACGGTGGCCGGAAGCCATCACGTGGCCCCCGACGCCCGGAAGCCATCACGTGGCCCCCGACGCCCGGAGCGCCTTCCGCGCCTTCCGCGGCGGCTGGGACGTTGAGAGGTTCGCTCCCTCTCTCGTTCCGCCACCTCCTTCGCTAGCATCACTGCTTCGCAGAAGTAGGCGACGGTGTCCCATTCCTCCTCGCCCCGGTACACGTTCACCCTGGTTCGCAGACTCTGGTTTGTCTAGAACAGATGTAGTGACTGCCCTAAGACTTCGGTCCGGGCACATACCGCTAAACAAATTTGCTTTTATGATGGGTAAATCCGACTCACCAAAATGTGCTGAGTGTGACATAGTTTAGGATGTTTACCATGTGTTGGCTGAGTGTGCCCGGAGCGAGGTGGAGAGGGTCAGCTTTATGCTGGAATATGGTATGGATCTGCGGGAACTGGGCATGTGTAATTTGATTCTGGCCCGTCCGCTATCAGATGAGGCTAAATGTATTTATAAATTAGTTAAATTAGCCATTAAGCGTAGATAAGTAGATATATTTTTGTGAGGCCTATGAGGGTGGCATGATCATGTCTGATCATACCCTCCATAAAATGAATAAAGATTAAAAAAAAAAGAAATTGCATGTGAAATCTTTACTAAGTGACGGCTTAAGTAATCATTAAACATCTCTCAGTGTGGCAGTTAGTTTATTCTTTACATACAAAAATACAAATCCTGCCTCTTTATAATATTAAGTATGAATTAATGTTTATTTTGTTTTAGGGAGCAAACCGACCCAATTGCTTTAGATTTGAAGCCTGAACAACAAGATGATGATGATGAACTGAATAAGTAAGTCCTCACTTTTACTACATATTTTTAACCGACTTCTAAAAAAGAAGGAGGTTCTCAATTCGAATGTTTGTTGATTCGGAGATTTGAAAAATTCTTTTTTGTTGGAAAGGGTGTACTTCCCAAATGGTCCCATATTTTTTTTATCGAAATCGGACAAGCGGTTTTTGAAAAAATCAACAAAACTAAAAAAAAAACTGCATTGTCCACATTATGACTCATGAACATGTGAACCACTAAAAAGTGAAAAATAAAAACTTTTTAACAAAAAATAAAACCGACTTCAAAAAAAAAACACGAAAATGTGACAAATAAACTTAAGAAGAAAAATCAGTTTCTGAAGTCGGTGGCAAAAAAATGAAATCAAACAAACAAAAGTCACAGACTTCAGAAACTGATTTTTCTTCTAAAGTTTATTTTTCACTTTTTCGTGTTTTTTTTTTTTGAAGTCGGTTTTATTTTTAGTAGGAAAAGAAAGAAAGAAAAAGTATTTATTGGTCTCACACAGGAAAACATAAGAGAAACACTTTAAAAATAATATATATTTGGGGCACAGCTGCCTTGCGAAAAAAAATGCTTATCTCTCAAAAATACAGTGCTATGTGGTGAATCCTGGGTGATACTATAATAGTTGTCGTCCATTACATTACACACAAGTTATATCGAGGGTCCAACGAACAACAAAACACAATGTTCATACTTCATACTTACTCGTAATATCCCGTACCAAGCTACGTCAAAATCAAACTTCGGTATTTATTGTCTACGCTTATCATATTAACTCCTACAAAAGTTGTTTTTGTTGACAAAATCCTAGTTTCGGTGCAATTTTATAAAATCTTAAATAACCTCAAAACTAGGCAAGTGGGTATTTTAAGGAAACCTCGAGCTACGATGTGAAGTCAAACGAACTGTCAAAATCAACTGACAGATGTAACAGAACGACTTTTGAACCGTTTGTATGGTTTGTGTGAACGCCATGTATATAATAGGGAAAACAATGTTCATAATTACTTAAAATTAAAGAGGGTAGTTGACTGACTAAATAAATAAATGATTCTGTTAAGTCCGTCAGTTTTATAAAATTAATAAAAAAAATTGAAAATAAAACGTGTCAAAGATCATGAGCCCCGGTTGGTTGTGAGTGTTGTGACGTCACTTTCTGCTAAAAATGTACCAAACTGTGACTTCACACGACTTTTCGAAGCACTGTATTGTCTTCAGTTTTTATTTACGCGAAAAAAGAAAAAAAAAATGAATATCTGTCTGACTGACTTATTAGATTTTCTTTTGTCAACGACCCTATTCCCTATTATATAATGTCGTAAAAAAAATATGAAAATAATTATCTTGACGCATGAGATTGTTTGGTATGACTTTTGGTAATGCTTATGTGGTTTTGACGCAGCTTGGTACTGCATTCCATATATCCATGAACATCGTCTTTTAATTAATGAAGATTAAAGGGGTTTGAACTTTTTTGTATGGGAGCTGGCATATCGACCCACCGCCATTTTGATTTTTTTTCGAAATCGCGGCCCACAATGAAAGTGGTATATATGGATAGAGGATATATAGACGAACAAAAAATGTCCAGTAACACGGTATCCAAAGTGTCACGTTACCGAGATATTTGAAGGTAAAGATGGGCATATGAGTACAACGACCACATAAAAATTTGACCTTTTACGTGTCTATAGGCGTTTATTATTATTATTACTGGTTATTGAAAGAGAGTAGGTACATTACATACTACTAGGAGCTCGAGAAAACTATTTTTTGACATAACATAGCGTTTCATTGCGATGCGAAGCGATTTTATTGTGCGTATAATAATAATCAACCTGGAAACTATTATTTGGATACAATTTAACGCCTATACACGTAAAAAGGCTATTTTTTTAAATATTTAATGATTGTCGATGTACTCATTTGTCGATCTTTAACTTCAAATATCTCGGTAACGTGACACTTTGGGTACCGTGTTACCGAACATTATTTGTTCGTCTATATGTCCTCTATCGATACATACCACTTTCATCGTGGGCCGCGATTTCGAAAAAAAATCAAAATGGCGGACAGGTTGATATGCCACATTGGTTCTATCCCCTTTAGAAGTTATCTCATGTTCCATTGTTTGGTTGCAGTAGTGACGCGCCTCCCGCCAAAATACCAAGACTCCGTGACGAGACATCATTACAGTGAGTATTCTTGATACTCTTAACGAAATCCGATTCAAATAGGGAAGTTATATTTCCATGATAATTTATGAAAACAATGTAGTTTTATAATGTTATAATTATGTATTATTTTTGTGCAGGCAACAGACACAAGCCGACTGTTCAACTTCTGCAGCTTCGAGAAGCAAACGCAGGGAAACAGAAGAGTAAGTACCTACACTTTACCTCGTACCTTTTTAACTGTGGAAACCTGTAATTGGCCTCCAAATGTTTATTGTTTATGTACATTGTCTGTATTAGCTGTAAGTTTCCCAAAAAGAATAAAATAAAATAAATAAATAAGTAATGCATCGTTAACGTGACAATGAGGGAAGGAGCCGTCACTGAATACTAACGCACGGTCTATCATCATTAACATCATTCTGCTGCCCTTAACACAATTTATTTATGACTAGCTTTTGCCAGCGGCTTCGCCCGCGTGAAAATGTCGATTTTCCATACAAACTTTCATACCCTATTTAACTCCCTTAGGGGTTGAATTTCGAAAAATCCTTCCTTATTCCTTGTCTCATTATAAAGGGAAACTCTGTGCAAAATTTCAGCTTTGTAGGTCCAAGGGTTTGAGCTGGGCGTTGATGAGTCAGTCAGGACTTCTCTTTTTATTTATATAGACTAGCTGATGCCCGGGATTTTGCCCGCGTGGATGACGGTTAAATTACAGGAATGACGATGTTCCATACAATTTTTGCACCCCTGTTTTCACCTTTCAATTTTAGGAATTCTTTTCTTATAATAATAATAATAGTTATTTGCGTAAAACATGGTATACAAAGGTGTTAAGTACAATCTTATATGGAACAAACATGTTTAGCTAGGATAAGACCAAGCATGCAAAAATTTTAAAGTTAGAGAAAAAGGTATAACAAGGTAGGCATCAACAATGAGCTATTAAGAAAATCATTTTTTTTTATCTATGAATTCTTTTAAACTATAAAAACAATTTTCAAGTAACCATTTATAAAATTTAGTTTTAAACAATTTTGTATTTAGTGTTTTAAAATGCCTCGGTATTTTTCTTATTGTATTTAGCTAGCCTAGGCAAATCATTCAACACTAAATTATAGGGATCTCGTCTGTTACGAGGATTTACATCATTAGCAGTCTTAAATAATTGTTTATTTTTCATTACAAACATGCATATTTCGTAAATGTAAAGGGACGGTAACGGTAACAAACCAAGCTTCGCAAATATTGGTCGACATGAGTCGTCAGGTTTAAGTCCACAAATTGATCTCATACACTTTTTTTGAGCGATGAATGCTCTTTGGAAGTCAGTGCTATTACCCCACATAACAAGCCCATACCGTAGTACCGATTCGACATATGCGCGGTATGATATTACAGCAGTTTTTATGTTGGTTACATTTTTGACTTGTTTAAGTGCGTATACAAATTTATTGATTTTAGCACTAACATTGTCTATGTGCTCTTTCCAATTAATGTCCTTGTCAACGAATACACCTAGAAATCTTGTATGCGTTACTTTCTTGAGTTTATTAATATTAAGTTTAATGTCATTTTTGTGATTATTAGATTGATTAAATTGAATATAAACAGATTTATCTAAATTATTTTTTAAATTGTTAATGTCAAGCCACTGCAGTAATTTGTCAATTGTGTTATTAATGTCAAGCTCATGATCCAGAATGGTATTATGTTTTTTGTTAGATGTCACTATTATAGATATGTCGTCGGCAAATAATATGCATTTATGATTTGTTATTTTTATGATGTCATTTATGTAAATGAGGAATAATATAGGACCCAGTACGCTTCCTTGTGGAACACCAAAGGGGATAGAACCGATGTGGCATATCAACCTGTCCGCCATTTTGATTTTTTTTCGAAATCGCGGCCCACGATGAAAGTGGTGTGCATGGATAGAGGACATATAGACGAACAAAAAATGTCCAGTAACACGGTACCCAAAGTGTCACGTTACCGAGATATTTGAAGGTAAAGATGGACATATGAGTACAATGACCACATACAAAATTGACTGGGTAGTATGGGTCGGTAATTATTGATGTCACATTTTTCTCCCTTCTTGAATAAAGGCTTTATTAAGGACAGTTTCAATTTCTCAGGAAAGGTTCCCTGGGAAAGTGACATGTTTATTAAATGAGTAAGAATACCAGTTAGTTCATTACTACAAGCTTTTATGATTTTTGTATTCATTCCATCATAGCCCTCAGACGAGGTGTTAGACAGAGACATTATTTCCTGTCGTACCTCGTTTACCAGCATTGGTCTGAGGAACATAGTGTTGACACAAGTATTTGTGTATACTTTTTTATGTGCACTTTTTGCCCCTTGTACATGCGCTAAATTAACAAAATGGTCATTGAATTTATTGGCTATTTGAGCAGGGTCTGTAATTATATTATCATTTAGTTTTATACATTCTATGTTGTCTTTGAGGTTGTTATTATTTATTTCATTTTTTTTAATGACATTCCATGTGGCTTTACATTTATTGTCATGATTTTTAATATATTTTATATTTGCATTCTTTTTTGAAATATAAATACATTTCTTTAGCAGACTAGAGTAGTTGTTATATTTAATTATATTAATTACATTTTTATTTTTGTAATACCGATACCGTAGTTTCCTTTTAGTTATGCAACTTTGTCTCAAACCTTTACTTATCCACTTTGTGTCTTTCCTATTGCTATTGACTTTTGACCACAAGTATTTGTGTATACTTTTTTATGTGCACTTTTTGCCCCTTGTACATGCGCTAAATTAACAAAATGGTCATTGAATTTATTGGCTATTTGAGCAGGGTCTGTAATTATATTATCATTTAGTTTTATACATTCTATGTTGTCTTTGAGGTTGTTATTATTTATTTCATTTTTTTTAATGACATTCCATGTGGCTTTACATTTATTGTCATGATTTTTAATATATTTTATATTTGCATTCTTTTTTGAAATATAAATACATTTCTTTAGCAGACTAGAGTAGTTGTTATATTTAATTATATTAATTACATTTTTATTTTTGTAATACCGATACCGTAGTTTCCTTTTAGTTATGCAACTTTGTCTCAAACCTTTACTTATCCACTTTGTGTCTTTCCTATTGCTATTGACTTTCACTCTTAATTTGGGAAAACAGAGTTCATAAAATAGACACTTTTCACTTTTACGTTTCTTAGTGGATGCCTATGTCATAAGAGGAATATGTGTGCGTTTAATCAACTTTGTACTACTCTGTTGGCGTCGAAAATACCCCCGGTCTGAGCGGAGCGGAAGGGAGTGTCAGACTTCTACTGACTTAAAAACACCCACGTGTCATTGAGGCGCGCGTGGAAATCAGACTATAATATTAAATTATGAAAAAACCAAATAACTTCGTTTATTTTTTTTTCTTATCCTATATTGTCCCACTGTTGGACAAAAGCCTCCCTCATGGCCTTCCACTCTTCCCTCTGTGCGGTTTTCTCCGGCCAATTTGTCACAAACGCTTCTTGGTCGTCACCACGCCATCGTTTTCGAGGCCTCCCTCGGCGACGACGCCCGTCTTCTGGCTCCCACTGCGTGACGACTCTGGCCCATTGCTCCTGATGCATTTCAAGCCAGCAGTCTTATTGCTCACGCGATTTTAGTTTTTGAGGGTATTGTGGTATTGCGTATTCTGTCGCCGAGCTTTATACCGAATACGCTTCGTTCCATCGCCCTTTAGCAAACCTTGAGTTTAATATTCCAGTTTATTTTAAAAATAAACTTAGATGTTTTACTACTAAGGTGTCTCAAATTAAAAACCACACGATAAGTATAATAATTGTTTGCAGTGACGCTTTGGAAGACACTCTCAGCCAGATCAGGTCAAAAAGGAAGATATCACACGGTCTGGACGCCCCACTACCCACAGCTGTTCGACAAAAACTTACTCCCCGAAAGCTTCACTCTTTGGGATATCCTGACCGAACGCCTTTGCCAGACGTATCACCGAGCACACGGGAAACAAAGTAAATATTTCCACCTATTTTTTGTTTGTTGGAGAGCAGTGGTCGGCCAATGGTTGCGGCCCCGACTTACGAGCAGTAAGTCGTGGGCGCATTACTTTGTGTAATTTATTTCATCACCACTGCTCTCAAAACGGTGAAGGAAAACATCTAGAGGAAATCGTCACATGTCTTAGAACCAAAAAATTCGAAGACATGTGACATCTACCAATCCGCACAGCCGCACTTGGCCCGCGTGGTGGATTATAGCGCATCCCTCTCCTAGAGAGGAGGCTTGAGTCCCTGCAGTGGGAACATTATAGGCTGATGATGATGATTCTATGTTTCTTTCTATAACGGATATGTACGTAACAATTTAATTTGGCATAATTCTTTGAAGTCTACTTAACGTTCAAACGTCAAAGTACTAGTCTGTCAGTAAGTCACCAGGCTTAAGCATTATTTACACTACCTATTCTATTTGTAAGAACGATGATTAATAGCTAATTTGTTTTTCAGTACATTATCTCCAGAACGTCGGCCATGTGTCATGGCTGCTCCACCAGTCGAAGGTCGTGTCGGTAAGATGGTTATTTTATCGATGTGTGTATACTTTGCTGTTTAATCTTTGCTATATCATAACTTGTTTGTTCAATCATCAGTTGGTTCTGCGGGGTTAAGTTCTGTACTTAACCCCGCAGAACCAACTGATGTTGCGGCCCCGATATCCGAAGTGCTCCATTCTCCCGGTAAGATGGTTATTTCATACTAGCTGTACCCGGCATGCGTTGCTATGCCCTTTTTCCTATCTACTACCTACTTAAAAAAAATATTTTTTATACAAACCTTGTCCCAAAAATAACAAACACAATAAAGAAAGAATCATCCAATTTGGTGCAGAAGTTCCAAAGTTATGCGCGTATATAAATTAAAACCCTTACACACTAGTGGTCCTACCACTCGTGTCCGAGCATAGCTCTCTCCATGACTCGTTGCGTGACTCTGAGCTTCTCTAAGAGGCCAGCAGATAAGGACCATGTTTCTGAGCCATAAGTCATCGGCAACGTGGCAACATACACTGGTTAAGACCCTCGTCTTAGGACGCTGCGGAATTCTAGACGAAAACATGT
This sequence comes from Diarsia dahlii, assembly GCA_949775195.1. Taxonomy (NCBI): domain Eukaryota; kingdom Metazoa; phylum Arthropoda; class Insecta; order Lepidoptera; family Noctuidae; genus Diarsia; species Diarsia dahlii. The sequence continues at coordinate 7,692,380 of OX459217.1, read as the reverse complement.
CGCATAGTTTCCCGAACGCCGCCCATCCGAATTGGATTCTTCGGGCGACCTCTTTGTCGAAGTTCGATCTGCCTAGTTTAACAGTTTGTCCAACTATCGATAACTTCGAGAGTATCGCTCCTAACAATTACCGGTACGGGTGGAACACGGACATTCGACATAACTTTCGACTCGTCTTGTCCATATTTATTTTAAGAGCCACCTGTTGAGAAACGTTACTGAGATCCCTGAGCATTGTGTTATTATCCTCCAGCGATTCAGCCATGATGAATATATCATCGGCTAAACGAAGGTGAGTGATATATTCGCCATTGATGCCAAATCCGTCCCAGTCCAAGAGCTTGAAAACGTCCTAGTCCGGGTGCCACGGTACATTTTTTAATTTGATTACTATCAAGCTAGTTTTTCGTGAGTAGCTTCATTTCGATGAGACGCCCAACATTTCCTGAACGAAAACTCTCGATTGTAGCTAGCAGAGGTAACAAGGATAGAATATGTCGATTTGATAATCCTAAAAAATGATTTGCTAACTGGTTCTTTTTTGTTTAATCTCAAGATAATTATCTAAATTATTTGAAAAAATATTTGTCCTACAAAATGTATGGTTTCATCAAAGAGTCCTCCACTTCCAACATGTATCGATAACGAGGTCATCAAAAATTATTACTAACCAGCTGATTTTTTTTTATTACTTTGTTTGTGTTTATATAATTTAACAGTCATATTGTCCTACAAATTGTGTGGTACGTTACCTCGGTCCATGCTCAGAAATTGTTAATACTACCAGACCATTTTTCTCATAACTGTAGGGCAAAAATATTACATAATAGGTTATAGTGTGTTCTCTACCCAAATGAAACAATGTCCTACAAGAAAACAGGTATGTATCACTAGTCCGACAAGAAGTGTAAACTTTTTCGTGTGGGGTGTCTATAGATAGGTTTTAGAAAATTACATCGAGGTTTCTAAAACCATTACTTTTCAAAGTCAATTTTTTAAAGATAAATTCACTTCCAAAGTGGTAAAAAGTGTGTCACCCCCTCCAACTTTTAAAGTAAGACAGTGAAAAGCGTAAAACAATTATATGTAGTAGATCGCAATTTTGACGGCACGGTTGGTGCAGTGAATTGGACTGCTGCGCTGCGTGTCGCGGGTTCGATCCCCGCATGAAACAAATATTTGTATGGCCTACAGATAGTTGTTTCGGGTCTGGGTAATTTTGTATGTGAGTTTAAAAGAGGTTTTATACGTCGTGCTAAAGTAGCATGCTTATTCACAAGCATGCTCTTTTTGCATTCCTACACGTGCTACTTGTATGCTACTAAGTGACCGCTGCTCGAAACTAGCATGCTTTTGTGCTAAAAAAAACCGGTTAGTAATAAATTTTTGAGGATCATCAAATCGACATATTCCTTCCTTGCTACCTCTGCTAGCTACCACAATCGCGAGTTTTCGTTCAGGAAATGTTGGGCGTCTCATTTCGATGAGATGTCCAACATTTCCTGAATGAAAACTCTCGAAGCACGAAGCTATTGATGAAAATTCATGACTGGACTGTTAAATTATATAAACACAAACAGTAATAAAAAAAAACCTGCTTGTTAGTAATCATTTTTGATGACCTCGTTATCAATACATGTTGGAAGTGTAGGACTCTTTGATCAAACCATACATTTTGTAGGACAAATATTTTTTCAAATAATTTAGATAATTGTCTTAATGTTAAACAAAAAAAAACCAGTTAGTAACAATTTTTTTAGGATCTCAAATCGACATCGTGTGGTTCGGCGTGGTGACTTTCGGAATGACGTATTGCACTCGTAGTTTCGTTCTTCTTCCGTCCTTCTGACATTCAAAAGTGCCTGTAATGGCTTAATTGAAATAAAAATTTGAGTTTGAGTTTGACTTATTAAATAAACATGAACACTAAAAATTTCAAATAATTTACCATCAAAATAAGAATTAACATTAAAATCAGAATCAAAATAAGATAAAATTAAAATTCATTCAATTCTTGTTTGTTACAGAACCCTGCCCTCAAGACATTGTGATTGAATATAGTAAGTTATAGTTTTGTCGGTTTCTAATAAGATTATAAAATAATTGTTTGCTTGTGTTTGTTACAGTTGACGAAGCTCGCCCAGGTGTTTTGAAACAAGGAACAGGTACGTCAGAGGCAGACAATGTTCTAATTCATCATCATTCTCTTGCCCTTACCCCAATTCATTTGCAGTCGGCGCAGCCTGTCTTTTTCTTTCATACTTCTCTGTTTCTCGTCATCTCATGAGACATCTCCTTTTTTACCATAATCATTCTTAACATAGTCCATAGCGACACCGAAAAACTTGCAAAACATTATGCTCAGGCCAATTAACAGAAATACGTTAACAGGCGGCTCTTCTGAATCGGAGTGATAGTGATTTTTTTATCTTCTTCTTCCTGCCCTTATCCCATGTTATTTGGGGTCAGTGCAAAAAAATTTTTACTTCCATTCTGCCCTGCCAGTCGTCACGCTTTCATTTATTCCTTTTTACCCGACTTCCAAAAAGGAGGAGGTTCTTCCTTCATATCATTCCTCACACATCCATCTTTTATATTCATTACTATTTTAGTCACATACGATTCATCCCTCCTCACCACATGTCCATACCACGAAAGTCGATTTCTTTTTAACTTTTCTGTAATTGGCGCAACTTTTAAACTTCCTCTCTAATATACTCATTCCTTACTTTATCCATTTTTATCACACCACACATCTACCTCACCATTCTCATCTTTGCTACATGCAATATTTTTTCGTCTATCTTCTTCATAACCCAACATTCCGATTTTATCTTCAGACGATGGTGCAGAAATTGTCGCCGCATCATCCTCGTCACATACTTCAGGGGCATTACAAATTGGTAAATATTATGAATGACTGATATACAGAAAACTTGATACAGTAATTATTGATATCATAATGTGTGTCACAATTTTGCAGGTAAACATTTGGGTGGCGTTACGTTTACGGACGAGGGGTTGCAACTGTCTGAGTTTAGTAACAGTGATGACGACTTGAACGTTGACGATAACGATTGTCTCCTACTGAGTGTTCCGGAACGTGACGCTGCGGCTGAACCCGCATGTGTCAGTGATTTGAGTTCATTTAAAGCGCGAGTGTTGCGGAGGGCGGATGCCGCTAATGACCGAGCTATACGCGACATCGTGCCCGAAGACTGCTACGCTTTCACTTGGACTAAGGACAGAGAAACTTTTATTGGACGACGTGAGACATTTACGGGTACTTCGGGACCGACATTTGACGTGACAGACCAAACTCATGCCATCGACATCTTTGACAAGATATTTGACGTCGACTTTATCGACCTGCTTTGTATAGAGACCAACAGGAATGCCGAGCAAAAGATTGCTTTGCGGCGCAAGCAAAACAAGCTAACTCCGCATTCCCGATTTACCCGTTGGACTCCTACAAATAGGGACGAAATGGTTAGTTTTTTAACAACAATTATTTTACAAGGCCTTCACCCCTTACCAGAGGAAGAGGCATATTTTACATTCAATGGTTTTGGTACTATGCCATATTTTTCCAGAATTATGTCGTACAACCGGTTTATGTTGCTAAAAACCTTTTTCAATTTCGTCGACGACCAGACTGTGAAGGACACGACCAGACTTTGTAAAATACGACCCGTGATTGACCACTTTAACGCAAAATTTTCTAGCCTTTACATGCCTTCACAAGAGATAGTCTTTGATGAATCTCTCACGATTAAGCGTGGGAGATTAAATTTCGCTCGAAAGATTTCGTCAAAGGCCGCACAAGTCGGAGTCAAAACTTACGAGCTTTGCGAATCATCCACTGGCTATCTCTGGAAGTTTTTTGTATACGCTGGAAAAGACAAACCAAACCCGACTACTGACAGCGCAGATGGACGAAACGACAGACCAGTCGAAGACAAGGACATTGACAGATCTGAAGATGAGACACCCGATAATGACGGAAACGTTGTTGGTTCGACTGACAGACTTATAACTGGTGAAAATGTAGCCCGATCCACGCGTGCTACTGCCATAATACTTTACGACTTGATCGAGCCGCTACTTCACCGTGGGCATACAGTAATTATGGATAATTTCCATAATAGTCCATTATTGTTGCGTAGCTTGAAGAAACAAAAGACTGACTGTTACGGGACGCTACGACTGAACCGAGATCATGTTCCTGACTTTGTCAAGACTTTGACAAAGACTGACCTCCAACAAGGTGAAGAAATGGCCGCGTATTGTTCCGATTTGTCAATTCTGGTATGGCGAGACGCTAACATAGTTAGTATGATCTCTACATACCATAATCTTGAAATTGAAACTAAAGGTAAATACAACCGACTGATTTACAAACCAAAAATAGTACTCGACTATAATAAGAGCATGCGAGGAGTTGATAGGAAAGACCAATTCTTGTCAACTCAACCCATGGAACGCCTGAGGAACAGAGTTTGGTATACAAAACTCTTCCGTCAACTGTACAATGCCGCTATTTTCAACTGTTTTGTAATATTTTCCAGTTTTCACCGGAAACTATCACATCGCCAGTTCCGTGTTGTACTAGCGGAAGAATTACTTAAGAGACACAGACAAATAGATTTAACGACTGAAAGCCGACGTTTGACCGTTAGAACTGACTTGTTTGGACAGGTGAACACACAAAGACGTGTCACTCGACGCAAGAAAGACAGACCGACGGTTGACTCTAACCACTTCCCAATTCGTACGGGCTCGAGAGGCACCGTTTGCAGGATGTGCCCTAAGACGAGAAGGACTAGGTGGAAATGTGAGGAGTGTGACGTAAATCTTTGCGTTGAAGGCTGCTTCAAGGCATATCACAAGTCTTAATATACATATTATCATTTTATTACATTAACTTCAAAAATGTCTGTGATGTATATTTTAAGTATTTTTATTTGTATACAATAAGGAATTAAGAAAATAATATATACTTACAATAATTGCCTATCATTTAAATATAATTAGTTATTGTCCGGGTGCCACGGTACATTTGATTACTATCAAGCTAGTTTTTCGTGAGTAGCTTCATTTTGATGAGACGCCCAACATTTCTTCAACAAAAACTGGCTTCGTCTTCAAGGACCCACCAAGCAGACCCACCGGTGGGTCTCCGAATACTGATGTGTCTCCCAAGACCTACTAGTGGGTCCTCTGAGATTTTATTGTCTTTGAAGACCCACTGTACGCCAAATGGCAAAACATAGAGCGCATATGAAAATACAACGCCTGTTTAACTACCAGGAGTATAGAAGTAGGCAGGAGGTATTGAAAATATTTCTTTTGGAGATGAAAAAAAAAGATAGTTATAAGTAAAGTCCCACAAACTACCAGGAGAACAGAAGTAGGAAGGAGGTATTGAAAACATTTTTTATTGGAAATAAAAAAAGGAAAAAACGATAAAAGCTAATAATATTATATTAAGGAATAATTTAGATTTGATTTAAAGATTCCAATTCCAAAATCTCCTTCCTACTTCTGTTCTCCTGGTAGTTTGTGGGACTTTTTTTCATCTTAAAAAAAAAGGTGCTGAAAACCTCAAACGGCGCAAATACAATAGCTTAATTAGTAGTTATGTGTTTGAGCCGTTTGGGGTTGAAACACTGGGGCCGTGGGGTCCGAGTGCCCACTTAATTTATCAGGAAATTGCCAAGCGGTTGGTCGACTCTTCACGTGACCAGAGGGCTGGAATATTTTTTGGGCAAAGGATCAGCATTGCCATCCAACGTGGCAATGCTGCCAGCCTTCTGGGCACTTTTCCTGTTGACAGCGGTGTGGACGAATTTTTTGACGCCCTGTAATTACTCCCCTTTTTGATACTTGTATATATTTTATTATTATCTTAGTTCTGTAAATAGTAGTTTATAATATCGATGCCTTAGTTCACAATAATAATTGTACTAACATTGTATTGTCTCAGGGGATATAAAACTAAATAATCACATAGGTCCTACTAGTCAGTAGGTCTTGGGAGACACATCAGTATTCGGAGACCCACCGGTGGGTCTGCTTGGTGGGTCCTTAAAGACGAAGCGCAAAAACTCAATTGTGGTAGCTAGCAGAGGTAGCAAGGATAAAATATTTCTGAGCGTAGGACCGGGATAACGTATACCACACAATTTGTAGGACAATATGACACTGTTAAATTATATAAACACAAACAAAGTAATAAAAAAAAAATCAGCTGGTTAGTAATCATTTTTGATGACCTCTATAACGATACATGTTGGAAGTGGAGGACTCTTTGATCAAACCATACATTTTGTAGGACAAATATTTTTTCAAATAATTTAGACAATTATCTTGAGATTAATAAAAAAAAATACCAGTTTGTAATAAAGTTTTGAGGATCATCATAACGACATAATATTCTATCCTTGCTACCTCTGCTAGCTACCACAATCGAGAGTTTTCGTTCAGGAAATTTTGGGCGTCTCATCAAAATAAAGCTACTCACGAAAAACTAGCTTAATAGTAATCAAATTAAAAAATGTACCTCGTATTAATAAAAATAGGCGTATTCCCCGATGCCTTAAAAACTTCTATAATAAAGCCAATGTTTAAGTCTGGGCACGAAACTTGCGACGTCCGAGCGATGGCGGGGCGGCGCGACGGCCATGTTTATGTTGCAGGCAATCTTCAAAATCAGTCAAAACTACTTTTGACTGGTTTCAGTCAAAACCGTTATTGCGTTAAAACGCGTTTATTCTAATGAAATAAATGTTAGCTATCGTACAAGGTTATCCAAAGGGTCAAAAAAAACCTAACAAACCTAATAAGTTGCCTTAATTTTATACAATAGAGAAATAAAACAGAAACCACCTAATAATAGTTTTGACTAGTCAAAAGTAGTTTTGACTGATTAAGAGTTTTGCCTGTGACATATATGTCACAGTCACAGTCAAAACTAATAAGTATAACAAATTATTAGGTGGTTTCTGTTTTATTTCTCTACAAAATTATAATAACCTAAAGGTCGTTAGGAAACTTATTAGGCTGCTAGATTTTTTTTTGACCCTTTGGATAACCTTGTACGATAGCTAACATTTATTTCATTAAAATAAACGCGTTTTAACGCAATAAGGATTTTGACTGAAACATTTACAAAAGCATTGCACATAATAGCGACGCGCACCAAATGGGTGATGCGCAGTGGAACTATTTTATTTGATGAGTGAGACGGCGTCGCGTGCGAGTGGAGTCGTAGCGCATCGACCACGAGTAGGTACTTGTGTTTGTAGCCGCATAGGTAAATCCGCAGCACTGAAGCCATCAGCTACGGCGGCGGCCGCGTAGCAGAGATGATGGGACGTCTTGGGTGGCTTCCTCGCCAATGGGGATTGTCCAAAATTTGTAACCATTTTTTTTTTTTTTTAAAGTTATGAGCATTTTGAGAAACTAATTTGCATATTTTATTTATGCACACACAAAATACAAAAAAGGATAAAAACATAACAAATAGAAGAGCACAATCATCATATCAGCCCGCTATCACCCACTGCTGAGTGTAGGCCTCCCCTTTTTTCTGCCACACTTCCCAGTTCAGGGTCAGTTTGACTCTTAAGTCCACTCGGTCAAAGCCTGTTCTAAATACGTCCACTTGAGGCGCACCGCCCGGTCCCCGACATCGTAGACTTTCGTTCGATGGCGGATTTCTGTGTTACGCACTCGATCTAAGAGGGTTATGCCGAACATGGCTCGCTCCATGGCCCTTTGTGCCACTCGTACTCGATGGACAGTCTCCTTTGTGAGCGTCCATGTCTCGGCACCGTAGGTCATTGTTGGCAGGACACACTGGTTGAACAGGCGGGTTATAAGGCACAGGGATCTTTTTGGACCCAAAGTCATATTCCAACTTGCCAAATACCGCCCATCCGAGTTGTACTCTCCTAGAGATCTCTTTGCTGGAATGCTCCTTGGCGAAAGATAGAACATGTCCCAGATAAACGTAATGATCAACCATCCCCAGACGCTCGTTTCCAACCCTAACAGCTGAGACAGACCTACGTGCTACCAGGGATTCGGCGAACAACACGAGGTCATCCGCAAACCGAAGGTGTGACAAGTAGACACCATTGATGTTTACACCACTTTGGTCCCATTGTAACGTTTTCAACACGTCTTCCAGGGCAGCGGTGAAAAGTTTAGGCGAAATGGTGTCTCCCTGTCGCACTCCTCTTTTGATGGATATTGGTGCGGTGAGTTCATGCAATCTGACCTGGAATAGCTCTCTGAGTACATCGACATACTGAGCGTCGATCTGGCAGCGATGGAGAGAGTTAAACACGGCCCAGTGCTCGACACTGTCGAAAGCCTTCTCATAATCGACGAAAGCTAAACACAAGGTCCGGTAATATTCTGCACTCTTCTCCATCAACTGCTTCACGGCATGGATATATTTATTTATTTGATCAGTTACTTGCTGCACTTACAGTTTACACCAACGCGCGCAGCAAGTCAATATTATATACACTAACTTAAAAAAATTATACAATAATGCATAGCTTTATTGCTACTCAAAAACAAATCTAGATCCGGTTCCTGAGCTATCAGAGCGTTTAACAAATTCATCGCCTGGGTTGTGGGCGCATAGCGAGCCGTTTGGGTACGCACAGAGGAAGCCGCGAACAAGCCTCGCGAGGCACAGGCCCGCGACCGCCGCAGTCGATCCGGGGCAAACAGTGAACAACGAGCTAACGTAGCCCCATCGTCAATCTTATTATTGAGTAATAAATAGTAGTGCATCAACAGCGCACACTTTCGTCTTACTTCTAACGTGTTGATGCCCACCATTCCCGCAACAAACAGAGACGGATACAAATATGGGTAGTATCCATATACTTTTTTGTATAGGTACCGAGCAAATTTCCGTTGGACCCGTTCTATCATGAGTTTGTATTTTTGCTCATGGGGATCCCATACCAGCGCATTATACTCTAGCTTGCTACGTACGAAAGAATAATATAATATAACTATAGCATTCCTGTCTTTAAATTTATTAGCCTGCCTCATAACAAAGCCAAGCGATTTGAAGGCCTCACCACAAATATTAATGATGTGCTGATTAAACGTCATTTTCACATCTAGAGTCAGTCCCAGATCTTTAATTTCGTTTACACGCTCCAGAGGGACATCAGAAACGTGGTAGTTATGCTGGATGGGCGCACGTGAACGGGTAAAGGAAATGGTCTTGCACTTAGAAGTATTAAATTCTAGGTGGTTGGCTTCACTCCACTTTACTACCATATCGATATCCCTTTGTAACGCTTCACAATCCTGAACACTATTAATACCCAAAAATAGCTTCAGGTCATCTGCAAACATAAGACAGCGCTCCGCGCGCCGTTCTGACTACCTTCGGCAGGTCATTTGCCATAACAATAAATTGTGTAGGGCCCAGGGTGCTTCCCTGACTTACACCGGAAGTGGTTGCGTATGGCTCGGATTTATGCCCAAAAATTTGGACATACTGAAAACGGTCAGAGAGATAACTCGAGAAGAGTTGAAGCAGCTTTGGGGTAAATCCTGTCTGAAAGTTTCTTTAATAGGACGTCATTTTGGACACGATCGAAAGCCTTTCTAAAGTCAAAATAAGCCACGTCAACTTGCTTATTTTTATCCATCTCGGTGACGGCGTAGTCTACAAAATTAACGTGGTTTAAATGGTACAAAATTAATATGGTCGATAGTGGAGAAACCACTTCGGAAGCCGGCTTGTTCAACGGGCTGGCAGTCGTCTAGTTGGCGGATGAGACGATTACAAAATGGTTTTGGCAAACAGTTTATAAATTAGGTAGTTGCTAAGGTTTGAGTGATCTCCTTTCTTATGCAGTATAGCGACTGTCGCCTTCTTCCAGGCATCGGGTGACAAGACACTCAAGAGGACGTCGTTAAAGCATTCACTAGAACTTTTAGTACGGGTTGACCACCAGCGCGCAATAATTCAACCGTAATAAGTGCCTAAGGCCTCAGCCTCGAATTTTGCGGGCAGCGGGGCGGCGGCGGCGGCGGCGCGGGAGCGGCGGGATCTTATGCGTACAATCAAATGGACCAGTTCTCGGAATACAGAGGCGCGGGGGCGGGCAACGAGCGGTGCACTCCATACAAGCCGCGCCGCCGCCGCCGCCGCCGCCCCGCTGTGCCCGCAAAATTCGAGGCCGAGGCCACACAAAAACACAAAGCACAAAGCACTTCTCATCATAACTTTTCCAATATATTAAATACTAGCTGATGTTCGCGGCTTCACCCGCGTGGATGTCGTTCAAATATAATATCTATTAAAATCCATCCGCCATCCATCAATCCAAACCGCATCAAAATCCGTTGCGTAGTTTTAAAGATTTAAGCATACAAACAAACAAACAGACAAAAATAGCGACTTTGTTTTATACTATGTAAGGAAGTAATATTGTCGAGTGTTGGAATAACGCATGTAATGAGATCTAAACGAGAATGTTTATATTTTTGACATGAGGCCTGTGCCCAAGAGTGAGAGAAAATGGGTTAAAAATAAAAAAGTACTCAAAAATTAAACGCTGTTTTATGAAAAAAAAATAAGTACAGTTACTGTCATGTCAAACTTATGTTTAAAATTCTAATTTAAACCACATAAAATACTATGTAAGTATATTATTTCAATGTTATTATTAACTAAATCCCTCTTCATCTTCCATTTTTATTTCTACTTCGCCAGGCAGAGAGCTTCTGAAAACAAAGATAATTTTATTATTAATTTTGAAAGGTTATCTTGTCCAAGCATAATCACTAGGGTGGAATGTTTTTTTTTTGGAATAGTAATAAAAAATTGACAATAGGGGATCGGACTGGGTCAAAAAAATATGATTCTAATTAGTCCGTCTGTTAGATTATCGAAAAATATTGGATACGTGTTTTTTGTTTTATCAAATTAATAAAAATTGACGAAGATAAAACGCGTTGTAGATCATGGAGTGGGCTTGAAACGTCACTTGTAGGTTAAAAATGTACTAGCATATGACGTCACACGAGTTTTCTAAGCACTGTATCGTCTTCATTTTTTGTTGACGTGAAAAAAGAAAAAATACGTGTTGTAGGAAGGCATAGACTAGGTTGGCGCGCTTTCTAAGGCGAGCGTAATAACGGAACGCTTTTCCCGCGCCACGCCGCCGAACCGCGCGCGCATCTCGACAGTACATCAGTAGTCCGGCCCGCACCGCTGTCGCATACGGTCACTTTGTGCTTAAAATCGTTACCTGTCACAGTTATTACTTAGAACTGAATGCTTGTTATGTGTTAATGTGTAAAACTCTTATAAAATAAACGATAGTCGCATTGTTCTATGGATATTTTAACTGTCCCACTACAGTGTTCAATATTTTTTGGAAATATATCTGACGGACTAATTAGTTTTTTTTTGTCCGATCCCCAATTGTCATCACTTGTCAAATGCTCACTGTAGTGATGTCTCGTCACAGAGTCTTGGTATTTTCTTTGCTTTTCGTTTAGTATCAGCCGATGTTTCGGGGGCGGGAGTCGTGTCAGTACTGCAACCAAACAATGGAACATAAGATATGTAAAATCATCATGTGATGGTAAATCATCATTAAAATACAATTTAAATTGTTTGTGAATAAATTGTTTTATTTTTATTTTATATGGGCTTGCTCAGAGACTTCAATCTTGCCCTAAGGGCAGAGATGATGTCGACGATGGAACAAGCTTACCCAGTAGAAGCCTGTTTACTCGCGACTTAAACAGATTAGGGTTATATGAACTCGGAAAAACCGACGCAGGCAGGGAATTCCACTAAATAAAGTGAATTGAACTAAATAAAGGAGATGTACCAGAAATGTATGGAGCCTGGGCCCGATCGCTATACCTATAATACAGTATTTATTGTTTAATTTTCTTTAATTTCATTTCGTATCAATGTATATTTTTAAATAACTCAAAGAAAGGAAAACTTACACAACATAATATTAAACAAGATGGATCAGACAGTAGTATGCAAAAAATGTGACATTTGATTGACGTGTACTCAGGAACGAATAGCATGTGACTAAGAGTGACGAATTTATAGGATGGAGAGGGAGAGGGAGAGGAAAACCAAGGAACCGATGGATGGATCAGATTTCCAGTATTCCAAATAAACTGCTAATACTTTGGATTCTATACAGGGTGGTGCCGACCATACGACAATAAATGAAACCACTGGTAGTTCTAGTTCATAGGAACATCCCTAACACCGAAATCGTCGACACCTAAATGTCTTTGGCAAACTTTTTTTCCACACGTTAATCAGTGCAAATTATTCCTAAGGTTAGTAAACCAATATTTGTTTATAAATTGTATTGTATTTCGTTTACAGTTTTATGCTATTTAGTTTTAGATTTTTTTTTATTTCGGTGTTAGGATTTATTTTATTACAGAAACGAATCGCTGCAAAACCGACTCCACGTAGTCTTGTTGTCTGCCCTACCCCGAGAGTGTAATTAAATCCGCGGAGGGGTAAGGCGGGCTGCAAACTGAGGAGCTTTAGCGCGCGCCACCGCGGCTGAGGTGGTGAGCGGTAAAACCATCTGCGACTATAAGCTTGCGTTGGACCGCCGGAGCCCCGCAGCGCCGGAGCCGTGACAGAAACCATGCATGCTGCATGCTTGCGGCATTATTGTGGCGTGCTTGCGGTAACCATGCAATAGGGAATATTCATGTTTTTCTTTTTTGTCTTAAATTAATAGTTTACTATTTTATAACGTAGAAAAAAATATTAATGGGCTTCAAAATACTCTAGATATTTTTTAAAATGAAATTTAAAACTTTTAAAACATTTAAGCAGTTCAAACGCCGCCATTTTGCGCGCGCTTTGCGTGACGTCACATGACACGTCCAGTGGGTGTTTCACAGAACATCTACACCCTAACGGGATACAATGTCGTGTCAGATGACGTCACATTTCGTTCGACCAATGGTGGCGCGTTTTGGAAGTTTGAATTTCGCTCCCTTATTTTGCACTTTTTGAATATTATTTTAGGGGTTTAAATAATCAGTAAATAAAAAAAAATCCTTTTCATTATAATATTACGATAATAAGTATTCGAGAAAAAAATATTTTAGGCCATTTCAAATTTTATGCATATTCCCTATTATGAGAAAGATAACGCATCTGTCATTACATTTTTAATTCTACCTCATACTAAACATATTAATTTTATTATACTTCTCTCTGACGAGCTTTTCAGTTTCACAAGGCGTTCCTATTAATTCGGAATTTTAATTAATCTGTACTTTAATAATAATCGAAACCAACTAAGCACTAACAATTTTTCAAACAACTTCAATGTTATTTAATTCCTCGTGTTAACGACATTAAGGCGAGGTTGCAGTACTTTGTTTTTATGTACGCACGACCTCACCCCCCGCCCTGCCGCGCGAGCGATATAATGCCTAAATGTTGACTGTTTTTTGCTTCTTGGAGAAAAACTATAAAGAAATTATACAATATGTTTTCAACATTTACTTCAGGATAAAAAGTCTATCTATTGATATAACTTTTATATAAATTCATGATGAAATGTCTTAGCAGTACACGTTTGAAATTGTGATTTAGAGTCATGTTTGATAAAAAAAAGTATCGACCCGATCATTCTTAATCGCGTTTCTATCTTTACGATTTACTAGAGAGTATGTTCAATTTTTATGTAATGATTTATTTATTAAAAAACGAGATTTAGTTCGATTTTTATAGGTTCAAAAATCTTAAAAAGTACTGCAACCCCGCCATAAGAGGATAAGAAATCAGTCGTGAGAGGTACCTATCTGTATACAGTATGTTAGTTTAAACGAGGGACACTTCGATCAATAATGTACTAGATTCCCGATAAGCGCTTCAAAAACGGCCCGAAATATAAGACCACAAACGTATTTGTGGTCTTATTTCAAATCAGTATGGTCCAATCATAGCCAACAGTAAGACGTCAAAATGCCGCAGTATGCGTTCAAAAACTGTGTAAATAACCACCGTAACACCAAGGTTTTGGAAGGAATATCTTTTTACCGGTAATTTAATATCATTAAGTGCTTTTTCATAATATTTAAACATAATTAAACTGTAAATATAATTAAATCAGCGAATATTATAATTGTTTGGCCAATGTTTGCTACAACGCACCAACTATTGTATCATGTTCTTGAACAGGGAACGCTAGTTCCGCAATAGAATAAGCACGACATTGTACACAAAATTCTTTTAACCGTATTGCTTAGAGTTTAAGTTTCATTTTAGAATGAATATTTTTGTACTGATGACTTTTTACTTTGGAGCGACATTTAAAATGTTTTGCTTCTAATCTTTCTCCGATGAAAGGGCTTAAATAAATATACTTTACAATGATAATTAATGTTAAAGTGTTAAGGTTTATAATTATCTGAAGTTGTTAATAATATTGAACTTTTTTTTAAGATGCTATGTAGATGTTTACGTGTGTGCAAACGTGGCCTCTTGAGCAACTTAGTTTTGTTCCTGATGCTTAATTTAGTACTATTATTGATCGAAGGAGGGACATATTGAAATCCGAAATGGAGCATGTTTACATGATAATAACAATATGAACAAAAACAGAACCATACTATATAATATTTCGGAAAAGTCTCGCAACACTTGCACTTATCACAGAAAATGTGGTGGGTCAATGAGTTTTAGGTATAATCCATTTCCCCTTCATATTTTAAAACTGACTTAGGACAATGGCGAAAAAGAAACGTCTAATAAAGTGAGATCTGGAGAGCGTATGGCACAATTACATCACAAATTGAGTTAGTTTTTTTATACTTTTTGGGACCGAGAACCAAATACTGAATAAAATAAAACAACTTGTTGGGACTAATGATTTTATTAATTTTCAATATCTTCCCATATAAATATTGCTCTTAATCTATTTATATAAAAAGAGAAGTCTTGACTGACTGACTGACTCATCAACGCCCAGCCCAAACCCTTGGACCTAGAAAGCTGAAATTTTGCACAGAGGTTCCCTTTATAATGTAGACAAGGAATAAGGAAGGATTTTTCGAAATTCAACCCCTAAAGGATTTAAATAGGGGATGAAAGTTTGTATGGAAAATTATTCATTTTCACGCGGGCGAAGCCGCTGGCAAAAGCTAGTTTATTATAAAAGGAGCTGGTGGCTTAATTATAACTGTCACTCGGGTCGATTTTTAGTTCAAGCTGCGCTTGCCTAGGTTGATCTGTAGATGGGTGACTAACTGACCACGCATTACAGTTTCCTCCGTGCCTCGGAAAGCACATTAAGCTGTTGGTCCCGGCTGCCATTTATTATAGATCTTTGGCAGTCGTTACAGGTAGTCAGTGACCTAAAAGTCTGACATCCAGTCTTACCTAGAATTAACTGGGTTGTGGAGTCAGGCAGTCGCTCCATGTAAAATACTGGTCTTCAGCTGCATCCGGTTAGACTGGAAGCCGACCCCAATATAGTTGGGAGAAGGCTAGGCAGATGATGTCGCACACAAGGTGTTTTGGTGTTGAATGGTCGGGCCTGGAGTTGGCTGCTCATCCTCGTTCCTTGCAGCTTGCTGCACATGTCTACGTGCTGCTACCCAACAAGCATAGCAAACTAGCCCTCCTGGTGGAATCTGAAGGAAACCAAAGAAAACAATATTATGTATTTGCTATTCACATAATAGGTATGTTTACTGACAAATAAAAAATATACTTTTTAGTCGGTCAGTTGGATTATCGAAAAATATTGGATACCTAATTTTTCTTTTTTCACGTAAACAAAAAATATTAAGACGATAGTGCTTCGAAAACTCGTGTGACGTTTTACACCAGAAAGTGACGTCACAAACCCCCACTCATGATCTTTGACGCGTTTTATCTTCGCAATTTTTATCAATTTGATAAAACAAAAAAACACGTAGGTATCCAATATTTTTCGATAATCTAACTGACAGACTAAAAATATTATTATTTTGTCAACTACCCTAATTATTTCATTCGAAAAGTAGGCAATAAAGATGTTTCCTGACAAAAAAAATCTTATTAGTCTGTCAGTTAGATTATTACATCCCCTAGTCAAAAGCCGGCTTTACTATTTAGTGTTACCTCTCTTGGATATATAGTTTTAATTATGTAAGTTCGTTCAGGTCCTTCAGGTAGGGAGTGCCTGCGAGTTTGGGCAAAACACCGTCGGCACCACACACATGTATTCGTATTCCTTTCAACAACAGGAGCTGCTATGATTCCTTGTTGTTGTAATGTACGCCGAATATGTATCCAACAAGAAAAACATAGCAAGCCCCCCTCGGGTATCTAAAACAGAAAATATGGTTCATTATTAATCACAAAATTTTAAATAATACTACTGACTCATCCAAGGCCAACAATTAAATTGTGACTGTTCTTTCATTCCTGCAACGATGTCTTGGATCAATAAGGATGTTTACTGACTAAATAAAATATGATTCTAATTAGTCCGTCTGTTAGATTATCGAAAAATATTGAATACGTATTTTTTGTTTTATCAAATCAATAAAAATTGACGAAGATAAAAAGCGTCAAAGATTTGAGTGGGAGGTTGTCACGTCACTGCTCGCTAAAAAATGTCATACTAATGTCTTAAAATATGACGTCACACGAGTTTTCAAAGCACTGTATCGTCTTCATTGTTTGTTTACGAGAAAAAAGAAAAAAATATGTGTCCAATATTTTTTGGAAATCTATCTGACGGACTAATTAGATTTGTTTTGTTAACATCCATATTAGGAAACATTTGCATTTGTGCCTGCCTTGCATGAATAAAAAGATAACAAAGTCGTGCTTACCTCTCTTGGAGCAATAGTTTCAGCAATATATTGCTTTACGGGACCCTCGGTAACAGAGTGTGTCCGCCGGGTAAACAAAGATCTCCTACACATAACACATACATTGCTATTTTGGCGAAGTTTGCGATTTCCATGTGCTTTACCACTATCACTTGATATTTCTTTCAAAATGATTTCAAAGCATTGTGAGCAGATTATTCCATTTTCAGCAACCTAAAACAATAATAATAAAATACAATCTTACGCTCTTCAGATCTCACTTCGACGTTTCTTCTTCGCCATTGTCAAAAGAGAGTTTTAAAATATGAAGGAAAAATGGATTATACCTAGGTACCTAAAACTCATTGACCTGCGCACATGTTCTGCGAAAAGCGACTTTTTCACTTCTCATGCTCTGAAAGTGCTTATTTGTGCAGGATATAGGCTGCACAAAATCGAATTTTGTGCACAAAGGCATTAACGTATCTACTCATAAATGTATCTTTATTAAGGCAAAGAAAATGAGCCATACAGCCAAACACAATAAGAAGTTCATAGATAGAATTTGTTATTTTATAATATTTACTTTAATTTATTTGCCTTATGTGTTTTTTAAGACTTAAAAGATATTAAAATTTAAATTCAAGTATGGTAAGTTATTTAATTAATTAATGAAAATTATTGTTACAAAATTAATTTAATAGTAGGCTGTATAGGTCTGCAAGCCTAATATCAATTTCGTAAGATTAAAAAGAAAAACAATTTCCTTCAGTATTCAAAACTGTACAAATTTTACTTTGAATTTTAATTAAAGAAATATGTTATACTACTGTTTTATTTCCTCGCATTCGAAGTGAAAAGCAGAGTTTAAAACTCGTCCACAAAACCATTTTTATCCTCGACATTACTATCAGCCCTCGCCTTCGGCTGCGGGCTGCTTCCGTTGCCGTTCGTTTTGTGCACTTGTTGTAAAATCTACTATTGTGAAATATTCGGTGGTTCTGTCTGTTATTTACCAGTGTTATTATTTTGTTCATATTTTTATTAGTATTATGTAAGCTTGCCCTATTGCGGGTTTTAATATGTCCCTCGGAACGTTTAAACTAACACTGTATAGATAAATAAAATATTTCTACCTTGTGGCCAAGATACCGCTCGATGATCGAAATTATTTCAGGGCCCATTTCATCTACGTCATAATATTGTTCATTTGCTTCTCTGACTGAAGTGCATCGTAGACACGACATTGACAATAAACTGGAATAAATATCATTTAAAATCTTTTAGAATACGGAACAAGGGAAGAAATATTACATAGAAATAGCATTTGAACAAAACAATAAATAAATGTACGGGACTTACCTGAATTCCTGAAACGGAACTTCATCATCAGCTTCTAATGCTCCCGTAACATGATTATCGTAACGTGTGTAGCATAATGGCTGATACACACGTTACGATAAATCGTTACGATTGGACGGTACCTACAGTTCAAACTGCAACGATAATCTACATATCGCTCACCTAGAAATATAATGGCACAGCTACGTTTTTCATATTTTACAGAAACGAAGATCAAAGATAATGTTTAAAATTAATTTAAGGGTTCATTTTAAGTGTTTTTTTTTTAAATTTTTTACAGAACTTGTGGACAAAAAACCCACAAAATCTGTAACAAAACTTGGAGTGTTGAAAATATGAAAAACGTAGATGTGCCAATATATTACTAGATGAGCGATATTGTGTGTATGAGAAAAACTACAGTTTAAACTGTACCGTCCAATCGTTATGATTTATCGTAACGTGTGTATTATAGCAGGCATAAGTCTCGAAGTAACTGCCTCCGTGGTCGAGTGGTTTAGGCGTTTGCCTTGTGACCCGGTTGTGGGTTCAATTTCCAATTTAAAATTGGGGCAAGGTCTCCAAAAATTGCGTTACGTAATACTTGAACGCTTCCTTAGGCACTAACCATACGATAAAGAAGAAGATTGGACAAAGGTCGCGGGCAAGAGTTAGTAATAATAAATACTCACTGTAGTGATGTCTCGTCACAGAGTCTTGGTGTTTTCTTTGCTTTTCGTTTAGTATCAGCCGATGTTTCGGGGGCGGGAGTCGCGTCAGTACTGCAACCAAACAATGGAACATGAGATAACTTCCACTACCAATTAAATATTGGACAGGTCATTTCAGTGAGCCAACAGTCTGACAACCAATAATTCTAAACAAGGGATATCCTAATACTAACAGGGTTGTGGAGGTCAGATAGGCAGTCGCTCCATGTAAAATACTGGTATTAAGCTGTATCCAGTGAGCCTTTAAACCGAGCCCAACATTCAAATTCCCGCACCAAACAAATATTTGTATGGCCTACAGATAGTTGTTTCGGGTCTGGGTATTTGTGTATGTGAGTTTAAATAAATGTCTGTGAACGCACCCACAATACAGGAGAAATTCGTACTGTGGGGCAACAGTTTTGAAAAAATAAAACATTGAATTCAAGTAGGTCAGTTACAGGCATTGGGCGAAATAAACCACAACGAAAGGACTGATCGCCCGTCTGGTGTCTGCCGGCGTCCCCGAAGATAAATACAGGCACATTTGAAAGATCGAAAAATACAAAATAAAAGAAAATATATACAGTCCTAGTCACAAGGCATAATAACTTGTGAAAATACTGTAGTTGCCCATTCCTTAGCGTAGATATGGAGAACAACGGGCAAGAAACTCCATGGACACTTTTTTAAATCAGAATATTGTTACATTATAATAATAATAATATTCCACAACTATCACACAACGCCATCTAGTCCCAAGCTAAGCAGAGCTTGTGTTATGGGTACTAGACAACTGATAAACATACTTATATATTTCTAAATACATACATATTATAGATAAATTACACCCAGACACAGAACAAATGATCGTGCTCATCACACAAACATTTGTCCTGGGTGGGAATCGAACCCACGACCTCCGGCATAGCAGTTAGGGTCACTAACCACTAGACCAACAGGCCAGTCGTACATTAACTTGGTAACATCATTAATGTTGAGATGGTTGCGAAAAGAGGCAGAAAGTTGACGATGATAGCCCTCAACTTGTTCATAAGATAATAAATGATTACTAAAATATGTAGTTAAAGGTGATGACTTACATATCGTCTTCATCATCTTGTGTTTCAGTCTTCATCTCTAAAGCAATCGGGTCAGTGTGCTCGCTAAAAACAAATAAAATCTTTAGTATACATGCTTCTTCTTAGCGTATCGATCGAGAAATCTATTTGATGGACTAATTACGTTTTTTGTTAACTTATTTAGGGCTGACTCAATTTTTCGAGTCATTTATCATTTCTCGAGTCATCCCGAAATAAGTTGTCAAAAAATCTAATTAGTCCATCAGATAGATTTCCAAAAAATATTCGGACACATAGTTTTTTCTTTTTTCACTAGAGGCTAGAGTCTAGCTAGACTATCTGTGTACCAAATTCAGTTAAATCATTTCAGTAGTTTTAGCGTGAACGCCCGACAGACAGACAGTTTCAGACAGAGTTATTTTAGCATCCTTACATAGTATAAAACAAAGTCGCTATTTTTGTCTGTCTGTTTGTCTGTATGCTTAAATCTTTAAAACTACGCAACGAATTTTGATGCGGTTTTTATTAATAGATAGAGTGATTCAAGAGGAAGGTTTTAGTATATAATTTGAACGACATCCACGCGGGTGAAGCCGCGGGCATCAGCTAGTTAATAATATAAGTAAGGAAGTAAGGATAATAGGGTGTCTGGTAATTAGTATACGGTGTTCACAATACAGGTTCCACTAGAGCTGAAAAGAAGTCGTTCAACTCCATATATATAACTTGACTTACTTGTTCGTGTCATCATCGCTAGGTTCCACCTTCACTTCAATTTCAGGTTCCTCACTGAAAATAAAATAAATATTGTTAGAATCTCATGTAATAGGGACGAACCTATTGCCATCAACCGTGCACGAACCCCCGATGGTTGCTACAGAGAAATTCTTGATGGCAAAGCTAAATAACACTTTGCCCGACATGGGAATCGAACCCAGGACCTTATGCACAGCAGACGCGCTTGTGAACATTAAACCAACGATGCAGCCTGTTGAACAAACGTACATATTTACAACATCGTACGCCATTCCCATATACAAGGACGCAGGGGAGCGTTCAAGTATTACGTAACGCATCTTTAAGATTTTTGACCCCCGCACCCTCCCGTTTCAATGTAGGTTCCTCTCCCTAGTAAAACGATACGTAACCAAGTGTGAAGTGACCAGTTTTACCTAAAATTTGAACATTTAAAATAATGAAACGTTTTAAAAAATGCGTAAGAGAATCTCACAACGCGACCGTTGTGATTGTGATGGGTGAAAAAAACAATGTTACGTAACGGCAAGTGCAAACCTCTCCCCTCCCCCTAAATTCGTAACGTAATACTTGAACGCTGTCAAGGGACACCGACGACGTTGATGGCAATAAGCTCAACAGACTTTAAGAGCGTATGCTACCTCAGATTAGCAACCCTATTTGTGGTGGTTCAAACTTCGCTTGAAATACTGTTAGAATAAAGTTCTAATCAGCTTGCACTACAAAGCGGTTGTTACGTCTTTCGCTGCGGCCGAATAGTGCGAAATTAGTGGTATTTTGCGATTTACAAAAATACTATTGACAAAAGTAAAACACTTAGATGATTTTAGTATGTTACTTGTAGAATTATTTTGAAAAAAAATCAGAACGATGACATGTATTTTAGTATGGTTTTTACTCGTTAAAAGAAATTTTTAGAGGTATCTTCGCGATTTTTTTCTATCGAGCAAAGTTAGTTGTATTATGTTTTCACAACACTATGTCACTAGCATATATGATGAAGAATATCATATATTTTTCTGATTTTGATTACTGCAGTGAATCATATACTGTTACGCATTATAAAAGTCGCGTTTGAGGTAGTATAAGCTCTTAACATAACTGGCAAAATGTGGGTGTTCCAATGGGTACACCTCCACCGCACACTTCGGGAATTACAGGCGCGATATATATTATATATGTATATATGTTCAACCCCAAAAGACTTGAAAAAGGCACAAAGTGTTAACCTACATGCAAGCGTCACTGTCACTAGGTTCTAACTTCATTGCGGCCGGTACGAATATTTCAGGTTCCACACTGAAGACAAACCACCATCAATACATTTTCTTTTTTGTAGAGTGGGAAATGATCACATGAGTCCCGCTCTGGGCGGAGCGGAAGGGAGGCTCAAACTTTTACTGACTAAAAACCACCCATGTTCCTTCTTAGCCCTTTGTGTCGAGGCCGCGGTAACTCTTATGAACAACCCGCTGCCCCGGCAGAAGAATCAAGAAATTCAGATAAATAAATAATTTTTATTTGTATATTGGTAAATGCGGGTCTCCTATTAGGTACATCGCTGCCTAACCCTTCTGGGATTACAGGTGTTATGTATGTATGTATATGTATTGGTGCTAAGAAAATAAAACATTAATGGTAATAAATAACTTACATGTCGTATTCAGGAGGTTCCATCTTCACTACTAATGTCCTGAAAACATAAAAATATAGCATTAAGTAACGGGTGATTTTTTAAGAGGTATAGGATTTGATTTTCAAAAAAAAACACAAATAATTTGAAAAATTTGATGAAATCTTTATTGGAATCGATAGAACGATCAATATAATTTAATGTTTGAAGATGATTTCATGCAAATGCTGGCCGCGGCTCCGGTTTAGATGGCCCATTCGCAAGGCCCAATTTCGGCACACTCTCTCCAACATATCAGCCGGTATATCACGAATAAATGCTTCAATATTGGCTCCCAGTGCGTCAATCGTTGCTGGTTTATCCCTGTAGACATGAGCCTTAACATGGCCCCACAAGAAATAGTCCAAAGGCGTTAGATCACACGATCTAGGCGGCCAATTGACGAGCCCAAAACATGAGATAAACTGTTCACCGAAGGCGGCTCTCAATTGGGCCATTGTTTCGCGTGCCGTGTGGCATGAGGCACCGTCTTGTTGAAACCACATGTCAGGCATGTCCAATTCTTCCATTTTGGGCAAAAAAAAATCGCCAATCATCACACGGTAGCGGTCGCCATTCACAGTAACGTTTCGGCCATCTTGCGAATGGGCCATCTAAACCGGAGCCGCGGCCAGCATTCGCATGAAATCATCTTCAAACATTAAATTATTTTGATCGTTCTATCGATTCCAATAAAAATTTCATCAAATTTTTCAAATTTTTTGTGTTTTTATTGAAAATCAAATCCTCTACCTCTTAAAAAATCACCCGTTATTATTGGTAGTGGTGATCCTGGTGGGACAATTCTAACATCAACGCGGGCGAAGCTGCAGGCATAAGCTAGTATTATACTATGTATATGTATACTTACTCTTCAGAAGGGCTGGGTTGCTCAATATCCTCAACATTATTATCTGAACTGTCTTCTTCACTTGAACTAAAACAAAAACGCAATATTTGTTGATATCTTTCTATCATGTCTTAAGTTCTTCATCAAATATATAATAATATATGTCCCACTGCACATATAATAAGTGTCCCACAGATGCGACGCAGTGCAGTCCTCCGTTAAGTTCAGTAAGATCAAAATAAAAATTACTTAAATCAGTATTTTTTTTTTTTGCTTGGATATCTTTGGTCAGACATACTAAATTCTGTGTTAAAATTGTACACCTGCATATTAAGGGGATATTATTTATTTAAAAAAACATACCTATGTGTTGTCTGTCTTCGTCTCTTGCGAGCTGCCCGTTCTTTCTGAGGTGGTTCCCGTGTCCTCTCCTCTTCCCGTTGCCTCTCCTCATTCCTTCTCTCCTCCTCCTTCAGTATCTGCATAAGCATCGCCTCACTCACTCCGGTGGCCAGCGCAGTACGTTGACAGACCTTGGAGAGAGGAGTCAGGTCCATGTCTCCATAAATAGTTTTTAATTCTTCGTACTCTTGCTCAAAGTAACGGTACACTTTTGCGATGAGTATTTTTGTCTGATCCTGAGAAAGATATTAATATGTGAATCTTCAAGGTTTGGTCAATTTTGGGGATGTCCGACTGATTTACTAATGGTTGGTGGTGATGATATTTTATGTTGTATCCTAAGATGTCTGTAACAAAGTCATCAACACTGTACAAAAAAGAATGATTTATTCTCTCTTGGTAGCTATACCTGTTGTATCCCTTCTGCAGTGTGTGAGACTTCCGTGTTGCATTTCGGACAAAATACTTTGATTTCATTCCCATTGGTGGATTCTTCACTCTGTAAACAAAGTAATATTGTGTAAATCTTAAAACAAAACTAATATTCTTATGTAACCCAAGGGGCCAAGCAAAAAAAGGTTTTATTTAAATAATAATAAAACTTTTTTAATAATAAATAGTAAGCTCGTTCCATCGTCGACATCATCTCTGCCCTTAGGGCAAGATTGAAGTCAAGAGCAAGCCCATTTATAATAAAAAAAATAAAATAAAAAACTTTTTTTTGGCAAACTCTAACTTTAAAGTTAGAGTTTCTACAAAGTTAAGTGCAAAGAGAAAAATATCTTGAATTCACAAGAAATAATCTACAGTATATAAAATGAAAATAAATAAAGGAAAATAGATTCAAGTAGGTAAGTATGTATTGTAAAAAATTATCACTTGGTTCAATGAACAAAATCATCTCAGAACCAGCATGCCTGAGAGATATTTCTCTATGACATGTCAAGCCAAGTCAGAGAAGTAAAAGCTCTGACGCCAGTTTGTGAACCAACCACACGATAAAGAAGACGAATAATACAAGTAAAGTTGGATGTAAAGTATGCAAGTTTACATGTAGTGGGTTCAATCCACGCACGGAACAATTACTTGTATGGCCTACAGATAGTTGTTTCGGGTATGGGTATTTGTGTATGTGAGTTTGTCAACGCACCCACGATACAGAAGAAATTCCTAGAGTGGGGCAACGATTTTTAAATTAAAAAAAAATTAAAGAAAAAACATCGGTAGGTACACACGGCTACACATCAAGCTATACAAAACCAGTATAATCTGATTGTTCATTGTGCGAAAAGATCTAGTAAAGTGAGGCCAAGATTAACTGGTTTTGTATAGCTTGATGTGTAGCCGTGTGTACTACAAATCCGATTCCGCAAACTGTTTCAATAATGGCTCATGATATAAGTTGTCACATGTACATGGTCACTAACATTATCATTAACACTGAAAACAGGATATTTACCATGTTTTCATTTGTTGTTTCGAACTCCCCATCATGGTGCTTGTAAAAGCTCTGAAATATCGGGAGCTCGAAAAAGAAGTAAACATGGTAAAGCAAACACAGAGATTGACATACATCCATCAGCATAATATCTATCTAGCCCCACAAGACGACCCACTGACCCGCAATAAATTCATGTTTTGTTTTTCAGTATGACAATTTATTACGCACTGGTAGTACATATAGCGGGAGGACCAATATTCAAGAAAATTTCTCAACTTTAAAAAGTTACATTTTATATTTTAGGAAAGCTTGCTTATTTTGGGTGTGCATTTATATTTCGTTTCATTATATTTTATTCTCATTTCTTGTCATGGGTTTAATCATCCCCGAGTGTCATACGATATAATAATATATAAAACGTCACCACAATATAATTTCCGATCACAACGCGAGTGTAGCCGTCGGCAAACGCCAGCTAAGTTACAAAAACCTACCGAACTTTCTTTCGATCTTTTGTGCAAGAGCAAAGACAGCAAAATCAACAAATCATCGTCTTCGTCGGCTTCCATCAACAATAACGTCTGAACAATTGATTTTAATTTAGTTGACATTTTAGGAATGAAGAGCTTTTCACAGTATTTTTGCGTGTTCTACTCGTAAAAAGTTAATTTGATTGTAAACAAACTGCAGCCAGACACCAACAGTAAACTGACGTTTAATTTAATCAGTGTTGCTAGACCGAATGTCAAGTTTTGAATAATCATTGAATAATCCACATTTTTTTTTTTTAAAGCTACGTGTTGTACTCCGGGAGTGCCGGCAGAAGTGGAAACTTCAACATTGATAATATAATATTTGATTAACACGATGTCTTTATCTTCTTTCTGCTTCTTTTTCTTCCTTCGAATCTATTTGCTTCAAACGTTGATAATAATTATGCCCTTTGATTCTTACGATGTCTTTTTCTTCCTTCGAATCTGTTTTTCTTCAAATCTTTTTAACGCTGACGCTGACGCCATGCCCTTTGATATTCCCGATTTCTTTCCCTTGTTTTTCTTTTGTTTCTCTGAAAAACGAAAATTATTTGTTACTATTTTATTTTAATAAAAATTACTTGTTTGGTATCACATTTAAATTTTTATAAGGCACTCACTCATTTTCTTTCAGTTTCTTTGTCACTTTTTACATTATTATTTGCACTTTGCACTTCAATTTCCATATTTTAAACACTTTATAGAGGTAGGTACACGAATTTTACATGTATCTAGACGGTCGAGCTATCAGTAGGCACCATCCGTGTATGCGCGCGTAGCAGGCTGTAGTAGTAAAAACACAAGCACAATCGCGCAAGCGCCCAGCACCAGCTTACGATTTTTTGATAAACATTTATTTAAAGATAATATATACAGAAGTGTTACTTAATTTTAAACTCAATAAATCAGTAATAATCAGTCCTTAAATATAAAATGTAATAAAAAAACAAAACCTGATATTTTTTGTCCTTTTTCTTATTATTTGCCTCACGACATTTCTTTCTTGAATCACGCCATTTCTTTCTGTGAATATTTATCTCTGTTTGTGATAAGTTTTTAATTTTATTTTGTCTCTTTTTTACATGCTCCAAATGTATTTTTCTTTTTTCTTCATATTTTGTAGGATTTTCTATTTTCAAGCGTTCTCTATAACGCTTTTGTCGCTCTGCACCAGTTAACGGCATCTAAAATAACCAGAATAACGTACCTATTTCATGAAAATAAACATATTAATTCAGTGAAGCAAAAAGTATATTTTAGACGAATTAAGCACCCCCTTTTTAGGGTTCCGTACCTCAAAAGGAAAAAACGGAACCCTGTTAGGATCACTTTGTTGTCCGTCTGTCCGTCCGTCCGTCTGTCAAGACCCTTTTTCTCAGGAACGCGTGAAGGTATGAAGCTGAAATTTATATCAATTACTCAGGTCTACTGTCCCTTGAAGCTGTGAAAAAATCAAACTTCTAAGCCAACGCAATCAAAAGATACAGCCGTTTATGCCGCAAATTTTCGACACTTGCAAGGGAATCAAAACCTACAGGGTGCTTCCCGTGAACTCAGAATCTTGAAATTTGGTACGAAGCAACGTCTTATAGCATAGATAAAGGAAAAATTACGAAAACCATAAATTTTTAGTTACATCACATAATATATATTTTTTTAAACGAACTTTGTAAACCTTGCAGGTTTGTACGGAACCCTCGGTGCGCGAGTCCGACTCGCACTTGGCCGGTTTTTTTGAATAAAACATATGTTTATAAAACAAGAACAACTATGTTTATTTTCCTACTATAATTTTATAAACGCAAAAGTTTATAAGCATGGATGGATGTTTGTAACTCTTTCACGCAAAAACTACTGAACGGATTTTGATAAAGGAGATTGCATTTGGTGCACAGATAGTTTATAACCTGGATTAACACAT
Source organism: Diarsia dahlii (assembly GCA_949775195.1). Lineage (NCBI taxonomy): Eukaryota > Metazoa > Arthropoda > Insecta > Lepidoptera > Noctuidae > Diarsia > Diarsia dahlii. Next base: position 7,664,809 of record OX459217.1, on the reverse strand, counting down.
AGGATAGTTTACCCGATTTTATCTTCCCGTGGGATAAATTTCGAGTTGTAGCGGGCGAAACCGCTGGCGACAGCTAGTAATTTATATTTTTTATAGTCTTTTAATAGTTTTTTGTTTAGATCAACTTAAGCACAATAAACTATCTTTTGACGGGATTTTAGGTAATCAGTCCTTAAACATCAAAATGTAATAAAAAAGCAAACCTCATCTTTCTTGTCCTTTTTATTTGCCTCACGGCATTTCTTTCTTGCCTCACGCCATTTCTTTCTTTGAATATTTTTCTCTGTTTCTGATAAGTTTTTAATTTGTTTTCGTCTCTTTTTTACATGCTCCAAATGTATTTTTCTTTTTTCTTCATATTTTGTAGGATTTTCTATTTTCAAGCGTTCTCTATAACGCTTTTGTCGCTCTGCACCAGTTAACGGCATCTAAAATAACCAGAATAACGTACCTATTTCATGAAAATAAACATATTAATTCAGTGAAGCAAAAAGTATATTTTAGACGAATTAATAATTTTTATTCAGGTTCACAAGAAAATTGTAGTACATGAGGAATTTACAAAGTATGTATGCAATAACAATAATAATTATACATGTTTAGGTACAACCAACAGCTGAGTGAATCACTGCTCTCCTAGCTAGATTACTGAGTAATCTGTATTTAGAAGATACAGTTTCGACTCCCTATTTGAGTATCACATTAATCATGTATTATTTCAATTTAGCGCGAAAAACAAAACAAAAAATGAAAATCTTAAAACTAAAATTAAATAAAACAAATTAGAACAATTAGAGGAGTGCTGGTGTGGTGAGTCGAGTGAGTGTGTGTATGCTTCGTGTGTGTGTGTGTGTGTGTGAGTGAATGTGTGTACATTTGAGTTATAGGGAATAGGGTTACTTTCATGTTAGTGTCACTAAGTACTTTTCAGTCTCGTCGTAGGTAATATTCAAGAAGAATTCACGGAGGGCAACTTTGCATTTGCTGTATGGTAAATTATAGATGTATAAAGACGCGTTAATTTTATTTTAATTAATTTTATATTAAGCACCCCCTTTTTTGAATAAAACATATTATGTTTATAAAACTTAAGCGCAATAAACTATCTTTTGGCAGGATTTTAGGTAATCAGTCCTTAAACATAAAATGTAATAAAAAAACCATACCTCATCTTTCTTGTCCTTTTTATTTGCCTCACGGCATTTCTTTTTTGCCTCACGCCATTTCTTTCTTTGAATATTTTTCTCTGTTTCTGATAAGTTTATAATTCGTTTTCGTCTCTTTTTTACATGCTCCAAATGTATTTTTCTTAATTCTTCATATTTTGTAGGATTTTCTATTTTCAAGCGTTCTCTATAACGCTTTTGTCGCTCTGCACCAGATAACGGCAACTAAAATAACCAAAATAACATATAGCTATTTCATGCAAATAAATATATTCATTCAGTGAAACAAAAAGTACCTAAATGAAGACGAATAAAGCACCCCCTTTTTTGAATAGGTTTTTAAAGCAAAAACGACAATGCATAATCCTACTAATATTATAAACGCAAAAGTTTGTAAGTATAGATGGATGTTTTTATATTTTAATAGTAATTTATATTTTACTAGCTGTTGCCAGCGGCTTCACCTGCTACAATTTGAAAATTATCCCACAGGAAGATAAAATCGGGATAAAAACTATCCTATGTGTTAATCCAGGTTATAAACTATCTTTGTAACAAAGGGGATAGAACCGATGTGGCATATCAACCTGTCCGCCATTTTGATTTTTTTTTGAAATCGCGGCCCACGATGAAAGTGGTATGTATGGATAGAGGACATACAGACGGACAAAAAATGTTCAGTAACACGGTACCCAAAGTGTCACGTTACCGAGATATTTGAAGGTAAAGATCGACAAAGAGTACAACAACAATCATTAAATAATTAAAAAAATAGCCTTATTACGTGTGTAAGCGTTAAATTGTATCCAAATAATAGTTCCCAGGTTGATTATTACTATACGCACGAGAAAATCGCTCCGCATCGCTATAAAACGCTATGTTATGTCAAAGAATAGTTTTCTCGTGCTCTTAGTAGTATGTAATGTACCTACTCTTTTTCAATAACCAGTAATAATAATAATCAACGCCAACATACACGTAAAAGGTCTATTTTTTATGTGCTCATTGTACTCATATGTCCATCTTTACCTTCAAATATCTCGGTAACGTGACACTTTGGGTACCGTGTTACTGGACATTTTTTGTTCGTCTATGTGTCCTCTATCCATACATACCACTTTCATCGTGGGCCGCGATTTCGAAAAAAAATTAAAATGGCGGCGGGTCGATATGCCAGCTCCCATACAAAAAAGTTCAAACCCCTTTATCCAAATCCGTTCAGTAGTTTTTGCGTGAGGAAGTAACAAACTTACACACTCACAAACTTTCACCTTTATAATATTAGTGTGATATTCTTTTATCAGGTTTTTGTTTAGAACAATCAACAAGCGCAATAAACTATCTTTTGGCAGTATTTTTAGGTAATCAGTAGTTAAACATAAAATGTAACAAAAACAAAACCTGATCTTTCTTGTCCTCTTTATTTGCCTCACGCCATTTCTTTCTTTGAATATTTATCTCTGTTTCTGATAAGTTTTTAATTTTATTTTGTCTCTTTTTTACATGCTCCAAATGTATTTTTCTTTTTTCTTCATATTTTGTAGGATTTTCTATTTTCAAGCGTTCTCTATAACGCTTTTGTCGCTCTGCACCAGTTAACGGCATCTAAAATAACCAGAATAACGTACTTATTTCATGAAAATAAACATTTTAATTTAGCGAAACAAAAAGTATATTTACGTATAGACAAATTAAGCAACCCCTTTTTGAATAGGAATAATTCATAAAACAAAAACAAAAAATAATAATATTTAGATGTGTATGGAAACAATAATTCTTGGTATGTAACGTCGGCGGGTCGGCATAATAATGAGTTACAATTTACTGACGTCAGGAAAGTCATCAAATTGTGTTACGAAATTGGAGCGTCCTAACCTAACTTTTCTTATTTGGCAGATTGTTTAATACACTCACTTCTACACAGTTATATATCACGAAATGTGGTCAGTGGGTCGTCTTAGGGGCGTGTTAAATTCCTTATGCCTACTTACTCTCACTTTTTTCGCAGTTCAAACAACGTCAGTAAACCGGTACGTGTTTTGTCCGATCACATGCAGCAACACACAAAATTTTAGTTTTCTAGGAGAACTGTCAAGAAAACAAGATGGCGAGCTTATTTGTGAAACGCGTTGTAACGTTGTACATTACATTTTTAAGAAATTAAGTAAATAAACAATAAAAACACAGCAATGATCCAATGTTTACTTACATTCAACTGTCAAACAAAAAACCGCAGACGTCAAAATATTGGGAACGTCAAAGACGGGCCACAGATATTAACAAGTAGTGCGGTGGTAAATAATATTTACTAAAGTCTAAAACGCGCCTGGCGCGTCATCGTCCAATGTTCGGGGCCTAGCTGGGCCTAGCTCATAAAAATCATGGTGGCACTGAGTCGGTTAGTTCCGGCATGTTCCCACGGTTGGCCAAATTAGGGGATCGGACTGACTCAAAAAAATATGATTCTGTTTAGTCCGTCAGTCAGAATTTCGAAAAATATGTTACTGTAATTTTGTACGCCATAATATTGGCAAAACATAGTGCTCATTTTTAACAAAGACTATCTGTAATACTTACCTATGTTTCACAAAATAAATGTTTGATTGATTGTGTTTTTTGTTTTATCAAAATAAATAATTACGAGGATAAAACGTGGGGCTTGAAACGTCACTTGTAGGTAAAAAATGTAGCATATGACGTCACACGAGTTTTCGAATAACTGTATCATCCAGATTTTTACCCGACTGCGGCGAAGCCCAAAAGGAGGGTTATGTGTTTGACGTGTATGTATGTATGTCCGTTTCTTTGTTCCCTCATAACTCCAAAACGGATGAAGGGATTTGAATGAAATATACGTCGTTAGATTCGTCTTAATGGCGCGAGCAGGGTTGGCATGTTTAAAACAAGTTGTTTAAAACATGTGTTTTAAACAGTGTTTAAAACAGTTTCAAATAAAACATAGTTTTTTATTAGGTGTTTGAAAACATTGTTTAATTAAAAAAATAAATGAATATTAAGTAGTAATTTTTTTCCTTATTTCCTTTATTTAATCAACTTTAAACAATTTTTATAAAATAATTAAAGTGGCTTTTTAACTTGACATTTAAACAGTTTTTAATATTACAAATCCCTAATCAAGAAATAGTTAACAATTTTTATTATAAAACGACCACGTACAATCATATTTGTTCGTTAGCAGATTAGACAACATTTATTATTTTTTATTTAGGTATTTAAAAACTGTGACAAGTTTTGCAGCTTTCTCGTTACCAAGTTTGATTCGTACATCGGTTTGAATAAATCCAAAGGTTTTTGTGTTATTGTGAAATGAAAAATCAGAAAGAAAGTCCGCTCTATTCTCCATCGGTAAAGTCCCCCGGGGAATTCCCAGAACTTCCGTAATTCGTGAACGTGATTATTTAAAATATGTTTTGGGTATTCCCCTTATTTTAAGAAAAATTTAGGAGATTTCCCTACTAAAAATGAACGTAGGAACACACAGAATGTATTGAATTATGATAAATTTTTGTCATGCAGTTTTTAAAATAGTATATAAGTGAAATATATCAGGCTTAATCAATTAAAAATGTATGATAACTAACTTAGGAAAAAAAACAAAAAAAACACCTGTTTAAAACATTTTAAACTGTTTGTTTTATAAAATGTAAAAAAAAACTGTTTTTTTTCCAACCCTGGGCGCGAGTGCTATAGGTTACATTAAAATTAAAAAACAAAGACAAATTGCGCATTTTGGGGGCCAAATCGCGGATTAAAAAAAAAACAATGCCATCTAGTAGGGTATCAAAGTAAAGGGTTTCAAAAGGAGATTACAAAAATATATAACCCTTAGATGTTTAAAAAAAATTCAAAGTGACAAATCCTTTAAGTAGATAGATAGATATATGAAATGAAAAAAATAGAACCCCGCCTGCTTCCAAGTTTTGTTTAATTTAAAGTGTGCTTGTTTGCTTTTCAGTTTTTTCAGTCGGGCCTTTTGGTTTTTTAACTACTTTTTTTGTTTAGGTACGTGAAAAAAGAGAAAATATGTGTTCAATATTTTTTGAAAATCTATCTGACGGACTTATTAGTTTTTTTTTTGTCCGATACCTATTGCACAGTGGGCCGTGCCGAGAATCGACGGTCGGCGGGAAAATCAGCCGATCTACACGGGGTACGATTCCAGCGTGGCACCTCGCTACGGTCAGCGCCACGTCGGCTATCAGGGCAGTTCTGCGCTTCCCACAAGGGAGCCTTAACACTAGAAAGACCACAGTCGTCAAATTGACGATTTTGTGAAGTAAAATGATAATATATTATAATTACGGATTGTTTATTTATTTATTTACCACTAGTTATAGCAACATCACAGACAATACATCCAATACGATGCTATAAGACACAATACAAAATAAAAATGTAAAATTAAATAATTAATCTATAGCCAAATCCGTAAAACATGACAAAGTTTATAGTTGCACCCCATTTTCAATAACTATTTGTGCTCTTTGAATGAATTTCGGCAGGTTTTGCCCAAATAAATCTTCCGATAACATGACAATATTAATAATACGCGCGGCTCGTGACATAGGAGCAACCTTGAGTAGGTTAGTCCTAGCCTCCGGCACGTCTAACAATGTGGGGCGGCGACGTGCTCCCATGTACCCATCAGGTGCGCGCAGCCGCAGCTCAGCCAACACCTCGGGGTGATGCAGCAACCCTAGCAATACACTCGCCACGTACTTCACTAACGCAACGTCTCTTCTTACTGCCTACTGCCTCGTCTCTTCTTGTTGCAACATGACACTCTGTGACTTTTAATATTTTGTGGTTTTAAACACCCTTTTGATATATAACGTTGTTAGTTCTGGAATTACAATAAGTAATACCTAATGAGGTTTGTCGGTTGCGGTGGCTACACAATATAAACTTCGTATAGCCAGCAAAGTATTATTTATTGAGATCACTGTACTTACAATCATGGAATTGAGAGAAGCTATTGTTATAATAAACAGTAGATTAGAATTAATTAGAGATTAGGTACAAATCGGGCAGTGAGGACGATGACATGAGCGAACAGAAGAAACATAGACAACGTCACCATAGATTTCTGACAAGTAAAGGGTTGCCACACTTTTAACACTCCTCCTCAAACCTTTACTTACATCTGCAATACAATAGAGCAATACAATATAGTTACTTAATAACTTATTATAGAATACTCAGATTCATAGCTCTATTTTCATCAAACATAGATGCTTTATAAAATTCAGGAGCTTAGGGCTACCCAGAGGCTTTGTTAACATGTCTGCTACCATCTGCCCAGTTGGAAGATACTTGGTTACAACATTACCATTCCTAACAATATCCTTGACAAAATGGTACCTTAGGTCTATGTGCTTTGTTTTTCGATGACAATATTCACGTAAGTCCAATAATTTCAGAGCACTTTGATTATCATTGTACAGTATACAATTTACATGTTCTTCAAGAATTTCATGCAAGAAATTTCTGACAAAACATAATTCTCTACAAGCGTCTCCTATGGCAAGGTATTCCGCTTCACAACTCGAAAGTGCTACACACCTTTGTTTACGTGACTCCCAGTTCACAATGGAGTTACCTATCTTAACTACAAAGCCACTGTAGGACCTGCGGTCTGAGGCATCATTGGCCCAATCAGCATCTGCGTACACAGAAATGTTAAAATTTCCACTTTTAACAAATACCAGACTGTAATGAATAGTACCACTCAAATAACGCAAAATGCGTTTAGCTGCAAGCCAATGATCCCTCGTGAAACACGTACTAAATTGACTCAACTGAGACAAAGCAAATGACAAGTCAGGTCTGGTGCAAACAGCAAGATACATAAGGCTACCTATAAGCTCTCGGTATGGATACACTTCATCTGATAAACACTCATCACTATTCTTTGGCTTTTCCAATTTACAACTAGTTGTCATAGGACTCGACACACTTTTACAATTAGACATACCAAAACGACAAAGTAACTTTTTAATATAATCAGTCTGATTTAAGGCCAAAATACCTTGCTTACGATCTCTGGTAACCTTGACTCCAAGACAATTCTGCAATGGACCCAACTCCTTAGAATCAAATTCAGATTTCAGTAAATTACACAATGAATTCTTCTCGGTTTCACAATTCCAGAATATATAGAAGTCATCTACATATAAAGCCACCACAGTAAAGTTTCTATCACACTTCTTAGTATAATGCAGGGTTCACACTTACTTTGTTTGTACCCATTGTTAGACAGAAAATTATTTACTTTAATATTCCATACCCTGCTCGCCTGTTTCAGGCCATACAAACTTTTATTTTAACAAACATACTTTACTGTCATCAACATTAAAACCTTGTGGCTGCTCCATGAATATCTTTTCAGTAAGATCTCCATGTAAGAATGCTGTTGTAACATCAACATGTTCAATGTTCAAATCTAATTCACAAGCCAATGCAAATAATAAACGCATAGTAGAATGGCGTACGACGGGCGAAAAAGTTTCATCGTAATCGACACCATGTTTTTGTGAAAAACCACGAGCTACTAATCGCGCCTTAAACTTGACAGGATATGTGAAATCATTTTTAATTTTAAATACCCATTTATTTTTAACAACATTTTGGTCAGTGGGCCTGTCCACTAAAGTCCAAGTATTATTTTTAATTAAAGAATCATATTCTGATTGCATAGCTGCTTTCCATTCCTCCATTTGAGGTCCCGATAGGGCCTCCTAATAAGTTAAGGGTTCAGAGACAGATTGGTGCACGAGCAAAGAAGAATCAGATAAATCATACTCCTCATACCTCGCCGGCTTTCTTGAACGGGCACTGCGTATCGGTCTCCCGATAACCAGCTCAGGTGACTTATCTGCAACCTGCCCAGATGACGTCAAGACGCCCGAGGACGGCAACTGCAGCTTTTCGCAGGCTACCGACTCTACTGCCAATGGAGATCCACCTTCTGGAGACCTAAACACATCATCAATATTATCGTCAGAATAACTATTAGAATCCAGATCATTAATATACTTTATTGAATTGTCACTCGAATTACTTGAAATATTATTCAAATTACTGGCATTGCATTCATTCAATTCATCACTACATAAAATATTATTTTTATTATTTTTCAAATTATTGTTTTTATTAGTTTCAATATTACTATCACAGCTCAAAATATTTTTATTATTAATTTTCTCAAAGTCATTGCTTAAAACCATGGGGGGATCTGACTCAACAACATTGTCACTGCAATTTGAGTTCACCTTTGACTTAAGTCTGTCAATAAATTCATTTTCAAAAAATACAACATTCCTTGCTGTAATTATTCTCCTAGGATTGGAAGGGTTAATAAGCCTAAAACCTTTAGAGTGCTCACAATATCCTACTAGAATACATGACATTGCTTTTGAGTCTAGTTTATAACGCTTACTTGCATCTATCAGTGTCAATGCTTTGCAGCCAAAGACACGCAGGTGACTGAGGTCTACCTCGTGACCAGTCCATACCTGCTCGGGGGTCTTACCAGGCACAGCAGTAGTGGGGGACCTGTTCATTAAATAGATAGCAGTAGATACTGCCTCTCCCCAATACTCCTTGCCGAGGCATGATTCCCGAAGCATACACCTTGTCTTTTCTAAAAGCGTTCGGTTGAGCCTCTCCGAAACACCGTTCTGCTGTGGGCTATAAGGAACAGTTGTTTCATGCACAATCCCTTCCTGTTGTAAATAATTATCAAAATTTTTATTGCAGTATTCCCCACCATTATCTGTTCTCAGTCTCTTTATCATAAAACCTGTCTGTTTCTCCACTGTAGCCTTAAATAGTTTAAACTTTGACATGACTTCAGACTTATTCTTAAGTAAATACCCAAAAGTCTTTCTACTAAAATCATCAGTAAAGGTGAGTAGGTATCTAGCTCCACCAAGAGAGCTGACAGGCATGGGCCCACAGACATCCGAATGGACAAGCTCTAAAATCAGCGTGGAACGTTTAGCTTCACCCTTGGGAAATTTCGACACTGCTAATTTTCCTTCAACACAAGATACACATGGATTCCCCAATGCATCAACTTGAAACTCAACACCAGACACTAGATTTTTAAGAGCACACATACCTCGGTAACTTAAGTGTCCCAGCCTCTTGTGCCACACATCCGTTGACACCAGTAAAGCAGCGTCTTCATCATTACTAGTTGGAGTCCCATCTAGAGTTGCTGGAGAACCACCTTGCTGCAGCACACAGTCAGCACGCTCCATCTGCAACTTATTATCACACCTACCACCTACCCTATTCACAGAAACAATGTTCACAAAGTCAAGTTTAAAAATATTCCTATCCCTATTGGCAGCCATAACAAGAGTGTCATCCCGAAGAATAAGGCACATTTTATTATCAAACATGACCGATAAAGCCTTCTCGCATAATTTACTAACTGACATTAAATTTGTCGAGAGGTTTGGTACATACAAAACATCTGTCAATGTTACACAGCCATTCTTCAATTGAAATGTGACATCTCCAATACCAACACAGGGCAAACTATCATTATTTGCTACAGTTACACCATTAAAATTACAGACTTTAAAGTTACTCATTATGCTAGGATTGTTACACATATGGGCCGTTGCCCCCGAATCTACCAACCAATCACTTTTCACAAAATTGCCAGCACTTAAAGCCACTAGAACACTATTACCACTATCAGTTTTGAAATTATTCTTCTTATTCTTCATGAATTTATAACATTTGCTTTTTATGTGTCCTTCTTTCTTGCAAAAGTGGCAAATTATTTTCTTTTTGATAGCTAGTGCGGATTGCAAAACATCTTTTCCACCAGAAGATCTTCTCATGTCCTCCTGTATTAGCCTTGTCCGCACAAGCTCGCTAGTTAATCCATTGGACAATGTAGCTGTTTCCAAACTGGCAACGATGATGTCGAATTCCTGAGGCAGGCCACTGAGCAACAACTCCGCCACCTCCGCATCCTCGATTGTTCGGCCAATCTCATGTAGTTGTTCCACCAACGACATTACCGCCTCAATGTAAGCATTCATGCTTGAGAACTCATTGAACTGAATTTTATGTAGGCGACGCAGCAGCACTACACGGCGATAAAATCCACGATCTTCGAATACTTTACAAAGGGCTTCCCATGCTTCTTTGGCATTTTTAGCTTTTCTTATGTACTGCAGACAAGTAGGACGCACCGACAGAGATATCCTGGCTAGAGCCTTAGCATCCTTCGCGGCTTCCTCCAAATCAGTGATCTGAGTGCAAGACCAAAGTCCCTCCAGTACCAGAGCATGTTTTATGTAAAACTTCCAAGTGTGGAAATTTGAAGCGCCTTCTAATTTCTCAAAACTATAGGACCGTAATCCATCTTCAAACATTGTAGCAAGTACACGAGAAGGTTGGTCGCAACAATGAGCGAGCACGCCGTCGAGCCACGTGCCGGCACCGTGTACTCACGACAAACAAAACTCCTCCAAAATGTCATGCGATTCCTTCCTTCTTTTTAATCCTTTTATTTAGAGCCACCAGCTAGATTGATTATATGACAAACCCAGCCAGATTATTCAACAATGGTCAATCGCGGTGAATCGCGTGGTCTGGGTCCATAACCTAATGAGGTTTGTCGGTTGCGGTGGCTACACAATATAAACTTCGTATATCCAGCAAAGTATTATTTATTGAGATCACTGTACTTACAATCATGGAATTGAGAGAAGCTATTGTTATAATAAACAGTAGATTAGAATTAATTAGAGATTAGGTACAAATCGGGCAGTGAGGACGATGACATGAGCGAACAGAAGAAACATAGACAACGTCACCATAGATTTCTGACAAGTAAAGGGTTGCCACACTTTTAACAATACCTACCAAGACCACTATCGTCAAAATGACCCAATGCAAAGGGCTCCGGTTACCTTTGATACTTGAGGGTACTTAGAAATATTTTGTTTACATTATCGCACAATGTATTTTTTTATTTGTTGTGCCTAACAAAAATGTTATGATTCTGAGCACTCAACACCCGACTGTTAAAATTGGTGCAGGGAAAAAGGGTGGAATTTTATAATGCAACAATTTTATAATTTTGGTGTCGATATTTTGGACCAAATAGCACGAATATATTCCGTGAGAGCTGGTACTCGTAGATGGCCCCATGCACATATTTTAGATATCATAAAATATCCTTTGATACACCTAACAATAATTTGACATCAAGGTCAATGGATATTCCACAGGGATATCCTTAATCCTAACGTCAATATGACGATCTTGTTCTTTCTAGGTAGGGCACGAATATTGGTCTTTCTAGTGTTAAGAGAAATATTGTGTCCGTAAATCTTCCCACACAAAATGTACAACTTTTTGGATATGGCTAAGATGCAGTTTATTTCCTTGCTAATCTGAACCATTGTGTTATTAATTCTTGGTGCATGCTATTCATTATTTCAGCTTATATTATGTATGCACTTACGCATATTATATCTTTTGGCGGGTAGAAAATCATCAAATAACCCCTCCCGCTCTGCGCAGAGCGGAAGGGAGTGTCAGACTGTTACTGACTAATAACCCTCCTTTTGGGCTTCGCCGCAGTCGGGTAAAAACCATCCATGTTCCTTCCTTTTTAACCCTTTGTGTCAAGTCCGCGGTATCTCTTCCGTACAACCCGCAGCCCCCACGGGCGATGCATATAATATTTTAGGAATTAAATAGCTCGGTGAAGTACGACAAGGTAGCCCGCGAAATTCGAATTTTCTTACGATTTTTTGCACTTTGCCGGTCAGTGTCAAGTCGTATGTTAAATAAAGTGGGATTCGCGGCAATAACCAATATTTGTTTACTGAGTAATAATGATTAAAGTCACCAATACAACCGTCTCAGTTCATAAAAGTTGACTATTAATGAGTGACTATTCGATGAAAACGGCATTTTGGTGACCTTTATGGTTTAACTACTGATGAATACCAAAATTTTTGGAACAAAATCTTGAAAGTACCTGCCTTACTTCATCCATTAATGTCTCCGGTGTCTGATGCATATTATTTAACCTGGCAGCTGCAACAGTACCCATACGCCGAACCTCCCTCTGAGTGCGTAACCAGCAAGCATGGCACACATAATCAGATTCCGTTATCTGAAAGAATTTAGTAATGCTACTTCATCATCATCATCATCATCAGCCATAAGACGTCCACTGCTGGACAAAGGAGAATGATGTGGCCTGTCCATTGCCACTTCACCCTGCATATTCTAATGCTCTTGGTTCACCAAAAATGATGAGGTAAACGATCATCTCAAAATCACAATAGTTCCATCGGAAATTGACAAGCATAAGAAACTGCACAAGGAGCGTCTATCTCATCATCCAAACCCACTCAATACTGAGTTGCTGAATACGTCATCTGTGGTCAGAAGATTGAAAAGAGACCACATCCTCTGATTGGGAGGAGCAGCGCTGGTTGCTCCACCATAAAGCCATACACTCTCGCAACTAACTTTACGACTTAAGGTCTGGCAACCGATTGCAAATAAACAAATAAAAAAAAAATTATGAAAGAAAATAATCTTTTCATAATATAAAATAGAGTCACTCCTGTCGTTTGTACACTTAGGTCTTTTAATCTTTTTAATAGATTTTAATGCAGTTTTCAGCCATAGATAGAGAGCTATTGAAGAGGAAGGTTTTTATGTAGTACATTGCACCCGTTTGAAGCCACGGGCATCAGCTTGTTTCTTATATTTTAAAATGTTTTTCATCAAACATCATATAGGTAACAGTTTTAGTTAGTAATAGTCATACTTGTAACATACCTGTCTCGGTGCTAGTTTGTTTTCTATAACAGCTACAATAGAGCGTTGGAAATCAGTACGGGTGTCTCTTAATATTTTATCGCGCTTTCTTCTTAGTAATGAACATCCACATAAGAGACACACATGACTATGACCTTTGAGACTTAATCCAGCATGCTGACTATCACTGCCAGAAACGTCAGACTCGAGACATTGATCCACTGCAGACATAGCAAGATCTCTGCATTCTTCACAAATGTAGTCCCCCTCAGTTATCTAGAAATCGGTTTTTACAGCTGTAACTTCTATTGTTTTGATTGTCAGTTATGTTTTTGTTTTAACATTCCTATATTTATTTATTTTTTCTTTACCTTTACAGCTAGGTTAATATTCAAAAGTTGATAATTCGACCAACAGACCAAGGGTCGAGCAATGGTTTGTTATAATGTTATTTCAAAGTACTTACTATGAGTGGGTATACCCAGGTACAGAGTAAACCACTAACTCTTGGATCGAGTGTTAGGGCAGGATAGCGGCGCATATTGTTGACGCAAATGTTGCAATTAACACATAGTTTTCGCTTTAATCTATTACGATCTCCCATAGTGGTCCAAAACGCAATTGTACAATCCTAACAACGAGGATATTTCACAGTCCAAAAGACCTTTAAGTTCTAAGAACGCACTAGTCGCTCAAAGCGCTAAGATAATCAGTCCGTAACTCCGTACAGCAATCCAAGTCAATTAGAAACAAGAAAATAACCACAAAAATAACGAAAACATAAACAAACAAACAGAGACCGTGCATTTAGGCCGCGTTCCGTATTACAAAATAATCGCTCACAGCGCTCACGTCTTTAATTTGCGTTCCAAATTAGATATCACGATTATGACAGCTAAGAGCTGTCATCAATTCGGAACGCTCGTAAACGCGTTTACAGTGCTCACTCGTCACGTGATAACAAAAACATAACCTGCATGAGTGAAATTCGTCGCCCGTTAGGCTCGTCTTGTATATTTACTTGAATACTCATGGTTAGGAGACTCCAAAGAGATTTCAAAGAACTAATTTAATGTATTTGTGCGACTCCAGCCAGTGAACCTCAGCTGTGAACACACACACACCCAGACACACACACACACGCATCAGACATCTGTCATTTTTTACTTTGATTTTGACAGCGCTCACGGTGATATTTATTTGGGGCATGGTCGGTGTAATCGCAAGATGGCGCATGTCATGACGTCATCTATGACGATTCAAGGGACATCAATATCGCGCTCACAGTAATTCGGTACGGGTTTATGGACGCTCAAATCGATTACAGCGTAATTCGGAACGCACCCTTAGTGACAGATTGACAGTTGACATTTGAGCTTGTGTTGCCATAACATAAAGGTGAAGACGACCATAAGACGACAAGGAAAGTAGCCCGCGAAATTCGATTTTTCTTACGTTTTTTGCAACTTCCCGGTCAGTGTCAAGTCGTATGTTAAATAAAATGAAATTCGTGGCAATAAAACCTGTTTATTTGCTGAGTAATAATGATTAAACCACCAATACAACCGCGGTATTATAAAACTTTTACTTTAAATATTGTTTGTTTTTGGGATTTTTTTTATAATTACGTGCTAATTAGGAAAAAAACATGAGTTGCAAGTGATGAAAATAAAAGCTGCACTCCCGATTCAATGAAAATGGAAGCTGAAGCAGCAATTAACAATATTTTGCCTGAAAGTTCTAAAGAGAGATATTTGAAAACTTTATGCTTGTAATGCCGGTTTTTTTCTTCTTACCTCACAATCGAGATGTAAAGCAGAGTAGTTAGCTCGGGTGTAAGCATCAATTTCACCCTCGAACTATTGGCGCCCTCGCTGCGCTCGTGCGCCTAAATATCTCGGGCTGCAATTGATGCCTTACAGCCCTTGGCTACTGATCTACTATTACTCTTTGCCTAAGTGCCTGTTTCGGACTGTAACTTAGTGACGTCCGTATTCGGGGCTTTCTAAATCACTTTGCTATTATTAATCCCCGCCTACGACGCCACCACTAGCTCGTCGACCTAGAGGTCCACTGACTCTGACCCTCCAAGTTCATGTAACTCTCAAGAATGATTATTTCATCAAAAGGTCATTCTTGTGAGTTCCACCTTAATCCGGAAAAGCCGAGTTCCGGAAAACCTAACCTAGTAGCTGCATTATAAACTGTTGACTTACCGCACTTCGAAATAATGTGCCAGGATCGTCCACGTGGCCGGAACCGAGCGGCTCCAAAATGTGCTTGTTTTTTGCTTTTAAGTTTTTTCAGTCGGGTTTTTTAGTTTTTTAACTACTTTTTTTTATTTCCAACTTTTTAGTTCTTTTGCGCTTGTTTAAAGGATTTGTCTCTTTGAATTTCCTTTAAACATATAAGTGTTATATATTTTTGTAATCTCCTTTTAAAACCCTTTATTTTGATACCCTACTCGATGGTATTGGAAAAAAAAAAATTTTTAACTCCGCGATTTGGCCCCCAAAATCCGCATTTTTTATGTTTTTTAATTTTAATGTAGCTTATAACACTCGCGCCATCAAGATGAATCTAACGACGTATATTTCATTCAAATCCCTTCATCCGTTTAGGAGTTATGAGGGAACAAAGAAACGGACATCCATACATACACGTCAAACACATAACCCTCCTTTTGGGCTTCGCCGCAGTCGGGTAAAAAATAGGTACAAAAAAGAAAAAAACAAGTTTGCGTTTACATAAACTATCATAATATGGATTATAATATGCATCATAACATGGACCATAATATGGATCATAATATGAATTATAATATGGATCAGAATATGGAATACAATATGAATCATAATATGGATTATAATACGCATCATAATGTGAATCATAACATGTGTTGGGGATGAGGTCTGTTCCGTCGATGAAATGAAGCTAGCGTGATGGTTTCACATTTATATTGAATAAATATATGATATTACCAGACTGCACTGTGGGTTCTGTACTGGATGGTGGATGTGAGGTGAAGGAAAAAGGTGAAAGGACTGATTCTATACAAAACAAAAGCTTTTATAGCCACTGTGAATGTGCGGTGTCGCAATGAATTGAAGGGAGAAGTGGGGCGACAGCGCCACTGCTTTGTGGTGGCAATCGCATGAAACCAGGTGACATTGGAAGTGCTCCACACAGTAGTCACCGAGTTCGGCGTCTTGGCAGCAGGTGGCGCTAGCGGTTGGCGTGAACACATGGATCATAAAATAAATCATAATGTGGATCCTAATATGAATCATAATATAAATCAAAATATGGATCAGAATAAGAATCATAACAATATGGACCATGGATTCATGGCATTGCATATCATAATATGGATCATAATACGAATCTTAACAAGGATCATAATAGGAGTTATAACATGGATCATAATATGGATCCTAAAAGCTTTTGGAATTTCGCCAAAGGTAAACGGTAAAGGTAGGGCAACTGAGTTTGAGTATGACAGACGGGTCGTAGTTGGAGAGGAAGCAGCAAAATCTTTAAGTACTCGTACTTTAGTTCTTGCAGCACTGGCTTGAAGAATTGGCTTGCGCCACTGGCTTGAAGAACTGGCTTGCAGCACTGGCTTGAAGAACTAGCTTGTAGCACTAGCTTGAAGAGTTCTTCAAGCTAGTGCTACAAGCTAGTTCTTCAAGCCAATTCTTCAAGCTAGTGCTACAAGCCAGTTGGCTTGTAGCACTAGCTTGAAGAATTGGCTTGCGCCACTGGCTTGAAGAACTGGCTTGCAGCACTGGCTTGAAGAACTGGCTTGCGCCACTGGCTTGAATAACTGGCTTGCGCCACTGGCTTGAATAACTGGCTTGCGACACTGCCTTGAAGAACTGGCTTGCAGCACTAGCTTGAAGAATTGGCTTGCCCCTCTGGCTTGAAGAACTGGCTTGCGCCACTGGCGTGAAGAACTGGCTTGCAGCACTGGCTTCAAGAATTGGCTTGCGTCACTGGCTTGAAGAACTAGCTTGTACCACTAGCTTGAAGAACTAGCTTGTAGCACTGGCTTGAAGAATTGGCTTGCGCCACTGACTTGAAAAAATGGCTTGCGCCACTGGCTTGAAGAACTGGCTTGCGCCACTGGCTTGCAGCACTAGCTTGAAGAACTGGCTCGAAGAACTGGCTTGCGCCACTGGCTTGAAGAACTGTCTTGCGCCACTGACTTGAAGACCTGGCTTGCAGCACTGGCTTGAAGAACTGGTTTGCGCCACTGGCTTGAAGAACTGGCTTGCGCCATGCAGCACTGGTGCAAGCACTTGCCTGCAGCATTGCAGCAAGCACTTGCCTGCAGCACTGGCGCAAGCACTTGCCTGCGGCACTGGCGCAAGCACTTGCCTGCAGCACTGGCGCAAGCACTTGCCTGCAGCACTGGCGCAAGCACTTGCCTGCAGCACTGGCGCAAGCACTTGCCTGCAGCACTGGCGCAAGCATTGCCTGCAGCATTGCAGCAAGCACTTGCCTGCAGCACTGGCGCAAATTCTTGCCTGCAGCATTGCAACAAGCACTTGCCTGCAGCACTGGCGCAAGCACTTGCCTGCAGCGTTACAGCAAGCACTTCGGTAGATCGCGACGTACCTTATATTTGACAGTTGGTTCCGAATTGTCTATAGGGCGAGTTTAAGCTCTTGTTCGCTATCGTGGCATATATATAACATACTATGCTCAACCCGATTTTTTTTGGCCTGGGAAATCAATAAAATGACGGAAGGAAGTGTCTATATAACTTGTACTTCTTAGCCTTTAGTGTTCCAGGCCCGTGGTATCTCTTTCGAACAGTTCCGCAGACAAATACTGGATCCTTGAAGTTTAATTATTAAACACTAGCTGTTCCATGCTCTTTTTCTTACCCTCCCTACCTACCCACTACCCTATCTACCCACTACCCTACCTAGTACCTACCCACTACCCTACCTACCCACTACCCTACCTACCCACTACCCTACCTACCCACTACCCTACCTACCCACTACCCTACCTACCTACTACCCTACCTACCTACTACCCTACCTACCTACTACCCTACCTACCTACCTACTACCCTACCTACCTACTACCCTGCCTACCTAGTACCTACCAACCACTTTCTCACCGTTTAAACCTTTAACCTTTTTTACCTTTTTTTTTCTTTTCATTGTTTTTAAGATGTATTCTGCTATTCGGGGCGGAGACAAATCCAAAAAATCAAAAACCATGAAAATTGGTCCAGCAGATCTCGAGTTATGAGTGTTGTAACAAACACGACTTTGTTTTATATATATAGATTTACGCTATTTCTGTTAACAGAGTGTGGACTCCGGCTATGAGACCGCTCCCTCCTCTGAGATGAAATCAACATATTCTGTCCAAGATGCAACACTGAAGTTCCACACACTGCCGAAGGGATACAAGAGGTAACTATCAACATCCATACTATACTTTATCATCTGCCTAGCCCTTTCCCACTACATTAGGGTCGGCATCCAGTGTAACCAGATGCAGCTGAATACCAGTTGGTTTCCTCAAGCTAGAGGGTTTTTTAACAAGTATATAATTATTCAGATTGAAAAACTTGATAATTGAGTATGTAGGGTGTAATGAGAGATTGCTTCAACAATACTATGAAAGGTTTCAGATAGAAGCCCTTCGGACAGGGGCGCATTTTCAGTTTTCAAAAATGGGCAAAAACTACTAAGGAAAATCTGAATGAATGGAACTCTGCCCAAAGACTTATCATAGTTTAAATTTATTCAATATCGGCCTAGCCTTTACCCAACTATGTTGGGTCAGGTTCCAGTCTTAACTTGCACAACTCCGTTAGTACTGGATATTTTATTTTATTTTATTTTTATTAAGAGGAACAACAAACAGTTACATTATGAGAACTTATAAACTAGTTTAACAATACTTTCATTTTGCTAATAATGCAACCCACAACGCTGTCCACGGGTTGTAATAGTAGTTTAATACAAACAATAATCGCCAGGGGCGACAGAAAAAAAAATAAAAACAGTAAAAAGTACACAATCAGGCTAGATAATATCAATATGAGACAATTATGTGAAGAATATCCCTTTTTAAGACTGGTTGTCATACTCTGGCCACTGTTTTAATCCTACCAATATTATAAACGTGAAAGTTTGTAAGAATGTATGTATGGATGTTTGTTACTCTTTTATGCAAAAACTACTGAACGAATTTGGATAAAATTTGGTAGACAGACAGTTTATAATCTGGATATTATATTCCCGTGGGAAAATTGAGCGGGTTGTAAAGTTGTAGCGGGTGAAGCCGCTGGCAACACCTAGTACATATATAACAATTCAGTCATGATTTGTAGTAAAAAGAGCTTGATTTGCCAACAGGGCATGGTAACACCGCTTGTAAGTCATAGGTGAAAACAATTGTGTTGTTGTCAGGTTCATGACATCTTTTCATATCCCTTTCTTTCTCAAATCTACTTAAGCGTTTTTCTTCTTGATGCAATTTGAAACTATCACGTAATTATTTTTTTTCTTCTTTAGAGGCATTTTTGTATGCTTCACACTCATCGCACCGATCTTTTTTAGGTTTAAAAAATCCAATATTAAAATCATGTTTGAAAATTCGTGAGTAAGCGTCGTAGTTCACAATAGGCTTGTGTTGTTGTTTCTGAATTTCTGAATAATTTCTATGTAATTCTGCCACTGTCAAACCCCCATCAATGAATTGTCTGCTAGTACTAGCCCTAAGATAGTGACTCTCAACCCTTGGAATTGATTCGATGTGATTCTTTACTGCTTGTACAACTTCAGGTTCCAAGGTACATTGTTTTCCGTGTTTTCCTCGCTGATCAGTTGGAATGAAACCATCATTCTGAGCTTTGCCTTCGATAACAGTCCGTATAATCCGTTGTTTGATACCCAAAGTGTTGATGAGAAAAGTTTTACAGACGCGGATTTCTTTATTCTCATTTAGCAAGTAATATGCAGTGTTTGCTTTTCTGTCGTACCTTTTATTGTCAGTCTTTATGCGGCGGTAAGCACATTTTAGAGGTCTTGTACAGGCGTTTAAAAAACCCCGTTGCCTCTCTAAACTCTCCAACTTCCAGTAAGACTCAAAGATTTCCGTCCTTTTTTGTTCAGTAAATTTAGCAGCACAGGACAACCGACATTTAGTTGTACATGTAGGTCCTATTGTTTTACTTTGATTTAGTTTTTTGGTCTTTACTGAGATATACATTTGTCCAGAGTTTTTCAATTGCTTAGCAACATTCTTTTTCCAGATTGTTGGATTACGCGTACGCTTTTTGCCTCTCGGTTTAGTTATCGGTTCCGCTGGACTCTCATTATTAGAATTATTGTTGTCTGCAGGAGAATCACTGGAACTACTACTGGAGCTACTGGATGAAGATCTTGAACGAGGACCAGGCCTGTATTCATCTCCTGAATCAGTGCCGGACAAATCGCCTGTTTGAAAGTCGATACCCTCTTGTATATACGATTTATTAGTCGCAAATAAAATAAATAGAGAGTTACCGGGGTTCTCGAAAGTAGTATCATCCTGCTCTGGAGTAGTTGTTGTTGGGTCTTCTAGGTTGGATGGTGATACTGGACACTCGGAATTTGTAAGAGACAATGCATTTTCTGGTTTTGAATATAGTAACTTTGTAGAGTTGGCTAAATTTTGAACTTCAATCGAGTTTTTGTTACCACAGGAAAGTGCAAGTAGCACTAGGTGTTTGCTGCGTTGGTTCATTCTGAAAAAGAAAAGAAAATACAAAATAATGATAATAAATAGGTGCTCAATAAAAAAATATGTTAACAAAATAAATTATTGACTGATTTATCAAAATTCCCGTGAAATAATTGAAATGAAATTTATTTATTTGCCAGAATATAGGTAGGTACATCTACATACATAATAAGATGGTAAAATAATTTTAGTCTCACTATATTCGACTCATCAGTCGTGCAAATGACGGCACGGTTGGCGCAGTGGCTCAAGCAATGGACTGCTGCGCTGCGTGTCGCGGGTTCGATCCCCGCACGGAACAAATATTTGTACGGCCTACGGATAGTTGTTTCGGGTCTGGGTATTTGTGTATGTGAGTTTAAATGTTTGTGAACGCACCCACGATACAGGAGAAATTCCTAGTGTGGGGCAACGTTTTATAAAAAAAAAAAAAAGAAAAAAAAAGAAAATATTTCTGGTACATGCATAATAATAATACATAATTACATTAATTGCATTAGTCACAAACATCATAATCGTAATAATACAATAAAATTTAAATTAAATTTATGGTTTTGCTGCGTTGATTACATTATACAATACATTATATTAGTTTATTATAGAATTTCACAGTCAAGACAGTTCATCAATTTGTTGATTAGATTTTAGATACTTAATGTCAATTAGTAAATAAGTGAAAAATTATCATGTCAAAAATGTATCAAGATAAGCATCATGTCTGCATGGATCAAGTAAAAAAAGGTAAATAGCGCACTTAGAACAACAAAGTGACGCCATTTTTTCAATTATGTGTGAGTAAATGAAGTGCTGCCACTT
Source organism: Diarsia dahlii (assembly GCA_949775195.1). Taxonomy (NCBI): domain Eukaryota; kingdom Metazoa; phylum Arthropoda; class Insecta; order Lepidoptera; family Noctuidae; genus Diarsia; species Diarsia dahlii. The sequence goes on along the minus strand of OX459217.1, from coordinate 7,643,240 downwards.
TTTGAAAAAAAATCCCTTAAAATTGCGTAAAAATGAGTGATAAATATGTCAATGTGAAAATAAATGATTTATAAATTACAATAACATTATAAATATGTAGACCCACTGACCAGGATCACTTTATAAATTGTCTCAATAGATAGTCCCATTGTGGGGGTGTGAGTTGCGAGAAAAAATACAAGATTATGTAAAGTGTTTATTTAAAAAAAAATACATAAAACAAAAAAAAGACGGAATAATTAATGAGTAGAGAAAAAAAAACCTTTTCTTTAAGTTACAAATATAGGTACTTTTCCAGAGGAAATAAAAAAAGTACAGATATTAGAAACAATAGAAACAAAACTATATCCTCATACATACTAATGATTAGGTATAGTAATCTAAGTATATGGTTTAAATTTTTCATAACATTATTATGGAAGAAGAAAAGAGAACCTCCTTTTATTTTAAGTCAGTTAATATACCTTTTTTCGATATCCTGTTCTATGAATTCGGTGAAGTCCACGTTGTGTATCGTACGTCATGTCAGTCTTATCAATATGGTCTGAACAAACCACACCAAATGAGGATGGCTGCCATTGCGGGTCATTTCAACTCTGTCGAATAGCAGCTACCCATTCATCTCTTAATAAAATATTTAATGGCAACCTAAAACCAATAATATTAGATAGTACAAAATAGAAGGCAAGTACTCGTGAATGTAAAAAGAAACGAGTAACTATTTACTTAAAATTAAGTGATTATAAAATTAAACAATAAATTGTCCTCTCTGTGCCTAATTATTTTACTATGACTTTGCCCACAATTTACTTACCCACATTTTTGGGCTATTACAAATACGAACTCCTGGCAACACTCTTTCGATACGTCATTTCGGAACATTGACATTATTCATGTCAAATAACCTCAAAATTATGTTTGAAAATCATAAATAAAGATAGTCCTAAGAGTTTGTACGTGTGAAACGATAATCCTTCAGACTTTTTGTTCACTTTAGTATTGTTTTTACACCATTTAATTACACACGACGGCATTTTTTAGGCAAACTTACTGCACGACGACTCGTAAGACAATAACAAAAATGAGCGTAGTTTGATGCATGTGTGTGCGTGAGTGCATGTGTTTACTTGAATGAGCCGAGTTTTTTGGCTTCAGTATTAGCAATGGCCGTGCGTTATCTACCTTTTTTTACTTGATCTGAGCATGTCTGTTTAAAATTTAAATAGTCGTCTATTGAATAAAAACATCTGTCACAAAGCCAATAGGGTATTTCACCAAAAAAATCTAATTAGTCCGTCTGTTAGATTATCGAAAAATATTGGATACGTGTTTTTTGTTTAATCAATATAATAAAAATTGACGAAAATAAAATGTGTCAAAGATCAAGAGTGGGGGTTTTTGGCGTCACTTAGTGGGTAAAAAAGTACTATCCTTATGACGTCACACGACTTGACACGACTTTTCGAAGCACTGTATCGTCTTCATATTTTGTTTACGTGAAAAAAGAAAAAATACGTGTCCATTATTTATTGAAAATCTATCTGACGGACTAATTAGATTTTTTTGGTGAAATACCCTATTGTTTAAAGTTCTGTTAAATTCTAAATTATTCATTTTTCTTATTTTTACTGGTAGATTATTATAGATTTTTAGGGTTATTCCCGCTCGGTAACACCCTTTCGTCAACACTGTTGACGATCGCTACTTATTATTTCGGGTAATTCCCGTTCGGTAACACCTTTCGTTCCTGTCGTCAACACTGTTGACGATCGGGAAAAAAATGTTTCGTTCGTTCGCAGTGTCCATGAATGCTGGTTTTTATTTTTAAAATATGGAAATAAAAATAAAACGTCATGGATTTTTAAAATGTTTGAATAATTTAGATTTGATTTAAAGATTCCAATACCTCCTTCCTACTTCTGTTCTCCTGGTAGTTTGTTAGACTTTACTACCTATCCTTTTTTTTCCTTTTTTTTTTTTTTTGATTAGGTTGAACATTTTTTGAAGTAGGGTGGGGTACCTACTTCAAAAAATGTTTTAAATACCTACTTCTATTCTCCTGGTAGTTTGTGCCGTAATTGTACCCTAAACTGTGTGATAGAACGAATGATAAACTTGAGTCCCGCTGGTTTTACGATTTTGTTACACTCTTTATCGTAGAACTAGTGGGAATGATGAATGAAATGCACATGATAAGGCCATTTTTAGGGTTCCGTACCTCAAAGGAAAAAACGGAACCCTTATAGGATCACTTTGTTGTCCGTCTGTCCGTCCGTCCGTCCGTCTGTCAAGACGCTTTTTCTCAGGAACGCGTGGAGGTATGAAGCTGAAATTTATATCAATTACTCAGGTCTACTGTCCCTTGAAGCTGTGAAAAAATCAAACTTCTAAGCCAACGCAATCAAAAGATACAGCCGTTTATGCCGCAAATTTTCGACACTTGCAAGGGAATCAAAACCTACAGGGTGCTTCCCGTGAACTCAGAATCTTGAAATTTGGTACGAAGCAACGTCTTATAGCATAGATAAAGGAAAAATTACGAAAACCATAAATTTTTAGTTACATCACATAATAAAAATATTCTAAGTAATTTTAAACTTTGTTTGTACGGAACCCTCGGTGCGCGAGTCCGACTCGCACTTGGCCGGTTTTTTTATTTTCTAGTTAACTGTGTTTTAAAAGATCTAACATAATCCATTAAAACATTTTAAAAATCCATGACATGTTTTATTTTTATTTCCATATTTTAAAAATAAAAACCAGCATTCATGGACACTGCGAACGAACGAAACTTTTTTTCCCGATCGTCAACAGTGTTGACGACAGGAACGAAAGGTGTTACCGAACGGGAATTACCCGAAATAATAAGTAGCGTTCGTCAACACTGTGAACGAACGAAACTTTTTTTTCCCGATCGTCAACAGTGTTAACGAAAGGGTGTTACCGAGCGGGAATAACCCGATTTTTACCGCCATTGTGTAGCAGTTACTGTCACATAGCCTCAATCTGTTTCGAGGAATAATCAGAGGTTTTTGGACTACTTTTCTCTTAAATTGGGCCTTCTCATCCTGCTCAAAGAGTGATAGAATAACTATCAATATTTATTCCTAGAAATTTTATTTCAGTAACTTCTTCAATGATATTATTATTATATTTTATTGGCAAGTCAGTTGTGTCTTTTTTATTTATTTTATTATTATATGTCAAGTATCTCATGAATTTAGTTTTACCTGTATTTATTTCTAAATTATTTTCATTTAACCAGTCATGAATGCTCTTTAGAGCTTCATTGGTGACGTTTATCGACCGCTCAATAGTAGCTTCTCTAGTAAGTACAGTTGTATCATCTGCGAATAGTAAAGTGTTGATTCTGGCAATTCGTTTATGTATGCTATAAATAATACTGGGGCCAGAACAGTTCCTTGCGGTACGCCATAGTGATTCGCTAAATATGGGGACCTATAGGTTACCTGAGTGTTACTGTCTCGATGCATTTTTGTAATCTCTGTGCACTGTTTTCGACCCCTTAAATAACTTTCAAACCAATTTAATGCAGGGCCTCTTATACCGTACTGTTCTAATTTATTTAATAATTTATCATGGCATACCATATCAAATGCTTTGGTCATGTCTAGAAAAACAGCTATAGGTATTTCTTTTTTGTCTACTGACCTGAGAATTTCTGTTATTAATTTAAAACATGCCAATGTAGTGGATTTATTTTTAATAAAACCGTTTTGTTGTTTACTTATGACATCATTTCTTTCAAAACAATTAATAAGCCTAACACACATTACTTTTTCGAATATCTTGGAGAAGATCGGTACCAAAGTAATAGGTCTGTAATTCCCCGCTTCTGTTTTCGAGCTCTTTTTATGAAGTGGTTTTACGACGGAAAATTTTAGGGCTTCAGGGAAGGTTCCATTTTCCATGGACAGATTTATTAGATAGGTCAATTTTTAATATTCGAGTTGTCATGCCATCGTACCCGGCCGTATTCGTATTTCGTAGCTGCATCGTTATTTTATAAACGTCCAAATTATCTACTGGTTCAAGATAGATGGAGTTTACTAACCTTCTTCCCTCTTTTCGTTGGTGTTTTAATTACTTATTAGATTGCTTAAAAGCAGTGAAGGCTGTCCTTTTAGTGCGCCAAACCACCACATTAATAATACAAATAGGTACTAATTATAATACAATTTCAAACGAAACAAACTGATCACTTTAAATTAAAGAAAATCAATAAAATAAAATTGTCTTAAAATTAGCGGGACCGCCGATACCAGTTTTCAATTAAACGCAGGAATGTAATTTCAAAATCTAAACATCTCACCTCAACTAAACAACTTATTTGAAAATTCGGGATAGAAAAGATGTCATAATCATACTATTATCTATCTATTTATCATGTTGGAATAATTATCATAAAAAAATTAATCAAAAACAATAATCCTACTATACTGGAGCAATATCGTCACAAGTGTACATCTAACGTTAAACTTTACACCATGAAATACAAATATTGGGGAAACAACGTCATTACCTACTTCACTACCTCACTACACAAGTGTCTTTATTGCTCCAAAAACATAAAAAATAATTGTCACAATTACCTTAGTAACGTTGTAGCTCCAGAAGACAACTACTCAACTGACCAATGAAACGTTGTTTCTCCCAGTGCCATCCAGATTCGCGCCAAAGCCGTAACGACACTAATGCCCTTCACGAGGAAAGTTTGCGTACTACACAAATGACAATAACGCACCAAGTAAAGTGGTGGATTTGGAGTATTTTCTCTTAATCAGTTAAGTTTTGACAAAAATTGCATAGGTGACGTTATTAATAATAATATAAATCATAATATAAATCATAATATGGATCAGAATAAGAATCACACACAAACAAACATGGATCATGGAACATGGAACATGGATCTTAGTATGGATCATAATTTGAATCATGATATGAATCATAATATGGATCACAATATGAATCATAATATGAATCATAATATGAATCATAATATGAATCACAATATGAATCATAATATGAATCATAATATGAATCACAATGTGGATCATAATATGAATCATAATATGAATCATAATATGAATCATAATATGGATCATAATATGAATCATAATATGGATCACAATATGAATCATAATATGGATCATAATATGGATCACAATATGGATCATAATATGAATCATAATATGAATCATAATATGAATCATAATATGAATCATAATATGAATCATAATATGAATCATAATATAAATCATAATATGGATATATATCATGGATCATCATCATCAACAGCCTATTAATGTTCCCACTGCTGGGACACGCCTCCTCTCTTAGAGAGGGAATCGGCCACGCGGGCCCAGTGCGGATTGGTAGATGTCACATGTCTTCGAATTTTTTGGTTCTAAGACATGCCGGTTTCCTCACGATGTTTTCCTTCACCGTTTTGAGAGCAGCGGTGATGAAATAAATTACACAAAGTAATGTGCCTGCCTGGGTTCGAACCCACGACCTACTGTTCGTAAGTCGGGGCCGCCACCACTGGGCCACCGCTGCTCTGAATCATCACAAGGATCATAATATGGATCCTAAAAGCTTTTGGATTTTTGTAAAAGGTAAACGAAAACGATAAAGGTAAGGCAAGTGAGTTTGAGTATGATAGACGGGTCGTGGTTGGAGAGGAAGCAGCAAAATCTTTAGGTACTCGTACTTTAGTTCTTTTAGACCCCCAGGAGATAGCAGACACGCTCTATTCCTCACCTATCGCTCCAGATGTGATTGACTCAGCCGACAGTATTAGGATACATAACACCAAAGGATTTCATTTCTAAATAACGTAGGATTCGCGGCAGTAACAAATGTCTATTTACTGAGTAATAATATTTAAAATCAATAAATACAACGACCTCAGTTCATAAAGGTCTCTTGAGTGACTATTTGATGAAAACGGCATTCTTGAGGCCTTCATGAACGGAGACATTTGTTATTGCCGCGAATCCCATTTTATTTCACATGGGACTTGACACTGACCGTAAAATTCTTCGCGGTGTCTTCAAAAATTTCGCGGGTAGAGAAACTTTTTTGGGTGTGGTTTTTGGTGACGTGATGCCCTAAGGACGAAATTTTTTTGTGCTTCTTCTGGTGCCCCCAAGACGTGATGCCGTAGGCAATTGCTTAATTTGATTAAGGGTTAATTCATTACTGATCATTCCTAGTGGTTATCTGGTAGTCTTAACCACGGAGTATTAACCAGCGGGAAGTACCCATACCTGATACAATACATAACAAGTACAAAATAAAACTAAATCGTTCCGAGCATTATTGGCATGTATTTCGATCAAGAACACAAACAACATATGACATATATATAACGCGCACACACACTCATAACATGAGGTAGGTTAAAATAAAGCTACTTAACCAATCAATTTTGGAACAAAAATTAGTTACAAATCATGTTTTATTTTACCTTTTGTGACTCAACAAATAATAAATTATAATTATGTACCTAAAGTGACAATTGGCTACTTCCCCGATTAAAAAAATATGTTTTTGTCCGTCAGTTAGATTATCGAAAAATATTTGGTACGTTTTTTTTTTTTTCAAATTACAAAAAAAATACTAAGATAAGACGCGTCAAAGATCATGAGTGGGGGCTTGTGACATCACTTTTCTGTAAAAAATGTACTGCAATGTGACGTTACACGAGTTTTTGAAATGCCTGTATCGTCGTCATTTGTTGTTTACGTGAAAAAAGAAAAAATGTGTTCAATATTGTTTAGAAATCTATCTGACGGACTAATTACATTTTTATTGTCAAGTACTTAATTATAAAATACGCACATGACTCCGAAAATTCAGAGGCGTTTACAGGTAGAACCTATGATAATAATAATCAATATATATATAAGGAGAACTGACTGACATATCAAAGTACAGCCGAAACTACTGGGGCTAGGAATGTGAAATTTTGCACACGGCTTCCTATTAAAATGTAGGGGAGCACTAAGAAGGGGTTTTTGGAAATTTAACCTTTAAGGGGGTGAAAAGGGATATGAAAGTTTGTATGGAAAATCGTCACTTTTGTAGTTGAACCGACATCCACGCGGGCGAAGCCGTGGGCAAAAGCTAGTTAAGTATATGAGTTAAACCACAGTTAAACAATGTATTATGGTAGTCAACAAAAAAAATCTAATTAATCCGTCAGATAGATTTCCAAAAAATATTAGACACATATTTTTTCTTTTTTCACGTAAACAAAAAATGAAGACGATACAGTGCTTTGAAAACTCGCGTGACGTCATATTCTAAGACATTAGTATGACATTTCTTAGCGAGCAGTGACGTCACAACCTCCCACCCAAATCTTTGACGCGTTTTATCTTCGTCAATTTTTATTGATTTGATAAAACAAAAAATATGTATCCAATGTTTTTCGATAATTAATCTAACAGACGGACTAATTAGAATCATATTTTGTTTAGTCAGTAAACATCCCTATTAATAGCGCGTGTACATTATTATGTAACTTCTGAAATAAATTCTTTGTTTACAAAGCAATGGAATATTGTTTATACTCAATCGGCCCTAATAACAAAATAAATTGGCTTTTATACAAGTTGGAAGAAATACCGACATCTTATTTTTTGGCGGGTGGGAAATCATCAAATGATTCCTCCTGCTCTGGGTAGAGCGGTAGAGAGTGTCAGACTTGTACTGACTAAAAACCATCCATATCGGGAGACTAGACGTACCTACTGCAGGGTATCACCGATACCTAGTCGACATTCCACACATTCGAACGAAGCGCTTTGCTGGGTCCTTTATTATGCGCACAGCCAAGGAGTGTTATTCTCTGCCTGCGTCGGTTTTTCCGAGTTCATATAACCCTAATCTGTTTAAGTCGCGAGTAAACAGGCTTCTACTGGGTAAGCTCGTTCCATCGTCGACATCATCTCTGCCCTCAGGGCAAGATTGAAGTCAAGAGCAGGCTCATTTATAATAATAAAAAAAAAACCATGTTCCTTCTTAGCCCTTTGTGTCGAGGCAGCGGTATCTCTTTCGAACAACCCGCAGTCCCGACGGAGGAACACCGACCATCAAACGGTAATCAGTACATCATTCTGAAACTCCTCCTCTTTCCACATCGAAATGTTTATAAACGTTTGTGGTCCCTCACACTAACTTAGTGTGACTTACGCCCAAATACTCGAACGTCACTCAATTTTAAGTTGCACTTAAATCTCGTGCTGTCTTTGTTACTTTAACGCAGAGTGACAGAGATAGCAGCAGTTTTGAGGGTTACTTATAATTGAGTGACGTTCGAGTATTTGGGCGTAAGTATATATAAAAAAAAAACGTATGAAAATTAATCTTAATTTAAAATCACAAAATACTGACTGTAGGTAAACATCTACCTATTAAAATAATCCTTGAAAAAATGATAATCAAATTAACTTATTAATTTTATTGAATAAACTTAAAAATATCCGATTCCATAGGAATGATATTAGCATTGACACGTAATCATGAGTTGTTTATGGCCGAACGTCACTCAGACTTTTGCGTTTATATTTTACTAGTGACCCGCCTCGGCTTCGCACGGGTGCAAAAAAGTATTAAAACCTTCCTCTTGAATCACTCTATCTATTAAAAAAAACCGCATCAAAATCCGTTGCGTAGTTTTAAAGATTTAAGCATACAAAGGGACATAGGGACAGATAAAGCGACTTTGTTTTATACTATGTAGTGAAGTTCCATGTAATATAGGTACCTTATTCTTATAAATAATTACAATTAACATAAAATAAAAATTAGATGAGCAGTCTATAATCATGTTCTGTAATGTCTTTCATAGATCTACGAATGCACAATCAGTCTTGTTCCCACAGCTGGGACACAGTCCACGCTTTATAAAAGCGAGTGGGCCGTAGTGCTTCAACATTTTTGAAATTAGTAAGCGAAAAATTTCGAAAGATCTTGTTTCTTTTCAAAAATTATAAACAGAAATAAGCCTGTTCATATTTCCATGTATAAAGCGAAAAAAAAAACAGTTCTTTTTTTACATTTTCTACGCAACTCCCTAGGCTTAAAATCTAACAATAGCAGTAAAATAAAAACGTTTACGACGTACGGTATTTCAAACAAATCTTTAAGTCCTTATTATTCGAAATTACTGAATCGATTTTAAACTTATCGTTTTTAAGCTGGATTAGAATCTAAGAAGTTAATATAAAACATTTTCGAAAAGCGTTATTTAAAAAAAGATAATTAGAATTATCTGTATGATTGGAAAATTTAAAATATTTGTAATTTAACTACAGCACCATTTTTAAACATCGTGAGGAAACCGGCATGCGCGGCATGTCTTAGAACCAAAAAATTCGAAGACATGTGACATCTACCAACCCTCTCCTAGAACGGAGGCCTGAGTCCCTGCAGTGAGAACATTATAGGCATTATGATGATGACTATTTTTCGAAAATGTGTGAATGGACTTAAAAATTTGTATGAAATGTCGTACGTGGTAAATGCAATATAGAATTTTGATCACATCAATACTCTACACTATTAAACAATCTTATAATTAACGAAATCCTTCTTCATGTAATTTTTTTATTCCAGTCATTTTAATTTCTCTTTCACCCGACAGACAGCTCCTGGAAAAAATAAATACTTATTTTAGAGGGAACCGATTTAAATGAAATTTGGTACACAGATAGACTTCTAGAGCCTGAGAAAGGACATAGACTACTTTTTAATGCGAAATAAGGATTGTAAGGGGTCTGAAGGTTGTTCACAAGAGATACCGCAGCCTCGACATAAAGGGCTAAGTGCATGTTTACGTACAGGCGGGGCGTCGCGCGGCGAGTGCTGCGTTTTTAATTCAAACACGTGGCGATGTATGAAAAAGTTAACGATTTAAAAAGTCGATTTTACGAGAAGCTATTTTCGCTCGTTAGTATAAAATGCAGCGTTTGTTGCGGTGGACCCGCCTCTCAGTAAATGAATAAAAAAGCACGCGACGAGCCTTATGCACGCGCCGCGCGACGCCCCGCGTCTCCGTAAACGAGCCCTAAGAAGGAACATGGGTGGTGTTTAGTCAGTAGAAATCTGACACTCCCTTTCGTTCTGCCCAAGAGCGGGACCTTATTTGGTGATTTTCCAAACGCCAATAAAAAAAAGACTGTCAGGGGTTGAAAGGGGGGGGATGAAAATATTACATTTGGCCGCGACAAATAACCGACATCCACGCGGACGACGCCGCGGGCATCAGCTAGTAATACTCAATACTCAATAGTATTTTTTCTTACTGTGCTGTGTACATTGGTATTTTTTTTTTATCTATTCACGGAAAATATTCACACCGTGATTCATAAAATGGTGTCAAATGAACAACGCCATCTATCAAAGATGAAGTTAAACTGCAAGAAATTAATGCATGGAAAGTGAACACACACTATAGCAAAGTAGCGTCATTTAGACTAATTAAGAGTACCTATTGGTGCCGTAACTTTTAAAAAAGGTCTATTTAAAAGTTATCTGAACACATTTATTTATTAGTACCGTTTTGATGCAATAGATGTCGTTGAAGAGATTATAAGTTCTTTAAATTCATATTATATATCTATCGGATATCAGTATCGGATTACAATGAAACAAAAACTAAAACCCTAATCACATTTGGCTTCATAATCCTTATAAACTAACACAGACAAATGAAAGCAAAATTTTTCTAAATATTTTGTTCAATTTACAGAAACTGCCTGCAGATTTATTACATGTATTTAAATTTATAATCACCTAACTCTATTTTGAATAGTTTTTTTTAGTAATTCAGTGTATGTCTTTCTAGGGCGTCTACTATGGACTATGCTATGCAACGTTGATTCCAAAAATAATCATAAAGATTTGAAAAACATAAAGCATCAAAATAAAAATAAATAGTACTCACAAAAAGTGAAAACCGAGTGGGGATCGAACTCGCGAACATGTTGAACATTTTTGGAAATCTCACAACATTATAAAAAAATACAAAAAGAAGACACTGGCTGAGATTTGAACTTACGTACATTTATTTACGGGGAGGTCGCCAAACCGTTACGCTACTGACATCAGTGATGAACAGTTCGAAATAGCCGTTCTATTGATATAAATAGTATGACAGATATCAGCTGTCAAACCGTTGGGACATATGGACATATTGCAATATTGGTCACCCCCCTAAGTAATTATAGCGATATTATATAGCCCATGTGTAATTCCAGACTATAATCTATCTCTGTGCCAAATTATATTCAGATCCGTTGAGCCGTTCTGGCGTGAAAGTAGGATAGTGTTGTAGCTGGGCTCTTGGAGTTCCACATCAGGTGTTCCAGATCTTCAAATTTATTCTCTGAGCAGAAAATGCTCATCACGTGGAACAATTTTTGCTATTGTACCATTTTTGTATCTCTTATAGTTAAGCTGGTCTGTTGCAGTTCTGCATCAGGTGTTCAAGTTTCCAAGATAAATTATAGCCTATATATTGCCCAGGCCTAATACCTATACAACTAAAAAAAAATCATTCAAATCCGTCGAGTAGTTCCGAAGATTAGCGTGTACAAACAAACAGACATTTTTTTTTTGGATTCGTGCTCTATTACTGTTTCTAAACCCTCCTCAATTATTTTTTTTAATATATTCAATGTACAGACACAGTTTTTTTTCTGTTTTATTATATGTATAGATTGTATTGTTGAATTGTAATAGTTTATTTTTCCAACAGCTTAATACTATTTTACAATGCAATGTGGCAACAATTTCAGTGAGAGCAAAGAGATTAGCGTCTGTAGCCGAACTAGGCATAGCCTGTATTTCAGATACCAGCACCATTCCCCTCGAGTATTTAAAATACAAGAATAGGTGCCAAGTAATAGAGACTTATAAATTAAGTAAAAAAGTTAATACTTATTACATAAAAAAATTAAAATAGGTAAGTACATAATCTTAATCTATTTGTTAAATGGGCTGTGTGTGTGATGTGTGTTCGTGTGTATGTGTGTGTGGTTTGTCTATGAGTATATGGAGGTGTATGAATGTGTTTGTGGGTGTGAGTATGCGGGAGTGTATGTGTGTGTAGGTGAGCTATTCAGAAAGTGCATCTATTGTTTACTGTGGTCGTAGCTGTATTTTTAGTGTGGTATGAATAAGAGTTGTTCCGTCTCCTCATAGCTTAATCTCTGCAAATATTGGCATACTTTTAGTTTGCAATGTTTTCCAGTCAAGGGGTATCCCGTCGGGGCTGTGGATTGTCGAAAGGATAACGCGGCTCCGACACAAGGGCGAAGAAGGAACATGGGTTTGGTTTTTAGTCAGTAGAAGTCTGACACTGAAAAAGGGGTATATATGAATTGCTTTGTTAATCTTATTATAAAGGTACGGGCCTAGAAAACTTACAAATGTTTTGCCATGGGTTGTTCTAAATGTGGTTGGATAGTCACATACATGGTGCTTACGACGCCTTTGTAATAATATAGGGTTGTAGGGCTGTTCGTGCAGGATACTTTTAAGTATAAATAACTGTCTCACTGTCAAAACCTGGCACAACTGGAACAGTGTAATAGTAGGAAAACGCATCGGTTTAAACGTGCTAACCTTCAGTATGGCTCTCTGAGCGACCTCAACTGCCTTTAGCGTGGTTTTGCAGATACCTCCCCAGGATAAGATGCAGTATGTAAGGAGCGACTGGCACAGGGCCTGATATATTCGTTTCAGCAGTGGAGGGTCCGTGACATGACGTATGTTTTTAAAAACATAAATTAATTTGCGTACTCTATTACAAAGAATTTTGACATGTTCATTAAAGTTGAGCTTATTGTCTAAAGTAATACCAAGATACTTTAGAGTGTTAACACGTTTCAGAGGTGAACATGCGCAGCCATCCACAGAATTGCATTCATGTGACACAACTTGTAGGTCGCTGCGAATACTCACCACCTGTCTAATACTGAAACAAATATACTTAGTCTTATCAAGACAGGAGGATGAATATTTTGTAGTTTTCATTTATATCTTTGTCGGGTAGCAGCAGATCATTCCAGTTCTGTTTACTTTCTATAGATTTGAATTTCAGTATATTTTTATAGTTGAACCTTTTTTTTTTTAGTGTACCAAATTGTTTGTTTTAATTGTTGTGGTATAATATATGTAAGTGTATAATGGTTGCGTTGTGGTCTAAAAATCCTAATTCCTCCACGGTGGTAAGCATTTTTTTATGGGAAATAATAAATCGAGCCACAGTTTTTTTAGTTGGCCACGTGATCTAACTTCTAATTTTATAACTAAGCCACGGGAAAATTATATAGCCTCTAATATACTAATTCGTCTTTTTTACAGCGCCCACTAAATATTCTATAGTAAGCGTCAAGTGAAGATCAACAATTATATTAACTTGTCCTTGTTATTTATACATAGGTACCTAATTTACTAACTCAGCCACGGAATTTATATCTCACCACCATTTTACATTTTACAGCTTCAACACAAGGCCCTCAAAAAATATAATTAAAGCGACCATAGTCAACATCATTTATTATAACTTAGCATGTAAAATAATACATCACATTCTTTTATCGTGAAAATAGCAACAGCAAGATTTGGCGCGAGCGCGCGAGACGACAATGACCGGCCATTTGCACCAATCAGAGAGCGCCATTCGAATCATGTACTGACGACTTAGTCACGTGTATTCAAAATGTCAACTTTAGATACACTTTACGATTATTACATTTACGTTAAAAATACCTACTAGTAACAGAAATGTTTTTACCATTGTCTAATTGACTAGTCACAGTCAGATTGTATGACTCGTCATTGTAAACTGAGGGAAATAGGTTAGGTTAGGTTTAACTGTGACCAAGCGCGCGCGAGCCGAGCGAGCGAAGCGAGCGGTGCCGCGGCAGCGGCCGGCGAGCGCTACTTCCGAGTTGCTTGCAGAAATGTTTTCACAATTTATTGTCTAGTTTTCCGATAAAAATGAAGTTCTGAAGCGATTCTGTCGCACAACATGTAAATAAAATCGATCTTTAGGACATTCGATACTCTGAACTTCAATATTTAGGTCATTAAATACTCTGAACTTTTATATTTAATCCTTTCGATGACACGACAGGAGTTTATACGTACTATTAGTGGCTATAATATAATATTTCATGACAATTTTAATTAAATTTTGATGCTCAGTTAATGTGGCATGAGTTATAATTTAAACGTACTGAGTTAATAAATTAGAAGCTAATAGAATATTTTTTAGATGCCATATATTAATATTTTAGAAGTTTACTGTTTGAATTCATGTTACAAATTTAGATGCTAAAAAATAATCACGATGCTGCGTTGTATTTAGAGTGGCTTTAAAAAAGATAACTTGTGGCTAAGATAGTATTATTTAGATGCTCGTTAATTGTGGCTGACTTAGTAATTTAGAAGGCAAATTAGATTTTTAGATGCAAATAATGCTATTAAAAAGAAGCCGGTTTAATTAGCACCCTTTTTTTTTGGTATAATTTGAAAATATTAGGTCTAAGCAGGTAGAGATGGTTTGTGTGATTCTTGTTGGAGATTTTATATGTTGTGAGAAGTTGAATTCCGACATCTGTTCAAGAAAAGTAATCGTTTTTAAGGTTTTATCGAAAATATTGATATTGAAATCTCCTCTCCTATAATTATATTGGACTTGTTATATTTTTTATTTAAATAAGTTAAAATAAGTTTCAAAATCGTCTCGTTTCTATTAAAAACGTCTTCGTCCCTTCTATTCCAATACATAACTACTTATACTAGGTTCTCTTTGTGTAGTTCAATTGCACACACTTCCAATACATATTCGATTGACATATCTGCGATGTCCCTTATCTCTATGCAATCTATATCTTCTTGTAAGAGAATGCAGACACCTCCGCCTCCTCTGACTTTACGGCAATATGATGCAGCAATTTTGAAGCCATTGAATTGAATAAGGGCTATTTTTTCTTGTGACAACCAAGTCTCGGATATGCATATAGCTTTGTATGTTGGGTTTTCCGTTATGAATGTTTCTATTATATGTTGCTTATTGTTAATGCTTTGGATGTTCTGAAAAAGTATTTTAAATTGTAGGTCGGTGCTTTCGAAAGGAATAATTTCCAGTATCTTCGTTCATGTTTGATTGGTAGTTGTTTTGGTTTAACTGGGTATAGTTGTAGTTGTCTTGTGCGATTCTTTTGTGTTATTGTTGTTTTGCTGGGTTTTGTTAGTTTCATGTTTCATAGTAATTCTTTGTCCCTCAACAAATAATTGGTTATTTCTGATAATCACAAACAATTCGTTTCTTCGTGCCTTAAGCATTTCTTCTCGCATTAAATGTCTTTCTTTACGTGCATTGTCATCTAAGTATTCGGAAACAAACAAGTGGGTACCCTGGAGACAGTTACTGTTTTCTATGACATACTTAGCCATCCTCTTACTTATTAACTCAATAACAAGTGGCCGATTATTGTTGCTGTTTCTGCCTATTCTGTACGTGTCTTCTATATATCCAGTCAGGTCTAATTCAACCAGTCTACTGTGGAGGATGCATTCTGGTTCTTTGTGAAATTCGGCGAATCCGTAGAGAACTATTTTCTTGAAGTTGGTTTCAGTGCAAGTGATATTGGGGGAGTTATTCCTAGTTAACAGCTCTTTTATTTCTTTCTTTAATTCGCTCGTCTAGTCGTAATGGTGTATTTGTGTTACCTGTTTTGGGTCTTTTGCGTAAGCAAGCTTGGCAGTGCCATGCATTTTTAAGTTGTGGTGACTTAGTGAATCGATCCATAGACACATTTGCACACTCTAAGTCATATTTGCTTTTACAGAGTACACAGGTAAGGTTTTCAATTGCTTGTAGTACTTGATTACATCCTGCGCATAGGGAATCCATTTGTAACGTGAGTTATTTTTGCGTTACGTTAGCGATTTAGTAGCCAGTGACTCCCTCTAGGTAGGGTTTGTGGAGATAGTTCTGCCGATCGAAGGGCCGGTTGTAGTTAGTTTCTCCAGTTTTATACAGATGGCGTTGTTCTCAGCTGTAGCTCAGATGAAGTTGCAATTTTAGAATAATTTCAACAACAAATTTTAGGTTTTAGGATTACAAATCTTTCAGTCCTACCTTTTTTGAGGTCGAAGACTTCCAGTTTCTAATAGCTTTTCGTTGCTGAGGCTTCGTTCTTGTTCGAACTTCGAGTTTGAAAACAGGTATCCGTTAAAAAGTTTTGCACTGTTTTTGTTAACTTTTCACTGGAATTTCTTGAGTACTGCAACGTTCATCACTGTTATTTGTTTAATACTTCAACTCATTGCACTTATTTTCACAGTTTAAGCGTTTTAACATTTTTTAAGGAATTAAGATACACTGAGCTAATGTTTATTTACGCACAGTAGCGCCCTCTCTCAAATAAATAAATTAAAGTAATTCTCCAACTATGGTCCTGTACTCACCTATATAATGTTTCTGTGAGTGAACCGCTACTGGAGACGACTGGGTCTGAGGAACGGCCTGGTTTGTGTTGCCTGCACAAAAAAAAAAACAAATAAACGTGAATAAAAAGTTGTGTGGTAATCGATTGTCGTGGTATGGACATGTGATGCGAAGGAAAATGTTGTGAGGAAAATGTTAAGGTTGATGTTCCAGGGTAGCCCGCGAAATTCAAATTTTCTTACGTTTTTAGCGATTTGCAGGCCAGTGCTAGGTTGTATGTTAGTAAAAATATGATTCGCGGCTGTAAGACGTATGCAGTTACAGAATTATAATCATCAAAATCATCATAACAACCCTCCAAGTTCATGTAACTGTCAAGAATGACCTTTTGATGAAATACTCATTCTTGACAGTTACATGAACTTGGAGGGTTGTTATGATGATTTTGATGATTATAATTCTGTAACTGCATACGTCTACCCTGGAACATCCACCTTAAAGAACAACTTCGTAAATAACTTATCAATAAATAAAATACATTACGTAATTTAATTAGACGACGTTCCATTATAGCATAACACAAAAATACAGGTCACGCTTATTTTGTGTCTACAGAGCACTGTATTACATTTTGCTAAATGCAATAACATTAAAATATAAAATGAACATCATCATATTTACTACAAATTATTGTGAAACAGAAACAAAATAGTATGGAAGAAGAAACAGAGTACTATGGAAGAAGAAACAGAGTACTATGGAAGAAGAAACAGAGTACTATGGAAGAAGAAACAGAGTACTATGGAAGAAGAAACAGAGTACTATGGAAGAAGAAACAGAGTACTATGGAAGAAGAAGACATGTTGCGCCGACCTCAAATGTATTGGGGTAAGGAGGAGAATGATGATGACGTATATATTGTGCTCTATTCCGAAATCAATCAGTCATCATCTGCCTAGCCTTTTTCCAACTATATTGGGATCGGCTTCCAGTCTAACCGGATGCAGCTGAATACCAGTATTTTACATGGAGCGACTGCCTATCTGACCTCCACAACCCAGTTAATACTAGGTAATACAATAGGTACCCTTTGGTAAGACTGGATGTCAGAATTTCAGGTCACTGAAAAAAAGAAAAAGACCAAAGATCTATATATATGGCAACCGGGACCAACAGCTTAACGTGCTTTCCGAGGCACGGAGGAAACTCGGTATGTCGGGCGGTCACCCATCCACAGACCAACCTAGGCAAGCACAGCTTTACCTAAAGATCAACCCGAGTGGCAGTTCTTATTAAGCCACGAGCTCAATCAATCAGCGCCGAAATCAATCAGTGTTATTAGGATTTTTAATCAGGAACTTCCCAGTAGAAGCCACGGAGTCTGGATTTGTGCCCGTTTGATGGCAATAGGCTCGCCCTCTATTACATGGGACTTAACCATGACTGGCAAAATGTGGGTGTACTTGTTAGTTACACTTCTGGTTAACCCTTCGGGGATTACAGGTGTGATGGTATATTATGTTAAATTAAAGTAATCCTCCGATTGGGTACTTGAAACTGTCAAAAATTTACGAAAATTTTAAGTTTTTTTTTTATTATAAATGGGCTTGCTCTTGACTTCAATCTTGCCCTAAGGGCAGAGATGATGTCGACGATGGAACGAGCTTACCCAGTAGAAGCCTGTTTACTCGCGACTTAAACAGATTAGGGTTATATGAACTCGGAAAAACCGACGCAGGCAGGGAATTCCACTCCTTGGCTGTGCGCATAATAAAAAACAAACAGAATAAAGAACAAATAGAAATAATGCGATGTGTAAAAAATAGTACATTACTGCAGCGGCCAGCAACAGAGGCATTGATGGACGAACGTGTAAATGTGGGCCGAGGCGAAGCCGAGGCACACATACGTAAGTCCATCAATGCCTAGTTGTGGCCAAGGCTTGTATAGTACTTTTCTCAAATAATGCGAGGAAATTAAATACAATTTACTTTTCAAAATCACATACAACAATAATTTTTCACGCGTTGAAGAGTTCAGCCAATTCGAAATTTAAAAAAAACCTTTAATAAGTCACCTCCTTGGTTGCTATGGTTCAGACTAAAAGATCGTTCCATTTTTAAATAACACGACAGATATGAGTTTAGTATGTAATTTATTTGGCCGCTAAACACGACAGATATGGATTTTCATACAACTTTTGCCGGCCGCTGGTCGCATGTATCTGGCCAGTACAGCAATTTCGATTTATCTCGAAGAAGGTTGTCAAAATATAGTACATTACTGCAGCGGCCAGCAACAGAGGCATTGATGGACGAACGTGTAAATGTGGGCCGAGGCGAAGCCGAGGCACACATACGTAAGTCCATCAATGCCTAGTTGTGGCCAAGGCTTGTATAGTACTTTTCTCAAATAATGCGAGGAAATTAAATACAATTTACTTTTCAAAATCACATACAACAATAATTTTTCACGCGTTGAAGAGTTCAGCCAATTCGAAATTTAAATAAAACCTTTAATAAGTCACCTCCTTGGTTGCTATGGTTCAGAGTAAAAGATCGTTCCATTTTTAAATAACACGACAGATATGAGTTTAGTATGTAATTTATTTGGCCGCTAAACACGACAGATATGGATTTTCATACAACTTTTGCCGGCCGCTGGTCGCATGTATCTGGCCAGTACAGCAATTTCGATTTATCTCGAAGAAGGTTGTCAAAATAATGCTCAAATTTCCAAGCATGTTTGAGAAAATGCTCTTTCCAAGCATGTTTGAGAAAAGTAATAAAATCGATCAAAAAATGGAGAAACTACACGCTTTGGAAGTTTTTGGTGGGGGCACGTTCCTATCCTTGTCATTGTCACTACGTAACTAATGGCGGTATTACAATATGACGTCACTTCTTGATAGCACTGTCTTTGTCTAGCAAGTCATTTTAAATCGGTTAAAACTAAGCCATTTTTTAAGATATTACACTTTTTTTAACTTTTGTCTATCTTTATACATATTTACTGTTTTGTTAAAAAAATAGTCAAGTCCCCAATTATGGGTCCTGTACTCACCCATGTAATGTTTCCGTGTGTGTAACGCTACTTGAAGCGACCGGGACAGACAACTCGCATGATTTGTGCTCCAGGTGTTGTGTCCTGCACAAAACAAAACATCTACAGGATCTGGACGAAAGCGCTAGTACATACTGCCAGATAAAATATATATAACTCAAATGTGACTGTCTGACTGACATAGTGATCTATCAACGCACAGCCCAAACCACTGGACGGCTCGGGCTGAAATTTGGCATGCACGTTGATGTTATTTACCCTAAGGGAGTTAAATAGGCGATGAAAGTTTGTATGGAAAATCGTCATTTTCACGCGGGCGAAGCCGCTGGCAAAAGCTAGTAGGGTGTAGAATTTTAAACTGACATTTTAACACTATTATTTATACTGAAAACGGGATATTTACAATGTTTACTTATTGTTTTAAGCTTTCACGGTTCATAACTATATTTAAAATATCACTTATGGGATATCTTCCGTGATTATTATTTGTTTTGAGTTCCCGATATAAAACAAATAATAATTACGGAAGATATCCCGTAAGTGACATTTTAAATATGTTTCCTTATTGTTGTAGAGCCTGCAATCCAGTGGTTCAACTGTGGAAAAACCGAAAAAGTGCCGAAAAGTGTTACTTCTAAAATAGTGAAAAGTGATGACTTACGTAGCCAGTTCATCATCTCGTAGTTCATTCTTCACCTCTACAGCAATTGGGTCCATTTGAAATTGCGCACTAAAAATAAAACAATTGTTTTACATCATTCTAAATTAATATTCATAATTCTAAATTAATATTTATAATTCTAAATTAATATTTTTCCTTCTAAAAAAAACAAAACGTTTTTTTAAATAATATTCGTTATTCATGTCAACATCCCTATTTAGCATCAAGCATATGAAGCATCGGGTCTCCACTACCATCATAATTATCATAAGACAATGGAAGAGATGAGAGCAGTGGTGGCGGCCCCGACTTACTATTTTATTTTATTATTTTTGGAAAACTTACAGCTAGGTAGACATAGTAGATAGGTTTATAACAACAATAGAGCCAATTACAAGTTTCCACAAGTAGTTACACAATATTTAAATAACGCAAAAAAATAAAAAGACAGTGATAAGGATTAGTAAACAGAATATAAATGAAAAAGTTGTAATACACGTACTAATAAATCTAATCGTAACAGATTATTGGCTAAAGGGTTCAGACAAATTGGGTGTCATTCGATTTATTACCGTGGCTAGTATTACCGCAGTTTAATGTGGAAGCGAATTGAAAAGAACACAAAATGGCAAAATACAAACGTTTTTTTATTTTTTTTTATTTAATATGGGCTTACTCTTGACCTCAATCTTGCCCTAAGGGCAGAGATGAGGTCGACGATGGAACGAGCTTACCCAGAAGAAGCCTATTTACTCGCGACTTAAATAGATTGGGGTTATTATGAACTCGGGAAAACGTTATGGGTTAGTCGAAGAACTATCACAAAGCGTCTTTTTCAACTTCGACACGCTTGTATTAAAAATTACGAACAGTAAATCGGGGGTTCGAGCCCAGGCAGGCGTATTACTTTGTGTAATGTATTCCAACACCACCACTCTCAAAACGGTGAAGGAAAACATCGTGAGGAAACGGCATGTCTTAGAACCAAAATTTTGAAGACATGTGACATCTAACAATCCACACTGGGCTCGCGTGGTAGATTATAGCCCATCCCTCTCCTAGAGAAGAGGCCTAATCCCTGCAGTGGGAACATTATAGGCTGATGATGATGATGAATGGAAGACTTGTACAATAGTAAAAAGTGATGACTTACGTAGCCAGTTCATCTTCTCGTAGTTCAGTCTTCACCTCTACAGCAAGAGGATCCACATGAAGTTGCGCCCTGAAATAAAATAAAATAATTATTGACCACACACTGCACAACAAACAACCACTAAGTTAGATGAGCTACAATTGGAATGTCTGCGACATCCACACTACTCCCCGGACCTTGCTCCAACAGACTAACATTTTTCCGGAATTTGGACAACTTCTTACAAGAAAAAACTTTACTTAAGGAAGAAGTTACTTTACGCCCTCGGCATACGGTCGAAATTACAATGTGAATTGCCTCTGACGCCGCGCGCGGACTAATACCTACAGAATGTAAGTAGGTACCTACTACTACCTACTAGAATTTACGCGACTTCTTATTAGCGAGGTTTCTCGAAGATTCTAGATGACCGTCGTATCAGTATGTATGTATGTTCATCTATTCCCTCATAGCTCCTAATCTCCATAACGGAACTCGACATATGAGGTATCATTAGAACCGCCTTACAGTACGATCAAATTATCTTGGCAGGTCTGAACATAGGCTCTGCGAACTTTTACGCATGTAAACTTGTGAAGAAAACTGTTATTGCCAGATAAACCAATAATTAAACGATCAGAAAATATCTAATATACGGTATGCAGTGAGAAATACAATTATCAAAAACACTAAAACCCGACTACGACAAAAAAAAAACGACGCTGAAAAAGTATGAAACAAGATTTTCAGGATAGAACAAAAAGAAAAGCCGTAGTCACACGGTATTAAAGTGTTTAGGTTGGTACCTATAACGTGTGACTACGGCTTTTCTTTTTGTTCTATCCTGAAAATCTTGTTTCATACTTTTTCAGCGTCGTTTTTTTTTGTCGTAGTCGGGTTTTAGTTTTTTACTTTTTTTATTTAAACAATTTTGGTGTTAATTTTTTTTTTGCTCTTGACTTTTTGTCCGCTAGAGGGCGTGATTTTAAATTTGAACAATATTTTGGAAATGTACAAGTGAGGCCCTTTCAAATGATACCAAACACGGCGTATTTATCTCCATTTTTATTTGTTAAGCCATACTTTTTGTCCGCTAGAGGGCGCCAAATCGCTTTTTGTGACACGTCACGTAGCCTATGTTCAGCGGAAAATTAAGACAGTTCTAACGATACCTCATATGTCGAGTTCCATTAAGTAGATTAGAAGCTATGAGGGAACAGATGAAGATACACACATACATACATACAAACATACATACATACATACATAGCCAGTCAAAAATCATAACCCTCCTTTGGCTTTGCCGTAGTCGGGTAATAAATATCAAAACACTTTTATACATTTGTTGTAACAAAATAACCTGCACGAAGTTCGGACCTGCCAAGATAATTTGATTGCACTGTACTTGTCCGGTAAACATAGGCTACGTGACAAAAATTGATATGGCGCCCTCTAGCGGACAAAATGTAATATGTTAAAAATAAAAATGGAGATTATTACGCCGTGTTGGGTATCATTTGAAAGGGCTTCACTTGTACATTTCCAAAATATTGCTCAAATTTTTATTTATTGTAATTAGTTTACTATTACAATCAATAAAAGGATAGTTAGATTTTCTATGTATATATGGTCCCATTAAAATAGGTGGACATAGGTCTAACCAAAGATATATAAACAAAAAAAAACATTAAATAAAGTTATTTTTTTTGACCTGTAATAATAAATTGCCGGCGCTCTAGAACAAACTCATCCTTTATGAGTAGGTACTTACTTTTAAATGCGTTTTTCTTATTATTATTTTTACCATCGTCCTTAGTTTGGTGGTCTGAGTGATGAGTGACCTTATATAGAGATATAGGAACTAAGTTTAGACTTACGTGTCAATTTCACCAACACCGGGTTCTAACTGGACTCCTAGCGGTAACATGATTTCAGGTTCTTCACTGGAATTCAAATATATATTATTAGAACACATACAATAAAAAAAAAAGCACAAAAAACAAAAAAAAACTGTTTAGTCCGTCAGTTAGATTATCGATAAATATTGGATACTAGCTGAACCCGCGCATGCGTTGCAATGCGTTTTTCCTACCTACCTATCTACTACCCTACCTACTACCCTACGTACTACCCTACCTACTACCCTACCTACTACCCTACCTACTACCCTACCTACTACCCTACCTACTACCCTACCTACTACCCTACGTACTACCCTACCTACTACCTATCTACTACCCTACCTACTACCCTACGTACTACCCTACCTACTACCCTACCTACTACCCTACCTACTACCCTACCTACTACCCTACCTACTACCCTACCTACTACCCTACCTACTACCCTACCTACTACCCTACCTACTACCCTACCTACTACCCTACCTACTACCCTACCTACTACCCTACCTACTACCCTACCTACTACCCTACCTACTACCCTACGTACTACCCTACGTACTACCCTACCTACTACCCTACCTACTACCCTACCTACTACCCTACGTACTACCCTACCTACTACCCTACCTACTACCCTACCTACTACCCTACCTACTACCCTACGTACTACCCTACGTACTACCCTACCTACTACCCTACCTACTACCCTACCTACTACCCTACCTACTACCCTACCTACTACCCTACCTACTACCCTACCTACTACCCTACCTACTACCCTACCTACTACCCTACCTACTACCCTACCTACTACCCTACCTACTACCCTACCTACTACCCTACCTACTACCCTACCTACTACCCTACCTACTACCCTACCTACTACCCTACCTACTACCCTACCTACTACCCTACCTACTACCCTACCTACTACCCTACCTACTACCCTACCTACTACCCTACCTACTACCCTACCTACTACCCTACGTACTACCCTAACTACTACCCTAACTACTACCCTACCTACTACCCTACCTACTACCCTACCTACTACCCTACCTACTACCCTACCTACTACCCTACCTACTACCCTACCTACTACCCTACCTACTACCCTACCTACTACCCTACCTACTACCCTACCTACTACCCTACCTACTACCCTACCTACTACCCTACCTACTACCCTACCTACCTACTACCCTACCTACCTACTACCCTACCTAAAAAATAGAACCATCTCCTGGTTCTTAGCTACCTCCCTACCAATTTTCAGCTAAATCCGTCCAGCAGTTTTCATGCTATGTCGTGACAAAGGAAAACGGGTTTCATTTTTATATATATAGAAGTACCTACGTGTTTTTTGTTTTATAAAATAAGTAAATCATGAGTTGGAGGAGGGCTTATGTATGACGTCACTCGCCGGTAAAAATGTACTGAACTGTGACGTCACACGAGTTTTCGAAGGATTGTATCGTCTTTATTTTTTGTTTACGTGATAAAAGAAAAAAAATATGTGTCCAATATTTTCGGATAATCTAACTGACGGACTTAACAGATTTTTTGTCAGAAATCATCCCTATTTCCTATCCAATTTCTCTGTAGTCCGGTCAATTTAGACCAAAAAATGAGAGTGAAGTTACATAAAGTCCCAACAAGCTGAATTTCAGTGAAATTGTTCAAAATATAATTATAAACAATGTCTAGAAGTTCTTCATCATTCCCCTGTAAGGAAAAAATTTAATTCAAGGTCAAAGGTAAAAAAATGAGTTTTTCGCGATTTTCAGCAAAACGGTAAGTTTTATCATAAAAGTACCTCAGACAAAAATTGTAGATCATAAAATTATCTATAAAAAACTTACAGGTCACAGTAACTAAAGACCAGACTTTATTATATTTTTGGTGAAGTTTAGAGGAAGCCAGACTCCGTGTCTGCGACTGACAAATAATAAGTTTATTTCTCCTTAAAAAAATGTAACATATTATATTGATCAGTATTTGAAAGCAGAATTGGCTACTTGACTACTGTTAAAAGTTCACGAAAATGTTATGTTATATCAAAGAACTAACAGAAATAACACTATGTGTGAAAAAAAATGCTTAGTTTTAACTGATTTTAAATGACGTGTTAGACAAAGACAGCGCTATAGAAACGTGACGTCATATTTCATACCGCCATAGTAACGTCACGGTTACTACGTGGACTAGGATAGAAAGTGTCTCCACCAAAAACTTCTAAAGCATGTAACTACTCCATTTTTTATCGATATTATTACTTTTCATACATCGTGTTATTTCTTTGAAATAACATAAATCATATTCGTGAATTTTTAACAGTAGTCAAATAGCCAATTAGGTTCAAATAAAAATATGAACAACTGCGCCTGAGCTAGGCCGAGCCTGTATTTCAGTCCACAGTTTTCTTCAGAGTTATGAGCGGTATTAACAATGTTGTATGACATTTTAGTATAATCGCTTTAAAAGTACGGAAATTAAAATAGAAATAATTACGATAAAGTTTACAAAAATTGATTTGATGTGTGTTGTGTGTGTGTTGTGATTGGGAATGTTCTGTTGTGTGTTGTGGGTGTGTGTGTTGTATTGTGAGGTGATTGGGAGTGTGTTGTTAGTGTGTGTATGGTGTTGTGGGTGTGTGTGTGTGTTGTGGGTGTATTGTGTTGTAGGTGTGTGTGTTGTATTGCGTGTGTAGTCTGAAATTCCTGATGGAATACCCCAGCGGCTCAATATTTAAAAAGCAAAACCTGGTGATTGTAATTAATAACTTACTAGCTGAATTCGGGAGGTTCCGTCTTTACTTCCAACGTCTGTACTCTGAAAAATTAAAAAAATATACATTGTTACAATCACATTTTTATATGAACTGGTTACTGATTTGGTTGTGAGTTCAAACACAGTCAGTTTCATTACTTTGTGTTATTTATTTCATCACCACTGCTCACTAAACGGTGAAGGAAAACATCGTGAGCAAACCAGCATGTATTAGAACCAAAAAAATCGAAGACATGTTTGGGGGGTAGCGGAACAGGGTGTAAAGTTCCTCATCCCCCATAGAAAAGGGAGAATCCTCCCTTTTCTATGGGGGATGAGGAGCTTTACACCCAGTTCCTCATACCCCCAAACTGGTGACCCCGAGCATGAACGTCAGCGCAGCCTTCGTGCAAGCACTTCATACCCCCAAACAGAGAGATGATGATGATGTTTAGAGATGTGTTAGGTAGTGTGGTAGGCAGGAAGGTAATAAAAGTCACTGCCCTAGGTACTCACAGTTGTATTGAGTCAAGGTTCACCAGTTTGGGGGGTAATGGAACAGGGTGTAAAGTTCCTCATCCCCCATAGAAAAGGGAGGATCCTCCGACCGGACGGGCAGTTAGCCCGCCGGACACAACACCCGTCTGGTCGGAGGATCCTCCCTTTTCTAAGGGGGATGAGGAGCTTTACACCCTGTTCCTCATACCCCCAAACATGTGACATCTACCAACCCGCACCGGGCCCGCGTGGTAGATCATACCCCATCCCTCTCCTGGAGAGGAGGCCTGAGTCCCTGCAGTGAGAACATTATAGTTTGATGATTGAACAAACACATACCTATCGTTCTGTCTGCGTCTCTTGCGAGCTGCTCCTTCCTGAGGTGGTTCCCGTTGCCTCTCCTCATTCCTTCTCTCTTCCTCCTTAAGTATCTGCATAAGCATCGCCTTACTCACTCCGGTGGCCAGTGCAGTCCGTTCACAGACCTTGGAGAGAGGAGTCAGGTCCATGTCTCCGTAAATCAATTTTAATTCTTCATACTCTTGCTCAAAGTAACGGTACACTTTTGCGATGAGTATTTTTATTCTATCCTGTGAATAATTGAGAATTTATTTGTATACTTTTTAACCGACTTCCCAAAAAGGAGGAGGTTCTTTATAAATAGATATAGTTACAGTTCCCCAACATAGTTGGGTAAAGGCTAGGCCGATATTTAAATAAATTTAAACTATGATAAGTTTTCGGGCAGAGTTCCATTCATTCAGTTTTTCCTTAGTAGTTTTTGCCCATTTTTGAAAACTGAAAATGCGCCCCTATCCGAAGGGCTTCTATCTGAAACCTTTCATAGTATTGTTGAAGCAATCTCTCATTACACCCTACATACTCAATTATCAAGTTTTTCAATCTGAATAATATTTACTTGCTAAAAAACCCTCTAGCTTGAGGAAACCAACTGGTATTCAGCTGCATCTGGTTACACTGGATGCCGACCCTAATGTAGTGGGAAAGGGCTAGGCAGATGATAAAGTATAGTATGGATGTTGATAGTTACCTCTTGTATCCCTTCAGCAGTGTGTGGAACTTCAGTGTTGCATCTTGGACAAAATATGTTGATTTCATCAGAGGAGGGAGCGGTCTCATGGCAGGAGTCTTCACTCTGTTAACAAAAATAGTGTAAACATTTAAACTTCAAGGATCCAGTATTTGGCTGCGACTGTTCGAAAGAGATACCACGGGTCTGGAACACTAAAGGCTAAGAAGGAATGGGTGTGGGTTTAAATCAGTACAAGTTAGACACTTCCTTCCGTCATTTTATTGATTTCCCAGGCCAAAAAAAATCGGGTTGAGAATAGTATGTTATATATATTTGCCACGATAGCGAACAAGAGCTCAAACTCGTCCTATAGACAATTCTGAAGATTAAGACTTTTTGAAAAATAATATATTTTTATGGTAAAATAAATAAACAAGTAACGTTTTAATATTATTTTGTGTAGTCAACTAGCCTTTTAACCACATAAAATAGTTAAAAATATAATAAACTGTTAATTACTAGACTACTTGACTTTATAGATTGATCAGATGTTTATTTTGAAATAGTTTAAACGTTGCGACATTGCTGGCTGTGGTGCTGGGCCATTCAGTCCAATCTTCTTTAAATAAACAAATAAGTAAGTACTCAAAATACTTACAATCCAGTCCAGTTCCATCGTCTCTAGAAATCCAGCGTTTAATGCACCAGTTTCAATTTCCTAAAATAAAATAAACACAATAATAATAAAAATCTACTACTAAATAAACTTCACCCATAAAATTGTTGCAAAAACATACAATTTCTGTAGTCAAATCAGACTTTTCGCTTGTTCCCAGTATAGAATCTCTTGTTAAAGTTCTGTCTTCCTCTACTTGTTTTAGGTGATTCCTCGTTCTAAAAAAAAAAAAACAAAATAGCTGTCAAGTTTCGACACATTCTGCAAGTTTTATTTTTATATGAAAAAAAAAATTTTTGTTCATTGTAATAGGGTACATGACTATTATTTTTTACTAGTAATTTGGAAACGGTAAATAAAAAGAAAACCTAGACAAACACAACAGTATGAACAAGTGATGTCACACTTGCAAACTTCCATAGGTACGTAGTACAAATGACCGTTTCACGCAACAACGATAGAAATTGTCCCCCATGCATTGCACTCGCACGAGTTCACAACACGAGTTCACGACGCCAGTCACGATCAAGACTCGAGGCCGTTTGAGGTCGCGGGCTCGTCATGTTTTGATGGATTTTATATACACATAATATTATTCCTTTGAAACAACATAACATTTTCGCATTGACTTATATATTACTGCGTAAGGACTGGGCGGACCGCATGATAAAATGACGCCTCGAATTTGGTCCCAAATAGGTCTTGATTAAACCGAAGTTTAAAAGAAAATTAAAATTTTACATTTTTTTTATTAACATTTTAATGAAAGCTTTATTTTTCTTTATACCTCGATAATACCACGCCACGCCGCTCATACAAGGTTGCGTTTACGAGCAGCCTGATTAGTTCTTATAGATGACGTTAGTGTTTCTCATAAGGGGAACGCATCGAGCAAAATGTTCGGACGACCGTATCTTTAGTTTTTATATCAATGCATTTTCGTACATTTTTAACAGTAGTCAATAGTCATCTACCCTATTGTAAGGCCCGGTATCCAACAAAGCGGAGACGAGCAGCAGAGTGGAGAGATGTGCCAATCTCGACCAATCACAGGAAGGGCGAAAGACCAGATGTGATAGGCCGATTCCCGCACATCTCCTGTCGTCTCCGCTTTGGTGGAAACCGGGCCTAAAGAGAGAAAAGAAGAATGGGTATTTTTGTATAGACCCCGTCCCTTTCCTTGTAACACTTTCTCCTATATATCAAATGAAAGAGCGTTAAAAATACATCATTTTATTGTATGACAGTAAATGTGTAAATAATGGGGGAAAAAAGTTATTCACCGATAAAGAAAGAAAATTTTTTTTTTTTTTTTTCGTAGAACCTGCTTGAGTGTGGTGTCTATTGATAGGTCTTTTAAAATGACACTGAGGTTACTAAAACCATTTCTTCTCAAAGTCAATCGTTTGAAAGATAGACACTTCCAAAGTGCAAAAATGTGCCCCCACCCCCTCTAACTTTTAAACTAACTAGGTGAAAAATCTAATAAAAATATATGCTGTAGATCGCAATCAAAACTCACAACCGAAATTAGTTTGAACGAGATATAGTCAGCAGTTTTTGAGATATAGCTCATTTAAAAAACCGCAAATATAACTTTGTCATTCATACAAACACCATGAAAAACAAACTTATCACAAAATATGTACATATTTATGTTGCCGCTTTAACAACAAATAATACAAATTAAAGGGGACTTCCCTACTACGATGATGCAGAACCTTTCATGTGCGAGTCCGACTCACACTTAGCAAGTTTTTTTTACCCAATTCATTTTTTTTCAATTATTCACACGGTTACTGAACCGTGTGAATAATTGAAGAATTGAATTGAGGAAATGGAATACTTCTATGGTGTATACACCATAGAAGTATGTCTAAATTAAAGTCCAAAAATGACTGACTAAGAAATCAGGATCGACGGATCCGTGTTGCTGAGAGGCCGCATTTTATCGTGGCACATATAAAAAAAAACTTATATTTTGTTCAATCCTCACACACAGAGTGTAGTTAGCTTGGGGCAGTTTTCAGCAATAGACAGTGATTCAAGAGGAAGGTTTATATGTAGCACATTGCACCCGTGCGTAGCCGGAGCGGGTCGTTATCTAGTAAAAAAATAAAGAATAAATTCAATTCTTTATCGGTGAATAACTTTTATCCCTAATTATTCACACAGTAACCTTGTGAATAATTGGAAAAAAATGAATTGGATTAAAACTTTGCCTAGTCGGACTCGTACATGAAAGGTTCCGTACCATAGGGCACGCCACGATAGCGGCGGTAAGTCCGCTCATTGAGGAGTGGCTGAAGAGGCACCACGGGCGCCCTCTTCAGCGGACACGGTTGTTTCGGGAGGTACCTGCACCGAATCAGGCGGGTGGAAACACACGGTTACTGAACCGTGTGAATAATTGAAGAATTGAATTGAGGAAATGGAATACTTCTATGGTGTATACACCATAGAAGTATGTCTAAATTAAAGTCCAAAAATGACTGACTAAGAAATCAGGATCGACGGATCCGTGTTGCTGAGAGGCCGCATTTTATCGTGGCACATATAAAAAAAAACTTATATTTTGTTCAATCCTCACACACAGAGTGTAGTTAGCTTGGGGCAGTTTTCAGCAATAGACAGTGATTCAAGAGGAAGGTTTATATGTAGCACATTGCACCCGTGCGTAGCCGGAGCGGGTCGTTATCTAGTAAAAAAATAAAGAATAAATTCAATTCTTTATCGGTGAATAACTTTTTTCCCTAATTATTCACACAGTAACCTTGTGAATAATTGGAAAAAAATGAATTGGATTAAAACTTTGCCTAGTCGGACTCGTACATGAAAGGTTCCGTACCATAGGGCACGCCACGATAGCGGCGGTAAGTCCGCTCATTGAGGAGTGGCTGAAGAGGCACCACGGGCGCCCTCTTCAGCGGACACGGTTGTTTCGGGAGGTACCTGCACCGAATCAGGCGGGTGGAAACACCTGACTGCTACTATTGCGAGGATCAGCCGGAGGATACGGTGGAGCACAACGTGGAGGTCTGCCCCGCTTGGGCGGAGCCCCGCCGTGATCAGCGATTGGCGGCGGTGACCTCTCGCGTCCAAGCTCTGGTGCAAGCCATGGTCCGGGGCGAGAGGGAATGGGAAGCCGTCGCCTACTTCTGCGAAGCAGTGATACTAGCGAAGGAGGTGGTAGAACGTGAGAGGAAGAGAACCTCTCGTCGCAGCCGCCGCGGGAGACGCTCCGGGCGTCGGGGGCCACGTGATGGCTTCCAACAACCATAGACGCGGACCTGAGGACGGTGAGTAATGGGCTAGCTCGCCGCCGCGCCGTCCGTCTTAGGAGGACGACAGGCGTGTCGACGTCGAGTTCGTGTTCCACGCGCGCCTCAAAGAGATGTCAGCAATGGGCCCGCAAGGGTCGACGCCCGTCGGGGCTGCGGGTTGTTCGAAAGAGATAGAGCGGCCTCGACATAAAGGGCTAAGAAGGAACATGGGTGGTTTTTAGTCAGTACAAGTCTGACTAAAATCTGGGTTTTAAAAAAAAAATTCCGTACCATCGTCGTAGGGTCTGCCCTTTAATTTGTATTATTTGTTGTTAAAGCGGCAACAGATATACACACTTTGTGATAAGTTTGTTTTTCATAGTGTTTGTATGAATGACAAAGTTATATTTTCGGTTTTTTGAATGTTCTCTATCTCAAAAACTGCTAACTATATCTCGTATCTAGAGCATATATTTTTATTAGATTTTTCACTCCCTTATTTTAAAAGTTAGAGGGGTTGGGGGACACCTTTTAGCACTTTGGAAGTGTCTATCTTTCAAACAATTGACTTTGAGAAAAAATGGTTTTAGAAACCTCAGTTTCATTTTAAAATACCTATCAATAGACACCCCACTCAAGTAAGTTCGATGAAAAAAAAAAATATTTTTTTCTATCTTTATCGGTGAATAACTTTTTTCTCCCATTATTTACACATTTACTGTCATACAATAAAATGATGTACTTTTAACGCTCTTTCATTTGATATATAGTAAAAAGTGTTACAAGGGTAGGGACGTTTTGCCCCTTCTTCTTTGAATTTCGTGGGTTACCCTGACGTTTCCATCTAAAGTGATTGATTACGGTTTATGAAATGCAAATAAAATTATATCTACCTTCCTTCTGTTGCCTCCTTTCTTTCCTCGTTCTGTTGTTTCTGTAAAGGTTCAACCACAGGCGCATGTGTCACTGTGATAGTACTACAAGCACTGTAGGTGGACTCCTGTGAGCGGGCTTTCAGTACACGCGCATATGTTCTTAGCTGTGGTTTGGGGGTACTGAAAGAGAAATTGCAATTTGTATTTCTAGGCAATCAATTATAGAAACAACATTAGAATACCTGGTCCTGAATGCTATAGGCAATTTTTTAGAAATGTCTTGTGATTTTTGCCAGACAACAATTTCTTTCATTTTCATTGCCAATACAGGTGCACTTTTTGAAAAAATTCTACTTATTGTACTTTGTGCATATCCAAATTGAAAGGCTATCAAATATCATATAAAATCATCATAAAACCAACTCTCAAGAATGACCTTTTGATGATGACTCATTCTTGACAGTTACATGAACTTGGAGGGTTGTAGTGATGATTTTGATGATTATAATTCTGTAACTGCATACGTCTTACAGCCGCGAATCATATTTTCACTAACATACAACCTAGCACTGGCCTGCAAATCGCTAAAAACGTAAGAAAATTTGAATTTCGCGGGCTACCGTGAACATCCACCTTAAGTCAAGAAAAAACACTTTATTTGGTGCATTCCTATTTGTCTTTTTACACAAGGGCACGATACAGTACCCAAAAACCGGTTTATTGTCCTGTTGCATTATAAAATTGAAGTTACAGCCCAAAATACTTCTGCAGCCATTCAATTTGTTTGTTGTTGTAGATGCTGATGTCACGATCAGCGCGGCAAAATGGCGGTCGTTTATAAGGTTTAAGAACAACTTTATTTCTCATAAGAATTACATAGTTAATTCACTTACTGAGAAACACACTAAAATTAAAAATTTATGATTAGAGCACACAGATTATGTGGGTACACCGATAAAAAATAACTTAAACTCGACCATAAGTTTAACACAATTTTAAAAACACAGTTATATTCCCGAAATACAATTAAAGCGATAAACACCTTCGCTATACCGGTACTTACATATTCTTTTGGTATAATCAACTGGACAAAAACCGACCTCAAAAACCTGCAACGAAAAATTAACACCACTATGACCAAATTTCGCAAACACCATTCACGATCCTGTATGCAGAGACTAACACTACCGCGGAAAGAGGGAGGCAGAGGTCTAATTGATATTCCTAACCTACACAACAGACAGATAAAATCACTTCGACAATTCTTTTTCTCAAAAAGTGAAACTTCTGTTCTCCACAAAGTAGTTAGTCAAAACGACAAACATTTGACACCCCTGAATTTAAAAGAAATTTAAAAGTCTGAGCAGAGAAATGAAAAAATTATCGACGATAGAACTAAGCTCCTAGAATGGACCCAGAAGTCGCTACACGGAAGACACCGCCAAGACTTATGCCACACAAATGTCGACAAAGAAGCGTCGACGGTCGAACGCGTGGTTAAATCGAGGCGAACTCTTTTCAGAGACTGAAGGGTTCATGCTTGCTATTCAAGATCAAGTAATTGAAACAAAAAATTACAGAAAATATATTATTAAGAATTTAAATAATGACACCTGCAGACGATGCAACAGTTCTCCTGAAACAATTCAACATATCACAGGCGCGTGCAAGGCAATAGCACAAACAGATTATAAACACAGACACGATCAAGTAGCCAACGTCATACACCAAAAATTAGCGCACCAGTATAAACTCATAGACTCCGTTGTGCCGTATTACAAGTACAATCCAGAGCCCACATTAGAAAATCTGTCAACACAACTATATTTTGATCGTGGTATTTTTACCGACAGAACAGTCACTTTAATAGACCAGATATAACACTTGTAAACAAGGTAAATAAAACTGCATATTTAATCGACATTGCTGTACCAAATACACATAATTTACAGACCACAAGAGCAGAAAAGCTGTCTAAATACATCGAACTTGACGAAATTACCCGGAATTGGCATCTCCAAAAAGTTACAATAGTACCAATAGTCGTCAACAGGCGTCATACCCAAACAACTTCACCAATCCCTTAATACTCTCAGTTTACCTCCAAATACCTTCCATCTGCTACAAAAAGCAGTGATATTAAACACATGCAGACTCGTGAGAAAGTTCCTGCAATGTGAATCAGAAAATCTTCATCAGCACTCAAATACTCTACCATCTTCAATACAATTCTCTGCACCTGACCGAATTTCATCTAATCCAACTAATAATCACTTGGCTTAGGCCCGTACTATCAGTATTTTCCGGCTGGCCGTCTAGCCGAGCAAAACAAACGTATAAATAAAAATAATAATAATAATAATCTTTTTTGACCAATTTTAATACAGTAAACATGGTTAATCAAATATTTTGGATATATAAACCACCAGAAAAAAAAAGGACAATAAATCACAATCACCATTTAAGTTAAATCCTACGAAAAATAAAAATCATGCAGAACGAAGCAATTGAAAGACGTCACCAAACAAGAAGCCGGGCTAAGCGACTCCAAGCACACCCACCATCTCCGGACTCGTCACTAAACTCCGCCTCGCAGCCGCCGGGACGCGCCACACGCGTGAGCGCCGTGTCACCGGTAGCTGTAGCTGCGTCGAGTTCCAGTGATGAGTTTTTCTCCCCGTCGCCGTCGATACCTACCATCAACATCACCGCCGCCATCACCATCACCACCGCGGCGCGGACGACGAGAAAGAGGACGGCCACCAGCGGGCCTGGGACCTCGAGGCCAACCGGCCCCGAACATGGTCCCCGCTGCCGGTGGAAATGTGTCGCGCATGAGATGGACTTAGTCCATAAATGAGAACGTCATGCGCGCATATTATGGGGCTACAGAGGGAGGAGACAACCTGACCGCGTACCGTGTTCGGATGCTCTCTCTGTTTCAGGTGCTTGAGCCAGCAACGTGTCGGCGCAACGATTGTCGGATCAGGTACGGGTCATCCAGCGTAATCGTATGTTGGATGACACTGTGCTTGATCGCCTGCGAACTGAAATGCAGGGTAGCCATGTCATTACACCGTCTCACGCTACACCCTCGCAGGCTGTGGTACCTCCACAGTCTACAACAACCACAACATCTAACCACGAAAACGACGTGAGTAATGACATGGTTACTGATGTAAGTACCCAGTGCAATGAGGAGATAAGGAGTACTTTGGAGGGTGCGGTTCGGGAGTATCGCTTCATGAATCCCAAACTTAGACCGCGTTTACCTCGTTTGCCCATGCACAACAAAAATAGGGCGCTGGTGGCTGTTCTGGATTCGCAGTTGTCAAGCTATTTTGACAATTGCGAAAACCTTACTGATGCTCATTCAATCCTCTATTGTGCGGCTGTAACGGCGTGTCGTGTAGCTCATGTCAAATTTCCAGATGACATAGCTACACGACCGAAAGTTACTGTACCAGCATGGCAGTGCAGGATTGAACGACGCATTACTAGGGCCAGGGCATTCATCGGCCAACTAACCTGCTTCCGGGAGGGCAACATTCGCCCTCGAGTGATGCGTTTTGTGAGGCGGGCGTTCGCGGGGACTGATATCAGTCCTCGAGACTACATGTCCCGTATCACAGAACGCATCGACTTCTGGAAGCAGAAAGTGTATGCATGGGCAAACCGTATTCGTAGGTATAAGCGACGGGTGGAGCGGTACACTCAGAATCGCACATTCCAAAGGGATGAAAGGTGGGTATACAGGGCTTGGGAGCGACCAGACCAAGGTGTGGCTGACGGGCTCCTACCGGATGATGACGCCATGTGCTTGTTCTGGCGCAGCATCTGGTCGGTGCCTGTCAGCCATACTGAGGGTGAATGGATTCGAGGAGTCGAGCGAGCGTGCGATCCAGTATCAGAAATGGGGGCGGTAACTATCAGCCCCCAAGCCGTTGCTCGTGCAGTCCGCCCGTTGCCTAACTGGAAATCTCCAGGGCCGGACGGGCTGCACAATTTCTGGATCAAATGGATCACAAGGTCGCACGCTCGCCTGGCGACCCTTTTCCAGACAGCCTTAGAGTCAGGGTCGCTGCCCGAATTCCTGACAACAGGTATAACCCACCTGCTCTATAAATCAGGTGGTACCGCGGAGCCCAAAAATTATAGACCGATTACTTGTCTTCCGACAGTCTATAAAGTTCTTACATCCATTTTGAGAACCAAAATTAACAAACACATTGATGACAATTCTATCATGTCCACTTCTCAAAATGGATGTAGGAACGGGTCCCGTGGTACTAAAGAGCTACTCCTTATCGATATGGCCATTAGCCAACAGGTTCGCCGTTCCCGAAAGGATCTGTCGACATGTTGGATAGACTATAAGAAGGCCTATGACTCGGTGCCACATACATGGCTCATGAGGGTGCTGGAGTTGTATAAAATTGATGCAACCCTACGCACCTTCCTGATGTCGTGGCAATGGAGGACAGTCCTTCGCTATCCAGGATGTCAGCAGATCCAGAGGAATAGCGAGCCGATAAGGATAGAGCGGGGTATATTTCAGGGCGACAGTTTGAGTCCACTTTGGTTCTGCTTAGCCTTGAATCCTCTTAGCACGCTGCTGGAGGATTCAAGTCTGGGTTTATCGGTTGAAGAGAGGCGGTCAGGTTATATCTCACCTCCTTTACATGGATGACCTCAAACTCTTTGCCACCAACGATTTGCAACTGATGGAGCTACTGAAGGTCACTGAAACTTTCAGTAGCGCCATCAGGATGGAATTCGGGGTGGACAAGTGTGCGGTCATGCATGTAAAGCGAGGGGGGATTGTGGAATCTGTGGGAACCCAGCTCACGGATATCATAAATCTTAGATCCCTCTCAGCAACCGAAACCTACAAGTATTTGGGTATGTCGGAAGCACTGGGCATCAACGTTGCCGACATGAAGCAATCGTTGAAGGAGCGCTTCTTTGGCCGCCTGAGAAAAGTTTTTAATAGTCTTTTGTCGGGCGGAAATAAGGTGCGTGCCTTCAACGGTTGGGTCATGCCGGTTTTGATGTACTCTTTCGGCGTACTCAAATGGACTCAGACAGAGCTAGACGCCCTGGATAGGCGGGTCCGTACATTGTTGACGGCATATCGAATGCATCACCCACGTTCTTCGGTTATGAGACTGTATATCCCACGGAAGTGTGGAGGTCGAGGCTTTTTAAATGCTAAGACTCTCCACAATCTATACTAATATTATAAAGAGGTAAAGTTTGTGTGTTTGTATATTTGTTAAATTTTAAGGGGTAATCTCGGGATCTACTGAACCGATTTTAAAAATTCTTTCACTAATAGAAAGCCACATTATTGCTGAGTGTCATAGGCTTTTTATCCCTGTATTCCCACGGGAACGGGATCTACGCGGGTGAAACCGCGGGACGTCCGCTAGTCGTGAGATATGCAGTCTCAGGGAATACTTTCTGGAAGCCGACGTGGGGATGCATCGAGATGTTGTCGCGGTGGACAAGGGCCTTACCCCGCTCTCCTTAGCTAAAGAGAACTGGAGCAAACCTGTAGGGGGCCGTTCAAGTATTACGTAAGCAGATTTACTGCAATTATTTACCCCCCCACCCCCCTTGTCAGCAAAAGTAATCAAAGCTCTCACCCCTCCCCCCATGCTTACGTAAACATTGGTCTATGTATTTTTCTTTTAATGTACTTATTGTTTTTTTTTTTTTATTAAATAAGAAAATACTCATAGGTGAGGACATTATCGTACTTATTCATTAATTTAAAACCAATATTATTGACATAATCCCCGACAATGCGTTTCGTTTTCAAGCATAGACAATGTGTGGGTTGCCATATGTGTAAAAAGTAACCAACTACTACTGACGTAAACATGATCTAGACCCCCCACCCCCCATGTCATCAAAAATAAGCAAAGCAAAGACCCCCCCGCCCCCCTATAAAAAATAAAAAATAAAATAAGCCTTTATTGCTGTAACTTGCATGCTTAGTACATAAAATTTAAAGAAACTACTTGACTAACGTTAAGTTTTACAAACTAAATAAATAAAATAATTAAGTAATTGTTTCGGAAACCGGTTTTTCTTTTACAGCTTGTCCTTCGACAAAGGCCTCCTCTAAAGCTTTCCATTTTGTTCTGTCTTTTGCAGTACGTGTCCATTCTGGACCGGCTATCTTTTTCATGTCGTCTTCCCAACGTTTAGGTTGTCTACCTTTATTTCTTTTACTATCTCGCGGGTACCATTCTGTTACTAGTCTTGTCCACTTCTGTATTCCTTCCCTTAGCATGTGTCCTGTCCATCTCCATTTTAGGCATTTATAGACGGTATATATACTTCTAAATTTAGTTATTCTCTTTATATTTTGTAATTTCATTTTGTCTCTTCTTTTGACTCCGATTACGCTTCTTTCAATTCCATTTTGACATACTTGAATTTTTTTAAGTTGTTGCTCAGTCAGTGCCCATGTTTGACATCCATACGACAGACATGGAAGGATACAGGTGTTATATATTTTCCTTTTTTCTTTGATAGGCATGTCTTTGTCCTTCATAACCTCGCTCAGAGACCAAAACCGTTTCCAACAGTTTGCTATTCTTCTATCTATTTCTTTTTTCATTGTGTCTTCTGTAGATATTAGTTGACCCAAATAAATGTACTCAGTGACATACTCTATTTGTCCACCATTTACTATTATGTCTCTTTTGGTTGAGTTTGTCATAACCTTGGTTTTTGATGTGTTCATTGATAGGCCTACCTTGGCGCTCTCATCTGATAGTTGTTGTAGCATGTCTTCCAAATTATGTGGGTTCTCAGAAAACAGGATGATGTCATACGCAAAACGTAGATGGTTGAGTTTGTCTCCGTTAATGTTCAATCCATTTGTTTCCCAATCCAGGTTTCTAAAAATCATTTCTAGAACCGCAGAGAATAGCTTCGGCGAAATGGGGTCGCCCTGCCTGACACCTCTTTCGATAGCAAATTCTTCCCCTGTTTTTTCTAGTTTGACTTGGGCCGTACTCTTTGAGTAAATGTTCTTTAGTATTCGAATGTATTTGTCCTCAACACCCTGACTTTCTAGTGCTCTCCAGATGCTATCGTGATCCAGGGAATCAAAGGCTTTATTGAAATCCACGAACCCTAGATAGTAGATTTTCTTGTATTCTTTGTATTTTTGAAGCACCTGTCTTAGTACGTGAATATGGTCTATTGTCGAAAACTTACTTCGGAAGCCAGCCTGTTCTTTCGGTTGGTTTTCATCAAGAGTGAGAGCAATTCGTGATAGTATTATCTTTGAGAATATCTTATTTATATTTGACATTAAACTTATTGGTCTGTAGTTGCTAATATCTCCTTTGTCCCCCTTTTTATGTATCAGTACAATCGTTGACTTGGTCCAATCATTCGGAATAATTTCAGTTACAAAGATGTCGTTGAATAGTTCTGTTAATCTAGGAGCAATCACCGGTATTGTATATGTCGGAGATTGCAGTCTCTGAACGTGGATAAAATCAGAACTACTGGAATGTCGAGCAACTATTGTCGTGTAGTTCAACCTCTTTATTAGTTGCTTGGGTGTGTTTGGTTCTGGCACGATTTATAACGACAACTGTCAGATGAATGATGACGGAGGCGCTCGTCAATTTAGAGGAGCCCGAGCCAGCGGGGGCTTCCGGGGCGGACGGCGCTGTAGTTGGTCGTAGTCGTGTTTCCTACTAACCTCACTGCATTCCATGTGGTTGAATTCATCGTTTATCATGAGCCACTGACTGTTATTTTGAGATATCCATCCTGTCTTATCATCGTCATCATGAAGAATACCGTATTCTCCGACATCAGAAGTGGCATAGAACCATATTCACGTGCTTGGTGCTCAACTGTCGACATAATATGTTTGACCGAGCAGCCATTGGAAGGCGGAGTCCTAATCATTGCCCTAAGCAAGGCGCTGAAAGGTATCACGTCGACCTGGTGGTCGCATGTATCGCATGCGGAACAAATAACGGTATCGGTACACAATCAAATCCATTATTGGGTAAGTATTTCAACAAGCCCGACGGCGACGTGTGGACAGCGGCTCTGTGAAGTTCGCAGCGTCCTTGGACAGCTACAGCAATCCGGTGAGTCGTACTCATGTTGTTTGATTCTGGCGCAGAGTGTTCTCTTGTTGAACAGTGTAGCTTCTAAATTCTCGGGTAAACGTGCACTTTCAACCGTGCAAGTAATTGGTATTGGTAATAATTCGAGCGTTTATAACACCGAACAAATTCTTAGCGTTGTTGTGATTGATAATAAATAACGATTTGACCATTTTATCTTGCGTGCTACCTGACGACTGTATGAAATACGACGTTACGATCGCACGCGTTATTTGGCCACTTGGCTATTTGGTACATTTCACTGAATCAACCCTATCTATTTCGTGAAATGAAAATGTAAATTGTTGCGATTTACTTCCTTTATTTGATTTTTACTTGATGTTGATTCTGATATTATAAACGAAAACAAACACCGGTGGACGTCCCTTCTGAACGCGTTTTCGAATACTTTTATCGTTGGTTTACCGTTAGCTTGAATGACTACTGGTTAATTAAACATTCGATTAGTGAATCCAGCTCGTATGGTAAGGTGAACAGCAAGTGTAAGCGAAAAAGTCAGTGAGATATTGAGAGCTAACTTCATTCATTTTACTGGGCGATAAGTAGAACGGAGACAAGTGTAGGTATGTGTAAAGACTACCGTGAACTACATCTTAACATAGTATCTGATCTATTCCCTCTGCCGTTGATGGGCGATCAAATTGCACGATTATCAGGCGTTTACTATTACACCTGTCTTGATTGAGCGAGTGGCTTTCATCAGAGTCCCGTCAGTGAAGATAGTATTATTGCTGCATTCGTCACCCCTCACGGGCAGTGAGAGTACCTAGCGATGCCGTCTGGTCCTCGTAACGCTCCGAGCGTATTTCTGCGTGCGTGTCTAAAGCACTTGGTGAACTTTCTCATCGTATGCTGCACTTTTCATGAACGACAATTTCTGTCACGTGATAAAGCGGAAAGTCTGACTCGGTTGCAGAAAGTTCTTGCGGCGTTCACAAAAGCAGGCCTTTCTTTGAAATCTTCAAAATACTCTCTGGAGAGGAATGGTGTGTGTGGAATTTGATAAGTGGTGCTCCATAGAGGATGAGTCTACTTTAGCGAGTCTGAGTTCAGATCTTTACAGATTTCTCAAGAATAAGACGTGTTCCATTGTTCATTCTCATCAACAGTAAAAAGTTTGAATGGAAAGCTGAGCACGAAGTTGTCAGACAACGTGATTTCGATTATAACGAGTAAACCCGTCCTCATGTTATACAACGCAGAGCTTCCAATCGAACTTCATACTGACGCGAGCGCTGAGGGTTGTGGTGATCCTTTCCAAAAGCTCTCTCGATGGTAAATGGTGATGGTGATTGCATGTTGTCGAGTATTTCAGCAGGTGAACCGCGGGCGGAGTCAAAGTACCAATCCTACGTATTAGTAACTCTAGCGGTCGTGAACGTTGTGAATCACTTTCGACATTATCCTACAAAGTTATTGTTTTACTATTGTCACGCTGGTGGGCTTTCCTTCAGACTTTCTATTTCGACATTGAGTATTGACAGGGTAGGCACATAAGTCATGTTGACTTATTGTCTCGAAACCATTTTGCTGAGCTTAACAAGACTCCTATTCTTGAAGTTTCCATCCAAAAGACAGAGGAAAGGCGTGTAGAGTTTGCGATTCTATCTGAAAATTGGCATTTCGCTGAACAGTTCCAAGACTCAGAAATTCAGGACATCGTCTCTAAGTTCAAAAACGGTTAGCTTT
This sequence comes from Diarsia dahlii, assembly GCA_949775195.1. Classification (NCBI taxonomy): domain Eukaryota; kingdom Metazoa; phylum Arthropoda; class Insecta; order Lepidoptera; family Noctuidae; genus Diarsia; species Diarsia dahlii. The sequence continues at coordinate 7,601,005 of OX459217.1, read as the reverse complement.
TAGCGGAAGTAGTGAAAACCTATGTGTTACGAAAGGTGTGTTACTTCGTAAAGTTCTGTTATTTTATCATACCTTGAGCTTTTCGTTGGTCCTTGGTGAATCTTGTTCATGAAGCCCTCATGCATCTTAGTTGGGAAAAGAGTTTGGAGAAGCTCTATGAAAGTTATTGGTTCGAGCACATGACCAAATATTGTCAGTTCGTGGAAAATTGTATTAGACGTAGAGTCTTAAAGTCTTCTTCCGGTCTGGTGCAAGATGAGTTGCATCCAATCCCAAAAGTGAATGTCCTATGGCACACGGTGCATGTTACTCAGGAAAGTTGACTGAGAATAATTACGTGAAAGAGAATGTAATAGTTTTCATAATAGACGCGTTTACGAAGTTTGTGTTATTGTACCATTGTCTACGTCTCTATGCAGCCTGCACTATTAAAGCGTTGAGTTCCAGTGTTGCTCTATTTGGTTTGCACTATTATCACTGACCAAGGTCGTTGCTTTGTCAGTAGAGAGTTGACCTCGTACAAAAATAAGGCCAAAGTGGTTAATTTCAGTGTTGGTGATTTGGTCAATTAAGAGAGAAACCAAACCAAATTAGAACCCAAATTTAAAGGTCCTTTCAAAGTTGTAGAGTCAATTGAAAATGATCGCTGTTTTAAAATCACTGACAGGAAATAGAACGTACAAGTACGCTCATGACTGCATTCGAAAACTGCCGCAAAGTGGAGTTTCCTCTGAGCTTAATCCTATTATAGCGAGAGCAATGAAGACTAAAGAAATCTCTTTTATTTGATTGTATGCACACTTGTAACTATTTGGCCGCACTGCACGTCTTGTCGTAATATCTGTAACTGCAGTTCGAAGCTGGACAGCGGCGGTGAGCGGCGGTAGACGTTGTGGCGGGGGCCAGGGTCTTGTAGAGACTAGATAAGTTTGGCCGACTTGGACGGACCAGGAAGTCACGAGGACTTTAGGGCTTGGTTGGCCCAGGGTGACATATGCCACTAGATAGACTGTGAGTTTTGGGCCTGGTCAGCCCAGGGTGACATATGCCACTGACTGTAAGTGTTTGGGCCTGGTTTGCCCTGGGTGACATGGGTCACTAGACTGTAAGTGTTTGGGCCTGGTTTGCCCCGGGTGGCATGTGTCACTAGACTTTGTGTGTGTGAAGGGCTTGGTCACCCCTGGGTGGCATGTGTCACTAGACCGTGAATTAAGGGTTTGGTCAGCCCAGGGTGGCATGTGCCACTAGACTGTATGTGTGACTTTTTGCTAAGGGCTTGGTCAGCCCTGGGTGGCACGTGTCACTAGACTGTGAATGTGGGCTTGGTCAACCCCGGGTGACAGTTTGTCACTCTAGTACTATGAATGTGGGCTAGCAGTCAACCCCGAGTGACGGGCTGTCACTAGGACTGTGAATTTGGGCTTGGTCAACCCAGGGTGACTGGTTGTCACTAGGAATGTGAATTTGGGCTTGGTTAAGCCAGGGTGACAGTGTCACTAGAATAAGCTGCCTGGGGCAGCTGGGTTACAAGAGTGTGTGCAATTAGTGAAAGTATCGCTTTGTTTGATTAATACGACGTACGACGCGAGTTTTTGATTGTTTTGAATTAATGCGATTGGACCTTTGAATTAGATTTGCTTTCATGATTTTACGACTCTATTGACAGAGGCATTAATCTTGGTCAGGTAGGCCGAGTCGATAGTCTAGTTTAAGTTTGTGTTCTCGTCGGTACAGATACCATATCACCACCACACGAGGACGTGTGATAGTCAGTTCTGGCCGTGTCGGAGATTGCAGTCTCTGAACGTGGATAAAATCAGAACTACTGGAATGTCGAGCAACTATTGTCGTGTAGTTCAACCTCTTTATTAGTTGCTTGGGTGTGTTTGGTTCTGGCACGATTTATAACGACAACTGTCAGATGAATGATGACGGAGGCGCTCGTCAATTTAGAGGAGCCCGAGCCAGCGGGGGCTTCCGGGGCGGACGGCGCTGTAGTTGGTCGTAGTCGTGTTTCCTACTAACCTCACTGCATTCCATGTGGTTGAATTCATCGTTTATCATGAGCCACTGACTGTTATTTTGAGATATCCATCCTGTCTTATCATCGTCATCATGAAGAATACCGTATTCACCGACATATATTTTATTACTTCGTTAGATATTTGATCTGAACCCGGTGCTTTGTCTAATTTTTGTGAGTCGATTGCTCTTATAGTTTCTTCCAGTAATATTATTGGGATTGGTTCTGAGATTGTTACTTTTTGTTTTTGCTTTTCTACTGCTGCTGCCGTTTGTCTCTTGTATATTTTATTTTATTTTTATTTTATTTATTTGGGACAAAAAACAGTTACACATTACAATATTAATATTAAGTTTAGAAAAAAATAGTAAACAAATGCATAACCCACAGTATTGTCCACGGAATCATATCGGTTTTTAAGAAATAAGGAAACGGACGTATACAGAAGGGACAGTAAGAGAATAAAAATATAAAACCTGAAAGATCACACTAATCCACAATCTTACATAAAAAAAGAAGCAGTCATCGTTAAGGAAGACCAGCCAGTAATTCGATTGCCATTTTTTTAAATTGGGTCTGATTATGCGCAAAAATATCAACGTTTATAAAATGTGAGTTGTACGTTTCTAGTAATCGGCGGAGAGGAGCTCGCTCGCCAGCGTTTGTTCTACACATCTCTGTGTAGAACAAGCGCGGAGCTCGCACCTCCGGCCGACTAACAGTCCTAGGTACCACATAACATAACATATTAGAGAGCTCCATACAATTAAACCTATTGTTGCATATGCCATACAGCATCATAACCATCAGCAGTGTACGCCTGTGCTCCAAGCTTAATATTTTGTACTGTTTCATCAGATCTGCATAGGAAGTCTTGGTATGGAAACACTTATAATGAGTAGTGCGAAGAAATTTTTTTTGTACCATTTCTAGTCTGTGTTTGTATTTTTCGTAAAAAGGGCTCCAGATGGGCACCGCGTATTCCAGTTGGGAACGGACTAGTGTTTTATATAGGAAGAGGAAAGTAGAAACCTTTTTAAATTCTTTACAAGACCGCATTATGAAACCGTACATCTGAAAGGCTCTATTAATAATGTTGTCAATATGGAGGTCAAGATGTAATTTGCTATCAAGCAGTACGCCGAGATCACGCGTGCAATCAGTTTTATTCAGGTCTGTATGGTTGAGCGTGTAATTAAATTTAATACTAGTCTTATTTTTAGTGAATGAAATATAATGACATTTTGGCAAACTAAGATGAAGTTTATTCTTGAGACAGTAATGCGAAAGTCTGCATAGATCATCCTGTAATAGCAAGCAATCCTGCATACTAGTACAGGATTTAAAAATTTTGATGTCGTCCGCGTACATGAGAAATTTTGAGTTGACCATACAGGACTTTATGTCATTTATAAACAAGACAAACAATAAAGGACCCAAAACTGATCCCTGAGGCACACCGGATTCGACCACTGTGTAATCAGACTCGTGTCCACTGATGACCACTTTCTGTGTTCTATGGAATATATACGACACAAACCATCTGAGTAGATTCCCTCTAATGCCGTTGAAGGCAATTTTGTCCAAAAGGAGTTTGTGATCCACCTTGTCAAACGCTTTCCGAAAATCGGTGTACACAGCATCAACCTGTATGCCCTTGTCCATGTTCTCAAATAAAAATTGAGTAAAAATCATTAAATTTGTACTGGTGGATCGTGACTGAACAAAGCCATGCTGTTCGGGAATAATGACGTGTCTCAAGTGAGGAAACAAATTACTGTGCACCAAACTCTCGAAAAGCTTAGAAACTTGTATTGTAATGTATAGTAGTCTGTGGCGATTTTGAGTATCTCTTGTCTTATACTTGTGGGGTTTCCATTTTTAGTTTTTAAGTTTGGCATCCAAATTTTCTTTTGGTTTAATTCCTTTAAGGCTTTTTTTTTAAGGCCCGCCCCCCTATAGTGCTTACGTAATACTTGAACGGCCCCTAGTGCTTGACACTAACGACCACATGGAGGTATGGCAGAGTAAGGAGCTTCACGGACGCTTTTTCCGGGCCCTACACGGGCCCGACATAGACTTCCTAGCGTCCGTAGCCTGGCTACGATCCGGGGAACTCTTCGGAGAAACCGAAGGTTTTGTCTGTGCAATTATGGATGAAGATATAATGACGAATAACTACCGGAGATTTATTGTGAAGGACGGCACGGTTGACATATGTCGGGCATGCCACCGTCCGGGCGAATCAATCCGTCACATTATCTCTGGGTGTTCTCGTCTGGCTAACGGAGAGTACTTGCATAGACACAACCTTGTAGCCAGGATTATCCATCAGCAACTTGCTCTGAAATACAGCCTTGTGGAATCGGAAGTGCCGTACTACAGATATGTGCCCGACCCAGTTCTCGAAAATGGCAGTATCACATTGTACTGGGATCAATCCATCATCACTGACAGTGACAGGACTATTGTAGCCAATAAACCTGATATAGTGGTGGTGGATCGATCAGAGAGGCGCGCAATGATTGTTGACATAACGGTCCCGCATGACGAGAACCTCGTGAAAGCTGAGAAAGATAAGCAAATTAAATATCTTGACTTGGCTCGCGAGGTTGTCGACATGTGGGGTGTGAACTCAGCAATCATTGTGCCGATAGTCGTTTCAGCCAATGGGCGGCTGGATCAAGGGCTTGATACAGAGAGCGGTACTCCTGGACACGGCTCGTATTGTTAGGAGGTTCCTTTCTCTGGAGCCCTGACTACCGGTAGCTTGGACCCTGTTCCCGATACCGGTGGGCTACTATTTTTTTTTATATTTTTAAATGTTTTTTTTATATTACTTTGTATAGGAATATTTAAAAATATAATTTATATGTATAAAGTTAAATAAAGGAAATAATAATAATAATATAATATATTTATTCAAAATTAGAATTGGCATAAATTAATACAATTTAAATCTTAGAAATAATGTAGGTATAACGAAATTAGATGCCTGTACTAGGTTAGACCTGTATCACAGGCGGCATGTTTCTACTAATTACTATTTGGACAATAGATTTCTTAACAACAATATAGCAAAAATGGAACGAGTTTGTATAGGTTAATATATTAAGATACTTAAACGCTAATGTAAGCTAAGAACAAAAATAATTAAAGCCTGAAAATGTAAATAAAAGGTAAAACAATATTATAGCACATACTTTAAAATACTAGTATTATGATTGTCAGCAGTAGGTAATAAATAAGTTATTGCAAAAATAATATCGTCAAGACATTGTTGTTGTGGGCGACAATTTGCTTAGACAGCGAAAATCAACGGAATTCAGGTAAAGAGTATGACGCACTACTACGTGCCATCATAATCGACGGAGTTAATATATCTGAGTTCCGCTATTTTTCTAGCAGGGCATTCAGCCTCTCCCGTTTTGTGGTCACTGGGCTTTTTGAAGCGAGAGCAAGTCGCGCATTTTGGAGTGTCTGCTTTCTTCGTGCATTCGGACATCATATGACCTGCTTCACTGCAGTGACCACATGTAGAGTTCACTTCCCTGCAGGATTTGGCTGCATGCCCATACTGCTGGCATTTGTAACACCTCGTAACTAACGTTAAGTCCCTGACAGGGCAAGATGTCCAATTTATAAAAATCCTTGATTGTTGTATAAGCATTTTTCGTAAATTGGCCGCAACTTCAATAACGTAGTTACAGGTCGCAGCCTCCCTTTTATCGGATTTGTGGCTTAATTTTACCAACGTCAAGAAGGAGTCCAAGGACATGGCTGGTAACTTGTCTGCTACATTTTGTTCATAAATGCACTTGAAGACCTCATTTTCTGGTAGGGAAGACGGCACTCCTATGATCACAATCCGGGGTTTACGCTTGTTGGGCTCGTCGGCGGTAAGTCCAGATGTCGAGAGCTGGACTGCGTTCTTAAGCTTATCGGCGTCGTGCTTGGACTCTGTACTTATTATTACGCCACCATTTTTCGTTCTTCGGACACCACGTACTTGTAACTTAATTTGCTCAGGCCGTATGATCTTCTGCACCAGTTCTTTAGTTTCCTCACTTGTTTTCAGTTTATCATTTGCATAGATGGCGACAGAACTTAAGTTATGTGGTTTAACTAACTGGTTAGACCCCCTTTTCACCATGTCGGCAAAAGAAGCATTTCCTGCAGAGCTAGATTCCCGTATCGACTGCTTGAGGTCCGAAATATGTTCTGTCAGGTCGCGCTGATCTTTAAGGGTACCGATTACGTTATCTGCGTGTATTGCTTTTTGTTTCAGTGATTGGTATAGTACTGCCATTTGTGAAGTCCCAGATTCTACTTTACGGCACAGGTTTGTTATTTTCATTTTCTGCTTGGTGTTAAGTTTCCCTTCCGCGGCAATCAAGCAAATTTCACTTAAGTGCTGGTGGATGCCAGTCATCCATCGTTGGATTTCGCTCGGTGGAACAATGACATCGGCCGTGGCCGACTGCGACGCAGAGGCGGAGGGTTGCGCTGCTCCCCTTGGATTAGAGGGGCTGTTTTCCATTTTGTTAAAAGTTCACTCTTTTGTGTTCATAATTCACTAAAACTACACACTAAGCAAAAATTACTTTATGCATTATGAATTAATAAACTAAATGAGGTCAATATAATTAATGTATTAAAAATTGCTAATGAGCACGTCTGTACGCTGCGAGTGCAGAAGTACTAACAACAAAATCATACTAATTTGATACATACATTTTAGAGGTATCTATGACGTTTTCAACATTCTCTGGCTTCTTTTTTGTTTCTTCAAAACAACCAGATTTCGGACGGCTGAAATACAATAAATATTTAGAAACGTTTGTCAACAGAAAATGTAGGTAAGTAGATACTTAGAAATAAAAGTAATACATTTTGGGCGTATCTTGAGCTGTAGTAAGGTTGGACAGCTGATGATGCTCTTGATTTGTTGTTGTATGTGGACTGAAATAAAAAATAAATAAATGAGATAGCTACAGTCTACAGTTAACAAAAACAATGATGAGTGAGACACAGAAAAATATTGAAGTCTGTACCTCAAAACAAGGCAGTCCGCGGTTTCTTCCACTACCTTTTGCTTCTTACGCCATGCTTCCGCCCGGCTGCAATTTGTTAAAACTTGCTCAATACATTATTTGAACTAACCGTTTCTTTTTTTCCTCGTATAGAAGAAATGGAGGCAAACGAAGACAATAAAATAACAACACGAACCAAAGAGTATCAAATACATTCGTAGGTCTGTATATTCACGAAAATCTGAATCGAAATCTTATGGGAATCTGAATTAGGTACTCACCTAATATTATTAGAAGATGTTCCATGATGCCTTTTTAATGTTGCTTGCACTTTTTTCCTGGATTTTCGCGGCCCTGAATACTTGTGTCGTCTATACGCAATTTTATCCGTCCGGTTCATCTTATGGTTAGTGGGTCGTCTTAGAGAACAATTAAACACAACACAAAAGCAAATGCTTCAAGAAAATCGTTAAATTAGTCAGAAATTACAATAACACCACCGGCCATTTGGCACCATCAAACAGGCTGATAAGACATAAGTGTCAGTGTCACGTCAGTGTCAACGTCAAGCTGTGCAGGGGGGGGACAGATGCCTTGAAGTGACATTTCGCAAAGATGGTAGTGCCATCTGTTTATTGGCTCCAAAGCTATTCCCACAATAGTTCTCAATTCATTTCTAGATGTCGCTGCGTTGGCTTTTGATGGTAATGGGACGGGCAACTGGTGGAACTAATGGCGCTAGCACCGCATGAACCTAAGCTCTTCATTGGTTGAATATCTGTCAATGTCATTTTATATTTCAAAATAGCTTGACCTCATTGGTCGGATTGGGACAAGCTATGGACACGCCATCTACAATCAGCTTTCACTTGCCAACCCCTATAATAAATTTATGCTGGTTTGTTTAATTAAATATTAAAGACAAATAATCATCACAAAATCGAAGTAAATATTAAATACATTAAAAAAATGTATATGGTGTTACAAGCAATAGGATAACAACACTTAGAACCAGTGTTGCCAACCCTAATTTTAGAAAATTAGTAGAATATGTGCCAAAAATCGGTAGAAATTGGTAGAATCCAAAATGAAAAATAGGTAGATCTACCACCTTAATTTAGAGGCTTTTTAAATTAAAAATATTTAATTTATATCATATTTTCTGGCTTTTCGTGGCGGAGTTTCTGACCTTTGACCATGTGCATCGATCATTTTCATGTGCATCGCTGCTATTAGTATCTATTGCTCTTTGAGCTAGACTCTAGCTTGCTAGAAGTAGAAACAGGTCAACTCAAAACTCTGTAGTAACTAACAAAATTAGACAAAAACAAATAAAATCACAATTACTACAACAAATTCAATTCAATATTTTGATGTAATGTAACAAACAGGTTTCCACTCGAATGGCACAAACGCGGTACGAAAGTGTCAATGTCCGATATTAACAATGTCCTCTGTCAATAGTAAGTTTTTTTTATTCGCCGATGAGCTAAGTCACAAAGCCTCATCGTTCAGTAAGAAAAAAATGTTTTCAATAATGGCGTTGAAAATTTTGAAAAATAGGTAGATTTGAGGCTTAGGTTGGTAGACAGGTAGACTGAGGGCAAAGTAGGTAGATCTACCTAAAAGTTGGTAGATATGGCAACACTGCTTAGAACCACCTTCCAGTGTGGTATGTAAAAAAAATAATACCGCAAGCTAGGGAAAATTAAACTCAAATCGAAATTACAAATGGGTATCGAATAACGGCTACGTTATTAATAAGTAATAGTTTTGACAATAATATTTTCTTTTTGATATAAATTCGATGTTATCATTATTATTAATACGTTAAAAAAATATTGTATGATTCATTATTTCTGTTTCAATTCCAATTTAAGTATTTTATCTGGTAACACTCTTTCGTTAATGTCAAAATCAGTTGGTAAACATTGCTTTGGTCAAAAATGATGAAAAATTTCGCAAAATGCCGGTTACTTCTTGCGTGTGCGCATGATTTTAGTTCTCCGTCTATTTTGTATATTTTTGGTTGTTAAATGTCCAGCAATTTGAAATTATGATGTAGCAGCTATATTGCTACAATAATATACTTAGAAAATTACCAAAACCAACATGTTGGGTCGCAAGGAATAATTTCCGGGGCCAATGTTCAGATGTCGCTAGCGTTCAAACAGGTTGGCTCTAAATTGCCTAGAGAGGGCTCTCTTTACCAATTAAATACTTTACTCTTTGAAGCTGTGTGCAAATTTGCATTTTTTTTAATGACTTGGGCCGCGTTCCGTATTACAAAAAAAATAATCCGCGCTCACGTCTTTATTTTGCGTTCCGAAATAGATAACACGATTATGACAGCTAAGAGCTGTCATCAATTCGGAACGCTCGTAAACGCGTTTACAATGCTCACTCGTCACGTGATAACAAAAACATAACCTGCATGAGAGAAATTCGTCGCCCGTTAGGCTCGTCTTGTATATTTACTTGAATACTCATGGTTATGAGACTGCAAAGAGGTTTCAAAGAACTAATTGAATGTATTTGTGCGACTCCAGCCAGTGAACCTCAGCTGTGAACACACACACACACCCAGACACACACACACACGCATCAGACATCTGTCATTTTTTACTTTGATTTTGACAGCGCTCACGGTGATATTTATTTGGGGCATGGTCGGTGTAATCGCAAGATGGCGCATGTCATGACGTCATCTATGACGATTCAAGGGACATCGATATCGCGCTCCGTAATTCGGAACGCACCCTTGGTTACTTAGGCCGCGTTCCGTATTACAAAATAATCGCTCACAGCGCTCACGTCTATATTTTGCGTTCCGATTTAGATATCACGATTTTGACAGCTATGAGCTGTCATCAATTCGGAACGCTCGTAAACGCGTTTACAGTGCTCACTCGTGACTCGATAACAAAAAACATAACCTGCATGAGAGAAATTCGTCGCCCGTTAAGCTCGTCTTGTATATTTACTTGAATACCATCAATCATCAATCTTGAATACTATCAAGCCTAGCGGGAAGGCTAAGTTCAGCCGCATACGCCGTCCGAAAAGTAAGACAATTCACTGACGTTGATACAGCACGGTTAGTCTACTTTAGTTATTTTCACAGCGTTATGTCCTACGGTATTCTGCTGTGGGGCAAGGCTGCTGATATTCAAAATATATTTGTTCTGCAGAAGCGAGCGGTTCGTGCAATTTATCAGCTGGGTGCCCGAGTTTCCCTTAGAGATTTTTTTAAGGAGATTGGTATTCTCACGGTTGCTTCTCAGTACATCTTTGCCAACATTTTATATATTAGACAAAATATCCACCTGTACACTAAAAACAGTGATATCCACAACTTTAACACTAGAAATAAGCATAAACTACGCGCTCCTTTCCACCGGCTTCACAAAGTTCACAATTCATTCGTAGGGCTAGGGATTACATTTTATAATAAACTGCCATCTTCTTTTCTAGACTTGCCATTTAATGAGTTTAAAGCCAAAGTTAAATCTAATCTTTGTTTAAAAGCTTACTATTCTATTAACGACTACTTAGATGATAAGAATAGTTGGTCGCTGAGTTGAACGCAAGACAATGTTTGTTATTTGTGTTCTTTCTCCAAAATTAGTTTACTGTTATGTTAATGTATTTATTATTTTATTTTTACATTGTTTATTGTTATATACTTTTGTTTATTACTGATTGTGTCTGTAGTAAATCTTAAATTTAACTGACACCTTGCTATTGTATCGAGTCTGGTTCTTCTAACCAACCTAACAGACAGATGTGTGCTGGGGAGTTTGTTCCGCCACTTCTTCTCTCCAGCTAAACACTAGGAAGTGTCGATGGGTGGGCGTTTTTGGGGGACTGTCTTATAAAAATGTAAATACAGTGAAACCTGGTTAAATGTGTCTCAGATATCCAAATCTGTCTCATGGGACCCCAGTATGAGTTCCAGTTATAGAGGTTTCTCACTTATCCAAGTCCCAGTTAGACAAGTTTCACTGTAGTAAAGTAAAGTAAATTTTGACCTTCGAAAAGTGCTGATTATCAGCCTAGTTTGAATAAATGAATTTTGATTTTACCCATGGTTATGAGACTCCAAAGAGATTTCAAAGAACTGATTGAATGCATTTGTGCGACTCCAGCCAGTGAACCTCAGCTGTGAACACACACACACACGCATCAGACATCTGTCATTTTTTACTTTGATTTTGACAGCGCTCACGGGGTGATATTTAATTGGGGCATGGTCGGTGTAATCGCAAGATGGCGCATGTCATGACGTCATCTATGACGATTCAAGGGACATCGATATCGCGCTCACAGTAATTCGGTACGGGTTTATGGACGCTCAAATCGATTACAGCGTAACTCGGAACGCACCCTTAGACCTTTAAGTCACGTCTTATTTTATTAACCAAAACACTACAATATGTATCTGTATCACTTCACTTTTTATATCTATTTAATCGTGTTTTTCATGTATCTAGAAAGTGGTTTTAAAGTATTTTTATCTTTTAATAATTGTTCAAGTGGAGGCGGGCGGTATGAAGAATCGCACTTAAGGCCGTAACGGCCCGTTCAGGGCCTTAAGCGCGGGGGGCGAACGGTAAGATCAAATGTATGAAAATGTTTGAAGCACGCCACGAGACGCCGCTCATAGCGAAAACGCGCGCGGTTTTTTCCGAGCGAATCGCTACAGCGGCGCGCGGTTAGATGAGCGGCACGAACAAAAGTACTAGTGAATAAGTGCGACGCCACGAAACAGAGCGGCGTGGACAGTGATATACTCAGGCCGCTGTAACTAACCCCTACTGAGGGTACTTGGCGTGCAAAACGCACCGCTTGCCGACGCCGCCCCGCTCGCCGCTAAGACCAAAGTCGTGACAGGGCCCTGTTTAATAAATATTACAAGTCTACAATTTTGTAGATAACTGACATATTTGTAAAAAAATCTTACAAGTGCTGTTACGCTAGCTCTGTATAAACTTCCGGCTATATATTTCTTATTTTTATGGGGTGCGAATGTAGTATACTTAGAATACATTACATATTAAAAAATCCATGACTACACTAATTTGCCCCGAAGTACAATTTACAAATATTGTATAATCCTGGTTTCCTAGGGGTGCAAAAGGGTGCTAAAATAACTGGGTGTTCATGATGCTTTAAAAAGCATATTACGAGTTTGCACCAACAGGCTGAATTTCCCTTGAGCCGCAAATTAAAAATAATAATTAATTAGTTATTCATACACCTCACACTGTTTTGGTGAAAAGTAATTATACACCAAAGGGGTATCTACATATATCTAAACCTACCACAATTAGTTATTAATAAAATTTCAAAATAATGGGACTTGTGGTTAACACCTAATATTAAACGATGTTCCGTACATAACAAGAATGGTGCAAACTTAGAGGAAACTTATATTCATGTCTTCTAATGATTCCACAAAAAATTACAACTACACGAATTCCGTCCAACCTTTTTGCTAATTCGACTACACTATAAACAGAAATATGTAGAATGGGACGGGCAACTGGTGGAACTAATGGCGCTAGCACCGCATGAACCTAAGCTCTTCATTGGTTGAATATCTGTCAATGTCATTTTATATTTCAAAATAGCTTGACCTCATTGGTCGGATTGGATTACATTTTGTAGATAACTGACATATTTGTAAAAAAAAAAAGGTAGCACTCCGGGAGTGCCGGCAGAAGTGAAAACTTCAATATTAACTTTCAAACTCGCGTCAGGGTCACGTGATGCTGATCGAAAAATCTAATTAAACGATTCAACGATCAACGGTCAACGGATCAACGGTTCGATTAAACGAACTTACCTGTACGTGAAGTTCTATCATTATATGAAGACTTCGTATGAAGGTATAAGTAACGTGAGATTAATTTAAGAACACTATGTAGTAGGCATAATAATGTCTTCACCCGTTGCACTATAGTTTAAAGTAAGAGAAAATAATGGCCACACTTCCAGGGTGTGGCAACATAAGGGCAACATTATTCTTTATATCCGCCGCTCTGTAGCGTGCTCGCCTGCGCTGCGCTCGTCATTTAGTTTAGAGATAATGCTAGATATTTCCGTAGTTTGGGATACGTAGGGAGGGTGGGGTTACTAATACCTTCATACGAAGTCTTCATATAATTATGATAGAACTTCACGTACAGGTAAGTTCGTTTAATCATTAATTATATTCATCCTTCGTATTCGGTATTAGTAACGTGAGATTAATATAGGAACACTATGTAGATGTTGAGAGTGTTTCTAGGAAATATCGACAAATAAAAACATGATTTAAGGTGGATGTTCACGGTAGCCCGCGAAATTCAAATTTTCTTGCGTTTTTAGCGATTTGCAGGCCAGTGCTAGGTTGTATGTTAGTGAAAATATGATTCGCGGCTGTAAGACGTATGCAATTATAGAATTACAATCATCTAAATCATCATTACAACCCTCCAAGTTCATGTAACTCTCAAGAATGATTATTTCATCAAAAGGTCATTCTTGAGAGTTACATGAACTTACATTACAGTTACTGCATGCGTCTTACACCCGCGAATCATATTTTCACTAACATACAACCTAGCACTGGCCTGCAAATCGCTAAAAACGTAAGAAAATTTGAATTTCGCGGGTTACCGTGAACATCCACCTTAAGTCAAGAAAAAACACTATATATTCCTATTTGTCTTTTCACACAAGGGCACGATACAGTACCCAAAAACCGGTGTCCTGTTGCATTATAAAATTGAAGTTACAGCCCAAAATACTTCTGCAGCCATTCAATTTGTTTGTTGTTGTAGATGCTGACGTCACGATCAGCGCGGCAAAATGGCGGTCGTTTATAAAGCTGAAATGAGCCTACTATTTTAAAACATTTTTTTGGACCAAATATTGTAAGTATTTTAGGTGCAGATTTCTTTTTTACATATATTTAATGACGTAAATTATCATTTTAAAATATTAAAAAAATACATGCATATTCCCTATTGCGATGACCATAATAAAAGTATAACAATTTATCCTACATAGCAGTATCCTACAGTTGTACGACTATTCTTGTGATAGCCATAGGTGTTTCTGGATTGGATTATCTTAGCAAGGACATAATGTGTTTAAGGTGAATGCAACAAGGTGACCTGTGAAATTCTAATTGGCCCGACAGTGTCAAGTCTTATGTTAAATAAATTAGGATTCGCAGCGGTAACAAATGTCTATTTACTGAGTAATAATGATTAAAATCACCAATAGTAGTGTTTAGTAGTGTCTTCTTTTACGAGCAGCAAGTACAGTGCGATCAAATTATCTTGGCAGCTCTGAACATAGGCTTTGCGAAATTTTACGCATGTAAACTTGGGAATAAAACTGTTATTGCCAGATAAACCAATACTTAAACGATCAGAAAATATCTAATTTAAACAGTGAGAAATACAAATAAAATAAATATCATAACACTTATACATTCGTTGTAACAAAATGACCTGCACGAAGTTCGGAGCTGCCAAGATAATTTGATCGCACTGTACTAACAACAAAATCATACTAATTTGATACATACATTTTAGAGGTATCTATGACATTTTCAACATTCTCTGGCTTCTTTTTTGTTTCTTCAAAACGACCAGATTTCGGACGGCTGAAATACAATAAATATTTAGAAACGTTTGTCAACAGAAAATGTAGGCAAGTAAGTAGGTAAGTAGATACTTAGAAATAAAAGTAATACGTTTTGGGCGTATCTTGAGCTGTAGTACGGTTGGACAGCTGATGATGCTCTTGAGTTGTTGTTATATGTGGACTGAAATAAAAAATAAATAAATGAAATAGGTACAGTTAATAAAAACTATGTTGTGAGACAAAAATATTGATGTCTGTACCTAAACACAACAGGGCTGTCCGCGGTTTCTTCCACTACCTTGTGCTTCTTACGCCATGCTTCCGCCCGGCTGCAATTTGTTAAAACTTGCTCAATACACTATTTGAAACTAACCGTTTCTTTTTTTCCTCGTATAGAAGAAATGGAGGCAAACGAAGACAATAAAATAACAACACGGACCAAAGAGTATCAAATACATTCGTAGGTCTGTATATTCACGAAAATCTGAATCGAAATCTTATGGGAATCTGAATTAGGTACTCACCTAATATTATTAGATGTTCCATGATGCCTTTTTAATGTTGCTTGCACTTTTTTCCTGGATTTTCGCGGCCCTGAATACATGTGTCGTTTATACGCAATTTTATTCGTCGGGTTCATCTTATGGTTAGTGGGTCGTCTTAGAGAATAAAACACAACGCAAAAGCAAATGCTTCAAGAAAATCGTCAAAAATAGTCAGAAAATACAATAACACCACCGGTCATTTGTCACCATCAAACAGGCTGTTAAGTGTCAAATGTCACGTCACTTCACGTCAGTGTCAGTCATGTCAACGTCACGGTCAAGCTGTGTGCAAATTTGCATTTTTATAATGACTTGGTTACTTAGACCTTTAAGTCAAGTCTTATTTTATTTTCCAAAACACTACACTACAGCCTGTCTATAAAGTCATGAAAATAAATGAGGGCGCTGCGGTCGTGAAGACTCGTGCACATAGCAACCCTGTATAGTGTGACTAAACTGGTTTTGATACTAGCACATTATTTTGTACTAGAAGCAAACCTGGTTTTAATTAAAATCTGTTATCTTATTTAAAAAAAATACAGAAACCATAAACAAAGATGCGTCCTTCATTATAAATGATAATACCAGCCTATTACTGTCCCACTGCTGGGCAAAGGCCTCTTCTGTACAGAGACGGCACGAGCACTGATCACCATGCATGCTCAAGACGGGTTGGCGATTTCAGACTTATAATAATTATAAGTCCAGATTTCCTCACTATGTTTTCCTTCCGACCTTCATTGAAATAAAAATGAGTAAATAAAAGAAAAATGTTCGTACATATTTTTTATTAATGTTATATTTTAACTTTTGTACCACTGTATGCCCATTTTCTCTTGCCCGTTTTGCTGCAATATGTTAATCGATTAGAGCCTTTCTGTTATTTTGATCTTCTTGTAAGAAAATCCAATCGATTTCAAAATTTTACGCAGGACTTCTAGGCTACATTTAAAATCCAGATCTGTTTTAGCGAAATTTTATGTTGAAGTCATCCATTTCTTTCTTAGGACGGCCTGATCTGTTTGCCTTCATCTGCAATACGCCTCACTGTACTCTCAGATTTTCCTGAAACAAAGATTTAAAAAAAGATGTAATATCTAACAGAAAATACATAGCACTGTTTTTATTTCAAACATGTTAAAACTTATTCATATTTAAAATCACCGGTAAATTTGATTACCCAAAAGTATCAAAAGTTAACGTCGCACTACAATATGAGCTACTTACATTTGCAATCTAACCTATAAATGCGCAATGTAAACAATGCTTATTTTAGTCTTAAAATCGTATATTTAGTAAATTTGTGACTTCTGGTAGATAAAAAACAAACAATAACACGATTACATACCTGTTATAGCTGCTGTTCGAGTATAAATATCATCCAAATTTGATAAAATTTGGTCAGCTTGGTGTTCTAACAAACATCGCTGATATACTTTGAAATAATTTCCCGAGCTCCACTCCTATTTGTTTTCCTCATATTTAACACATTTTTTCGAAGTTTTGTCGACGTAGATTTGAAAAACATTAAAAAATGCAAAATATATCAAGATAAATAACAAGTTGATGACAGCCGATGACATTTGATGTACCATGATTTAGTGTTGCCTTACTTTTGAATAATGTTAGTTCCTCAAACATTAATTTCATGACTTTATAGACAAGCTGTATGTATCTGTATGACTGTATCACTTCACTTTTTATATCTATTTAATCGTGTTTTTCATGTATTTTTTGCTTTTAAAGTATTTTTATCTTTTAATAATTGTTCAAGTGGAGGCGGGCGGTATGAAGAATCGCACTTAAGGCTAAGGCCGTAACGGCCCGTTCATGACCTTGCCGCTGTGAGCGGCAGCTAAGCGCGGGGCGGCGAGCGGTAAGATCAAATGTATGAAAATGTTTGAAGCACGTCACGAGACGCCGCTCATAGCGAAAACACGCGCGGTTCGCTAGAGCGGCGCGCGGTGTGGTGAGCGGCACGAACAAAAGTACTAGTGAATAAGTGCGACGCCACGAAACAGAGCGGCGGCGGCGTGGACAGTGATATACTCAGGCCGCTGTTACTAACCCCTACTGAATGTAAGTGGCGTGCAAAACGCACCGCTTGCCGACGCCGCGTCGCCCCGCTCGCCGCTAAGACCAAAGTCGAGACCGTAATGTTCACATCACTGTGTTCACTAGCCAACACTAAAGTTACATACTCTTTGGCCAACACGTGCTCTGGGAGCCAACACTAATCTGTCAAGTAGGATTCAGTGCTGCCAACTTTGTGGATTTTCCACTAGTGGTTTTGACTTCCATTTTAAAGGACAATTATCGGATTTAGCGGCTAGTGCATTTATCTAGCGGAATTGAAGAATTTAGTATTTTTTTCTTAAACATTGGAACAACGATGTATCGTTCGTACCACTCGTATCGTTTTTGGAGTTTAATTTCATCGTGCAGCCGACACAGTTTTATCTAGTGAGTAAAACGATCACCCTTTTAATATTGCCGCATTCCTACGCCGATGTGGAAAAACTGTTTAACAGTATGATTAAGTACTATAAAAAGCAAGCAAAGAACTTCTAACTGCTATATTTATAGTACGCTGCGGTATGAAGGTAGTAGGAAAATGCTGCAACGACTATGAAATTCCAAACAGCAACAACAAGCGGTATTATGAAATTAATTGGCACCTAGCAGTCGAAAAAAGAAAAGAAAAGTCGATGAACCACCACTGACCATTTTATTTTTTGTTTATCTCTTCATGTTTTATTTCTTACATTTTCTCTTTGTGTCTGCTTGTATGTTCTTGTTTCTGCAACAATAAATATTTTTCTCTTTTTCATAATATATGAAATTCGCAATGTAGTGGTAAGTACAGACGGCTACACATCAAGCTATACATTTCCAGTTTACGCTGATCTCGCACTGTACGTAAATATTATACTATGCGAGACCAGCTTAAACTGGAAATGTATAGCTTGATTTGTAGCAGTCTTTACATTGCTTTCATCGAAAAAAAATATACCTAGATTTTTGGAAATAGTATATTTCATTATTAGTGCGGAAAGCCTGTCATTGCAAAGAGTTCCGACAAATGTCTACCCGAGCCGAGGCGAAGCCGAAGGTGAGGGTTGCCAGTCGGAACAAGTTGCAATGACGGTTCCGCACGTGTAGGTACTGAACAACTATTTTTAATACTTACAATTGCGAAAATGTGAAGCAATTTAATAAAATAATAAAACCGTAATTAAACACGCAAAGAACATTTTTGGAAAATGGCGTCAACCGTAAAAGAATAATATACAGTCTGTCTGATAAGAGCATTTCTCTTTTTTTTTGCTAATATACATTTGTTGAATGTCCCACAAGATTGCAGAATAATAACATTTGTGTAATGTGTATGTTATTGATTCTGTTTTGTTTAGGAGCACATTTTTTATTAAAATTCACAGAAATCATTAAAAAATATCATAAAAATAAAATATTTAATTAAAAAAATAAATAAATACAAACTACCAAAAAATTGCAATGTATGAAAATTCGTATGTCCCAGTCTACCATCCGTTACTTAAAACTCAATTATTTTAATAAGGTTCAAAGAAACTATACTGAGATTTTGTTTTTAAACCATTCTAAGAGGTAAAAAGATCTACTTACATTGCTTTTTTGGTATTTTTTTTTAAATTTTGTCAGATATAAATGAATTTTAAACTCGTCCCAGAAAAAGTTCCAAAAATAGATTTCAGTTTTTGTTACCCATTTTTTATGTGTTATAGTTTAAAAACTTCCATTTCGATACACAATTTTAACTTGGCAATACTACAGGTACCATTTAATGCCGCCATATTGATTTAGGTGTCAGACTGTCAGTGCTGTTCCGACGTTAAAATGTGAAACACGTATTCCAGTTCGAAAATCGAATCTCATTCCAGTATTTGTTACAGCTGTTTCAAGGTAAGTTGATAATATTGACTAATTTCTTTTATCATGTCACAATAGTTAACAACTTGCACTAAATTTGAGTGAATTATATTAGACATAACTCCAATTTTAACTACTATAATAATATTTTGTAAAAACTAAACAAGTGTTTCGTTACTATTTTTTTTGTTACTTCGTACACAGTAACGTATAAGCGGAAAATTTTAGTAACAAAAAAGGAATTAATTTAAAGTTGTTTTCTGACTGTATTTGAACAGTAAATAGTTTGTGTTATCTATATCTTTAATCATAATCACTAAAACGTCTACAACGCCTAGTACATTGTAGACGTTGCCTTATATTTTTTATTAATTTTTATTTTGTTACTGTCCCAGAAAAAATCTGATCTCTTTTTATGTTTTATGTATTTTATTTTTAATATAAAACAATGAATGTCATGAAGATACTCAAGGATACTTAACATCATAATAAAAAGCACGTAAAATCGGTAAATTTTGTTTATTTTTCATATTATCAAAACTTTAAATTTTATTTAGGTGAAAGGTAACAAAAAAATAAATAAACACTTAATTTGAAAATTTTCTTTTACTTTTGTTGGTATTTCTTCGTAATGATATTATTAAGTTTATCATGAAGTATCAAGAAAACTATTTTTTTGGATATAACAATTGCTACTTCAAAGTTTTTTTTAACAATTAAAAAGTAACAAAATAAGAACATGTAATTTACCTTCATTTAGTTTTTAATACATTTTCCACAAAATTCATAAATAAAATAGATTTTCTTATAAAAATCCAAATGTTAATAAAGTAAACTACCTGATTTCATGAAAAAAAACGATTTATATATATTTTTTTATTTTTAGCGATTTTTTTAAACTATGGCAAAAAAAAAGAGAAATGCTTATAAAGTCATGAAATTAATGTTTGAGGAACTAAGATTATTCAAAAGTAGGGTAACACTGGGTAACACCGTAACACTATAATCTTAGTACACTTTGGCGAGGTCCTGTAACCAAGCCAGTGGCATAGCCACAAAATATTTAATAAAAAAAAAAACATAGTACATCAAATGTCATCGGCTGTCAATAACTTGTTATTTATCTTTTCTTTTTATCTTTTGAATTTTTAATGTTTTTCAAATCTACGTCGACAAAACTTCGAAGAAACGTGATACATATGAGGAAAACAAATAGGAGTGGAGCTCGGGAAATTATTTCAAAGTATATCAGCGATGTTTGTTATAACACCAAGCTGGACAAATTTTATCAAATTTGGATGATATTTATACTCGAACAGCAGCTATAACAGGTATGTAATCGTGTTATTGTTTGTTTTTTATCTACCAGAAGTCACAAATTTACTAAATATACGATTTTAAGACTAAAATAAGCATTGTTTACATTGCGCATTTATAGGTTAGATTGCAAATGTAAGTAGCTCATATTGTAGTGCGACGTTAACTTTTGATACTTTTGGGTAATCAAATTTACCGGTGATTTTAAATATGAATAAGTTTTAACATGTTTGAAATAAAAATAGTGCTATCTTTTTTCTGTTAGCTAATAAGTACATCTTTTTTTAAATCTTTCTTTCAGGGAAATCTGAGAGTACAGTGAGGCGTATTGTAGATGAAGGCAAACACAGATTCAGGCCGTCCTAAGAAAGAAATGGATGACTTCAACATAAAATTTCGCTAAAACAGATCTGGATTTTAAATGTAGCCTAGAAGTCCTGCGTAAAATTTTGAAATCGATTGGATTTTCTTACAAGAAGTGTCAAAATAACAGAAAGGCTCTAATCGAACAACATATTGCAGCAAAACGGGCAAGAGAAAATGGGCATACAGTGGTACAAAAGTTAAAACTTAACATTAATAAAAAATATGTACGAACATTTTTCTTTTATTTACTCATTTTATTTCAATGAAGGTCGGAAGGAAAACATCGTGAGGAAATCTGGACTCATAATTATTATAAGTCTGAAATCGCCAACCCGTCTTGAGCATGCGTGGTGATCAGTGCTCGTGCCTTCTCTGTTGAGAAGAGGCCTTTGCCCAGCAGTGGGACAGTAATAGGCTGGTATTTTTTTTAATAAGATAACAGATTTTAATTAAAACCAGGTTTGCTCCTAGTACAAAATAATGTGCTAGTATCAAAACCATTTAAGTCACACTATACAGGGTTGCTATGTGCACGAGTCTGCACGACCGCAGCGCCCTCATTTATTTTCATGACTATATAGACAGGCGAGATTTTTTTTTGTTTTCTTCACACATTCTGGGTAGGCTAAGGGAACCACAGAACAGAAAGAACAGGTGGAAGTGCAAAGTAGGCGTAGCACGGCTGTCATAGCTCTGCACTGTAGTGCAAACTCTCAGATTTTTGACTTAGTCGTGTTTTGACATCGCTTCGAGTCGCTAGTCTCCCGACAATTTAATTTTTGCAATGCCGTATTGTCACTGTCGCTATGCTAATAATCACTAATAATCACATATTTGACAACATATCAAAATCAGTGACAATAAAGTTACAATTTAGTTGGCGAGTCAAAGTCTGACGTGGCGACCCACTGTGCATACGTACATGTGTGCGTGTGCGGTGCGCGAGCCTTGATCGTTGTGAGTGTAGCGCTAAAAACCTAAACTTCGCGCGGCGCGTCCGCGAAGCTGGCCCTTACTGTGCGATTTTGGAGCGTAAAAATGACTGTAGAAAAAAAAAAAAAACGGATGTGTTTCCTATCATCGGTAGATACGATTTTATTTGTTTTCTAATAAAATCGTAGTTAATATCAATTTTCTAATATTTTCTAAAAATGTGGCAATCTGTCACATTATTAGAAAATTATGATCAACCTTTTCCCATTGAAATAAAGTTTATTTTAGATCGAATGTCGATTGTCATATTTTGAACAAGGATCGTTTTTGGTCTCGAAAGTTCCATGCTACTCAATTAGTGATGTGGTTAAGATCGGTTGCAGATTTGATCGATAGATATCAATAAAATAAAACAAGGTAAAAACTTACTGTTTTAACATTCTAATACAAAGATCCTAATTAGGTATCACACAAAATTTATTTTGAGAGGTGTACCTGTACAACATTAAAGTTCAATGTTTTGTAGCAATATAGAATCAAACTTTTACTTTCAATAATGATTGAGAATTGCATTGACATTTTACGTAAAAACTGACATAATAATATTGACAATTTATGTTTTTCTTTTGTATGATCACCGAAATATACCTGTTTAAATAAAGTATGAATGTAAGGACCATAGAGACCACCAAACCATAATAATAAAGTGATTATTATTATAAAGATACTAGCTGATGCCCGCGGCTTCGTCCGTGTGAATGTCGGTTACCGCAACCGATGTCGGTTATCGCGACCAAAAGTAATCTCTTCATCCCTCCCTTTCAACTCTTTTTTCGCACCAAAGGTGAACGCGCACCTGACCGCGCCGCAATCGCCTCAGTCATCGCATTTTATAAATCTTTATATGAAATAGTATATGGCATCACGCACCTATCCGCGCCGAACCATCCGTATTTTCTAAATCCTGTAGGTATACTGATTCCACAACCTTCAAAAGTAGCCTATGTCCTTTTTCAGGCTCTAGACTATTTGTGTACCAAATTTCATTCAATCGGTTCATTCAATCGGTAGTTTTGGCGTGAAAACGCGACAGACATCGAGAAACTTTCGCATTTATAATATTAGTTTAAATGAAATCCAAAATGTTTACTAGTAAATAGTATTATGCTGCAGTGCAATAATTACGATTACAACATTTTAATTGGCTCTAAGTTGGAAGTAGTTTAAAAAATAGTATCTCTCTAGATATCTATCATTCATTAATCATAATTATGTTTTAGGTTTCCCAAAGACGCATGCATCCGCAGTCGCGTAAAAAGTCAATATAATTTCTCTTCTATGTTAACTCCTTAGAATTTTCTCATAGAAAAACTCTGTTAGTATTTGTTTGGGTTTGTTGTAAATAGTTTTATGTAAGTAATAAAATATTGTATTTTATTTTGTTGTATTATTTACAATTATTATTAGGTACAATTATTTGTTTATAATACTACAAACTTTTTTTCAAAATAAATTGGTTATCTATCGATATCGATAATATAGATAAAAGCTTAATGTGTCTCTTCCTTGGCCGAGTAGCAAAAAATACAGACCTGTGACGCGAATATAATTCTTATTACTGCAGTATTTAAGTGTATTATTGCGTCCATTGAAAATACTGCCATCTATGGACGAGTAGCGGAATTTACTAGGCAATAATTTCTAGTATGATTGCTGATTACAATCGTATTTTATTTCTGAGTGAAGCAAAATAAATCCTATCGTAAGGTATATTTTTAAAATGTAGAATCTGTGAGTTACGCTCAGTTACGCTAGTTGTGATTGAAATGAAACGACCAATCAAACAAATTGTGTAGTTGTAGAGCACTGTATGATTAATGGTTTGATTGTGTTAGTTTTGTTAATTTCGTCACATACCACTTCTACGTGTTTTTTATGTTCTGTGAAGGGAACTATGTCTATACAGCCAAGTCTTCAGTAGTTTTTTTTGTTATTTATTTATTAATAGGTTACCAACAGCTTCTGTGTACAACATATATTTTATATATATAGCTTAACAGTCTTGGACTCGTAAAAATAAGTGATAACATAAAAATAACTAAAATTAAAATTAAAAGTGCCTCTAGAAAATTAAATACAATAGTAACTCCTTACATACAAGATATATCGTAGAACTAAACCTTCGAAAAAAGCGGTATTGCTATAAACTTACTAAATAATTACCTACAACTAAATCACAAAAAGTAAAAAATAAATCAAAATAAATTTAAAAAAAAGAGACAACATTACTGCTAAATCAATAGAAATCAATAAAAAATGATATCGAAACTGAGATCTTACGAATACAAACTATTATAAAATAAAATATAGTTAGAAAACTAAATCTAAGAGAATTATTTTTACTAAATTAGTAAAATATTGTGTTGCGATTTTCGGGAATCCAGTAATTGGATTTTAATTTTTATTGATATGAAACGAAAATGAAATTTAATGAGATGAAATGAAATGAAATTAAACCTAACCTAACTCATTAAATCTGATATTGAAACAAATTAGTAGCTTCTTTTTAGAAATATTTGCATGAATCATAAAAACTTCTATGAATTTTTATTAGTAAAAACTTCGTGGTTGGTTTTTTTTATTAGACACTAGCTTTTGCCCGCGACTTCGTCCGCGTTTCCGTCGTTTTTCGTAAAAAAGTACCATTATGTCCTTCCTCACGGTTCAGTGGTTTTGATGTAACAGACAGATTAACTTTCGTATTTTAGTAGGGAAACACAATACTGTTACCGCAGAATATTATTATTGCCCGCGACTCCGTCAGCATGTAACTCCTTGTATGTTATTAAGTTAATGTACCTATTGGTCAATGATATTCAAATAAATGATTTACTAGAATATCATTGGTATTGGTAATATTGTTTAGATCACTTTCACATGAGGCTTTGGTAGGTCCTACCTATAGCGTTCTATAGGTAAAACTTCAGCTCAAAGCTTCCGGGTAAACTATGTTGAAAGTTGACCCGTCCGGCACGTGAACATAAAGATTTCTAGAACTGCTAACCCGGGAAAGAGCGACATATAACTGACCATGCGAGAAACAACTGACACCGAGATCTACTCCAGCAACACGAAAATTCCGCCCTTGAGCCTTATTAATATAACTACTTAATACAAAAATAAAATTGATCATAAATTAGCCAAAATTTACCTATCGGTATCTAAAAATCTATGCGTACTACTTCCCCTAAAAAGAAATAAAATGCGAACTATTAATAATTTGTAATTTGAACGAATATTTAAACACTACCAAAATAACTACTTAATACCTATTTTATAAAATAACAACAAAAGAAATTCAAATAAACTATTTAAAGACTAAAAGTCGCGCTGATAAGCACGGTTTGTTAATATCAATTATTGTCTGTTGTGCAGACTGGGCACACTTGTGCACTGGGTTGGTGGGGAATAAGACCACTGGTTGCTTGTAGTTTCTTCTTTTTATTAGGAGAGTTTCTTACTGAAGTAGTAGCTGGATTCGGACTGATTTTACAACCAAAATGTTCCCATTTTTATATACAAATTTCTAAGGCGCTGGCCAATCATAATTAAGTGTTTGCGCATGCGTAATGGCCTCTATAAACAATTTGGCGCCGAAAAATTACTATTTCTGCGCGGGAAATTTTAGTATGCTATTTTTAGTGGTAAAACATCCCTTACAATATATAACATATTTTCCTAATCTTAGGACTAACTTATATTACATAATAAACACAAAAACTATACAAAAAACCTTGATTTACACCTTAAAATTACAAAATTACTGAAACGGTTCTCGTTAAAGTAACGCAACGCAGTAGCTAAGCTTCGTGAACTGTGAACCTAAACACTAGCGCCGCTAGGCGGCAGGAATGCACAACTTAAGATTATGCCTTTACTATAAAAACTGGAGTACACTAGCGCCGCTAGGCGGCAGGAATGTAAATCACTTATAACATCAAGCCTGATGGGCGTAAGTAGAGCTAATGCTATCTTAAAAACACTTATAAACATCGTAATAAACTAATTCTAACGCTATTCAAATAATATCACAACATTTACGTATCGTCACTAACGTCTATGTAACACTGCACTATTTATCACTGTCCCGCACATCACTCCCGCCGTGCGACCGCGTCGCATCAGCTGCCGGTGCGGGCACGACGTCCGTAGACAGGGGCAGGATCACCAGCTTCCTCACTGGCCGGCGCAGGATACCTCCTCTGGTCAGCACGTCCACCGTTCGCACGACGTCGTCGGGGCCTGGATACGTAGCGGCGACTCTTCCTCGGATCCACACGTTGCGGGGCAGGTTCGGGTCGACGATCTGTACGAGGTCATTGACCTGTACTGCTCGACCTCGTCCGTGGGGCTCCCGCCGGTGTTGGAGCTCAGGGAGATACTCCTTGACCCAGCGTAGCCAGAAGACGTCGGCTAGCCTTTGCGCGGCTCGCCAGCTGGATCGTGAGATGGTGTCTTGCTCGGTGAAGGTGCCTAGCTGCGGCACTCGCCCTGGTCCCCCCAACAAGAAGTGGTTAGGAGTGAGGGCTTCCGGATCTTCTGGGCTGACTGAGACGTGAGTCAGCGGACGACTGTTGACGGTGTACTCTACTTCGGCGAGTAGAGTCGTGAGGACTTCTTCTGCTGGATGACGTTCGTGTAACGTCGCGGTGAGCGCCGTCTTTACTGAGCGAACCATTCGCTCCCAAGCTCCGCCCATGAATGGAGCCCCAGGCGGAATGTAGCGCCAGGATATGGTCCTCTTCGCCGCTTCCTCTGCAGTCGCTATGTCGATCGCTTGTCTTAGTTCCTTGTCGGCAGCCTTTAGGTTGGTGCCGTTATCCGACCAGATTTCGGTCGGGCAGCCTCGTCGTGCGATCAGCCTTCTGACCGCCATTACCGCAGAGTCGGCGCTGAGCGAACCGGCGACTTCCAGGTGTATTGCTCGCGTCGTGAGACATGTGAAGATGGCCACATATCTCTTCTGTTGAGTTCGTCCGACGGTCACGGAGAGGGGTCCGAAGTAGTCGACTCCGGTGAAGGTGAAGGGTCGCTTGTGATGAGCTAAGCGACATGCTGGCAGGTCCCCAGTTCTTGGATGCGGTGCTACTTGTGTCTTCATTCTGCAGAACAGGCATCGTCGCAGTAGTGTGCGTGTGATAGGGCGTAGTCTTAATACCCAATACTGTTGTCTGCACTCGTTGACTGTGGCTTCTACGCCGGAGTGATGTAGTTGCCGATGAATACCCAGTATCCAGAGCTTGACTGTAGGATGATCACCGTCGATTACCAGCGGGTTTTTGAATTCTTCCTTCATATCTTTGATCGCTTGAATACGACTCCTTAATCTGATGGCGCCGTTTACCGACACAACGCTGAGTTGGTGAAGGCGGCTTTCTTTGTCGATGGGCTTCCCGTTGTTTAGACTGTTTATTTCTTCTGTGAATGACTCATCTTGAGAAGATCGCATCAGGAGCTCTTCAGCTGTTTTGAGTAGCTCTGCTGTGACCGGTAGTAGCTTCCTAATGTCTTGTAACGACTTCTTTGTCGTCGTGGGCGCCTGCCTTTTTACTGTAGTCTTGTTCTTCTTCCAAGCTGGGTCAGCTTCTTTATTTTTCCTTGTTCTTCTGTAGTTGACACTCTGTTTATTAGTTCTACAGAGTTGGATAAACTGTAGAACACGCGCTGTTGAGTATCGTAGTCGGTCCCAGCTGGAGAACTTGGATGGGTCAGGCAGACCCTCTGCTAGCTTCGGTCTTCTTTTGTCGCTCACGTGATGAGTCTTCTCTTCTTCAGAAGATTCTTCATTTGTTGTTTTAGTGGTTTCTGTCGGCCATGACTCTTCTGTCAGGTATAAGAAGTCAGGACCTTTGAACCACCGATGATCTCTGTTGAATGTTGCCGGTACGTCTCGTGTGGCGTCGTCTGCCACGTTTAACTTCGTTGGAACCCAGCGCCAGTCGTTGACCTTAGAACTGTCTTCTATTGCTGCTAGACGATGAGCCACGTATGGTTTGTAGGAACGTGACCCTGTCCTTATCCAGGTTAGGACGGTCTTGCTGTCTGTCCAGAACACTTTACGGTCGGGCTTTCTTTCGTGCTCTTCGATCACTGTCTCTGCGAGTCTGGTGCCCATGACTGCTGCTTGCAGCTCCAACCTGGGTATCGATGTCAGCTTCAGTGGTGCCACTTTTGCTTTGGCTATAATGAGGGATAGGGCCACCTCGCCATTCGCTGCCACTGTTCTCCAGAAGAGGACCGCAGAGTAGGCAGACTCGCTGGCGTCGCTGAAGACATGAAGTTCTAATGAGGCGGCGTCACTGTAGTGTAGGTATTGCCGCGGGATAGCTACGTCATGGAGGCTTTTTAGGTGTGCCATCCAGGTTTCCCACTGCTCCGCCAGGTCTTCATCGATCTTGTCGTCCCATGCTGTTCCCCGGCGCCAGACTTCTTGAAGGAGTTGTTTCGCCCTAATTGTGATAGGTGAGGCGAATCCAAGCGGGTCGAAGAGCGACATAACTATACGTAGAGCTTCTCTCTTCGTTGGCTGTTTACCCTCTATAAGTGTTGAAGGTATTCTTGTTAAGTTAAGGTTGAAGGTGAGCTCGTCGGAGTTGATCTTCCATATGACGCCCAAGACTCGTTCTGTTTTCTCTTCTGTTCTGTACAGCTCTATGTCTTCTGTCTGACTGTCTTCTCCGAGTGTTTGTAGGAGTGACGATGAGTTTGACTTCCACTGTTTCAACTCGAAGCTGGCTTTCATGTGTACTTCTCGTACACTCTTCGTGATGCGCATGGCGTCTTCAATGTTTCTGAAGCTGTCTAAGTAGTCGTCGACATAATGCTTCTGTATGATGGCGGCGGCGGCTTCAGGATGTGACTTTTCATGTTGCTTCGCGTTCAAGTTCTTAACGTATATTGCTGTTGATGGCGAACTTGAGGCCCCGAAGATTAATGACGTCATTCTGTATTCTTCTGGAGGTTGATCGTCACGTCGATCGCCGCGCCATAGGTATCGCAGCGCATCTCTATCTTCTGTTCGCAGCTTGACTTGCATGAACATCTCCTTGATGTCCGCTGTGACTGCGACCATATGTTGTCGGAACCGCATGACGACGCCTGGCAGCGACTGTAGTAGATCAGGACCTTTGAGCAGCGTGTCATTGAGTGCCACTCCTTTTGTCTTGGCTGCCGCGTCGTGTACTACCCGTAGTTTGTCCGGCTTCATTGGGTTGATTACGGCGAAGTGAGGCAGGTACCAGGTCTTGTCAGCTGTCTTCTGTTCTGGGGCAGGTTCAGCGTACCCCTTTGTGATGAGAGCGTCCATTTGTTCGACGTATTTTTTCTTTAGTGCGGGGTCACGATCTATTTTCTTTTCGATGCTGAAGAGCCTCTTCAGTGAGCTTTCATAATTGTCTGGAAACTTGACATCTTCTTTGCGCCAGAGAAGACCGGTCTGGAATCTTGTTTCTTCTATTTTTGTTGTGGTCTTCTCCAGAATACGAAGTGCTTGTTCTTCCGGATCAGTCTTCGGTCTCTTGGGGTTGATGCAGAGCGCGTCCATTTCGAAATATTGTTTCACGAGATCTTCTAGGTTGTCTTCTGGATCCTCTGCGATGTGTGACACGAAGTCGATCTTCTGGCCGAAGGTTCGTGTCTGACTGCCGTGTAGTACCCAACCTAGTGGCGTGAGAGATGCCACTGGGTGGTTCTTATCCCCTCTTCTTGTTTCTGAGGTCAGCAGAAGATGCCAGTTGTCTTGCCCGATGAGTACTCGTGGTTTCGCATTTGTATAAGTGAGGTGCCTTCGGATGTCGCATAAGTGTTGACACCCTTCCACTAATTCTTGTGGAACCCGTTGAGACGAAACTTGTAGGTTCTTCACTGTGCGTGCTTGTATTTGCTCTTCATGATCGTTGAGCCCCTTCAGATTGATGGTGACTCTTCTTGACGTTGATTCTGACGCCTTCATGTCGTTGATGGTTTCTATTTTTAATGGATCTATGGGTCCTGTTGCTCCGATGCTCGCTACTACGCTGTCGTCGACGAGCGTGACTGTTGACCCGTCGTCCATCAACGCGAAGGTGTCGATGGCCCCTTTTGGTCCCTTCACCTGGACCGGTATTATCTTCAAATAGGACTGCTTCTTGACTGTCCATGTTGAATTGACGACTTCTGTTTTATCTTGTACTGCTTCTGTTTTTTCAGTCTTCTTTTCGTAGTGCAGCATCTTGTTATGAGAGTACTTGCAGCTGTCGACACCACACGGCTTAGGTTTGCATTGGTGTGTCTTGCTTCTGTAGCGAAGACATCTGAAGCAGAGGCGTTTGGACTTGGCCATGTCCCATCTTGCATTGGCGTCCAATTTCTCGAACTGTTCACATTCTGTTGCGTTGCTGTGCCCCGTGTTGTCACATACGGCGCACTTCGATGTTTGTGTCTTCTCAGTCACATTGTTGACCCGTTGCGTCTTCTTTTGTTGTGCGGTCGAAGAAGGTGCTGCCATCTGTTCAGGCAGCGCGTAAGGTCCGCATAACTCTGCTTCCCGTTTGAAGAACTTTTCTATTTTGATGAGGCAAGGATCTTCACGTGGCTGCGTGGCTGAGAAGTCGAAGTATCTATATCGTAGAGT
Source organism: Diarsia dahlii (assembly GCA_949775195.1). NCBI lineage: Eukaryota > Metazoa > Arthropoda > Insecta > Lepidoptera > Noctuidae > Diarsia > Diarsia dahlii. Next base: position 7,570,567 of record OX459217.1, on the reverse strand, counting down.
CGGTGTCAGCTTGTCCACCAGTGTCTTCGCGAGTTCCGGGTTGTACATATAGTTGAAACAACCCAAAGTCTTCAGTGTGGCCACAACGTTGGATACTTTTGTGGCAAATATGCAGATGTCCCTCGGCGACTCGGTGAGGCGGGGCAGGCTACGAAGTGTCTCCATCTCCAGCATGGCTATTGACTCTGGTCTTCCAAATCTTGATTCCAAAGTCTTCATCACTTCAGCTGGATGCGCGTTGGTTATAAGTAGACCGTCGACCGCTTCTTTGGCCTTTCCCTTCAAGTTTCTTCTAAGTCGATTCGTATTTTCAACTGAGGTGAACATTGCTTCTGTCTCGTAGTAAGCGGCGCGAAAGGGTAGCCACTCTTGATGAGACCCACTGAAGAAAGGTAACTCGACGAACTTGGGTCGCTGGGTGGCACCGATAGCCCGTGTGATGGCTTCGGCTAGGAGGGCTAAGTCGGTTTGACCTCCCGCCGGTAACTGACGTGTTTCTTCATGCTTCGCTGGCCTTGTTTCTTCTATATGGACGACGGTTGGTTCTTCTGGGGGGTTGTGAGGTTCGTCGGCGATTGCTAACACCGGCGGACGAGTCACTTGATGCTCCAACCAATTGTCCACTCTTGCATTGGCTTCTGACTTCGAGTAGAGACTGACGTCATCTTCTTCATCCTCGGAGTCTTCTTTCTCTAGGACAGCTATGCGTGCTGCGGCTAATTCCACTTGAAGGCGAAGTAAATCTTCTTTCGCCTTTGCAAGCTTGAGTTGCTTCGTTCTGCTATATGTTGATCCGCCCCCTACCCCTTTCTTGCTAGGGGGGGGCAGGTCCTGTTGACCGGTCGTCTTCGGTGGACCGGCCTTGCTTCTCAAAACTTGCTTTACTGTAGTGGTTTCTGTTTGACGAGTGTTGGTAGTCGGCGGCTTCATCAGCTGCTTGGCTTTCGTCCCTGCAGTCAGCGTCGTCGTAACGGATGGGGTTACGGACGGGGCGACGGCGCCAGCGGGATGCGAGGGGGGAGGGGCGCTTGCGGCGGAGGCGGCGGTTGCAGCAGTCGAAGTAGTTGCTTCGGTTGCGGAAGTCTCATAAGATGGATCAGTCGCCGCGGAGGTGTCTGTTCGTTCCGATGTCTCCGTGGCAGTCGTCCCTGTTGCTGTAGATTCTTCCGTGCTGGCTTCTGCACTGGTACCAGTCGCCGAGTTTGTGGTCTCGGACGACGTAGGATTCTGTTCCGTCGGCGGCTTGCGGCCCCTTCCCTCGGAGCGTGTGACGGGCATGTTGGCAGCTGATGAATGTCTTCAGAACACTCTTCCCTAATAAATCTTCCCTATAGACTGTAGCACGAAGTCTTCACGTAGAGATGTCTTCCCTAGTAACTGTAGCACGAAGTTTTCACGTAGAGATGTCTTCCCTAGTAACTGTAGTACGGCGTCTCCCTGTAGCACGACGTCCTCAGTTGGTGAAATCTTCTAGCTTGGTGAAGTCTTCAGGTCTGTTCCCCACGATATTCGGCTCTCGAAGGACCATTAAATGTGCAGACTGGGCACACTTGTGCACTGGGTTGGTGGGGAATAAGACCACTGGTTGCTTGTAGTTTCTTCTTTTTATTAGGAGAGTTTCTTACTGAAGTAGTAGCTGGATTCGGACTGATTTTACAACCAAAATGTTCCCATTTTTATATACAAATTTCTAAGGCGCTGGCCAATCATAATTAAGTGTTTGCGCATGCGTAATGGCCTCTATAAACAATTTGGCGCCGAAAAATTACTATTTCTGCGCGGGAAATTTTAGTATGCTATTTTTAGTGGTAAAACATCCCTTACAATATATAACATATTTTCCTTATCTTAGGACTAACTTATATTACATAATAAACACAAAAACTATACAAAAAACCTTGATTTACACCTTAAAATTACAAAATTACTGAAACGGTTCTCGTTAAAGTAACGCAACGCAGTAGCTAAGCTTCGTGAACTGTGAACCTAAACACTAGCGCCGCTAGGCGGCAGGAATGCACAACTTAAGATTATGCCTATAATATAAAAACTGGAGTACACTAGCGCCGCTAGGCGGCAGGAATGTAAATCACTTATAACATCAAGCCTGATGGGCGTAAGTAGAGCTAATGCTATCTTAAAAACACTTATAAACATCGTAATAAACTAATTCTAACGCTATTCAAATAATATCACAACATTTACGTATCGTCACTAACGTCTATGTAACACTGCACTATTTATCACTGTCCCGCACATCTGTCAATAAGGTCGAACGCTGAACGCATCAACAGCCAAATATTGAATGAAGCTCGCTCCCGTTACACAAAAACTTTTTTACAAAAAATAAAACCGACTTCGACAAAATAAAACACAAAAAAGTGAAAAATAAAAATCAGCTTCTGAAGTCGGTGACTTTTGTTTGTTTGATTTCATGTTTTTGCCACTGACTTCAGAAGCTGATTTTTATTTTTCACTTTTTTGTGTTTTATTTTGTCGAAGTCGGTTTTATTTTTTGTAAAAAAGTTTTTATTTTTCACTTTTTAGTGGTTCACATGTGCTTACCCCTTCACAACGTACCGGCGTGATGTTATGTTATGAACTGGTGTAAACAATAGACAGACATGAGATTTCAGCAATCCCAGTCCATTTGCTATCATATAATGAGGAGTTCCTTGTCTATCTCCGAAGTTCTTCATCAGATGTTCACCAAATAGTTTTAATAACCTTTGTAGTGAGTACAGGCGTGATATTATGTTGTGTGATGGCGTAAACAATGCTTAGATATGCTATAGCAACAATCGCGGTTAATCTGCTGTTATTTATTGAAGAGTTCCCCCGATTTCTACAAGATCCCATCATCAGATATTGAAATGGTGACAATGGGACCACACGGGAAGCACCAGCTTTCAAATGAAAAAAGAATCATGAAAATTAGTTCACCCAGTCGCAAGTTATGAGTGAACAAACATAAAAAAAAAAAAAAAAAAAAAATACAGTCGAATTGATAACCTCCTCCTTTTTTTGAAGTCGGTTAAAAAAAAAAAAATACAGTCGAATTGATAACCTCCTCCTTTTTTTGAAGTCGGTTAAAAATAATCCTAATGGCATGATTCAGTATTCACGCGCAGCTTATTATCGGTATTTCATATTTGGTTCAGTTTCATGTTTCTGTACCGATTATTATGATTCTTTTTTTATTGAATAGGTAATAATATTAACTTCTTATAATTAGGGATGAGTGAGAGTATTATAAACGTCTATGTAAACAAATATAATCAGAAAGCTCCGAACTGCTAAGCTATCGGGAGTTACACGTGTTATTGTGAGTCAACCATAAAAGATAGACATATGCTGTTGTGGGATATTTTTTAGATAATTTTATGTAGAACATTTCCGTTATAAATGATTTCTATGTAGCTTTAACCATTAAGGCTACACACGCGACGGAAGCTTAAAAAATGGAGCAACTTCTCCCGTTTTCCCAACATTTCCCTTCACTGCTCTGCTCCTATTGATTGTAGCGTGATGAAAAGTATACTATAACCTTCCCAGGAGTATGAAGCTTTCCGCACTAATAATGAAATATACTATTTTTATTTGTGAATCTTACACCCATATTCATAATCAAAACCTCATGATTTACTCGACTCGACTCAACCTCAGTGAGGTGTTTTCACATTCATAGTTACAATTTGATTCCTCACCTCAAACAGTTTCCTCACTCGAGGTGAGTTCGAGTTGAGGAACCAACTGTCAAAATATAAGGTACGTCGCGATCTACCTTGAAGCTCCCTCAAGGGACTTTTAACCAAAACACGCGTATTTTTATCCGATTTTCATGATGTCTTTTGAAGAGTTTATTGAATAATTATATGAAAATCCTTACAATTACATATCGCGACGCTATAATAGAGATGCAGAAAATCATTGGAGTTGAAAGCTATATATAATGAGGGAATTTTGATGGTTAAGGGTTAGGGTTTCTTGGTTGAATTCATCCTACTAATATTATTAACGTGAAAGTTTGTAAGTATGGATGGATGGATGTTTGTTACCTACTCTTTTACCCAAAAAGTACTAAACGGATTTGGATAAAATTTGGTACACAGATAGTTTATAACCTGGACTAACACATGGGATAGTTTTATCCCGATTTTATCTTCCCGTGGGATAATTTTGGGCGAAGCCGCTGCTAGTAGTTAATATTTGTATGTTTTTCTAAAAAAGCCGACTTCAAAAAAACAAAAAAGTTATAATAATATTACAGAAGAAAAATTATTTCTGAAAATTACATGGACATTTGTTTGTATGATTTTATTTTTTACTTTTTTGTTTTTTTGAAATCGGTTTTTTTTGCAAAAAAGTTTTTTATTTTTCCATTTTTAGTTGTTCCTAATATTCTATAAGTACAAATATTTACTATACATTTAACATTCAACCAAGAAACCTAATCAAGCCTTTAAGCCATCCACTTCTCAAGTATCACCATATTTTTTGCCCAGGACATAGGTTCAAGTGGATAAATTATTAGGGTTTGTTTATTAATGTTCTACTTTCATTTGAGAAGTGTTTACTTACACTTCAAGTTGAAAACCACAGATAACGCGCTCACAAACTACTCTCAAAATAAGCTTAGCCAATATAACAAACGGAATATTCCTCCAATAATGACGTATTCGTGACGTATCGCCTCGACTCACCTTCACTCGACACTCATTCGAGGGACCTCATAATTTCCTCAATCTGACTACTATGAATACCGATTTTGAGGATCTTTCGAGGCACTCCTTGAGGTCTCCTCGAATGAGTGGTGAGTCGAGTAGCTTTCGAGGTTACAATTATGAATATGGGTGTTAGTCTTTTTTTGGTTGGAGGCCAAAGGAGCTTAATTCTTTTAACCTAACATTTTAATACTTAGTAAAAAAAGGGTTACAGTGAGTCAATCTTAAAAGATAGTTAAATGCTGTCGCGGACTTTTTTTAGAACTTTTAAAGAGGAACAATACAACACTTTATTCAAAAACTATTATGACTACGATGACTACAGTGCGATCAAATTATCTTGGCAGCTCCGAACTTCGTGCAGGTCATTTTGTTACAAGTTACAACGAATGTATAAAAGCGTTATGATATTTATTTTATTTGTATTTCTCACTGTTATTGGTTTATCTGGCAATAACAGTTTTATTCCCAAGTTTACATGCGTAAAATTTCGCAAAGCCTATGTTCAGAGCTGCCAAGATAATTTGATCGCACTGTACACTGTTAAAACTTGGTAAGTAGAAAACCACTGAAGGAACGCTGTTCCTAAATATCAATGGTCTCTGCACTCTCTGCCATATGGTCTTCGCTTCTAGATAAATGGTGCTTCATGGTTGATGGGTAAATGGATAAGTAGTTGAAATAACACACAACACTTTACTCAAACTTCAAAGGTATATTTCTAATAAACCGTTTACAGGGACGTAAAATCTTTTCGGAGGTTGAGACCAATTCACAAAAATCGTTGCTATTAACAAGCTAATATTGGATAAGAATGATGTGGCTCTGGTCCGCTGGACAAAACTTCAAAACTGCTCGCATTTACAATAGGGCAATAGGGCACTTTATGTGACGGCTAAACACCCTTATTTCAGAATAGGTGACGCTACAGAATCATAGATAATCGATCGAAAGCGTGTCCAGCCAGCTTGAAAAACCACTTTTCGCTGGTCTCTCAATCTCGGTAACGGAAGTGATTTTGACGACTTTTTGCATATCAACGGGCGTCACATAAATATGTGACAGGCATCAAGCTAAAAGTTTTGTGATACGTACAGTGGTTTAGTAGAAAAATGCAAAAAACTGTGTCCAGCCATCTTGAATTTACGTAAAAAACTTTTGGCTGGCACTTCCGAATCCCACATAACGGGAGCGTTTTCGATTATGGTTCCTTTACTAATACTTGGTGACGCAATGTGTGACAGTAATAACGTTTGATTTATGGCGTCACATGTAAGGGTTTACGAGATATCAATGAAAACTTAATGTATACTTGTGTCCAGCCATCTTGAACTCAGGCTGGCTGGACACATGTATCTCCGCTGCCTGATGATCTACGACCTTCAAAATGTTATCAAAATGTTGTGACGGGGACGATAATGATAACCTGAATTAGTGACGGAGAAACTTTGGGTAGTTTCAAAGATATTGATCATTTAAATTTTCCCATACAAACATCCATTAATATTGTGAGGTGACCATATTTTTTACATAATTATAGGATTTCTTTTGAATCGACTAATCGGCCGGTAGCAGCCAAGCCACGCCAGCTTTGTATTTGATTTCTCCGTGGGAATAAAAGGTTTTCCTGCAGAAAAAGGGGAAGTATGTGTTAATTCTAAATTATAATTAAAAACACTAACAAAAAAAACAAAGTGCACTGCACTCAGTGATGCCAATTTAGCATAAACTTTATTATTGTAATTTGTGTTTATATGTGTTATTTTATGTGTGCAATAAAGAATAATAAGAATAGCATTTTTTCATGTTGTTTAGCAAACTTATTAGTTGTTTATATAGCATAAACAATTATTTTAAAATAAAATACAGTAATTATTTCCATTTAGAAAAAAAAACCCTTTACTAAGTATAATATTGTTGGCGCTCCTGATGCTAATGCTGATGATAATGGAAAGAGTATTTGAGAACTTAGTCGATTAAAACAGTATGTATATTTTGTTAAATAATAAAAAAAGTTAAAACTATGTTACGTTTCATTTGACACTGAAAAATGTTAGCAGATTTTTTAGCATTTCTATAAAGCAATTGGCATAATTTTAGCAGATTCTATATCGGTCTTGTTGACAACACTGATGCACTGATACTGAGTTTGTTTTGTACACAGAGGCTGTGAGTGCTGTGACAGCGTAAACCGTTTTCGTTTAATCGTTTAGAGTAAAGTATACATAATGGTATTTAGAGCCTTCCGTCGATTTGTAAGGAATACGTGCAATATTTGCTAAGCGCGTTGTCATTTAACGAGGTCCTTGGTAAGTAACGTGAATTACATTATTTTTTCATTTAAATACCTTAGAGCATTAGTCTGTTATCCTGGCACAATATCTACATACGTACTTATCATAAAAAACACCAATAATTATCTACTAAAAAGAGTAGATAGGTATCTGCACGTAAATAATCAATAACATTAAAGCCCCCCCCCCCCCTTCTACACTTTTGTCTTCTATTGATTTAAATATCTACAGTTGTTCGTATTAGTATCACCGATACGCGGATTTTCGTCCATTAAAGAAAACACCTTAAAATATACTTTGTCCTACATAAAACCTACAATATTGGTAACCCTACTACAGTGTTTGTATGGGAAAATTTAAATGATCAATATCTTTGAAACTTCCCAAAGTTTCTCCGTCACAAATTCAGGTTATCATTATCGTCCCCGTCACAACATTTTGATAACATTTTGAAGGTCGTAGATCATCAGGCAGCGGAGATACATGTGTCCAGCCAGCCTGAGTTCAAGATGGCTGGACACAAGTATACATTAAGTTTTCATTGATATCTCGTAAACCCTTACATGTGACGCCATAAATCAAACGTTATTACTGTCACACATTGCGTCACCAAGTATTAGTAAAGGAACCATATTCGAAAACGCTCCCGTTATGTGGGATTCGGAAGTGCCAGCCAAAAGTTTTTTACGTAAATTCAAGATGGCTGGACACAGTTTTTTGCATTTTTCTACTAAACTACTGTACGTATCACAAAACTTTTAGCTTGATGCCTGTCACATATTTATGTGACGCCCGTTGATATGCAAAAAGTCGTCAAAATCACTTCCGTTACCGAGATTGAGAGACCAGCGAAAAGTGGCTTTTCAAGCTGGCTGGACACGCTTTCGATCGATTATCTAAGATTCTGTAGCGTCACCTATTCTGAAATAAGGGTGTTTAGCCGTCACATAAAGTGCCCTATTGCCCTATTGTAAATGCGAGCAGTTTTGAAGTTTTGTCCAGCGGACCAGAGCCACATTAAGAATGGGTTGAACAAACTCAATAAACACTCTTTTAAATCATGTTACAATTCTCATTTGCACTAATTAATATTAATCACATCAAAAACCACTTTCATTTACTTAATATTGCAATAAATTATTTGCTAAACGCGAGATAATGACTAATGAACGTCCATCTTTCGCCACACGCGTGCGGCGTGCCTAGTGAGTGTAGCGGAAGTAGGTACTACGCACTCAGTATTGTGATCAGATACAACGAATAAACAATACTAAAATACTTTACAATTGATTCTATTAATTATTTAATTTAACAATAAAACAGTATCACTATTAATGAGAAGGCCTAAATCTTTTCCTAAATTATAGGTTCATTCATAACTTTTTACAACAAAATGTTACTTAGGGTGAATCCTCCAACCAGCCCGCGAAATTCAAATTTTCTTTAGTTTTTTGCAATTTGCAGGCCAGTGATAGGTTGTATGTTGATGAACATTTGATTCGCGGCTGTAAGACATATGTAGTTACAGATTTATAATCACCAAAATCATTAATACAACCCTCAGAGCTCATAAAGGTCTTACAGCCGCGAATCAAATGTTCATCAACATACAACCTATCACTTGCCTGCAAATTGCAAAAAACTTAAGAAAATTTGAATTTCGCGGGCTACCCTGGAACATCAACCTTAACCATATCCGGCTAATTAAAGGATTTAATACAGGGACGGGTTTTCTACTAAAATTAATTGCTCTTAAAATAATCTTGTGACTTTTTAGTTTATAATTACCTACTCTTAGGAGTTGATGTAGTTTTAGTTTCAGATAATAAATTAAGTTATTAAACATTAAAATCGTATTCGGCGCCATTGTGGGACGACGCCTCATAGATTCCAATGTCATTTGAGCAAATGCTAAAATCCCAATTCATAAAATACTTAAACCTTCCTCTTGAATCACTCTACCTATTAAAAAACCCGCATCAAAATCCGTTGCATAGTTTTGAAGATCTAAGCATACATAGGGACAGACAGCAAAAAGTGACTTTTATACTATGTAGGTAGTGATAGTGATGTAGTTAACACAAAAGCAAAAAATATGGCACTGTTCCTGCGGTCAATCTATATCGACCTTCGTAATATTTGTACTAACATCTCAGAGCTGGCAGGTAAACATTCTTGCGGCGATGTATACAAATAAAAATACTTCAAATATACAGCACATAGACATTTTCAAGAACAAAAAAACATAATTAAATGAAAATTAAGGCTTGTGATATGCCTTGAAGCAGCCTTCAACGCAAAGATTTACGTCACACTCCTCACATTTCCAAATAGTCCTTGTCTTCTTAGGGCACATCCTGCAAACGGTGCCTCTTGAGCCCGTACGAATTGGGAAGTGGTTAGCGTCAACTGTCGGTCTGTTCTCCTTGTTGTGTCGAGTGACACGTCTTCGTGTGTTCACCTGTCCAAACAAGTCAGTTCTAACGGTCAAACGTCGGGTTTCAGTCGTTAAATCTATTTGTCTGTGTCTCTTAAGTATTTCTTCCGCTAGTACAACACGGAACTGGCGATGTGATATTTTCCGGTGAAAACTGGAAAATATTACAAAACAGTTGAAAATAGCGGCATTGTACAGTTGACGGAAGAGTTTTGTATACCAAACTTTGTTCCTCAGGCCACAGATTACCAGATACTACACTCCAAGTACTTACGCGCGCTAACTACCTACCGGGCGCCGGTCTACGGTAGCCCATAGCGCAGCAGGGCTTTCAACAGCCGCGCGGCGCGTACGATACGCAATATTTAGTACCTACCTACTCTGTGCATACGCATATTACTATATTTCGGTCGATTTGACACGAGTTTTGAAATCCTAGAAATAGCTACAACTGGTGTACCTATTAGGTGCAGTGGATGGATATAGATTCAGCAAGAGAAAAAATAAAAACTTATCTTTTTTCGGTTTTCCTCGTGACACAGAAATATAAGTTTTAATTTGTTATGAAAAAAATTACTTACTTACCTACAATTATTTAATTAAATGGTAAATATACCACTTAACTCCCCTTGCCCTTGTTTCCCCCAAGATTACCTAATAAAATAGTTTTTTCGATTTAGAATATTCTATACGTTAAAGTTTAACAATCAGGAATTTAAAGAAAGGAAAAAAATAATCATTACATCAAAATAAAACCTCTATACTCCATTTTGCTATATGATTAGAATTTTAAGTTAACAGTTTTTACAGTCCGTTTAACCGATTGTGAACTCTATTACGTTGACAGCAAGACAAAATGCAGCTGCAGTAAACAGTCGGTATTGTAACATTCTTTTTGCTTTTAATGGCCTCCTTATGCCTACGGTATAGAAGTCAAAATCGGCTGAACGGACTGTAAAAACGGCTAACTTAAAATTCTAATCTTATAGTAAATGGAGTGTATGTAAAATTAATCTATTCTTTTTAAATACCTACATATAAATTTCGTTTTATACTTATTTTTTAAAACAATTTAATCTGATATGTACCATCGTCTGCAATAATGCATGGGGAGTTCAGAAAAAATACCGTGTGAAGTAAGAAATGACGCCACCTGGCGTAAATAAGTACTCGATTAGCAACATTGATTATATTGTTGATGCTACACTAACTAGAGGGCGCTCACGTTGTATAAAATGTTTATGTAGTTTCTTTTTTCTGTTTAAACATTCAAATAATTTATAATGAATTATTTCTAATATATATATTTATTCCTAACTGCCTACTATGTTTGTTTAAATTGAATATTATTATCATTTTATAACAATCTGATTTTAATTATCTATGTTTTAGTTTTCAAACTTGAGGGTAGGTCGAATATGAATTCATAAATAAATTAGTAGGTAGTAGAAATAATTAGATTGAAGATTTATGAGTTATGACTAAGCTCAATTGATTGTTCGATAAGTTTGTTTCGATTACCTCATTTTTAGCTCAGTTTTATTTAAATTTAGGTGAATTAACTTATTTCATCAAAATGAGTACGCGTTGTAAGTTGTAATATTGTTTTCGTTACAAGAGCTCAAATAACTGATTTGCAAAATCAAGGCAAAAACTTATCGACACTCGAAACTTGTCGACTTATATTATTAACGTAAGTAGTTTTGATTTCAAAATTTTTATAAGAAAAAAAAAATGTTTTAGTTACGACTATACCTACTACTTAATAAATAATCATTATTGCGTATTAAATATTTCTGTTATATTGTTGCAGAGAAAAACAGTTGCTCTATTGGTACGACGATTTTAAGACGAGGGTTCTTTGCAACACCATCAAAGAACTAGTAGACCACGGCTCATAAACACATTACAGCGTCAAATCGTGTTATGAGAGTATGAAGAAAATGGATTCCTGCCGATGACCGACTATGCTGCTTTATATGACTCAAGTGTTGACAATGCCCGTCGTGCTCTTAAAAGTGAAGAGCTGCATTATAGGAGGCATGTTGTGAAACCCTGGCCCACAGAAAACCATAAAAGGGCAAGATTACAGTTCGCTTTGGATCATGTTAACTTTGATTTGAGTAATGTTTTTTCATCTTTACAGATGAAAAAACTTTTAAGTCCAGTGAACACGGACGCTTATGTTTGTGGTGCCGAAATAATACGTGATAAACAAGTGGTTATGTAGTGTCCAATATGCTGGTCATATTACAGTGAACGTGTGGGGATAGATAAGTGTTGCCGATCCAGGATTTATATTTCATAATACTTAAAAACAATATTACTTAACTTTAGTACTTATTATTTATATTAACTGGAGGCCGGGTTATTATAACCTATTTACATGACTTACGTATTTTTAATAACTAAAAAAAGTCAAACACAACAATTTTTTTTTTTACATTACAAGAACCTTTTCGTATGTTTTTGTGCAATTGTATAGCTATTATCCTACCTATTTAATTCATTTAACTTTTCACTTTTGTGATGAAATAATCCGGCCTCCTGTTTGTCTTTGTTGAGGTTATAAAAGCTTCAATCCTCTTTCCGATTTTGGAAACGAATACTTAAGCTATGGCCTCAATAAGAAGTTTTATATAATATAATAATGTTGAACGATAATAAATGTCTGTTTTTGAATAATAAAGTGTAAGAAATAAACCTCTAAAAGTGTGATAGTGTCTTTTTGTTTGTCTCCGTTAATCCCTGTTGCTAACTGACTACTAACTCGAATATTATATTTTTGAATGCTATGCGCACTTATTAGCTTAATGAAAACATTCCTTATGGTTTCTTTTGTTTTTTTTTATCATTTAACTTCTCACTTAATCCAACCTAATACGTGTTTCCTAACTTCTTACTTACCTAACCTATTCCCAAGTCAAAGTCCATTTTTTTCTATATCTCAACAGAATAGATTACATTTAGTTAGGACTAAGTTATAAAAATTTACCTCCTTTTTATTTCACCTACAGGTGACACCGGGTAATCTGGATATTGTCATTGCGGAAAGTAAAAACTTTAAAGGTTTAATTTCTTATTATTATTTAAGTAGGAATTACAAATAAAATTGCTGTCAGGTAGAAAAAGAAATAAAACTTATGCCACCTACAAGTGACACTGGGGATTGAAGAGTTTAATATCACAGTTGTGCAGAAACCAAACGCCATCTATTAGTTATTTTCGAAAATTTTATTTCTACCTTCACAGAAAAATAGGCCCTAAGGTATCCATGCACTTGTGTGGGCGACTGTACATTAAAACACTTGTTTATTTTATAAAGTACCTATACTACAAAACCTATTATCATAATAATATTTGTCGATAGAGGCAGCCCTGGCAATTCACAATATCCACGCGGCGCGGCGGCGCGCATCTACAAACCAAAACTCACTTTACGTTTGTAAGGTTAGGGTACATTTTCGTTCGCAGCGTCCGTTGACTTGAAAGTGTAGGCTATTATAACGGTAGGCATTGAACATTTTGTATGAAGTGTAGTATCTGGTAATCTGTGCTCAGGCGCTCCATGGGTAGAGTTGACAAGAATTGGTCTTTCCTATCAACTCCTCGCATGCTCTTATTATAATCGAGTACTATTTTTGGTTTGTAAATCAGTCTGTTGTTTTTACTTTTAGTTTCAATTTCAAGATTATGGTATGTAGAGATCATACTAACTAAGTTAGCGTCTCGCCATACCAGAATTGACAAATCGGAACAGTACGCGGCCATTTCTTCACCTTGTTGGAGGTCAGTCTTTGTCAAAGTCTTGACGAAGTCAGGAACATGATCTCGGTTCAGTCGTAGCGTCCCGAAACAGTCAGTCTTTTGTTTCTTCAGGCTACGCAACAATAATGGACTATTATGGAAATTATCCATAATTACTGTATGCCCACGGTGAAGTAGCGGCTCGATCAAGTCGTAAACTATTTTAGCAGTAGCACGCGTGGGTTTGTCTCCGTTTTCACCAGTTATAAGTCTGTCAGTCGAACCAACAACGTTTCCGTCATTATCGGGTGTCTCATCTTCAGCAAATCTGTCAATGGGCTTGTCTTCGACTGGTCTGTCGTTTCGTCCATCTGCGCTGTCAGTAGTCGAGCTTGGTTTGTCTTTTCCAGCGTTTACAAAAAACTTCCAGAGATAGCCACTGGATGATTCGCAAAGCTCGTAAGTTTTGACTCCGACTTGTGCGGCCTTTGACGAAATCTTTAGAGCGAAATTTAATGTCCCATGATTAATTGTGAGAGATTCATCAATGACTATCTCTTGTGAAGGCATGTAAAGGCTCGAAAATTTTGCGTTAAAGTGGTCTATCACGGGTCGTATTTTACAAAGTCTGGTCGTGTCCTTCACAGACTGGTTGTCGACGAAATTGAGAAAGGTTTTTAGCAGCAAAAACCGGTTGTACGACATAATTCTGGAAAAATATGGCATAGTACCAATACCATTAAATTTAAAATATGACTCTTCCTCCGGTAAGGGGTAAAGGTTTTGTAAAATAATCGTTGCTAAAAAACTAACCATTTCGTCCCTATTTGTAGGAGTCCAACGGGTAAATCGGGATTGCGGAGTTAGTTTGTTTTGCTTTCGCAGCAAAGCAATCTTTTGCTCAGCATTCCTGTTGGTCTCTACACAAATCAGGTCGATAAAGTCGACGTCAAATATCTTGTCAAAGATGTCGATGGCTTGAGTTTGGTCTGTCACGTCAAATGTCGGTCCCGAAGTACCCGTAAATGTCTCACGTCGTCCAATAAAAGTTTCTCTGTCCTTAGTCCAAGTGAAAGTGTAGCAGTCTTCGGGCACGATGTCGCGTATAGCTCGGTCATTAGCGACATCCTCCCTCCGCAAAACTCGCGCTTGAAATGAACTCAAGTCACTGACACATGCGGGTTCAGCCGCAGCGTCACGTTCCTGACAATCGTTATCGTCAACGTTGAAGTCGTCATCACTGTTACAAAACTCTGACTGTTGCAACCACGTGTCCGTAAACGTAAAACCACCCAAATGTTCACCTGCAAAAATGAGACACACATTATGATATCGTTCATTACTGTATCAAGTATTCTGTATATCAGTCATTTATAATATTTACCAATTTGTAATGCTGAAGTATGTGAAGAGGATGATGCGAAGACAATGTCTGCACCAACGTCTGAAGAAAAAAAGCACTACACATTATTTATTTCAATATAGATAGATAAACAAATCATACAAGGGGAAAATATACAAGTCCGTGATAAGGCCTGTCGTACTGTATGGATCGAAATGTTGGGCTGTGAAGAAGATGGATGAAAAAAGATTGCATGTAGCGGAGATGAGAATGTTGAGGTGGATGTGTGGTGTGACGTTAATGGTGAATGGTACTTGATGTAAGGAATGAGTATATTAGAGAGGAGGTTTAAAAGTTTTACCAATTACAGAAAAGTTAAAAAGGAATCGACTGTCGTAGTATGGACATGTGGTGAGGAGGGATGAATCGTATGTGACTAAAATAGTGATGAATATAAATGTAGATGGATGGAGAGGTAGAGGAAGAACAAAGAAAAGATGGATATAGCGTGTGAGGAACGATATGAATGAATACCAATGATAGGAATGGAAGAAAAATCGTGTTGCACCAACCCCAAATAACATGGGCAGGAAGAAGAAGATAAAAAAATCACTATCACTCCGATTTAAAAGAGCTGTTAACGTATCTTCTTTTAATTGGCCTCAGCATAATGTTTGGCAAGTTATTTAGTGTCAATATGGACCCTGATAAGAATGATAATGTGGTAAAAAAGGTGTCTCATGAGATGACGAGACACAGAGAAGTATGGAATAAGAAGACATGCTGCGCCGACCCCAAATAAATTGGGATAAAGGCAAGAGAATGATGATGATGGATCGACTAGGGCTGCTATACGGCGAATAGGGCATCGGAGTGACTCAAAAAAATATGATTCTGTTTAGTCCGTTAGTTAGATTATCGAAAAATATTCGATACGTGTTTTTTGTTTTATCAAATCAATAAAAATTGACGAAGATAAAGCGCGTCAAAGATCATGGAGTGGGGCTTGAAACGTCAATTGAAGGTACAAAATGAAAAAAGCATATGACGTCACACGAGTTTTCGAAGCACTGTATCGTCTTCATTTTTTGTTTACGTGAAAAAAGAAAAAATACGTGGTTAATATTTTTTTGGAAATCTATCTGACAGACTACTTAGTTTTTTTTTGTCCGATCCCCTATTGGGAATTATGTTTAATGTACATGGCTCTAACTTACCTATTCCTTGTTCCGAAACATCTGAGCGAGCTTCGTCAACTGTAACAAACACAATTGTATTGCAAACAATTATTTTTATAGTCATTTATTAAAAACCGACAAAACTATAACTTACTATATTCAATCACTATGTCGTCTTGAGGGATGACTATCTCCCGCAGTGGACGTCTTTTGGGTGAAATGATGATGTCTGCAGGGTAGGGTTCTGTAACAAACAAGAATTGAATGAATTTTATTTTTATCTTATTTTGATTCTGATTTTAATGTTACTTTTTATTTTGATGGTTTTTTTTTTTTTTTGGTTTTAATGTTACTTCATTTGTTTTATTTTTATTACTGATTTTACTTCAATGTTTATTTTAACTGCACTGTAGTACCTATGGATCACGTTATCTGAATTAAATGAATTTTATTTATTTATTTATTAAACAAAATAAAAGACGACATTTTCAATAAGTATCTGTATCAAAATTTTTTGAGATCCTAACGAAGGCCTAAAGATTTTTGTGAAACTTCTGTCCACTTCAGTTCACAGAAGCAAAACTTCTTTCGGTACATTTTTAAGCCCCTGATGCCCGAGACCCAGTATCATTGATACGGCTGATTTAATCTATATTGAACAGCAAAGTAATTATAAATCGAGTGGTTTAAATAACTATCTTACCGTAAGAAATAGTGACTCCGGACGTCGAGGCTTCAACATCAGCTTGTTCTGCAGCGTTAAGTTCTATAACAAACAATGTATGATGTAATCTTAATTGAACGACAAAAAACTCATCTAGTGATCGGATAATCGGATGCATATTTACCTAAATTTCATTTTTGGTTAGGAAATTATGGAAGCGGCATCTTAAAACATATATTTTTTAACCCGGGATTCCAGAAAATTCGGGAATGCGAATCTAGTATGTAACATGGTGAGGAAACGTCGTCTTTAGCATGTGGTATTTATTTAAAAAAAGAGGGATTACATAGTTATTAATGCGTATTTACTTGAAGTTAATTTTAAGCTCCCCATCAATTTATGACTATGTTTAGTGTAAGAGAAATAGTAGGTAGTAGGTGTTAATTTAAATAATGAATATATTATATACACGATACAAAACATTAAGTACAAAGGTGAGTAAGAGATATCTTCCAACCAGCCCTACTAATATCCTGATTGGGTTTAAATATTACCTCGGTCCATCTCAGGGTACTTTCTTTTCCTTGACTGGGCTAAGAAATCTCTTTGAGTTGAATCCGCCATGTCTGTAAAGTGAAAAAGATCATTTGTTGGTTTATTTTGATTAAAAAAAGACATTATTTGTATAGTTAATCAATTTCCACGGCAGAAAATGGCCTAGTAGGGGCATAGATGAGAAGATTAAATAAATACTTTTTGCGTCTCAATTAAACAGGTAAATTTGGCACCATGGCTGAATGTAGAGGTAGCTTATGTTCGCCCAAATAACTATCTACAAAATATTACACTTATACTCGACCCTTGAGTTAAACTCCTTAGGGAGGATTCGACCAAACTTGGATAAGTCTTAGCCTGCACTCGTTTTACCAATTCTTAATCCCAAAATAACTAGGTATATGTCCGAGAGTAAATCGCTATACCGCCAAAATACACCGAGTAAGGGCGGATTTATAGACTTTCTACACATTAGTTCCATTTTAGTTGGCTTACAAAATCATTCATCATTCGTTCATCAACTCAAAAGTAACAATACCCAGTATTGGCTATCTATGTTTCTGATGGGAAAACGCAAACGAAGTGATTTGAGAGTATCTAATCAATGAGTAAAATTATGCAAGGGTTAGTTACTCTGATATACAAACACACGTAACACGGTAGTAACACGTAAAGTTACATACTCTTTGGTAACACGGTCGAATCCGCCCTTAGGAAGGAAGCAAAATACTCGCAGCTCATCGGTGAATGCGGGCTACTAGATGTAAAGCCTGATTTACACTTAAATAAGTACAGTAGCGAGACAGTCAGTTAAGTAATAAGTAGTAAGTAACGTACAAACGTAGGCGAGTGAGTTCATTATTACACTAAAAAAATAACACGTGTCTGCGGGCGCAGGCGAAAATTTATAATAACCGGGAGCGGGAGACGCCAGAGACTCGCCTCTTTGCACTGGACTCGCGATGATTAGGATCACGACCTATTCAACTTAATACTACTGGCTAATTACTGTTAATCGGACTTTATAGTGACACAATGCGAATGATAGTCACGGTAAATTGACATTTTAAGGTGACTCCAGCTCCAAGCAACATTTTTCTACAGAAACTTCGGGGGTTTTACAGTTACTCTACTATTTGACACTGTACATCCAAAGTTAAACATGATATCCTTTTGTCTCATTATTAATTTTGTCTGTACGGAAACAGAATATTAAAAAAATAATGCCAGTAAAAAGTTGTAAGCTCCCAAAGATCCCTTTTTATTGCTAATTTTAACACAACATATGGCGTAAATTAGATATAAGTAGAACAAAAGAAGCATACAATTTCCAAAACGAAGCTTGTAGGTACCGACAAAGCACAGTTATCGAAGAATTCAATAAATTTTATTTGAAATTGATTGATACAGTGGTTTTTTCCTATATCCCCTTTTTCCAAAGGCCTTTTTATATTTTAACATGCGCGCCTTTTACTCTGAATTATCGTGCATCTCACTTTCGGGCACGATGTCAGGTGAGACGGCGTGCTTTTTGGCCCCGCCAGTAAGTTCGAGCCCGCGTAAAATGGCACCTTAAATAATTCATCATCAGGCTATAACGTTCCCACTGCAGGAACTCAGGCCTCTCTCTAGGATAGGGATGGCTTATAATCCACCACGCGGGCTCAGTGCGGGTTGAATTTTAATTATTTTACATAATAAATAATCCTTACCTTGTAAGTAAAAGAGATACGAGGTCCAAGTCGCAGGGCAGAGTAGGTACCTTTATCAGGGTCCAAGATTTGCAGCACAGTCGTTGTTCTCCAAGTAAATCCAAAATCCGTATCACAATGCACACCAAAAACCGTTACAGACTACCCAAGTTGTACGAAAATGGAGAAAACAATGACATCCGAATGATCCGAACACAAGCCAAGAAGAACAGAGGCGAATGCACAGATTATCTATGACGAATGTGAGACGATTGACGAATTCTCTGTGGAGTTGTGGACCACAGACTGAACTGTCGACGAATGTTCATTTGTTCAATGTTTTCAAAAGAACAATAGGGGCCAAGGGGTATCACCAATTTGGGTACCTGCACACCACAGAACATATCTGCACACAAACAGGAATGTAATTTGCCGTCTCACTCGCACTCATTATGAAATACCATACCCTTCTCTATTGCACAAGCCGTGCTACGGAGATCCGACAACGTTGCGCGTGAGCCGTCCATTTTTTTTTACAGCTGCCTACCCGTTTGGCGGCAACTGGAACATCGGAATTCCCCGACCCCCCGCAGCACACGCGAATTCACGCGATTACGTCACGCCACGCGCCAGATGGCCGTACTTATGTAAACATTTTTTGCTTACGCGTCGCCGGCCGGCCTTATCTCAAGTTAAGTTTTTGTTAGAGCATATTAATGGTCCTTTCGGTTCGTGTTAAGTGTTTGTTGAAATTTCGTATCAAATTTATTGGTAAACATTGAATAGGGTTGACAAAAACCATTTTGTGAACTTTAAAAAATATTATTTCGAAAAGTAAATCGATACCTTATATATTTGGCTTTTATTGGTGGAAGGGTTCTATCTTCATACGAAAAAAAAAATACAAACACACCTCATAGTAAAATAATATTTAGGTATTTAATATTATTTTACTATGAGGGGGGCTTGTATTTTTTTTACGGTTAATTTAAAAAAAAAAATAGAAAAATTACGCTAAAGCTACATTCATAGAGGAATTTATGCGTAAATATTACGAAACATAAAACAAACACAACAAACACACAATAAAACAAAACACTACGAAAGCATTCCGACAAAAGTCACGTGACACAAGTACACGGCACCGAAAATCACACAGAATTTGAAATATACTTACCTCTGGCATGGGGTCACAACTCGAACAAATTATAATTAATCTTGAAAAAAACACAATAGATGGCAGCATAGGTAGCAGTAATGAAATTAACAATCGCTTTTAGGCGATAAACGGTAGATTTCGGCCGAAATATGATTTGCAAAAATCAAAAGTTCCATGTTTAACGCTTATTTATCTATTTACACTTTTATTTCATTTATCACGTTATTTCAACAAAAAAGGTTAAAGGAGGACTTTTACTTCAATTCGTACCCATAGATTGATAAAGTTGTCAAAAGTAAGCCATCTGTAAATCATTTTCTCTAGAGCTGTTTGCAATAGATGGCGTTTTACTCAATTTGCCACATACAATAATCGTAACTGCTGTATAATTTTAATTAAATTTAACCATTAAAAAGCATATGTATTACTGTTTATAGAAATATAACACATCTTTTAACATTTCTAAGCGAAATAATTACATATTTTTCTCATTTTACTGAACCCGAAAGTTCCGGAACTACATAACACGAAACGTGAACTCCTAGATGGCGTTGTAAAACTCCAGTCTGTGGCAATTAGTGCGACGCTGGTGCTACCATCTGTTGAAATAATGGAGGAAAGAATATAAAACGAGCAATAAGATGACTAAGGGAGGTGTCATTTCTTTGTATGGGATTGGGTATCTGTACGAAGTATTATAATATCTGTGCCTCTGGGTAAAACCCCGTTGCACACACGTTACCTATATTATAATTAACCAAATAAATCCTTAATTTACTCAAAAATACTCACAAAAATAGCAAAAGTTTGCAAAAATACAATGATGTTGTTGTTGTTGTTATGTCAATCGTCAAAATGTCGTCGGACTGACTTTGACAATTAATTTCTTAACTTCAGACACATTATGATGGCCAGTGTTGCATTTTTTTAAGGCGGATATTCTCGATAGTTCAAGTAGAAAAGAGAAAACCGATCCTACACACAGAGGAATAGAGGTTAGAAGCAATATGTGACGACGCGGTTTTAGGGACCTTACATGGTCCCTGGGCCGCCAACGCACCGCCAACGGATAAAAATTCAGGGACCAATTTTGGGTGCAGTGCCGGCAAGCGGTTTTACCGACCGCTGACAACCATGAAGTTATATAACTATTCCTTCATGCTGACAACCACTCAATAATAGTCAAGTTATGTAACACGACCGTTTGTGGTAGGAGGCAGTGAAGTTACACTATATAAACGGTATGGTGTGTTACCGTTTGTGGTACGTGTGGTTCGGCGTGGTGGCTTTCGGAATGACGTATTGCACTCGTAGTTTCGTTTTTTTTGTGAAATGTTCTTCTGACATTCAAAAGTGCCTGTAATGGCTTAATTGAAATAAAGAATTTGAGTTTGAGTTTGAGTATCGTAAACTTTCAACTTAGTCGTTTAATACGATACTGTCAGTCAGAAATACAAACAAACTCCCGCTCAACTGATTGAGCGCGGGAGTTTGTTGGTGATGTTGTTGTACGTTAATAATCACTAAGAGATTGAATGGTTTTTCCTTATAAATCTTATTTTTTATTTGTTTGAGATAAATGTTTTGAAATATTAAGAGGTCACTAGCGTCAATGAATAAGCAGAGCAGCTACTAAATAAGTGGCGCTACTTACCACTAGATGGCGCTATGCAAAAACGTCACTATCCTGAATCAGCCCCCCCTATTGCGTATGCTAACAGAAATGTCCATAGATTAACTGTAAATTGGTTATGGTTTGGTACATTTTTTTCTTAAAAACTACTTTTTCTAGGTCAATGTTAAAAACTCACCATTTGACAGTTATCAAGTTATCCACTGTCATTAAGGTGAATCCTCCAACCAGCCCGCGAAATTCAAATTTTCTTTAGTTTTTTGCAATTTGCAGGCCAGTGATAGGTTGTATGTTGATGAACATTTGATTCGCGGCTGTAAGACATATGTAGTTACAGAATTATAATCACCAAAATCATTAATACAACCCTCCGAGCTCATAAAGGTTCCGGAATGACTTTGACCTTGTAAAAAGTCATTTTTACACCTTTATGAGCTCGGAGGGTTGTATTAATGATTTTGGTGATTATAATTCTGTAACTACATACGTCTTACAGCCGCGAATCAAATGTTCATCAACATACAACCTATCACTTGCCTGAAAATTGCAAAAAACTTAAGAAAATTTGAATTTCGCGGGCTACCCTGGAACATCAACCTTAAAAGATACACAATAGCCCTGCTGGTTCCTCCATGATCGACCTCCGCAAGTATAATTATGTAGCATGAAATCATGGTAGTTTCGAGCAGCTGTCTCCTAGTAGCATACAAGTAGCACGTGTATACGAAAAGAGCATGCTTGTTTCAAGGCATGCTACCTAATCGCAAGCCGGTCTATTTTTCGTGCCAACTAGCACGACGCATAAAACCTCTTTTTTGATATTCTTTGGTTTTACCAGGTTTTACCTTATGGTTTTACACGGAACAGAAAGAACAGAGGTTTTACTACTTTATATTTTTTTTATTGTGCTGTCACCTTTTTGTTGTTTGCTGTCAGTGTCTCCAATAAAAGACTGTAAAGCCGCGTCCCCACTAAAGTCACTCGAATCGTTCCTGTAAGGCGCGCGTCTCGGCATCACGGAGCCGCGCGGCTCAGGCCTCGCTCACGAGGCACGGCCGCCCGGCTCTAGTGGGGACGCGGCTTAAGATAATGTCACTCAGACGTGCTAAAAAGAAGTATGATCGTAAAAAGTATACTTTTGAGGTCTGTGCTTTAGAGCAAATGTGCACACTCGGAAAGTATGCTACAAATGACAATACTACCTAGTACCTAGTAGCAAGCAAGCATGCTTTTCTAGTAGCATGTGTATTTCAGGCTTAAGTCCAATAAGACTGAACTAGCAGTGCATTTGTGGATCACGTCCTACTGAGAATGGTCTCATGAGACTCAGCTACTAAGCCTACCAATAAAACCTTCTTTTTTATTTTTGGACCCCTTTGATTAGTGGACCCATAGTTCGCTTCTTTCGTCCTTCCTGGGAAGAGGTTTTTTTTTTTTTTTTTTTTTTTTTTTCTATGGCTTCGCACGGTTTGTGCATTTAGCCAATGTCAAGTTTATTTAGTTTAATTTTGTAGGATAAAAGGTAGGGAAACTGGAATTTATTAAAATTATTTATGACGGAATTTTGAATATAGGATCAGTAAGATTACTAACTATATTAATAATGAATGATGAGACTAAATAAATTGATGAGAAAAAAATATATATATATATATTACAATTTAATATTATTAATGGAAATGAATGAAATTATACATTTATATACAGGTAAACTATTTGTACATAATAAAGAAAGAACAGAAGTAGGAAAAGGAATACGGAGAGACAATAGATCATTGAAAAAGGAAGAACGGTCATACAGAGGACAGGAGAAAACAATGTGGTTCAAGTCGCCCACATCTGTGCCACACGAACAACTGGGATCATTTATAATTTTAAGTTTGGCAAGATGAGCAGGAGAACAGACGTGACCAATTCTCATACGTATGAGAACGGAGGTCTCCATCTTGCCAAACTTAGCCCTGCCAAACCACGGTTTTTCCGAAACATCGGGGTGGATCAAAGAAAAATAATGACCTTTTTGTCTACTGCTGATTTCCCAGGCCTCCTTCCAGGTGTCCAGAAGATAAGTTTTAGGTAAATTTACAATATCCGAGCCGAAATTAATGTATGGAACTATGTCCCCACACTGCACCGCTTCACCAGCGAGAGAATTCGCCACTTCATTGCCCTTGATTCCAGCATGGGCTGGAACCCACGCGAATTGCAAGGCATTGCCCTCAGATATGGTTCTGTACGCAAATTCTCTTATTAAACAAATAATTGGAGACTGGGATTTATGTGTAAGTGGAGATTTATTGATGGCTAGAAGAGCACTTTGGCAATCTGAAAAAATTATAACTTTCTTAAGCTTACAAACCCGACTATATTCAATGGCTTTTAAAATGCCAAAACACTCTCCAGTAAAAACGGAAGTCTCCGGAGGAAGTTTTATTTTTTGAACGATGTTAAATTGCGAGTGGTATGTGCCAATCCCCACACATCCCGTCGGAGAACGTTTAGAAGCATCCGTAAAAATGTGGTGATATTCCGGATGTTCGGCCAGAAAATTGTTAAAACTTAAATGACAAACAGGGTCAGATTTACTAGTACAGTTAAATTTTATGATGGGATTGAAATGTAAACTGTCATAACTACTGCTAAATATGGGAAGTTTGGTGGAACGGTGAATTGGAGAAGATAAAGAAAGGTATTTTTTATAGCTAATAACCAAACAAGGAGCACGTTTATGGGACCAGTAATCTGAAGAATCAATCAGCGCCACTAAAGAGTTCAGTTTAGGAATGAGAGGATGAGTTGAGAACTGAATAATTCGGAACAAATAATTATCAGAAAGAAACTGTCTTCTAAGATATAAAGGAGCTTCCCCGCATTCAACCTGTAAGGCATTTATGGGACTCGACTTCATAGCACCCGCAATAATTCGTAATGCTTTAGACTGGATGCGGTCCAATTTTTTAAAAGCCATCACACTACCCGGTTCAAGAATAAATAATCCATAATCTAATGTGCTTCTGATTATAGCATTGTAGATTAATTTTAAAGAAAAAGGATGTGCACCCCACCACACACCTGACAAGCATCTAAGCATATTTAAATGATTTTCGCATTTATTAACAATAAAATCGCAATGGGGAACACTGCTTAATTTAGAGTCTAAAATTACACCCAAATATCGGAAATTGTCTTTGACTGGAATAGGTGAATCTTTATAGTAAAGATTAACTCCGGGAATGTTTCTCTTCCGGGTGAATAAAACAGCCGCGCTTTTAGAAGTTGATAACTCCAAACCGTTCAAATGTAACCATGAATCCAAAGCTGATAAAGCAGAATTAATAGAACAGCTAGCTTGCTCGATCGACTGACTTGTAGCATATAATAATAAATCATCGGCATATTGAAGAACTTTAACAGGATTAGGCAAGGACGAGTCTAAATCAAAAGTGTAAATATTGTATAAAAGGGGGCTGAGCACAGAACCTTGTGGGAGAACTCTCCATACTGTATGCGATACCTTATGATCCCCTATTAACATGTTAACAGAGCGTTCAGTCAGGATATTAATTATGAAATTCAACAAGTTCATTGGAACTTGTAAGGCTTTTAATTTATTTTGTAAAACTGATAATACAACATTATCATAAGCTGAATTAATGTCGAGGAAAACCGCGACCGTGGATTGATTACTGGAAAATGAAATCCGAATATCCGATGTTAAAATGCTTAAACAGTCACTGGTACTTCTACCTTTTCTAAAGCCATATTGTGATTCTGCCAGTAGACCCTTACTTTCAACAAACCATTCTAGGCGATTTTTAATTAAGTGTTCTGCTAATTTCATCAGAATTGACGACAAAACAATGGGACGGTATGAAGAAACATCAGAAGGAGTTTTATTTGGTTTAAGGAATGGCAACACCATTTGACGTTTCCACTCACGAGGAACGTTTCCTGTCATCGTAGTAGAATTAATAAGCTCTAAATAATAACTGAGAACGTCGTCATTTAAATGAGCAAAAAAGGAATACGGTATGCCATCAAAGCCTGGGGCTGAATCCTGTGTCTTATTAATAACAACCTTCAATTCATTGAGAGTGAAGGAACAATCTAGCGACGAATTAATATTTTGGTTATTGGTTATGAGAGCTAGGTTAGCCTCGGGAACCCATGGAGGAGCTAATCTATCTAAAAAGTCGCTGGCTAACGAATCAGGGATAGTAGAATGGTTATTATAGATGGATCTAAATCTACGAATGTTGCGCCAGACAATCGTGGGGTGAGTATTCGGTGAAATAGATAAACAAAAGTTACGCCAAGATTCAAATTTTTTCTTTTTAAATAGTTTGCGAGTTTCTAAAATTATGTTATTAAGAATTTCGTAGTTAATATCCGACATTTCAACGCTATAATTGTATTCAGCCTCTTTACGTTTATTAATAATTTCTGTGCACTCTGAGTCCCACCAGGGAGGCGACGGAATTGAACTAATACTGTTCTTTTTTACCGGAAAAACCTCATCCGCCGCTGCAATTAATAAGCGTGCTAAAGCTTCAGCACAACTGTTTTCTTCCAATTAATATTACCATCAGAAAGAACTGGCAAAGAACAAAGCTTTCTGTCAACAATGTCCTTGAATTTATCCCAGTCACTACTAGTACTTTGAGGTAATTTATGTTTTAGATTTGATCTCCTAATTGGTGCATTTGGTTTACAAAGAGGATAAGAGATGACTATTGGGAAATGGTCACTACCAAAAGTAGAGGACAGAGTGTACCAAGTTAGGGAAGAGGCAAGGTTAGGAGAACAGATAGAAAGGTCAATAGCGCTTTGGTTTTGGTTAGGATTGGAACGTCGCGTGGGTGCACCAGAATTCAGGATGCATAAGTTATGAACATCTATTATATCGAGTAATTCATCCCCATAACTATTAGAAATTGAACAACCCCATGATTGGTGGTGGCAATTAAAGTCCCCCAGTATTAAGAGTGGCTTTGGTAGAAAAGAAAGGAGATTATTCACTTCTTGAAGTACAGAAGAAGAAGGGTGAGGAATGTATATAGAGACAAAACAAGTATTATACACTTTTATAGCTACAATTGAAATTTCCTCATTATGAGGTGGTAATGTAATGATGGAAAAAGGTATAGAATTCTTGATAAGTATAGCTACTCCACCATACCCATCAGATCTATCCTCTCTAATGGTTAAATAACCATTGATTTTAAAAATATGATCAGCTTTGAGCCATGTCTCTGCTAAAGCAAAGACAATAGGTTCAAATTTATTTAACAAAAATATAATATCACTCTTTTTGTTTATTAGACTGCGGCAGTTCCACTGGATTATTTTGGATGTGTGGTCCATTATGATTGAATTGAGGTACATTAAAAGAAGAGGCAACGTTGGACGGTGAAATGTTGAACTGAGAGAGAAGACTGTGTAATGCAGAAAGAAAATCATTGATAGAAAAATTTACATCTTTATCATCAATATTGTGTTTTTTAGAAAAAGCGCAACCATCTGATGGTTGAGGAATATTAAAATCTTTAATAATAGCATTGTGAGCTTCTTTATTATATCCTGGTACAGATTTGGGAGGGGAATGTGGTTTGGAGAAGACAGTCTTTTTATAACTTGTTGACATTTTATTAGTTAAAGACATTGATGGGGTATCGGGCAAGTTTTTGGATGGTGGAGATAAAAGTGTGTCTGCATAGGATTTTGAAACTGGAGGGTGGATTTTTGCTGCTTCTGCATATGATACAGCGCTTTGCGCCATATATGTTTTAATTAATTTTTGCCTATTAAATTCTGGGCAAGACTTATTTGTTGCAAAATGATACCCAGAACAAAGGCAGCAAGATGCATTTTCTGGAACAGTTTCACAACTATCGCCAGTGTGTCCTTGACCACATTTATAACATTTAGGCTTCGACCTACATTGGAGTTTTGTGTGTCCAAAACGGCAGAGTTGAAACACTGAACGGTGGGGAAAATATACAAATCGACTGGTAATGCATTATAGCACATAAAAATTCTTTTTGGCAAAATCTGCCCATCAAATGTAACCACAATGGATTGGGAAGGTTTCCATATAGTATTGCCGTCCACTACAGTTTTAAAGTTAAGGCGCCTCACCTTTAAAATAGGCCCACAACCAATTGGTACGGAGATATTCTCGATAATTTCCTCCGGAGACCATTCCGCAGGAACTCCACGCACTAAGCCCATTCTAGTCACATTATATGTGGGTATGTAAGCATTATAATTATATTTTTCAAGACTGCTACTTTTTAGAAATGAATTTGCGTCCAGGAAATTGGAAAAAGCAATGCTGATTTTATTTCGTCCGATTTTCTTGACACTGCCATTTATAATGTTTTGGAAGGCATTTAGTTTTAAAAACTTCCCAAACGTGATGGGATGCAGTGTGGTTCCATCGTTTTCAGAAAAAGAATTTTTCGAGATATGTATTATGAATGGCGCGATGTCCGACTTTTCATAAACTTTTCGCCCAATTTGAGCGGGAACTGATGGAGCTGGAGACTCTGGAGTAATCGGTGATATGTTAGCAATGGTAGGTGCGCTTATGGTCGAATAATCAATGTTATTAGTTGTTTCCGCGCTTATGATGGAGTCTACAACACAACCACAACCCGAAGATTCGGATCCGTGGCCTTTGCGGGTACGACGACGTTTGTTGCAGTGCTTGCACACATGCACACGACTTCTTTTTAATGATTTGGTCGTAGAAGACCCATCGGTATCCATACCTGATTCGTTGGATATTGTTACGTAACTGCCTACCGGGGGGACCAAGCCCCCCGGATCAGGCGGATCATTCATTGTCAGATACTACCTATATTAGATAAAACACTTACCCCTACCGAAGAATATACCTACACAACTAACTTAAACTAGAATATAAAGAAACTACGACACTAAAACTACGACTACTGATACTATAATACAATTAAAAATTATTTTTTATGAAAAATTCAAAAAGGACGCGTCCACCAAGTTTAGAAGTTTCCCGCGCTTTCGTCTGGGAAGAGGTTGTCGGGACGGGACTTGTCCTATCTGTTACGGCTAAAGGTGGGTGTAAACATAAACTTAAGATTAGCCGGCTAAACTTAGGTCTAACTTCGAGGAGGTGTTAATGTTAGTTTCTTCTATCTTTAGCCGGCTAAACTTAAGTGTAACTGCAGGCCCTAGGCTAAAAATGTAGAAGGAAATGAAAAAGGAAACAAAGTAAGAATATTTACTATTTTGACACTAAACTTTTATTAAAAAATACACACTCCCTCATTACACATACTTTTACATCACCGGCCAAACCCAATTTCAGAACAAACTAGTTTTGCCTAGGCTAAACCAGTACTTCGTTTCCGTCAGCAGGTCCTATTTCTGTCTGCAGGGTTTAAAGGGACCTAACTAACCGAACCTCGGGGTGCCCCTGACGTCGACCGTTTAGGGTTAGCGTTTCCGTCAGCAGGCCCACACTATCGCGTATAGTAAGAACTGTTGTTGAGTCTCCCCACCGCCCCCTCAAGCCCTTCGCCGGCCCGGCGCGTCCATCGAATACATTTTTAGCCGTTTCGTTTAGGTTGATGTGCACATTAGCCGGCTAAAGATGGAATATCACGACACAAACTAACATGATATCGAACTTTAGCTGCTTCTCGAAGATAAACCTAAGTTTAGCCGTAACATATACATTTTTGTTTGTCTTGGAAATGAATCTTTTGTCAGGAACAGATTTGTCTTAGGTGACCAATTACAGAGGTTGTTATTTCTAGAGTTTTTTTAAATATAAAAGTTAAAATAAGTAAATATAGGTACATAAAATTTGATTATATAATACATACATACATAAACTCACACCCCTTTTCCATAGGGGCAGGCAGAAACCACAGAACTCCACTTGCTACGATCCTTACTTAAGTACTCCTTTTGCGTCGTCCATACACCGTACACGCACGCCGGTTGCGAGTACTACGCACCTGTCCTTTCTGAAGAACATCACCAATACAGGTCAATTCAATTAGGTATATAGTAAAAAACAATTTTATTGATTCCGAAATCCCGGGTTTTTTTCGGTACAAAAGTGTATTCCGGCTAATATTACAACACCTACCTACTAAACCCGATTTGATTCTAAAGAAAAAAAAAACTAAATTTGTCGATATCGAATTCCCGTGATTTTTTCGATACAAAAGTGTATTCCATATTAGCCAACGCCTACACTTTAGGTTAAAACTTTTCTCAAAACGGTGAAGGAAAATATCGTGAGGAAACCGCATGTCTAAGAACCAAAAAATTCGAAGACATGTGACCAATCCGCATTGTGCCCGCGTGGTAGATTATAGCCCATTCCCTCTCAAAGAGAGGAGGCCTGTGTCCCAGCAGTGGGAACATTAATAGGCTGTTGATGATGACACTTTAGGTGAATATGCATCCGATTATCCGATCACTGCATCACTTGTATGAAATAATTAGGGAATACAATCCGGGCTATCCGTAATCCGAAAAATCCGGATATCGGCACATTCCTAGGCCGGCCGCACACGTTCGCCCGTTCGGTTTCCGAATTAGGTTTTCAGATCTATAAAAAATGTGTTTAAATGAGAAAATAAAATTATTATTAAAGATCAGGAATTCAGATTCGGAAACCTGAATGCTCTGCTTACATACAAAAAGTTCAACAAGGCGCACACTATTCTTACTTTTTCCGAACGGAAAAAAGCCTAACGTTCGGTTCGATGCGTTCGGACAGTCAGAACGGAAAAAAACCTAATGACGTCATTCCGACCGCAGCGCTCGCGTACATTTTGGCTCATCCGCCGCACACGCACGGAAATTTCAATTCAGATCCGCGCGATCCTTGTAACGAGTGGACGTCTATCGACCCGTAGTCGTCGTAAGTAACAAAATGTGTGAAGCCGAAAATTTCATCATGGTGGTGGTGGAAAAATACGAGTATCCATGCATATGGGATATTCATAATCTGGACTATCACTTGAGAGACGTAAAGTGGCGGAGCAGATCTTAAAAACGCCAGTAAAAACGGACATACATACACGTCAAACACATAACCCTCCCTATGGGCTTTGCTGCAGTCGGGTAAAAATGCGATGGCAATCAATTCCCCTCCGTCTTCCACTCACACACTTGTTTGCGCGTGCTTTCACAAGCGTCTCGATACGTACAAATCGTATAAAATTCCGAATGAAAAAACCGAACGTGTGCGGCCGGCCTTAGTCGACGGAGAAAATCCGGATTTAAATATCGAATCCGGATTGAACCAAAAATCCTTTCTGAAAAATTGGCGAGAAGAAACACACCATTGTGAGCAGAGGAAGGAATGGGGGAAGGCCTGTGCCCAAGAGTGAGAGGATACGGGCTAAAAATGTACTCTATAATTAAATGCAGTTTAATGAAAAATAAAAACTTAAAGTTACATGTTAAATCGTAATTCTAATTTAAATCACATAATACTCCATAGTATTATTATGTCAATGTTAAATTAACTAAATCCTTCTTCATCTCCTTCCGTTGTTATTTCTACTTCGCCAGGCAGAGAGCTTCTGAAAACAAAGATAAATATTAATTAGGTTAGAACCGATGTGGCATATCAACTTGCACGCCATTTTGTTTTTTTTTCGAGATCGCGGCTCATTAGGAAAGTGGTAATGTATGGATAGAAGACATATACCTAGACGAAAAAAAAAAACCAGTAACCATTGACTTATATATTACTGCGTAAGGACTGGGCGGACCGCACGATAAAATGACGCCTCGAATTTGGTCCCAAATAGGTCTTGACTAAACCGAAGTTTAAAAGAAAATGAAAATTATAAATTAAAATTTAACATTTTTTTTATTAACATTTTAATGAAAGCTTTATTTAATTTCTTTATACCTCGATAATACCACGCCACGCCGCTCATACAAGGTTACGTTTACGAGCAGCCTGATTAGTTCTTATAGATGACGTTAGTGTTTCTCTGTATGGGGAACGCATCGAGCAAAATGTTCGGACGACCGTATCTTTAGTTTTTATATCAATGCCAGTAACACAGTACCGCAAAGTATCACGTTACCAAGATATTTGAAGGTAAAGATCGACAAATGAGTTCAAAGACAATCATTGAAAACACCTGACATCGCGCCCGAAAGTGAGATGCACGATAATTCGGAGGAAAAGGCGCGCATGATAAAATACAAAAAGGCCTATGGAAGAAGGGGTTTCCCTTCTCCCATAGGCCTTTTTGTGCCCTTCCATGAAAAAAACCACTGCATCAATCAATTTCAAATAAAATTGATTAAAATCTTCGATAATAACAGCTGTGCTTTGACGGTACCTACAGGCTTCGCTAGTTCGTTTTAATTTGATGGTTCTTTATTATCAAAGGCGAAAGGCAAGGTTGTATGGGAGTTTCGTACACCTAATAAAATGTCGTGTTTTGGGATATTTTTTGTTTTAATTGGTAGTCAATACAATAGGCAAGCCCTTTTAAAATTCTTAGATTTTTAGAAGTTGGGACCTAAAAGTTATAACCAGTTTTATTTTTGAGGTTATGTCCCAATAAATATTAAGTATTACGTGTAGGCATATAAACATTGTTTTGGTGAAAAGGGATAATAATATGTTGTAGATAGTTGGCTATCTTTGTAGTGTTTTACTTATCATTAAGTTGGCAAATTGACATTAGAATTGTACCAATTCAGTAGGGTGCTTTAGGAAAGACCTGCGTCCAGCAGCGGTCTGCAATAGTTTGATGATGATGATGATAAATGATGAAGTGCTGATGGAGTTTTGAGTGTGGTTAAATAAAACAACTTTGTTTTTGTAGGATCTAACATTTATTTTATTGTTCTTATATTACCTAATTACTTCTTAATATTACTTCATCTAAGCAAGGGGCAGGTCGGGTCATATCTTCATGGCGAGCGTAACTAAGGTACCAAATAATGCTCATAACGTGTGAGCAGCATCCCACTTCTTAAACCTACAATGCAATTACAACAATAACTTTTGATTGCGTCCCGACCATTCATATTTGATTCTGTAACTATGAAAACGAAATAAGTTCTAGCAGAAGAATGGTGGGACTTTATTTTAGCACGAAGCAACATTGGGTTTATTCCCTCTAAGCCATGTATTCTCTCTCGAGTTATCTCTAACATAGATCATACTCCATGAAACCGAAAATGCTCACCCACATATGAACGAGCCTGGCGAATTTGGTACCTATATACCACAAGCAAATAATATTAATTCCTCCATGGATAAATAATATTAATCTCGAGCTTGGCCCCAGCAAACTCCATAAACTTCATGCATGGATGACATCTGTAAATAAATAACATTGATGAAACACAAATTAAACACTGACAGACATAAATTGCGCCCAACATGACCAAGCTACAGAATAGTTCTTGACATAAAAACCCAAACCCATGCCTTGTTGCATTAAGTCCGCCTATGTACCACGTTTGTGCATGAAGTTTAAATAAATAAATAAAATGTTTGGTTTTCACCTTACAGAAAATCTTTACCAAAAATATCTATGTTGTGTTAATATAGAGAGAAGGGCTATGTGACAATGGAAAAACCAGTACCCTTTTGTTGTTAGTAGAGCCATCATGATTGTCCCAGATTTAGCAACATAAAATAGTAATTGCCCTTTGCATGACACATTATTATAAGCTAATTACTATAAATATATTTCATATACATATACCTGCTGGTGCTCCAACAAACGAGCAGTGTTGTCGGGATTCCACTCTTGGTCTGATGTTGAGTCGGATAGACTCTGACCACATACAGCACACATCAAATCAGAATGATCACCCTCCAGATGATCAGGTACAATGGGTTGAATATCTTCATTTGGTGAACCAACCCTAGTTCTTCTAGCTCTTAGCCAACACGGCACACAAGCTTCATCCTCAGAACGAAGCTAAAATAAAAAAATATAAATAAAGAAAAAGTTGCGTTTAAAAATGCATGGTATTAGTGGGAAATAATTTACATTGTTTTAACACACATCAAATCAAGACACCTAATCGATAAAAGTTATAATAGGTATGTGTTGTTATACCTCTCGTGGTTGGATCCAAGTAGTAACTGTGTTAGCCATTCTTTGTTCGTCTTCATTTGCACCTTCAATCAAAATCCTGCGTTGACTGATTCGTAGTATGGATCGTCCACATACAACACAAACACTTTGATGGCCTGTGCGTCTCCTCGGCATATTATCAGAAAACGGGGATGACTAGCTAGCTGCCAGCATGCATGGCAAACATGGTCAGCAGGTGTTATCTGGAAATAAAGAAGTGATTTTGTGTACGGCTCAACATTGCTTTATATGACTATGACACTTCAACAGTCATACTAACAGAGTAATAACTATTATAACAGTGTTAGGCAAATCAAGTTAGGCAACCAAGTGTTAGGCAAGTAAACAATACATGCAAAACGATCACTTATGTGTTTGTACATTATATAGGACAAATTGTAAATATGTAAACAACCACAATAGTGTTTGTTATATTTTTCAAATAATGTTTAGTTTAGTTTTTGTACACACATATTATTTTAGTATGATATCGTGTAGTTTAAATGGTAAGGACTACTTTTTAACACGTAAAAGTTATCACTTCGTAACTGGCACACTCGTACGCAAAATGTTATGTTTGAAACTACTTACATCTCTAGGATATGTCCACAGCCGAATAGTATTGACGAGATCTTCATTCTCATCCGATAAAGCGTGCCTTCATATTCGGGACAAGCGAACGTTGCAATTGATGCATTGCAAACTCGTCATTTTAATTAAAAGCACGTACACACACAGCACAATTAATAAAACGTCCTTTCGCGAAATTACTAGATAGAGTACGGGGGAGCAGTAGCTGGACTCAACGTAAAAATGGCCAGATAATTTACTAAATTGCTCAGATGCAGTTACAAACCACAATTTGAATTCAAAACAACAGCAAAGAACTGAACAGAGACTCGGAAAGATTTTCCCATTAATAATCTGTGATTTTCCTAATCTGTCAAATACTGTCAATAAAATAATTGCCAATACAAAAAAAACATTGATGTCGAAAATAATTCCTATCATTAAATAGTTAATTATTAAGATTGTATGCAATAATTATTAATTGTAAGGTATAATGTGTAATTGGTTAATTATATTTACTGTTATTTCTATTTAAAATAATTATTTATCATTGTGAACCTCGTGATATTTTACAAATGGCAACTTCTAAAAACATAACTACGTTTAGTTTAAGATTATATTACGTTTAATTACTTAAATCTTTTAATTGATATAATTAATGAATCCAGACTCCTAAAAATACTAATGTTACATGAAAATGAATGGTTTAATTGACTTAATAAGTGGTACAAATTCTATCACAAAACAACAAAAAAAGTATGTGGTACGAATTCTGCCTTTTGCCTTTACGCCCAAAGTTGTGTTAAAATTTGTAATAAAAAAGGATGTTTGGGAGCTTATAATTTTTTACTGGCATTTTTTTAATATTCTGTTTCCGTACAGACAAAATTAATAATGAGACAAAACGATATCATGTAAAACGCCCCCGAAATGTCTATAGAAAAAACGTTGACTAGCGTCACCTTAATAGGCCATCATAAGTGAGCAACGTTCATAAGATATTTTTGAGGTTGGTATGCCACCTTATATCAAATCAAATGGGCCAATCGACATTGCTTATTGTTTTGGTTTAATGCAAAATTGGCCAAACGACAAAACCACAACCATGGCGAAAAAGCCAAATGCCTTCGACACCCGTTATAAGAGTTCGAAAACTTTAAATAGCTTAAGTCATTGAGTCCTCAAAGTCTAATTTTGTGTCGTATAGATCAATGAACTTAGAAATGAGGTCTGTTTTGCAGCAGGTGCTAAGCGCCAAAAAAGTAGTGAAAAAACATTGAAATTAACTCAAACGAAGGAGAAAATTTTGCTTATTCCGAATATGTATATAACTCAATAATACAAAAAATGTCGCTTAGACCAGTTAGCCTTTCAACCGTCGATATAACTAAATATTGCTAAAATTGTCGCTTAGACCAATTAGCCTTTCAATCGTCCCTATCGTGTATACATAAAAGGCAAAGCTGACTGACTGAGGATCAACGCACGCGGCTCGAAACTTAAAATTTCGCACACGTAGTCCTCATATGACGTAGGCATCCACTAAGAAAGGCTTTTCAAAATTGAAAGGTGAAACAGGGGTGCAAATATTATAATTATGGAAAATCGAGTATACCCGACATCTACGAGGGCGAAGTCGCGGGCTAATCATAAATAAATAGTGATAAGGGCAGGCGAATGATGATTATGATGATAGACCGTGAGTTAGTATTCAGTGACAGGCTCCTTCCCTCATTGTCACGTTAACGATGCATTACATAGGTAGGTACTTACTCTTCTGTTTCCCTGCGTTTGCTTCTCGAAGCTGCAGAAGTTGAACACTCGGCTTGTGTCTGTTGCCTGCACAGAAATATTACATAACATATATCATTATCAACCTACATTGTTCCCACAAATTAGTTATCCCCTATTTAAACCGGATTTCTTTAACAGTATCAAGGGTTTTAATACACGGGACCCTTCTTTTTGGTATAGATGGGAAATCATCAAATGACTCCACCCGTTCTGGGCGGAGCAGAAAGGAGTGTCAGACTTTTACTGACTAAACTCCATTTATTATTTTTCTAATGCCCTTTGCGTTTCACGGCCGCGGTAAGACTTCCAAACAAATTGCGCAATACTGGCAGGATACAAGGAACTCTAGCATTATTTCTAAAATTAAAGTAGCGGAAATGTTTAACCTTAAAACATCAGCTATCTGCTAGTAAAAGTTCCGTCAAAATAGTGCACAACGTAAACAAGTTTTTTACTTAAAAAAACCTTAATAGTTAACAAAATCAGATACAAATATCCCAGTCGTCATTTTACACGCATCTCTAGATTTTACGATTCATGTGCGTACTCGTATTGTTCAATTATCATTTGCTACGGTGAAGGAAAACATCATGAGGAAACCAGCATGCCTGAGAGATATTTGTCGACGGCTTGTAAATTTTATTTGTGTTACGCCCGAATACTGGAACGCCACTCAAATCTCACAATCACCTAAAAGCTACTTAAATTTAAGCATCCCTCAAATTTAAATGGTATACACAAACGCCACTCAAGCAATTTGAAACCGTGATTAGCCAAGCAGTCCTCAAATGTTTACATCATGGCAACATCCTGCTAAAAAATTGATCTCAGCACGTTCTCAGTTACAAAATAATTTAGTTTACGTCTCGTATTCGTTTTACGCAGTCTTCATTGAACAATTATTTTCTATAATTATTTAATCAGTTGAAATAAAACAGGGTAATATACATTTGGTTTGAATTACGATTGAAATTATGTATTTATATACATAAAAAACGGATGGATATCGAAAGAAGACGTCATAAGAAAAGAAAATTTCTTGACATAATTGTCGAGATTGGAACGTCAACACTTGACATTTTACGCGCGATTTTACGAAGTATAAAGTTATTACTTATTATTTGATTCACGATGGAGAAGATGAAGAAACGTGGATGCAATTATACACCTGCTGAGAAAGATATGCTCTTGGAACTAATAAAAAAGTAAGTACATAAATAAACAATGAAATACTGTACTTTACACTCGTTTAGCCGCAAGAGCCTGGTGCATGTAATATTTTGTTAGTATCCATGCCTCTAACATTCTCGTATATAGTCAGGAGCTGAGGGCAACTGTATCTGTTGCAAGCACTTACTTATCCATTGAAACTTGTGACCACTTAGGTACCATCTGAAACACGTAGCTACGCCACAGTACAATTACTTTTAGATTCCTACAGGTATAAATACTGCCAGATAATGCACATGATGATGAATGTGTTACATTCATCATTTCACAGATCCTAAGTGTAATTTCTAACTGTTTCATATTGTAAATAATATGTTAAATATTTCAGATATCAAAAAATCATATAAGAAAATAAAGAGACAAACGGCAATATAATTTTGAAGAAGCGAGCTGCTTGGGATACAGTGTGCCAACAGTATAATGCTGTTGCTGTGAGCGGCATCAGGACATGGCAGCAACTCGGACACCTCTATGAAAACCTCAAACATAGGTCTAAAAAAAACATTGCCGAAGCAAATGTAGACTTGATTTTTCTTCTATTTTATCATAATATTTCTTTATTTACTTATTTAAATAAATAAATACAGAGTCCAAATATAAAACAGTTTCTTTCGAGATGTGGAACCGTGAAACAAACTCCCTCTCGTTGTACTTTTCAAAAGCGTTCAACATTTCTTCATTTCTGCGGCTCCCAGTTGGCCTTTCGTGATTCGAAAGTAAAGACAAGGACGATAAAGACATTTTTATCACTTTTTTATTTAGTTTTAATAGGTTTAAGTTGATTTGAGGGACCTCACGACCACTCTCAGATATAGGGGCTGCTCAAATCAGTTTGACAGTTGATTTGACAGATAAATAACGTTGAGTAGCGTTCCTGTATACGATTTTTAAACTGAGTGGTGTTTGAGCACCACTTAATTTAAGAAGCACTTATATTTAACAGATACTCAAAAAAGACGTTTGTGTATACGAAATTAAAGTTTAGGAGCTGCTCAAACGTTTAAGCAGCCCTTAAATATTTGAGTGTCGTTCCAGTATTCGGCCGTTAGTTGTTTTTGTTAGGTGTTATTTTGGTCGTGTTATTTGTTTTTTTTTTAAATTTTATTACTTTATTGATTCATTTTAAATGCTCTGAACATTATTGTCAATAATGATATTTTATGTTTCTTAACTTTTTGTTTTATGCACTTAAGTAACTAGATAAGTACTTAAATTACGATTTACGTATTGAGAGTACTTGAATTACGTAGGTACTAGGTGTTTTAATGTAATTTAATTTTATGCTGAAAGTAGTAAGCGAAATATGTGAAACTTTTTTTATTTTTAAGACCATATTGTACCATATTTCAAGCAAATAAAGAATCTTGAATCTTGAAAAAGCCAAGTCAGACGCCCATGGGCGACATAGGCACTAACCACACGATAAAGAAGTTAGTAATAATAAATACTCACTGTAGTGATGTCTCGTCACCGAGTCTTGTTTTCTTTGCTTTTCGTTTAGTATCAGCCGATGTTTCGGGGGCGGGAGTCGCGTCAGTACTGCAACCAAACAATGGAACATGACATAACTTCTGTCGTAGCGTGTCGATGGTAAACCTTCATTAAATAAAAGACAATGACCAAAAATCGTACCAAATAGGCGCATGCATCAGATCAAAATTTTATAGTAATTATTTTCATATTTTTTTACGATAATTTGCGTCAGGAATTTCAATTTTGAATAGGGAATTTAATTTAAAGTATTATCATCGGCACGATTCTTGAGCGCTGACGCAAAAGTGAGGTAATGGGTCCCTATGGTGGTATGAAGTGATACGCGGGGCGGGGAAAGTATGAATATTGTTTTACTCTCTATAAATGGCGTTCACACAAACGGTTCAAAAGTCATTCTCTTAGATCTGTCAGTTAATTTTGACAGTTCGGTTGACTTCACATCGTAGAGGTTTCCTTAAAATACCTACTTGCCTAGTATTGAGGTTATTAACAATTTTATAAAATTGCACCGAAACTAGGATTTTGTCTACAAAAAGAACTTTTGTAGGAGTTAATAATTATGATAAGCGTAGACAATAAAAACCAAAGATTTTGACGTAGCTTGGTACGGGATATTGGTCTACAAACATTGTGTTTTGTTGTTCGTTGGACCTTCGATATAACTTGTGTGTAAGATCATGGACGACTACCATTTTAACATTTTTTTAAGTGTTTCTCTTATGTTTTCTTTTTGTAGGTATGTCTAATATTTTATCGATTTTTTTTTTGTCCTTTGTTAGATCAATAAATACATTTTCTTTTTTTCTTTTCCTACTAAAATAAGTAGTAAAAAGTGAGGACTTACTTATTCAGTTCATCATCATCATCTTGTTGTTCAGACTTCAAATCTAAAGCAATTGGGTCGGTTTGCTTCCTAAAAACAAAAAAAATTATAAGTATACATTAATTTATACTAAACACTAGCTGATGCCCGCGACTTCGTTCACGTGGAAATTTTCAAGTTTCTAAGATAAATTATAGCCTATATGTTGCCCAGACTTAATACCTATACTACGAAAAAAAAAAACATTCAAATCCGTCAAGTAGTTCCGAAGATTAGCGTGTACAAACATACAGACAAACAGACAGATTTTTTTTTTCGGATTCTTGCTCTATTACTATTTCTAAACCCCCCTCAATTATTATTTTTTTAATATATTCAATGTACAGACACAGTTTTTTTACTGTTTTATTATATGTATAGATTATGAAGAGGAAAGATTTGTATTTTTGTATGTAACGAATAAACTGAAAAAGTACTGGACCGATTTGAAAAATTCTTTCACCGTTGGGAAGCTACACTATCCCCGGGTGACATAGGCTACTTTTTATCCCTGTATTCCCACGGGAACGGGAACTACGCGGGTGAAACCGCGTGACGTCCGCTATTATCATCATAATCACTAATAATAAACTAATAGCTCAGCAGTGGCTGAGCTGACAAAATAAATCCGCTCACGCCCGAATACTGGAACGCCACTTAAATCTCACAATCACCTAAAAGCTACTTAAATTTAAGCATCCCTCAAATTTAAATGGTATACACAAACGCCACTCAAGCAATTTGAAACCGTGATTAGCCAAGCAGTCCTCAAATGTTTACATCATGGCAACATCCTGCTAAAAAATTGATCTCAGCACGTTCTCAGTTACAAAATAATTTAGTTTACGTCTCGTATTCGTTTTACGCAGTCTTCATTGAACAATTATTTTCTATAATTATTTAATCAGTTGAAATAAAACAGGGTAATATACATTTGGTTTGAATTACGATTGAAATTATGTATTTATATACATAAAAAACGGATGGATATCGAAAGAAGACGTCATAAGAAAAGAAAATTTCTTGACATAATTGTCGAGATTGGAACGTCACACTTGACATTTTACGCGCGATTTTACGAAGTATAAGTAAAGTTATTACTTATTATTTGATTCACGATGGAGAAGATGAAGAAACGTGGATGCAATTATACACCTGCTGAGAAAGATATGCTCTTGGAACTAATAAAAAAGTAAGTACATAAATAAACAATGAAATACTGTACTTTACACTCGTTTAGCCGCAAGAGCCTGGTGCATGTAATATTTTGTTAGTATCCATGCCTCTAACATTCTCGTATATAGTCAGGAGCTGAGGGCAACTGTATCTGTTGCAAGCACTTACTTATCCATTGAAACTTGTGACCACTTAGGTACCATCTGAAACACGTAGCTACGCCACAGTACAATTACTTTTAGATTCCTACAGGTATAAATACTGCCAGATAATGCACATGATGATGAATGTGTTACATTCATCATTTCACAGATCCTAAGTGTAATTTCTAACTGTTTCATATTGTAAATAATATGTTAAATATTTCAGATATCAAAAAATCATATAAGAAAATAAAGAGACAAACGGCAATATAATTTTGAAGAAGCGAGCTGCTTGGGATACAGTGTGCCAACAGTATAATGCTGTTGCTGTGAGCGGCATCAGGACATGGCAGCAACTCGGACACCTCTATGAAAACCTCAAACATAGGTCTAAAAAAAACATTGCCGAAGCAAATGTAGACTTGATTTTTCTTCTATTTTATCATAATATTTCTTTATTTACTTATTTAAATAAATAAATACAGAGTCCAAATATAAAACAGTTTCTTTCGAGATGTGGAACTCCCTCTCGTTGTACTTTTCAAAAGCGTTCAACATTTCTTCATTTCTGCGGCTCCCAGTTGGCCTTTCGTGATTCGAAAGTAAAGACAAGGACGATAAAGACATTTTTATCACTTTTTTATTTAGTTTTAATAGGTTTAAGTTGATTTGAGGGACCTCACGACCACTCTCAGATATAGGGGCTGCTCAAATCAGTTTGACAGTTGATTTGACAGATAAATAACGTTGAGTAGCGTTCCTGTATACGATTTTTAAACTGAGTGGTGTTTGAGCACCACTTAATTTAAGAAGCACTTATATTTAACAGATACTCAAAAAAGACGTTTGTGTATACGAAATTAAAGTTTAGGAGCTGCTCAAACGTTTAAGCAGCCCTTAAATATTTGAGTGTCGTTCCAGTATTCGGCCGTCAAGTACCGATCTTACGCGGTGACATCAGCTCACATTATTGAAGAGATAATATGTAATTGATTAGTGTCACGCCCAAGAAGAATGGATAAAACTTAATTTTCAGTCATACAAACGTTGTAAGACACCATATTTTAGTACTAGTTAATGTATTACTAACGATTATTTTATCTTTGAATATTTACAGGATCAGAGGTTTGAAATATGTGAGGTAATAAAGAATATTATATGCATAAACACGTACAAGATACGCGCGAAAACATAAACCTTTTTTTTTTATGGTAGGAAATCATCAAATGACGCCTCCCGCTCTGCGCGGAGCGGTAGTGTCAGACTTCTACTGGCTCACCCATGTTCCTTCTTATGGGCCTACTACACGCACGCACTTCCCCACAGTTTTGCCTGCTGGATTACACGGTGCACACAGTACATCGCGCGTGTGGTTTGTAATGGTAATACAGTTTTACCAACCATACGCGCGATGTACTGTGAAGTGTGAACGAAAACTGTGGGGAAGTGCGTGCGTGTAGTAAGCCCATTAGTCCTTGTCCGGGGCCGCGGTATCTCTTTCGAACAACCCGCAGCCCCGGCTGGAGAAACATAACCCTTGCTTGACTGGCAGACACCCTTTCTTTTGAGATTCAGTCTAGGAGACTGTCTTTTGCTTTACCGAACAAGTTCACGACTTGAGTTTAAGGTCTCCAGCCAGGGGCATGTAACTTATAGAGTAACTGCCGCACTCAGAGATGTTTATTGATTACTTAAGCCGTCACTTAGTAAAGATTTGACATACAATATCTTTACTAAGTGACGGCGTAATCATTAAATGCGCAGCAGTTAGTGACAAATTGCTAAGGGCACCCCCAGTGGAGAACGGACCTCACTAGGGGAAGGGGCAGCAAAGGGACAGGCTGGTTCTAAGGGATATTTATTTAGAGGCTGGATTAA
This sequence comes from Diarsia dahlii, assembly GCA_949775195.1. Lineage (NCBI taxonomy): Eukaryota > Metazoa > Arthropoda > Insecta > Lepidoptera > Noctuidae > Diarsia > Diarsia dahlii. Next base: position 7,527,871 of record OX459217.1, on the reverse strand, counting down.
TACTATAGACTCTCAGCTTCGCGAGCTAGCTCTAGCAAGGGTCGTGTCGGGGAGGGCGTTCAACCCCCAAATGTCTCGTATAAAGAACTGAGCTTGACTTACTTGTTCGTGTCACCGTCGCTACGTTCCAAGAAAATTTCAGGTTCGTCACTGAAATTTAAAAAAAAAATTGTTAGAGTCCTATACAGTATACTATAAGGGACGAACCTATTGCAATCACCACAAATATTAAGAAAAAATAACATCGACGGTTGAAAGGCTAATTGAGGGGTATAAAAGCAAAGGCGCTTCAGTCACAAAACATCTGAACTGAGTAATTTATAATTTTCTACTGTGTCGTAAGAAATTGTTATTTTGTAATAGTTAGAATAGTGGTACATTCATTATGACGCGTAAGAAAGATAGCCATAACTAAGATTAATCAAATATACACCAGTTCTATAAAATTTAAGAAAAACTTTAGGACTAAGGTGTCTTTGCATTTAAGTATTGGACTGAAGCATGTTTGCTTTTTATTGCTTTGGATCGAAGCTAGTTTGCATCTCATTATATTGCACATGCAGGTTATGCGGGTTGAGTTTTTGCAGTTTACCTTAAGCAAATGCAAAAAAAACCGTTACCAGAAGCATTTAAACAGCTTAATAGTTAGTTAAATTTAAAAAAAAATGCTTTAAGCTAAGAAAACTTTTGCAGACCACACCATAATAGGCCATAATAATTTGTTACGTTTCTGCCTTTTCTCGCACTCGCCGCCACTGATCTACATTTCTAGCACGTTTTCTAGCTCGTCCTGCACGAGCTGGTGTAATATTTTCTTCCATTACAATAGTAATAAAACAGAAAACTCGAAAAAAACAGACGCTATTTCCAGATAACTTACTACGACAAATAACTGATTCGCCTTCTTAGAAATTTTGAAATGGCGGCTCCTGATTGGTCGATTGTGACAGTGGCGGATTTGCTTCTAACAAATTTAGGATCTAAGCGTTTTAGCATTTGAACGCTACTTTCAAAGTGCATTTACCGTTGACTGAGGTGGATTTGCACTTTATCTTTTATGGCATAATGTTGCAGCTTTCAAGTACTACAATTTGGTAATACCAGTTTAAAAAAATGCAATTTTGGACTGAAGCGGTTTTGCTTTTATACCCCTCAATTGGTCTAAGCGACAATTTTTGCAATATTGAGTTATATACATTTATCAGCAAATTTTTCTCCATCGGATGAATTAGGTTGCAAAATTTTTTGTAAATTTTTTTGGCGCTTAGTACCCACTGCAAAACAGGTCTCATTTCTAACCTCATAGATATAAGACAAAAAAAAAAACAAATTTGAAGACTCGATGACTTAAGCCATTTTGATTTTTCGAACTTTTATAACGGATATCGATTAAGGCATTTGGCTTTTTCGCCATGGTTGTGGTTTTGTCGTTTGGCCTATTTTGCATTAAACCAAAACAATAAGCTATGTCGATTGGCCCATTTTGATTTGATATACGTATATCAAGCGCACGGTCATAATTTTTGAGGTTGGTACATACCTACCAACCCCAAAAATATCTTATGACCGTTGCTGACTTGTGATGGCCTATTAAGCATCAATATCTACTACAATCTAGTAAGGGTTCATCCTGCAGTCCCTCTAATGGGCATCTGCATCAAACTACTTCACTCTGGTGCGACACCATCACGTTTATTATGCACATTGGGTATATTCAACTGTCAGTTGACTTGGCGCTATATTCACTTTCTCTCTTATTAGTTAATTCTATGTCGATGCTTGAGCCAGTTTACTTTCAGCTATTTCATTTACGGTAGGCATCTGAATCATTTCGCCTTTTTAAAAAAATAACTAACTCTGATGCATTTTGGGCTAACCAACATTGATTTTCTAAAATAATACTCAATTTTCAACAGTAATAACTTAAAATACTGCTTTACCATAGACTTGTATTTAATTAATACAGTAATGGCTAATTAATAGCAATATACTAATTAAATAAGTCTATCAAATCGTTGATTTTTAATGTTTTTTTTTTTAATAACTTTGATCCATCCTGCAAGCTTTACAAAATGTCGCTTAGATCAATTAGCGTTTCAACCGTCGACATATTGATGGTAATAACTTACTTGTTGTATTCAGGAGGTTCTATCTTCACTACCAATGTCCTGAAAACATAAAAATATAGCATTAAGCATTTTATTGTTGCAGTACTGCTGTACAGGGGCGTTACATCACGAGGTGGGTAAACGGTTTTCCAACAGGAATTACAATTTTAATTCTACTCCTCATCAACATTATAATGTTCCCACTGCAGGGATCACGCCTCCACTGTGGGAGAGGGATGGGCTATAATTCACAACGCGGGCCCAGAGCGAGTTGATAGATGTAACATGTCTTCGAATGTTTTGGATCTAAGACATGTCGGTTTCCTCACGATGTTTTCCTTCACCGTTTCGAGAGCCTCATCATTAGAGCAGTGGTTATGAAATAAATTAGGTACATGAAGTAATGTGCCTGATTTTGTTTGTTACTCTTTAACGCATAAACTACTGAGCGGATATTGATGACATTTAGCACACACAGATAGTTCATCAGCTTGATTAAAACATAGGATACTTTTTATCCTGGTAGTGGTGTCCCTGGTGGGACAATTATTTACATCAACACGGGCAAAGCCGCAGGCATAAGCTAGTATTATACTATATGTATACTTACTCGTCAGGAGGACTGGGTTGCTCAATATCCTCAACATTATCATCTGAACTGTCTTCTTCACTTGAACTAAAACAAAAAACGCAATATTTGTTGACATCTTTCTATCTTGTCTTAAGTTCTTGTTAAGTACTGTGGCACCTTCATTTTAAGGCTGGGAAATCATCAAATATATAATAATATATGTCCCACTGCACATGTAACTGATTTAAACGGAGGACTGTGTCCCATATGTCAATCTGTGAGACACAGTCCTCCGTTAAAATCAGTTAAATAGTAGGTCAATATGAAAATCACTTAAAAAATTTTTTTTGTTGCTTGGATATCTTTGCTCAGCCATACTAAATGCTGTGTTAAAATTTGTCCATGTATTAAAAGGACATTATTTATTAAAAAAAAACTTACTGTGTTGTCTGTCTGCGTCTCTTGCGAGCTGCCCGTTCTTTCTGAGGTGGTTCCTGTTTCCCGTCCTCTTCCCATTGCCTCTCCTCATTCCTTCTCTCTTCCTCCTTCAGTATCTGCATAAGCATCGCCTCACTCACTCCGGTGGCCAGCGCAGTCCGTTCACAGACCTTGGAGAGAGGAGTCAGGTCCATGTCTCCGTAAATCAATTTTAATTCTTCGTACTCTTGCTCAAAGTAACGGTACACTTTTGCGATGAGTATTTTTGTTTGATCCTGAGAAAGATATTAACTGGGATATTAATATGTACATTATTGTGAATCTTCAAGGTTTGGCCGGGCTGGGTCGACTTTGGGGATGTCTGACTGATTTACTAATGGTTGGTGGTCAGAAACAGATTGGAACATGTTGCATGTCTTCTAATTCTTGGTTCTAGGACATGCCGGTTTCCTCAAGATGTTACCCTTCACCGCTTTCAGAGCACCCGTGGTTAAATAAATATACAAAGTAATGCACCTGCCCAGTTCCATACATGCATATGACCTATTACTTGTAAGTCACGCCATTACCAGTAGGTAGTTCATAAGAAAAACCTAGCAGTTGCATTATCTTTATTAAAATACTGGTATTCAGCTGTATTATGTACAATAATTAGGAAAAGGCTCTGCAGGTTTTGATCGACTAGGTTCAACTTGTTTCTAGTTTGAATATTACAAAAAAAATATTAACAACACATTGAGAATGAAACTGATTATATTTAATGTTAGTGTGTTAAAAATACACATAGTTTAGTTTAGTTTAACTGGGCTTTTATCCGCACTTAGCCTCTTGATTGGGCCATTGTAAAAAAATGGAATTTGGCAGGGGCAGAGATGATATTTTATATTGTATCCTAAGATGTCATCAACACAGTAGAAAACAAGAAATGTCTTTATTCTCTCTTGGTAGTTATACCTGTTGTATCCCTTCTGCAGTGTGTGAGACTTCCGTGTTGCATTTCGGACAAAATACTTTGATTTCATTCCCATTGGTGGATACTTCACTCTGTAAACAAAGTAATATGTATTGTGTAAATTCTTAAAACAAAAATAATATTCTTATTATAAATAAAACAAATTGAATACTTTATAATATTATAACCAAATCCAAGGGGACGGGCAAAACAATAGTTTTTTTTATATATAGTTACAGTTTCTACAATAATCTTCAGTATTTAATAAAAAATAATATATATTGTATAAAACTAGCACTTGGTTAGGATGTCAATAACGGTCATTGACCCCCCTACATTTATAAAAATTATTAGCTTTAAAATCCAAAAATAAGCTTGTTCATGTCTGCAGGGCTATTGCGTGTCTTTTTAAATGTCAGTGGCTATCTTAATGTCCATCAAGTAACTGTCAAATGGTTAGTTTAGTATACCAAACCATAACCATTTGACCGTTAATCGATAGACACTATGATAGCCACTGCCATTTAAAAACTATACGCAATAGCCCTGCTGGAATCGTCATCTAGGTCAGTGGGTCGTCTTAGGGAAGGATTTGATCTTCAACATTTTTATAATGAAAAACGATACATGGTTCAATTGTTTTGGTTCGCACGAAGAGATATTAGAGAAAGGGCAATGACCGCTATTGCCATCTTAACTGGCAGCAACTATAGACTATCACTATTGTAGCAGCTACATTATAAACTGTTGACTTACCGCACTTGAAGAAAATGTGCCAGGATCGTCCACGTAGCCGGAACCGAGCGGCTCCTGAAACAATAACATAATCAGCCAAAATAGTTTGAGATATTCACACATCATACACGAACGAACATTATTGTAGTTACGTCGGTCTGGTGTCCGCAATTCTACGTATAAAGCGCGTAGCTGGGAATATCATGTGGCTCTGGTCCGCTGGACAAAACTTCAAAACTGCTCGCATTTACAATAGGGCACTTTATGTGACGGCTAAACACCCTTATTTCAGAATAGGTGACGCTACAGAATCTTAGATAATCGATCGAAAGCGTGTCCAGCCAGCTTGAAAAACCACTTTTCGCTGCTCTCTCAATCTCGGTAACGGAAGTGATTTTGACGACTTTTTGCACATCAACGGGCGTCACATAAATATGTGACAGGCATCAAGCTAAAAGTTTTGTGATACGTACAGTAGTTTAGTAGAAAAATGCAAAAAACTGTGTCCAGCCATCTTGAATTTACGTAAAAAACTTTTGGCTGGCACTTCCGAATCCCACATAACGGGAGCGTTTTCGAATATGGTTCCTTTACTAATACTTGGTGACGCAATGTGTGACAGTAATAACGTTTGATTTATGGCGTCACATGTAAGGGTTTACGAGATATCAATGAAAACTTAATGTATACTTGTGTCCAGCCATCTTGAACTCAGGCTGGCTGGACACATGTATCTCCGCTGCCTGATGATCTACGACCTTCAAAATGTTATCAAAATGTTGTGACGGGGACGATAATGATAACCTGAATTTGTGACGGAGAAACTTTGGGAAGTTTCAAAGATATTGATCATTTAAATTTTCCCATACAAACACTGTAGTAGGGTTACCAATATTGTAGGTTTTATGTAGGACAAAGTATATTTTAAGGTGTTTTCTTTAATGGACGAAAATCCGCGTATTGGTGATACTAATACGAACAACTGTAGATATTTAAATCAATAGAAGACAAAAGTGTAGAAGGGGGGGGGGACTTTAATGTTATTGATTATTTACGTGCAGATACCTATCTACTCTTTTTAGTAGATAATTATTGGTGTTTTTTATGATAAGTACGTATGTAGATATTGTGCCAGGATAACAGACTAATGCTCTAAGGTATTTAAATGAAAAAATAATGTAATTCACGTTACTTACCAAGGACCTCGTTAAATGACAACGCGCTTAGCAAATATTGCACGTATTCCTTACAAATCGACGGAAGGCTCTAAATACCATTATGTATACTTTACTCTAAACGATTAAACGAAAACGGTTTACGCTGTCACAGCACTCACAGCCTCTGTGTACAAAACAAACTCAGTATCAGTGCATCAGTGTTGCCAACAAGACCGATATAGAATCTGCTAAAATTATGCCAATTGCTTTATAGAAATGCTAAAAAATCTGCTAACATTTTTCAGTGTCAAATGAAACGTAACATAGTTTTAACTTTTTTTATTACTTATTTAACAAAATATACATACTGTTTCAATCGACTAAGTTCTCAAATACTCTTTCCATTATCATCAGCATTAGCATCAGGAGCGTCAACAATATTATACTTAGTAAAGGGTTTTTTTTCTAAATGGAAATAATTGCTTACGCATTAATGTATTTTATTTTAAAATAATTTTATATGCTATATGCTAAACAACTAATAAGTTTGCTAAACAACATGAAAAAATGCTATTCTTATTCTTTATTGCACACATAAAATAACAAATATAAACACAAATTACAATAATAAAGTTTATGCTAAATTGGCATCACTGAGTGCAATGCACTTTGTTTTTTTTTGTTAGTGTTTTTAATTATTATTTAAAATTAACACATACTTCCCCTTTTTCTGCAGGAAAACCTTTTATTCCCACGGAGAAATCAAATACAAAGCTGGCGTGGCTTGGCTGCTACCGGCCGATTAGTCGATTCAAAAGAAATCCTATAATTATGTAAAAAATATGGTCACCTCACAATATTAATGGATGTTTGTATGGGAAAATTTAAATGATCAATATCTTTGAAACTACCCAAAGTTTCTCCGTCACTAATTCAGGTTATCATTATCGTCCCCGTCACAACATTTTGATAACATTTTGAAGGTCGTAGATCATCAGGCAGCGGAGATACACGTGTCCAGCCAGCCTGAGTTCAAGATGGCTGGACACAAGTATACATTGAGTTTTCATTGATATCTCGTAAACCCTTACATGTGACGCCATAAATCAAACGTTATTACTGTCACACATTGCGTCACCAAGTATTAGTAAAGGAATCATAATCGAAAACGCTCCCGTTAAGTGGGATTCGGAAGTGCCAGCCAAAAGTTTTTTACGTAAATTCAAGATGGCTGGACACAGTTTTTTGCATTTTTCTACTAAACCACTGTACGTATCACAAAACTTTTAGCTTGATGCCTGTCACATATTTATGTGACGCCCGTTGATATGCAAAAAGTCGTCAAAATCACTTCCGTTACCGAGATTGAGAGACCAGCGAAAAGTGGTTTTTCAAGCTGGCTGGACACGCTTTCGATCGATTATCTATGATTCTGTAGCGTCACCTATTCTGAAATAAGGGTGTTTAGCCGTCACATAAAGTGCCCTATTGTCCTATTGTAAATGCGAGCAGTTTTGAAATTTTGTCCAGCGGACCAGAGCCACATGGAATATCACCACAGTGTTTATCCACCCCAGCTCGCCGAGAAAGACCAGCAACCCCTTGGTATTACTGGCAATCTCTCGTATAAAAACATTCGTTAGAGAAAGAATTACGAAGAAAGAAGAATTACGAGTTATGATGGGCTTATGGCGACTTAATGAAACTCTGGGAGTTACCAGACATTTATATTGCTAATACTGTGAGCGGGTAACGTATTTAAGGGTACTTCTTAAGGATTATAATATTGTTAGGACAGAAGTGAAATAAGTTAAAACAATAAACAATGTTTAATATCTTTAAATTACACAATTACAAAAATTATCACGAGGAACATTTTATACAATAATCAAGTAGAAAAAACACTAGCAAAATGGAATAATCAGTACACGAGCAAAAACATAAACCAAAAATAGCTAAGCACACGATAATAGTCGGGTAGCAAGTCCATTCCGAGCGCCGTCCAAGCAAAAAGTGACCGTTGTTGCAACGCCACTCGCCTCGTTTTATGAACTTCTGTCGGTTGCCGCACGACGACCGCACGCTGACCGCACGGCTACCGGCTGATGGCGTGACTTTGAGCCAACACGGCCTCTCCTGACGCACTGACGTCCTCGTCAGCTTCCAACAAGGCGCCTGAGTCTTCGCTGTCCCCTTGATAGCGTGTCTCACAACGCCTGGGGGCGTGCTGGCACCGTGTAGTGCCACACACAACTGCGCCAGCAAGGCGCGCTGGCACCGTGGGGTACCACACACAACTGCGCCAGGAAGGCGCGCTGGCACCATGGGGTGCCACACACAACTGCGCCAGTAAGGCGCGCTGGCACCGTGTAGTGCCACACACAACTGCGCCAGTAAGGCGCGCTGGCACCGTGGGGTTCCACACACAACTGCCCCTGTAGGGCGCGCTAGCACCGTGGAGTGCGCCGCACAACTGCGCCTGTAGGACGCGCTAACACCGTGGAGTGCCACGCACAACTGCGCCAGTAGGGCGCGCTGGCACCGTGGAGTGCCACGCACAACTGCGCCTGTAGGGCGCGCTGGCACCGTGGTGTGCCACACACAACTGCGCCTGTAGGGCGCACTGGCACCGTGGAGTGCCACGCACAACTGCGCCTATAGGGCGCGCTGGCAGCCTGGAGCGACGCGCTTAACACGACTGTAGCGCGCTGGCAGCCCGGAGCCACGCGCTTAACACGCCAGTAGCGCGCTGGCAGCCTGGAGCGACGCGCTTAACACGACAGTAGCGCGCTGGCAGCCCGGAGCCACGCGCTTAACACGCCAGTAGCGCGCTGGCAGCCTGGAGCGACGCGCTTAACACGTCAGTAGCGCGCTGTCAGCCTGGAGCGACGCGCTTAACACGTCAGTAGCGCGCTGGCAGCCTGGAGCGACGCGCTTAACACGTCAGTAGCGCGCTGGCAGCTCGGAATAGGCACATTAGGTTGACATATAGGCACATTGTTAGCATATCACACAGACTTCCACACACACTGTAGGCATAGGCTCCAAGTTTGCTCTGAATTGCAAAATTTGGATTGTTATTATAGCCGCCATGACATTTTCTAGAATTCATAATATCAAAAAAAATATTCAATATACATAGTTATAAAATTCACTGTTCCTGATGAATCTTGAAACTGTCGAATTGATAATTTCATCACATAGTAGTAAAGCTTTTGCTACGCTCATACTCAGCAGCTGTGTTGCAAGCTTTACTTTCATAATCTGTTGTCGAAAATATATATGAAGAGGTGTTAACTTATTTCCGAATCTAAGACCTTCATTTTGTTGAAGCTTATTAAGATTTATTAAAAGTTGCCATTTGATATGTTTGTCATTATTATCGAACAACAGCCTTTTCTTTTCGAACGTGTTTCTTATTAATTTTATAACGTGACAAGGGTCTATAATAATGCAAACTTTTTCTCCCGTGCATGGATGTGGAAAAAAGTGATGATGTGATGTCAGTTAATTTACAGCCCAAAATTTCAGCTGCACCAAAGTTTGCAGAACAACCATCAAATATTAATGTGGCTCTGGTTGGCTGGACATTTCTTCAAAACTGCTCGCATTTAAGTAGGTCAATAGGGCACTTTATGTGACGGCTAAACACCCTTATTTCAGAATAGGTGACGCTACAGAATCTTAGATAATCGATCGAAAGCGTGTCCAGCCAGCTTGAAAAACCACTTTTCGCTGGTCTCTCAATCTCCGTAACGGAAGTGATTTTGACGACTTTTTGCATATCAACGGGCGTCACATAAATATGTGACAGGCATCAAGCTAAAAGTTTTGTGATACGTACAGTGGTTTAGTAGAAAAATGCAAAAAACTGTGTCCAGCCATCTTGAATTTACGTAGAAAACTTTTGGCTGGCACTTCCGAATCCCACATAACGGGAGCGTTTTCGAATATGGTTCCTTTACTAATACTTGGTGACGCAATGTGTGACAGTAATAACGTTTGATTTATGCCGTCACATGCAAGGGTTTACGAGATATCAATGAAAACTTAATGTATACTTGTGTCCAGCCATCTTGAACTCAGGCTGGCTGGACACCTGTATCTCCGCTGCCTGATGATCTACGACCTTCAAAATGGTATCAAAATGTTGTGACGGGGACGATAATGATAACCTGAATTTATGACGGAGAAACTTTGCGTAGTTTCAAAGATATTGATCATTTAAATTTTCCCATACAAACATCCATTAATATTGTGAGGTGACCATAATTTTTACATAAATAAAGGATTTCTTTTTAATCGACTAATCGGCCGGTAGCAGCCACGCCTGCTTTGTATTTGATTTCTCCGTGGGAATAAAAGGTTTTCCTGCAGTAAAAAGCGTAAGTATGTGTTAATTCAAAATAATAATTAAAAACACTAACAAAAAAGAACAAAGTGCATTGCACTCAGTGATGCCAATTTAGCATTTTTTCATGTTGTTTAGCAAACTTATTAGTTGTTTAGCATATTTTTAGCATATAAAATAATTATAAAATAAAATACATTAATGCGTACGCAATTATTTCCATTTAGAAAAAAAATCCCTTTACTATATTGTTGGCGCTTCTGGTGCCAACATAATGGAAAGAGTATTTGAGATCATAGTCGATTAAAACAGTATATATATTTTGTTAAATAATAAAAAAGTTAAAACTATTTTACGTTTCATTTGACACTGAAAAATGTTAGCAGATTTTTTAGCATTTCTATAAAGCAATTGGCATAATTTTAACACCATTTTAGCAGATTCTATATCTGTCTTGTTGGCAGCACTGATGCACTGACACTGAGATTGTACACAGGCTGTGAGTGTGACAGCGTAATAATGGTAGTACGTAATAAAACCAAATGAAAACTGATGCTGTGATTTATTTTGTGTAATAATTTTATTCTTTTCCATAAATAGGTATTGAAGAATATTTTAGTTTATTCAGCTATTTATATGATTAAAATGACGACCACCGGCTTCATTTGCGCTTCAAACACTTAGGGCGGCGGTAAAAACAACGCTTTGGTACAAGGCGGGGGTTATTGAAGTGCAAATGGAGTTGATCGTCGTCATTTTCGTCATTGAAACGCTCTAGCGCAAATAAATAAATGTGATTTTATTTACCTACATTATTTTTTCATTTAAATACCTTAGAGCATTAGTCTGTTATCCTGACACAATATCTACCTATGTACTTACCATAAAAACACCAATAATTATCTACTAAAAAGAGTAGATAGGTATCTGCACGTAAATAATCAATAACATTAAAAAAAATCTCCCCCCCCCTTCCTCACTTCTACACTTTTGTCTTCTATTGATTAAAATATCTACAGTTGTTCGTATTAGTATCACCAATACGCGAATTTTCGTCCATTAAAGAAAACACCTTAAATACTTAGTCCTACATAAAACCTACAATATTGGTAATCCTACTACAGTGTTTGTATGGGAAAATTTAATAGATCAATATCTTTGAAACTACGCAAAGTTTCTCCGTCACAAATTCAGGTTACCATTATCGTCCCCGTCACAACATTTTGATACCATTCTGAAGGTCGTAGATCATCAGGCAGCGGAGATACAGGTGTCCAGCCAGCCTGAGTTCAAGATGGCTGGACACAAGTATACATTAAGTTTTCATTGATATCTCGTAAACCCTTGCATGTGACGGCATAAATCAAACGTTATTACTGTCACACATTGCGTCACCAAGTATTAGTAAAGGAACCATATTCGAAAACGCTCCCGTTATGTGGGATTCGGAAGTGCCAGCCAAAAGTTTTCTACGTAAATTCAAGATGGCTGGACACAGTTTTTTGCATTTTTCTACTAAACCACTGTACGTATCACAAAACTTTTAGCTTGATGCCTGTCACATATTTATGTGACGCCCGTTGATATGCAAAAAGTCGTCAAAATCACTTCCGTTACGGAGATTGAGAGACCAGCGAAAAGTGGTTTTTCAAGCTGGCTGGACACGCTTTCGATCGATTATCTAAGATTCTGTAGCGTCACCTATTCTGAAATAAGGGTGTTTAGCCGTCACATAAAGTGCCCTATTGACCTACTTAAATGCGAGCAGTTTTGAAGAAATGTCCAGCCAACCAGAACCACATAAATATTATACTCTTCATGACACTTTTGTAAGCATATTTTGATCAAATTAGCTTTTGATTCAGCATTTACACCAGCCGTCAAAAAGTACCCCACGGGTAATTTACAATTTTCGTTAAGGGCAACCAGCATAAATACTAAAGCTTGCGTTGCCACGTTTGTTTCGTCTCCTTCACCTTATACAGGACCTGCTCCAAAATGAACTGCACCCAATTTTGTATTGTTGTGAAAAAGCTTCTGTCTCCTGATATCTATTTCATCAAAGACTAATGAGCAGAGGACAGGTTTATTTGAATTTGCGTTGGATTGGGATTTATTTTTTAAGGCTGCAAATGCTTCTGCTGTAAAACTGGGTTCTGCATTTACCGTTGAATACCATCTGCAAATTGTCCTAGGATGTGGAAGAGCTTTATTGTAGCATTCTCTAACGTATTTATATGCAGCTGGTGAATAATAGTGCAAAGTCAATGCGAATTTACGTAAGGGTGCAGTGTAAAATAAATGATGCCTGCTCTGTTTATCCTTTTTTATTAAAGATTTATGTAACTCGACAACTTCTGCTTTAGCCATTAAATCAATCTCAGCATTTAAATTGAGACCGAATTTATCTTTCAAATGTTTAACAAGAGTTTTGTAAGAATCATATTTTTTCTTTATATAAATGTTTTGCTTTTTTATTTACTTATATTTTTCGGTCAATTTCTTTTTCTTTCTGCAGATTCCTTGCGTAATTTATGTTTAAGAACAATTTTTCGAGGAGAATCAATAATTGAATTGGAGCTGCTAACTGACTCAGATAACGGTTCTGAAACTTCCTGTTCAACGTCATGTTGGCCGAAAAATAAAATTAAGATAAGTTATTTTTTAACCGACTTCCCAAAAAGGAGGAGGTTCTCAATTCGATTGGTATGTTTTTATTTGCATAGGTAAGTTATTTTAGAAACCCGTAATTATATTCTAGCGTTACATAAATAAAATACCGTACTATGTACTGGTTCAGCCTAAATAAGGCCTGCAAATTTTACCTAGTGAACATCTCAAAAAGTTAAAAAATTATACAATAACATAATTACGTTATCGCATGGTACTACAGATTTCTTTAAGAAAACTCTTCCTGTTTTTGTGGCGTATTTGTCACTTTCTTGGAAATGCATGGAACATATGCATGAATGTTCTGTAGGTAACCAGGTCTCTTCGCTGCGATTTTTCTGAACAAATTTGATCCATGTCTCTCTTGTTTCATCACACGCCCGAGGAAACCTTTCAATCCAAATAAAAATGAAAGTAAATGTATTATCGTGATTAAATCATTATCTTAAGTTTGGTGATTCTTCGGGCTACGGCCTCCAATTATGTTTATACAACAATAGGTGTAGGCAGCGGCTTCGCCCGCTACAACTCGAAAATTATCCCACAGGAAGATAAAATCGGGATAAAAACTATCCTATGTGTTAATCCAGGTTATAAACTAGGTATCTATGTAGCAAAGTTTATCTAAATCTGGTCAGTATATTTTGCGTGGAAGAGTAACAAACATCCATCCATCTATCCATCCATCCATCCATACATCCATACATACATTCTTACAAACTTTCGCGTTTATAATATTAGTAGGATAGTAGGTACGTCGTTATGCATGCGTCGGCATGCTAATGTTTTATTCTTTGACTTTCACGTAAATATGGCCGCCCCGATTGCAATTGAAAAGTGTTTTACAGCTAATAGTTATAAATGTGTTATAGAGATAATAGTTATAATTACCGGTGAAAAGTCACTCCTCCTTGACTTTTACTTATATTTCTTGAATTATTTGTACAGTATCTCAATGCACACGAAGGCATATTTTAGAACAAAAAACTTCACTCAAATGTGTGACGTCGCAGCAAGCGCTCGGCATAGACTAAATGATGTGTAGTGCACGCGCCGCAACGTGTGTTACAACGTTACAACTCGACTAGAGGCTCTAGTACTACGTAGTACATTGTACCTCAATGGATTGGCTAAAGAATTAGTCGCTAAAGTGTGGTTTTTAATTTGGGAGACTAAAATGACATTACGTGGGTTGTCAGTTTTTGCAATTCTTAAATAGTGATGTCCCACTACCGTAACTTACCGTTAGTAAAATCAAGTAATTTCGTTTTTTTCTTTATAATAAGCCATCCTGAGAAGAGATTCGTTTCTACAAAAGAATTGATGAACTTTTCGACATATAGAAAGAGTGAAAACGTGAAATTTGTCTTTAAAAATTTAGGGCCAGGTATTTTCGGAGAGCTATAATGTTCATCATCTTTGTGCTCCTTCAGCACCCTGTAGATTTAAGATCTGGATATGTTCAGGATTTCAGCAGTTTTTAAAACACAATCGTGTTTTTTCGGCGTCTCGGTTGGAGATTCGGTTTTCTTTTCAGTGTGAACATATTTGTAAGGTTTATCGTATACGAGAACAACACTGATAGCATCTGTAATTTGTTTTCAAATCGTCTAATAAATAAGTATAAAAATTTACGATCCAACAAACCGGTACCGTAGGTAGGTACAACACTAAATCAAAAGAGCTGACAATATTATTTTGTAAGTTTGACATTTGCAAGTGGCAATTTAGTCTCCCAAATTAAAAACCACATTATGTTTCCTATAGACCGGAATACCTGAAGTATCAAAATTGATACACACAAAAATAGCATATCAAGCAAAGAAGGCAATCGTAACAAAAAATATATTTTAGTAAAATATTTTACTTATGTACCTCAATTTTTTTTTATAATTCGGAAAAACAAAAATTCGTCAAAGGTATGGAGCGCCAAACTTTTTCAAAAAGTATGTTCACTTGCTCAATAAGGCGGGAAAGCAAAATGTCTTAAGATCAAAACGATGTTGACATTTGTTTTTTTTTTATTGTTGAAAGAACACAATGCAATAACGTTAAACATCAGCCTAAACTTAAAAAAAAAAACTAACTGTACATTCGATTTGAAAGTTCGGTATCGATACTTCATCAGATGTGATCTACTTACTTCAGTTTTGAGAATTTTATAGGTTTTTGTAAGACCAATCAACCTTTTTCAATATGTACTCTTTTACTTGCTAAAGATCTATTCTTTAATACTGTTAAGCCTGGTAATTGGGTCTGACGATTCAGAAATTCAGAAACCAGGCATCTGGGGGCCAATTCTCGATTTTCGACATTTATCTCGAGTTCGAGTTCGTAAGTCTATCTCTATATCTATCAAAAATATCTCTATCTCTACTAAAAAAAATCGAATTGAGCAGAATTCCGTATTCTCAGTCAAAATAGAAATAAATGTCACGAAAATGTCGAATCGAGAGAAGCTAATGTTACCATTACGAAGAATCGCGCGTTCCGTTTTAGGTAGCTATGAGTGAATGAATGATTTTGTTTTAAAACGCTGACTAAACCTAATTATTTAAGTATAAAAGAAAGGAAGAAAAAGTATTTATTGGTTTCACAAACAAACAAGTAAACATAATTAGGAGAAACACTTAAAATTAGGACATCATTTATATATTTTTAAATAAGTCCCGTGCAAAGCCAAAGTAAAACGAAACGTTTAGTGTAAAAATAATCAGTTTGACAGCTGACTGTCTGTCAGTGACTAATAAAATTATGAAGCAAACAATTATTTACCTTCGTTTTCAGGTCTATTTTAGTGGTATCCTGAATTACAGGAGCCAATAGATCTAAGTATTAGAACCCTTATTAAATCTTTATTTAGTCTGAAGTTTTTAATGACTTCTGTTTCGATCAAGTCGTAAATATCGACGGCAGGATAGCTGTTGTCACCGTGTATTGGCCAGTTGCTCGCCACTTTCCAACAACTCCGAGATAAAAATGCTAATAAACTCGTCCATCTTTCAGTAGTTTCAAGTCCAATCGTAGGTACACAAATTACAGAGTCTGTTATCTGCGCGAAGGTCGTCGTTTCAAGAAAACACAATTCACAAATCAAAGAGTATAAATCGAATTTCCAGTATGAGATGCCAAGGCGTATTTTATTTAAAAACTAAAGAAAAGAAAACACAGTGTACAATCCAAAACTCAACAAATTCACTCAGAAATGACGTATCTATATAATCGACATGACATCTCTACTGCTCAGAAGCACTCGACATGAACTCTAACGTTAGCCTTCGACAAATGTCGAATTCGACATCCCCAGAATAGCAACTTTTAAAATTTCTCGAAAAAATTACGTCATTAGAAATTTTTCTCGAGTTCGACACCATCTCTAAAACCGAGAATTGGCCCCTGACATGGTTTGACGACCGCCATTTGGCGGCCGGGACCATCGGCTTATACATGCCTTCCGAAGCACGGAACCATCTTTTTATCAGACAATCAGGTGATTCAAGCTTGCAATGTCCTAACCAAACTGGAAAAACCTTTACAAAGTATGCTTCCCGTGGAAATCAAACCCACAAACACCGGGTCACAAGGCAAACGCCTAAACCACTCGACCACGGAGGCAGTTAGAGATATGAGATAAGATATGTTAGCTGAAAGTAACATTACTTTCAGCATATCTTGTTCTTGAATATTAAATCAACAATCTGCCAGAACAACATCGCCACTTTCACGTTTGCCTGTCATTAACAGAGCCTGCATATGCAGGGGTGCAATAGGACAACAGGCCTCCTGGAGTAGCACCAACAAGTACCTTTAAAGTGTTTCCATGCTTGTAGCTACTCCATGATGTCAGCTGAGCAGTAGGATGTTTTGGTTTCTGTACATGAATTTTTGTACCATCTAAAATTACCCTGACAATAATATAATATTTTTTTAAATGGTCTGGCATATAATACTGAACTAAATCTTTATCCGGCCATAAATTTATTTTTGACCAAAGTTGTTATATAAAATTAACCCAAGCAACCCAATATATATTTGATACAGTTATGTTAAAAAATCTACTCAATTCAAATATACACTTGTTTTGCCTTAGTTTCATTAAAGTTAACAAGAACTTCTCTTCTGTACTAAGGTTGATAACTTTGCTTCCAAAATAGTTTATTTTATGAGCTACTGGGCTCAAGGTAGAATACCAACACAAAGTAGAATTTCCTATAGGAGTCAAATCCTGTGTAAAACTGAATACCTTTATCATCATTTTTATATTTATGAATTGTCCCAAACATGTGTTCAATATCAACTTGTGAACCTATAGGCCGCAAATTCGGAGAGGTGGGGCGTGCAGCGTACACGCTCAAGTTGAATGGAATTTTTAAAAATTTCATTCAACTCGAGCGTGCATGCTGCACGAATTTGCAGCCTTAGAAACAAGTACACATTCAGCTGATGATAGTGATATGTCCTTACTCCCTTGGACTTCACATGCACTTACCTCCACTTCAGTGTATTCTATTTTCATAGATAAACTGGGTAAAAATGTTTCATTACTTTCTTGAGGTTGAGAGTCTGTAGCGAGGCTTGCAGGTACATCATCAAGCATTAAGTTCTTCCGAGACCGTTTCTCTAAACGTTCTAAACATTGTTTTGCAGATGTTGATTCAATTTTCGTTTTTGTAAAAGAAAATATTGAAGGTACTGCAGTTTTCTTTAAGAATTTAGCCATAGGCTCATACACTGAAATTAACAATATAATACATCATTATTTTCCAAAAAATTTACCACGAATTATTATTAATCAATCACACTTACCAGTGTATTTACTTTGGCCAAAATAATCATCTACTACAAAATGAGCAGAGCACAAAACAGAGTACTTGGATGCTTTAAAGTTTTTGATTCTCAACGCTTTTTCCCAGGCTTTTTTACGTTTTGGATCCTTTGGGAATATAGTAAGTATGTCTCCCTTGATTTTTGCAACCTGGAGCACAATACTGCGTCATATTGAGAGTATTTAATTATTTTCGATGTTTGTTGTCTAATAAATTATTAGTATGGATTTTGACTTTTTGACAGGTGACAGGACAAAGTTAGAAAAAATCAATGGAAAAAATCAATCATGCGACATCTGGTGGGATAAAAAAGGCAGTTTTTCACCCCATTACTGGTGAAAAGTCTAGAAGTAGAAGTCTTGAGTTTTACTGTAAAGAAAAAATAACTGTTTTACTTTTTACTCACTTGTATATTTACTTTTCCCGAAATAATCCTCTTCCTTGAAATGCATTGCACACAATCGTGCGGTAACACTTGCCTTGAAGTTTTTAATGCGTAAGGCAGACTCCCACTGTTTTCTGCGTTTGCTATTCTTAGGAAACAAATGCACTCCCCTATTCTTACAATTGAACGCGCTACATTGAGGCATTATTACAATAATTGCGGCAAATAGTGACGATAAACAAAAACCGAAAACAACGATTGAAGAAATCCATACGATTTGACAGTTGACAGCTCTTATGTCAAACCAGGGTACGGTCGATTCGGCGCCCTCTGTCGTGATAAAAAGTTAGTTTTTCTCTCTGCTTTTTTTAATTTTTTTTTTACATTTCTACAACATCTAAATGCACACGAAGGCATATTTTAGATAAGAAAACTTAACTCAAATAAATAATATCACGTTCAAGTCCAGCAACCGCTCGGCATAGACTAAATAATAAATCTTTATTAAATCGTTGTTACAATAAATCCTTAATCTAACTTAACCTTAATAATAAATGTAACAAATTAGGTATAATTAAACTTGGTTATGAAACAGAGGTCCCCAAACTAGGCTGTGCCTGTATTTTGGGGGTAAATGAGCTAGAGTCCACTCGCTGTAGCTAACGAGTGTTACAAAAAATCGAGTTGAGGCGTTTTCATAATAGTGCACTCTACATCTCTATGACCGGGGTCACACCGGGGTTGTGAGAACGCTGCGACGCGCAATCCGTGACTTTTTTTATTCGTAAACATTAGTGCATGTTTACGTACAGGCGGCCGGCGGGGCGTCGCGCGTCGCGAGCAGCGTTTTTAATTCAAACACATGCCGATGTATGAAAAAGTTAACGATTTCAAACGTCGATTTTACGAGAAGTGATTTTTCGCTCGTTACTTTAAAATGCAGTGTTTGTTGCGATGGACCCGTCTCTCAGTAAATTAATAAAAAAGCACGAGACGAGCCATCTACACGCGCCGCGCGACGCCCCGCGTCTCCGTAAACGAGCCCTGAGTGCATGTTTACGTACAGGCAGGCGGGGCGTCGCGCTGCGCGTTGTGCGTTTTTTATTCAAACACATGGCGATGTATGAAAACGTTAACAAATTCAAACGTCGATTTTTCTAGAAGCGTTTTTCACTCGTTAGTTTAAAATGCAGCGTTGGTTGTGGTGGACCCGCCTCTCAGTAAATTAATAAAAAAGCACGCATCGAGCCTTGAAACTACGGAACCCTATACTGAGAGTGGCCCGACAGTCGACACGCTCTTGGCCGGTTTTTTTTTTAATATAAGTACCTAGCTCCACTTGAAATAAGAGATAAATACACACATCAAAAGTGTCTAGGGATCAACATATATTTTTGCAATAACTTTTCTCCTGATTGATATTAATTAAAATTTTCTTTAAGGATTCATCAAATAAAGTGTTTTCGTTTGTCACAGTAACGATAAACCAAGTCACCTTTGCATTAATAAAGAAATTTGCCATTTTCCTATTAAAGGGATTTTTGACATTTGAACCACTAACATTAAAGTTCGAAAAAAAGACTGAAATAACACATTTTTCTGATTAAAACCAACGTTATTATGGAGCGGCGACGTCATTTAAGCAGGGAAGAAATGCTCAGAGCCGTGGGAATGATAGAAGCTGGTTCCCGGCAACGTACTGTGGCTTTAGCTCTGAATACAAGTCAGAGTGTTATCAGTCGACTTTGGACACGTTACCGAAGCACTGGTACCGTGGCTGAGCGCCATGGAGGACGGTATCGCTGCACCACACGGAGACAAGACCGATACATTCAAATCTTAACTCGAAGAGCTCCAACAATAACCGCCATGATGTTAGCCGTGAGGCTTCATCACTCTTCAGGGAACTTAATTAGCGACCAAACAGTCAGAAACCGCTTGCATGAAGTGAACCTTCATTCCCGAAGACCGCTACGGGTACCACCTATAGCAATGCACAATCGTAGGATTCGATATCAATGGGCTCTTGAACACAGAAATTGGGCAGAAGAACAATGGCGTTTCGTGTGCTTTTCTGATGAGTCTCGTTTTGGTATGAGACCGGATACAAGACGTATACGACACTGGAGAACCCCTGGACGCCAACAGCGATTTAAATCCTGCCAGGAAGTCCATCCTTATAGTGGTGGAACCATCATGGTATGGGCGGGTATTTGGATCGGCGGAAGAACTGAGTTGATTTGGATCAGAGGCAACCTCAACGCTCAAATTTATGCTGAGACGATTGTATCAGACGTCATCGTTCCTCTACAAGTGCAAATCGGTCCCTTATTTCAGTTAATGCATGATAATGCACGACCGCACACGCGCAAGAGTTGTAAGACAGACTCTCGCCGCAGCTAACATCAATGTCCTGCCCTGGCCTGCTCAGTCGCCAGACTTGAACCCGATTGAGCATGCATGGGATATGCTACAGAGAAGAGCTCTGCCGAATATGGAGGGTATCCAGTCGCAAGAAGACCTTTTTTTGTTGTTGCAACGAACATGGGCGGCCATTCCACAGCGTGATTTGGATGAACTCATTTTGAGTATGCCAAACCGATGTTCTTGTGTTGTTAGTGTTCGCGGTAGAAACACGGATTATTAATTGTTTAAGTTACCCAATAACATTTTAAAGAAAACTGTTATTTCAGTCTTTTTTTCGAACTTTAATGTTAGTGGTTCAAATGTCAAAAATCCCTTTATTAGGAAAATGGCAAATTTCTTTATTAATGCAAAGGTGACTTGGTTTATCGTTACTGTGACAAACGAAAACACTTTATTTGATGAATCCTTAAAGAAAATTTTAATTAATATCAATCAGGAGAAAAGTTATTGCAAAAATATATGTTGATCCCTAGACACTTTTGATGTGTATGTCAATGACAATGTCAATGACCTTGTTTACAACCATTTTGTAATGAAAACATAAACATACTAGCTTTTGCCAGCGGCTTCGCCCGCGTGAATATGACGATTTTCCATACCAATTTTCATCCCCTATTTAACTCACTTAGGGGTTGAATTTCGAAAAATCCTTCCTTATTCCTTCTTGTCACTATCAAGGGAACCTCTGTGCAAAAATTCAGCATTCTAGGTCCAAGGGTTTCGGCTGGGCGTTGATGAGTCAGTCAGTCAGGAGTCAGGACTTCTCTTTTTATTTATATACTAGCTGATGCCCGCGACTAATCTGTGCCGCGACTTCGTTCACGTGGAAATTTTGATGAGTGTTATGGGCCTACTACACGCACGCACTTCCCCACAGTTTTCGTTCACACTTAACAGTACATCGCGCGTATGGTTGGTAAAACTGTATTACCATTACAAACCACACGCGCGATGTACTGTGTGCACCGTGTAATCCCGCAGGCAAAACTGTGGGGAAGTGCGTGCGTGTAGTAGGCCCATTAGTCTCGTTGATTAAGTGACAGTGAAATTAGTGATAGCTTTGATTTCCACATCAGGTGTTCCAGCTCTTAAAATTTTATACGGCAACAGAGAGTGCTCATCAGGCTGAACAACTCTGGCTTAGACGTCATTCCTATATATGTTATAGTGTTGCTGGGCGCTTGCAGTTCCACATCAGGTGTTCCAGGTCTTCAAATTACTTAATTCTCTTAGCATAAAATGCTCATCACGTGGAACAATTTTTGATATGGTACCATTTTTGTATCTCTTATAGTTTAGCTGGTCTGTTGCGGTTCTGCATCAGGTGTTTTTTTTGGATTCGTGCTCTATTACTGTTCCTAAACCCCCCTCAATTATTTTTTTTTCAATATATTCAATGTACAGACACAGTTTTGTTACTGTTTTATTAGATGTATAGATATAGATAGAAGATAAAATATTAGAAAAAAAACCAAGTACTTAAGTATTTTAAAACAAATGTACTTATCACAGTTCGAAGGGCTTGTTCCTAAGCATTCTATAAAACATCAAGTGTAAGCGAAACACTCAGAAACGAAGTCATATCGAGGAAATCATGAGGTTTTGATTATGAATAAAAACATCGTTTGTTTACATTCGCGCCGTCCCGCGCACTCGTGTAGTACTCGTGACGTCGTTCCGCGAAGCGCTTGACACCGCCACAGTATAAATTAATATCGTACAGTAGTGTGACTCGGCCGTGTCCTTGAAATAAATGCCTACAGCCGCGCGGTACGTAAACATGCGAAAGGGCTGCCCTGCCCGCCTCCAGTATTTTAATTACATGTGCCTACTTTGTGTTTCCATTTAGTTTTGTGATCGTAAATATACTTTTTAAAACAAATAAAATACTTTGTGAATTGAATAGAAAGTGTTCAATAAACATGCGTGTTGTTTTTTGATTGATAGATTTAATTAAAAAACCATGTTTTTTTCGGGACATATAAAGAAATACTTATCCATTAAAAACTTTTTTACAAAAAATAAAACCGACTTCGACAAAAAAAACACTCAAAAGTGAAAAATAAACTTGAGAAGAAAAATCAGTTACTGAAGTCGGTGACTTTTGTTTCTTTGATTTAATTATTTTGTCACCGACTTCAGAAACTGATTTTTCTTCTCAAGTTTATTTTTCACTTTTGAGTGTTTTTTTTGTCGAAGTCGGTTTTATTTTTTGTAAAAAAGTTTTTATTTTTCACTTTTTAGTGTTTCACATGTGCTTACCCCTTCACAACGTACCGGCGTGATGTTATGTTAGGACTGGTGTAAACAAAAGTCGGTTAATAGACAGACAATATGAGATTTCAGCAATCCCAGTCCATTTGCTATCATTTATTGAGGAGTTCCGTTGAATATCTCCGAAGTTCTTCATCAGATTTTCACAAAATAGTTTTTATAACCTTTGTAGTGAGTACAGGCGTGATATTATATTGTTGTGTGATGGCGTAAACAATGCTTAGATATGCTATAGCAACAATCGCGGTTAATCTGCTGTTATTTATTGAAGAGTTCCCCCGATTTCTACAAGATCCCATCATCAGATATTGAAATGGTGACAATGGGACCACACGGGAAACACCAGCTTTCAAATGAAAAAAGAATCATGAAAATCAGTTCACCCAGTCGCAAGTTATGAGTGAACAAACATAAAAAAAAAAAAAAAAAAAAATAAAAAAAAAAAAAAAAAAAAAAAATACAGTCGAATTGATAACCTCCTCCTTTTTTTGGAAGTCGGTTAAAAAGACACAAATTATAAGCCTACCTACTAGTAAGTGAAATTATTTTATAGTCTTATCTTTCAAAGTTTCCAGGTAATTAAAAAAAAGTTATCTCTGGATACGTTATTAACGAATTCATAAAACCAAAAACAACACAATATATCCCACTCGTCATATTAAATGTACTTGTCTTATTTTTAGCGAAAACATCGCGCATTTATTGTTAAAAAACAACACACCGTCCGTTCGTCGCTGCGGCACAGTCGCGACTGTCTGCATACCAGGCGCATACCACAATCGAGGCGCGTAGGCATAGCTCGCGCTTCGTCCGTTTGTATGAAGTCGAACTACTGTATGATAATATTACCGTGACACCGCCGTAATCTGTGCCGCCACGGTAATATTATCAGGCGCGGAACGCGGGGGAATCACTCTAGCTAGCGGGTATTACCACTTACCAGTATTACTTCACGCGAGAGCTTATTTTTCTTAGAACATTTTTAGAGACCCAGGTAGAAGAGTTCCTTAATTAAAAGCAAAAAGTGGTTGGCGTTCATCAGACGCGTGGAACAATTCAGAACCTTAAATGAAATAAAACCGGAGTTACAAGTGGCAACGTTGGTGATGTTGGTGGGAGCCGCAACTTATGACTTAATGTGTGATTTATGTGCACCTAAGCATCCAGAAAATAAAACATTTCGTGAATTAGTAAAAATTGTGGGTGATCATCTTGAACCAAAACGTTCCGAAATTGCGGAACGCCATGTTTTTAGACAAAGACGTCAGAACCCGGGTGAATCTCTCAGTGAATATCTACAAACACTAAAACACCTGGCCAGTACGACATGTAATTTCAATACTACACTGGAGGAAAATCTACGCGATCAATTTGTGTCGGGTTTGGTGGTATTAGATACTTGGAAGTACTGAGTTTCTTGGGTTATTATGACTAAATAGGTAAATTCGTTGCAAATACATAATAATATACTAATATTAAAGCTTTACGTACCGTTATCCCCGTCCTCCTTTCTATTTCTTTAATGGTGTAACCACCATCTCGTAATACCACAATCAGCTGCCGCTGTTGTGGGGTTAATTGTGGTGCCATAATAAAAAAAACACAAATTCACGACAGTGTCGCACGAAACCCGAGCAATGTTATGGAATTGGAACGGACTGGCGGCATAGAACATAGAATTCAATACGAGGGAAACTAGCGAATGTGTGTGCCAAAAAAGTGCATCTGTGTGCGTAGGCGCACAGGAGCAAATGCTATGATTGGCCGATGGCACAATGCGCAGTCCCTTTCCTACAATTCTCTGTATTGTTGGTAGCGTAGTTATGGGTATATAGGGTGTCTAACCTGATGTGTTGTCGACTGTACTAATAGCAGTGGGCTATGAGGTCTTATTGGTTCTTGAGAAATACCAGGCTTATTATCTCGATGTTTTGGTAGCGATTCTGTTACATCATTAGTTACTGAAACACTTGTTTGGTTGTTTCGGGCCACATTTGCCTTAGCTTTTTTCCTCTGATAATATGCACGGGCACTGATTCGATTTTTTTTTTGTGCAATGCGACGTGCATGTGCAGTCAATTCGCTTCGGGTTGGGATAAGTCCGGCTGCCTTTCGTCTAGCTAAACGTTCTCTATCTTTTCTTAAATGCTCTTCTCTTAACACAGGATCGCTTTTTATTTTAGCTTTTCTTATTCTTTCCAGCAACTTCTTTCTCTCTTTTTTCTCCTCCTCTTTTAATTTTGGCCTCGGCATTCTTAAACAAAATTAAGCTATTATTATGTTTTCTTTTTATCTATTTATTATTATGTACCTACTTACTATTTTTTTAACTAGAAAATATTTTCTATAGAAACCTTTAATGCGTTCAATTGCTCCACCTCACCATTATCATCTCAGCCTATAGATGTACATTACCGAATACAGACCTCCTCTAATGATACATTTATACATCTTCTACTACCCAGTGGTATTGTAGTAATGATTTTGGCAGTCTATGTAGGTAAGTATGTATGTATGCATGTATGAATGTTTGTACGTAGGAATACACCGTTAAATTTTGGTCGTTTTAATCCCGTGGAGGGTCTATCCGGTACATGGAACACTATCGATTTGTAGTTAGTACGCAACGACCGTCTACTACCTACAGGTCATTGAACTCGCTCAGCTGATTTTTTCTTAAAGAAATTGATTTACTTCACTAGTGTAAAAGATCTCCGTCCCATAAGCCTACTGCCATGTCTGTCCAAAATTCTGGAGAGAGTTGTCTCTGACCAACTCAGGGCATATCTTGAGAAAAATGGCATTTTACCAGTAGCTCAATCCGGTTTTCGAAAGGCTCATAGCACGGCGACAGCTCTTCTGGATGTCGTCGGTAACATACTTGAGGCCAGAGACCAGGGTATGGGAGCCCTGCTCGTCCTACTGGATTTCTCACGTGCGTTTGACTCTATTAATACCTCACTCCTTCTCTCCAAACTGTCTTATTATGGGTGTGATGTCGAAACAGTCAAATGGTTTGAGAGTTACCTGAATCGATCACAGTTCGTGCAGGTGACAAATGACAGCGGGGAAACCATGTCCTCTGGTCCGAGGGGTGTGGACAGGGGCGTGCCGCAGGGATCAATACTGGGCCCGCTTCTCTTCATCTTGTACACTGCTGACATTATCAACTGTCTGATCAACTCCAAGTTCCACCTTTACGCAGATGATCTACAGCTGTACCTCTCCTTCCGCTCCCAGGATACTGCTGAAACTGTTAGCAAAATAAATGAGGACTTAGACAGGATTTCATGTTGGTCCAGAAGGAACTCCTTGGTCCTGAATCCAAGTAAATCCAAGTTTATTGTTATGGGATCTAGGGATCTCTTGAACAAAATGCTTGCTTGCAATCTGGACCTCAGGATTGATGGTTGTGATGTGGAAAGGGTTCTGGAAGCTCGTAATCTTGGGGTAATATTTGACGGGCAGCTGCACTTCGAAACTCACATATTGGAGGCTGTGCGCAACTGTTTCTACCGACTCAAGCTGTTATATCGTGTACGTCCCTACATAAGTGTGGATATGCGTGTCATGCTGTGTGAGTCACTCGTTTTATCCAAGCTGAATTACGCTGACACTGTGTATGGGACGTGCATTCTCGGTAGAAGCGAAAAGCTTATCCAGCGGGTCCAGAATGCCTGTGCAAGATTCTGCTACAATGTTCCACCTCGCTCCCACATCACACCATTTTTAAATAATGGTAATTTGATGAGAATGTCAGCACGCAGAAAGCTTCACCTGGCTACCCTTCTCTTTGGCACCATTCTCACAAGCAAACCTGATTATTTATATAATAAACTGACATGGTCGCGCGATGTTAGCAAAATTAAAACTAGGGCTTCATCATACCTCTTGTTGGCCGGATCCCACAAAACTGCAGCATTTCGTGGAAGCTTTAAATTCGCTGCGTCTCGCTGCTGGAACGACTTGCCACCGCCTTTCCGTGATAAAAGGACAATTATATAAATTTAAACAATACCTACTTGCTACATTTACAAAAAGAAACCAGTCACTAATTGTACTTACCCTAAAACTGCATGAAGCTAGTACTGGTATCGTAACGGAGTTCTTGCCTGGATCACTACCATGATAACACAACACCACTTTATTATTTTTTATAATGTATTATATTTTCACCAAGACGACCCACTGATTACCTTAGACTTTTCTGTCATAACTAAGTTTAAAGTTAAACGCATCTCTGAAGTATTATATATTCATTCCGTTGTTGTAACTTGTACTTTATTGTCTCGGATTTCGGAAGTTTTTTCTTGTTGTTTCTACAAAAACACCTTGACATTGACAGCCGGTCGTCTGTCTGCGCCCGGGTCAGGGGGGGGACAGAATGCCTTGAAGTGACATTTCGCAATGATGGTAGTGCCATCTGTTTATTGGCTCCAAAGCTATTCCCACAATAGTTCTCAATTCATTTCTAGATGTCGCTGCGTTGGCTTTTGATGGTAATTACAAAAATATTCAATATAATAAATTTATGCTGGTTTGTTTATTTAAATATTAAAGACAAATAATGGGAACCAGCAATGTA
Source organism: Diarsia dahlii (assembly GCA_949775195.1). Taxonomy (NCBI): domain Eukaryota; kingdom Metazoa; phylum Arthropoda; class Insecta; order Lepidoptera; family Noctuidae; genus Diarsia; species Diarsia dahlii. Next base: position 7,500,392 of record OX459217.1, on the reverse strand, counting down.
CAACACAGCAATGTACGACACGAGAACGCGCGACATCGTTTTGACAAGTGTTTTGAATTCCAGTGTTGTGCGTTGCTGTGTCGTGCATTCTCGGCCCGGACCTCGATTGTCCGGGCAAGAATGTACGACACGCCAATTGGAATCATCACAAACAGTGACGTCACATTAAAAAAGTAAAAAGCCATGTGACAATAGGGACGGGTGATACAATAAAATACTGGAAAATTCCGTGGTTCCTTCTTTTTTTCTTCGTGTTCCTATAATACGACCGTCTCGCGACAGTATCCTTTATGGGCGGCATGGGCACCGGGCCGTAGGCCGACGAAGGAGGCCGGCGGAGGCCCGGCACTTCGGGGACAGAAGATATTAGTGTTATAAAATATGCGAGCGTAGCGAGCGCACGTCATGGAGTACAATTTAATTCGGCAGCACTACCTAGCTCAATTACCTAGTATCCAAGTCCCAAAATTTCGAGTTGCCCAACTAGTCGGCCAACCAATCGCGCGATGTCGCCAATGGGGAAGAAAACTGACAATTTATCCCGCGGGTGTCGCTGGTAACGCTTGACTCACAGAAAGTGTCATTAGCTGTCAAATTACATACAAAACTTGTTTACAAAAAACTTTGGACGGCATCTGACAAAAATATGCCGCGTTGTGTTATAATCGGTTGTAATAACAATGGAAATCATTCATTTCCCAAAGACTTGCGATTAAAAAAACTATGGGAAAGGGCGACAAAGATACGCAATTTTAGAGCTTCCGAAAATTCGAGGTTATGTTCTAACCATTTTATAGAAACAGACTTTCAAGGAGTAAGTCATGCTACAGGTTAGTATACCTACCTTTATTCACTTGTTATAAAATATACTGCCGTGTTGGTCTAGTGGTCGCAAGCGCGACTGGTCGGACAATGTGTTATTGGGTTTTCCCATCAGGGATTTCAAAATTTTCAAAGTTGCAGCCCTGGGGTTAATGGAAATAGGCCCGCTCCCTATGGGACATAAACATAACTAGCGAAACGAGGGTGTAGTATATTTGAAAGGGCGATTTTGTGTACCTATGACAAAGAATTGAGTTTAACTACTGTAATCTTTTTACTTTTAGGACTGCCTCAAGCACACCGATATTTGAAAAAGGGAGCGATTCCTTCAGTTTTTGCTTGGAACAAAGCAACTACTTCTACTGCAACTGCTAGGGCTCAGCGGTTTTTGCAACGTTCTTCTAGAAAAGAATTGTTTCCATCTACTTCACAACAACTATCTTTAGATGATGCTATTCAAGTTATACCTGAAGAAGTAGAACACTTACCTGAAGTTCCCGACTTTCAACATGAAATGGAAGTAACAACTGCAGATCTTAGTGCACCAACTTCAGCTCAAAATACAACTTCAACCCAAACAACTCACATACTCAGACTATTTTCTTTTCAGGATATGTTGTCTGATGATAGATCAGTATTATTTTACACAGGTTTAGAAAACATTAATAAATTTAACTTAATATTATCTACACTATTACCCATGGCAAATCATTTACATTATAGAGGCAGTCAAGTTATTAATGTAACTGTAGAAGATCAGTTACTTTTAATGTTAATTAAATTAAGAAGAAACAAACAAGATTTTGAACTTTCTAAAATATTTGGCATTAGTACCACTGAAGTTGGCAATATTTTTATAACATGGGTAAATTTTGTGTATGAGTTATGGTCTCAAATAAATATCTGGCCTAGCCGGGCTCTTGTAGACTACTACATGCCAAAATCATTTAAACAGCATCATCCAAATACAAGAATAATTGTTGATGGCACTGAGATATTTATTGCAAAACCCAATAATCCGATCTCTCAGCAAGCTACATTTAGTAGTTATAAGCATCACAACACCATAAAGTTTCTAGTGGGTGCTACACCTGGAGGCCTTATATCCTTTTGCTCAGAGGGTTATGCTGGTGCAACAAGTGATCGTCAAATAACAGAACGCAGTTCACTTTTGACCTTATGTGATGAGAAAGATGCAATAATGGCAGATAGAGGATTCAATGTTCAAGATTTATTTGAACACAAAAATGTATCTATTTACACACCAACATTTTTGAAAGGTTTGACTCAACTGCCTGGAATAAAATTAAAGCATGATCGCCAATTAGCTAAAAACCGCATTCATATTGAACGTCTGATTGGATTAACAAAAACCTTCAAAATATTGAAATCTGATGTGAATGCTTACTATGTGCCATTGCTGTCCAGAATATTTTTCATATGTGTAATGCTATGTAATTTTAAAGAAGGAATTGTTAAATAAAAAAAATAAATCTTAAGTTGTTTTCTTTATTATTTGTTCATAGTTTTTGTAAACATATTTATTTAAAATAGCTTTCTTAAAAAACTGAATATAAAAAGCATCAATGATAGTTAACATTTCAATAATGAAATCATTATCTCTTACCACAAAAATTACTTTCATATCTACAAAAGTAAATATTATTAAATTGCAATAATTTCTTCCCGTGCAATATAGCTGGCCTTGTACTTGGTAGTAGCATGGGGATCCTTTTTTTAATTTCAAACCATTATTACCATCTTGCACTAAATATGGCACAGTCACATGACTTATTTGTTGATGTCTACTGCTGTATGGACACTTAATTTCAATTATTGTTTCATCACCGAGGAGGCCATCAGGTGATGCACCAAGGTATGGACGTTCAATTGAAACAAACAATCCACATCCATTCACTTGCAACTCCATATCTTCCATGTACTTTTGAAGAGCAACTTTTTCATTAATAATGCCATGATTGGTAGCTCTTGAAGAAAACTTACGTGGACTCAATAATTGGCTAGCAAACTTCTCTTGATTTATGTGTCTGAGGTGACATACTGTATGAAGTTTACTAGCTGTAATCCTCACCTCACGATGATTGGTCCACTTGGGATTGTTTATCTGACCTCGAGTCTCAAGCTCAATGGCAGCGGCTTGCTCTGGGGTTATTGACGAAAGATTTAAAAATTCCAATAACTTTGATTCAGTGCTAACATTGCTGTAGCAGTGGTCCAATTCTAATGCATATGGGTTTGCTGGTTCATATAACTGCTTGATGGGCATGCTTGACGATACATAGTTTGTTACCAAACTCCTGAATCTATTATTGTATTCTAATGTATCTATTTTTAATGCACATGGGGAAAATATAATATTGTCTATATTTCTCTTCATAGGTAGTTTTGAAGTTTTTAAAGGTGTAGAGCTAAACACCTTTTTGGGTACATGAAACTTTTGCAGTTTTTCTGTTGGTACTTGGTGTTTTATTATAATTTTTTCACATACCATATGGTCGACAGCATAAAGCACCATAGCTACATGTTTACAGTGGGCAGTTATTCCACTGCCAGCCACACATTCACATGAAGTCTCTTCAATTTGGCCACTTGCATGTAATTTTACATTTACCTCATACTGCAGTCTTTTCATAGAAGCTTTGCAAAGACCCTTGATAAATGTGTGTTCATTAACTGATACAGCCCTAATCACCACCAAAAATCTTGATTCGTATAATCTTAGACCATCATCTGGCTTTTTATCAAACCTGTAAAATTTTAAAAATGTTTTATATTGTCAAATAGATAGGTAGGAACATTCAGAAGAATACATATTCTCATCATAGGAACATACTTACTCATTGTAATACAGATGAATATGCTGCTTCGTTAAAGAAGGAAGCGTTGTGCTGCTATTGATGTCGTGATAACTCTCTGGAGGTGGAAGATCCATCTTGGTATCATCAGTGTCATGCTGCTGTGGTATCCCAAAGTTCAAATTTCGATCAAATGATTCGATTCTGTAACAGATTTAATTTCTAGGTTACGGTCGTAGCTCGTAAAACATCGAATATTAAATTGTTAAAAAACTACTGTGTAAGTACGTAAAAGTTAGTATAATTACTACGATAAATAAAGAACGACATGTTGCTATTCATAAAAGTGGGTTATTTGGTTATTTGCTTCTAATAATAACGAGAAAATAGGCTGTAAATACCTGTTGACCAGATCCGCTTTACGGCCTCTTAGTGATCCTCCTCGGTTCTTCAGTTCAGTTTTTAACTGCAGTACAGTCCACGTAGAATACATTGTTCGTTATAATAACAAAAAACACGCTAGTTCCTGATCTAATTATATAAAAGCCGAAAAATATTTGGAGATAGAAAATGACAGTGCGATGTTATGAGTCAAGCGATAGCAGCGCCACCTGTTCATAGCTTTGCGATTTCTTCCCCATTACTGTGTCGTACACTCCTGTGTTGTACATTCCAGTGTCGTGCATTGCTGGTATGTGCATTACTGTGACGGGCATTACAGCGACTCCAAATAATCATCACAAAATCGAAGTAAATATTAAATACATTAAAAAAATGTATATGGTGTTACAAGCAATAGGATAACAACACTTAGAACCACCTTCCAGCGTGGTATGTAAAAAAAAAATACCGCGAGCTAGGGAAAATTAAACTCAAATCGAAATTACAAATGGGTATCGAATATCGGCTACGTTATTAATAAGTAATAGTTTTGACAATAATATTTTCTTTTTGATATAAATTCGATGTTATTATTAATACGTTAAAAAAATATTGTATGATTAATTATTTCTGTTTCAATTCCAATTTAAGTATTTTATCTGGTAACACTCTTTCGTTAATGTCAAAATCAGTTGGTAAACATTGCTTTGGTCAAAAATGATGAAAAATTTCGCAAAATGCCGGTTACTTCTTGCGTGTGCGCATGATTTTAGTTCTCCGTCTATTTTGTATATTTTTGGTTGTTAAATGTCCAGCAATTTGAAATTATGATGTAGCAGCTATATTGCTACATTAATATACTTAGAAAATTAACAAAACCAACATGTTGGGTCGCAAGGAATAATTTCCGGGGCCAATGTTCAGATGTCGCTAGCGTTCAAACAGGTTGGCTCTAAATTGCCTAGAGAGGGCTCTCTTTACCAACTACATACTTTACTCTTTGGCCCGGGTCCCTTCGCTTCTCATGGACCATGGACAATAGTCTGTAGCATTGACAAGCGAAGTCGGAACGTTTCGGTGCAGCCGAGCTGATTAATAATATTTTTATGTTTTGTTTATAATATACCTAATTTATTTTATACTATGGACTTTAGTGTTTATTTTATTTGTGAGTAATATATTATTTATCTATTTTTTTTATTATTGTGTGTGAATGTATTTTGTGTCCGTAGGTGTGACCGTGACATCACAGTGGGCCCTATCAGAATACCAGCGCTGCGGTATTTGTTTTCATTTATCGTAGCATCATGCTGAGATAGGAGCCTTTTTGGCCTCGCACAGGTCTTCTCTTTATTATTTAGTTTTATATTATTATTTAGTTTTATATTCTTTTTTTTTGTTTTTGTTATTATTATTTTTGTAGTTCCTGTGCTTGTCCCAAATAAATATTTTTCTTTCTTTCTTTCTTTCTTATTTCGTACATGCGTAAATTAATACGAGTTTAAAAAAAAGGTACTTTATTTTTTGATTTTATCGCTACAAATCGATAGTGTTCCATGTACCAGATCGACCAGCCATGGGATTAAAACGACCGAAATTTTACGATGTATATGTATGTATATAATGTATGTGTTTGGATGTATGTTTGTATGTTTCATTGTTTCTTTGTATACCTAACGAAATGACACGGGATCTACCGATATGATAAAACGACTCACCGAGATGATAAAATATCTACCGATATGATAAAGCAATCCACCGATGTGACTAAACTGTGGAATCAAAACACCGATATTAGATATAAGACACCGATTGATTTTTTCTCATCATTTCGGTGTAAATTATCACATCGGTGGTAATAAAGACTACCGATTACAGCGATATGAGAACAGCGACGTGAGAAATAACACAATTTTTAGAAAATTAGAAAAAATGCATAATATCTAGGATAAATTCAATAACAGTCAATGAAGCTAATTCACTTACTACCTCTGTTAGAACCAAACAACAATAATGAAACTACTCATTACACTAGAAAAATGCAACCACCGATAATATAAAATAATTGTCCGGGAGCAACTGAAATGGCGTACTTACGTTATTGGCGGGAATATGCAGCGATTTGACACACGTCCGTCTTGATTGCGCACTAGCACACACTAACGAGAGAAATAAAATTGGGGTGGGGACGCTGTCGGACTCGTCGATGTAAAGTTAGGTTTAAATTACTTTTGTCCAGCGATATGAGAACATTTCGCAGGACACGTACGTTTGTGCCTCTCAGTAATAATAATCGTTAATTATGTAATAAAATATGTTATATATTAATAATATAACTAATATTCTATGAAATAGAATAAGTTATATCCTTAACTTACTTATTTTTATTAGTGTATAAGCTTTTTGTTTGTAAAAAAAGTAGAGGGACAGCACCGATTTGAAAAAAATAGAGGTTTATGTATATATTTCTACCTTTGTAATAGTCCTAGGTAAATTATATTTTTGCCACAACGCAATAACTATCTATTGAATACTAAAAAAAATAATTCAGAACAATATTCCTTTTTTCAAACACTAATTTCACCGAAGACAAAAAAATAAGTCGTTTGGGAAATTCACCCAATAATAAGTGTAGTCTTAAAACACCATCAATACCTTTATGGTCGGGCTTTTATCAGTAAAACAGACCATAAACCCTTGACATTTATTTTTGGTCCCAAGTTCGGTTTGCCACTTGCCACAGACTGCGGCAAGCAGATTACAAAGGTATGCTACAAAGTTAGCAGCCTATGACTTCACTATAGAATTTGTAAAATCCAAAGATAATTATAACGTGGACGCATTATCACGCTTACCACTACCGTATGAACGTAAATTAGAAACGGGGCTGGATACGGTGTCATATATTAATTACGTAGAACAATCGATTCCTATTAGAGCAAAAGATGTTGCAAACAAAACACACGAGGATGAAGTTCTCAAAAATATATATGAATACATTATTAATGGCTGGCCCCCAGTAGTTACACGAAGTGAAGAAAATCCTTATTTTTATATAAAGGACAGTCTTACTATCGACAGAAAGTGTATTTTATATAATCACAGAGTGGTCATTCATAAGTACCTTAGCAGCAAATTTTAGGTGTTGTCAAAATGAAAAATTTATCTCGAAACTATGTTTACTGGCCACAATTAGACAATGAAATTGAAACATTGTGTCGAGAATGCAGTGCGTGCTTACAACAGCGCGATGCGCCGGTGCGTGCACAGTTGAATCCGTGGGCATTTCCCACACGACGCAAATATTATTTAGTGACGGTAGATGCACACAGTAAATGGATAGAAGTCACAAAAATGTTGGGAACTAATGCAAACTCCACTATAAATAAGTTAAGAGAAAATTTTGCACGTTTCGGACTGCCCTCACATATAATTAGTGATGGGGGGCCTCCATTTAGCTCGTTTGAATTTACTAACTACACTCGAGAGCAATGAATCCGGGTCACTTAAAGAATGTTAAAAATCTCGGAAACTAAAAATGATAGGTTAATGCAATAAATTGTATTTAATAGACAATGTATTACTCCTTAAATGAAGGTATTAAAACTTCTTAGTTAATGTAAAGTTATATCATAAAAAAATCAAATTTGAAAAAGGGCCACTTTCGAAGATGGAACTACGTAATTACAGCATTTGGTTTTGCTTTTGTTTGTAATCTGTCATTTATGTGGGTACATCAACCATGTTGATAGAGCTCTATATTCATTATTCAAGCTGAAATTATGTCGCTTACGCGTGAAGAATGCACCAGAATACTTACAATGCTGGAAACCGGCCGGAGTCAGCGCGATACAGCCAGGACTGTCGGTGTGTCGCTGTCAACAGTACAAAGAGTTCTCCGACGTTACGAAGAAACTGGTTCTAACCTACGCAGACCAGGAACGGGCAGAACCAGGTGTATCACAGCACGAGAAGACCGATACTTGGTGAACACCATGCTTCGAAATCGCTTTCTCACAGGAACTGAACTCACAAATCAGTTTCGACGCCTCGGAGGAAGTAACACAAGTGCATGGACAGTAAGGCGTCAGCTTGCTGAATCTAACTTAAAACCCCTTAGACCTGCAAACGGCCCTAAACTGGAGCGTGGGCATCGTATTTCAAGACTAAGATATGCCCAGAGCCACGTAAATTGGAGTATTGAAGATTGGTCAAAAGTTATGTTCTCCGACGAATCAAAATTTATACTCTACAAGCACGATGGAAGACACAGAGTGTATCGAAGACCAGGGGAAAGATTCAAGCAAGCATGCATCGAAGAAAAAGTAGCCTACGGTGGTGGGTCTGTACTTGTGTGGGCCGGAATTTCTTCTGAAAGTCGCACAGAGCTGGTGATCATAGAAAACGGCTCTTTAACTAGCGAAAGATATGTGGAAGAAATCCTCAATGATCACGTTGGTCCATTTATGGTCAATTTAGGTGAGGATGCTATATTTATGCATGACAATGCCCGACCTCATACAGGTAGGATTGTGAATGACTACCTTCAAGAGATGAACATTACTCGTATGGAGTGGCCAGCGCGCAGCCCGGATATCAACCCGATCGAGCATGCTTGGGACGAGCTAGGCAGATGCGTAAAACAACGAAACCCTCCCCCAATCACGCTTCGTGAGCTCAAAATTGCTCTCACAGAGGATTGGGAAAATATTTCCCAAAATCGTATAAGGAACTTGGTGTACATCATGCCAAACCGCGTAAACGCAGTAATGGAAGCACGAGGAGGCAATACGAAGTATTAAAATTCAAGAAAATCGTAATAAAGTTCAAAAATTTCATGTTTCCTATTTTTGTTTTAAGGAGAGATCAGCAGTTTTTTTCTTTATGTAATTTTGTGTTAATAAAATGTATGGTGACTCATATTTTTTTTACTTTTATTTAAGGAGTATTACATTGTCTATTAAATACAATTTATTGCATTAACCTATCATTTTTAGTTTCCGAGATTTTTAACATTCTTTAAGTGACCCGGATTCATTGCTCTCGAGTGTATTTAAATAAAAACCTAATAAACCACACCATCACAAGTCCATATCGACCAGCCGGTAACGGGGCGGCTGTAAATGCAGTTAAGTTAGTCAAACGGGCAATGAAAAAGGCAATACATGAAGGCAAAGATGTAGATGCGGCCCTCTCGAAATTTTTATTTCAATACCTATCGCAATTGTGAGCACGCCACTACCGGAGTGGCACAGCGGTAGTTACGTTTGGAAGGAGATTAAGAGGTCGACTGGACATCGTTAAACCGTCCACTGAGCGTGCAGTGGAGTCGTCTGCAGAGCGAGCGGGGCGCGCGCGACCCTGTGCCGAGCGGCACGTGGAGCCCGGCGAGCAGGTGCTGGCGCGGGACTACCGTGCTCGCGCTGAGAAATGGGCAACAGCAACTGTGCTTGCACGGAGCGATCCACTTACTTATAAAGTACGCGTGTCTGATGGACACGAGTGGAAGCGTCACATCGATCAATTATTACCCCTTAACAAACGATATTCTAGACATTCCATAACGAGTAGCACGGCTAAACCAGTAACAGAGATTGATACTTCTGAATCCAATCCGGACAATCAAATTGAGAACACTTCATCATCATGTGTTGTTGGTGGATATTTCTTTCTTATATTTTTATTTCAATTGCTAGTATTAAAAAATATATATAAAGCAAGTATGATAACGATTAACGAATCGCCACGAGGTGCACTACATACGGTGTTGAACCTGAAATTATTGTGAACGAGATCCATGCCGCATTTCTCTAAAAAAATGGATTGATTGCGCGGCCAATGGTCACAATTATTTCAGATTAAACTCATCATTGCTTTTTTGATTTTACTTTTACTTAGGTATAATTGGATTTACTTAGATACCTATTTAGTTACTTAGATTAGCTTTTTACTTATATCTGTTATATTTAAGTACTAGCAGACGTCCCGCGGTTTCACCCGCGTAGATCCCGTTCCCGTGGGAATACAGGGATAAAAAGTAGCCTATGACATTCAGCAATAATGTGGCTTTCTATTGGTGAAAGAATTCTTAAAATCGGTTCAGTAGATCCCGAGATTACCCCTTACAATTTAACAAATATACAAACACACAAACTTTACCTCTTTATAATATTAGTATAGAAGTATAGATATAGATACTACCGTTTCAGAGCTATTGGACCTATGTAATGGTTTAAAGGGGGAGGTGTAGGGTATGTTGATAAATATTAGGTGTGGGTATGTGTGAATAAACCAGTTGTCAATTTGTCATTCGGAATCGCAGTTTCAGTCGTTGCTTCCCGCTATTATATTTCATATAACGGACGTCCCGCGGTTTCACCCGCGTAGATCCCGTTCCCGTGGGAATACAGGGATAAAAAGTAGCCTATGTTACTCAGGGTGAATGTAGCTTTCCAAGGGTGAAAGAGTTTTTGAAATCGGCCCAGTACTTTTTGAGCCTATTCATTACAAACATACAAATATACAAAAATAGGTACAAATCTTTCCTCTTTATAATATTAGTGTAGAAATACAACTCCGAGGAGTATGACAATTAACTAGAGTATCATAGTCATAACTCATAGGCAATATTTAAAATGTGCCCGTGGGCTAATTTTCGACCAAAACGCCTTACACGTACCTACATTAAAAACTGTTGACTTACCACACTTGAATACGATGTCCCAGGTCCAAACACATCGCCGGAGTTTTCTGGCTCCTGAAACAATAACATAATCAGTCAAAACCAATGATATTATAAAGAAAGATACGCCATGTTCATAGTGAATGGCGTTCAGACTTCAGATATCGTTGCGTTGTCACTTCGATCAATAATAGTACTAGATTAAGCATCAGGAACAAAACTAAGTCGCTCAAGTGGCCACGTTTGCACACATGTAAACATCTACATAACATCTTAGAAAAAAGTTCAATATTATTAACAACTTCAGATGATTATAAACCTTAACACTTAAACATAACGTTTAATTATCATTGTAAAGTATATTTATTTAAGCCCTTTCATCGGAGAAAGATTATAAGCAAAACATTTTAAATGTCGCTCCAAAATAAAAAGTCATCAGTACAAAAATATTCATTCTAAAATGAACCTTAAACTCTAAGCAATACGGTTAAAAGCATTTTGTGTACAATGTCGTGCTTATTCTATTGCGGAACTAGCGTTCCCTGTTCAAGAACATGATACAATAGTTGGTGCGTTGTAGCGAACATTGGCCAAACAATTATAATATTCGCTGATTTAATTATATTTACTGTTTATTTATGTTTAAATATTATGAAAAAGCACTGATATTAAATTACCGAAAAAAAGATATTCCTTCCAAAACTTTGGTGTTACGGTGGTATTTACGCAGTTTTTGAACGCATACTGCGGTATTTAGACGTCTTAATGTTGGCTATGATTGGACCATACTAATTTGAAATAAGACCACAAATACGTTTGTGGTCTTATATTTCGGGCCGTTTTTGAAGCGCTTATCGGGAATCTAGTACATTTTTGATCGAAGCGTTGTCATTATAATTACACAGGTATATATAGGTATACAGTCAATGACGTATAGTCCCCGGCACGTAACTTGGCAAGAGTCGTTAGTTGCGCAGAAGTCATTTTTAGGATAGGTCTCTTTGGCGGTGGCGCGGGGCGCCCCTATGAGGTAGCGTCATCGAATTTGAGTTGTCGTTGTGTTTTAAATTTAGTTTTTGTTAGTTGTTTTAAATTTAGTTTTTGTTACGAGTGTTGTTGATTTAAATTTAGTTTTTGTTGTTTTAAATTTTGTTTTACTTTTAAATGCATACCTATTTTTATTTATAACACCTAGTAGATGTCACAAAGTCTTCACCTTTCTTTAACTTCATTATTAAAATAAATGTCAATAACCATAGAATAATGACAAGCAATAAAAGTGAGCACTTTTTGTGGCACAAAGTGCACGATGCGCGAACTTTGAATTCGAATTTCGAAACTTCGCCAAGTAACGTGTCGGGAGTTATGTTATTTAGAGACACGTTATCAACCAACATCTCGGCACTTAAAAACGGCGAAAATACTAGATATAGCACTCGGCACAATGATATTCTAATAAACAGATATGTTATACACCTACAAAACCACCGAAAAAGGTGTTCAGTGCAGGAGCGGCAGCACACATACACACTTTTCATTCATCTACATTCCAATACAATGTCAAAATGATACAAAAGAGATAGCTCGATAAAACCAATAAGAAAAAAAGAGACAGATAGTGTTGTCAATTGCGCTTGAATGTAAACAAAAATTATTCCGAGTTCCGGAGTTCCGAGTCCGACCACTAATCACCGCATGTTGGGATCATAGACTAACAATTTTAACGAGACAGAAGGTACAAACCGCAATTTGTGCACGAGGTTTGTACCTATAACAACTAAAACGTTACTTAGGGTAGGGTAGGAGGCTAGGTAAGGTGAGAAATAAAACGCAATGTAAAAGAAACAAAATATTTATTTTGTAATAAAAACAATCATACACCTTCGAAATGATTCAATTTATTTCTTTTCTGCCTCATAAAGAGTTTTTTTATTTCGGGATTATTTTTATGAGAGGAATATAGGCGAACTGTTGTATACTTATCAATTATGGTTTTAATTAAAGGGATGCGATGATTAAAAGCAGGTGCTTGTTGTTTGGAATGTTCCAAAAGTGAGTCAAATATATTAGAATATAAAAAAGTTTTTAAAATATGATATTTTAGTCTCTCAATATCGTGACTATTAACAAAATGGGTACCATTTTCATTTTAATGAGATTTTATAACTGTTTCAGATTTTAGGCATACTGAAAACAAGTTTTCTGATGCATAGCATAAACCTCCCATGTCTCTGATTGTGACCAATTTGTGGAACCACAATTTTTCGTTGGTATATAAAGCATCAACACAGATTTCACACTTAATCATCTTCGTTAATTTTCGTGCAATCCAACCAGAAATGTAACCTGTTATTTGTTTAATTGACTCTGAGCAATTTTCACTATCCAACATTTCTGAAAGAATATTAATATTGTTTTCACAATTTTTGTCACTAGACGTAGGGATATCTAACATATTTTCAGTTTCGTCTAAATCTAAAGCACGAAGTCCCGATGATGAATTAATATTTTCGATTCCGGATGATGAGCATGTAAGTATAGGAATAAATGTTCCATAGAAATGCAATTTCCAATAAAGGAGCTGCGTAATTCTAGGTTATTAATTTTTTTTTGTACAATCCTTTAAATTGTACTGTGTTTGGATTATTATTATAACCACCTTGTCGCCTGATAACACCAAAAAGTTTTCTATGTGGTCTTGACTTAACCGGTAAGTTGCTATGTACGCTAATGCTTGTGTGTGGCCTGCAGGTAGTGTAGCTGCAGTTACATAGGTCGTGAAAAGATGTTTTAAACTTTGAATGCAAATTAAAAAACCTAAAAAGCCAGTTTTACATTTGCATTCAAGTATTGATTTTTTGGTTATGTTAATTATGATTCTGTGTCATAATACGCGCTTTGTTTTATTGTAGATGCGTAATGATAAAATGTATTCCTTGGCCTTCTCTAAAAAACTTAAAATTTGCGCAGAATTTTTAAAACTAATGGGTTTTTTAAAATCATATTTTCCTGATGACCTGGAATTAAAAATATCAAATAAATCATTGAAGATTGAGATAAATTCTACGGTTGGTTCTGTATTTTTAATTTTGGATGATACTATTAATTGATCACATAGTTCTAAAGCACGGGCTATACTTCTGCTTAATAGCTGTGTGGCTAACTTAACTTTCATTACTTATTTCGTTTCGAAAGTTGATGTCTTTGTGACAGTTTATTAGCAAAATTATAAAAATAGTACGCAACACCTTCGAGGCAAAAAAAAGTTATAATTGGGAATAATAAAGAAATAAAATTAGGCTTAATTGTTGCTTTGAATCAATTTCAAAGCATTGACTGCTTTGAAGTTGATTCAAAGCAACAAGTAACTTTTTTTGCCTCGAAGGTGTTGCGTACTAATTTTATCATGTGGCATGGGTCTAAAAATACAGCGACTTCAATGCCGCAATCAGGACGTAAAAAAGTCGTTTTTAAATTATTTGGTTTCTTTAAATCACAGGCTAAAAGTACAGCCGCAGCTAAGTTACTTGGACAACCATCAAATGTGACCGCAACAATATGAGCTCCTGCATCGTAGCATTTGCTTATGAAAGTATTTATTAAATTTGCCCGCGTTTCTGCTGATAGATTTTTAATAAAAAAGTTAGCAACCGGCAACTTCCAGCTTTCATTAAGACCAACTAGAATGAAAACATACACCTGAGTAGCAATGTCATTGCTGGGGCTAAAATCAATACCGAAATCAACAAGACCGTCCGTTTTTTTACCAGTCCAAATCGTTTGATGCCTAAGCGCCATTTCACCTGCTACAAGGGTACATAATACGCGTTTACCTGATGAAGCACTCTTCTTCGCTAAAATATCAAAGGCTTGATGCGTGAACCGGGCGCACAAGAAGTATTTTCATACCACTTGGCTAACACACGTGGATGTGGCAAAGCAGTATCAAACACACTTCTTACATATTTGTAAGCGGCAGAAGAATAAAAATTAAGAGTAAGTGCGAATTTTCTTAGAGCGGGCGGATACTTTACGCGATATGACTTCTTAGATTTTTGAAGTGAAAACTTCTTTAGCGGCGCTGAGCACTTTTTTTGTATGGGTTTTTCCTGACGCGAGTTTGAAAGTTAATATTGAAGTTTTCACTTCTGCCGGCACTCCCGGAGTGCTACCTTTTTTTTTTTCTTTAAATATATTCTGTTTATTAAATCTAGGACTTCGGCCTTTAAGTTTAGTTGTAAAAACTGTTCTTTTGAAATGTAATCCTTTGTCTTTAAATCTCTCAATATCACGGCTACGGTGGCAACTCGTTTCTTCAGTCTTTTATTTTGCTGAACAAGTACTTAATTCCTTTTCTGTTTTTTTTTCTTTTTTTTATAGTTTTTGCTTAAACGTTAATTCACGTACGCGTTTTTTAAGT
This sequence comes from Diarsia dahlii, assembly GCA_949775195.1. Taxonomy (NCBI): domain Eukaryota; kingdom Metazoa; phylum Arthropoda; class Insecta; order Lepidoptera; family Noctuidae; genus Diarsia; species Diarsia dahlii. Next base: position 7,485,271 of record OX459217.1, on the reverse strand, counting down.
GCCGCTTTTCTGGGTGTTTCAAAAATATCTTCTGGTATGCTGATATTGTCGAGCGAGACTGGTCGGGGAGTTCAGTATATATATATTTGTGTGTTCCTGGGAAATAAAATAAACTTATAAATAAAGGGAAAAAAGAAAAGCAGCGAATTTAGATTATACTGAACTAGCTGATGCCCGCGGCTTCACCCGCGTGGATGTCGTTCAAATTATATACGAAAACCTTCCTCTTGAATCACTCTATCTATTAAAAAAAACCGCATCAAAATCCGTTGCGTAGTTTTAAAGATTTAAGCATACAGACAAACAGACAAAAATAGCGACTTTGTTTTATAATATGTAAGGATAAGGAAGTTGATGTCAATCGAATAATGTATAGTATACACTATACATAGAATGCCAGAAGAATTTCAATTTGGGCAAATCGGCGGGCAGTGGCTATAGAATAATCATGTTTATATAATTTTAATTACCTACCTCTATATAAGGAATAGCATTCGTTTTGAGAAGTGTTCGACCTTTGTTTGAAGTGTATTTATCAGGAGTCTTGAAGTGATTGCTACATATTTTACTGCTTTTTGAAGGCATCCATTCCGATTCATTTCTTTGTTTACGAACAATTGCGATCCAGTCTTGTAGGCGGACCTCATTGGTTGGAAACCTTAACGAAGAAAAGACAATAAATAGTTAAACTCGCTGTTGTCATAAAGTAAACTATAATGATTAAATAATACAAAGTTAGAATAAAGGAAAGCAGAACTCTGGGGTAACGAACTTACGATGACTTTAATGCCCACTCGAACGTGCCGCACAGATATCTCACCTTTTTCAATATTCGCATCTGTATTTTTATTCTATGTTTGGAGTACACGCGTCCTTGTCGTACTCACTACAAAATGTATTTCCCATCTTTCTTTTTTTCTAACCTCCATGTATATTAGGAAAATAAATGAAAAATATTAATAAATCGAAGTATATTGTGTACTTACATGTGGTATGAGATCCCGTGTTTTTTATTAACTTTGGTATCGTAATTGGTACACTTTCTGAACACGCAAGATGGCATTATTACAATTTGTACCGTAATTCGTAGCAGCGTGTCACTCGTCGCAGCTCGTCGCCATGCGTGATTCAGACTAATAAGACAATACGACCCAATTGGGTCGTTTTCGAGTTTTCACGATTACGCGCTTATAACATATCTGTTTACAGAATATCATTGACTCGGCACGTAAGTTGAAACAAAATGGCGGTTGTCCGCATAGGTAAAATGACAAAAATAGAGTGAGATTCGAACGAAAATGTGCAACTGAGCATTCAAGATCATAATTTAACTTACGGGATGCAATCTGTAATACATTATCGGGCCTCAGTCGACTTATTTTCATGATTGTAGCTTCGCGAACGACCGCCATTTTGTTTCAACTTACGTGCCGAGTGCTATAACTACCTAAAAGCGCAAAGAAAGGGAAAGAAAATATGACACCGTACGGCGGGATGCCTGTTGCTAGAGGGAGTTATATAAACATCTTCAGTTACGTCACAGGATAAGTAATAGTCAAATTACATGCTCATTGGTCGAGCGCATGCTGCGCATGAGTGACGTAGCTATCAGAGGCATATGGGGAAAAAAGGACACTCGATTTTCTAGAGTTAATAAAATAATTGATAATTGTATCGTGTTACCTACTTTTCGAATAAAGTAATACCAATATAATATCTTTTAAATGATATTGGTGTATTCCGCAACAGTAATTATTGTTACATATTAAAAAAAATAAAACAAAATTTCTTTATAAACATAAAAAAGCCTCTAATTAATAATGTAAAAAATATTAACATATTGATAGGCAATCAAACACTATGGTAATCGAAGTCATATATTATCGACTTATGTTGTAGGTAGATACATATTTTTAAATTACTTCAAACAAACTTAATTTATTTCTTTTTTACCTCTTATAATTTGATTCAGAGCTTTTCTGTGATCAAATGTGGGATGTTGCTCTAAAGAATTTTGATGTAAAGACCCAAATACGTCATTGCAGTTGATACGTCTTAAAAAACCGTTTTTTTTTTTAATTTGGATATCTTTTCTTCTTTCTTTCTTTCTTTCGGGAAGGATAATGTATGTAACCCATTTCTTTAATGTTGTTTTTAATAGTAGATTCTGACTTCAGACAGATTCCGAACACATCCTCACTCGGAAAACATAGTCCACCTATATTTTTTTAAATTATCAGTTTGTGAAACTACAATTTGTTATTACAATACAGACTATCGGTGCATGTCGAACATTTCAATACTGAAGTCAGTTTTATATAACCGACAGTCTGCTCAGTGTTTTTTTTTAACGCCTTCTTGATTTAACATTGTCGAAAACACTTCGACATTTGTGTTAATATCATTTTCTACAGCAGAATTGCATTTATTAACTGAGAGTCATTCTCGATCGAGTCAATCTCCTCATCCATATTTCTTCTAGTTAGTAGGTACTGTAGAATTAATGTTGTGAACTGCAGACGAACACGTTAATACAGTTATGTCTTCTAACGGTAGGTAGTTTCCTAAAAACGAAGATTTCATTTCAAGGTGTTGAAGGATTTTTTTGAAAATTCCCTTAAACTGGATAACGTTTGGATTATTGTTATAACCTCCATGTCGCCGGATAGCACCGAACAACATTTCAATGTGATCTTGGGACAAGCTGTAAGTTGCGAATTTGCGATATATTGCAAACGTTGTCCTTCGACCAACGTTGTGTATAGATTAGAGATGAAACGGATAGTAGTTTGGCCGGATACCGGATATTCGGCAAGCTACTAGGCCAGAGCGCCGGATATCCGGCTGCCGGATATTAGGCCCTTTATTGCGTTGACGCTATCAGTTTGATTTGAATATTGGCGCGGTGAACGAGATCGGAAAAATTCAGGCGCATTTGGGTCGCACGTAAGCGGAGATCGGGTCGACTCGGGGGCGTTCGAGTGTTATCGCGCGTGTCAGTTTGTGTTTGTTTCTCATTTCGTTTGTTGTTTATTTCATTGTTTATCACTTTGTCGTCGTGTTTCTTTGTCGTGTTTATTTTATGTTTAAATTCTGATAGATTAACAAGAAATGTCATCATCAAAAACACGGTCGCCAATATGGCAATATTTTGATTTAAATGGCAATATTTTTTTAAAATTTTACTATCCGGTATCCAGCCGGATACTGTATTACTATCCGGTATCCGGCCGGATTCCGGATAGTTACCGGATATCCGTTTCATCTCTAGTATAGATGCTTGAAACTTTCTATACAAATAAGGAAGCCCAAAAAGCCTGTTTTATTTCTAGATTCCATAATTTTTTTAACGTCGTTTTAACGCTTTGCCGTTTATTTGTTCGTTGTGCTTTTATATTTTGAATTTCCACCCTCGCTTTGACCCTTTTGCTTCTCAACGCGGACTTTACTTGCAGTATATTCATCATGTTAAACATGTACTGCGGTAGGTATAACAACGCAAAGACTTAGGCGGCATAATCATCACTTCGTTGCCTGCTACTCTACTTACTATCCTAACTGTAGATGACTCACCTTTTTTTTTGCGTCTGGGAAATCATCAAATAACTCCTCCCGCTCTTGGGCAGAGCGGAAGCGAGTGTCAGACTTCTACTGACTAAAAACTACCCATGTTCCTTCCTCGCCCTTGTGCCGAGGCCGCGTTATCTCTTTCGACAATCCGCAGCCCCGACGGGCGTCGGCCCTTGCGAGCCCCTCCTTGCTAACATCTCTTTGAGGCGCGCGTGGAACACGAACGCGACGTCGACACGGTCTATTGCCGTCATAAGACGGCCGGACGGCGAGCTAGCCGATTACTCACCGTCCACAGGCCCGCGTCTGCGGTGGCCGGAAGCCATCACGTGGCTAACGACGCCCGTAGCTTCTCCCGCGGCGGCTGGGACGAGAAGTTCTCTCCCTCTCACGTTCCGCCACCTCCTTCGCTAGCATAACTGCTTCGCAGAAGGAGGCGATGGCGTCCCATTCCTTCTCGCCCCGGACCATGGCTTGCACCAGGACCGGACGTGAGAGGTCGCCGCCGCCGATTGCCACTACATGAACACGGCGATGAACACGGCGGGGCTCCGCCCAAGCAGGGCACACCTCCACAGTGTGCTCCACCGTGTCCTCCGGTCGATCCTCGCAGTGGAAGCATCCGGGCGCGTTCCTCCCGCCTGATTCGGTACAAGTACCTCCCGAAACATTCGTGTCCGGTGAGGACCTGCGTAAGACGGAAGGGGCGCCGTGGCTACTCTCTATTAGCCACTCCCCAAAGAGCCCTTGATGACTTACCTCAATTGTTAACCATCGTGGGTTAACTATTATGTGGGTTATTGAGGTGAGTCATCTACAGTTAGAATTATTCTAGAACTAATAAAATATAAGAAACATCGAACAAATGTGACTTCCATTTAGGGGGATGAAGACCTCAACTTTAAAGTCAAAAAATATGCTACGTGTATATTTTATATAAAAGCCAAACTACAAATAATCCTCTGGATGACATACTGTCATATTACTGCAGCTGTAATGTGGGGAACAGAACTCTGGGCTGTTGCTGTCATGTAATGACAGTGATCTGGTATCTGGGATGGGCGAGAGACCAGAACACGCTATCCGCTCCGGCTTCATTTTTAGGTAAGAATAACAAAAAGAAAATAAAAGAATAAAGTCATTCACATTTCTGCTGTTTTATTTTCAATATTTTTTATGTTAAAAACTTTAAATTATTATTGTATCGATTCTGTTACACTTGAATTTCAATCCCATCTCTATAAAAATCAAACGTCAAACGTCATATGTCAGATGTCGTTTGAACGCTTTACCGTTTGCATGTTCGTTTGGATTTTTTATATTGGATTTTCAATGACCCTCGCTCGCCTACTTACGGACCTCTCGCTACTCGACACAGACAGAACACCACCTATGAACATTGTCTGTGAAAACCGTTTTTATTTTACTCATTTGGATGAGTCCGTTAGGTTTTACAAGAGTAAACACGCGGGTGGGAGTAATTTTTGCTCGGATTGCAGAAAGGCCGTTGTATTACATTTTTAGGTGCAATTACCCCTTTGTGTATATTTACTAAAGTACCACAATGCGAAATCGGGGTGGCTCGTTTAGTCTATATTACAATTATATCAATTTCAATGCAGATACATCCAAATGCCTAAGTAAAAGTTCATAGCAATGACATTTGTTTGCAGTTTTATACGTATTGACGTAGGAGCTAAACGATTTTATTTTCAGGATTTTCAACATATGATCAACTTCCGAAAGTGTTTTTTATATGAAATACTAATATTCAGCTATTCAGCGTTGCATTTTGCTAGGTGCCATGTTTATAGATGCTTGGTTCAGTCGTCCTAACTGAATTTAGCCATCTCCTTTACGTTCTAAGGTCGATTTGAGTTAATTCAATGAAATTTAATTGTTTGACGTAGTCTGTATACTTATAATCGTGTAAATTAATACGCGTGAAGTGAACTGTGGCAATTTAAAAAAAAAATCTATGAATTCTTTAAAACCGATGTACACCGATGGCCAAACAATAACTTGTCGCTCATCATCATCTCTTCTCCTTCGTTTCCCTCCTCACTCCTCAAGTCGTTATGATGGATCATTCTCTGTTCGTGCGGTGCGCCTTTGGAATTCACTTCCACACTCCTTGCGGGATAGCCCTTCGTTAGAGGTGTTCAAGAAGGGAATAAAGGAACATTTCCTGACATGAGCAGTAAGTATGTATGTATATATAGGATTTTATGGGTATGTATATATATATACTATATGTATTATACGTATATGATATTGTATGTATGTAGTTTAGTTTATAAGTCTATTTAATTTAAGTAACACAGTTTAATGTTAATGCACATAAGTACAGACAAGTGTTCCTCCTCTTTTGCAAATCTCGCTAGCGAAATTAGGTTTGCTGTAAGAAAACCCAATTCTGGGTTAAGCTCGCCTTTGTACATAAGCTTTATAATTGTAATTTTGTTTATATTTGTTATTTTATGTGTGCAATAAAGAATAAGAATAAGAAGTGGTCGGCAATAAAGACAAGAAGATTTTTTTACTTTGTTTAATTAAATAAAGTTACAAATGTAATAACCTAATAACGAGTGTGACCTCCTCTTGCCAAAATCACAGCTTGAATCCTTCTGGGCATGCTTTCCACGATGTTTTTAATGACGTTTTGAGGAATACGTTCCCACTCTTCTGCAATGACTCTTTTTAGCTCCCTGATGTTTTGTGGAGCATGTTGCACTGATCTTACCCGTCTCTTTAGAACATCCCAGACATGCTCAATTGGATTGAGGTCAGGACTTCGAGCTGGCCAATCTAAACGACGGATCCCAACTTCTTGCATGTACGCTTCCACGTCGCCAGAACGGTGCGGGCGAGCATTGTCGTCCATAAAAATGGAATCTTCCCCAAGTGCAGTCAATGCGGGTTGTGCATATGGAATTAGGACTTCCATTATGTACCGGTGTGCATTTAATGTTCCATTTTCTATGAGAACTAACTCCGTACGCCCCGTCGAATTAATTGCTGCCCAAAACATAACGGAGCCTCCGCCATAAGGAGTGATTTCTTCGAAACACACTTCCGCATAGCGTTCCCGTGGTCTTCGTAGCACTCGCCGGCGTCGGTCCTCTCCACACAAAGAGATTCTAGCTTCATCAGAAAACAATACTTTATTCCAGTCCTCCAGAGTCCATGAAGCACAGTTTCGAGCAAACTGAAATCGAGCAACACGGTGCTCACGGAGTAATTTAGGTCCCCGAGCCGGGCGGTAACTCCTGATATTGGCAGCCAAAAGCCTCCTCCTGACGGTCCACAAGCTAACTTCTACTCCTCTTACTTCTTCAAGGCTCTTCTTCAGGTCCACACTTGACGCCTTACGATTCCGCAAGGCCTGACTCACCAAAAAGCGGTCATCTCTTGGTTCTGTGCGTCGTTTTCTTCCCGAACCGGGTCTTCTTTTGACCGAACCGGTCTCTTGATACCGTTGCCAAGTCCTCTGGACAGTTGAACGACTCACATTTAGCCGCTGAGACACGTAAGTTTGCGAACAACCTTCTTCAAGTAGGGCTATAATTTTACCGGCCCTTATCGCTTTATCACTCATGTCAAAAAGTGGTATTTAATGTAAAAAGAAAGATAAAATTGTTTAATTTGCAGAAAATATCCAAAAAGTTTTAAATTTTTAGTAATCAGTAATAAAATCGTTTCAGCAATTCGCGCCATTAGTAAAGCAATTTTACAATAATCTACAATAATCATTATTTTCCTTTTGTTAATTTCAAAATTTAAATTTAGAACGTACAGAATCATGCCAGGATTCTTCAAATAACATGCCAATACATCGTCAAATCAATAAAACCTCATATACTCCTAGGCAAATAACTTGACACAAAATGGCGTCGTTCTGCGCAGGTTCTCTGCTTGATTTGTATGGGACGTCTAAAAAACGACTACTGCGCAGGTTCAACTTATATGCCGCGTGGTATACTTGTCCTTCTTCATTGAAGTAGAGAAAAAAATATGAAGTGCCCGTTTTTTTTGCAAAAGAGTTTATATAAAACAATCCGGTTATTTCACAAAAACCAATACTTTTAAATAATGTGTTTAAAAATGACGTATAATTTTACCATAATTATAGGAACTGCAGTCTTTTTTATTTTTTGATAGTTTTTTTTCGTCACATATATATCGTCAGCTGAGAAATGCTTTGAGCAAACTTTAGTATAGGGAGTTGGTAGCCAATTGTTTTCACGTCTTTGAACCCTTATTATGTTAAGCCACTTTTCTTTTATCAGTCCATCTGTAGGCAATCTAAAATGAAACAGAAAATAATAATGTATATTCATAACATAACAAGTGCATATTATATTCAAACAATATTATAAATTCTAACAACCAAAAAAAACTTGTGTAATAGTGTCCCAGTCCCAACCTCCCCTAACGTCACGTGACTACTAACTTCATGCGCCGGCCGCCATTAGACGCAGCGTCGTACAAAATAAAATAAAAAAATGTAGTTTTGAAAACTTACGCGTGAAATGACACATTTTTGTCTTTAACTTTTGGGGTATAATTTGTACATCCTCTGAAAATACACGACGGCATGTTTTCTTTATGTTTTGCACAGGTTTTCACACACGATTTAAATTAAAAACAAACATAGCGTCGCGCGACAGGTTGGTTGGTGCGTGACTGAGCGCAATGTGGCAAATTGGCTTCATATTTTCATGTTGCCATTTATACAGTAATTTAAAACTACGACAGCGATAGATAATAAGACAGAAAGAGATAGCTAGTTTTAGTGTGTTGCGTTGCGGTTGAAGTAGGTACACTAGCTAGAGTATCATAGAGTCTGTCGATTTACCACAGAAGAGACATTGAATATAACAATAGGCAAGCGCGTGTGCGCACTTGTTATAATTATTTATTATTTTCTATGACAGTTACCAATGTACAGCTACTAAGTTCTGCGAAGGAAAATTAATCTTTTTACAATTTAAATTATATTTTAGATACTATCGAATATTTGTATCAAATTTCTGAAGGCAATATATAGTTTAATTTTATTCGCAGTACTTGGACGCTGTTAGTTACATTGGCGACTTTTATAAAAATGAAATAAATGTGTAGGATTTTGAATAATTAATAATATACCTACTTCATCACACGCGCCTGTAACAATAAGTAGGTATAATTATATTTCTTATATTGGTAATGAATGATGTTTTAAATAAAACAACAAACAAAATTGAATTCTATTTATTATTAATTATGATAACAAGAATTTTTGTATTTAGGACTGACGTCTTAACCAGGTTTTCCTATGGTTCAAAATGTTATTAATGCCTATAAAAAAACAAACACTACTTAAATAATTTTTTTAACAAAAACATAAAATAATTAACACAATAAAATATATATATATATTTTTAGGTTTCTTGAAGGCGGTTATTGTTATGATTAAAGACTTCTTTCTTTTTAATTCAGAAGTTGAGTTGATAGTGGTAACTTATTAGTTATTATCCCAAAATAAGTTTAATTTTTTTCTTTTTGACAGGCTTTTAATTAATGGAGTATTTTTGTGCTCATGATGCAAAAGGACGTTCAGATACTTTTGAATATGGCTCGAATTAATTGGGGTTTGATTCATGGCATGTTCAAACAAACTATGGAATACACTGGACTGCAAAATGTGTTTTAAAATATTGTACCTATTGTAATCGCTTAAAATCTTGACAATTACTAAAATAGGGGCCATTTTCTATGATGAATTTCTTTAAAATATGTTCTGACTTTGAGCAAACTAAAAAAACATCATGTGACGCAAATCACAAACCACCCATAACTTTGAGAGTGACGAGTTTATGAAACCATAATTTTTCATTTGTGAATAAGGCGGAACGACACTCTTCACATTTTAAACTTCCACAATGTTTTCTTAAAGCTTGAAATATACCCCATTATTTGCTCCACATTACAGGACTGATGATTATTATGAAGTAAATCTGCCAATAAAGACACATTTTCTTCAGAAGTTTTATATGACTTTCCAAGTTAACTATATCAGTTGAATTTTCTTTTAGAGCTCGTCCGTCTCTCGCAAGTACTATTTATATTTTTTACTAGCTTTTGCCAGCGGCTTCGCCAGCGTGAAAATGACGATTTTCCATACAAACTTCCATTCCCTATTTAACTCCCATAGGAGTTGAATTTCGAAAAATCCTTCCTTATTCCTTGTCTACATTATAAAGGGAACCTTAGTGCAAAATTTTAGCTTTCTAGGTCAAAGGGTTTGGGCTGGGCGTTGATGAGTCAGTTAGTCAGAAAGTCAGTCAGTCAGGACTTCTCTTTTTATTTATTTACTAGCTTTTGCCAGCGGCTTCGCCAGCGTGAAAATGTCGATTTTCCATACAAACTTTCATCCCCTATTTAACTCCCTTAGGGGTTGAATTTCGAAAAATCCTTCCTTATTCCTTGTCTACATTATAAAGGGAACCTCTGTGCAAAATTTCAGCTTTCTAGGTCCAAGGGTTTAGGCTGGGCGTTGATGAGTCAGTCAATCAGTCAGTCAGGACTTCTCTCTTTATTTATATAGATATAGATAGATTGCTGATGAACAGTTTAAAATCGGAAAATGTTCTACTGAAATACCTGTAAAGGAAGATCGTAATTCCAAATGATTGATTTTTTTTTATAAAAGCCTTTATATTGGATCGTGGTTGGGTTATTAATGTACCCTCCGTGTCGACGTATATCCCCGAACAATATTTCAATGTGGTCTTGACTTAACCGATTAAGTTTTACCTGGGCTATCATAGGTACTGCAGTTTTGTTCAGACGCTTGAGTCCTTTTGGAGTAAAATATTTATCTTCTTCTTTAAAATGTGCCGAACAAATTGTGCTACGTTTACTAGGCATCCAGTCAGGTTCACTTCTTTCCGCCTGAACTATGCTAACCCATTTATTTTTTATCAACTCATCAATTGGAAATCTGTAAAAAAGTAAAACATTATGAAAAAAATATGTTTTATCTAGGTACATTACTACGTACATTCCAATTTTACTAATAAAATATATGACAGCCCGCTATTACTAATCTCATTCTATATAATTTTAATCATAGAAATTGAAAGCGCAACGCTATATGTTGTGCATACCATTTCGCTTCTGTTTGATTAATCTATGACGCATGCTATTTGTCCCTGTCACGCAGCAGATTGTCATCCTATTCTCTATCCTTTTCGAACCACCAATAATACGAAATTTATTAATTTGAAAATGAGAAATAAATCGTGAAAAAAAAATATATTTTTATTATACTTACGAATGGTATGAAACTTCAAAACTCTTATTTTTCTTGGCACCATAGTTTTTGCACTTTCTTAACACACAACTTGGCATTTTTGTAACGCCGCGGACTCGACTTACTTCGCTCGCTGCTATCACAGAACTTAAATATATACCCTAACGGGAAGAACGAAGACTTCGTACAAAAAAAAATGCCAACAGCTTGCGACACTAGCGCGCCAGTATTTGATCAGTGAAACTACTTTTCGCGCCAGATTTTAAAACTAATGATTATTTTTTTATTTTATTTTCTGGCGATGTTTCATGAAAATAAAGCGAAAATCCGGTAGGTATTTAAATTGAAAATACCAGAATTTCGGTTTATTTTCATGTTAAATACATTTTTATGGAAAAATATTTTAAATAAAACGAAGTTGTAAGCGTTTTTCAAAATTTTTATTTTTCAATTCATGGCTTTTCTCGAAGCTTCGTCGATGAACTGTCTATTTTTAAAACACGGTGTCGTTTTAGGCTTATACATATGGTTGAAATTATTATATGCAATTTATTTTTATCATAATGATCATTACAACCAAGCAACCATTCGAAATTTAATTTACTCTTTAAAATTTATATAAGTTCACTTTTTATAATAATATTCGTTTTACACCCATGCTCATCTAATTTATTAACAATTGTTACAGCTATCTCCGCTGTCTCAGTAAAAAAATTATTAACATAATGTAGACTGTTGCGCATAGAATTGTATTCTTAAAAAATACAATTCTATGCGCAATAGTCTATAGAAATTATTGACAAGCATCTGCTCAGATAATTATTAATGAACTTGTGGTAACTTGTGGTGTATGGAACTTATTGACATTTTAAATTGTTCAGAAGTATTTGGTCACCTTGTCTGCTACAATATATCTGACGGCGACTGTACCTACACTACCTACACAGGCTACACAAAGGAACAAAATAATATTTCTTAACTTTATCAATGATCCAATAGAAGAACATCATTTACCTACATAATATCAAAACCGCGAGAGGAATGAGCCAAATTATGTAGTTGTTTGTAGATCTAGACTATTCTAGACGTAGGTACACAATTCGCACTGTGACGTCATTCGATAGCACGATATCAGGCTCAGACGGAGGCGTGTCGAGGCCGCGACGGAGTGGCAACGTCGCGCTCGTGTCGACACTGTCGACAGAGCAGCAACGTCGCGGTAGCGCGAGCGTTGCGTCGTCGCGTCGCTTCATTCATCATGCAGGGTGTAGAAGTACATCGATCGAAAGCACGACCGTGTTTATTTCTATAAATAAGGCGGGAACAGTTGCTAATACTCTTGCTTTTCGCGCGCACCACGCGATTAGCTGCGAAATTTTGGGACTTTATCCATTTGAGGTTTTTAAAATAAAAAAAATTGGAAGAGCTGAATAGAAAATACTATATTAAGAAATCTATCAATTAAGTTGAGCTTCGTGTAGAAATATGAAATCTATCAATTAAGTTGAGCTTCGTGAGGTACTATCAGCGCTCTTACCACAGATTATGTACTCTTACTTCCCAAAGCTTAATTCAAAATAGTGAAGTAGTGTTTTCTTTTTTACCTTAATTACCGGCACTGCTGTCTTTATCAGTTTGCGATTATTTTTTTTCGTAACGTACTTGTCACTTTCCAAAAAGTGTTGAGAACAAATAGCTGAGTATGTCGTTGGTATCCAATCATCTTCTCGTCGTTGTGTTCTAACCACTTGTACCCATTTTTCTTTCATTATTCCGACTTTAGGAAATCTAAAACAAAATAGAAATTAATGTTGAAAGTCAAATGTTGTTGATGTTGTTGTTATTTGTTGTGTTGTTACGTTGTGTTTACCTACTTTAAATGGATAATTATTAAATACCAGTGGTGAAAAATAATATTGTAGCCCCTTATGGTCGAACGACCCCAACAAACATCCTCTAGCATCGTTCGAACTGACAACACCGCGCGCCATTTTCTCGTTCTCTCTGTCACTCATACATGAAACGCACTATTTGTCTCGTTCGTGTAGGTGGTAAAGCGGCAACAGCGCGACAGTGATTTTTGAGTTAAATAAAATTTATGATTTTCCGTTTTAAATAGATTGTACGGTACTTACAAATGAAAAGACACATCCTTCTTGCTTTTTACAGCCGACCCAGTATAAGTATAGCACTTTCTGAACACACAACTAGGCATTTTTGTTTATTTTCACACACCAAACTAGGTACGTTCGCATCGCGGCCAGACGCAGGACGGACTGAGTTCACTCAAGCTGATCAGCTTGTGTTTGTATCGCCGCGCAGACGTCGGTAAAACGTATCTATCTACCCATATCTACCTATATAATATCATTGCTAACATCGCAATCAGAAAACAAGCACCGAAAGTTTCGGTCCGAAACTCACACATCTATGATTAGTGTCATCACAGTCGCAAACCTACAGTCACTGATAAACAAGGACAGACTTATGAGCCGACGCTGTTGTGCGAGCGAAATCGCGTTAGCCGCCGAATTTTGGCCGAATGCCGAATGTTTACGATTATTCGGATTATTCAATGAATGGCGTGTGCATGCATGCATGTGGTCTGTGGTAGCGTTAGAAAAAAAAATCGCGAAACAAATAAAATGAACATACTTTTTTACTTTGATTTTTTATTAAGTACATAAAAAAATAAATCATCATCATCATCAGCCTATAATGTTCTCGGGCCTCCTCTCTAGGAGAGGGATGGGCTATAATCTACCACGCGGGCCCAGTGCGGATTGGCAGATGTCACATGTCTTCGAATTTTTTGGTTCTAAGACATGCCGGTTGCCTCACGATGTTTTCCTTCACCGTTTTGAGAGCAGCGGTGATGAAATAAATTACACAAAGTAATGCGCCTGCCTGGGTTCGAACCCACGACCTACTGTTCGTAAGTTTGGGCCGAGACCACTGGGCCACCGCTGCTCTAAAAAGAAATATTGTACGTCAATTTTTTATAATAACACTAGCTTTTGCCAGCGGCTTCGCCCGCGTGAAAATGACGATTTTCCATACAAACTTTCATCCCCTATTTAACTCCCTTAGGGGTTGAATTTCGAAAAATCCTTCCTTATTCCTTATCTACATTATAAAGGGAACCTCTGTGCAAAATTTCAGCTTTCTAGGTCCAACGGTTTGGGCTGGGCGTTGATGAGTCAGTCAGTCAGTCAGTCAGTCAGTCAGTCAGGACTTCTCTTTTTATTTATATAGATTGTTGTTCATAGTAAACTTAATTCCAATTAAGTTTGGTTATTAATCATTAAGGGCCTATACTAAAATATTTATTTTTTAGTTACGCTGATTTGCGGACAAGATTATCGTAAATAACTGCACTAGGGTTCATTTCATACCATCAAGGGCCAAGGCATCAACACACAACACATAAGTGTCTGATCGTAATCAGTTCGATCGCTCAGGGAAAGAGAATCTGCTTTTATCTGTTTACCGGAAATTCTAAACGTAGGTATCGTGACTTGCCTTATCCTTGCAAACTGCTAGAGAGATAGAAATCTACAAATTTTGCCACTACACTCGGGTTTCCCAGGATTTGCGAATTTATTTCGACTATTCTCAAATTAACGATGTTCTTCGGCATCGGCCACGGTAGCAGGATGTGCTAAGTTAAGGAAGAAGTATCTAAATATATTTTATTACTAAATACTAAAACTTTTTAACAAAAACCAAAACCGACTTCTACAAAAAATAAAACACAAAAGAGTGAAAAATAAATACATACCTACATACAGTACCTACAGGCTTAGTCAAAATTTGAAAAATTGGAAATTGTCCCGAAAAATAATTCAAGAGATCATCTTGAACAATTCCATTGATTTTGATTTTGATTTTTCGGGACAATTTCCCAAATTTTCAAAAAATCAAAAGTCGTTTAGGTATTTATTTATTTAAACTTCATGCACAAGAGTGGTACATAGGCGGACTAAATGCCACAAGGCATTCTCTACCAGTCAACCTTAGGGTCAAATAAGACAGCACTGTGGTAGAGTACAAAAAATAATAACAAGGAGAAAACCATTATGTAATTTAAATTGATATACATAATTATGACATACTAATACATATTATTATAGATAGAATATAATAAACTAATATATATTATAATACATACAAAACAGTCTAAAACACGAGAAACCTTATAATAAACACTGTGACCAGAGATTTGATTATGAGCAATTTAGTCCGATTTTAAATAGTACACACGGCTACACATCAAGCTATACATTTCCAGTTTACGCTGATCTCGCACTGTACGGAAATCCTTTATAATGCGAAACCAGCTTATACTGGAAATGTATAGCTTGATGTGTAGCCGTGTGTACTTCCGAACTGCTCTTTTGAAAGCCATTTTACTTTCGGCTTTTTTAATCCCAAGGGGTAGCGCGTTTCAGAGCTTTATGGTTGAGACTGCGTAAGAGGAGGACATAAAGCCAGTACGGTGTGAGGGAATTTCAAGCAATAGGTTCTTGGACGCTCGAAGGTTACGACTGTGTGAACTGCCCAACACATTGAAATATTTTTTTAAGTAGTTCGGAGCACATGGATCCTTTAAAATGGTGAAGAGCGTGCAAAGAGATCTGAGGGATCTTCTGAGCCGGAAAGGCAGCCATTTAAGCTGAGAACGGTATGCCGAGATGTGGTCGTATTTACGAAGGCCAAAAATGAACCGAATGCAATTATTAAGGAGACGATCTAATTTATTTAAAAGTTCTTGGGTAAGATCAGAGTAACAAACATCAGCATAGTCGATGATGGGGAGCACAAGGGACTGGACCAAAGTTATTTTAATGCTGGATGGTAAAAAATGTTTGAATCTATAGAGAGACCGAGTATGTGACTTTTTGGCTAACCTGAGCTACCTGCTTATTCCAACTGAGTGTGTCGTCTATGTGCAGGCCCAAGTCTTTTACATGAGGTGAGAGAGGAATTACATTATTGTCGAACATAAGCGGCATTAGTTGGCTAGTATCTAAGTTTCTCAGGTAGTACGAACTACCTAAGAGGACGGCCTGACATTTCCCGACGTTGACAGCAACCCCGAACTTGCCGGACCATTCACCGATAATCTGAAGATCAGCATTGAGTAATGAGATGCAGCCGTCAAGGTCGGCAACGTCAGACTGAGCGTAAAGTTGCAGGTCGTCGGTGTATAGATGGTAAGAGCATTTGAGGACAGTAGTAATGGAGTTTATAAATAACGAAAATAAGAGAGGAGAAAGTATACCGCCTTGTGGAACACCAGCTACCAGGTCGCACCAGTCAGAGTAAACCTGATCAGCACGCACCGCCTGCTGGCGCCCACGAAGATATGATGAAAACCACTCACGTGACAACGAAGAGACCCCAATTTGAGACAGTAGGTATGGCCAGGAGAAAATCGTGGTCAACGGTGTTAAAAGCGTTGGAAAAATCTATTAAAACCAACACCGTAACCCCTCGAATTCTCCAAGCCATCCCTAATGTCTTCTGTGATTTTAAGCAGGGCTGTGGCCGTGCTGTGGCCAGGCCGAAAACCAGATTGGAATTCGGACAACAGGTTATTTTTGAGGACGTAAGAGGATATTTGCTTAAGAGCAGCTGCTTCAAGGATTTTGGAAAGGAAAGGGAGAATGGAGATCGGTCGGTAGTGATTTGGTTAACTTGGACTGGACATTCTTGGAAGAGGGATAATGTACGCTTTACGCCACAAAGCTGGAAACACACCAGTGAACAAAGAATAATTTATCATGTGTGTAACAATAGGGATTATGTTGTCAGCCATAAAAGACAACATTATTCTGCTGATCCCATCACAGCCAACAGCCCTAGACTTAATTGACGTAAAGAATTTATGGACCTCAACGCTAGTCACGAGAGAGAAAGAGAAGGAGTCAGGAGGTAATATTGGCTTGAAAGTAATGTCATGAATAGTTTGATTCATAACATCAACCGAAAGCGTAGTGGATGCTGAGAAATGTTTATTAAGATCATTCAAGGACAGACTGGAAGGTAAAATACTAGAGGGGGACTTTGCTATGGCCAGTGATTTGAGAAACTTCCAGATATCAGCCGGTGAAGAATTGAGAACATTTTCGCAAATGTATCGGCGTTTAAACGCCCTTACCATCTGGTTGCAACGGTTTCTAGCCAACTTGTACAGGTTCCAATTTTCATCACTGCGGTCCCGTCTATGTCTCCGAAAGTCCCTATCCCGCCGTCTCATCGCCATCCTTACTCCTGGGGTTATCCATGGAGCCGGAGGGCGCTTAACACGGACGACCCTCAGAGGTGCATGGGCATCAATGAGCTGGAGGACAGACTGATTGAATTTTCAACTTTCTCGTCCACTGCCACAGATTCAATAAGATCATCCCAATGAAGGGCTTGTGCATCAGAGTTGAGTTTGTCCTTATCTAACCTCGCAAAATTCCGTATAAAAACAATGGCGAGCCGCTGCTTAGGAGGCTTAATTTTATAAGAAAGATAAATTAGATCGTGTCTAGACAACTCAGGGGCAGCGACCTGACCATGGTTAGCGACGAGATTTGCAGATGACGGAAGCATGAGATCGAGCCAGGAATCGTTTGAGTCAGAGTTATGATGTGTCGGACTAAGCGTGAGGAGGGACAGACTCGACGACTCCAGGATCGCTCCCAATCCCAACCTACGTGACCTATGGTTGTCCTTCAAAAGGTCAGTGTTGAAATCACCCATCACTATGTGATGCTTGTACTCTGAGGAAATGGATTCAAACACAGATTCAAGAGTGGAGAAGTAGTCAATAGTAGGTGGGCAGTAAATAACACCTCATCATCATCATTTCAGCCAAAAGACGTCCATTGCTGGACATAGGCCTCAATAACACCTAGAACGGCCTTAACTCCTTTAACAACAATTTCAAGAATTAAGTACTCAGGGTTGCCATTATAGATGGGGGGTGAAGAGTTGAGAATTATATAAGGTATGTCACTGCGCAAGTAAATGGCAACACCGCCGGCTCTTTTCCCCGTACGATCATTGCGAATTAAGTTATAGCCTGGTAAAGAGTAAAGAGTTGAAAGAAGTTCGGGTTTGAGCCAAGTTTCAGACACTAATATAGCATGTAAAGGAACGTCACTAAACAAATCTAACATCTCAGAATGATGCTGAGGTATGCTCTGAGCGTTTACATGGCACACGTTAAAGCATTTGCTAAATTGCTGAAACTCACTACATAGAAAACTATTCCCGGACAGAGAATTGTCAAGGGATGAAAAAGACGTGGAAGAACTGTGGCAAGAATAAAATGCGTCGTCATCAGACATTATTATGAAGGTATTGAATTGAATTTTGAAATTTCTTTATTTTAACATAAACAAACAGATAAATGACATTTAGGTCTTATTCTAGAAGCATTTAACATTATGATAAGGTGTTTTTTGCAGACTATGGCGCCTATTTAAAACATTTAAGAATACATTTCATATGTAAGGTATAAAACTTATTGGTTGTTGTAAATCAGCAATATCATACTACTTACGTTAAACATATGTCGAAATATACACAGCGCGTTGTATAGACACAAACACACTTTATAACACTAAAAACTACATTATTTAATAAAAGATTGTAACACAAACATTCATAACATTAAGTTTTACTTTGACAGTATTATAATAATAAGTATCTAAAAAGCAAATGAGCTTCGGGTACTCTGTGTGATTCGTTGAAAATCTACCCTGCATTCCGTAACAAAATAGTCCAGTCGACGACAGTCGCCGTGTTATTCGTAAAGTAGTAAGTGATGTGGGAGACGGTACCGATGATATTTGTCGATATATTTTAAGTTTTTAGATCGGGTTCGGCCAATGGTAGAAATAAGTGGGTTATGGTGTTTAGGGTTAGTTACTAAATAAAACTTTTTTGTTAATTTTGTAATGAATTGTTTTAATGTTGGGAAATTTAATTGACTGTGTAACTTTTTGAGATTTGTCCGAAAGGGTGTATTGAATGAGGTTTTTATGGCTTTGTTTTGGACTACTTGTAGTTTAGAGTAATTATTTTCGCATGTACTACTCCAGACCGGTGCCGCATACGTAATGCAGGGTCTTACAAGGCTTGTGTAGATTTTCAATTTGGTCTTTGAGCTGACTTTAGATCGCCGTTTTAAGATTGGATGCAGGCAATTTAAGGCTTTTATTCCTTTCACGCGGAAGAACTCGGTGTTTTTGGTCCAGTTCATTTTGTTGTCCAGCAATAGTCCAAGGTACTTAGTCGATACACGCCATGGCAAAAAATAATCATCCACTTTAATGCGTTTTTTGGGGAATGAACGCTTCCGTGTGAACATTATTACTTCAGTTTTTGTAGAATTTAATTTTAGTTTCCATTGGGTAAAATATGAAATGAGAAGCTGTAATGATAACTGAAGCCGTTCAACTATTAAATCGGTATCTTTATTTGAAGTAAATGATGCTGTGTCATCAGCAAAACACGCAAGGTGAGTATGGGCTTGCTTGGGGATGTCATTTATAAAGAGTATAAATAAATGTGGTCCCAGCAAGGAGCCTTGTGGCACACCTGCTGGAATAGATCTTGAACTGGACACACTGTTGCCAATATGAACACGGAACGACCTATTCGTCAAATACGCCTGGATAATTTTTACTAGCCCAATCGGTACACCACATTTAGAAAGCTTGTGTAAAAGGCCAGCGTGCCAGACGGCATCAAAAGCTTTCTCTACGTCAAGCAACATCATGCCTGTAGATTCACCCATGTTTAAGTGGTGCGTCACATGCTCTGCGACCCTGGCCAGTTGCTGTGCGGTAGAATGAGCCTTTCTGAATCCGAACTGCTCAGGCAATAAAAGGTGGTTTGTAGCGTTAGCCAAGCGAGCTGAGATTATTCCTTCGAGTAATTTTCCCAAAGAGGGTAAGAGACTTATAGGCCGATAGCTAGTTGGTGAGCTTTCATCTCTACCTGGTTTCTTAAACGTTATAATTTTGGCTATTTTCCAAGCGGACGGAAAGTAGCCAATTTGCAGACAACCATTAAAAATTTTGGTTATGAATACTATGCATTTACGTGATAAGTTTTTAAGTAAGCAGTTATGAATGCCATCGACACCCGGAGACTTACGACTTTTGAGATTTCTTAATAATTTTGACACTTCTCTAGGACGTACAAGTTTAGGTGGATTAAAGTCATTTGTATTATTAAGTTTGTTTATTGATTCGTCGACGGCAGTCTCTGTAAAGTTATCACTAGTCCAGTTCATAGTCAAACTCATATTCTCGTGAAAAGTATCAGCAAGCACTTCACACTGTTCAGCGGGGGACGTAGTTAATTGACCACTTTCACACTTCAACGGTGGAATTACTGAAGGCTTATAAGTCAGAGATTTAACAATTCTCCAGATGTCTGTAGATGGATTATCAATTTTTGCCAGTTTGTCGTTCCATACTTTGTCATTATGAATTTGAATAAGGTATTTAATTTTAGTGTTAAGGTTGTTAATATCTTTGTTAATTATTCGCTTAAATGCAGGATTAGTTTCTTTTAAAACCGCCTTCCTTAGCTTGTTTTTACTAGAAATTAGGTCTTTGATGCGTCTCGGCAAGGTGTAGAGCTTATACTTATGAAGGTATAAGATAAAAATAAGTTAAAAATAAGTTAAGTTAGTTAAGGTATTCAATCTAGGCTGATAATCAGAACTATTCGAACGTCATACAACCTGACACTGACTGGATAATTGCAAAAACCGTAAGAAAATCTAAACCTTAAGGTCAATGTAGCCCGCGAAATTCAAATTTTCATACATTTACTAACATAATTAACTCACAGTACCTGAAAGTAGGGTACAGCTTCTGCTGATATCCTTTTTAACCCTTTGCTGCTTGTACATATATCTTCTAATTTGAAATGTGCTGAGCATAATCGACTATGTACTTTAGGTATCCAATAACGTTCCTGCCTTTGTTTTCGGACAACATCAAGCCACTTTTGTCTCCTTAATTCATCTTTAGGAAACCTGAATAATAAAGATGCAAATAATTTGATGACATGTGCAGTTTGAGAGTTAAGAGAAATCATTGAAATAATAACCATTTGCTTTGCCATAGTCGGGTAATAACTTTATAAGATAGTGAACAATTACTAAAAATTAGGTACAGACGGCTACACATCAAGCTATTAATTTCCAGTATAAGCTGGTCTCGCATTGTATAGGATTTCCATACAGAGCGAGATCAGCGTAAACTGGAAAATATAGCTTGATGTGTGTAGCCGTCTGATATGTAGTACTCTGTACAACAAACTAACTTATTAGGCCTCAGAAAATATTAAAAAAAAAGTATTCGAGCTTCCAAAAATCTCATTCTCCAAATTCGTTCACATCGCACCTGTTTTTTGTCAAACTCTTACGCTGTGTCATCCATAAAACTCTGGAATGCGCTACCTCTTGGCATTAAAAAAGCTGAAAGCAAATTTACTTTTAAAAGGAAAGTACGTAGCCACTATTTAAGTCAGACCAAATAGCTCTCAAATTATTATAAGTCGAGTCATGGTATTGCCTATTGTTAAGATTTTCGTTTTTTATTTTGGTATTTGTAAAATATTTATTAGTTTATTCTATATTTTTATATTTATGTATTAGTATAATTATATAACTATATAGTTTAGTTTTTTAGAGTTGATGTTGTTTTTTAGATATTTTGTACCCTACCACAATGTTGTCTTATTTAACCCTAAGGTTGACTGGTAGAGAATGCCTTGTGGCATTAAGTCCGCCTATGTATCACTATTGTGCATGAAGTTTAAATAAATAAATAAATATAATCAAATATCAATTAAACCAACTTGAAATTAAATAACCACGGTTATAAATATTAAAAAAACGTGTGGCACTCGGAGACTGCCGCGGTAAAGCTATTGCATAGCATTTTTGATCAACTTATGCAAATAATTAATTATTTAATTTGACAACCTCAGTTGACAACCTTGTTATTTTCCGTAGGTAACGCAACCTGGTTGAAAATATTTTCGTTACGGAATTTCTGGTTCGCTCTCCACGCTCAAGGCACAATATAAATATGGCTCAAGGCCCGCGATAGAAGCTATGCAATAGCTTAATAAAAAATAACACAAAAACTATTAATGTTATTTGTGTTGCTTTGCTAACCTTACGCAAACTCGGTCTAATACTCGTCGCTTACTTTACTCGCAACTCGGTTATTAGTGCGTATCGTGTCTCTCACGTATGTTTGTAATATCAATCTCGCTCTCACAAAAATGGCGAAGAAAACGTCAAATATTCTTGTCATTTTCAACAAATTAATATTTTAGGCTGTAGGTACTTACGAGTGGTAAGTAATCCCGTGTACCTTATTTTTCTTCCTTGAATTATTAAAACAATATTTAGCTGCACAAGATGTCATTTCGATGCGTATTTATTACAAAAAACTGAAATGATTGAAGTGTGTGTGTTCGACGATGTACCGTGTGCGACTGCGGCCACCTACAGGCAATCCCTTAGTTTAGTAGGAGTAGGAGTTAGGACCATGTGCTGTGACTTAGTCCCGATGGTCCCGTGGGTTTTTATATTAAATTTTAATTTATTTATTTAATTACTAGCTTTTGCCAGCGGCTTCGCCCGCGTGAAAATGACGATTATCCATACAAACTTTCATCCCCTATTTAAATCCCTTAGGGGTTGAATTTCGGAAAATCCTTCCTTATTCCTTGTCTACACTATAAAGGGCACCTCTGTGCAAAATTTCAGCTTTCTAGGTCCAAGAGTTTGGGCTGGGCGTTGATGAGTCAGTCAGTCAGTCAGGACTTCTCTTTTTATTTCATCATCATTCATCATTTCAGCCGAAAGACGTCCACTGCTGGACATAGGCCTCCCCTAAGTGTCATTTTTGCTTAGGGGGGGTTTGCCATAATCGCCACGCTTGGCAGGCGGGTTGGCGATCGCAGTACGGTCGATACAAAAAGCACAGAGAACGCTGCTGCCCATTCTCTGGTACATCCCTTAGTCGCCTCTTACGACACCTACGGGAAGATAGGGGATGGTGCTATTCTTTGCGTCCGACACCATACGGAACACTCTTTTTATTTATATAGATTAATTTAATAAATATATCAATGCCCGTGTGCGACTGCGTGCCAAACTGCCAACTACGTAAACTACGGGCATTAGTTGAGTAGGACCATGCACTTTGACATAAATAACTCTTTTTACTTTTTTAGCTTGGCATTAATATTTTGTGTTGGTAGGTACGATTTTTTGCAGGCAAGCCTTTATGATTGGTTTTGTAATTAAAATATCTAACCTTTGATATCAACTTCGATTGGTTATCAGATCGGTGTGGTTACCTATATTGACATACCAGTTCACATCTGCTTGCCTAGTAGTCATACACAGAAATGAGTAGGCAAGCCTCTCTAGGCATATTCTGTGTCTTAAAAACTATCAGTGGAGAATAGTGGAGATAAATTCATTCGGTTATCAAAAGAGTGAAGGTGATGGAAGAAAAATGATTAAATTAAAAATAGCTATGAGCACTTGTGATAAGCAAGTTATCATAAGAAACGTCTCATCTGGTTATCAGAGCGGTGAAGGTCGATCTTCACCAGGACGATAACCAATTTGGTTGGAGTGCCCTAAGGTGCAGGCCACAGAAGAGATAAAAGAGGTTAGAAAGGAAATAGTTCCAGATTTGTATTAGAACGCGCTTCGATCAATAATGATCGAAGAGAACGCGTGTCGCCGCTTGTCTCCCACTCTCTATAGCCACTACAACCTTCGATCAATATATTGATCGAAGACTACAACCAAGAGGCTAATAAGTACGCGAATTACGCGCACAACTAAACCGCACTCACTTAAATCGCGAGCTTGCTACTGGTTGTCACACTAGCGCAAACACTGCGTTTGACGTACACTCACACATGCGATTATTTCTCATACATGTTACGGTGACCAAAAGGTCGATAATTTATATCGATAAAATTATTTTAGTTTTGTTACTTTAAGTTTTGCAATTTTTGCTTGTATTTCGGGACGGGACAGAAAGAAAGAAAATAAGATAGCAAAAATATTTATTGGTCTCTCACACATAAAAAACAGATAAAAAGTAAACATAAAGATTTTTTTTTAATATTGAAAAAAAAACGTGTGGCACTCGGAGACTGCCGCGGTAAAGCTATTGCATAGCATTTTTTATCAACTTGTGCAATAATAGGTATAAATAATTAGGTATGAATAGTGTAATTACACACCAAAATAATTATTCATTCAAAAAATTTAAACAAAAATAACGATATTCAGAGTTTGATCTTCGAATTTCGCGCGATGTAAATTATATAAATCAAAACTAACCTTCATAGACTAAGCTAGTAAGAAACTCTATGACAGAAAATATAATATTTAAAAGAAAAAGTATTGACAGCCTGACGTAAGTGTCATAACATTGAAAAATATGAAAATTATTTATTTTATCATTCGCAGAATAGTAATGCAAAAACCAATAAAACTTATGATAGATGCGTACTAATAATAAAATGAATGTATATAGAGTACTCACTCCTCACTCATTTTCTTTCACTATATTTTCGTGACTTTCTTCATTAATAACTCAGATCAAATAACAGCACTTTGTTTATTCATATTTAAAACACTTTGTAAACAAATTATACGAGTAAGAATATTTTAGAAGGAGAAAGCAGAGAGACAAACAATCATTTAATTTGACAACCTCAGTTGACAACCTTGTTATTTTCCGTAACCATAGCAAACTTCTTGAATATGTGTGAATATTTTCGTTACGAAATTTCTGGATTCGCTCTCCGCGCTCAAGGCCCGCGATAGAAGCTATGCAATAGCTTAACAATACTTGAAATACAATTACGATGCAGATTTTATTATTGTCCCTGAAATAAAACGTATTTATTAAGTAGCATACGCTTACTATCTTTCAAATTCGATTTTTTTAGAATAAAATGCAATCTCACACTAATATATTTTTCTATTATAGCTTTAGTCAGGTCTGTAACATGGCTCGCAGTAGGATATAACCCAACCTGATGATTACTAATATTATTAAATAATTCAGTTCCGACAAAGCTGCGCAAAATCTTCGTTGTCAACATCTGTTTATTAATTTTCCTTAAATTGTCGGTGTAAATTTTAATAACAGCTTCGGACGTTTTACAAATTAGTATTAGATCTTTTGAAGGATACAGGAGACCTCCTTTATCTTTTGCTACGATAAATTTATGATCTGAATTAATATCATTAGACAACAGTGCTCCAACACATATGTCACAATCAATTTTTTTAATTCAAGTGTGTGCGATGTAACCCGCGATGTGGCTAATAACTTGTTTACTAAAGTAAGAAACATTTTGAAAAAACAAATTTATATCTTCATCATCGTTACTTTCGGGAACCTGAACATTGTCTTCGACTAAACCATTATTCGTCGATTTATTAATACGGTCTATAGGCGATGATGCGCAGTTGAGGATGGAAATATGTTCAAGAGCCGTGCAATTCCCACTTTCGAGAGCTTTTAATTCAATATGCACTAGTAGTTTTTTATAAGCTGCTTTAAATTGGCGGGCCGTAGGGTTATTGTTGGCTCCGCCATGTGATCTTATATTCCCAAAGAGCATCTCGAGGTGGTCTTGGCTAATTTTGTACATCGGCATATATACAAGTACTTGAGTACGTATTATATGGTTATACAGATGTTTTACTGCTTCAGCGCAACCAATAAAGCCAATAAAACCTGTTTATCGCGGGCTTTCGATTAAAAGTCTGTCTCCCTGACATTTTAATTGGGATAAGTAAACTACTGCCGTGTCTAGGAATCCTAAAAGCTGCATTGCATTAATTTAGATACTGGATAGATACCGGATAAGCACAAAAAATTTCATCAAAATCGGTCAAGCCGTTTCGGAGGAGTATGGCAACGAAAACTGTGACACGAGAATTTTATATATTAGATATTATATTATATATATATAAAAATTTATTGCTGTTCGTTAGTCTCGCTAAAACTCGAGAACGGCTGAACCGATTTGGCTAATTTTAGTCTTGAAATATTCGTGGAAGTCCAGGGAAGGTTTAAACGGTGAGAAAGTGGTAGGTAGGTAGGTAGGGTTGTAGGTAGGTAGGTAGGTAGGTAGGGTAGTAGGTAGGGTAGTAGGTAGGTAGGTAGGGTAGTAGGTAGGTAGGTAGAGTAGTAAGTAGGTAGAGTAGGAAAAAGTGCATTGCAACGCATGCCGGGAATACCTAGTAAAGATATAAATTATATACTACTTACTGAAAAAGGCATAACGATATATTTGCGCGGAGATGCACCTGATTTCAAGAATCTTTTCCCTGACTTTTTTATAATGTAGTCATTTTCTGCAAAATGATGTGAACAAATGGTGCTACATTTAGTAGGTATCCATTCAATTCTACCGGTTGCCTCTATCCATAGTTTTCTTGTATCTGGATTTGTTGGAAACTTAAAAATAAAATTTAAAATGTATGTTTCGATTATAAATGGCTAACCTCAAAACAAATTTTGGACGAAAAGCAATCAATATTTAATTTATTAATAACCCACAATAAACAATAATTATTGATAGACTTATAGGATAAACAAAAGTTATTTTAATCATAACATAATAATCATTTGAATACTTTACACATACTAGATATCGACATTGTTTACAACTTGGTACAACACTATCGAAACGCAAAGATTAGGCAGAATTTAAGCTTTGACTCGTCGCACCAGTGATGCCAGATTGGGGGGAATCCCCCCAAATCTGGGGGTTTTTTTAAGGTATGGGGGGACAATTGGGGGACAGTATTTTTGGGGGGATTCGTGGAGGGAAAAAAACGGGTTTGGAGGGAATTGGGGGATTTTGAAGTACAAAATTTATTTAATTAATGTTTGATTAGAAAATATAATACCTGATCGCGATCAAACCACTAACTAATCAGTGAAAGCACACACACCATAATTATATTATATTACTATATTCATTGATTGATTGCCTTTTTCTATCGCAGTTGTGGAAAGAGCCTTCTCGCAAGTAGCGATTATAAAAGACAAGCTACGTAACAGGTTAGCCATTCAAACTGCCGAATCCATCTTGAGAATAAGATACTCATTAGTAGAAGGGTGTTTTCATTTTAAACCCAGTGCAAATATGTTAAAGAGATTTAACTCTGAAAAAATGTACGGGACTGCAGACGACTCGTGTGAAGATACTGACTGTGTCATGGAAGCCATTGCTGAAATAGCATAAAATTGTTTTTCTTTTTTTTATTCAAAAATCTATGATTAATAAAAAAAAAATCCATTTGTGGGGGTTTTTTTCTTAAAAACCTGGATTTTGGGGGGATTTCGGAGAAAGTTTGGGGGGAACGCGAGACGGTCATCTGGCAACACTGCGTCGCACGCGACGTTCGCATTGCACGAAATGCATTGCGCAATCGCCAACGTAGTACAAGATGGTACCCACGGATTGTAAGCAATGTACATGTTCGCATTCAATAGTTACTTTCTATCAAACGAAACTAGATACGCCATCTAGTTTCGTGTTAGCATTTAATTTGTGCATCCAAATGATTGGATGAAGTTAGTTCCATAAGCCTGAAACTAGATGGCGTTGATCAAATACGTCACGAACCTGAATCTCGATGTTAAGAGTTTCGTGGATAGATATAGGGTCTCTGAGTGTAATTTTATTTTTTGTGTTTGAACCGAGTATTGTGATCACGTCAAGATCCAATATCATCTAATTATAATTACTATCCGGTATAACGGTGTTTTATTTATCCGTCCGCGAAGTAAAGTTTCATGGTCCTATCGAGTCGGATAAGACCGGATGTGAGATCGAGACAGTGTTTTTGTGATTCTTGGCGTAGGAATCAGGGTGGATCGCCCTGCAGCGCGCCGCATACCCAAGCTGGTGTGCACAGTGTTGTGACTAGTGCTGCTGCAGCAGAGTTGGCGTGGACCAGGAGTTGGCGCAGGGCGCCAGGTGGAGGAGCGTTGGACACCGTCGAAGTGAGGGCAGAGCAGGGCGGACTGGACATCATCAGCCGAGGCAGGCGCAGGGCGCCAGGTTTACACCTGGGTTTCATCGCAGTCACCATTGAAGTGGAGTGAGTCAGTGAAGTGCGGTTTGTTGAAACCAAAAAATCGTGAGTACATTTGTGTTCTATTTGCAAGTCGAGTTTCTTCTGAAGATAATTCGTGTGAAAAGGGTTTAATCGGACTTTAGTATATTTAATTAGTTTTTATTCATTAACTTCTTGAAGCGTTAATTAATTTAGTAAATATGGAGGCTTTGTATAAATTACAAAACAACACAAAACTTCTTATTGAAAAAGCTAAGACTAACTTTGCAAAATCACCAAAAGATAGACTAACTAAAACTTATGTGGAAACTAGATTAGAAGCATTTGAAGCCTTGTGGAAAAAATTCTTGTCAACTAACGAAAGTATTATACAGAACGTCACAGACGCACAGCAAGAATCTGATAATTATTTTGTAACTAATGTTTATGATACAACTGAAGAAACTTACATTGTTCATAAAACTCAGTTAAAAGATTGTTTAAATAAATTTAGTGATCACAATTTAGATCGAATCCCAAGAACAAATGTCGAGCACACAATGTCAAATAATGTGAGATTACCGAAAATAAACATTCCAAAGTTTTCGGGCAACTATGCAGAGTGGGCAACATTCAAAGATTTATTCTCATCCTTGATACATAATAATGATAGTTTAGAAAACGTAGAAAAATTGCATTATTTAAAAGGCTTATTGTCGGGAGAAGCAGAACAACTTGTCCGACATATTGCGGTTACTTCAGATAATTACAAGGAATGTTGGTCGTTGCTGCATAGTAGATATAATAACAAGCGATTTCTAGCGAATTGTTTATTAAAGCGCTTAACGAGTCAGAGTAATGTGACAGAATGCTCTAATAGCCTTAGGGGTTTACTAGATAATACAATGGAATGTCTTAATGGGCTGAAAAATCTCGGAGTTGACGTCAGCACGTGGGATAGCATAATCGTCTTCATAGTTAGTGCCAAACTTGATGTAGAATCACGAAAGCAATGGGAGACTAAAATTAGCTCCAATGATGACTTACCCGTGCTCTCGGAGTTCGGAGATTTTTTGGAAGCTAGGTTTCGTGCGCTCGAGTTTTTAGACAATAAGTCAAGTAAGCACAAAGCGAATGTTCACCACATAGTTAGTGGCGACAATAAGGCCGCTGAAGTATCTTGTCCATTTTGTAAAGAAACTCACAAAATTGCCAACTGTAAGAAGTTTGCTCAAGAGAGTTACGAATCTCGTCATAACTTTGCACAAACCAGGCGCTTGTGTTACAATTGTTTAAACCCGAATCACTCAATTAAGTTCTGTCGACAAACTGCAACGTGTCGTATATGTAAGCGAAGGCATCACTCTCTACTACATCCAAACTCGGTCTCAAACTCCACAGTAGATAGTGAAACCTCTAATACAGCAGCTGAGGTTAAATCAGCGGTGTCTAGTGTTCAGGCATCGTTATCAGAGAGCAAACCATCAACTTCAACGGTGGTTTCACATTTTTCTAGAGGATTAGTGCCTACTCAAGTTTTGTTGGCTACCGCTCTTGTCGAAGCACAGACAAGAAGTGGCTCTACACAACTGCTGAGAGTGCTATTAGATCAGGGATCTCAGGCATCATTTATAGCAGAATCAGCAGTGCAGTTGCTTGGACTTAAGAAGAAGCCGACCAAGTCGTTTATATCTGGAATAGGCGGTGAGAGAAGTGCTTTTGCTTCGAAGTTTACAGTCACGATGACTATTCACTCACGCGTAGATCCAAAGTTTTGTGTCGAAGTCCATGCTTTCGTGTTAGGTACCGTTACGTCGCTTTTACCCTCGGAAAAATTAGAACAGACCTATTGGCCCGAGCTACATGGGTTAACTTTAGCCGATCCAGAATTCCATACGCCAAGCAAGATAGACATCTTACTTGGTGCGGAAATATATAGTCAAGTTCTTAGAGATGGTTTAATTCAAGGTCCACCAAACTTACCGGTAGCTCAGAACACTGCCCTGGGTTGGATCCTTTCTGGACAGATATCATCAAACCATGACGCTATTCATTGTCATCACGTCATTCACAGCAGCTCAGATCAGGCTGATGACAACGCACTTTTGCGACAGTTTTGGGAAATAGAGTCTATTATCCCTGATAAGAAGATCCTTTCTGAGGAAGATCAACGATGTGAGAATATTTATGCACAAACCACGTGCCGCGATGAGGAAGGTCGCTATGTGGTTAATCTTCCCTTTCGCGATCAAGATCCGCAGTGTCAATATGGGAGTTCGAGAGACCTCGCCATAAAGAGATTTCATCTTCTTGAAAATAAATTCAAGAGGAATCCGCAAGTCAAAGCTCGATACTCAGAGGTGTTCCAAGAATACACAAGACCAAAGTCAATTGTTACCAACGCGGAACAAAGATCAGTCAAGGTTCACGTCGTAACTGAACCACCGCAGGAAGATCTTTTCTTAAGGTATTCATCACTACAAAGGTTAGTTCGGGTTATAGCGTACTGCAGAAGAGTTTTGAGTTGGAGGAAACAATCACATGGTGATAGGAGATTCGAAAGGTATTTAACTAAGGAAGAAATACAAGAAGCAACAAAAACGTGTATAAAATGTGTTCAGAATCAAGAGTTTTCCGAAGAAATGCAGGATATGAGAAAAACAGGAAGCGTGAAAGCGAAAAGCAAGCTTAAAAGTCTCTGCCCAGTCATCGATGAAGAGGGCATTCTCCGTGTCAGTGGACGCATTAATAATGCTAATTTAGACGAGGCTGTCAAACATCCCATCATCCTACCAACTAACAGTCACTTCACCAATCTAGTGATTGATGAAGCCCATAAGAGGACTTTACATGGGGGACCAACACTAATGTTGAGCCAGTTGCGTACGAAGTATTGGATACTTTCTGCCAAAACAAAGGTTAAGGCTCATGTACACAAATGTGTAAAATGCAAGCGGTATTCGGCAGCTATTCAAACCCCACTTATGGGTCAGTTACCGTCCTGTCGAGTCACTCCGGCAAGACCATTCCTAAATAGTGGCGTGGATTTTGCTGGTCCCATCAGCATCCGAACGTCAAAGGGTCGAGGTCAAAAATCCTACAAAGGGTACATTTGTGTCTTTGTATGTATGGTGACCAAGGCTATTCACTTAGAAGCCATCAGTGATTTGACGTCGCAAGGTTTCATCGCCGGCTTTAAAAGATTTGTATCTCGGCGAGGTTTTGTCACTAACATTTGGAGCGACAACGGAACTAATTTTGTTGGCGCTTTCAAGGAGCTTCGGCATTTAGTCGCTGCGGAAAAATCTTCCGTAGCTGTAGAGATAAAAGAGTGGTTAGGCAACAACAGCACTTCTTGGCACTTCATTCCGCCTCATGCCCCTAATTTCGGTGGCTTGTGGGAGGCCGGGGTGAAATCGACCAAATTCCACCTCAAACGCGTAATAGGTAATTCTACACTGACTTTTGAAGAAATATCAACACTTTTGTCCCAGGTAGAAGCGTGCCTTAATTCCAGGCCGTTATCAATGATGCCTGACAATTCCATGGATCCCACTCCGTTAACACCAGGTCATTTTCTGATAGGTGAGCCTCTGATAGCAGTGCCTGAACGAAATTACGAGAGTTCTAACATCAGCAATCTCAGACGTTGGCAGGTAACACAACGCATGTTGCAAGACTTTTGGAAGCGTTGGTCAGACGAGTACTTGGTTCATTTGTTACAGCGTTATAAATGGAATAAAAATATTCCCGAACCAAGTATCGGAGACGTTGTTTTAGTCAAGGAGGATAACTTACCTCCTGCCCGTTGGCTTTTGGGCAAGGTTGTAGACAAGCACCCTGGTTTGGACAAGGTTACACGGGTGGTGACCCTCAAGTGTAATGGATCGTCTATCAAACGACCTATGTCAAAATTGTGCATTTTGCCAATTGCAAGGTAAAGTAAACTTTGTATAAGTAGACTAAGTTTTGTTAAGCTATTTTTGTATATCATAAGTTACAGTCCACAAATTATTGTAAGTTAGTTAAGTTTATACAGTCCACAAAGTATTGTAAGTTTTTTTTGTTGTCTTAAGGAACAGGTACTTTCCTGATGTTTTGTAATTTTATGTCATGTTATCATTTGTCGTTGCACACGTAATTTTTATTCTGGTTTGAGCCCCTGACCTCATGGTGGGCGGTTTTCTGTAATGAAGGACATATCATTATGTCCTTGGTGGGCGGTATGTTCGCATTCAATAGTTACTTTCTATCAAACGAAACTAGATACGCCATCTAGTTTCGTGTTAGCATTTAATTTGTGCATCCAAATGATTGGATGAAGTTAGTTCCATAAGCCTGAAACTAGATGGCGTTGATCAAATACGTCACGAACCTGAATCTCGATGTTAAGAGTTTCGTGGATAGATATAGGGTCTCTGAGTGTAATTTTATTTTTTGTGTTTGAACCGAGTATTGTGATCACGTCAAGATCCAATATCATCTAATTATAATTACTATCCGGTATAACGGTGTTTTATTTATCCGTCCGCGAAGTAAAGTTTCAGTACATAATTTTGTTTCTGCTTGCGACTGTATCATTTTGTCTGCGAACTACATAATACTATTGTAATAATTACAAATATTACTTGTATTTTAAGGTTTTTAGACTTACCGATGAAAGGAAATCCCTTCTCGACCCACACTGCACACCTGGCTTCTTTTCCGACACGTAATAATCGCGCAACACGGCATAATTCTTTTTTTTTCGCGGAGCTCCGTTCGCTGTCACAATATGAGCGCGATTGTTGGTCAGTAAATCAAATTTTGTCGACTTATGATCGTCTGATCTTAAACGCGGCGCGCGTGCCCCGCCCACATGGCCTTTCTAACCACTTTTATCTCTTCTGTGGTGCAGGCCACACATTTAAATGGCGTCGGGCGCGGTTTTGTCGCTGAGCGACGAGGTTTCAAAAATAAACTCGCTCAGCGATACTCGTTCAGCTAGCATCGCTGAACGAGTAATGATGAAGGTTTGCACAGGAGTACAGGACTGAGCTACCGCGGCCCGCGGGCGAGTGGCGCGAGTAATCGCTCGTCGCACTTGTGCACTCGCTTATAGCCCGGCGACAAAACTATCGAAACTACACACTCTTTTTCCCGCTGATCGCCAACTCCTTTATAGTTTCTAGTTCTACTCGTTCATCGTCGGCGGTCGGACCACTGCCTAAAGCACTCGTTATTTCTGTTTGACTTGAATTATTATTATGAAGTTCTTACCACTTGTGTATGTTTGTTAACTTTTTTTAGATTAAGTACCTAAGTACTTATACAAACTTACAAAAAAACTTTTTTGCAAAAAAAAACAACCAACTTCAAAAACACCAAAAAGTGAAAAATAAACTTCAGAAGAAAAATCAGCTTCTGAAGTCGGTGACATTTGTTTGTTTCATTTCTTTTTTTTGCCACCTACTTCAGAAGCAGATTTTTCTTCTGAAGTTTATTTTTCACTTCTCGGTGTTTTTGAAGTCGGTTGTTTTTTTTTTGCAAAAAAGTTTTTTATTTTTGTCATTTTTAGTTTTAATATCCTATAGAAATATTTACTTACTATACATTTAACATTCGACTAAGAAACCAAAAAACACGTAATAGGTACCTATGAAATTTGAGGGTTGCCCTCGAGTTCTCTGAGATTCCATCACCAGGTCCTGGTTTCCATATCATAGTACCTACCACTCTTAAAATATCTCCTTCACAATAAAAAAAGACCAAACTATACAAAAATTTTATGGGACCAAATGGCAACTATTCCGCATCAGACTAAAAAAGAATCACGTAAATTGGATCATAAATCGCAGCGTAATCGGTGTACATGT
This sequence comes from Diarsia dahlii, assembly GCA_949775195.1. Classification (NCBI taxonomy): domain Eukaryota; kingdom Metazoa; phylum Arthropoda; class Insecta; order Lepidoptera; family Noctuidae; genus Diarsia; species Diarsia dahlii. The sequence goes on along the minus strand of OX459217.1, from coordinate 7,451,400 downwards.
ACATACCTACATAGAAAAAAAAAACATTCCAATGGAATTGAGAACCTCCTCCTTTTTGGGAAGTCGGTTAAAAATAAACTTGGCAAACAATTTTTTCTTAGTAATTTTCTAACGCTGTTCGTTATGTTATTTTTATTACATTCTAATTTTAGTGGGAAAGTAGGCCTACCTACTTCCTCTATCTGATTGAAAACTAATACAACAAAAAATAAGTAAGTAGGTCATCCATCATCAAGTAAAAATTATATGCTAGAATAAGTGACTTGCTTACCTTTCCTGTTCAGTAGGTAATCTGAACAGAGACAATTCTGGAATCGACGAATTATTAATACAACCAAACACAGCAATACGTTCTCTTGCGAGTAGCATACATTTTTAGGGTTCCGTAGTCAACTAGGAACCCTTATAGTTTCGCCATGTCTGTCTGTCCGTCTGTCCGTCCTCGCTTAATCTCTGCGACCGTTAGCACTAGAAAGCTTAAATTTGGTACCAATGACAAAGTGGTAACTGCCTCCGTGGTCGAGTGGTTTAGGCGTTTGCCTTGTGACCCGGTGGTCGTGGGTTCGATTCCCACGGGAAGCATACTTTGTGAAGTTGTTTCCAGTTTGGTTAGGACATTGCAGGCTTGAATCACCTGATTGTCTGATAAAAAGATGGTTCCGTGCTTCGGAAGGCACGTATAAGCCGGTGGTCCCGGCCGCCAAATGGCGGTCGTCAAACCATGTCAGAGGCCCTTGCGGCGGTTTAGAAACTCTGACACTAGGGTGTGTGGGGTCGTTAGACCTTACTGCCCACACGATAAGAAGAAGAAGTGGTAAAATAAAAAATGGAAAAAAATGTTTTATTAGGGTAGCCCCCCAATATGTAAAGTGGGAAGTGTTTTTTTTTTAATTTCAACCCTAACGTGTGATATATTGTTGGAAAGGTATTTAAAAATGAATAGGGGTTTACTAAAATCATTTTTTGATAATGTCAATAATTTCGGAAATAATCGCTCCAAAAGTAAAAAACAATGTGTCCTCCCCTTTGAGACATAAGTTTAGAAAATATGAAAAAAATCTGAAAAGTAGAACTTTATACTTACGGACTTTCTAGGAAAATCATTTTGAACTTGGATGGAAACAGTTTTTGTACAAAAAAGACAAAAAGTTGTACAAAATAATTTCTGGACTATACTCGTATTTGCAAGTATTTTTTTTAACTTCGTTTACCTACATATTTTATTATCCTGAACGTATCTTTTTTCAAACAAAAAAATAATTATTACTACGGAACCCTACACTGAGCGTGGCCCGACATGCTCTTGGCCGGTTTTTTTTTTCATTCATATAAAGAGGCGGAAAAGCCGTGACGCGCGAACCTCGTCCGTTGTTAACACCGAGTGCTCCCGAGTGGCGTACTGAGAAACGGGTCGAGATTTTGTTTATAGCCTGCAATACAATGTTGGCCGAGCTTAGACCAAACGCGAGCCTAGACAAATAAATTGACACACGGCAAGCGCTACTGTCGATGTCGTGCTACTGCCTAGAGTGACGTGCGGCAAGTTTGAAGGAAGGAAGCCAATGCAAATGGCCATTTGAGGAGACGCCCACATGTTGGGCGCTGTCAGTTCATACTGTGCATTGAAATTGAAACAATATGGACGACGACGTCGAAATTTTCTCAGCTGATTTTTATCTTTGTGATGTAAGTAGGTACTTATGTTTGTTTTCAGAATTCTAAATAGGTAACTAGTTCATTCTGATAAAACCCCAAAAACTTAAATACATCGTAGTATTCGTAGAAAGCGACATTTTGTACACGTGTTCTTACGATGGACCCGCATAATAGCGCGCGGACAAACATGTGAACATCATTGGCCGAGGCCGAGCGCACACAAGTGCCTTTGATTTGTGCAGAAAAACCGACACCGCTCCGAAGTGAGGCAAATGATCGCGAGCCACTGCAAGCAACTGCAAGTTGTGACAATCAGCAATCTATCCCAAATGAGGTCTATTTATGTTGGCGCTTGTCTTTACTCAACCAACTTGGCGAGTGATACCGAGCGATGGCAAGACAAGGCAAATGTACCGTCTTCATGTTGTGTTGGTATTGGCCTTCACTCGACAAAAAAAAATGAAAAAAAACCCACGACGGTAAAAATCTAATTGAAAAATAAATAAAATAACTCTAATGAATATCGATGTTTACAGCTTTTCCTAACGTGTCTGTTTCTAGAAGATATATCTACTTATACTCCATTTACTATTAGAATTTTAAGTTAACCGTTTTTACAGTCCGTTCAACCGATTGTGAACTCTATTACGTTGACAGCAAGACAAAATGCAGCTGCAGTAAACAGTCGGTATTGTAACATTCTTTTTGCTTTTAATGCCATCCTTATGCCTACGGCATATAAGTCAAAATCGGTTCAACGGACTGTAAAAACGGATATTATAGTAAATGGAGTATAAGTAGATGTAGCAATAATAATTTTACCATAAGTAACACGGCTACAAATCAAGCTATACATTTCCAGTTTACTCTGATCTCGCACTGTACGGAAATCCTATACTATGCGAGACCAGCTTATACTGGAAATGTATAGCTTGATGTGTAGTGTTATAGTGTAGCCATGTGTACATAACTAATATATCCGTCGGGGGCTGCCATTAAACCACCTAAAGGTTTTCTAGTGACGTGAATACAATTACCTACTTAATGAAGAATTTATTGTAGATGTTTAACGACGACATAAAATACATACACATAAGAGTGTGATTAAATTTTTGTTGACATACTTACCTTAACTTACCTATAGAAAAGGCAGTTCCCGACCCGACGGATATTCCTTTTAAGTATTATGATAAAATTATTATTGCTAGGAAAAGCTGTACATCGATATTCATTAAAGTTATTTTATTCTTTTTCAATTAGATTTTTACCGTCGTGGGTTTTTTCAAAATTTTTAATTTTGCTTAATTTTATTTTTTGAAGGTTTGTTATCCCCGAGTACCTACAGTGAACAAAAAGCTCACTACCCGAGTACCTACCTATCATAGTCATAAGAGTAATCTGTGATATGAGGTCGGAGTTCATTTTCATTTCATTCATTTTCAGTCTGTGACTCTGTGTACAATTTTTACTACTTACCAACGGAGCAGTTTGAGTTTGTTTGTCTTCTGTTCGAGAGAATCTTGTACTGGCTAAGCTTGGCAGCATCAGCAATGGTAGGGCATTCTTTTTTAAAAGTTTTCTTTTTGACGATTGTAGTACATCCTCCAAATTAAAATGTTTTTCACAAACTCGGTAGGAAGTAAATTTAGGTTTGTTTTCCAAATCTTCTCGACGGATCAGTTGCAACCATTGAAGACGTCTGTAAAAAAAATCTTTGTAAAGGGAAACACACAGAAAAGGCGTAAGGGCTCGTGTAAGGAGTAGCGGGGCGTCGCGCGGCGCGTGCGAAGGCTCGTCTCGTGCTTTTTTATTAATTTACTGAGAGACGGTTCCACTGCCGCAACAAACGCTGCATTTTAAACTAAAATCGACGTTTAAAATCGTTAACTTTTTCATACATCGCCATGTGTTTGAACGCCTGTACGTAAACAAACATGCACAAGGCGTAATGCGGCCACCACAATACGCTCCTTGCGCCACGGGCGTAGCCAGGTTTTTGGTTTGGGGGGGGGGGGGGGTTCAGGAAAATAAAAACAAGTCAAACGATTTTAGTGATGACTGAGAACAAGGTCCCGGAAATGTATTCGAAAATGGAAAACTGAAACTTTCATTGATCGAGCTAGATTAGAAATAGAGGTAGATAGACGAGCGTCGCTAGTGAAACAACAGATAAAAAACCGGACATAATTTGCGCGAGCGAAGCGAGCGCGGAAATTGTACATTTTTATAGATTAGGGGTTGGAGGGGGGGGGGGGGGAAATAAATTGTCATCGGGAGGAAAGCGGATAGGACTGTTTTACTTGGTTTCAAGAAGAGAACTGCTTTCTCTTATTATAATTGACATGAATCCTCTACTTTCGGAACTAAGCGCCTACGAAGGAGGTTTGGAAGATGCCATAGTGCCCGGCACTGCCCGCTGCCCTACTCGCGCAATTAATCGCGACGCTCTCCTCACTTGTTATTTGCCTTTTAATGGACGATGAAACTGTGGCAGCGTGCGCGCTATGCATTTTTAGTATAATTAAAGTAGTTAATTATATCAATGTCATAAAAATAAATATACATCATTGTCGTCGTCCTCGCCAACGGAGATGGTGGATCACATGTATTCATCGCGCAGTCATCGCGGAGCCGTGGGCAGGAGGGGTGGTGAGGAGCATGACGTGAGGAGCATGACGTGAGGAGCATAGCGTGTAAAGTTGCGTCCTTTCCTCGCTACTTCCCATGCCACTCGTCAAGTGTGTGTGGCCGCATTAGGCGCGGCGGACTGCTAGCAACGCGGAACATTTGACAAAACGACGTGCAGGCCTGCGTCAAATTATTTTATAGTCTTACCTTTCAATGTTTCCTCCAGGTAATTTAAAAAAAGTTATCTCTGGATGCGATAGTGACGAATTCATGCAACCATAAACGACACAATATACCCTATTCGTCATATTAAATATTATGTAAGTAGTTGTATAAATAAACAACACACCGTCCGTTCGTCACTGCGGCAGAGTCGCGACTGTCTGCGTGTCGAGCGCGTGCCGAAGTCCGTTTGTATGAAGTTGGCGCTCGTGTCGACGGAGCGGCAACGTCGCTTCGTTAGTTCGGTTAGTAGGTACCATACCACCAATGATATTAAATAGGTAGATACGTTTTACCGACATCTGCGCGGCGATACACAAGTAAGTTAATCAGCTTCCGTCATCCGTAAACTCAGTCCGGTCCGTCACTCCGTCCTGCGTCTGGCCGCGATGCTAACGTATGTATAAGCGGGAGTTTGGTGTATGAAAAATAAACAAAAATGCTTAAATAGTTGTGTGTTCAATAAGTGCAATATTTATACTGGGCCGGCTGTAAAAGCAAGAAGGATGTGTCTTTTCATTGTATTTTCCGTTTTAAATAGATTATACGCGTATAATCTATTTAAAACGGAAAATCATAAATTTTATTTTACTTTAAAATCACTGTCGCGCTGTTGCCGCTTTACCACATACACGAACGAGACAAATAGTGCGTTGCATGTATGAGTGACAGAGAGAACGAGAAAATGGCGCGCGGTGTTGTCAGTTCGAACGATGCTAGAGGCAACGTCATTGGCTGTCGTTGACAATTGCCACGTGAACAATATGTTTATCTCTTTTTGACATTGGGTTCCTATATAACTCTGTCATCTTCTAACGTACTCAATGATAGAAATGAATTGGCTTAGGTTCTTGTAGGTAGTTACTAAAATAACGCCATGTTTTTATTTCTTTACAATGAATATGACGTCTCTATTGGTAAAACCTCATTGAGTACAGTCGACAACACATCAGGTTCGACACCCTATATACCCATACCTAACTACGCTACCAACAATACAGAGAATTGTAGGAAAGGGACTGCGCATTGTGACATCGGCCAATCATAGCATTTGCATTTCAACTTAGAACCTTTTTTTTATTGTGAATAGTGACATCTATCCCTCACGTCTGGAACTTTTTATTGCAGTGTTACCACTTTTTTGAGCTCGAAATATTTTGTGCATAACACAAATTGTTATCTTTACTTTTTTTCTCTAATAAGTCCAGCTGTTGCACAAAAATACATATTTTTTATATACATCATTGAATTATTAGTGATATTTTAACACCTTCAGTGCCGGGAGCCCTCCTGGAGGGCTCACTCAAATCGTATCACCGATGCCGGGAGCCCCCCTGGAGGGCTCATTTTAAATGTAGGTTTTTCTTTGCGAAAACAGCATGAAATAATGTAAAAATAAAAAAAGTTGTATATTTTAAAGATGAAAGAATAGAATTTTCAGAAAAGTTTAACCAACCAAACTTTAGCAACACTGAATCTTAATGTCACAAGAAAATTTTCGCCGGTTTGTTTGCATGCCCGTGCGCGGTGCGCAATTTCTTGTATATTTTTGTTTTTTTTTTTTGTGTTATTACGTCGAGGTGTAAAGTTGGCCCATAAGCTAACAGCTCAACATGTGGTGCCCTCAATGATTCCAAAAATGAGGGTTAAATTTTGCACGCAAGGATTCAGCAAGTCTGTTGGTGTTACACTTGGATGTCTGGCAGGTATGTGTTGCTTAATAAAATAAGTCCCTATCAGTTATGCAGTCTAAAAACAGAAAATATGAGTATTTCTCAAAAAAAGTGTACGTAACGAAAAAGTTGTTACGAAATATTGTTATGAAATAGTTCTAGATGTTACTAAATAGTAAACATAAGGCTATAAACCAACCTATTAAATAAAGCATATGAGACTTTAAAATGCGTAAAGAACTATTTGCCAGTGAATGTTCACTAAGGTTTTAATATTGGCAAAGTTTTAAGAACTGTATACACTCAGATTTACACTATACTTTTTCATAACGTAACGAAATTCATAAAAAACGTTACGAAAAAGCAACGAAAATTTTACAAATTAAGATCATATTAAGTCGATGGTTTGATAAAACCTGAAACTGCAAATAATATAATACGCTTAAATGTTCGTACGACACGTATTACAATAACATATATAAATCAAGACTTATCTTAATGTGAAAAAGTGAAAAAGTATTTCTTATTACGAAAAAGTAATCTCCCTTGGACAACACGTTCAAAACTGATTTTCACATTAAAAGTTATGGCGGAGACGTCAGACCTACAGCCAATCAGAAAGATGCTAGTGTTGTCCGTGTTAAAAGGTAACGGATGCGTTCAGAAATTACGTGGAAGTAGAAATAAAACGTAACTAAAGAGTAAGTTACTAAAAAGTAAATGGGCACGACTCATTTTGTTTTTCGCATTTTTTTAAATATTTTACTATGAAACCCCATAGAAAATCACTTTAATTAAGAAACTACATTTAATCAAGGTCTGTAATACAAAAAATGCGCAATATTAACGCGACATATCGAATTTTATGAAGTGTTACATGTATGAAGTCGTAGGGTGGCAATTTGATTTTTGTATGAAACGCAAAAAACATCTTTTTAAAAAAGCTTTCTAAAATTGATTGAATACTATGGTTTTACCATTTATTCTTCACAACTTTAAAGTTTAATAGTTTTTCTTCACAAATATGTTATTTTTTGTATGTATGGTTAAATAAAAACATTGAAACTTTGTTACCATTTCGAGGCACACTTTTTTTTCAACAGATGTACACTTATTTTGAGAAATACTCATATTACTTTTCATAATCCAGAAGTTGAACGCTTGCATTCCATGCTTCAGGATACTAACCTCGCACTATCTGCACTTCTGATGTTTCGGTTTTTGGTTATCTCTTGCATTAACGGTGAAAGAAAACATTGGGAACAAACCAGAGAGGCCCTCATTAGTACTTGAAGGTGTGTAGTTTACCAATTCGCGCCAAGCCAGCATGGCGGACAAACGCCTTCTTATTTTAAGAGGAGTGTGATACGTGACTTAGAAAAGTGTAACATCTAATATCACGTCCCCGTAAGTTTATGAATTCTAAACATTTAACCACGAATGCACGCCACCTCGAAACACTGAACTACGAATGCACGCCGCCTCGAAGAACTTCACAACGAATGCACGCCACCTCGAAAAACTGAACAACGAATGCACGCCACCTCGAAGAACTTCACAACGAATGCACGCCACCTCGAAAAACTTCACAACGAATGCACGCCACCTCGAAGAACTGAACACCGAAGACATGCGATCTCGAATAACTAAATCACTAATTCAGCTATTCGAAACACTTAACCACGAATGCACGCCACCTCGAAAAACTGAACAACGAAAGCACGCTACCTCGAAAAACGTAACGCCGTAGCCGTACCATCTCGAATAACTAAACCTCAAAAAGACATCGTAAAATACTTTATTCAACAATCAACCAAAATAAACATTTAATAAAAAAAAGTCAAGTTAGAATTATGTAACACTAGCTTTTGCCAGCGGCTTCGCCCGCGTGAAAATGTCGATTTTCCATACAAACTTTCATCCCCTATTTAAATCCCTTAGGGGTTGAATTTCGAAAAATCCTTCCTTATTCCTTGTCTACACTATAATGGGAACCTCTGTGCAAAATTTCAGCTTTCTAGGTCCAAGAGTTTGGGCTGGGCGTTGATGAGTCAGTCAGTCAGTCAGTCAGTCAGTCAGTCAGGACTTCTCTTTTTATTTATATAGATGCCTAACATTCAACCAATAAAATATTATTTAAATGACGAAGTTAGCTCAACTATTTCGGGTACATCGTTGTCAGAGTCCAAGTTCAGCATGGCGGAGGTACGAAATAATAGTCTCAATACTGATTACAACCGCCTATTTATTTACTTCCGATAACAAATTAACAAAATCTCAAACGATCAAGCCGATGGAAATGGATTAAAGTACGGAAACGCGGTAAGTTCGATACAGGCGGGCAGAACAACCGATCGCGCTCGTGTCTCACCAAAAAGTAACGTCCCTCGAGTCAAATGCGTCTAATGTCAACGTCAACCGACCACTGACCACTGACGTCTGACTTATCACAACTGACATTTGACATATGACAACTGACAGCTGTCAAACCAGACCTGCCACACTCTGTATCGACCTCACCCAAGCTCACTGCTTGACGTTTCCGAGTTTTCCGACAAACGATGATAGATGGCGTTATTCTAAATTGTCAACTCTAAATATTGTGCCTCGGTGTTGAATCTGCGACTTATATGATATTCAGGGGACTATTTCAAGACATTTTGTAAGCAGCTAGACCAATCTGAGAGGCCAATCATCTCCCCAGACACACATATATAGTCCCATCGGGGCTGCAGGTTGTTCGAAAGATATACCGCGGCCTCGACACAAAGGGAATATGGGTGGTTTTTAGTCAGTAGAAGTCAGGAGTCATTATTTTGATGATTTCCCAGCCCCAAAGAAAAGGGCACACATATAGTGTCGCTATTTGTATGAGTACAAGCGCGATAATAAGATCATATCACTGTCATTTATGAACCGATTCACATGAAATTCACATTTTATTTTTAATTTAAATGAGTACACCTCGGAGGTGGCGTATTGTCATGAAAAAACATTTTTTTTTTGTTCATTGTCACTTAATTTGTTTTTTTCTGAAATGTTTACTTTTGTTGATTGTATCGTCATGAAAAAACATTTTTTTTTTGGTTCATTGTCACATGAACTAATTTGTAATAATAAAAATATGTTAAAAAGTATAATGTCTTTAATTTACATCAAAATTTGGTTTGACTCGCTACGGAAACATTCCATACAACCAAATAATTATAAAAATATTTTGAGGCCAAGTTATCTAAAGTGATCATTGGGGCCGCGCGCCGGCCACTTATGGTATTTTGCGTTACTACACGCATGGCCGTCAGCGAGCAAAAGGTGTTCAAGTTCACCTTAGCTGTGCCGGTCATTTAAGCCCCCCATGGCCCCAACGATTCTACTAAGTGTCGGTCATTTTAACCCCCCATGGCAGACAACGTGTTAAATGTTTATTTTGGTTGATTGTTGAATAAAGTATTTTACGATGTCTTTTTGAGGTTTAGTTATTCGAGATGGTACGGCTATGGCGTTACGTTTTTCGAGGTAGCGTGCTTTCGTTGTTCAGTTTTTCGAGGTGGCGTGCATTCGTGGTTAATGCGCGGCCATATCACATATTGTAGTGGGTGGATAGCAACCAAAGCAAAAAAGTTTGTTTTAAAAAAATGCAAAACATGTACAGCTAATTTAATTAGTTCAAATACTGAAGATTTTCATAATTTCATTACAAAAAAAGAATATTGTGGTAAAAAATGGTTATGCTATTCTACCCGGGCATTGTTTGATTTTTTTGCCCAAATAGAACACGTCACATTAGATATTTTAAGTGAGTTGTGATGTATTAGTAATTATTGTAATGTGTGTAGTGTTAGGATTTTTTTTACCAGTATCTTGTGTAAAGGTCATTTAATAAAAAAAGTAAACCATTGTTTCAAAAAGTTATTGTTTTATTTCTAATAGTACCTACACAATAAGTCACATAATCAAACAAAAGAATACAGGTCGCAATATTTTTTTTTCATTTCACAAGCATAACAAAACATGACGTCATTTACGAGTGCCGGATTCTAAACAAAGGAAAGGAAGGAGGAGGTTTGTTTACAATTCGATTCTCAGAACACTCAACGCTAAATGGCTTGAGTTACATTTTTGTAATAATGTTTCGTTCACATACTTGACACCAAAAGAGTGTCAGCTGTTACAAGTTGTACGTTAATTAGTATAAAAAAAAAACTAAGGGAGACACTTGAAATCAGGCGTAAAAAACACCTACTCAAACTTTGCATCACTATTTAAATTCTCTTGTCTCAATTTGAAATCTACTTAATTTAACTTTCCACATGTTGAAGATATTTACAAAACGTTAGGCACATAAAAATGCATACTACCTAAGAAAAATATTACACAAACCTAGAATCAAAACGAACAATTTCACTAAAAAAACACAAGTACATGAACATAGATCATAGAAAATATGGATACGGCCGGCAAATACTGTCACATGTAAACAAGAAAAAATTATGTTGAAATCAATAACATTTTTCATACTTCTACATAGTTTTATTATTTTAAGTCTTTTAGCGTGTAGGTATATTATGTAAGTATTTATTACGTAAAAAAAAAAACAAGAATAAAGAAGCATTGCAATAGACGAGAATCTTTTGGAAAATAAAAAGAAAAAAAAAATGAAAAACAAAACTGCAAATAAAGGCATCTACTTAAATCACATCTTTTTCTCCTGTCCCTTAAATGACCATTCTTCCTTTTTTAGTACCCTTTTGTCTCTCAGTATACCTTTTCCTACCTCTATATTTTGTTTACTTTGTACAAATAGTTTTCCTGTTTAAAAATGTATAGTTTCATTCATTATTTCGAATAATATTAAATTATAATTTTTCGTCAAAGTAATTTGATCATTTGTACCTTCTCATTCACCTCTCCATTTATTGATCCTATACCTATCCTATTCTAAATCCCGATGAATTATTAATTTTGTTTCCGTAAAGTTTCCCTACCTTTGTATCATTTCAAAACTCAAACGTGACATTGGCTAATGCACAAAACGTGCGAAGCCACAAAAAAAAAAACACGTGTCAGAAGAAAAACACCACTAGATATCACGCTACGCCGTCACAGATAAAAAAATGTTAAACGTAAACCTTCATTTGCAGTCGGGTAAAAAATTGTCAAGTAGTCTGTAGTAAAGTAGTCTTTTTTACAAAAATAAAAAAACAAATAAGCGCTGTAAAATAATGTCTATATATAATAAAATAAAAAAAGACCCAAGGCCGGAATCAAAGGATATGTACAACGGCGGATGAACAATAACACTATTCGCACAGTCAATGAAACGAACAGGGTGTGTTACAAAACATTGATATCGATACAATATTTAGATACATACAAAGAAATATATATGAAACGGCGGGAAACCCTCTGGACCGCTGTTCCTAAATATCAATGGGCTCCGCCATTATTGTCGTCGCCTTAGATTCCTTTTCGTGGCAGATAGGTAAATGGGATGGGTAGTTGAAATCACACACATTACTTGACTCAAACACCAAACGTTTATTTACATTGCTCCATTTACAGGCACATAAAAACTTTGCGGTTTGAATCGCCCATTCGATTATATGGTTGATCTTTTAGGAGAAGAATAGGCAAAGAAACTCCTATACACTGTTTTAAATCATGTTACAATTATCATTTGCACTAATTAACATTAATCACATCAAAAACCACTTTCATTAACTTGAATTGCAATTATTCGCTAAACGCGACATAACTAGCGTCGCGTCGTCGCATGCGTCTGTCTCTGTCTCTGTAGTCTCTAGCGGAAGTACCACAAAACCAGTATAGTAATTAATGACCTAATTAGTTAAAACTAACAATCATTACTAAAATACTTCACAATTGATTCTATTAATTATTTAACAATAAAACAATACCAATATTAGTGTAAAGGCGTAATTAAACGTTATTGTCTAATTAATAGGTTCATTCCTTTTTACAACAAAATGTTACTAAACATTTCCGGTTGATTTAGGATTTAAAACAGACAATGGGTTTTCTACTAATTGCTTAACACGAATGGCTCTATAAAATGATCTTATGACTTTTAAGTTTATAATTACTTATCGAAACTGGTTTAGTTGTAGTTTCAGATTTTTTTTTTTTTTTTTTTTTTTTTTTTTTTTTTTTATTTATTTAAACACACACACTATCATTACAGGCTAGCCTAATACAACAGTGTAGTTATAGTTATAAATTGAGTTATTGACCATTACAATCGTATTCACCGCCATCTTCACAACACTGTGCACTGACGTCTCATAGACAGCCTAATTTCAAGTGTGGCAATCATTAAAATCCTAATATTAATAAAACATTAGCTTATCTTAATTTTAACTATAGTTCTAGTTAGAGACTTCTGTTTAATAAATTACTATTCGAGTTATGGAGCATTTAATTACATTCCATCTATGTGGTGGTTCAATGATGGTTGTTCAATGGTGAGTCAATAGATGGCACTGTCGTTCACTTTCGACCTTTGTAATGATTGTACTAAGATCTCAGAGAGCGCAGGTTCATCAATATTATAAGCTGGTAGTGAGATTAAACAATGATCTTAGCAGATAAACATTCTTGCGGCGACATATATTTATAAATACATTTTACATAAACTATATTTTAAATGGTGTGGTGTAAGAGGAAACAGTTTTTTATACATACGGTTTTATTGCAACCGACACAGAACGTGCAGACCTTCCTTTTGCAAATAGAGCACTGCCGTCGGGGACGGCGTGTATTAGCGGAGTTCATATCATATTCTTCGATTCGATGTACTGTCGCATAGAACGGTTCTCCATCCCGTTGCGGCACATCCAATCGACGGTCCTGTGTGGTTGCAATATTTGGAATGGGAATGGGAATGCGGAGGGGACGATGCCTAGAAAGAAGGGATTTGATGAGGGTTACACGGAAATTTCTGTGAGATAGAGAAGAAGTGTTGATGAATTATGAAAGAATTTAAAACGGAGACGTTGAGTAATCTCCTGAACAATTTTTTGTACCACACCATTTTTGTTTGTTTCCGCTCGACCGGATACATGGCCAGGAGCTGGTCTTTTTTGTCCACCCCAGCCATCATGATATTGTAGTCCAATATCAGGGTGGGTTTGGTGGAACCCCGGACTGTTTGGATGCCGTTACCATGGTATGTAGAGATAGTAGCCACACGGTTAGAATCTTTCCATACCATGATATCAACATCCCCCGAAGTAAGACCATTTATTTGCCCCGGGCTCATGTTCTGCTTGGTCAGCCTGTGCAGGGCCCGCGGAACAAACTTACGATCGGTCCGCAGGGTCCCTACACAATCAAAGCCCAAGGACTTAAGTCGTCGAGCGAGACATGGCGAATTGTAGAAATTGTCCATCCACAATGTGTATCCCTTGTGCTCCAGACCTTGGGTCAGCCGCAGTACTATTGACGGCGTAGGTGCCTCCATTGGATCTTCCAACTGCTGCGGTCGCAATAGACTTCTTTTATGATCGTGAATCTCAAACTGCCATAGATAGCCGGTTTGAGATTCACAGATCTCATACGACTTGATGCCTCTTTTTGCAGCTTTATTTGGAAAAAGACTCTCGTCTAAAGCAATGTTCTGCTTTGGAGTATACAACTCCTGAAACTTCTCATTTAAATGTGACAGTATTGGCCGGATCTTAAAAAGTCTAGCCTCGGAGGTCTCCCGGTCTAGCGCACACATGTCAATGGAGTCGTTAAAATGTAGACATTTACATAATAACAAAAACCTATTAATTGGCATGTATGCGCTAAAACCAGGAGTAACAAATATGTCAGGGGTAGCCGACCAGTAGTCCTCAAGCCGAGACTTGACGACAACCCCCATCGCCAACAGAAGCCCGAAGAACGTGTATAGCTCTTCGGGATCTGTTGGACGCCAGCGCCTCATGCGGCTACTGGGATGCAGGTTGTCTGCCCCGCCGGCTACCAGCTCAGCATATTTGTTGGTCTCCGAGGCTATGTGCTCCATAATTGGACGATCCCAAATGTCAATGAAAACGTCACATGGGTCGTCCCGTGGAGTTGTCGGACCAACATTGCTTTGGGAAAACGTTTCCCTCCTCGATTCAGGTTGAATCGGAGGATTCGGAAACTTTTTCCACTCAAAATCAAACCACCTCCTTGGCTGGTCCGTCGCCGTTGGAGGGACACCATCTGCAGCAGCAGGCGCTCCGGGCTCGGCGGCAGCGTCGTCACCACCACCGTGTTCATAGTCCGCGTCCAAGGGGGTGTCCAATAGGCTTTGCTGCGTCCTGGTCAACACCCTTGGAAGCACCACGTCCTCCTCGTCGTAGTCGCTCTCGTTAGAGCTTAGGTCGCTTCCTGTAAAAAATATGGATTGGTTTAAAATCGGGTGGAAATCAGAAGCCACAGCCCCAAACCAAACTAAAATCAGCAAGTAGTTACCATAATGGAGAACTTCCAACACGTCAGCATCCCCTGAGTTCCGACGATACTGACGAGGTGGTGCTGGAGGTGGCGGAAGAAGTGGAGACGGTGGTGGAGCAGCTGTCGCACACACCACAAACCTGGAATAAATGCAGTGTTGTAATACACACATTTATGTTTAGAGATTAACTGCGGTACTCGAGAGATATTTAATGATTACTGAAGCCGTCACTTAGTAAAGATTTGACATACTTTTGTATGACAAACCTGTCAAAACCTTTACAGAGTGATGGCCTAAGTAATCACTGAAGCTCAGTAAATATAACTAGTGCATTGATGAACTAGTGATATATTTTGCTACTAAATCTAGAATTCGTGCGGCAAAATCAGCTATATTTCTGCTAAATAATGGTGAGATCAGTGGCTCCTCAATCCTTAGGGACATGTCACAAGTTGAACGTTCAGGCCGATCGTGCCTCTCTATCGCTTGTATCGCACTCTCGCTTGCACGCCCGGCTCAGGCGGAACGTGACAATAAGTGCTGCTTTTACGAAGGCCCATTTTTTGAACCTTTGCGAAACGAAATAAGACTTTTAGGGAAAGCAAGGGGCCATAAATTTCTTAAACTTGAATTAAAACTGTTAAGATTAAATAACTTGGGCCCTTAACCCAGACGCGTGCATAAAAAAACCGGCCAAGAGCGTGTCGGGCCACGATCAGTGTAGGGTTCCGTAGTTTCCCGTCGATGCCGCTACGAGAACACGGCGGGGCTCTGCCCAAGCAGGGCACACCTCCACAGTGTGCTCCACCGTGTCCTCCGGTCGATCCTCGCAGTGGAAGCATCCGGGCGTTTCCTCCCGCCTGATTCGGTGCAGGTACCTCCCGAAACATCCGTGTCCGGTGAGGACCTGCGTCAGACGGTAGGTGAGGTCACTCCTCAAAGAGGGGACTTACCGCCACTGTCGTGGCGTGCCCAAATCTAGGGCCCTCAGTTCATTATTTTCCGTACTGAGGAATCTGCAAAACATGGATTTGTCTGAAGAAATACATAAACGCGACTTTAACACGTTTTACTTAGATAATACTTAGGTGAATTAGTAAAAAAGAAAAATTGACACAAAACTTAATTGTTAAGAAGTAAATGAAAATCGAATTTGACTAAAACGTCTGAACTGAGAGCCCAACATTTTCGGTTTTATTTACTATCTCAAATTAGAATAAGATTTTTAACTATTTCTTAATTAAATTTTAATATATCGTCAAATCTTCTTAATGTCATACTTTAAGAGAAAATTGATTTTCAACTTTATATAAGAGAAGAAGCATTTGTTGGCTTGTAGGGTGACCATAATGTTCATAGTAAGTACCTGTACATTTTGTAGAGCGCAGTCGAAAACCCGTAATATTTGCAGCTAAAAGTATTATGTATGTACATACTTTTTATGTTTCATTATTAATTTTAGAGCAGGAGAGCAGTGGTGGCCCAGTGGTGGTGGCCCCGACTTACGAACAGTGAGTCGTGGGTTCGAACCCCGTCAGGCACATTACTTTGTGTAATTTATTTCATCACCACTGTTCTCAAAACGGTGAAGGAAAACATCGTGAGGAAACCGGCATGTCTTTGAACCAAAAATTCGAAGATATGTGACATCTACCAACCCGCACTGGGCCCGCGTGGTAGATTATAGCCCATCTCTCTACTAGAGAGGAGGCCTGAGTCCCTGCAGTGGGAACATTAAAGGCTGATGATGATGATTAATTTTAATTATGTGATGTTAGTCCTTAGGTACTACTATGGGCTTGTGTTGCTCGACGAGGTGGGCAAGCTCTTTGAAAGAGTAATTGCAAACCGCCTCACCGAGCAACTTGAGGTAATGGGTCCGGATCTTGCGGATCAGCAGTTCGGTTACCGCAAGACACCATCGCCTTCAACACCATGGGGTCTTAGGAGGCGGCGGCTGACAACATGACAGGCGGGGTTGCTGTAGTCGTTGCGAGTATTCGGCAGCTAGATCTTGAGGTGGCACTTCATAAATCCGAGGCCATGTGCTTCCTTGGACGTAGGAATGTGCTACCGTCGGGATACCAGCTAACGATGGGAGGGGTTCCAATCAGCGTCAAATACCTTGGACTCGTCTTCGACAGCCGGTGGAACTTCGTGGTGCATTTCCGACGTTTGCCTCCCAGACTGGAGCGGGCCGGGGCTGCCTTCAGGTGGCTCTTGCCCAATCTGGGAGGGCGAAACGCCTCCCGCCGGAGGCTCTATGCGGGGATATTTCTCGACGGCATGTAGAGCCAAGTCAGACGCCCATGAGCGACATTAAAACTCTGACACCAGGTTAGGCACTAACCACACGATAAAGAAGTTAGTAATAATAAATACTCACTGTAGTGATGTCTCGTCACCGAGTCTTGGTGTTTTCTTTGCTTTTCGTTTAGTATCAGCCGATGTTTCGGGGGCGGGAGTCGCGTCAGTACTGCAACCAAACAATGGAACATGAGATAACTTCTGTCGTAGCGTGTCGATGGTAAATCTTCATTAAATAAAAGACAATGACCAAAAGTCGACGTCATTATGCGTCAGGGATTTGATTTTTGAACAGGGAATTTAATTTAAAGTTAGTATAGAAGTACGAATATTGTTTAACTCCCTATACGTACCTACACCTACATAGCAATTAGCAATATGGCATTCACACAAACGGTTCAAAAGTCATTCTCTTAGATCTGTCAGTTAATTTTGACAGTTCGGTTGACTTCACATCGTAGAGGTTTCCTTACTTTCCTTAAAATACCTACTTGCCTGGTTTTGAGGTTATTGAAGAATTTATAAAATTGCACCGAAACTAGGATTTTGGATCTTTTGTAGGAGTTAATAATAATGATAAGCGTAGACACTAAAAATCAAAGTTTGATTTTGGCGTGGCTTGGTACGGAATTTAACTACGAACATTGTGTTTTGTTGTTTGTTGGACGCTCGATATAACTTGTGTGTAAGATCATGAACGACTACTATTACTACTATTTTATTATTTAAGTGTGTTTTTTTATGTCTAATATTTTATCGATTTCTTTTGTCCTGTGTGAGATCAATAAATACTTTTTATTGTATACTAGCTGATGCCAGCGGCTTCGCCCGCGTGGATACTGTAAAAACAATCCTTGATACGGATTATATATCATTCGAAAATTTCAGCTCGATTGGGACAAAACTTATTGAGTTTTTGAAGCGTAGTCGTACACAAACCAACATAACATTTATATATATACTAGCGACCCGCCCCGGCTTCGCACGGGTGCAATGCTGATTTATATTAGACATATAAACCTTCCTCTTGAATCACTCTATCTATTAAAAAAAACCGCATCAAAATCTGTTGCGTAGTTTTAAAGATTTAAGCATACAAAGAGACATAGGGACAGAGAAAGCGTCTTTGTTTTATACTATGTAGTGATAGTGATAGATAGATGTAGTAAAAAGTGAGGACTTACTTATTCAGTTCATCATCATCATCTTGTTGTTCAGGCTTCAAATCTAAAGCAATTGGGTCTGTTTGCTTCCTAAAAACAAAAAAAAATATAAGTAGACATTAATTTATACTAAACATTTATAAAGAGGAAAGATGAGAAGAACTAAGCTAAGCAGCTTAGTTCACACTGCTGAGCTGACACAGCGAGGCGGGCTCGCGAAGGAGATGGCGACACGAAACACGCAGGTTCCAGCAGAAACAAATGTTATTTAAATAAATCCACGCAGCGGTTTGATATATGTGAGGTAATAATAGTAGATTGTACACCAAGTGCATAAAACGCACCATTTTGCGCGAGACGTTTAGATAAAGTAGAGAGTAAAATGGGTTTTATGGACGAGTTTTACACTCTACTTTTCACTTCGATGAGGAAATGCAACAGCAACTTGTAAATATTGTCAAAATAATTATGGTTCCCACCAATTAACTTCTTTTTTTCAGTAGGAAACTTGACACAACACCTGACTTATGTCGTTACTCATACTGCTCAGTTATAAAAACATTTTAGCAAGCCTATTGCTATCAACCAATGTAATTAGGAGCAAGCCTATTGCCATCAACCAATGTAATTAGGAGCAAGCCTATTGCCATCAACTGATGTAATTGGGACCAATCCTATTGCCATCAACCAATGTAATTAGGAGCAAGCCTATTGCCATCAACTGATGTAATTAGGGACAAGCCTATTGCCATCAACTGATGTAATTAGGAAAAGCCTATTGCCATCAACCAATCTTATTAGGAGCAAGTCTATTGCCATCCACTGATTTAGGTAATTGAGAGCAAGCCTATTGTCATCAATCAATGTAATTAAAAGTAAGCATATTCCCATCAAATGATGTAATTAGGAGCAAGCCTATTGCCATCAACAACCTAATTAAGAGCAAGCCTATTGCCATCAAGCGATTTAGGTAATTGGGGGAAGCCTATTCCCATCAACTTTCCTTGTATTCGTAATGAAAAGCAGTAATCCCTTGTTCTTAGAATACTAGCGAAACGAATTAAATTACAGAGGTTATTCTATGAAGTTGTTCCTGTGGCTGTTGGGCTGACTACCTGTGCCGATTACCTTGGACTTCGACGAAGATTTTACTTTATGCTCTAGAGCATAAAACGCGACTTTATGTCGCCTACGCACGACATAAAGACGAATTTTAGAGCGAGAGAAGTGAAATAGTAGATTGTACACCAAGTGCATAAAACGCATCATTTTGCGCGAGACGTTTATCCATCCGATGCGAGCTTGCGAGCGAGGATGGATATAAAGTAGAGAGTAAAATGAGTTTTATGGACGAGTTTTACACTCTACTTTTCACTTCGATTGCGAGGAAATGAAACAGCAACTTGTAAATATTTTGTAAAAATAATTATGGTTCCCGCCAATTAACTTTTTTTTTCAGTAGGAAACTTGACATAACACCTGACTTATGTCGTTACTCATACTTCCCAGTTGTAAAAACATTTTGAGCAAGCCTATTGCCATCAACCAATGTAATTAGGAGCAAGCCTATTGCCATCAACTGATGTAATTGGGACCAAGCCTATTGCCATTAACCGATGTTATTAGGAAAAGCCTATTGCCATCAACATATCTTATTAGGAGCAAACCTATTGCCATCAACCGATGTAATTAGGAGCAAGCCTATTGCCATCAACTGATGTAATTGGGACCAAGCCTATTGCCATCAACCAATGTAATTAGGAGCAAGCCTATTGTCATCAACTGATGTAATTAGGGACAAGCCTATTGCCATTAACCGATGTTATTAGGAAAAGCCTATTGCCATCATCAACATATCTTATTAGGAGCAAACCTATTGCCATCAACCCATGTAATTAGGAGCAAGCCTATTGCCATCAACTGATGTAATTGGGACCAAGCCTATTGCCATCAACCAATGTAATTAGGAGCAAGCCTATTGCCATCAACTGATGTAATTAGGGACAAGCCTATTGCCATCAACCGATGTTATTAGGAAAAGCCTATTGCCATCAACATATCTTATTAGGAGCAAACCTATTGCCATCAACCGATGTAATTAGGAGCAAGCCTATTGCCATACACTGATTTAGGTAATTGAGAGCAAGCCTATTGCCATCCACTGATTTAGGTAATTGAGAGCAAGCCTATTGCCATCAATCAATGTAATTAAGAGTAATTCTATTCCCATCAAATGATGTAATTAGGAGCAAGCCTTTTGCCATCAAGCGATTTAGGTAATTGGGGGAAGCCTATTCCCATCAAGTTTCATTGTATTCGTAATGAAAAGTAGTAATCCCTTGTTCTTAGAATACTAAAGAAACGAATTAAATTAAAGAGGTTATTTTATGAAGTTGAAGTTGTTCCTGTGGCTGTTGGGCCGATTACCTGTGCCGATTACCTTGGTCTTCGACGAAGATTTTACTTTATGCTCTAGAGCATAAAACGCTACTTTATGTCGCCTACGCACGACATAAAGACGAATTTTAGAGCGAGAGAAGTGAAAAGAATATTATATGCATACACACGTACAAGATACGCGCGGAAACATAACCTTTTTGTATTTTTGGAGGGTAGGAAATCATCAAATGACGCCTCACGCTCTGGGCGGTGCGGTAGGGAGTGTCAGACTTCTACTGACTAAAAACCACCCATGTTCCTTCTTAGTCCTTTGTGTCCGGGGCCGCGGTATCTCTTTTGAATAACCCGCAGACCCGACAGGGGAAACATAACCCTTACTTGGTAGACACCATTTTATTGAAGTTCAGTCTAGATGACTGTCTTCTGCCTAACCGAACAAGTCCACGCCTTGAGTTATAGGTCTCCAGCCAGGCGCATGTTACTTATAGACAAACTACCCCACTCAGAGATGTTTAAAGATCACTTAATTCGTCACTTAGTAAAGATTTTGCGTAATCATTAAATGCGCAGCTGTTACTGCCGTATTAGGCCATTACTTAGTAAAGGTTTTGACAGTTTTGTCATACAAAAACTGACAAAACCTTTACTTAGTGATGGCCTAAGTAATCATTAAAGCTCTCTGAGTGCGGCAGTTAGTGACAAATCGCTAAGGGCACCCCCAGTGGGGTACATACCTCGGCTTAAGACGTCACTAGGGGAGGGGGCAGCAAAAGGACAGGCTGGTTCTAAGGGAGATATATTTAGAGCAGGGATGCACAGACCGCGGCCCGCCAGCAAATATATTCCCTCGTGCATTTGAAGCAAAATATAGCTGAGGTTTACAAATAATATTAGGCATTTGAATCACGCGCGTTACTAAGCGTGCTCGCTGTGCAGGTGCATGATGCGTACTCAGAAATGTTCGTGCAACTCAAAAATCCTGATTGGTTGTGTGAGTTGGCGTTTTTAGTAGGCCTTACAGATCAAGTCATGGTTATCAAATCATATAATGACAATCGTAATCGGGACTATGTTGCAAAACTAAGCAGTGGTATTTTCCCTACTTTAAGCCGCTGCCCTAGGGCGGCTTTTCGAACAATTCCTACGTAAATATTTCGGTTTGCTGCATGCCACTAAAATTTTCTAGCTAGCTAGGCTCGCGCTTACCGCCGCGTTTTCTGAGTATCCAATCCATGAATGAATATGTTACTAGTAAAAATAAGTTAAATATGCATTTTTTTAATAATAAAATGAAAATCAAATAATATAAATCACCTTTCCTAGGTGAAGGCTAAAAATTTTCGAGCTCGCTTCGCTCGCTCTTGCATATTAGTGCCCTCTTGACTGAAGCTTCATGCATATTTGACGAATGTTAAAAAGATTGTAAGCGTAAATCAGTGCCACGCTTCAGACTAGTATAAGTATTAATTTTGTAATTACATTTTTGTCAATTTTTATATTTTTTGTTTGTGCTGGCGGCCCGCCATTAGTTCATCATTTGCCCAAGTGGCCCTTGGTCTCAATAAGTCTGTGCATCCCTGATTTAGAGGCTGGATTAATACTATAGGCTCAGCTTCGCGAGCTAGCTCTAGCAAGGGTCGTGTCGGGGAGGGCGTTCAACCACCAAATAACTCGTATAAAGAACTGAGCTTGACTTACTTGTTCGTGTCACCGTCGCTACGTTCCACCTTCACTGCCGGTATGAATATTTCAGGTTCGTCACTGAAAATAAAATAAATATCGTGAGACAAAAAACACCAAAACATCGCGCCTTGTAATCTCCGAAGGATTAATCAGAGGTGTACCTAACAAGTACAGTCATATTTCACCAATTATGTTTTAGGCCCATGTAATAGGGAGTGAACCTATTGCCACCAACTGTGCACAAATCCAGACTCTGCGGCTACTGAGCAAATTCTATTATATTGTCTCACTGCTGGGCAAGGCCTCCCTCCATAATCCATTCCTTACAACAGTCACTATTCCTTGCAACTTAACCCCAATTTTCAAAGAAGACATCCAGTTCGTCCCGCCATCTCCTTCGTGGTCTGCCGCGACCCCGTGTCACTACTTCAGGGCACCAAACCTGAGCTTTACGGGCACACACACACACACACAGCTCATTCGGTATGCGACAGACGACGACTAAGAGGTGGGTTAGGGTAGAACAAACGAAATTGTATAGGTATAAATTATATTTATTTGTATAATTGACAAACGTGATGGTTGTAATAACTTACTTGTTGTATTCAGGAGGTTCTATCTTCACTACCAATGTCCTGAAAACATAAAAAATATAGCATTAAGCATTATATTGTTGCAGTACTGCTGCACAGGGGCGTTACATCGCGAGGTGGGTAAACGGTTTTCCAACAGGAATTTCAACTTCATTTTTGTCAGTACCTACCTATTCTACTCCTCATCATCACCAGCCTTCAATGTCCCCACTGCAGGGACTCAGGCTTCCACTCTAGGAGAGGGATGGGCTATATTCCACCACACGCGCTCAGTGCAGGTTTTCTTCGAATTTTTTGATTCTAAGACATGCCGGTTTCCTCACGATGTTTTCCTTCAACGTTTTGAGAGCATCGTCATTAGAGCAGCGGTTATGAAATAATTTACATAAAGTGATACGCCTGATTTAGTTTATTACTCTTTAACGCAAAAACTACTGAGCGGATATTGATGACATTTAGCTCACACAGATAGTTCATCAGCTTGATTAAAACATAGGATACTTTTTATCCTGGTAGTGGTGGTCCTCCTGGGACAATTCTTTACATCTACGCGAGCGAAGCCGCAGGCATAAGTTAGTATTATACTTAAGTATACTTACTCGTCAGAAGGGCTGGGTTTCTCAATATCCTCAACATTATCATCTGAACTGTCTTCTTCACTTGAACTAAAACAAAAAACGCAATATTTGTTGACATCTTTCTATCTTGTCAAGTTCTTGTTAAGTAGTACCCCTGCAACTTTCAATTTAAGGATGAGAAATCATGAAATAGGTATATTATAATAATTAGGGATGCATCCGATACCGATACCCATGCCGATATATCGATGCCGATATATCGGCATCGGCGATATTTTGATGGGCGATTCAATGATATTTTACAAATTTCGCGCTTTAAAATGTAATGTAAACGCGCGTGTTGTCTCATCTCTCTCGCAAAGAAGAAGTCGAGAGATACCTAAGGTCTCCTAATATATCGAGAGATGCAGATCCGTTCGTTTTCTGACGCAATGACGTCTTATACCCAAACTTGAATAAAAAATGACGCAGAATGCGCTGAAATACTTTAATTTCCAAATGAGCTCTGTCGCATCTGAGAGACTATTTTCCACTGCAGGTCTTATTCAAACAGAACTTGCGGAATTGCCTTTCTCTGCATAACTTAACTGCTTAACTCAACAAAAATCTTATCAATTTTAATTACTAATACTATTACATCAACCGGTCTTTATTTTTTATAATAATTAAAAAAAAAATAACCTGACTTGTGTTTAATTATTTTACCTTTATTTTTATTTCAATAAACGTATCGGTATCGCCGATATTTTTAAAAGGGGAATTATAAAACGAGCGAATAAAAAAAAACTTAGCGACTGCTGATGAAACGCTGTTTTAATAACATAGCGACTGCTGATGAAATACTGTTTTAATAACTTGAGCGGTATGAATTTGAGTAAGCGAAAAATAAACTAAACTAACGACGATTATTGATTAAAATTAAAATCCGAGCTTACAAAAAGTGGGTTTGGCAAAAGGGCAACTGATATAGTTTTACATAACGATACGATATTTACATAATTTCAATTCAAAATTCCTTGTGTTCACACACACAATCTCAATCACTCACACAAACAGGGCGGTTAGGGAAGCGAGCGAACTGAGATCCCGATATACCCTGCAAACCCGCTACTAGGAAAATTTGGATGCAAGAGCGAGCGAAGCAAGCACGGGACTTGGGGCACACCGACTCGGGACAGGTTAGGTTAGAAGGGGATCTATTCGCTCGCTTTGCTCGCTCACTCGACCCCGCCATCTCGCCACTCCCCGAAACAGTGTTATTTTTTTGCTTGGATATCTTTGGTTAGACATAAGTATGTATTAAATGCTGTGTTAAAAGTCCATATTAAAGGGATTTTAATTATTAAAAAAAACATACTTAAGTGTTGTCTGTCTGCGTCTCTTGCGAGCTGCCCGTTCTTTCTGAGGCAGTTCCCGTTGCCTCTCCTCATTCCTTCTCTCTTCCTCCTTCAGTATCTGCATAAGCATCGCCTCACTCACTCCGGTGGCCAGCGCAGTCCGTCGTTTTAATTCTACATACTCTTGCTCAAAGTAACGGTACACTTTTGCGATGAGTATTTTAGTTTGATCCTGAGAAAGATATTAATATGAACATTATTGTGAATCTTCAAGGTTTCGCCGGGCTGGGTCGATTTTGGGGATGTCTGACTGGTTTACTAATGGTTGGTGGTCAGAAACAGGTTGGAACATGTTGCATGTCTTCTAATTATTGGTTCTAGGGCATGCCGGTTTCCTCACGATGTTTTCCTCCACCGTTTTAAAGGCTTCGGCCGTCTACGAAACCGTAGTTTCGTAACTGGTTTCGATGAAGGAATGATTTGTCCTGGTACGTAACTGGTTTCGATGGAGGATATATTTGTCTTTGTACGAAACCACGGTTATGTACAAGGATTTTTTGCAAAATTGTGAAATTTGACTAGTTACGAACAAGGAATAATAATTCTTTTATCGAAACTAGTGATTTATGTGATAACTGGTCCAGGATCTCATAGCCGCAAATATCAGTCTAATTGCAGTAGTCCGGTTGACATATAGCACCGAACTACTGACACTCTTTAGTGGCAACAGTTCAGTTTCTTTTTTTTTTGTTTGAGAAAATAAGAATAGGTAGTAAAGTCCCAAAAACTACCAGGAGAACAGAAGTAGGAAGGAGGTATTGTATTACAAAAGATATACCGCGGCCTCTACACAAAGGGCTAAGAAGAAACATGGGTGGCTTTTAGTCAGTAGAAGTCTGACACTCCCTACCTAACTGAAGGTCAGTTCAGTAGACAGCAAACGAGTCTACTGAACTACTTCAATCACCAAAATAATACCTCAATCGAAACTAGTTATGTACAAGGACAAATCATTCCTTCATCGAAACCAATTACGAAACTAGTTTCGTAGACGGCCGAAGCCGTTTTAAAAGCAGCCGTGATTAAATAAATCTACGTCGTAATCATATATGCACATGCATAAGACGGGTCCATATTGGCTCACCTAAAGTTCTTTATCCGAAATTGTTCTTCCTAACGATTTGTAATCCGAATGATCACTCTTCCTAAAATTTTTCATCCTAAAGTTTTCATTCATACTATTTGTAGTCCTACCGACGATGTTCATAACACTCATGTTTCCGAAAATTGGAGCTCCTACTGTTTTTTATCCTAACGCTTTTATTCCTAAACATAATTACCATAATATTTTCACTCATACAACTGTTTAGAATGATTAAAGGTCGTTTCACTGATTTTTGTCTTGAAATAAAATAAATGAATGAAATTCAGGTCAGAGTGTCGTCTTGGGGGCAATATGAAAAAAATACTTAGAAAAATTTCGCGACCAATTTCGAGGTAGCGCTCGCCGGCCGCTGCCGCGGCACCGCTCGCTTCGCTCGCTCGGCTCGCGCGTAGTTGGTCACAGTTCTAACCTAACCTAACCTATGGATATCTTTGCATAGTATATAAGGTCCCATTAAAATAGGTGGACAAATTTTAACACAGCGTTTATTAAGCCTAACTAAAGACATCTAAAAAAAAAAAAAACACTATTTATAAAGTGATTTTATTTTGACTTAAAATAATAAATTGCCGGCACTCTAGAACAAACTCATCCTATAAAAGTAGGTATTTTATTTCTTATTCTTATATTTTTTTTTGCTATTGTCCTTATTTTAGCGGTCTGAATGATTTCTAAAATTTTGTCCACCTATTTTAATGGGACCTTTTATAATACTGATTATTATGAATAAAAAGTAATAAAAACGTAAAAAAAGATATGACTTTGAATAATAGTGTAAAAGATGGTTATGTTGAGAAAATATAGGAAAACAAATAATAGTGTAATAGATGTTTATTGCTACAGACATTATGAAGTCGAATGCTTCGGAATTAAAACATTAGAGACAGAGAAGTTAGGAATTGCGATTGTTAGGATGAAAAATGTTAGGAAGAACATTTTCGGATTTCCAATTATCGGAGTTGAAATTTTAGGTGAACTTTGGCGCACCCCATATGACCTATTAGGTAATTGTAAGTCAGGCCATTACCAGTAGGTAAGTAGTTCATAAAAAAAAACCTAGCAGTTGCATTCACTTCATGTAAAACACTGGTATTTAGCTGTATTATCTATCTTCTATACTTATAATAAATCTGTAGAGAGGTCAATTCTGTACATGATATATATTTTCAAAATAACTATCAGGGGGTAATTAGTGATCGATACTGATGCCAAAAATGCGATCAGTAAAATTTTTGTCTGTCTGTCTGTCTGTCTGTCTGTCTGTCTGTATGTTCCTTATAGAAACAAAAACTACTCGACGGATTTTAACGAAACTTGGTACAATTATTCTTCATACTCCTGGGGAGGTTATAGTATACTTTTCATCACGCTACAATCAATAGGAGCAGAGCAGTGAAGGGAAATGTTGGGAAAACGGGAGAAGTTGCTCCATTTTTTAAGCTTCCGTCGCGTGTGTAACCTTAATGGTTAAAGCTACATAGAAATCATTTATGACGGAAATGTTCTACATAAAATTATCTAAAAAAATATCCCACAACAGCATATGTCTATCTTTTATGGTTGACTCACAATAACACGTGTAACTCCCGATAGCTTAGCAGTTCGGAGCTTTCTGATTATATTTGTTTACTCTTACGTTTATAATACTCTCACTCATCCCTAATTATAAGAAGTTAATATTATTACCTATTCAATAAAAAAAGAATCATAGTAATCGGTACAGAAACATCAAACTGAACCAAATATGAAATACGCTGATAAGCTGCGCGTGAATACTGAATCATGCCATAAGGATTATTTTTGTGTAACGGGAGCGAGCTTCATTCAATATTTGGCTGTTGATGCGTTCAGCGTTCGACCTTATTGACGGACAATAATTGATATTAACAAACCGTGCTTATCAGCGCGACTTTTAGTCTCTAAATAGTTTATTTGAATTTCTTTTGTTGTTATTTTATAAAATAGGTAGGTATTAAGTAGTTATTTTGGTAGTGTTTAAATATTCGTTCAAATTACAAATTATTAATAGTTCGCATTTTATTTCTTTTTAGGGGAAGTAGTACGCATAGATTTTTAGATACCGTTAAGTAAGTTTTGGCTAATTTATGATCAATTTTATTTTTGTATTAAGTAGGGAAAAGCGTAGATACTTTTATTAATTATAGTAGTTATAGGTAGGGGCAGAATTTTCGTGTTGCTGGAGTAGATCTCGGTGTCAGTTGTTTCTCGCATGGTCAGTTATATGTCGCTCTTTCCCGGGTTAGCAGTTCTAGAAATCTTTATGTTCACGTGCCGGACGGGTCAACTTTCAACATAGTTTACCCGGAAGCTTTGGGCTGAAGTTTTACCTATAGAACGCTATAGGTACCTACTTAAGCCTCATGTGAAAGTGATCTAAACAATATTACCAATACATTAACTTAATAACATACAAGGAGTTACACGCTGACGGAGTCGCGGGCACAGCTATTAATAATAATATTCTGCGGTTCCTTTTGCGATATTTTTCAACAGTATTGTGAATTGACATATTGTATTTCCCTACTAAAATACGAAAGTTAATCTGTCTGTTACATCAAAACCACTGAACCGTGAGGAAGGACATAATGGTACTTTTTTACGAAAAACGACGGAAACGCGGACGAAGTCGCGGGCAAAAGCTAGTGTAAAATAATTAGGAAAAGACTAGGCAGATGATGATCAACTTAGTTCAAGTTCTTTCTAGTTTGAATATTGTTTTTAATGAATTTGGCAGGGGCAGCGATGATATTTTATGTTGTATCCTAAGATGTCTGTAACAATGGCATCAAAACAGAAGAAAAAAATAAATGTATTTTTTCTCTCTTGGTAGTTATACCTGTTGTATTCCTTCTGCAGTGTGTGAGACTTCCGTGTTGCATTTCGGACAAAATATTTTGATTTCATTCCCATTGGTGGATACTTCACTCTGTAAACAAAGTAATAAGTATTAATTATTTATGATGTATGTAATGAATCAAACACAATGTAAATTGTTCCTGATAAATAAATAATAATAATATTGTGTAAATTCTTAAAACAAAATAATATTCTTATGAAGCCCAAGGGGCTGATCAAAAAAAGTTTTATTTAAGTAATAACTTTTTTTTGCTCAGCCCCTTACGTTAAAGTTCGAGTTTCTATAAAGTTGAGTGCAAAATGAAAAATATCTAGAATTCACATGACATACATGACAGTATTCAACCTTTTGACCGCCACACTCAAGTAAGACGACAAGCCATAAAGAACCTTAAGCCGTCAGACTTAAGGCACTTTTTTGCTCAGTCGGCTTGTCGTCTATATGCGACTGTGGCGCTCAAAAGGTTGATAAAAATTAAAATAAATAAAGGAAAACAGATTCAAGTATGAATTGAATAAAGTTATAATTTGGTTCGATGAAGGAAAGCACGGCCAAACCAGCATGCTTGAGGTATATTACTGGATGACATGTCAAGCCAACTCAGAGGCGTAAAAGCTCTGACACCAGTTTGGGCATTACCCACACAATAAAGAAGACGAATAATACAAGTAAAGTTGGATGTAAAGTCTGCAGGTTTACATGTAGTGGGCAAGACATAGGAATTATAGATCAGATTCAGCAAACTCTTTCACTAATGTCAGTAATTTATTTTATTTATTTTTAATACTTATTATAGCAGCATTACAGAGTAATCCAAAACGTTGCTATAAAAAAATAAAAAGAAACAATTAATTTAAACTGTCTAAACTATTGTACAGGAACAAGAAATAAGAAATTACGAAAATAATAAAAAATAAAAAGTTACCTTTTGTGCATCATCAATCAAAACAAGATCAAGAAAAAATCATCTTTCGTTCATCCTCTCACAGAAACTCAAACATACACGATTATTAATGATTAATTAGTAATTGAATGGGATTCTTTTATTTTGTATTTGCTCGACTCTCAGATCAAATAGGTTCGACTATTCAGAACTGCCTGTAACTGAAATAAATGTTTTGTTTTTGAGCCGACACAAAATAGATTGCCATCGCCAGGCTTAGAAGATGACTGCACTGTCACTAAGCCCTCACCTGTTTTACTTACAGTGTCTTCCTCTCTTGCTCACACTTAGCCAAACAAGACCCTCATAACTGCAGGATACATGCAGTTAGGAGGGTCTTGTTTAGG
Source organism: Diarsia dahlii (assembly GCA_949775195.1). Lineage (NCBI taxonomy): Eukaryota > Metazoa > Arthropoda > Insecta > Lepidoptera > Noctuidae > Diarsia > Diarsia dahlii. Next base: position 7,421,378 of record OX459217.1, on the reverse strand, counting down.
GGTTTGTTTATTACTGGATTAAAAACAGAGTAATCCGTTATTGAAAGAATTACGAAGGAAGAAGAATTACGAGTTATGGCGCCACACATCGCGACACAAAGTGAGAGACTGATCACTGAAACCCCAAGCAAGAGTTACCGAGATAACAGACATAATAATATACTCACCGACGGTTTCAATCGGTGGACCACACGGCTCGACATGTTTGCACAATCGACAAACAAATAAGTTAAAACAAATAAAAATAGGTTCTACTTCCCAACACACAACACAATAATAAATTAATAATCTGAATCCCCTAAAAAATATTAAAAACACCACGCGACACTGTACTCACAACAAAAACGAACTTGTACAAAAATGTCAAATAATTTTTTTTTTTTTTTATAAATGATTTTGGCTTGGATACAAAGTCCTTTAAGCCAAATCTTCATTTTATTCGTCTTTACAATTTTCAACTGTATGTTTTATAAAAAGCCAAGTCTTCATTTTCTTCGTCTACAATTTTTCAACTGTATTATAGATGGCCAAGTCTTCATTTTCTCCGTATTTACAATTTTTCAATTGTATGTTTTATATAATTATATAATGGAATAAAATTCTTGTGATTTTTTAAGTAGTCTTCTAAGCGGCGGGCTTCATTATTATCAATTTTTGTACTTTCACTATCACTTCCTGTCAGTTCACTGGCAAGCAAAAGTCGTTGAATATTAAACTGACAACATTTAAATAACAGATGATGAATATCACCAACTTGACTAATGTTACAATACGGGCATAAATTCGTTGGTATTATATTGAGCCGTCCCAAATGTGCAGGAGTTTTGTGGTGGCCAAATCGTAGTCGGTTAATAGTGGTTATAAAATCTCTGCTAGCTACTTTTAGCTTGGTGTACCAAGGCTTCGCAGGTATTACTTCTTGAATGCTTCCATACCATTTGCCTTTAGTTTCTCTGTCTTTCTTCCAGACATCATCCCATAGCAATAACACATCTTTTCTTATTTCATTATAGGTATCGGTAAATGGAATATCAGTAATATGTCTTACATCTAATGAGTTTAACCCTTCACATGCAGCCTTGTCCGCTACTTCATTACCGGTAATGCCTTTATGTGAAGGAATCCACAGAAAGGCGACTTCAACATCTTTTTGACGTAAGGCAAGTAATATCTCTTTAATTTTATAAACAATAAAACTTGTTTTAAAATGTACATTATAATTTTCTAGACATTTAATCACACTGAGAGAGTCAGTCAAAATAAGGAAGTTTTTATTACAACTATTTATAAAGTAAATATGTTTAAGCGCTTCAAAGACTGCATATGCCTCTGCTGTAAATATACTACAAGTAGTATCCAGAATAAAGCTCTGACAAAACTCTATCCGGGGATCATAAATGGCACTTCGTACATGTGAATTAGTTTTACTTCCGTCTGTATATAAAGTGTAGTATTTGTTTTCATCTAAAAACTGTAGTAAATCTAGATTATTATTTACTTCTACTTTAATAATGTTAATTTCATTTATCAATGTATAAAATTGTTTAGCATAAAAGGGCCATAAACTTGTTTTCTGTAATTTCTGATGTTTTTTGTTCAGGTCTACTAGAATTTGGGATAATCTTGGAAATTTGTGGCTTAGAATATCAGCAGCTGAAGTTAATGGAGTTGGAATCGGTATCGAGTAAGGTATGATCTTTTTAATGGCGTATTGATTGTTGGTGGCTAAGAGTTTTACACAAAATCTTTTTGCAAGTAACAAACGTCTAAGAGACAGTGGCATTATAAGAGTTTCAACCTCCATGGCTCTAATAGGAGTAGAGCACATGGCCCCAGATATAGTCCTCAAGGCCTTATTCTGTATTAAGTCTAATTTATTTACATGTTTACTATCTAAATAGGCTATACAACTATAGTCAAAATGACTCCTTATAATAGCTTTGTACAAAATGGAGAGAGTCAATGGATCTGCTCCCCATGATACCCCAGTTAAACATTTGATGATGTTCAAGCCTTTCATTGCTCTTTGTGCAATGTAGTTAATATGTGGCTTAAAGGATAAATCTTTGTCAATAATTACACCCAAAAATTTATGCTGGTCAACCACAGGAATAGCTTGATCATTGTACAAGAGTGCAGTAGAAGGAAAATCTTTGCTAAAAATCATGGCACTACTTTTGAGGGGATTAATTTTAAGTTGCAATTTATCATAATACCCATTTAAATTAACAAGAGTTGAATTAACATTATCAATAGCCATGTCAATATTATTATTTACACTGTATATCACTAAGTCATCTGCAAATTGGAGAATATTTACATTTTCAGTATTTACATATTTACAAATTTCAGATGTATATAAATTATATAGAAGTGGGGACAATGTGGCCCCTTGCATTGTGCCTTTAGAGACAGTTCTAGGTCCATGTAAAATGTTGTTATATTTAACATATAGAATTCTATTGCTTATGAATTCATAAATCCACTTGCAAAGTAGGCCAGGTATGCCTAACCCCGATAACACCTGAACTAGAATTTGCGGTTGAACATTGTCAAATGCCCCTTGAATATCTAAAAAGGCACTTGCTACACTTTTCTTATTTTGTTTTGCATATTTCAGATCTGAAACGAGACAAGTGAAGCTGTCAGCACAACTTCTGCCTCTTCTGAAACCATATTGGATATTTGGTAGAAGACTATTTGATTCAGCAAAATGATCCAGACGAAGTTTTACCATATTTTCAAATATTTTTCCTAAGCAAGAAGATAATGAAATAGGCCTATAAGAGTCACAGTTATTTGGAGGCTTGTCAAGCTTCAGAACTGGAATAACACATTGTGTTTTCCATGACAATGGTATTATTTGTTTATGCCAAAGATTATTGAGAATAACTAAAAATAACTTCTGAGCTTTAATATTTAATTTGCTAATCAAGATATAGGGAAAATCATCCATTCCAGGAGTAGTATTTTTTCTAGATTGAAGACAGATCAAGAACTCGCACCATGTAAATGGGTCTAGCAAATATTTTGATTTATTGTCATTGTTATGTAAATTAAAAAAAGTATTTAAATCAGTTGTTTTTTCATTGTCGTTATCAGATAATTTGTTTAAAAATTGTGGAATAAATTCATCAGAGTAAGATTTGTTAACTTTAAGTCCTTTAAATTTCTTAATATTATTCCAAATGGTTGAAATAGGCGTAGTTCTGTTAAAACTGTCACACAATGATCTCCAACTATTCTTTTTCTCTTCGGCAATAGTTCGTTTTTTCAAAGCATCTGCTTTTTTGTAAGATATATAATTTTCAATAGTAGGTAGTCTCCTGTATAATTTTAAAGCCTCTTTAGATGAAATGACGCTATTTTTACATTTATCGTTCCACCAAGGTGCAGGTGGCCTACTTTTGTATTCTGTGGATTTGGTAAATTTTGGTACACATTCTGATTTCAGGGTAGAAAGTGTATCACAGAATGAATTGTAAGAGCTAAGAGGGTCACATCTGTTAGGAATAATATTATCAAAACATGTTTTCGAAAGTTCATCATACTGGTTCCAATCAGCTTTATTATATATAAATTTATTCATAGGAGGATTAACATTGTATTGATCAGTTATAATAGTTATTTCTGTTATTGTTGGGAAATGATAACTGCCCATGTTATCATCATGGACTGACCATTTACAAAGAGGGGTAATTGATGGGCTAGCCAAAGACACGTCAATAGCTGATGGATTATGATTTGGATATTGCATAGTAGTAACGTCACCTTCGTTTAGTATACATAAATCTAACTCATCTATAACAGTATATAATTGCTCTCCTCTTCGTTTATTTGATATGCATCCGAAAGCAATGTGATGAGCATTAAAGTCTCCAGCCACGAATATAGGCTTAGGAAGATTGTGAATAAGGTCACGTAAGTTGTTAGTTCTAAGTGGGCCCGTAGGGGGGCAATAAACACACAAAATAGTAATATCTCCTCTAGAAGTGGATATGGACAATGCCACAGTTTGCAGTTCATCATAAAATACTGTGGAAAGTGCTTTGTATTTTAAATGTGGTTTAATTAGTATGGCTACCCCACCATGTTCATTTGAAGCATTTTTAAAATACATGTTATATCCAGGTATACGACAAGGTCTACTGTCTCGCAACCAAGTTTCATTTAATAAGCATATATCAATGTCATTTTCTCGTAGAAAAGTTAACAAAAGAGGGACTTTATTATAAATACTTTGAATATTAAATTGGGCTATTCTTAGAGAAGACTTATTTGAGGTACTATAATCCATAAATTAAGAAAGGTTTTTGAGTAATAAATCTTTAATGGTAATAGAAGTAATTGGAGTGTCGTCACCTTTGTTAGCTATAGAAATTAAAGTTCGAACTATAGCATTGGTTAAGTCAGCATTATTAATTAATTGACTTTTAAGTTCATCAATAGATAGAGATCTCTGTGTAACAGATTTCACAGATTGCTGAACTTTATTTACAGTTTTTTGTACAGGGACATCAGGGTTACTGTTTGATTTATTTACAATATTTTTATTATTATATACAAGAGCTGGAAAATCATCAGCATTAAAATTTTTCTTTTCGTTTGTAACGGCAACAGTGCTAGCATACGTAATTTTGTTTTTCTTTTCTAGATTTTTCTTTATTTTAACAGGACATGAGTTTGAAATTGCTAGATGTGGTCCACTACAATTGATACAACTTAGTTCATTAGGTTTATCACAGTCTTTGTAATAGTGTTCACCCGAGCAGATACTGCAGCGCTGTTTGCCGTTACAGACCTTTGCCGAGTGATTAAATTTAAAACATCTATAACACTGTTGCAGAGGAGGGATGTACTCAAATACGCGGTATGAAAACAAGTCATACTGTACAGAATCAGGTAATGTATTGGCTAGGAAAGTTATGCTGACAGTTTGTAAAGGCACTTTTTCATTGTTTACTTTTCTAAAAAAGCGACGCACAGCAATAATTTCATATGTAGAAGATAACTTGCAATATAGTTCTTTATTAGAAATGTTAGTTGGAACATATCGGATGATTCCAGTTTTTTCAATTTGAGCTGCAGGGATGAATGCCTTCAATTTATATCTTTCCAGAAAGACATTATTTGCCAAAAAATTGTTGGCAGTATTGTATTGTTTAAATATAACCGCAATTTTATTCGCGTTCACTCTGTGAATGGCCACTACTCCTTTAATTTCTGCCGTGAATATATGATTAAGGTAAATGGGACTTTTGTTGCCCAATCGTTCATTATTACTGCTTTCAACAAACACTTTGAATTCATATTTTGTAGAATTTTCAGGGTACAGTCTTTTATAGTTAGGTTTGAGAAAAGGTAAAAAGTTCAAACTTTCCTCACCACCGCCGCTAACATCATCATTTTCGTCCATTTTTCTGGCCCGCTTGCCCGAAGACCCCGGGCCTTTGGTGGCCGGGGGGATTTCACCCCCGGCCTCACTGTTTAACATTATATTTACTTACAAAGCGATTATTTGCAAATTATTAATCGAATTTTAACTATAATTTATACAAAAATATCAATTTTTTCCAAATTAGCAAATTTTAGCGCCCTTTCAATTCAAATTCCCGCCAAAGAATCAATGTCAAATAAATATGAATATGACCACAGATTATACGCAATGTTTCGTAACGTATAATGCACAGAGTAAAATTGCAAGAACTACTGAATTTATAAGAGAAACTATTAGTTGCGTGGGTGCGCGAGCTGCGCGCAGCTCGCGGTACTACCTACCTACACCTACCTACTACCTACCTACTACCTACCTACACCTATCTACTACCTACCTACACCTACCTACTACCTACCTACACCTACTTACTACCTACCTACACCTACCCACACCTACCTACTACCTACCTACACCTACCTACACCTACCTACTACCTACCTACCTACTACCTACCTACCTACACCTACTTATCACCTACCTACCACCTACCTACTACCACAAAAAAAAATTATAAGAGAAATGTGAATTTTCCGTGACTATTATTGTGTGCTATTAATTTGATGATACGAAAGAAAGAATTCGTCGCTTGGCTTATAGAACACAGCTTTCGTTATTTACATGGCGTTCAAATGGATATGAAGCGAGGGGCGGGGGGGGACGCGCGATTTCTTTTGTAACTGTTGGACGCGGGCCAGTTTATGTCGTATTGCTATACGCGAGAGCTTATTGTGCTTTGAACATTTTCGGAGACCCAGCTAAAGGGCGGTGGAACGAAGCGTATTCGGTACAAAGCTCGGCGACAGAATACGCAATACCACAATACGCCCAAAAACTAGAATCGCTGATGTGGGCAATAAGACTGCTGGCTTGAAATGGGATGGGGAGGGTCATTCGTCTAGTCAACAAGTTCAAAAACGTGTTAAATAGAAGTATGTTTTTATTAACAAAACTAGCTGACCCACGCAACTTCGTCTGCGTCACATAAATATAGCTTATAACCTTTCTCGATATCGACTATCCGACATAAATAAGCTAAATCGTAACAAACAAAAAATCTTATCTTTCCTCCTTATTATTAGTTCAGATGGTTTAGATTAGCTAGATTATATTAAAGTGTGAATTACTTTATGTATCTCTTACTGTTAAATATACTGTAACACTCTATACTTGTAAACATTATGATGCAGTAAATATTTTGAATTTGAATTTCCCGGAGGCCAGCCAGAATTCCCCGTACCTACATTGCGACGCGCGAAATATTTTGCCGCGCGGATATTTTTACATTGCGATATCTTCTAAGATATTTGTTTAAACTGTATAGAGTAAAGGACACAAATATTCTATATTAAATTTCCGTTCTAACAAACACATTTATTTAGATATAGATTAATACCATATGGGTTAAATAAGCTTCGCAAAAAATAATTCTTTTTAACCTAACAGTTTAACTGTAAAAAAAGGTTACAGTGAGTCAATCTTAAAAGATAGATATATGCTGTCGCGGACTTTTTTTTAGAACTTTTAAAGAGGAACAATTCCTTCATACATGATATTAGCGTAACTTAAACCGTTTTCGCAGCGCACGCAGCGGAAGCTCTCAAAATGGAAATACCTTTTCCCGTTTTTGTAACATTTTTCATTTATGCTCCGCTCCTATTAGCCGTAGCGTGATGTTATATAGCCTATAGCCTTCCTCGATAAATGGACTATCCAACACAAAAAGAATTTTTCAATTCCAACCAGCAGTTTCTGAGTTTACCGCGTTCAAACAAACAAACAAACAAACAAACAAACAAACAAACAAACAAACAAACAAACTCTTCAGCTTTATAATATTAGTATAGATAAGAAACAAAACTAAATGTATTTAGTTTTTTGTTAAAAATTTCTTAAATAATGATTTATAAGATTTAAGATTTCCAATAAAAAGTCCCGACTCCCGGAACTACTATTTACAAAAAAAAAATTAACGCTGAAAATCGTTTCGGACGGACACCTACGGTGTAATAGTATTCTGTGCAACTCATAAGCTAGCGAGCTTATTGTTATTAACTGCCGGCTAACGTTACAAACCGACCGGCGCACAATGGGCCCATACTGAAAATGAGTGGATATAGGCAACAAAGTTCCAATATCTTAACAAAAATCAGCCATATTTTTAACCCCCGACGCAAAAACGACGTGGTGTTATAAGTTTGACGTGTCTGTCTGTCTGTCTATGTGTGTGCCTGTCTGTGGCATCGTAGCTCCCGAACGCATGAACCGATTTTGATTTCGTTTTTTTTGTTTGAAAGGTGAATTAGTCGAGAGTGTTCTCATCTATGTAAGAAGAAAATCGGTCCAAGATGGCCGTCGTCACAAAATGGCGGAATACTATGCACTACAACAAATTTCAAATCCAAGATGGCCGCCACCACAAAAAGTCGAATTAAGTTTGTTTTATTGCATGAACTGATTTTGATTTAGTTTTTTTTTTGTTTGAATGGTGAATTAGTCGAGAATTTTCTTAGCTATGTTTGAAAAAATTGATCCAAAATGGCCGCCACCACAAAATGGCGGATTACGTATTTTTTAACAATTCCATCAATATGGGTAGGTATTCCATCAAATGAAAGGGCTTGATTGGCAGAATACTATACACTATAACTAATTTCAAATCCAAGATGGCCGCCACCACAAAATGACGAATTACATTTGTTTGTACAAGTCCCTCAATATGGGAAGCAAAAAATTTAAAGGGAATGAGGAATAAAAACTAACGAAATTAAAACAAAAAAGCTTGAAAATTTATTTTTTGACTTTTACTCCCTTTAAATCAAACATGGTCAAAGTTTGATTTATAGGGAGTAAAAGTGAAGAACCAATGTTTAATCTTTATTGCTTCAGTCTGTGCAATTCTACCAAAGCCAGTTTGTCATGAGGATTATTAAACAGCTTCCTTTGGTCGAGCTCGCAAATAGCGATACCATTTAAACGTTTTACGCGGTTTAAAGCCACGTAGGCTTAGCCTTTTACAAAAGTTTTATTGCCCAAATACACTACAGCCTTTTCTACTGTGGTTCCTTGACCCAGCCCAACTTAAAATAATCGGAAACATTGTTCTCTCAATGTTGCCATACCTTTTTTTTTAAACTTTTAATTTAATTACTTGTCAATCGAAAGTTCACCCGTCAAAATGGCTGCTTTTTTATAAAAGTCAGTGAATTTTTGATTGAAAATATGGCTGATTTTTCGATATTAATTCAATAATAAGGTGAAAAATAAATATTTTTAACCAAAAAAATTACAGTGTGTTGAGGGCATAAAAAGGCAAGTTTTACCAAAATTTCGTGAAAAATAAAAGTATTTTGTAAAAGATAAAAATTAAAAACCAGAAACTTGGTTATTTGAATTTTTCACACACATTTTGAGGTTGTGTGAAAAAAGTGTAGGGTCTTTGTGGGAACAGTGGATCAGTATTTTTTCAAAACATCGTAGACATATCACTATATTACTCTCGACTTTCATAATTGTAAAGATAGAAGATAAGTAGATTAGTGGTCTACGTTTTTGTAAGACAGCAGCTACCTATCTTTAACCATTTTGATGATACCGTTTTTTTTTTTTTAAATGGGAAATGATCCACTGTGTACTTACATGGGTACACAGTGAAACATAGTTCATGTACACAGTGAATCAGAGGGTACACAGTGAATAAAGCCAAAATATAAGTATTACTTATCATATGTTTTATTACTTTTTATGTTATAATAATCAGTCTCGAATCAGGAACATAATAATATATCTGAGATCAAACATTTACGGTAATTAGCATAATTAAATAATATCAAATAACAACAATACAAGTTACAAAATTACATTTTCACTTCTCATGCTCTGAAAGTGCTTATTTGTGCAGGATATAGGCTGCACAAAATCGAATTTTGTGCACAAGGGCCATTAACGTATCTACTCATAAATGTATCTTTATTAAGGCAAAGAAAATGAGCCATACAGCCAAACACAATAAGAAGTTCATAGATAGAATTTGTTATTTTATAATATTTACTTTAATTTATTTGCCTTATGTGTTTTTTAAGACTTAAAAGATATTAAAATTTAGATTCAAGTACGGTAAGTTAATTAATTAATTAATGAAAATTATTGTTACAAAATTAATTTAATAGTAGGCTGTATAGGTCTGCAAGCCTAATATCCATTTCGTAAGATTAAAAAAAAAACAATTTCCTTCAGTATTCAAAACTGTACAAATTTTACTTTGAATTTTAATTAAAGAAATATGTTATACTACTGTTTTATTTCCTCGCATTCGAAGTGAAAAGCAGAGTTTAAAACTCGTCCACAAAACCATTTTTATCCTCGACATTACTATCAGCCCTCGCCAAGTCTCGGATGGAAATTGTTCGTTTTGTGCACTTGTTGTAAAATCTACTATATCAACTGGGTAGGTAATTTTTTAACGAATATCAATTTGGGTAAAGTCTGCGTCAAAGTGATAGTACGACTGCTGGCGCAACGTGCTACCCCCGACATTTGGCTTGGGCAGTATAAACTTTATATCATGTTCCTTCACGTAGGCCAGATCAGGAACAGTCGGCATGGTGAACTGGTGTTTTCGGTTTCCGCGCAAATAACTGACGTAGTAGTCCAAGTTTTCATTACGATTGTGTAATATTTTGGCAACATAATAAACGCTTCTTCGTTTAGTGTCAAAACGAACCAGGACATAGTCACCCTCTTCAGGTAGGCGAGGTAAAATATTGTTGAGTAATTGCTCATCCGTTACTGGTACTATATCAATCTCGTCTTCCTCACACCAATCGGAATCTTCGTCGTGTATTGAAATGTTCTCATTTTCAACATCATCTTCAGAGTCACTTTCATTTTGCGATAGGACTTTCCTAAATACTGTCTTCTTTAGTTTCTGTTTTGGCTTCTTGTTTTTTTTAGTTTCTTCTTTTTGTGCTCTAATGGCCTCTTTCTCTGGCGTATCCGTCGCAATCGTACTACGTCCTGATTTCCTTTTTCGGGTATTTTTTCTGGGTTGAGACTGAGCTTTAATGGGTGGTCGAAACTGACTTGGTTTAATAAAAGTTGCAGATAATGTCGATATAGGTTCAGAACATCCGGGTTGAGGACTTACACACTGAATCTCTGAAAGAGGTAGAGGTGGAGGAGTTTTCTGGTTTAGATTCGAGACCTCCAAATTAGTAAGCTCTAGGTGCAGGCCCTGTTCATTACATTGGACCTCTACTAAGTGGTACACTCGCGAGCAAAAGTATGGAATCACTTACTTGGACTTGATTCCGCGCGATCTTGAGTACTTAATAACTAGTTAAGAATAATAAAAATTATACCATTTTAAAGGTTTAACTGTTAACTTTAAATTAATACCAAATTCATTCACATCACGCCATTATTTAAGAAGCTATCCCTGAATAAGTGAAGAAGTAAGGAAAAAGATATGTTTCAATTGTTTGATACGCCGCGAGTTGCACCCTATTGACCCCCTATAAAAGCACGTGTTATCGAATTTTTTTATCAGTCGGCTTTCACACGTTGACCGGTACACATCTCCGCTACTTCTGACCCTTGAACTTGGAAGACAATGGATACTACACCTACAGAAGCAGCACAAATCGTCGCCCTATTGCAAGAAGGGCTCAGCCAGCGGGCTGTCGCACGTCAGCTCCACATAAGCCAGTTCTGTGTTTCGAAAGTTTATAAACGCTTTCGGGAGACTGGTGGCTTTATCCCGAGACCAAGATCTGGACGGCGCCGGTGCACATCGGAGAGGGATGACCGTTTTATCGTGTCAACCTCTCTCCGAAATCGACATATGACTGGTGTCGACGTCCAACAGGAGCTCCGAAATGTTCGTGGGGTAGCTGCCAGCGAGTGCACAGTTCGTCGAAGACTTAAGCAAGCTAATTTGACTCCAAAAAGGCCTGCCATAGGCCCGAAACTGACGGCAGGTCACCGACAAGCACGCCTTCAATTTGCTCGCTTCCATCTTGATTGGGAGGTTGAGCAATGGAGGCGAGTTCTGTTCTCCGACGAGTGCAGAATGTGTTTGCACGGCAGCGATCGAAGGGGTCGGGTCTACAGGCGGCCTGGGGAGCGATTTGCGCAGTGCTGTTTCGCTGAGACAGTGGCTTATGGGGGCGGTTCTTGTATGATGTGGGCCGGCATTTCCTTCGACGGTAAAACGGAGCTTGTTTTCGTGCCTGGCGGGGGACGAGGAGGCGGTCTAACTTCAGACCGCTACATTTCCGATATTCTGCTGGAACATGTCGTTCCTTATGCGGGATATATCGGTGATGACTTCCTCCTTATGCACGATAACGCTCGTTGTCACACTTCCCGTGCCACAACTGAATACCTCGGTGAAGTTGGTATCGCCACATTGGACTGGCCAGCGCTCAGCCCGGACTTGAATCCCATTGAGCACGTGTGGGATGAACTGAAGAGGAGGGTTCATTCCAGAAATCCTCCCTCCAAGTGTAAATGAGCTGAAATTGGCTTTGATAGAAGAGTGGGAAGCTATCTCGCAAGAATCGGTTCATAAGCTGATTAGGTCAATGAAGAACCGTCTTCGAGCAGTAATTAGGGCGAGGGGAGGGAACACAAAATATTGAAAATTAATTTTAAGGCCAATTAAATTTTTTATCACATAATTTTTGTTGTTTTCTTTATTTATTATTTTTCCATTATCCTTATGTTTTCCTAACTTCTTCGCTCTAACCGGGATAGCTCTTTAAGAGCGCGCATTATAGCCCAACGCGAGCGATTTCGTACCTCTCGCCCGCGCCCCCTCTTCCATAATACGCGGTGGCATGACGCCCGGCGCGGCAGCGCGGCGCGCTCCGCGCACAGGCCGCGGTCGAGTGTGAGTCGAGTACGAGTTTGAACTGCGGTGCCCCGACCGCCCAGCTGGTCGACAGCTTGATTCATATTATATAATTATATATAAAACGTATTCGTAAAAAAATCATTCAAATAAAGTTGAAATTCATGGAAGTACCTATTTTCACGGTACGACGACGGATGGGAGCTGACAATCAAGCGAGGATAATAAATTATTGTCGGTATACTTATTTGAAGCTCCGTCCATAACCCTATTATTACCTAGGTACAAACTAATGACACACCTAAACACTCATAATAGTAGGTAAAGTAATAGATAGGTAGGGACCTACTAGGGCCGAGACTCAAGTTTCGAAATTTAGAGGTTTTTTTTTTCCGTGGACTCGAAACTTATTGATCGAAGATCCAGACTGATCTATCATTCCTCACGTAGATAAAAGTAGGTAAGTAAGTAGGTACTCAATCTATAAACCTAAAAGGTTAGTATGAAATAAAATGTTCTATGTAATTAATCATCAATGTTTATTTATTAAACAGTTTAATATGTAAGTATATTCAGAATATACAATATAGGTACCATTACAAAAACAATAAAAATCCCATAAAAAAATAAAAGACAAACATTCGTAGGTACTTACACAAATATCGTAGGTAGTACCGTAAATAACAAAAAGAAATGTTCCGTCGAAAATAAACTATGTATAACTATTCAAAACAAATGTTTCCATAAATAAATAAAACCGGGTAGGTAGGTAGTAGGTAATAGGTAGGTAGTAGGTAGCTAGTAGGTAGGTAGTAGGTAGCTAGTAGGTAGGTAGTAGGTAGGTAGTAGGTAGGTAGTAGGTAGGTAGGTAGTGGTAGGTAGTAGGTAGGTAGTAGGTAGGTAGTAGGTAGGTAGTAGGTAGGTAGTAGGTAGGTAGTAGGTAGGTAGTAGGTAGGTAGTAGGTAGGTAGTAGGTAGGTAGGTAGTAGGTAGGTAGTAGGTAGGTAGTAGGTAGGTAGTAGGTAGGTAGTAGGTAGGTAGTAGGTAGGTAGTAGGTAGGTAGTAGGTAGGTAGTAGGTAGGTAGTAGGTAGGTAGTAGGTAGGTAGTAGGTAGGTAGTAGGTAGGTAGTAGGTAGGTAGTAGGTAGGTAGTAGGTAGGTAGTAGGTAGGTAGTAGGTAGGTAGTAGGTAGGTAGTAGGTAGGTAGTAGGTAGGTAGTAGGTAGGTAGTAGGTAGGTAGTAGGTAGGTAGTAGGTAGGTAGTAGGTAGGTAGTAGGTAGGTAGTAGGTAGGTAGTAGGTAGGTAGTAGGTAGGTAGTAGGTAGGTAGTAGGTAGGTAGTAGGTAGGTAGTAGGTAGGTAGTAGGTAGGTAGTAGGTAGGTAGTAGGTAGGTAGTAGGTAGGTAGTAGGTAGGTAGTAGGTAGGTAGTAGGTAGGTAGTAGGTAGGTAGTAGGTAGGTAGTAGGTAGGTAGTAGGTAGGTAGTAGGTAGGTAGTAGGTAGGTAGTAGGTAGGTAGTAGGTAGGTAGTAGGTAGGTAGGTAGTAGGTAGGTAGTAGGTAGGTAGTAGGTAGGTAGTAGGTAGGTAGTAGGTAGGTAGTAGGTAGGTAGTAGGTAGGTAGTAGGTAGGTAGTAGGTAGGTAGTAGGTAGGTAGTAGGTAGGTAGTAGGTAGGTAGTAGGTAGGTAGTAGGTAGGTAGGTAGTAGGTAGGTAGTAGGTAGGTAGTAGGTAGGTAGTAGGTAGGTAGTAGGTAGGTAGTAGGTAGGTAGTAGGTAGGTAGTAGGTAGGTAGTAGGTAGGTAGTGGTAGGTAGTAGGTAGGTAGTAGGTAGGTAGTAGGTAGGTAGTAGGTAGGTAGTAGGTAGGTAGTAGGTAGGTAGTAGGTAGGTAGTAGGTAGGTAGTAGGTAGGTAGTAGGTAGGTAGTAGGTAGGTAGTAGGTAGGTAGTAGGTAGGTAGTAGGTAGGTAGTAGGTAGGTAGTAGGTAGGTAGTAGGTAGGTAGTAGGTAGGTAGTAGGTAGGTAGTAGGTAGGTAGTAGGTAGGTAGTAGGTAGGTAGTAGGTAGGTAGTAGGTAGGTAGTAGGTAGGTAGTAGGTAGGTAGTAGGTAGGTAGTAGGTAGGTAGTAGGTAGGTAGTAGGTAGGTAGTAGGTAGGTAGTAGGTAGGTAGTAGGTAGGTAGTAGGTAGGTAGTAGGTAGGTAGTAGGTAGGTAGTAGGTAGGTAGTAGGTAGGTAGTTAGTAGGTAGGTAGTAGGTAGGTAGTAGGTAGGTAGTAGGTAGGTAGTAGGTAGGTAGTAGGTAGGTAGTAGGTAGGTAGTAGGTAGGTAGTAGGTAGGTAGTAGGTAGGTAGTAGGTAGGTAGTAGGTAGGTAGTAGGTAGGTAGTAGGTAGGTAGTAGGTAGGTAGGTAGTAGGTAGGTAGTAGGTAGGTAGTAGGTAGGTAGGTAGTAGGTAGGTAGTAGGTAGGTAGTAGGTAGGTAGTAGGTAGGTAGTAGGTAGGTAGTAGGTAGGTAGTAGGTAGGTAGTAGGTAGGTAGTAGGTAGTAGGTAGGTAGTAGGTAGGTAGTAGGTAGGTAGTAGGTAGGTAGTAGGTAGGTAGTAGGTAGGTAGGTGGTAGGTAGGTGGTAGGTAGTAGGTAGGTAGTAGGTAGGTAGTAGGTAGGTAGTAGGTAGGTAGTAGGTAGGTAGTAGGTAGGTAGTAGGTAGGTAGTAGGTAGGTAGTAGGTAGGTAGTAGGTAGGTAGTAGGTAGGTAGTAGGTAGGTAGTAGGTAGGTAGTAGGTAGGTAGTAGGTAGGTAGTAGGTAGGTAGTAGGTAGGTAGTAGGTAGGTAGTAGGTAGGTAGTAGGTAGGTAGTAGGTAGGTAGTAGGTAGGTAGTAGGTAGGTAGTAGGTAGGTAGTAGGTAGGTAGTAAGTAGGTAGTAGGTAGGTAGTAGGTAGGTAGTAGGTAGGTAGTAGGTAGGTAGTAGGTAGGTAGTAGGTAGGTAGTAGGTAGGTAGGTAGTAGGTAGGTAGTAGGTAGGTAGTAGGTAGGTAGTAGGTAGGTAGGTAGTAGGTAGGTAGTAGGTAGGTAGTAGGTAGGTAGTAGGTAGGTAGGTAGTAGGTAGGTAGTAGGTAGGTAGTAGGTAGGTAGTAGGTAGGTAGTAGGTAGGTAGTAGGTAGGTAGTAGGTAGGTAGTAGGTAGGTAGTAGGTAGGTAGTAGGTAGGTAGTAGGTAGGTAGTAGGTAGGTAGTAGGTAGGTAGTAGGTAGGTAGTAGGTAGGTAGTAGGTAGGTAGTAGGTAGGTAGTAGGTAGGTAGTA
Source organism: Diarsia dahlii (assembly GCA_949775195.1). Classification (NCBI taxonomy): domain Eukaryota; kingdom Metazoa; phylum Arthropoda; class Insecta; order Lepidoptera; family Noctuidae; genus Diarsia; species Diarsia dahlii. The sequence continues at coordinate 7,405,751 of OX459217.1, read as the reverse complement.
GGTAGGTAGTAGGTAGGTAGTAGGTAGGTAGTAGGTAGGTAGTAGGTAGGTAGTAGGTAGGTAGTAGGTAGGTAGTAGGTAGGTAGTAGGTAGGTAGTAGGTAGGTAGTAGGTAGGTAGTAGGTAGGTAGTAGGTAGGTAGTAGGTAGGTAGTAGGTAGGTAGTAGGTAGGTAGTAGGTAGGTAGTAGGTAGGTAGTAGGTAGGTAGTGGGTAGGTAGTAGGTAGGTACCTACTAGTCCATCATCAGATAGGTGACATCATTAGTGACCAAGGTCTTCGTTCGACCTTCCAAATGAGTCCAAACACGATGGTTCTACGTAGTGCCGTCACCGAGATCCTATACCTACCTTCGGAGTCCATCATCAGGTGGGTGACACAATTAGTCAACAAGATCTCCGTTAGACCTTTCAAATGAGTCCAAACACGATGGTTCTATGTAGTGCCGAGTGTGCCGACACCGAGATCCTATACCTACCTACTAGTCCATCATCAGATAGGTGACATCATTAGTCACCAAGGTCTTCGTTCGACCTTCCAAATGAGTCCAAACACGATGGTTCTACGTAGTGCCGTCACCGAGATCCTATACCTACCTTCGGAGTCCATCATCAGGTGGGTGACATCATTAGTCAACAAGATCTCCGTTAGACCTTTCAAATGAGTCCAAACACGATGGTTCTATGTAGTGCCGACACCGAAATCCTATACCTACCTTCGGAGTCCATCATCAGGTGGGTGACATCATTAGTCAACAAGATCTCCGTTAGACCTTTCAAATGAGTCCAAACACGATGGTTCTATGTAGTGCCGACACCGAAATCCTATACCTACCTTCGGAGTCCATCATCAGGTGGGTGACATCATTAGTCAACAAGATCTCCGTTAGACCTTTCAAATGAGTCCAAACACGATGGTTCTATGTAGTGCCGACACCGAGATCCTATACCTACCTTCGGAGTCCATCATCAGGTGGGTGACATCATTAGTCAACAAGATCTCCGTTAGACCTTTCAAATGAGTCCAAACACGATGGTTCTACGTAGTGCCGTCACCGAGATCCTATACCTACCTTCGGAGTCCATCATCAGGTGGGTGACATCATTAGTCAACAAGATCTCCGTTAGACCTTTCAAATGAGTCCAAACACGATGGTTCTACGTAGTGCCGTCACCGAGATCCTATACCTACCTTCGGAGTCCATCATCAGGTGGGTGACAATCATCATTAAAAGATAGGCATATAATATATTTACACAAAACGTTTTCAACTCCTTTGTACAGTAAATACTGTCCCTAAACTTTATTATAGGTACCTATATTGCCTACCACTAAACAAAATAATTGCGTAGAAAATAGTCCGCTGTCTGTAATGTCGCCAAACATAGGTTCGTCTCGCAACAGATGCCGCAGCAGACTGAATGTCACTGAATTGAACAAATTGAAAAGGATAGCGCTATTACTACCGCGTTCCAAACGTGAGACAGAAAGAATGTGCGCTCGCTTAGAATAAAATAACGTAAGCGCCAATCACAGGAATGCTAATTACGAGAAAACCACGTAGAAAATTAAAAAAAAAAATCTGCACGATTTGAGATAATATAGTTACCTATCTATTATGTAAAAATCGTCACTAAATTCCTTAAGGTTTCAGAGATCCAACTCTAAATAAGTGCAAACCGAGTTGTTTTAGTATTTTTTTTCTATCGAGGTTTTTTCATCCAATCGTGTTTTCGCTTGTACAGATTTAAAGATTATAAGTCCAAGTTTAATGGTGTCCAAATACCGAATTCTTAGGTCATACAGATACCGAGATCTAGATCGCCCAATTTCACCAAAACAGCATCATACGAACTCTTAAATCCTGGCGTGCTTTAAATGAATTTGGTATCAATTTAAAGTTAACAATTTAACCTTTAAAATGGTACCAATTTTGTTATTCTTAACTAGTTATTAAGTAAGATCGCGCGGAATCAATTCCGAATAAGTGATTCCATACTTTTGCTCGCGAGTGTATAAATCAGGTGTATTTTGCAAAATCGAAGGACTACCTAGATCACTCTCGTTGTTTATAGTTTCGCCAAGAGATAATTCAGGGTTAGGACGGTCTGTTATAGAGCTGGGTAGGAAATCATCTTCACTGAAAATGTTTCTATCAAACGGAAAGATGCCAGTTTTCTTAAATGCATTTACTATGTTTGTTGGCGTCATAGCTTTGTTGAAGGCGTTCCCTACTAGTTCGGCAAGATCATATATCGTGAATAGTTTCCCTGGGTTTCTCATCATCCATGAATCAATTTCACAATTATAGAAGACTTTGAATGGAGAATTAATACCCACGTCTAACGGTTGCATTTTAGCAGTCGTGTGAGGATGAAGTGTTATGATTGTCACCCCATTAGCTTTTGCCAGGTCTAAGGCCTCGATGGATAAATGGGATTCGTGATTATCCATCACCAGAAGTGAAGGATTATCGACGGCACTAGATGTGCGTTTAATGAAATGAACCATTGTTTGGACAAAGGTTTCGGTGTTCATCCAACCTGTTGGCGTTGCCAGACCTAGAGTTCCAGGTGGGGCTCCCTTTATCATATGGTCTTTGAAATTTTTCCTTGGAAAAATTAACACAGGTGGTAATGCGTACCCGGCGGCACAAATTATTAAACAAGTGGTAACGAGAATGCCCCTTTCGCCACTTGTCACCTTATTGATATTTCTTCCTTTTGGACCAATTACCCTTTGGGGCTTCTGCACCGTTGTTGTGGCAGTTTCATCTAAATTAAATACTCTTGTACCATCGGCAAAACAGGGATATCTATGGTACACAGTATGCAAATTGTCGAAGAAACTATTAACTGTATGCTTATTAAATGCCGTCGCTCTTGCTAAACTGCAAGCTTCTGGCCGTCGTAAAGAAAGCTCAGGGTGACGTTTGCGGAAAGCTTTGAGCCAATCGATTCCTGCTAATTGATTTTTAGTCCAAGAATCTGGCATTTTCAAATTATTTATGACAGCCATCTCGTAAGCCACTTTTCGGCAATCTTTGGTTGATAAACCGTAAAACATAAGGGCGCATTTTTCAAAGTATTCTTTAAGAGCCTGTTCCTGTTCAGCATTAAAAACTTTGTTCACGGTGTAATGGGGTTCAAGTCTCATGTTCTCTATTGAACCACTAGCCTTCATTTTCATATTATATCGGTATAGGGTTGCAAACGGAATGTGTTTTTCTTTTGATACATGACGAATTGATTGACCTTGTAATATTTTTTGAAGAGCATCTTTCATTGCTTCTTCTGTCACATTTCCAATTTTTCTGCCATCCGATGTCGGTTTCCTTGGCATTCTGCAAAAAATAAACATCAACATGACACTTTAGAAAGCCGATGTACGTTACTGTGACGGTACACAGTGGATCACGATTCACTGTGTACCCGTAAAGAACTATCCACTGTGTGTGAACCCCCCCTCGCCATACTGTTTTTATTGCATCATTAACAAAAAAAATAACATTGCAAGACGTGTCAAACTTGGCTTATTCCACTTTTCCCCCCCGAGAAAATCCCCCTCCGGGGGTAAAACTGGACTCGGATGTAAAACATGTCCAGAAAGTCCCCTTGTCATTTTGAGTTATTCCACAAATCCCCCCTGAGAGAATACTTTGGGGTGGAAAACTGAACACTAATGTAAAATCATTCCGAAAATCCCCCTTATCATTTTGAGTTTTTCCACTTTTCCCTCCTAAGGTTACATTTTCAAACGGCATTGGCGTGGACAAGTAGGAGATGAGAAAAAAAGGATAGTAAAGTCCCACAAACTACCAGGACATCAGAAGTAGGCAGGAGGTATTGAAAACTGGAATGAAAGTTTAAAAAAAAAGAATAGATGGTAAAGTCCCACCACAAACTACCAGGAGATCAGAAGTAGGCAGGAGGTATAAAACTGGAATGAAAGTAAAAAAAAAAAGCATATATATGTCGCAGATTCAACACCGAGGCACAATATTTAGAGTTGACAATTTAGAATAACGCCATCTATCATCGTTTGTCGGAAAACTCGGAAACGTCAAGCAGTGAGCTTGGGTGAGGTCGATACAGAGCGTGGCAGGTCTGGTTTGACAGCTGTCAGTTGTCATATGTCAAATGTCAGTTGTGATATGTCAGACGTCAGTGGTCAGTGGTCGGTTGACGTTGACATTAGACGCATTTGATTTGAGGGACGGGACTTTTTGGTGAGACACGAGCGCGAACGGTTGTGCTGCCCGCCGGTATCGAACTTACCGCGTTTCTGTACTTGAATCCATTTCCATCGTCTTGATCGTTTGAGATTTTGTTAATTTGTTATCGGAAGTAAATAAATAGGCGGTTGTAATCAGTGTTGAGACTATTATTTCGTACCTCCGCCATGCTGAACTTGGACTCTGACAACGATGAACCCGAAATAGTTGAGCCACCTTCGTCATAATTAGATGGTAAAGTCCCACCACAAACTACCAGGAGATCAGAAGTAGGAAAGAGGTATTGAAAACATTTTTTTTAAACACGATTTAAAAAAATAATAATTTAGCATTGAGGTATAATGTACTACGTACTAGAGAAGCTATTTCAAACAAAAAATGTGCGCGCACTTGATGACAGCGGGGCGGGCGGGGGGTGTCATGTTCTCATCGATTACTATCAATACGTGCAGATGCGACATAATGTTATTATTCTGCCTACTTGATATTGTACGTATGTACCTACTTAGAAAATAAATAAAAATTTACTTAAACTGTAACAATAATTTTTATTTTATCTGTGATTGAATGTTGATGGCTGATTCAGTGAATGTTGATTCAAATTTGCAAATACTTCTTTCCTAATTAAATGCTTTACGGTGTTTACGGACATAATAATATAACTAAAATCACATTTCAGGGCAAGACCACTTTGCCGTATTAAATTACGTACCTATGATAGATGTGTGAAGTGGAACTTTATAGTATAGTCAAACTATCAGTGCAATCTTCACATTTTAACTTTTTTATTAATTGTCTTGATACATAAGCAAATATTATACAACCTACTATCAATTTTGACTCGCATGTATGCGTGGCCAAGCATTGAAACGTCGATAGTGTCTGGTCTGAGCATTTTATTATTTGACATTCACGTAAAAATGGCCGCCGCAATGACATATTGCAATGGAAAAAATATAATTAAATTATGTGTGTTTTAAAGATAATAGTTATATTTACTGGTGAAAAGTCACTCCTTGACTTTTACTTATATTTATTGAATTATTTCTACAGTATCTAAATGCACACGAAGGCATAATTTAGACAAGAAAACTTCACTCAAATATGTCATGTCGCAGCAACCGCTCGGCATAGACTAAATGAGGTGTAGTACACGCACCGCAACGTGTGTTACAAAAAATCAAGTTGAGGCGTCTCCTCTAGTACGTAGTACATTATACCTCAATGTGATTTAGTTTTTTTTGCCACCGACTTCAGAATCTGATTTTTCCTTTGAAGTCTATTTTTTTTCTTTTTATATTATTATTTTAAATGATCAATGAACTTTCCTTCATACTTTCCAGGCTTAGGACTGTCGACTAGACGGTAAAATTAGAATAATAAAATATGTTATTATTATTAGTAACTTTGGGTCTTTTTTTTTTTGTGTCATTTAATTGTCACTTAAATATCACGGGGGTAGCATAGGGGGGTTAAAATTTTGGTATTTTTTTGCCTAGGACGTTTCGTTTTCGAGATATTTCAATTTCTTTTTAAATTTAAACCTTTTTTTTTCTTTATTTTATTTTCTTTCTTTCTTTTTTTTTCTAATAATAATTTTGAACGCCCGTAACATGCCCGTGCATCGTAGGATCCTTGTACCACGGGTCGGGAGTGGGACCATGGTTCTCAAAATCTAAACTCTTTAAAAAAACTGCCCAAGTGCAAGTACCAAAGCAACGTATTCTACCAAGACTTCTTACAGGTTTTCCTGTATCTATAGGTACGTGTTGAACTAATTTCTGCAATTTTTCCAGAATTTTAGGCTAAGTAGTTTCGGAGATAAGGGGGGGAGGGGGGAATAGTCGGACAGACAGACGATATACCGACAGGGTTTGGAGTTTTGGAATAAATAATACGCAATTAAAACAAGACTGTGAAATACCCAATTTCAGAATTTTATTAAAGTTATACACACAATAATACAATGGTACACAATACAAAATTAATTAGAAAAAGACAAGGTTATTATGAGGTAATAACCATATTATTACACAGTCCCCCAAAAGGCCCACCAACTCAGTTATGACAACTCTTGAAAGTTGCTACTGAATTTCCGAATTAAAAAATGTGAATAGAAAACAAAAAAAAACATATTAATAAACACACAAATACTAGTGCAAATGTGGCGAGATAATATAGATTTAGCTGATGTTTCAGTCCCACCAAAATTCAAAGCTTTTTGTTGGCAGATTCAGTGATGGCTATATTCGCTTACTGTTTTTTTGTTCAGAAGTTGACCATATTATTATGGCTCAGATTCCAGAATGGGGGTTCCCATTCTGGAATAATAATAAAAATATGATTTCGAAATCGCAACAATAGAACGTCATTCGAACTGTATTTCTAAACGTTACAGTAAAGGGCGCTACAACTTACGACCTATTGAAAGGACGTCCAATAAATTTGACTAAATCGAAAGTTCAGAAAGACAAGTGTCACTATCCGCTGTTCTACCTCTCTTACCAGAAAATAATAACAACAGCAAACATTTTCGTCAACATATGTTACAACAATGGCTAGATTAAAAGAACTTCAAGATTTGGTGCGTCTTTGGCTAACGTCACAGCACTAAATTAACAGAATATTACCAAAAAAAAAAAGAAACCCAACTTTTGACAACCTTTGAATGTTCTGTTTGAAGATGCAGCAATTAATGTCCCATATTATTTAAATTTTTCCATAAAATGACCAATTGTTATTTTGCCACTAACTAAATCTATTTGCGTCTGTTCTATAAAATTATGATTTTCTATGCTTTCTTTAGTTCTATTATTGTAATAAATATTGTTTGTTAAATTGTTGGAACGAACATCATTAACTGCTGCATCTTCAAACAGAATATTTAGAAGTTGTTATAGGTTGGGCTTCTTTTTGGACATTATTGCGTTAATTTTTTTATGCCAAGCCTCTAAGAGGTTAGTAGTTCTGTGACGTTCCCCAAAGACGCACCAAATTTTGATGAAGTTCTCATCATTTAGCCATTGTTGTAACATATATTGGCGAAATTGTTTGCTGTTTTCATCGTCTGTGCTCTGGCTGGCTAAATAAAACCAGCCATTAAAAATTCGATTTTCCGGCAAAAGAGGGAGAACAGCGGATTGTGCTACTAGCCTTTTTTGGACCTTAGATTTTGTCACTTTTACTGCAACGTTTGGAAATACTGTTCGAATGGCGTTCATTGTTGCTATTTCAAAATCACATTTGTACAATTGTGGCTGCCATTCTGGGATCTGAGACTTAATAACTGAAAAATGGATTGTATACAATTTTTCAGTTTTTCCACTCATTACTACGTAAATTAATGGCACAATATTCGTGCTTTCACCTGTGCTGCCTAGATCGCCATGAATAGTGTACACTTGATAGAAGGGAACAGGGCAGATTTTAAATGTCCCACCTCCGAAAAATATTTTCAATCGTGCCATATGCTGACGAGCAACTTCTGAACAAAAAAAAACAGTAAGCGAACAGCCCCATAAATTTGGAAATTCAGTAGCATCTTTTAATGTTGACAAAACCGAGTTGTATACTGCGGGGACACTTGGACACCGCGGTGACGCCACCTTTTCCTTCATTTTTAACCGACTTCAAAAAAAGGAGGAGGTTATCAATTCGACTGTATTTTTTTTTTTTTTTTTTTTTTTTTTTTTATGTTTGTTCGCGCATAACTTGCGACTGGGTGAACTGATTTTCATGATTCTTTTTTCATTTGAAAGCTGGTGCTTCCCGTGTGGTCCCATTGTCACCATTTCAATATCTGATGATGGGATCTTGTAGAAATCGGGGGAACTCTTCAATAAATAACAGCAGATTAACCGCGATTGTTGCTATAGCATATCTAAGCATTGCTTACGCCATCACACAACATAATATCACGCCTGTACTCACTACAAAGGTTGGTGAACATATTCTGATGAAGTACTTCGGAGATAGACAACGGAACTCCTCAATAAATGATAGCAAATGGACTGGGATTGCTGAAATCTCATGTCTGTCTATTGTTTACACCAGTTCATAACATAACATCACGCCGGTACGTTGTGAAGGGGTAAGCACATGTGAACCACTAAAAAGTGAAAAATAAAAACTTTTTTACAAAAAATAAAACCGACTTCGACAAAAATAAAACACAAAAAAGTGAAAAATAAAAATCAGCTTCTGAAGTCGGTGGCAAAAACATGAAATCAAACAAACAAAAGTCACCGACTTCAGAAGCTGATTTTTATTTTTCACTTTTTTGTGTTTTATTTTTGTCGAAGTCGGTTTTATTTTTTGTAAAAAAGTTTTTATAAATGTTTATTAATACTTCATTAAGTTTGAAGTTTGGTGTGCACGTGTGTGCATTTTCCTTCAGGACGTCATTTGCCTAGAACAAAATAAAATATTTTTATTATTTGGTATTTCATTTATAATTTGATATTTCCTTAATTTATTATCTGTCTATTATACATATCATCATGATCCCACTGCAGGGACTCAGGCCTCCTCTCTAGGAGAGGGATGGGCTATAATCTACCACGCGGGCCCAGTGCGGATTGGTAGATGTCACATGTCTCCGAATTTTTTGGTTCTAAGACATGCCGGTTTCCTCACGATGTTTTCCTTCACCGTTTTGAGAGCAGTGGTGATGAAATAAATTACACAAAGTAATGCGCCTGACGGGGTTCGAACCCACGACTCATTGTTCGTAAGTCGGAGCCGCCACCACTGGGCCACCACTGCTCTCATTATACATATATCTATTACTTATTATTGGAATGAAAATGGCAAAATGGTGTTTTAGATTAGATAATAATAATAATAGTCCTGCTTGTCCACTGAAGCGGAGCGAGGCTGTGGGGCAGAGAAAGGGAGGATATATTAGAACAGAGGGCAGATTTTATGCAATCGTATAGGTTAATAAATATTTCCCCGCTCCGCAGTCTCGCTCCGCTTCAGTAGACAGGCAGCCTTAACGTGCTTTCCGAGGCACGAGGGCATCATACCACCAACTTCCAAATTTGATTCCGATTCTTGAAGTTCGACTTCCAACGCTCAGTAGTTGCGCTTTGCAACCACGAGACCAACGGAGCATATACAACCAACCACTGGGAACACGAATTTTCGAGCAACCTACGTACGTACGGTACGATACGTAAAATGAAAACTTACTTGCAGGGTGACTTGTCCGCGGCACTTAATTTTCTTTCTGTTCACACATTCCCATACGTCTGATCCATTTTTGTAACTTTTCTTATAAGAGAATTGGTGCCCGGCACGTAACAAAATTTTGCTATTATTTTTATAGATAAAAGTATGTGCCGGGACACCTGTAGATGATGTTGAAGCCATAGGGCCGTTTTGGGAGAGAGGACTTAGGCGCCGACAATCGTATTGAAATTTTTTTATGAAAACGTTTTTTTATAAAAAAAAATTAAAACGTTTTTTTATTATTAAATACCCGGCACGGTTCTTGAGCGCTCGGCGGAAGAGTGGTGATCGCTGTGCGCATCGTACATTTTATGACAAATAAAACGCACACCCGTTTATTATTTATTGGTCGTGAGGTAAGTGCAGCAGGAGTAAAGAACAAATCCCGAGTGACGGCTATGACGCGATGCGCTACGGGCCAATCACTGCACTTTCCCCGCCCCGCGTCTCACTTCATACCACCAAAGGGACCTAATAACTCACTTTTGCGTCAGCGCTCAAGAATCGTGCCGATGATAATACCATGACAGTATTAGACAAATTCCATTTGACAAGAGCTATTTAAATGGTGTTTGTAGCCAGTAAGATTACCTAAACCTTTTTTAGGGTTCCGTTGTGTCCGAATTGCATTTGGCCAGTTTTAAAACAGACATGCGATGAAATTAGGTACATGGGTAGACCATGACCAAATGGTTTTTATGGTTTATCTGACGAACTTAGGTCCATTTTCCGTCCGTTTTTTAGGGTTCTGTACCTCAAAAGGGAAATACGAACCCTTGTAAGATCACTCTCTTGTCCGTCTCTACGTCCAACCGACCGTCTGTTCGTCAGTCCATCTGTCCGTGTGTCACCACCGACATTCTCAGGAACGGGTGGATCTAGCAAGTTGAAATTTATACCAGTCTAGTGAACCGCCCCGGCTTCACACGGGTGCAAAAAAGATATTAAAACCTTCCTCTTGAATCACTCTATCTAGGGATTTGTGGAATAAGCCTAAAAAAGCCCGCATCAAAATCCGTTTCGTAGTTTTAAAAATCTAAGCATACATAGGGATAGACAGCGGGAAGCGACTTTGTTTTATACTATGTAGTGATAGGTGATACCAAGGTCTATAGTTCCTATAGGTGTATTAAAATCAAGGCCTTGAATAAACACAAAGTAAACTATACTTAAAAATATAGTTATATTATTATTTTTAATATAATAAAAAAAACATTTCATTAGACTACATGTCTGCCAATTTCAGTATTTAAACTCCAATAAATATAAAAAGATTTTAACTTGTATTACTATTTTAAATATAATAAAAAAAAAAAAATTCCCTCAGGGGTTTCTGGACGTTGTTTCTTTTCGATTCCACTTTCCCCCCCTAGGGAGGATTTTCAGGGGGGATTTGTAGACTTGTTTTTTTTTTGGAGTCCACTTTTCCCCCTTAGGGGGGATTTTCAGGGGGGATTTGTGGAATAAGCCTCAAACTTACCTTGAAAGTGGTGCTTTAGAAATAGATTTTATGAAAAAGTAATAACTAAGGGATAAAACGAATATAAACAAAGAGAGAAATCACCAATACTTACATGTTCTTTTTTTTTTCGAGCTCGCGATTCACAAAACATAAAACAACACGTGTTTGCGTCGGCGCAGAGGCGCGCACACTAGAGCGGTGGTGTCGTATGATTTAACGGGAGGCGAGAGAAAGAGATAGCCTGTGTCACGCCACTCGTTCTGTCCAATACGGAGATGCTTCACTGTGTACACTTATTTTATTTTATTTTATTTTATTTGGGGGGCTTACAGCTAACAATACAAAAATAAATAGTGAATTGTTCAACGACAAGCCATTTACAAGCCTCCACAGTTGGCAGTAAAGTAATGTTGCAAGAACTATTACACACATACATTTAGAATTAAAAAAAAAAAAAAAAAACAAACAAAACAAACAAAATATAAATTAACTAAGCTTAATTTAAACGGCTAACCTTAGTATACTTATAATTATAATAAAAACTAAGAATATAAAATTAGGCACCTGCTTAGGCAGGAAAGCAGGCGCACACGCTACTGAAATTCATCGGCAGTGATGCATCTTTTAGTTAAGGCAGTACTTATTGACGCCAAGCTGCTTGTAAACAAATCGATTGAGGGATGTTCGCTCAATACAATGTGGTTAAAAGCTTTGATTGAGCGAAGCATGTAAGCGTTGCTACGGTAAACTGTGCGAGCATAAGGGGCACGAAGAAGATTTCTCAAGCGAGAATGTCGAGGTGGAACATTCAAGGACAGCTTAGAAAGAAGTTCAGGACATTCAATCCTAGATTGAGCTATTTTTACTAGGAACCGTATATCAGATATTTTTCTCCGAGTTACAAGTGGAAGTAAGTGAAACCGGTCACATCGGTCATTGTAACTCAAATGAGGGATTTTAAATTTGTAACCTAAGTATCTCGTGAATTTCCTTTGAATTCGTTCCAATCTGTCTGAATGCACCGCATAATTCGGATTCCAAATTTGACTACCATATTCGAGGTGACTGCGGACGTAAGCACAATACAGAATTTTCACGGTTTTCATTCTCTTAAACGAACTGGCATTACGGATAATGAATCCCAAGGCTTTGGACGCTTTTTTGGCAATATGGTCAATATGACCCTCAAAGGTGAGCTTACTGTCTAATAAAATACCAAGATCTCTAGTACTATGAGTTCGAGATAAAGGCTGATTTGCGATTGAGTAATTGAATATGACCGATAGGTTCCTCCGTGTGAAAGTCATTATCAAACATTTGGATATATTAAGATCTAATTTATTTATTTTACAATAATTAACTAAACGGGATATGTCAGCCTGCAAAAGCTTGGCATCATTTAAACTCCTAACTGCTGTGAAGATTTTCATGTCATCCGCAAACATTAAGTGTTTAGAATATTTGAAGCAATCGCCGATGTCATTAATAAAAAGAACAAATAATAACGGCCCCAATAGGGAACCCTGGGGCACACCAGAGGGGATGGTTGTCCAGGAGGATATAAAGCCACTGAGGACCACTGCTTGTGTCCTATTTTGTACATAAGACGAAAACCATCTGAATAAGTCTCCTCTAATGCCCAAGTCGAAAAGCTTTCTCAGCAAAATATCATGGTCGATCCTATCGAACGCCTTACTATAGTCGGTGTAGATTGCATCTACCTGTGACCCATTATCCATATGTTCAGTTATAAAATCTGTGAACAGGACCAAGTTGGATACTGTGGACCTCCCTTTCAAAAACCCGTGTTGTTGGGGACTCAGACTAGAAACCACACTGCAGTACAGCTGATTATAGACTATGCGCTCTAATATTTTAGCTAGTAGACAAAGTTTCGAGATTGGCCTATAGTTTTCGATTTTATCTTTAGCACCCTTTTTATGGATCGGTGATATAAAGGCCGATTTCCAAACAGAAGGTACAATGCCTTCAGATATTGACCTTTTAAATAAAAGTGACACAGGTAAGGCTAGTTCATCGGCGCACTTAACTATGAACATAGCAGGCAAGGCATCGGGGCCAGCGGATTTGGTTAAATCGAGAGATTTTAAATATTTATGAACGATCACCGTATCAATCTCAATTGAACTCAAATGACAGTTGGAAGCACAACCTGTCGAGCCACAGTCACGATTCGCGGAGGAAGAGTCTAAGAAGGTGGTACGAAAGTAGTTGGCAAAAAGTTCACAAATTCCTTCACCCGAGTCACTTCTACTCGCACCGTAAGACATACTTGACGGAAAGTTGCTGTTCATGCGTTTATTTTTGACATATGACCAGAATAATTTCGGGCTAGTACCTATTGAGGACTCGATTTTAGTCATATAGGCCTTATAGCAAAGTTGTTCAATATCATTGGCTCTATCACGAAGCAATTCATATGATAACCGATCAGAAACATTACCGTAGACTTTAAGTTTCTTATAGTATTTAAATTTTTCTTTAAGTATCTTAACGAGCGCCGAGCTATACCAAGGTGGATATTTAAAGAGTTTACATAGACGCTGAGGGACGTGTTTATCTCTGATAATAAATAACGTTGAGTAAAAGTTACCGACCGCTTCATCAACAGTTCCTTTCAATAATATGTCGTCCCAGTTAGTGCTACGCAAGTCAGATCGAATCAGTTCATAGTTACCTTTATTATATTGGTACGTCATGCGCGCACTGGCGGTAAGTGACTGAGGATCCACCGTAACAATCTGAATTAACAGAGCAGGGTGATATGAATCCTCGATAGTAAGGGGTTCTAGACATGCCGAGACGGTGACGGGAGTATTTGCTAGAACTAGGTCTAGAATTTTACCGTGTCTGTTATTAATAAGATTAAATTGCTGTAAACTACAAAAATTAATGGTATCAACAAAATGAGTAAACAAGCTGGTTTGGGGCACGGTAGGTCTAATTCCATCACTAGAGGTCGTCCAAGTTATGGAACTCATATTAAAATCTCCGAGAATAATAAACTTATCTGCGGGGTGGTTATTCACTATGTCCGAGAGATTGTCCAAATAAGCTTGCAACTGACTAGCGAAGCTATTACCTAAATTCTGTTCACACAAATAGAGAGTACATATGTTAAGTCGGTAGGTACGTTTATCGCAGCGGGATCTGAGTTGAATAGAAATCCAAATATCTTCCGCACTGGATCGCCAATCAACATTCTCAACAACAGCAAGCTCGCGACGTACCGCCACCAGCACACCGCCCCCACGCGCCTGTGCAGTGGCCGCGTAGTCGCGGTCGCGTCGCCACACTAGGTACCTATCGTCAAAAAGTTCACTATCCAATATCCCATCAACAAGCCAGGTCTCGGTTAACGTGATTACGTCATAGTTACATTTAGCTAAATTCCTATAAAAATTGTTGGACTTCGTCCGCAGTCCTCGAACATTCTGGTGATAAATGTTTAGTTCATACATTAGTACTTAATACCTATGAATAAGTATATAACGAAAAAATACAGTACATAATAACACATAAAAAGCCCGAATAAGACGTTAGACTTCCGTTTTACAATAAAAAATAAACTATCAAAGCTCAAACCACTGGCCAGAACTACAAACATTATGAATAAATCACGTTTTAATTTGTACCAACTATTGGTGCTCGCTATTACGGGCGGGTCAGAATAAAACTTTACATGTATATTCACAATAATATTAATACTAAGACAGTTAATATTTTTTAACTCTAAACTCAAAACACAAAACTTGTAGCATTTCAATTGAACCGAAAATACCTCAACACCCATCAAAACATATCTGTTAGCAAGCCAATGAACATATCTATAACAGCAATACATTACACATTTCGGCGCAAAATAAATCAGTGCGTAAACAAAGCGAGTATGGTCAAATGGACTTTGGACTGAGGTAAGCGAGTAGGCGCAATCCGTGTACCGCACACGGGTAATTAGTGACACTTTCAATAGATGTTTACGTTTTAACGTAACAGTTGTAAAAAATAGCAAATATGGAATGAATTTAAGCTTATGATCTAAACAAGTAGCGTTGAAATTAGGCGTTAAATACAAGCATACATAGAAATAGGCTAATGAATTTTCAGTAGGTCCCGTTCCGTTGCAACAATAAAAGTCTTGGACGTGGCATCCCGTTTTACAAAAATCTTCATATGTTTCACCCACACATATTGAAAGTTTTTTTCCTTCGCAAGGGATTTAGTTTGTGAAAGTAACATTTTGTTTTTAATAGTTAGATGGTCGTTAACAAAGACCCTTCCCGAACCAGTGATTCCCACATCTACGGAAAGTAAGGGATCCTTGTAGGAACGGGCAGCTGCAATGAAATCCTCTTTCACATACCTGTTTAAAAAAGACACAATAATGTTCTTACTGTTTGATACATTAGTCGGCACTCTGTGTATAAAATTAATTTGATTTTTCAATATGGGATAGGAAATTTTAACACCGATTCTTTGCACTACATCGAAAAGGTTCTCTTTGTCCTTCACTGGCACCCCCTTAATCTCCACATTGTTGCTGCGGAGCCACTGATCCATGTCCCGATGGTCGTCTTCAAGTTTCACAACAGCTGATCTTGATTGAGAGGCCTCCATCTGGACCGCTTCTACTTTAGTAAGTCTTTCGTCCAAAGCTAGGACCTTATCAGGGAGTTCTTTGAGATTGGTCAGCTCTTGACGTAGGAGATGAACCTCAGATGCCAAACTGGAGAGAGGAATTAGGTCTTGGCGGATACTGCAAAGTTCCCGCATCACTGTGTCCAGTGTAACTGGAGCAGGAACCACCGGCGAGGCTGCGCCTGAGAGCGATTGGGAGCTTGGATGACCTGGATTTTTGCAGTTAGCACACCTCCATGTTGCCTGACGCTCCCCGAGCTTGCGATAGCCCTTCTCCGTGACTCCAGAGCACGGGAAGTCGAAGTGTTTGCAACACACCGAACACTGAATCGCCTCTGCGACCTCTTCACCACACCTTCCACAGACAACCATGTTTAATATAACTTTAGTTATTTAGTATTAGTTATTAGCAACTTTAATCTATATCGCGAGCGACCACTGAGGACAAGTTGCAGACGCGCGCCGCGTTCTCGCTTGGACGTCTGATCGGAGCTGCGCTCGCACGGACACTTCTTTCACTTGATTCACTGTTCCCACAACGACCCTAAATCCAAAGTTGTAGATCTTTTTATTACCTACAACTTTAACCTTTTTCCATAGGACTTGTAGTTTTGTCGGAAATCGAGATAAACCGTTTTCTCCCTTAAAACACCCCCCACCCCCACTTCTCGACTTCAGATCGACCGTAATTTATTTTTCCATTAGTTTTTGTTATATTTTCTACCTTTTCCATTGGGTTTTATCCTACTGTAATTTTCCTTACTTTGTACCTTTTTTGAAGGTAAAAGCACTGGTCTACTAGTAAAAGTCCCGTCAAAATAATGCACAACGTCGCTAAACAATTTTTCACTTCACAAAACCATAATATTAGTTAACAAAATTCGATTCGATTTTACGATTTATGTGCGTATTGATAACACTTGCTACGGTGAAGGAAAACATCGTGAGGAAACCAGGGCCTCGAGTCTGCTACTCAATAGTGTCAAAATGGTCAATCATTGGTCACATAATTTTTGTTGATTTTGACAACACCAAACTTGTCAAAACCAACAATTATGAGATCAATGATTGATCATTCTGACACAATTGAATAGCAGATTCGGGGCCCAGCATGCCTGAGAGATATTTCTCGACGGCATGTTAAGCCAAGTCAGAGATCCATGGGCGACATAAAGACACTAACCACACGATAAAGAAGTTAGTAATAATAAATACTCACTGTAGTGATGTCTCGTCACCGAGTCTTGTTTTCTTTGCTTTTCGTTTAGTATCAGCCGATGTTTCGGGGGCGGGAGTCGCGTCAGTACTGCAACCAAACAATGGAACATGAGATAACTTCTGTCTTAGCGTGTCGATGGTAAAACTCATTAAATAAAAGACAATGACCAAAAGTCGACGTCATTATGCGTCAGGGAAGTGATTTTTGAATAGGGAATTTAATTTAAAGTTAGTATAGAAGTACGAATATTGTTTTACTCCCTATAGGTACATGGCATTCACACAAACGGTTAAAAAATACACTGGAACGCGCTACCCCTTGGCATTTAAAAAGCGGAAAGCAAAATGGCTTTCAAAAGAACTGGTGGAAGCACTTTCTAAAATCGGACTGAATTACTCATAACGTGTGGTAGTGGTAATTATTGTTTGGTTTCTCGTTTTTTGAACTATATGTATGTATCATAATACATATTAGTTTATTTAATTCCATCTTTATATATATGTATAAGTATGTACGTTTTATGTAGGTACTTATTTATATTAATTTATGTTTACAAAACAGTATTCTCCTAATTTATTTATTTTTGTACTCTACCACAATGCTGTCCTATTTGACCCTAAGGTTGACTGGTAGAGAATGCCTTGTGGCATTAAGTCCGCCTATGTACCACTCTTGTGCATGAATTTTAAATAAATAAATAAAAGTCGTTCTGTTAGATCTGTCAGTTGATTTTGACAGTTCGGTTGACTTCACATCGTAGACGTAGAGGTTTCCTTAAAATACCCACTTGCCTAGTTTTGAGGTTAGTAAAAATTTTATAAAATTGCACCGAAACTAGGATTTTGTCAACAAAAAGAACTTTTGTAGGAGTTAATATGATAAGCGTAGACAATAAATACCAAAGTTTGATTTTGACATAGCTTGGTACGGGATATATTTATGAACACTGTGTTTTATTGTTCGTCGGACCCTCGATATATATATAACTTGTGTGTAAGATCACGGACGACTATAGTTACTATCTACTATTTTATTATTTTTTGTGTGTTTTTTATGTCTAATATTTTATCGATTTTTTTTGTCCTGTGTGAGATCAATAAATACTTTTTCTGTCTTTCTTTTCCTACTAAAATAAGTAGTAAAAAGTGAGGACTTACTTATTTAGTTCATCATCATCATCTTGTTGTTCATGCTTCAAATATAAAGCAATTGTGTCGGTTTGCTTCCTAAAAACAAAAAAAAATATAAGTATACATTAATTAATACTAAACATTATAAAGAGGAAAGATTTTTATTTTTGTATGTAACGAATATACTTAAAACTACTGGACCGATTTGAAAAATTCTTTCACCGTTGGGAAGCTACACTATCCCCGGGTGACATAGGCTACTTTTTATCCCTGTATTCCCACGGGAACGGGAACTACGCGGGTGAAACCGCGTGACGTCCGCTAGTATCAACATAATCAGCTTAGTTCACACTGCTGAGCTGACACAGCGAGGCGGGCTCGCGAAGGAGATGGCGACACGAAACACGCAGGTTCCAGCAGAAACTAATGTTATTTAAATAACTCCACGCAGCGGTTTGATATATGTCAGGTAATAAGGATATTATATGCATACACACATACAAGATACGCGCGGAAACATAACCCTTTTTTTTTTTTGGAAGGTAGGAAATCATCAAATGACGCCTCCCGATCTGGGCGGAGCGGTAGTGTCAGACTTCCACTGACTAAAAACCACCCTTGTTCCTTCTTAGCCATTTGCGTCCGGGGCCAATCGTTAAGGGCACCCCCAGTGGGGTACAGACCTCAGATTAAGACGTCACTAGGGGAGGGGGCAGCAAGGGGACAGGCTGGTTATAAGGGAGATATATGTAGAGGCTGGATTAATACTATAGGCTCAGCTTCGCGAGCTGGCTCTAGCAAGGGTCGTGTCGGGGAGGGCGTTCAACCCCCAAATGACTCGTATAAAGAACTGAGCTTGACTTACTTGTTCGTGTCACCGTCGCTAGGCTCCACCTTCACAGCCGGTATGAATATTTCAGGTTCGTCACTGAAAATAAAATAAATATCGTGAGACAAAAAACACCAAAACATCACGCCTTGTAATCTCCGAAGGATTAATCAGAGGTGTACCTAACAAGTACAGCCATATTTCACCAATTATGTTTTAGGCCCATGTAATAAGGAGTGAACCTATTGCCACCAACTGTGCACAAATCCAGACTCTGCGGCTACTGAGCAAATTCTATTATATTGTCTCACTGCTGGGCAAGGCCTCCCTCCATTCCTTACAACAGTCACGATTCCTTGCAACTTAACCCCAATGTGTATTTATAACACACTAACACTAAACATAACACTGGTTTTGGTGCCAAGATACTGTATTTTTTTTTAACTTAGGACTTGTTTTAATTATTATGTACCTAGATAAAAACTTTCTTTTTCGCGACTTTCGTAAATAGACAGTCACGGTGCATGCACCAGCAGTAGTCCGAGCCATCATATGCCTATCCCTAAATTGATCAAGATGACTGTGGAGGTATTTAGCTATTTCGAGGACAAGGCCTGGCACATCCGAACAAAAAATTATATCATTTTCCGAATGAAATAAAGGAAGCAGGTCTGGCTCTCTTGTACGATAGGACGTCACTTTTGTACCTGTCTCCAACCAGTGTTTTTTCTTTTATGTGAAGCGCCCAGTGCAGGTTTTCTTCGATTCTTTTGGATCTAAGACATGCCGGTTTCCTCACGATGTTTTCCTTCACCGTTTCGAGAGCCTCATCATTAGAGCAGTGGTTATGAAATAAATTACATGAAGTAATGTGCCTGATTTTGTTTGTTACTCTTTAACGCAAAAACTACTGAGCGGATATTGATGACATTTAGCACACACAGATAGTTCATCAGCTTGATTAAAACATAGGATACTTTTTATCCTGGTAGTGGTGGTCCTGGCGGGACAATTATTTACGTCTAAGTTGGTCACGTCCGTAGGATTCACCATCTTTCCGAAGACCCACCCTACACGGCCCCCCCCGGGTGGTGCTAATCGAGCAACAACGCCGAAAAACAGACGGCGGTTAAGCAACCTGTCACACACATGCCAACCACAGGCCACGAGGAACTAAATCTCCTCAAAAATTGTGTCAATAGTACTCGTACCGCGGGAAAGTACTATTCGGACTTCTCACCCAACCTCGTAAAAATGGAAATGTCGAATAATAATGAATGTGACATGTCGTGCGCCCCGACTAACCCCCGGCGCCTTCCAGTACCCGGGCTGGAAGGTGTTAAATTGACTACCGAAGAGTCCACGAGGGTGGACACCCAGGCCCCCGTGACAGTGATTAAAGTAAAAAGTGAAAATTATGAACCTTCCAATAAACCCAAAGCCACCTCTACGACTAGAAAGAAACAAGTGGGCCAGAACGAAACAGGAAAAGTTGAATGCATTCGCATAGCTATCACCTTGCCAAAGTATTTGTTCCTAACGAAGCCAGTCCTGGCTCTAATGAAGCTGACATAGACGACGTTCTCCAACAAGACAACCAACTTGATTTGCCTTTAAAAGTAGTGACACCAGAAGAAGTGGCAAGAACCATCCGTCAACTAGACAATAAAAAAGCCCCTGGATTTGATCTCGTAGACAAAAAGATCCTGTCAGATTTGCCACGAAAAGCAATAGTATATCTGACTACGTTATTCAATTGTATTTTCAGAACATCATATTTTCCAGCACTATGGAAGGTCTCACAAGTGATCATGGATTCATGGTCTATAAACCTGGAAAGCCAGCACATGAATTATCATCTTACAGGCCAATAAGTTTATTGTCTACTAGCGGACGTCCCGCGGTTTCACCCGCGTAGATCCCGTTCCCGTGGGAATACAGGGAAAAAAAAGGGTAGCCTATGACACTCAGCAATAATGTGGCATTCTATTGGTGAAAGAATTTTTAAAATCCGTTCAGTAGATCCCGAGATTACCCCTTACAATTTAACAAATATACAAACACACAAACTTTACTTCTTTATAATATTAGTATAGAAGTAATAGATAATATCTAAGGTTCTAGAGAAGATACTACTCCGACGACTCTCATATGTTATGAACGAAAACACCGTTACTCCAGACCACCAATTTGGATTCAGGCCAGAGCACAGCCCGTCGGGGCTGTGGATATCGAAAGGTTACCGCGGCTCCGACACAAGGGCGAAGAAGAAGGAACATGGGTTTGGTTTTTCGTCAGTAGAAGTCTGACACTCCCCTTCGCTCTGCCCAAGAGCGGGGGGGGTTATTCGATGATTTTCCACCCACCAAAAAAAAAAAAAAAAAAAAAAAAAAAGTCCAGAGCACAGCACCATTGAACAAATACACAGAGTGTGCGGACGTATCAGTGACAGTCTCGAAAAGAAGGAATATTGCTCTTCGGCTTTCCTTGACGTTCAACAGGCCTTTGACCATGTGGCTCTGGTCCGCTGGACATTACTTCAAAACTGCTCGCATTTACAATAGGGCAATAGGGCACTTTATGTGACGGCTAAACACCCTTATTTCAGAATAGGTGACGCTACAGAATCTTAGATAATCGATCGAAAGCGTGTCCAGCCAGCTTGAAAAACCACTTTTCGCTGGTCTCTCAATCTCGGTAACGGAAGTGATTTTGACGAATTTTTGCATATCAACGGGCGTCACATAAATATGTGACAGGCATCAAGCTAAAAGTTTTGTGATACGTACAGTGGTTTAGTAGAAAAATGCAAAAAACTGTGTCCAGCCATCTTGAATTTACGTAAAAAACTTTTGGCTGGCACTTCCGAATCCCACATAACGGGAGCGTTTTCGAATATGGTTCCTTTACTAATACTTGGTGACGCAATGTGTGACAGTAATAACGTTTGATTTATGGCGTCACATGTAAGGGTTGACGAGATATCAATGAAAACTTAATGTATACTTGTGTCCAGCCATCTTGAACTCAGGCTGGCTGGACACATGTATCTCCGCTGCCTGATGATCTACGACCTTCAAAATGTTATCAAAATGTTGTGACGGGGACGATAATGATAACCTGAATTAGTGACTGAGAAACTTTGGGTAGTTTCAAAGATATTGATCATTTAAATTTTCCCTTAAAAACACTGTAGTAGGGTTACCAATATTGTAGGTTTTATGTAGGACAAAGTATATTTTAAGGTGTTTTCTTTAATGGACGAAAATCCGCGTATTGGTGATACTAATACGAACAACTGTAGATATTTAAATCAATAGAAGACAAAAGTGTAGAGGGGGGGGGGGGTTTAATGTTATTGATTATTTACGTGCAGATACCCATCTACTCTTTTTAGATACCTAAGTATTGGTGTTTTTTATGATAAGTACGTATGTAGATATTGTGTCAGGATAACAGACTAATGCTCTAAGGTATTTAATGAAAAAATAATGTAATTCACGTTACTTACCAAGGACCTCGTTAAATGAAAACGCACTTAGCAAATATTGCACGTATTCCTTACAAATCGACGGAAGGCTCTAAATACCATTATGTATACTTTACTCTAAACGATTAAACGAAAACGGTTTACGCTGTCACAGCACTCACAGCCTCTGTGTACAAAACAAACTCAGTATCAGTGCATCAGTGTTGCCAACAAGACCGATATAGAATCTGCTAAAATTATGCCAATTGCTTTATAGAAATGCTAAAAAATCTGCTAACATTTTTCAGTGTCAAATGAAACGTAACATAGTTTTAACTTTTTTATTATTTAACAAAATATACATAAGTACTGTTTTAATCGACTATGATCTCAAATACTCTTTCCATTATCATCAGCATTAGCATCAGGAGCGCCAACAATATACTTAGTAAAGGGATTTTTTTTTCTAAATGGAAATAATTGCTTACGCATTAAGTATTTTATTTTAAAATAATTTTATATGCTAAAAAATATGCTTTATGCTAAACAACTAATAGGTTTGCTAAACAACATGAAAAAATGCTATTCTTATTATTCTTATTCTTTATTGCACACATAAAATAACAAATATAAACACAAATTACAATAATAAAGCTTACTTATGCTAAATTGGCATCACTGAGTGCAATGCACTTTGTTTTTTTTGTTAGTGTTTTTAATTATTATTTAGAAACACATAATACTTCCCCTTTATCTGCAGGAAAACCTTTTATTCCCACGGAGACATCAAATACAAAGCTGGCGTGGCTTGGCTGCTACCGGCCGATTAGTCGATTAAAAAGAAATCCTATAATTATGTAAAAAATATGGTCACCTCACAATATTAATGGATGTTTGTATGGGAAAATTTAAATGATCAATATCTTTGAAACTACCCAAAGTTTCTCCGTCACTAATTCAGGTTATCATTATCGTCCCCGTCACAATATTTTGATAACATTTTGAAGGTCGTAGATCATCAGGCAGCGAAGATACACGTGTCCAGCCAGCCTGAGTTCAAGATGGCTGGACACAAGTATACATTAAGTTTTCATTGATATCTCGTAAACCCTTACATGTGACGCCATAAATCAAACGTTATTACTGTCACACATTGCGTCACCAAGTATTAGTAAAGGAACCATATTCGAAAACGCTCCCGTTATGTGGGATTCGGAAGTGCCAGCCAAAAGTTTTTTACGTAAATTCAAGATGGCTGGACACAGTTTTTTGCATTTTTCTACTAAACCACTGTACGTATCACAAAACTTTTAGCTTGATGCCTGTCACATATTTATGTGACGCCCGTTGATATGCAAAAAGTCGTCAAAATCACTTCCGTTACCGAGATTGAGAGACCAGCGAAAAGTGGTTTTTCAAGCTGGCTGGACACGCTTTCGATCGATTAT
Source organism: Diarsia dahlii (assembly GCA_949775195.1). NCBI lineage: Eukaryota > Metazoa > Arthropoda > Insecta > Lepidoptera > Noctuidae > Diarsia > Diarsia dahlii. The sequence continues at coordinate 7,382,073 of OX459217.1, read as the reverse complement.
CTAAGATTCTGTAGCGTCACCTATTCTGAAATAAGGGTGTTTAGCCGTCACATAAAGTGCCCTATTGCCCTATTGTAAATGCGAGCCGTTTTGAAGTTTTGTCCAGCCAACCAGAGCCACATCTTTGACCGGGTATGGCATAAGGGATTTCTATATAAAATTAAGTTACTGCTTCCTCACAGTTTCTATCATATACTGGAATCATACCTCAACAATAGAATATTCCAAGTCAAAGAAGATGACTGCTCGTCTGGTTTTCACGAGATACTTGCTGGTGTGCCACAAGGCTCCGTTCTCGGCCCGGTTTTGTACACCTTAACATCAGATCTGCCACTAACACCTGGAGTTACTATTGCTACTTATGCAGATGATACAGCAATATTAGCTTCTAGTAAAGACCCTGCGGAAGCCACTGCAAAACTCCAACAAAGCCTTGATGAAATAAGTAACTGGTTTGACAAATGGCGTATAAAAGTCAGTGCTGATAAATCAGAGCAGTTCACCTTCACACTGCGAAGAGAAACTTGTCCCCCCGCTAACCTTAGTAGAAGGGAGTTGACTCAGAGTGACACAGCTAAATACCTCGGACTACACTTGGACCGCAGGTTGACATGGCGGAAACACTTAGAAACAAAATGTAATCAGTTCAACCTCAAATACAAGGCCCTCTACTGGCTCCTGGGTAGAAACTCAAAACTGTCACTGGACAACAAGCTCCTAATCTACAAGGCTATCATAAAACCAGTCTGGACCTACGGAATTCAGTTGTGGGGAGCCTGCTGTGAATCCAAGATAAATATCAACCAAAGAGTTCAGAACTACATCCTGAAGCAAATCAGCAATGCACCCTGGTTCATTAGAAACAGTGAAGTACACAAATACCTGAACATGCCAACAGTGAAGGAAGAGATAAAGACTTTCGCAGGCAAATATAAAACAAGACTGAACAACCATCCTAACCACCTCGCTCTCCAGCTCACATTACCTGACTGTCTAAATCGCCTGAAAAGGCGCAGAACCTTAGATCTCGGCGGCGCCGGCGCGACGTTGATTAAACCAATACAATATGGAGGATGTTCCTAGTGGGGTATATCTCCTCAAGAATAATATCCATATAACACATCTGCTCATAGTCAGAAGAACTGATTGCAAGATTGAAGACAAAGAAAAAAATGTATATAATATACTTACTCTTCAGGAGAACTGGGTTGCTCAATATCCTCAACATTACCATCTGAACTGTCTTCTTCACTTGAACTAAAACAAAAAACGCAATATTTGTTGACATCTTTCTATCTTGTCTTAAGTTCTTGTTAAGTACTGTGGCACCTTTCATTTTAAGGCTGGGAAATCATCAAATATTCAAATACACACATCAAAAGTGTCTAGGGATCAACATATATTTTTGCAATAACTTTTCTTCTGATTGATATTAATTAAAATTTTCTTTAAGGATTCATCAAATAAAGTGTTTTCGTTTGTCACAGTAACGATAAACCAAGTCACCTTTGCATTAATAAAGAAATTTGCCATTTTCCTAATAAAGGGATTTTTGACATTTGAACCACTAACATTAAAGTTCGAAAAAAAGACTGAAATAACACATTTTTCTGATTAAAACCAACGTTATTATGGAGCGGCGACGTCATTTAAGCAGGGAAGAAATGCTCAGAGCCGTGGGAATGATAGAAGCTGGTTCCCGGCAACGTACTGTGGCTTTAGCTCTGAATACAAGTCAGAGTGTTATCAGTCGACTTTGGACAGGTTACCGAAGCACTGGTACCGTGGCTGAGCGCCATGGAGGACGGTATCGCTGCACCACACGGAGACAAGACCGATACATTCAAATCTTAACTCGAAGAGCTCCAACAATAACCGCCATGATGTTAGCCGTGAGGCTTCATCACTCTTCAGGGAACTTAATTAGCGACCAAACAGTCAGAAACCGCTTGCATGAAGTGAACCTTCATTCCCGAAGACCGCTACGGGTACCACCTATAGCAATGCACAATCGTAGGATTCGATATCAATGGGCTCTTGAACACAGAAATTGGGCAGAAGAACAATGGCGTTTCGTGTGCTTTTCTGATGAGTCTCGTTTTGGTATGAGACCGGATACAAGACGTATACGACACTGGAGAACCCCTGGACGCCAACAGCGATTAAAATCCTGCCAGGAAGTCCATCCTTATAGTGGTGGAACCATCATGGTATGGGCGGGTATTTGGATCGGCGGAAGAACTGAGTTGATTTGGATCAGAGGCAACCTCAACGCTCAAATTTATGCTGAGGCGATTGTATCAGACGTCATCGTTCCTCTACAAGTGCAAATCGGTCCCTTATTTCAGTTAATGCATGATAATGCACGACCGCACACCGCAAGAGTTGTAAGACAGACTCTCGCCGCAGCTAACATCAATGTCCTGCCCTGGCCTGCTCAGTCGCCAGACTTAAACCCGATTGAGCATGCATGGGATATGCTACAGAGAAGAGCTCTGCCGAATATGGAGGGTATCCAGTCGCAAGAAGACCTTTTTTTGTTGTTGCAACGAACATGGGCGGCCATTCCACAGCGTGATTTGGATGAACTCATTTTGAGTATGCCAAACCGATGTTCTTGTGTTGTTAGTGTTCGCGGTAGAAACACGGATTATTAATTGTTTAAGTTACCCAATAAAATTTTAAAGAAAACTGTTATTTCAGTCTTTTTTTCGAACTTTAATGTTAGTGGTTCAAATGTCAAAAATCCCTTTATTAGGAAAATGGCAAATTTCTTTATTAATGCAAAGGTGACTTGGTTTATCGTTACTGTGACAAACGAAAACACTTTATTAGATGAATCCTTAAAGAAAATTTTAATTAATATCAATCAGGAGAAAAGTTATTGCAAAAATATATGTTGATCCCTAGACACTTTTGATGTGTGTATATACTATTATATGCTTTTATCCGCACTTAGCATCTTGATTGGGCCATTGTGCGTGATGTTTTAAGAATACCTACTCCAACCAACATAGGTCTTCCCAGAATTGCAGCAGCCTAGCCCTGGGGATCGTAGAGTTTGTGCTTGGTGATCTGCCACGCTCCTGCACATATAACTGATTTAAATGGAGAACTGTGTCCCATCTGTGGGACACAGTTCTCCATTAAAATCAGTTAAATAGTAGGTCAAAATGAAAATCACTTCTAACAGTGTTTTTTTATTACTTGGACATCTTTGGTCAGTCATACTAAATGCTGTGTTATTTTTCCATGTATTAAAGGGACATTATTTATAAAAAAAAGATACCTATGTGTTGTCTGTCTGCGTCTCTTGCGAGCTGCCCGTTCTTTCTGAGGCAGTTCCCGTTGCCTCTCCTCATTCCTTCTCTCTTCCTCCTTAAGTATCTGCATAAGCATCGCCTCACTCACTCCGGTGGCAAGCGCAGTACGTTGACAGAACTTGGAGAAAGGAGTCAGGTCCAGTTCTCCGTAAATCAATTTTAATTCTTTGTACTCTTTCTCAAAGTAACGGTACACTTTTGCGATGAGTATTTTTGTTTGATCCTGAGAAACATATTAATATGTACATTATTGTGAATGTTCAAGGTTTGGCCGGGCTGGGTCGATTTTGGGGATGTCTGACTGGTTTACTAATGGTTGGTGGTCAGAAACAGGTTGGAAGATGTTGCATGTCTTCTAATTCTTGGTTCTAGGGCATGCCGGTTTCCTCACTACCTTTTCCTCCACCGTGAGCCCTGTGATTAAATAAATCTACAAAGTAATGCACCTGCCCAGTTCTATACATGCATAATTACTTAATACTTGTAAGTCAGGCCATTACCAGTGGGTGGTTCAAAAAAAGACATTTATTATCTCTTGGTAGTTATACCTGTTGTATCCCTTCCGCAGTGTGTGAGACTTCTGTGTTGCATTTCGGACAAAATACTTTGATTTCATTCCCAGATACTTCACTCTGTAAACAAAGTAATATTGTGTAAATTCTTAAAAAAAACTAATATTCTTATGAAACCCAAGGGGCAGAGCAAAAAAAGTTTTATTTATGTAATAACTTTTTTTTGCTCGGCTAACTAACTTTAAAGTTAGAGTTTCTATAAAATTGAGTGCAAAATGAAAAATATCTAGAATTCACGTGAAAAAAAATAAAAATTAAAATAAATAAAGGAAAATAGATTCAAGTATGAATTGAATAAAGTTATCATTTGGTTCGATGAAGGAAAGCACGGCCAAACCAGCATGCTTGAGGTATATTTCTGGATGACATGTCAAGCCAAGTCAGAGGCGTAAAAGCTCTGACACCAGTGTGGGCATTACCCACACAATAAAGAAGACGAATAATACAAGTAAAGTTGGATGTAAAGTCTGCAAGTTTACATGTAGTGGGCAAGACATTGGAATTATAGATCAGATTCCGCAACCTCTTTCACTAATGTCAGTAATGGAAAGGGCTTCTTTTATTTTGTATTTGATTGACTGTTCAGAAGTGCCTATCTGGCCGACATGAAATAAAGGTCAGTGGGTTGTCTTAGGGGCGGATTAAAAGTTTTTATTTTGAGCCGACACAATATAGATTTCCATCGCCAGGCTTAGAAGATGACTGCACTGTCACTAAGCCCTCACCTGTTGTACCTACTTGCAGTGTCTTCCTCTCTTGCTCACACTTAGCCAAACAAGACCCTCATAACTGCAACATGCAGATAAGAGGGTCTTGTTTATGGGTTTGTTTATTACTGGCAATCTCGCGGATTAAAAACAGAGTAATCCGTTATTGAAAGAATTACAAAGTCAGAAGAATTACGAGCTAAGGCGCAAAACAGTCGCGACACAAGGTGCGGGACTGAAACCCCAAGAGTTACCAGACATATACTCACCGACGGTTTCAATAGGTGGACCACACGGCTCGACATGTTTGCACAATCGACAAACAAATAGGTTAAAACAAATAAAAACAGGTTCTACTTCACAACACGCAACACAATAATAAATTAATAATCTGAATCCCCTAGAAAATATTAAAAACACCACGCGACACTGTACTCACAACAAGCATGTTTAAAAAACATTACCAATTTAAATTAATACAGATACTTTACTCTTTGCCTCTTTGCCAAACAAACAATAAACATTTTTAAACATTATCACTCAGGCACAAATGTCAAATACAAAATAATACCACAGATTATACGCAATGATTCGTAACGTAAAATACACAGAGTAAAATTGCAAGAACTACTGGATTTAAAAGAGAAATGTGAATTTTCCGTGACTATCATGTGCTACCTATTATTTTGAACATTTGAAGGTATGAAAGAAAGAATTCGTCGCTTGGCGTAGAGAACAGAGACTTTTGTTATTGACATGGCCGCATGGCGGTCAAATGGTTATTTTGTTTTGGAGACCCAGCTAGAAGGATTCCTATCGGTCTCCTTTTACTATGGGTTCCGTTTTTTGCCATTCGGCTACGGAAACCTAAATGTGGGTAGAGCAGACGGGAGAGAAGCAAGTAGTCTAGCTGGCTAGTCAGTTCTTAGGTGGGTAGACAAGCGTTGCCATATCTGTTCCATAATTTATTATCCAAAGATGGTTGGGAGGTACCCCTCCCAGTTTCCCAGTGCCCCAGTTTCTGCCAGATAGATATTACCCCATTTAACTGGCAGAAACTTGATGCTCCGAAATTTATTTGGCATAACACACTTGGCATATTCTTTTTTGAACGAATTTTAGATAAAAAAACGATAATCACGCAAAAACTATGGGGCGTATTTACGTGAAACTTTAATCATATAAAAGACAATTTAATGACCCTTAATTTAGTATACGGCTTTTATTAATTGTATTGTGTTTGATGAATCAAGGTGGGTTGTTTTTTCTAGAGATGAAACGGATATCCGGTAATTATCCGGTATCCGGCCTTGTTTTCAGTATTCAGCCGGATACCGAATAGAAGAATTAAAAAAAAAATATTGCCATTTAAATAAAAATGTTGCCATATTGCCATAGTGGTGATCGTGTTTTTGAGTATGACATTTCTTGTTAATTTACCAGAATTCAAACAAAATCACGACGACAAGTGATAAACAACAAACGAACTGAGAAACAAACACAAACTGACTCGCGCGATAACACTCGAACGCCCCCGAGTCGACCCGATGTCCGCTTACGTGCGACGCGAATGCGCCTGAATATTTCCGATCTCGTTCACCGCGCCAATATTCAAATCAAACTGATCGCGTCAACGCAATAAAGGGCCGAATTTCCGGCAGCCGGTATCCGGCCAAACTACTATCCGTTTCATCTCTAGTTTTTTCTAATAATCTTGGTGCGCGTTGAAGCGGGGCTCTGGCGGGCGACGGGCGGCAGTGTATCGCTGACTCCCTCAGCTCCTCTATCGGCCTATATCGCTGACTCCTCCCACTCGCTCAAGGGCACGGGCAGTTAATGTCGCCAGTGTTTATAAACGCACCCACGTTAGAGGAGTAATCCTAGTGTGAGCCAAAGTTTAAAAAAATAAAACTTTGTATGCGTGCGGTAATTTTCCAAGGAAAGTTGCACGAACTTTGTGCTCATCGCGACTTTTTGTAGCGAATGACAGTTCTACTGCTGTCGCGTGTTGATCACATTTTGCAACATGCGACAGAAGCGATGTGGAAGCGATGCAAATACGATGTATGGCCCTACAAAATCATAATTCAGAATCGTGGAACTTAAGGTGGTACGCAGCTACCGAATGCAATAGAATTAAATTGATCGTCTAAGGTCCCCCTTAAGAAATTAAATTGAGCGTCAGTCAAAATCAAACTAGAAAGTGTGGGAAAATTGAAAAAGAAAAAAAATGGCGTGCCTGTACGTGTTGGACAAGATTAAAATATTTTAAAGAATAGTTAGTGAGGAAAATTAATTAATTAAGTTAGTGTAAAGGTTTTCAGGATTATTTGCCGAATTAATAGGTAACATGAACGTAGCGTTTTCTGTAACTGTTGTGTGTTACTTTCGTACAATGTTGTGGCATTGAGGAAGACGAGAGAAGAACGACAAGACGCGGCAACAAGGAAGCTATTCCTGCGAATAATAAAAACAAATAAAAACAATGAAAGGATTCTTCCATGCCGTCGTATCAGTATGATTTGAGCAAACAACGAAGCAAGTAGAAGTGAACTAGAAGTGCGATATATAATAGAGTAAGATTCCAGGGCCGCCAGACGTCACGTATTTTCTGACGAAGGAAATGTGGACGATTGAGTAGTGTTAGTATGAACTAAGAACGCACGACTACCAGCTAGCTTGCTTAGACGGCCAATTTTCAGGTATCAGGCTATCAAGGTACATAAAAACATTACTAACTTCACGTATTTTTTGATATCTGATTTTTACGTATATCGTAGGCAATATCCTTAAAAATAAGTTGCCAACACTCCCAGACACTTCCTAGCGGCCGTTTTGCCTATCGGACGCTTTAAAGTTCCCAAAAAGTTTAGACTTAAACGTATTGTGACTGTTTACCCGAGAACGCATGGCATCGCTCGTGTGGCTGACATACAGACCTCCACTGGACTCATTCGGTGGGAATTCAACAGGATCTGTCCATTGCCTGTGTCTTCAGAATTTTGTTGAAAACGTTGCTTTGACCACCTCGGGTGCATGTTGGAGCGCCTGCCCAATATAGCATGGCAATAACCCGATCAATTAGCTTTAAGTATTAAAACATTAGGAGTTTATGGATTCTTTAAAGCGTCTGTTAAGCAATACGGCCGACGGAAAGTGTCTGGGAGTATTTGCGATTTATTTTTAAGGATATTGCCTAAAATATACGTAAAAATCAGCTTGGAGAAAATACGTGAAGTAAGTAATTTTTGTATGTACCTTGATGACCTGATACCTGAAAATTGGCCGTCCAAGCAAGCTCTAGCTGGTAGTAGTGTGTTCTTAGTTCATACTAACACTACTCAATCGCCCCACATTTCCTTCGTCAGAAAATACGTGACGTCTGGCGGCCCTGGGATCTTGGACTTAAGTGAATAGTGATCGTTAATTTATTTGTGATTGTGTCGAGTGTGTGCTAACATAAAAACCTAACCTATTGAAGCTCAGATCAAATAACAGATAATAAAAATATCAAATAACTGCTATTTGATCTGAGTATTGAAGTACCTTATGTTTCACAATGAGTGGAGAGCAGAGAGGTCTCAGACTCGTACTGACTATAACCACAGCGGTATTCCCTCGCACACTTACGTCGAGAGGCAGCGGGATCTAATGGGACTTCCACTGCCCCGGACTCAGTCTAACCAGCCAACTGTGGGCTTCGGTCCCGGGAGGCAGTGAGGTGTACAACTAACCCCGTTACGTCTTAGAGATTGGAACATTACGCACCGCGTTCTCGGGTCCAGCAGTCTGATGGGGCCTCTGGACTCGTTTAGAAGGGGGGGGGGATCATGGCGGGACGTCTTCTAGGGCTTCCTGGCCCATTGGCGAGAAGAAACACATCATTGTGAGCAGAGGAAGGAATGGGGGAAGGCCTGTGCCCAAGAGAGAGAATACGGGCTAAAAATAAAAATATACTCTTTAATTAAATGCAGTTTAATGAAAAATAAAAACTTAAAATTCATGTAATTTTAAGTTTTTTCAAATCGTCTTTATGTGCAAAATTCTAATTTAAATCACATAGAATATTATGTTAATCTTATAATTAACTAAATCCTTCTTCTTCTTCTATTTTTATTTCTACTTCGCCAGGCAGAGAGCTTCTGAAAACAAAGATAAATATTAATTTTAGAGATTATCTTGTCAAAACATAACCGACATCCACGCGGGCGAAGCCGCGGGCATCAGCTAGTGATAAATAAATTGTGTTAAGGGCAGGAGAATTATGTTAATGATGATAGACCGTGCGTTAGTATTCAGTGACGGCTCCTTCCCTCATTGTCACGTTAACGATGCATTACTTATTTATTTATTTTATTTTATTCTTTTTGGGAAACTTACAGCTAATACAGACAATGTACATAAACAATAAACATTTGAAGGCCAATTACAGGTTTCCACAGTTAAAAAGGGTACGAGGTAAGGTAGGTAAGGTTTCCTTCTTCTCCGACACAAGGGCGAAGAAGAAGGAACATGGGTTTGGTTTTTAGTCAGTAGAAGTCTGACACTCCCCTTCGCTCTGCCCAAGAGCGGGGGGGGTTATTCGATGACTTTCCACCCACCAAAAAAAAAAGGTAGGTAAGGTGTAGGTACTTACTCTTCTGTTTCCCTGCGTTTGCTTCTCGAAGCTGCAGAAGTTGAACACTCGGCTTGTGTCTGTTGTCTGCACAAAAATATTACATTTTAACATTATCAAACTACATTGTTTTCATAAATTATCATGGAAATATAAATTCCCTATTTGAATCGGATTTCGTTGACAGTATCAAGGGTTCTAATTCACGGAACCCTTCTTTTTGATATACCTAGACGGGAAATCATCAAATAACTCCTCTTGCTCCGGGCGAAGCAGAAAGGAGTGTCAGACTCTAAGGCAGTGGTCCGACCGCCGCCGGCGAGAAAACGACTAACTATCGGCGATTTTCTCTCTCAAGAAACGAACAATAAATGTCCATTCCGTTTAAACCAAAGAGATGCATCCTTACTTAGTATTAAACAAAGTCGCTATTTTTGTCTGTTTGTCTGTATGCTTAAATCTTTAAAACTACGCAACGGATTTTGATGCCGTTTTTTTTTCATAGATAGAGTGATTCAAGAGGAAGGTTTTAGTATATAATTTGAACGACATCCACGCGGGTGAAGCCGCGGGCATCGGCTAGTATATTATATTAACAGTTGCTCTCTGACTGTTCACACTGCCGGCGACGACTCGTTTTGTCGCCGAGCGACGAGCGTACAAAAATTAACACGCTCAGCGATACGAACTAGTAACGGTTTGCACAGGACTGGACTACCGCGGGCGAGTGGCGCGAGTAATCGCTCGTCGCACGTGCTCACTCGCTTATAGCCCGGCGACAAAACTATCGAAACTACACACGTTTCCCGCTGATCGCCAACTCGTTTCAGTTTCTAGTTCCACTCGTTTCTCGTTCATCGACGGCGGTCGGACCACTGCCTAAAACCCAATTATTATTTTTTACGATTCATGTGCAGTTTTATTATCATTTGCTTTGGTGAAGGAAAACATCAGGAGGAAACCAGCATGCCTGAGAGATATTTCTCGACAGCATGAGCCAAGTCAGACGCCCATGGGCGACATTAAAACTCTGACACCAGGTTAGGCACTAACCACACGATAAAGAAGTTAGTAATAATAAATGCTCACTGTAGTGATGTCTCGTCACCGAGTCTTGGTGTTTTCTTTGCTTTTCGTTTAGTATCAGCCGATGTTTCGGGGGCGGGAGTCGCGTCAGTACTGCAACCAAACAATGGAACATGACATAACTTCTGTCTTAGCGTGTCGATGGTCAACCTTCATTAAATAAAAGACAATGACCAAAAGTCGACGTCATTATGCGTCAGGGATTAGATATTTGAATAGGGAATTTAATTTAAAGTTAGTATACGAATATTGTTTTACTCCTTAATATTGTTTTTCTCAAAAATGGTATGTAATGTTGCCATAACATCTCTAAAAAGATGTGGCTCTGGTCCGCTGGACAAAACTTCAAAACTGCTCGCATTTACAATAGGGCAATAGGGCACTTTATGTGACGGCTAAACACCATTATTTCAGAATAGGTGACGCTACAGAATCTTAGATAATCGATCGAAAGCGTGTCCAGCCAGCTTGAAAAACCACTTTTCGCTGGTCTCTCAATCTCGGTAACGGAAGTGATTTTGACGACTTTTTGCATATCAACGGGCGTCACATAAATATGTGACAGGCATCAAGCTAAAAGTTTTGTGATACGTACAGTGGTTTAGTAGAAAAATGCAAAAAACTGTGTCCAGCCATCTGGAATTTACGTAAAAAACTTTTGGCTGGCACTTCCGAATCCCACATAACGGGAGCGTTTTCGATTATGGTTCCTTTATTAATACTTGGTGACGCAATGTGTGACAGTAATAACGTTTGATTTATGGCGTCACATGTAAGGGTTTACGAGATATCAATGAAAACTTAATGTATACTTGTGTCCAGCCATCTTGAACTCAGGCTGGCTGGACACGTGTATCTCTGCTGCCTGATGATCTACGACCTTCAAAATGTTATCAAAATGTTGTGACGGGGACGATAATGATAACCTGAATTAGTGACGGAGAAACTTTGGGTAGTTTCAAAGATATTGATCATTTAAATTTTCCCATACAAACATCCATTAATATTGTGAGGTGACCATATTTTTTACATAATTATAGGATTTCTTTTGAATCGACTAATCGGCCGGTAGCAGCCAAGCCACGCCAGCTTTGTATTTGATTTCTCCGTGGGAATAAAAGGATTTCCTGCAGAAAAAGGGGAAGTATGTGTTAATTCTAAATAATAATTAAAAACACTAACAAAAAAAACAAAGTGCATTGCACTCAGTGATGCCAATTTAGCATAAACTTTATTATTGTAATTTGTGTTTATATTTGTTATTTTATGTGTGCAATAAAGAATAAGAATAATAAGAATAGCATTTTTTCATGTTGTTTAGCAAACTTATTAGTTGTTTAGCATATAGCATATAAAATTATTTAAAAATAAAATACATTAATGCGTAAGCAATTATTTCCATTTAGAAAAAAAAACCCTTTACTAAGTATAATATTGTTGGTGCTCCTGATGCTAATGCTGATGATAATGGAAAGAGTATTTGAGAACTTAGTCGATTAAAACAGTATGTAAGTATATTTTGTTAAATAATAAAAAAAGTTAAAAATATGTTACGTTTCATTTGACACTGAAAAATGTTAGCAGATTTTTTAGCATTTCTATAAAGCAATTGGCATAATTTTAGCAGATTCTATATCGGTCTTGTTGGCAACACTGATGCACTGATACTGAGTTTGTTTTGTACACAGAGGCTGTGAGTGCTGTGACAGCGTAAACCGTTTTCGTTTAATCGTTTAGAGTAAAGTATACATAATGGTATTTAGAGCCTTCCGTCGATTTGTAAGGAATACGTGCAATATTTGCTAAGCGCGTTGTCATTTAACGAGATCCTTGGTAAGTAACGTGAATTACATTATTTTTTCATTTAAATACCTTAGAGCATTAGTCTGTCATCCTGGCACAATATCTACATACGTACTTATCATAAAAAACACGTAACATCTGCACGTAAATAATCAATAACATTAAAGCCCCCCCCCTTCTACACTTTTGTCTTCTATTGATTTAAATATCTACAGTTGTTCGTATTAGTATCACCGATACGCGGATTTTCGTCCATTAAAGAAAACACCTTAATATACTTTGTCCTACATAAAACCTACAATATTGGTAACCCTACTACAGTGTTTGTATGGGAAAATTTAAATGATCAATATCTTTAAAACTTCCCAAAGTTTCTCCGTCACAAATTCAGGTTATCATTATCGTCCCCGTCACAACATTTTGATAACATTTTGAAGGTCGTAGATCATAAGGCAGCGGAGATACATGTGTCCAGCCAGCCTGAGTTCAAGATGGCTGGACACAAGTATACATTAAGTTTTCATTGATATCTCATAAACCCTTACATGTGACGCCATAAATCAAACGTTATTACTGTCACACATTGCGTCACCAAGTATTAGTAAAGGAACCATATTCGAAAACGCTCCCGTTATGTGGGATTCGGAAGTGCCAGCCAAAAGTTTTTTACGTAAATTCAAGATGGCTGGACACAGTTTTTTGCATTTTTCTACTAAACTACTGTACGTATCACAAAACTTTTAGCTTGATGCCTGTCACATATTTATGTGACGCCCGTTGATATGCAAAAAGTCGTCAAAATCACTTCCGTTACCGAGATTGAGAGACCAGCTAAAAGTGGTTTTTCAAGCTGGCTGGACACGCTTTCGATCGATTATCTAAGATTCTGTAGCGTCACCTATTCTGAAATAATGGTGTTTAGCCGTCACATAAAGTGCCCTATTGCCCTATTGTAAATGCGAGCAGTTTTGAAGTTTTGTCCAGCGGACCAGAGCCACATATCAGAGGACATACACTCTGATGAATTGACAGAAGCCTAATATCAATTTCGTAAGATTAAAAAAAAAAAACAATTTCCTTCAGTACCTATTCAAAACTGTACAAATTTTACTTTGAATTATTAAAGAAATATGTTATACTACTGTTTTATTTCCTCGCATTCGAAGTGAAAAGCAGAGTTTATAACTCGTCCACAAAACCATTTTTATCCTCGACATTACTATCAGCCTTCGCCTTCGGCTCGGGCTGCTAAAAGTCTCGGATAAAAATGGTACGTTTTGTGCACTTGTTGTAAAATCTACTATTTCTGTCTTTCTTTTCCAACTAAAATAAGTAGTAAAAAGTGAGGACTTACTTCAGTTCATCATCATCATCTTGTTGTTCAGGCTTCAAATCTAAAGCAATTGGGTCGGTTTGCTTCCTAAAAACAAATAAAATTATAAGTAAGTATACATTATTATAATTAAAGGGGTTTGAACTTTTTTGTATGGGAGCTGGCATATCGACCCACCGCCATTTTGATTTTTTTTCGAAATCGCGGCCCACTTTAAAAGTCGTATGTATGTATGGATAGAGGACATAATTATAGACGAACCTAAAATTTTAATGTCCTGTAACATGGCACCCAAAGTGTCACGTTACCGAGATATTTGAAGGTAAAGATGGACATATGAGTACAATGATCACATAAAAAATAGACCTTTTACGTGTCTGTAGGCGTTCATTATTATTATTACTGGTTATTGAAAGGGGAGAGCAGGTACATTATATACTACTAGGAGCACGATAAAACTATTCTTTGACATAAAATAGCGTTTATTTATTTATTTACTAGCTGAACCCGCGCATGCGTTGCAATGCTTTTTTTCCTACCTACCTACCTACTACCCTACCTTCTACCCTACCTACTACCCTACCTACTACCCTACCTTCTACCCTACCTACTACCCTACCAACTACTATACCTACCTACTACCCTACCTACCTACTACCCTACCTACCTACTACCCTACCTACCTACCTACTACCCTACCTACCTACTACCCTACCTACCTACTACCCTACCTACCTACTACCCTATCTACCTACTTTCCTACTACCCTACCTACTACCCTACTTACTACCCTACCTACTTACTACCCTACCTACCTACTACTCTGCCTACCTACCAACCACTTTCTCGCCGTATAAACCTTCTCTGGACTTCCACAAATAATTCAACACCAAAATTAGCCAAATCGATCCAGGCGTTGTTGAGTTATGCGCTTACCAACACATTTTGCGATTCATTTTTATATTATACTAGCAGTTGCCCGCGACTTCGTTCGCGTAGAAATTTTGACTCTCTTGTCTGGACTGCCTGTGGATGGTACTATGTCAAATCGAATGCCAAATGCCAATCGAAGCGATTATATTCCCTTAAACCAGCCCTGTCGTAAAATCTATTCCTACCTGAAATGTCTTAACTATATTCTATCTCTCTGCCAATTTTCAGGTACAAAAAGCCAAGGATTTCATATGGACTTACGGGAGCCCTTAGTCCAGGTCTTCCTTACAAACTTAGCTTAGATCTCCTACTCCTAAACTCTAGACTTGTTAAATTTCAGGTTGTTAGTACAAAAAAAAAACAGTACTTTTTTTACAAACATGTGAAAGCCCTCAGACCTCCTTATTCTGGCCATGTTGCTAAACTCGCTAAATCCGTTCTTAGTTAACGTCTACTAACTATAAAGTACCTTCCTGCCAAAATTGTAGCACAAAAAAGGAAGGACTGTCATACAAACTCGCGTGAGCCCTTAGACCTCTTTAGTCCGGCCCTGTCGCAAAATCGGTTCTTAGCAAACTTCTACTCACAAAATGATGGACTTTTAAACAAACTTGCGAGCGCCCTTAAACCTCTCTAATCCGGCCCTGCCACAAAACCTGTACTTAGCAGAGTTCTTCTAACTATTAACTACGTGCCTGCCAAAAATCAAGTTTGTAGCACAAAAAATTAAGGATTTTCTTACGAACTTGCAAGAACCCTTAGACCTCCCTAATCCGGCCCTGTCACAAAATCTGTTCTTACCAGACGTCTACTAACTATAAACAACGTCCGTCTCAAAAATCAATTTAACTTTGTAGCTCAAAAAATGAAGGACTTTCATACAAACTGGCGAGAGCCCTTAGACCTCCCTAATCCGGCCCTGTCTCAAAATCGGTTCTAAGCAGACGTCTACTAACTTTAAACTACGTCCATGCCAAAAATGAAGATTGTGGCACAAAAAATGAAAGACTTTCATACAAACTGGCGAGAGCCCTTAGACCTCCCTAATCCGGCCCTGCCACAAAATCGGTTCTAAGCAGACGTCTACTGCCTATTAACTACGTCTCTGCCGAAAATCAAGATTGTAGCACAAAAAATGAAGGACTTTCAAACAAACTTGCGAGGGCCCTTAGACCACCCTAATCCGGCCCTGTCGCAAAGACCGTTCTTACCGGACGTCTACTAACTATAAACTACCTCTCTGCCAAACATCAAGATTGTAGCACGAAAAATTAAGGACTTTCATACAAACTTGTGAGGGCCCTTAGACCACCCTAATCCGGCCCTGTCGCAAAATTAATTCATAGCAGACGCCCACTGACTATAAACTACGTATCTGCCAAAAATCTAGATTGTAGCACAAAAAATGAAGGAGTTTCATACAAACTTGCGAGGGCCCTTAGACCACCCTAATCCGGCCCTGTCGCAAAATCCGTTCTTAGCGGACGTCTACTAACCATAAACTACCTCCCTGCCAAAAATCATCTTTGTACGTCCAGCGGTTTTTGAGATTTCGTGATGAATCAGTGAGTGACCTTTCGCTTTTATAGATATAGATAGAAGATAGAAGATTTATATATACTTTATTGTACACCACAAAAATACATAACAATAGAAAACATTCATAAAAAACATACACATACATATACATACATACACATACATAGACATATACATTCATAGAAAACATTTCATTGCGATGCGAAGCGATTTTCTTGTGCGTATAATAATAATCAACATGGGAACTATTATTTGGATACAATTTAACGCCTATACACGTAATTAGGCAATTTTTTAAAATATTTAATGATTGTTGTTGTACTCATTTGTCGATCTTTACCTTTAAATATCTCGGGAACGCGACACCGTGTTACACATTTTTTGTTCGTCTATATGTCCTCTATCCATACATAAGTACCACATTAATCGTGGGCCGCGATTTCGAAAAAAAAACAAAATGGCGGACAGGTTGTTATGCCACATCGGTTCTATCCCCTTTATACTAACATTATAAAGAGGAAAGATTTTTATTTTTGTATGTAACGAATATACATGAGCACAGGGACCGATTTGAAAAATTCTTTCACCGTTGGGAAGCTACACTATCCCCGGGTGACATAGGCTACTTTTTATCCCTGTATTCCCACGGGAACGGGAACTACGCGGGTGAAACCGCGTGACGTCCGCTAGTATCAACATAATCAGCTTAGTTCACACTGCTGAGCTGACACAGCGAGGCGGGCTCGCGAAGGAGATGGCGACACGAAACACGCAGGTTCCAGCAGAAACTAATGTTATTTAAAAAAAAACTAAATGTGGCGCTCGGAGACTGCCGCGGTAAAGATATTGCATACTCAGATTGCATAGCATTTTTTAAGCTATTGCATAGCTTCTATCGCGGGCCTTGAGCGTGGAGAGCGAATCCAGAAATTCCGTAACGAAAATATTTTCAACCAGGTTGCTATGGTTACGGAAAATAACAAGGTTGTCAAATTAAATAATTAATTATTTGCTTAAGTTGATAAAAAATGCTATGCAATAGCTTTACCGCGGCAGTCTCCGAGTGCCACATTTAGTTTTTTTATCAATTATTTAATTTGACAACCTCAGTTGACAACCTTGTTATTTCGTGTCGGGCGTTCAACCCCCAAATAACTCGTATAAAGAACTGAGCTTGACTTACTTGTTCGTGTCACCGTCGCTAGGTTCCACCTTCACCATGAATATTTCAGGTTCTTCACTGAAAATTAAATAAATATTGTGAGACAAAAACACCAAAACATCACGCCTTGTAATCTCCGAAGGATTAATCAGAGAGGAGTAATTAACAATTTTTGTTCCACCCATATGCACCCAGCTGACCCAGCATACCGAAAATGTTACTTTTATAAATTATATTTATTTGTCTACACTAATATTATAAAGAGGAAAGATTTGTACCTATTTTTGTATGTTTGTAATGAATAGGCTCAAAAAGTACTGGGCCGATTTCAAAAATTCTTTCACCCTTGGAAAGCTACATTCACCCTGAGTAACATAGGCTACTTTTTATCCCTGTATTCCCACGGGAACGGGATCTACGCGGGTGAAACCGCGGGACGTCCGCTAGTATATTATAAAAACGTGATGGTTGTAATAACTTACATGTTGTATTCAGGAGGTTCTATCTTCACTACCAATGTCCTGAAAACATAAAAAATATAGCATTAAGCATTATATTGTTGCAGTACTGCTGTATAGGGGCGTTACATCGCGAGGTGGGTAAACGGTTTTCCAACAGGAATTTCAACTTCATTTTTGTCAGTATTACTACTCCTCATCATCACCAGCCTTCAATGTTCCCACTGCAGGGACTCAGGCTTCCAGAGGGATAGGCTATAATCCACCACACAAGCCCAGTGCAGGTTTTCTTCGAATTTTTTCGTTTTAAGACATGTCGGTTTCCTCACGATGTTATCCTTCACCGTTTTGAGAGCATCATAATTAGAGCAGCGGTTATGAAATAAATTACATAAAGTAATGTGCCTGATTTTTAACCGACTTCTAAAAAAAGGGCGAGGTTCTCAATTCGGATCTTTATTTGTTTTTTTTTTATGTTTGTTCGGGCATAACTCCGTCACTTGCTAACCGATTTGAAAAAATCTTTTTTTATTGGAAAGGGAATACTTCCCAAATGGTCCCGTAAGCGGTTTCTGAAAAATCAACAAAACTCAAAAAAAATACTAAATTGTCCACATTATGACTCATGAACATGTGAACCACTATAAAGTGAAAAATAAAAACTTTTTAAAAAGTTTTGTTTGTTACTCTTTAACGCAAAAACTACTGAGCAGATATTGATGACATTTAGCACACAGATAGTTTATCAGCTTGATTAAAACATAGGATACTTTTTATCCTGGTAGTGGCGGTCCTCGTGGGACAATTATTAACATCTACGCGAGGGAAGTCGCAGGCATAATTAGTTAGTATTATACTATATGTATACTTACTCTTCTTAAGGGAGTAAGTATAAGTACAATGATATAATAATATAATATATGAATATGATCAATAAACATATAAATGTAATGATTAATTCTATAAAAGGTATTGTTAAATGTAAAGTTTAATGAATTGCTGATTGAAAATATAATCTAAGATAATTATGTAATGTTAAATTAATTAATGCATGACAAATAATGTAAGAAATCAAATTGTTAAGGAAATTATAAGGCTAAATAATAGGTAATAATAATAAAATAAAAAGTTAAAAAGTTCTAAATATTTAAAAATGTAAAATATATGGATGAAAATTAATAAAGGACATGAATACTTACTCTTCAGAAGGGCTGGGTTGCTCAATATCCTCAACATTATCATCTGAACTGTCTTCTTCACTTGAACTAAAACAAAAACGCAATATTTGTTGATATCTTTCTATCTTGATAAGTTCTTGTTAAGTACCCTGGCACCTTTCATTTTAAGGCTGGAAAACCATAAACTATATGTCCCACTGCACATATTATAACTGATTTTAACGGAGGACTGTGTCCCACCGGTGGGACAGTTCTCCGATAGAATCAGTTGACTGTTAAATAGTAGGTCAAAATGAAAATCACTTTAAACAGTGTTTTTTTTTTGTTGCTTGGATATCTTTGGTCAGCCGTACTAAATCATCATCATCATCATCATCATCCACAGCCCAAATTCACCCACTGCTAGGTATAGGCCTCTCTTTTCTGGTGCCAATCGCCACGTTCTTGTGCCAGTCTCATCCAGGTTTATCCCTCGATGGCAACTATAACCATACTAAATGCTGCGTTAAAATTTGTCCATCTATTAATTAAAGAGACATTATTTATTAAAAAAAACATACTTATGTGTTGTCTGTCTGCGTCTCTTGCGAGCTGCCCGTTCTTTCTGAGGCAGTTCCCGTTGCCTCTCCTCATTCCTTCTCTCTTCCTCCTTAAGTATCTGCATAAGCATCGCCTCACTCACTCCGGTGGCCAGCGCAGTCCGTTCACAGACCTTGGAGAGAGGAGTCAGGTCCATGTCTCCGTAAATCAATTTTAATTCTTCATACTCTTGCTCAAAGTAACGGTACACTTTTGCGATGAGTATTTTTGTTTGATCCTGAGAAAGATATTAATATGTACATTATTGTGAATCTTCAAAGTTTGACCGGGCTGGGTTGATTTTGGGGATGTCTGACTGATTTACTAATGGTTGGTGGTCAGAAACAAGTTGGAACATGTTGCATGTCTAATTCTTGGTTCTAGGATATGCCTGTTTCCTCACTATGTTTTCCTCCATCGTTTTGGGAGCACCCGTGATTAAATAAATATACAAAGTAATGCACCTGCCCAGTTCTATACATGCATATGACCTATTACTTGTAAGTAAGGCCATTACCAGTAGGTAGTTCGTAAAAAACCTAGCAGTTGCATTAACTTCATGTAAAACACTGGTATTTAGCTGTATTATGTAAAATAATTAGGAAAAGGCTCGGCAGATGATGATCGACTTGGTTCAACTTATTTCTAGTTTGAATATTACAACACTTTAAAAAAAAAATATATATTAACAACACTATTGAGAGTAAAACAGAATATGTTTAGTGTTAGTGTGTTAAAAATGCACATAATATGGAATTTGGCAGGGGCAGCGATGATATTTTATGTTGTATCCTAAGATGTCTGTAACAATGTCATCAACCCTGTAGAAAAAAGAAACGTATTCATTATCTCTTGGTAGTTATACCTGTTGTATCCCTTCCGCAGTGTGTGAGACTTCCGTGTTGCATTTCGGACAAAACACTTTGATTTCATTCCCATTGATGGATACTTCACTCTGTAAACAAAGTAATATTGTGTAAATTCTTAAAACTAATATTCTTATTATAAATAAAACAAATTGAATTTTTCATAATTATTATTAATAATCTAAAATGAATTTTTCAACGAAATCCAAGGGTACTGGCAAAACAAAAGTTTATATTTAAAGTTAGAGTTTCTACAAAGTTTAGTGCAACAAGAAAAATATCTAGAATTCAACATGGAATAATCTTCAGTATTTAATAAAAAAATAAAAAAAATATAAAGGAAAATAGATTCAAATACGTATTGTATAAAATTATCACTTGGTTAAGATGTCAATAACGGTTATTGACCACCGTACATTTATAAAAGTTCTTAGCTTTAAAATCCAAAAATAAGCTTGTTCATGTCGGCTATCATAGTGTCTATCGATTAACTGCCAAATGGTTATGGTTTGTTATACTAAACTAACCATTTGACAGTTAATTGACGGACACTATGTTAGCCACTGACATTTAAAAAGATACGCAATAGCCCTGCTGGATTCGTCATCTATAGTGACCTTCAACATGTTTATTATGAAAAACGACACAAGGTTCACTTGTTTTGGTTCGTATGAAGAGATATTAAGAAAGGGGCAATGACCGCTATTGACATCTGCGGCTCTACTATGACGTCTTAAAACAGTTCTCATTCCAGTGTGCAAACGTGACAGAACTATAAAGGGTGTCTAGCGCCATCTCTTATTCTCACTGGAATAAGAACTGGTTTAAGACGTCATGGTAGGGCGGCTGAACTGGCAGCAACTATAGTCTATCACTGTTCACGGATACTATTGTAGCAGCTACATTATAAACTGTTGACTTACCGCACTTGGAGACAATGCGCCAGGATCGTCCACGTAGCCGGAACCGAGCGGCTCCTGAAACAATAACATAATCAGCCAAAATAGTTTGAGATATTGACACATACCCGAACGAACGTTTTTGCTCTGAAAACACAGTATAGTATAACGGGCTGGTGTCCGCAACTCTACGTCTAGTTCCCGTTGGATAATTTCCACCAAAACGTGAGCGAAGCCGCGGGAAGAAGTCTTTACTTATTTTATAAAGAGGATAGATTTGTATATCTATACTAATATTATAAAGAGGAAAACTTTGTTTGTTTGGTTGTAATGAATAGGCTTAAAAACTACTAGACCGTTTTTAAAAATTCTTTCACCATTCGAAAGCTACATTATCCACGAGTACTATAGGCTAAATTTTATTTTGGAAAAAAATAGGGTTCCGTAAGATATTTGGGTTTTTCGGACACAAGGTGTAAAAAATCAACCAGAAAAGTTACTTATTTTGCGTACGCTGCCAAATATATTAAAGACTAGCGGACGTCCCGCGGTTTCACCCGCGTAGATCCCGTTCCCGTGGGAATACAGGGATAAAAAGTAGCCTATGTTACTCAGGGTGAATGTAGCTTTCCAAGGGTGAAAGAATTTTTGAAATCGGCCCAGTACTTTTTGAGCCTATTCATTACAAACATACAAAAATAGGTACAAATCTTTCCTCTTTATAATATTAGTGTAGAAGTGTAGATAGTGTAGATGTAGATAGAACCATAAAATGTTCCAATTAATTGTAGATCTTATAAATATCTACAAAAATGTCCGCAAAACACTGTACCTATCTATTGGGCCTACTACACGCACGCACTTCCCCACAGTTTTGCCTGCTGGATTACACGGTGCACACAGTACATCGCGCGTGTGGTTTGTAATGGTAATACAGTTTTACCAACCATACGCGCGATGTACTGTGAAGTGTGAACGAAAACTGTGGGGAAGTGCGTGCGTGTAGTAGGCCCATATGTCGAGTGAGGCACAACAACCATTTTTTTATCTAAAAATCTTGAATTTTTTTTGGACTACATTTAAACGCATTTATTTTACTCATGCTATTAATCCTTATCAAAATAAATTATTTCATCACTATGAACAGTGAAAAAAAAAAAAATATATATAACTGTCAGCGGCAGCACACGTCAAAAAAAGCCAAACAAGTTATAATTCTTTTAATTATTATTTTACTTGTTTTAAATCCATTTCTTTTGTTGATTTAAATACAATTATACGAGTAATATTCACTGGACGCATCGCGGTGTTTCGTATCACCCAGCTTGCATAAAATCTGGAAGGATTTTTTTCTCTCAACTGTCAAATATTTATTTGACGCGAAATACAAATATTTGATCTGAGTACAAAATATAAAATCTTTAAATCCGAAGACTCCACCGACTCCACCTCATTTTTGACGAGCATTTTTTGATGAAAATTGAAAGCGACGCCGACGTGACACCAGCAACGGTTGCCAGGGCTGCGCCAAAATGACGGCGTGGTCGGCGCATCACCCTAGGCCGCCAGCGCGACTGCGCCGCTCTCCGTGTTGCTGTCACCTATAGTAACCAACTGACTTTTAGTTTATTTATATTGTGTTTTTATTGTGAACATATTTTATTTATTTATAATTAGTGTTAATTTTCGTTTGTTTTGGTAAGTTTAAGAGTTTTTTTTTACCCGTTATATTTAATGCTGAGCGGCAGCTGTAGCGACGCCGGAATAAGTGCTAGTCAACCTATCACATCACTGGATGTGCAACATTTGGTACGATGTCCTCACTGCTCCCAGGCTCGTTATTTTAAAGGTGAACGGGGACTTAAGATACACTATGGCAAGGTCCACAAACCTCATAGTGTACCTTTGTGCCCCCCAGCCACTTCACCGACTTCAACATCTTTGGAACAAAGTTTGTGGAAAACATTGTCCAAATTCAAAAATTCCACTCCTGTTTTAAAAAGGGTTCCCCGGGGTGCGAGACACACTGTTGCTCAAAGTTTAGCGCGATGTGTGCGTCTCGCGACCCAGGAGAACTCAGAACGTGCCTGGGAGGAGTTGCTCACCTTCCCTTACAGGATTCTGCATGTCCAAAAAAATTTGGCAACCCAAAAATCATTAACAAACCAAATTAAAGACAACTGTAATAATTCGGCTCATAGTTTCGATGCAAAATTACCTTTTATGTACAATTTCTCTCAGAAAGGCATTTGTGCACATGTGGAATCCAAATTAAGTGAGGGTGATATAAGAGGGGCAGCCAGAATTCTTTTCAGCAGTGATGTGGTGGCGCCTTGCTCTCCAGAGACTTTTTCAGCCCTGGAGAGTAAACATCCAGCGCCTGCGGATGGTCTCACCTTCCCCGACCCGCCCGTCCACCCCGACCCCCTCGTTCGAGATTCATCTTTTTTCCAAATTACAGCCCCGCAGTTGATCGCAGCCGTGAGCTCTTTCCGAAGTGGTTCTGCTGGTGGCCTCGACAGCCTGACTCCACAACATTTAAAAGATTTGCTGAGCCCAGGCGCCGGGGCAGCTGGTGAGTCACTCTTGAAAGAGCTTGCGGTTTTGATCAATTTAATGCTCTCCGGCGGCGTGAACGATGCCGTCGTCGATGTCTTGTATGGGGCTAACTTGTGTGCCCTTCGCAAGAAAGACGGCGGCATTCGTCCCATTGCCGTCGGTTGCACCTACAGGCGTTTGGCAGCCAAAATATGCTGCAAGCTCTACAGTGAACCGCTTGCAGCTAAGTTCCAGCCCCTTCAACTTGGTTTTGGTTCCAGAGGGGGCTGCGAGGCTGCCGTACATGCCTTATCCTCTTTTTTAAATTCAAAAAAAGGTGAGGTCATTCTCAAGGTTGACGTCAAAAATGCTTTCAACTCCGTGAACAGGGACACCTTGTTGGCTGAAGTTAAAAAAGTACTACCCGAAATTTATGGTTTTATGTGGCAATGTTATAGGAATCCTACAAAATTATTATATAAGGACAAATTTTTGGAATCTGCAGTTGGTTGCCAACAAGGTGATCCTCTCGGGCCTGTCATTTTCAGTTTGGCTATTCATCCCATTATTCAACAACTAAATTCCAAATTCAACGTATGGTATTTAGATGATGGAACGCTAGGAGGTGATATCGACACCGTTTTGAATGACTTACAACTCCTCAAACAACAATTTAAATCTATTGGCCTGGACCTTAACCCCTCTAAATGCGAAATTTATCTCCCTGACATTACCGACAGACAATCGACAATAGACAAATTTAACTCAATAGCCCCTCAAATCAAAATTTTAGAAAAAAGTTCCTTGTACCTCCTAGGTTCCCCTATTTTAGAAGAAAGTTTCTCATTTTTCATCGATAACAAAATTAAACATTTTCATGATATTTCAGATAGACTCTCCAAAATTAACCTACATTCGGCTTTCACCCTTATCAGATACTGTTGTTTTGGTCCAAATTTTATGTATTTTCTTCGTTCTTCATCTCTGTGGACGAAACCACAACTTTTAGACAAAATTGACCAAATTATCCACGACACACTTACATCCATTCTTAATGTGGCCCTGGACGACCGAGCGTGGCAGCAAGCCACCCTTCCAATTCGTTTTGGTGGCCTCGGCGTCCGCAAAATTTCTAGTATAAGCTTACCGGCGTTCCTGTCGTCTGTCCACAGCACTGAAAAGCTAACCAGGAAAATTTTAACCCTCTCCCTGGTTGACTCGGAAGTGCCGTGCTTGTCCGATGCAGAGAGCGCCTGGAGAATGGCTTGCCCGAACACGGATCGGCCCGAGAACCCATTTTCCCAGAGACAGTGGGATGAGCCGCTCTGCAGGTTGGTACGGAATAACCTTATTAAAACGTCTACCAATACTGCTGAGCGTGCCCGCCTGCTGGCTGTGGGTGAGTGGGAGTCGGGCCTCTGGCTTCAAGCACTACCGTCACCTAATTTAGGCACTATGTTAGGTGACACTACCTTCCGGCTCGCTACATGTTTGCGATTGGGTGCTCCATGTGGGGCTCCACATCGCTGTCAATGTGGTGAAGCAGTCGACGGCCTCGGACACCATGGCCTTTCTTGCAGTAAGAGCGCAGGTCGGATTGCGCGACACGCCAGCATTAATGATCTTATCCGACGTGCTCTGGCTACCGCCGGTGTGCCAGCTATTTTGGAACCCAATGGGTTGGCACGCGTCGATGGGAAGAGACCAGATGGTATGACCATAATGCCTTGGAAGTTGGGTAGGCCTTTGGTGTGGGACGCAACTTGCGTCGACACCCTTGCGCCATCCCATCTTCCTAGCACGGTGAGCTGTGCTGGGGCGGCTGCTGCCGGTGCTGAAAACCTCAAACGGCGCAAATACAATAACTTAATTGGTGGTTATGTGTTTGAGCCGTTTGGGGTTGAAACACTGGGGCCATGGGGTCCGAGTGCCCACTTAATTTATCAGGAAATTGCCAAGCGTTTGGTCGACTCTTCACGTGACCATAGGGCTGGAATATTTTTTGGGCAAAGAATCAGCATTGCCATCCAACGTGGCAATGCTGCCAGCCTTCTGGGCACTTTTCCTGTTGACAGCGGTGTGGACGAATTTTTTGACGCCCTATAATTACTCCCCCTTTTTGATACTTGTATATATTTTATTATTATCTTAGTTCTGTAAATAGTAGTTTTTAAATGTTGTAAATAAAAATTATTAAGCTGAACAGTTAATGTAGATAATATTTGGTCTTTGAATGATTAAAATTGGACGTTTGGTTTTGAAGTTATGGCGAAATTAAAATATTACGATTTCTGCTGCACGGCCCGTTGCGAAGTGAGCGTCACCAAGGCGGGGCGGGGGTGCGCGTGCGGGAGGGGAGTTTAGATCTATGAGTACTGCGGATTCCCGTCGGGACTGCGGATTATCGAAAGAGATGACGTGGCCTCGGCACAAGGGCGAAGAAGGAACATGGGTTGGTTTTTAGTCAGTAGAAGTCTTGACACTCCCCTTCACTCTGCCCAAGAGCGGGAAGGGTTATTTGATGATTTTCCACCCACCAAAAAAAAAAAACCTACGCAAAAGTTCTTCTCAGAGCTAAACAACAGTTCTTCTCAGAGCTAATCAACACTTCTGTTCAGGGCTAACCAACAAACAGTTCTTTTCAGGGGTAACCAACAGTTCTTTTCAGGGCTAACCAACAGTTCTTTTCAGGGCTAAACAACACTTCTTTTCAGGGCTAAACAACAGTTCTTTTCAGAGCTTGAATATTACACGCTATTAACATTTTCTTAAACATTTGAAAATTCCTAAGAGAGCCAGGTCTCAACTTTCTAAACATAGTTCTCAAGCACGGGCAGCAAGAATACGTCGTATGAGAGAATCTTCACCTGTCAGTGGTGTCTAAATACTCTTAGAAAATACATATACCACCACGTACTTGCCAGGACAGAAATCTGCCGCAGAAATTGTCTGACCTAGCTTTTCTAAATCTGTAGGTATGTGTACTAATATTACAAAGAGAGACAATTTGATTTTTTAAATGTTTGTCTACACACGTAATCGATAGACCATGGAAAAGGCGATAACTAAGCGAAAACCCCAAATTCTGCCGGAAGTCATTATTCCACGCGGACGAAGTCGCGGGCAAAAGCTAGTAACGAATATACTTAAAACTACCGAACCGATTTGAAAAATTCTTTCACCGTTGGGAAGCTACACTATCCCCGGGTGACATAGGCTACTTTTTATCCCTGTATTCCCACGGGAACGGGAACTACGCAGGTGAAACCACGTGACGTCCGCAAGTACCTACATTATAAACTGGACTTACCACATTTGAATACGATGTCCCAGGTTCGAACTCATCGCCGAAGTTTTCTGCGAATTCGGGCCGCTCCTGAAACAATAACATAATCAGTCAAAACTGATCCCACGGCTGGGACCATAGATAATTATAATAAACAAGGAGATACAGTAGAATCCCGATTATTTGGATCAATTAAAACCAGGGGTATTCCGTATAATCGAATAATCCAGATAATCGATTTCTAAGTAAGATCAAACAATTATAATAACACTTTATTATAGATAGTCTTTCACATACGTCATTAAGACAATAGGATATTAAAATACGGTAATTAGAGCCGTCAATAATGAGACCGGATAATCGAGCTCTCACTGAAAGTACATATTACATTTCCTTCTGTCTGTGTACCGCTTTCAACAAACGTCGGAACTTCGGTTGACTTTAGTACATCTTTTTCTTGTAAAACCGGTAAATGAAGAGATGGTAATGCATTAGTTTTAAGTATTTTGCGACGTGTTCTCGTTAGAATATCCATTACATTAAAATGTTCTTCACAAACAGTATAGTTTTGTGGCGGTTTGTTCATCAATTCTTCACGAGATATCAAGTGAAGCCATTTGGAACGTCTGAAAAAGAAAACGAAATATATTATCTTTGTCATTTTCACCAGAGGTATAAGTAATAACTAATAAACAAACTGTTCAAGCTGGTGGCCACTTTTACAACTCAAGAGAAAGGTAAACATCAACTATTAAAAAATATGTCCCATTTTATTCAAATTTATACAGCACTTTTTTATCGGCTTCAACACCCCCAAAACCCATGAAAACGACACCCCCATGACGAAAAAGTCAATAATTTTTAGCCGCCATCTTGGATTTACATTTTGACAGCACTATCGGCTTCAACACCCTCGAAAACCATGAAAACGACACCCATGACGAAAAAGTCAATAATTTTCAGCCGCCATCTTGGATTTACCTACATTTTGACAGCACTATTATCGGCTTCAACACCCTAAAAAACCATGAAAACGACAAGCATGAAGAAAAAGTCAATAATTTTCAGCCGCCATCTTGGATTCACATTTTGACAGCACTATCAGCTTTAACACCCTCGAAAACCATGAAAACGACACCCATGACGAAAAAGTCAATAATTTTCAGCCGCCATCTTGGATTTTACATTTTGGCAGCACTATCGGCTTCAACACCCTCAAAAACCATGAAAACGACACCCATGACCAAAACGTTGATAATTTATTGCATCCGCCATCTTGGATTTACATTTTGACACCTCTCGGAAAACCACAAAAACGACACCCTTAACAAAACAATTCATAATTATTATTGCAGCCGCCATCTTGGATTTACTTTTTGTTACCACTAACAGCTTTAAATACTCTCAAAACTTAAACAACGATTTACAAAAACTCATGAATTCATTATGATCGATCACTAAGACATAATAGGTATAATTTGATAACAATAAATCATTCTTACATTTAATCTAATATAATATAATTTTTTTACTTTAGGATTAGAATTTTAAGTTAACCGTTTTCACAGTCCGTTCAGCCGATTGTGAACTCTATTACGTTGACAGCAAGACAAAATGTAGCTGCAGTAAACAGTCGGTATTGTAACATTCTTTTTGCTTTTAATGCCATCCTTATGCCTACGGTATAGAAGTCAAAATCGGTTGAACGGACTGTAAAAACGGTCAACTTGAAATTCTAATCTTTAAATAGTAACAGTTTTAGTAGTTCCTTCTTGACAAAATGTAACAAACCAAGCTGGCAATTATGTATTTATTATCTTTGACAATTGAAAACTTGACTAATTTGAAAAATATTATTAATTTAAATTGTAATCTGATATTTTTTTTATCAATTTTATTGATTGTATTCAAAATCGTTATTGTAGAAATTATTGGTTGTATAACAAATATTGAAGAGATTGTTAACAGATTTAAAATTTCTTATATTGTTAATTGTGTATGCCCCTGATGGGTAGTTTTTTGAGATACATAACCTACTGTAAGACCACACATCACCAAAAAAATACGCAAATAAATACTTTGACTTTGTAAATATATTTATTTATTATTTATTTTGAAAAAACGTTGCCCTACACTAGGAATTCCTCCTGTATCGTGGGTGCGTTCACAAACATTTAAACTCACTTACACAAATACCCAGACCCGGAACAACTTTTCTGTAGGTCATACAAATATTTGTTCCGTGCGGGGATCGAACCCGCGACACGCAGTGCAGCAGTCCATTGTTTGAGTCACTGCGCCAACCGTGCCGTCACAAAAATGGAGAAATCAAATCGAAAAAAAATCGAAATAAAATCGTCAAATGGAGTACTTATAAGTATAATTTTAAAAATTTGTTAAACCTGTTTTAAAAAAATCGTGTACCTACTTATTAAAGGATATTCTATTCATATGTGAAATAGTTATAATTTACCTGAATGTAAATATGTTTTTGGATAGGGCACCACATTTATTTAATAATGAACAAAGAACGTTTTTTCACAATAATGATCGAATAATTCATTTAAAGAAATAACATTTACAAAATATTTTATCACAAAACTATTTAAATTTATCGAATTACATTAAAATCATGAAATCATTACTTTCATTATTTAATAATGAAAGTAATTGATACAGTCATACATAATTATTATTAGATTTTGTACCAAAAATTTAAAAAAATTGCTTGACGAACAAATCTAAATTCAATAGTTACTAAATAGGTATAAAAAGTAAAAAATATTTGTTGAATGTTGGTTGAATGCAATTACCCAATGTAGGCTTGGGTGCTCAGACCAACAAAAAAAAAGGAAGACGGTGCGCCACGAACATCAAAAGTGAGTCAACTTTTTATCATGTGTGTAGACAATGTCTCGTGAAGTTGTGACGTACATACTAGGAGAAATGCGTGTTTTTTTTAGTGTAGGTGTGTGCGTGAGCTTGTATGTTTACTTGCTAAGGCGTGTGGTTTTGTGACTTCACTGTTGGTGTTCGCGGCGCGCCGTCTTCCTTTTTTTCTTGGTCTGGCTTGGGTGGTATTTTTTCCAAAAGAAACAATCATGGCCCTATCGCCCCTATCGGGCACAGCAAAAGAAACGTTTGTGAAGATTTGGACTTATCATTAACGTATATTAAAATCTTATGTACTTATTCTATATTTCTTATTTATTTTGGATCGTCAAAGAATGTAGACAGATAATGCGAAATTATTATTGGACGTAAAAAGTACAGCATACAGTACAGCACAATTAAATTTTAATTTAAGCTAAAAATGCGCTACCTACCAATCACTATCACTGAGTGCATATTATAAAACAAAGTCCGTCTGTCTGTCTGTTCGCGTTAATTCAAAAACTAGATAGACTCTCGATGAAGGTTTTAGTAAATAATTTGACACAGGCGAAAACGCGGGCATCAGCTAGTTAACAATAATAATTAAAATTCAAAAATTAAAGAAATAAGTATAATAACTGAACCCAAAATTATTAAAAAATCACATACGATTCGAGGCACAGCTGTTTTGCGTAACCTTTTGATGCCTTTCGTAGTCACATATTCATCACTTTCTAAAAAATGCTTCGAACATACAACGCTTCCTGGAGTCGGCTTGAAGTATTCTCCGGATCTTTGACGTACTATAACTGATGTCCATTCTCCACACCTCACTGGATCTCGAGGAAAGCTAAAAAAAAACAATATTAAATCTCACATCATTTCATAATTAAATCTGTACCTATATAAAATGTAACTATAATATTTACAAAAACAGTACAGAAGTCTCATTCAACAAAACTAAAACAATCATACTTTAATAATAAAAAATAATAAAATAAAAAAAAACAATAGCGTCTCCAACAAATGGAACAGAATCAACACACATAACTCGAACAATTTAAGTGGGCATGCGATAGTAGGTATGATTAAATACGTTTAGTAAGGGTCTTTACAATTGAGATGCCTAACTCCTGGTATTTTTTACGACTTAATTTTAAAAAACGTGTTTACGATGATATCTTGACAAAATATCAGTATTTAGTACAATACAGTGATGACAATTAAATAATGATAATATTAATACTTACCGGAAATATGAAATTCCAGCCTTTTTTGGCGTCCTGGATGTGTGATTTTTACACTTTTTAAACGAGCACTTAGGCATGTTTACCGTCGGAGCGTTCGAACGCTACTAGATTAAAAGCACACCCAGATGTACCTACCTAACCTATACTGTGCCCAAATGTTGGAGTGAAAATAATCTCCACCGAAAGAGGGCGCTCATTCGGTAACGATATTATTTGTCACTGATTGTGTATCTAGATTTTTTTAGTTTAAGTACCTACTGAAACATCACGTTTTACGGTAAAACTCAATGTGACATAAGTACTCTGGGAGTTAAACAGGGTAAGTACCCAATGAGGTTTTACCAATAGAGACGTCATACTCATTGTAAAGAAATAAAAACATGGCGATATTTTAGTAACTACCTACAAGAACCTAAGCCAATTCATTTCTATCATTGAGTACGTTAGAAGATGACAGAGTTTTAAAGGACCCCAATGTCAAAAAGAGATAAACATATTGTTCACGTGGCAATTGTCAACGACAGCCAATGACGTTGCCTCTAGCGCCGTTCGAACTGACAACACCGCGCGCCATTTTCTCGTTCTCTCTGTCACTCATACATGAAACGCACTATTTGTCTCGTTCGTGTAGGTGGTAAAGCGGCAACAGCGCGACAGTGATTATGAGTAAAATAAAATTTATGATTTTCCGTTTTAAATAGATTAAACGCGTATAATCTATTTAAAACGGAAAATACAATGAAAAGACACATCCTTCTTGCTTTTTACAGCCGACCCAGTATAAGTATTGCACTTTATGAACACACAACTAGGCATTTTTGTTTATTTTCATACACCAAACTCCCGCTTAAACGTACGTTCTCATCGCGGCCAGACGCAGGACGGACTGAGTTCACGTAGGCTAATTAACTTACTTTTGTATCGCCGCGTAGATGTCGGTAAAACGTATCTACCTATGTAATATCATTGTAAGTACCTAGGTATAAAAATTTGTTTTTCATCCCTTCAATTCGAAAAGTGTCGTTTTGTTCCTCTTTAAGTGCGAGCAAAGTAGCTCTTTTCTCCATTAGACTTTTTAGCGGGCAGTAATGAGATTTGAATTTAGAACATGAATCGTTCATTGAAATCGAACGCAAATTGTATTGTGTTGGCTGTACGGTGCGAGGAGACGCGGTAACTAAATTAAAAAAAAAACAAAAGCGCGCGATTTACTTCCCTGTTCTAATAATCGGTACGGACTTTATTGTATTTTGTGCAAAAAAAATGAGCTCTACGTCGAGTTCTGAAAGTGACAGTGCATTAACTCCTGAAACAATAAAAATAGAAGCTAATTACGTCATACAAAACTTAATCCCTACGAAATCCCGGGAGAAATATTTAAAGGCATACGACAATTTCTTAATATGGAGTAGAAGGTTGTTTAGTAACGTGTTGTCTTAATAAGGACGTAAAACTGGACACATATTCGTAATTAATATGTCTGATGGATATAAAACGTGTCGTCACTCTATTTTTATTAAATAATAATATTACAATAAAATATGAGGCGCCTTTTATTTTCTCATTGAGGGTGATGAAAAGTCGAGTGTATCATTCGGGTGCAAAATATATTTTGGGCTCGGGCGACGTACTTTGAATCCCTCGCTACGTTCAGGATTCTACTAAAGAATCCCTCACTACGTTCGGGATTCTACTCTAGAATCCCTCACTTCGCTCTGGATTCAAAAAAGCGCCCTCGCCGTAAAAATATTATTTTGCTCCCTTATGATACAATCTACTATTGTTACCATCATGGCATCATCATCAAGCCGCGGGCAAACGCTAATGCACCAGTAGGTACCTATTTGATGACAAACTGACCGTTGGAAAAGTATTCTCTTGTCTCGAGCTTGCATCAGCCACGGTAATATAAATACTATCTGCGTTCGACGGCAATTTGAGTGCAGGGAAAGCCAAATCATACAAATATTTTACAGTTCTATTTTTAGAGAACTTGATGCAGTTTCTTTCGAAGTGTTCCTCACAGACTTTGTACAGTTGCCTCTTTTTAGCATCAACAAGTTTTAGAAGGAGATCTTCGCGCCCGATAGCTTTGTGCCAATCATTTCGCCTGAAACGAAAATAAAATGACAATGCATGCAATGCATTGTGCATGTGAGTTTAATGTTTGTGAACGCACCCACGATACAGGAGAAATTCCTAGTGTGGGGCAACGTTTTTAAAAAAAAGAAAAAGAAAGAATGCAAACCGAACACGATTACCTATAAATCGTATTATCGGGATATTTACATTGTTTCGCCGAAATATCGGGAACTCGAAACAATATGAAAACATGGTAAATAGCCCGTTAATAGTACCTATTAATAGTAGTGTCAGTGACCATGTCAGTTTAAAAACTTATACGATTAGGTACCTATGTAGGTACTTAAGTAGAAAAGAAATCTTTTTTTAAATAACAATAAGCTCAGGTAAGGTTTAGCTCGTTCCCTCATCTCTGCCCTTAGGGCAAGATTGAGGTCAAGAGTACCTAAGCCCATATAAAATAAAATTAAAAAAATAAACAATAAAAAGGTAAAGACACACCGTGGAATAGGTATCCGCATCTTGTTATTAAAAAGATTCACACTATAAAATAAAGATACCTACTTGAAAAATTAATAGGTAAGTAGGTACTTTTACTTTTCAAATACCTACCTACTTACTTAATCAATCAAACATAATTAATTTAAGTTTACCTATTGTCCTCCTTGGGAAAGCTAAAGTATGATATATTTTTAGTTTTTATATTACTATTCTTAGGTCCACTTTCACCACTAATCACTAAATGTGTTTAGCACTAAACTTATTTAAAACATCGTTCCGTCTCTGACATCTTCAAAGAATTGACAGAGACGGAACGATGTTTTAAATAAGTTTAGTGCTAAACACATTTAGTGATTAGTGGTGAAAGTGGATCTTAGACACAGAACATTAAAAAAACTGCAACTAATAAGAATAACAAACAACGTGCGTCGCAATCACGGAACAGAAAGAACAAGTGGAAGTGCAAAGTAGGCGTAGCAGGGCTGTCATAGCTCTGCACTGCACTGTAGTGCAAACTCTCAGATTTTTGACTTAGTCGTGTTTTGACATCGCTTCGAGTCGCTAGTCTCCCGACAATTTAATTTTTGCATTAATATGCCGTATTGTCACTTAATCTGCGATTTTGGAGCGTAAAAATGACTGTAGAAAAAAAAATTAAAAACGGAGGTGATTCTTATCATCGGTGGATACGATTTTATTTGTTTTCTAATAAAATCGTAGTTAATATCAATTTTCTAATATTGTCTAAAAATGTGACAATCTGTCACATTAGAAAATTATAATCAACCTTTTCCCATTGAAATAAAGTTTATTTTAGATCGAATGTCGATTGTCATATTTTGAACAAGGATCTTTTTTGTTCTCGAAAGTTCCATGCTACTCAATTAGTGATGTGGTTAAGATCGGTTGCAGATTTGATCGATAGATATCGATAAAATAAAACAATGTAAAAACTTACTGTTTAACATTCTAATACAAAGATCCTAATTAGGTATCACACAAAATTTATTTTGAGAGGTGTACCTGTGCAACATTAAAGTTCAATGTTTTGTAGCAATATAGAATCAAACTCTTACTTTCAATAATGATTGAGAATTGCATTGACATTTTACGTAAAAACTGACATAATAATATTGACAATTTATGTTTTTCTTTTGTATGATGACATCTTCACCGAAATATACCTGTTTAAATAAAGTATGAATGTAAGGACCATAGAGACCACCAAACCATAATAATAAAGTGATTATTATTATAAAGATACTAGCTGATGCCCGCGGCTTCGTCCGTGTGAATGTCGGTTACCGCGACCGATGTCGGTTATCGCGACCAAAAGTAATCTCTTCATCCTTCCCTTTCAACTCTTTTTTCGCACCAAAGGTGAACGCGCACCTGACCGCGCCGCAATCGCCTCAGTCATCTCAGGCATTTTATAAATCCTTATATGAAATAGTATATGGCATCACGCATCTATCCGCGCCGAACCATCCGTATTTTCTAAATCCTGTAGATAGACTGATTCCACAACCTTAAAAAGTAGCCTATGTCCTTTTTCAGGCTCTAGACTATCTGTGTATCAAATTTCATTCAATCGGTAGTTTTGGCGTGAAAACGCGACAGACATCGAGAAACTTTCGCATTTATAATATTAGTTTAAATGAAATCCAAAATGTTCACTAGTAATATTATGCTGCAGTGCAATAATTACGATTACAACATTTTAATTGGCTCTAAGTTGGAAGTAGTTTAAAAAAAAGTATCTCTCTAGATATCTATCATTCATTAATCATAATTATGTTTTAGGTTTCCCAAAGACGCATGCATCCGCAGTCGCGTAAAAAGTCAATATAATTTCTCTTTTATGTTAACTCCTTAGAATTTTCTCATAGAAAAACTCTGTTAGTATTTGTTTGGGTTTGTTGTAAATAGTTTTATGTAAGTAATAAAATATTGTATTTTATTTTGTTGTATTATTTACAATTATTATTAGGTGCAATTATTTGTTTATAATACTACAAACTTTTTTTCAAAATAAATTGGTTATCTATCGATATCGATAATATAGATAAAAGCTTAATGTGTCTCTTCCTTGGCCGAGTAGCAAAAAATACAGACCTGTGGCGCGAATATAATTCTTATTACTGCAGTTTTTAAGTGTATTATTGCGTCCATTGAAAATACTGCCATCTATGGACGAGTAGCGGAATTTACTAGGCAATAATTTCTAGTATGATTGCTGATTACAAAACGTCGTATTTTATTTCTGAGTGAAGCAAAATAAATCTTATCGTAATACCACGAAGGTATATTTTTAAAATGTAGAATCTGTGACTTACGCTAGTTGTGATTGAAATGACCAATCAAACAAATTGTGTAGTTGTAGTGCACTGTATGATTAATGGTTTGATTGTGTTAGTTTGGCGACACTGGTTCCGATACAGATTTCGTCACATACCACTTCTACGTGTTTTTTATGTTCTGTGGTCGCAATGACCCTGAGATTGTCCACTGGCTGTCAGCGTAAAGTAAACCATCGAGATATAAGTAATCGTACTAGAGAAGCTACGTCAAATAACTGAATTGTCCCATTTCGTAATTTGAATCTTTAGTTCGCTGCAGCGCTAAAATAATAACAATAAATTCGTCTAAACCGTAACTAATTTACCACAGCGCTAGATTTGCTGCGTGTGTGTAAGTGTATTTATTCTCGGCAAAAAGGTCCTAAGCGCCATGTAAATCACGGCACTTACGCGTTTTCTTCGACAAAGTGCAACAACATGTCTTCCCTTTATACTATGACAGGAGTACTACAGAATGGACAACGTAGGTATTTTGCCTACAGGGTTTATTTCATAAATAACAGACAATTTTTTTTTTTAATATTTTATTTAGTTACCCTTAAATAATATGAGTTTAGTCATCTTTTGCCTTTTTGTGGAATAATCAACGCTTTGATCTCTTTTTGCTTCATGTTTTAAACGAATAGTAGTATATTTATTAATAATCGCCCGAATCGAATAAATTCTATGATTCAGTGTACTTGGTTGGCAAAATGAATGCTGAACCAAAGATGTAAATACCTCCGTGTGAATAAAATGTTCCAAAGTATTTACAGTAATGTAACTGTAATAGTATTGGAGCATTAAATATTTAAAACTAGCTGTTCCCGGCATGCGTTGCAATGCTCTTTTTCCTACCCTACCTACCTGCTACCCTACCTAAGTACCTACTACCCTACTTACTACCCTACCTACTACCCTACTACTACCCTACTACTACCCTACCTACTACCCTACCTACTACCCTACCTACTACCCTACCTACTACCCTACCTACTACCCTACCTACTACCCTACCTACTACCCTACCTACTACCCTACCTACTACCCTACCTACTACCCTACCTACTACCCTACCTACTACCCTACCTACTACCCTACCTACCTACTACCCTACCTACTACCCTACCTACTACCCTACCTACTACCCTACCTACTACCCTACCTACTACCCTACCTACTACCCTACCTACTACCCTACCTACTACCCTACCTACTACCCTACCTACTACCCTACCTACTACCCTACCTACCTACTACCCTACCTACTAACCTAACTAAAAAAAAAAAAAAAAGTATCCTATGTCCTTCTCCTGGTTCTTAGCTACCTCCCTACCAATTTTCAGCTAAATCCGTCCAGCCGTTCTTGAGTTATAAATGGAGTAACTAACACGACTTTCTTTTATATTTAAAAGATTATATTGATACTCACATCATCATAGGGCACAGCAGACTTCTTTAGAAAATGCCTTCCCCCTTTCGTAACATACTTATCATCCTCACGAAAATGCAACGAACATATGTAACTATGATCGGATGGTAGCCAGGTCTCTTCACAGCGATTGTTTTGAACAAATCGGATCCATTTTTTTCCAGTTTCATGACTTGGACGTGGAAATCTGGATAAGAATTTAAAATAATTAATTTTATGATATATACTATAGGAAAATTTATTAAATCTTATTCTACCTAAAAATATATAATTATTAGTTTTAACAGGACTTAGCACGAACCTTTCATTTATTTATAGGTATCTGCTGACGTTTCGATCCACTGTGGTTGCGCAAGACTAGAAAAAAATATATAAATGAAAGGTTCGTGCTAAGTCCCGTGCGATAGTTTAAAAAACTAAACATTAATATCAACATTAAAAACACAACATACGATATTTTTTAACCGTAATGTCAGTACCTACATTGCACTCTGTTTGATTAGTCTATGACAAACAATACAATATGGCGCGTGGTAATTATTTAATTTGTAAAACAAGGAAATTAGTTTACTTACCGATGAAAAGTAATTCCTTTGCACTTTGCCGTGTTCCTTGAATTATTAGTACAATATCTCAACACACACCAAGGCATTTTTCGTCGATTTTTTCTAGGAATTAATTTATTATTGTCGGAAGTACTAGGCGCGAAAGAGCTAGAGAGCGACTGAGTGAGGTGCGGCGACGCGACGGTGCGGCGCGATCGCCGCAGTTGAACGAGACAAAGTAGGAATTTACAGTGTCTTCTCTAGTACGTTAGTAGGTACTTATATCTCGATGGCGTAAACCGGTTTTTTCCACTCTCGCCGTGTACACGACAAGCGAACTAGCGAAGCGGCCAGTGGCACACCACATAGGCACAGTATAAATATGGACAGTACCAAAACTAATCCTAGTTGATGCGATACCTACCTACGCTCCATTCACTGACCTCTATTAAATACGCTGGACTGGCTATCCCATACAAAATGACAGCTATTTGCTGTGCCGATTCAAAGCGCCCCCAGTGACAGACGTGAGAGTTCTGAGAACTACTATGATTGCAAATGGCCGTTGTTTGTTGATTTTACGCTAAGTGTCTCTGCGGAATAAAAGGTTTTTTAAAGTGTTTACTGTGATTGTGATGTAAATTAAAGTGTTATAATAGTGACAGTGATTGTATCCTAGCTTGTATTGTTCGTCCAATATGAAATCGTGCGTATATTGTAAAACACGATACGAAAAGGGCAGTGGTGTTACTTTTCACAAGTAAGTGAATCTAAAACATAAATACTTATTAGAAAACCGCTTAAAACAGTGTATTCTTACAATAATAAACGTAAACTATTCGAGTTTACGGGATTTTACGAACATTTTTTAACTAATAATAACTTTTGTTAGGGATGTCAAAATTCTTATCGATACTTTCGTAATATTATGATGTAAAACAAAAGTCATGCTCATCATTGTTTAAATAATGATACGCACATTATAATGATCTCTAATAAAAGCAAAACACTTTAGCGTTTATTATTATTAGAGTCAATAACAAATAATTTAACACATTCATATTTCTCATTTTAAGTGTTTTATATAATTATAGATATAAGTATGTATATTATTTATAATTTTTTACCCATACCTACTATAATGTTTCCTTTAATTACAGGTTCCCCTCCGATTACACTCTCAAACTTTGGTTAAAAAATATGAAGGTTGTCAACTGGACTCCGACAATGTATCATTATCTGTGTTCTAAACACTTCACAGAAGCCTGTTTCTTAAAACATCAGTCACGGACTACGTTGAAAAAATGCAGTATCCCCACAATATTTCTTGGTAAGTGTACATTCGTAATATGTAAATACTTTGTCGGTATCTAAGAAATATTATTGATTATCTAAATAAAATAACATTTATGTTTTTCACAGAAACTAATTCGTCCTTGTTACACACTGAGATGTCTAAAGATGCTGACCAACCAACAGGATACCAATGCCAGAAAGATATTGAAATGAACTTGGATAAAAATTCACCTTTAGTGCCTGTGCAAGTCGTGTCACCAAATTGTGATTTTGAAGTTAATCCAAAAGATGTGTTGCCATGTGAAGCCCTTGCAGGTAAGTTATTTAAAAAATAAAACAAAAATACTGAACATATGTCCAACAGTGGACGTCTTTCGGCTGAAATGACGATGACCTTTCTCATTATTTTCAATGGTATTTTCACTATCTAATCATCCTTCTTTGAATAATATAAGTAATGAAATATAATTTCTTGTTACAGTTCCAAGCACAAGCTACTGTAGTACACCAAAGACATCTAGAACTTTAGCGGAAATCCTTTCTAGTGTAAAATTAGATCACCGCTACGAGAACACCCCAAAATCGTCTAAAATTAAATTGGAAAGGGTCAAAAGAGCCTTGAAAATGTCACAAGCCCGAATTAAAGTATTGTCTCAAAATGTGAAACGTATGAAAATTAACGTGTCTACTTTAAGATCTGTAATTGCTGATTTAAAAAAAAGGAAACTGGTATATGATGATTGTGTATATATGTTAAATCAGTACGACGATTTTAAACCACAACTTTTAAAAAGAATGACCAAAAATGTAAAACGTGCTAAGTATGCGCCAGAATTGAGATCTTTTGCCATTACTCTACATTTTTATTCGCCAAAAGCATATGCATATGTGCGTAATAAATTTAATTTGGCTTTGCCGCATCCTCGTGTGATACGCTCATGGTATAGTTCCATTGATGCCAATCCAGGTTTCTCTGTCGAAAGTTTCAATGCTTTGCGACTTAAAAGTGAACTAGCAAAACAAAAAGGGGAAAAACTTATATGTGCATTAATAATTGACGAAATGAGCTTAAAAAAAAGTTGCACTCGCAGTCGTGACGGAGTGACTCGTGGCCACATCGATTTGGGTATAGATTCTGAAAGTAACGATTTACCTGAATGTAAAGATGCGTTGGTATTTATGGTCGTGCCTTTAAATAGTTATTGGAAATTGCCCATAGCCTACTTTTTTATTAATAGTTTGACTTCAGAAACCAAAAGTGCTCTAATTAAACAGGCCTTAATTCGGTTGCATGACGTATCTGTGGAGATATGCTCCTTAACTTTAGACGGGCCACCTGAACATTTTTCTGCAGTAGCTAAATTAGGGGCAGAGCTTCAAATAGGAACAGCAGCAAAACCATATTTCTGTCATCCCATAAATAAAGAACACAAAGTGCATGTTATTTTTGACCCATGTCATATGTTAAAAAACATAAGAAATTGTTTGGGTGATCTAAAAGTTTTAAAAGATGACAGAGGCGATTTAATTAAATGGGTATATGTCGAGAATTTGGCAAAATTGCAAGAAACTGAAGGCCTAAGATTAGGAAACAAATTGAAAAACTTGCATATAAATTATAAAAAAATGATTATGAAAGTTTACCTTGCGGCTCAAACTCTCAGTAGCAGTGTAGCAGACGCGATTGAGTTTTGTGACAAAATTTTAAATCTCCCTGAGTTTAGTGGTTCCGCAGCTACGGTCAGGTTCATAAGAGCCGTAGATAGAATCTTTATTTTTTAAATGTACGGAATCCTTGGGGTCGAGGATTTAAAAGTCCTTTACGAGTAAATAATGAAAACAGGTGGAGGACAAAAGTTCTTGACGAAATTAGGTATCTGAGTCAAATCAAACTGATGGATAATACTTTGGCAGTTAAATCCCGTCGTAAGGCGGGTTTTTTAGGATTCTACAACGCAGTAATTTCTGTTATGAATATATTTGATATTTATGTGAAGTCAGACAGACCTGAATTAAAGTATCTTCTAACATATAAGATGAGCCAGGATCATCTAGAATTGTTTTTTTGTGCCATTCGTAGCCGTGGGGGTTGGTGCCCAAACCCAACAGCTGCACAATTTGTCAATGCATATAAACAGTTGTTAATCCATCACGAAATAAAAACTTCCACCGGCAATGTCCAGGGCAATAATGTATCAATATTAACTACTTCTAGTGCAAAGCGTGCTAAAATAAATAAATTTAATGTTGATGATTTTACCAATGCTGAAAATATGCGTATTACGAAGAAATACCGTCTTGACGACGATGACCCATCCTCGTTACAAACCGAGTTAAGTGAATTTTTACATGTATTTTGGGCAATACCTGACTCTAATATTAATGAGACTTCCAAACAATGCATTGGCTATATTGCAGGTTTTGTAATTCGATCGATTCGAAAAAAAATTAAATGTGATGAATGTTTAATGGCCTGTGAAGCTGTACCACAAGATGCAGTGTCAAATAGGAGAAATGGGGTAGCGCTTATTATCCAAAAGCAGAGAGGTGGGTTAACTGTGCCCTCAGTGAGTGTAGTAAATATTTGTTTTATGGTGGAATCATTATTCCGACAAGCTTGTAAACAAAATAACAATAAACCACCTATAGAGTTGAATTTTCCTGCAGTACTAACTGCAAAGGTAATAAGGAACCTCTTACCAAAAATAAATGAACTGTTTCCTGAGCTAGAAGATCATTTAAGAGATAGTTATATCTCAGACAATTTTCACAGCCATATAAATATTCTTCTAAAAGAAATAATAACAAAATATATTGACATCCGTTTGTTCGCAGAAACAAAAAAATATTCTTTGTTAATAACTGGAGAGAAGGTTAGACATTTTTTGACTCGGCAAATAATATGGGCTCGACAGTAATTTTTAATTTAATAAAATATGTGATTTGATAATGCTTTTTTTATTTCCCTGTCCCCCTCCCCTGCGGTAATTTAGTTGTTACAAGTTAATTACCGTAATTACAGACATAATAGAAAGTTATTGTGTCTCCTATCACATGGCAACATGCAGTATCTGACTAGTAATAATATCATAGTGTGCACTTTTTATAGGAAGGGATTATCTTATTAATTACTACTACTACTATTTCTATCTTAGTCATTTACTATTTTACAGAATTTTATTATTTATTGATCCTATAGTGAACTGTTATCCGATTATGGAGAACAAGGAAGGAAGGGGCAACCGGACATGTGATACTTATTATTACAGTCCATAAACAGTACTACTGCTATTTCAAGTTATGTTTTCTACGTAAAATATCTGCTTAATACGACTATCTATAATTCATTAGTTTAATTAGGTACTCAACTAGTGCAGACATGTATTTTTATCTGTGTTTTAGTAACATTTAACAAAATATATGACCTAAACCAATATAGGATACTTATACCAATTTAATTTATAGGAAATCTGTAACAATAGCGTTGGTAATATTTCTATCATTGTGGTCGATGTCAGAAAAGTTTTTATCGATAACAAACCTTTTGTTTTACATCACTAGTATTAGTTCCATTCCCCCACACTGCTGCCGTCAGCGCCAAAATGGCGATTTTCAAATATGCACATGAAATTAATAGCGATAGCCAGTCCAGCGTATTTAATAGAGGTCAGTGGCTCCATTGAAGCCATAGGGTTGTCCCTTTTAATGTTGATGATATTGTTTTTAAGCTATTGCATAGCTTCTATCGCGGGCCTTGAGCGTGGAGACCGAATCCAGAAATTTCGTAACGAAAATAATATTATTATAAGCAGGCATGAGTCACCAGATTGCGGGGCGAAGAGGGGGATTACGTAGGTATGCGCAGTAACGCCGATACAACCGATGCCACCTAAAGGCGGGTTGCTGAACTAAAGAGACAAGCGTGATATTTCAAATCAAAAAGTCATTAAAAGTTCTGCTATTCATCGATAGATGGAAAAACTAAAAAGTATCACCGCCGTGCCGATCGGAGTGAAGGGTGTTAGGTTATTTTCGTTAAGGAATTTCTGGAATTGCATAAATTGATAAAAAATGCTATGCAATAGCTTTACCGCGGCAGTCTCCGAGTGCCACACGTTTTTTTTTTATTAAATACTAGCTGATGCCCGCGGCTTCACCCGCGTGGATGTCGTTCAAATTATATCCTATTAAACCTTCCTCTTGAATCACTATCTATTTAAAAAAAAAACATCAAAATCCGTTGCGTAGTTTTAAAGATTTAAGCATACAAACAAACAAACAGACAAAAATAGCGACTTTGTTTTATACTATGTAAGGATTTTTATTCTGCTGTGATCAATGAATCGAATTGAAATAACTAGCTTACTACTAACATTTTTAAATTGTATATTTAAATAGGTTATCTTACGGCGTCGGTCAACAATTTTTAGCCGCCATCTTGTATTTACATTTTGACAGCATTATCGGCTTCAACACCCTTAAAAACCATGAAAACGACACCCATGACGAAAAAGTCAATAATTTTCAGCCGCCATCTTGGATTCACATTTTGACAGCACTATCAACTTCAACACCTTCAAAAACCATGAAAACGACACCCATGACCAAAAAGTTGATAATTTATTGCAGCCGCCATCTTGGATTTACATTTTGACACCTCTCGGAAAACCACAAAAACGACACCCGTATCAAAACAATTCATAATTATTATTACCACTAACAGCTTTAAATACTCTCAAAACATAAACAACGATTTACAAATAAGTTGACGAATTCATTATGATCGATCACAAGGACATACGAGTAATAATAGGTATAATTCGATAACAATAAATCATTCTTACATCAATGTTCTTACCTTTCAAAATTAGTAGGAAGTTTAAAATACGATAACTCCGGTTTTGATGAAGCCGAGTTCAAACACCCGTATACCGCGCAATACGTTCTCGGCATTTTAAAAAAGATTGGAGGATATTTTAAAAAAAAACTTTTACGTAAACTAACCACTCGTCTCGGCGCGGCACGCACAACTGAGAGCACTGCAGTGTTCGTTAGCTGGCCCTGTCGATGCGCATGTTTGTGTGAGTGTGCGGTTTCGAGCGTTTGTAGGCAGTTTATTGTGACATCATAGGAGTGCAACTAGTGATGTGCCTTTTCCAGTAATTTAGTCCAGTCGAGTATTTTCTCAGTAACGGTTACCAGTACCTAGGTAACATTCTAAAAATAGTAATTGGGAGTAAAATACTCAATTTTCTTAAATTTCATTTGTGATTCTGAGTTATCCGATAAGAATTCTACCACTTCTTATTCTCGATCT
The DNA here is from genome assembly GCA_949775195.1 of Diarsia dahlii. Classification (NCBI taxonomy): domain Eukaryota; kingdom Metazoa; phylum Arthropoda; class Insecta; order Lepidoptera; family Noctuidae; genus Diarsia; species Diarsia dahlii. Next base: position 7,337,560 of record OX459217.1, on the reverse strand, counting down.
GTAATGCAGCATAATAGTTCTTTCGGCACTTAGAAAGCAATATTTCTTAACCATATCAGTGATCCACTTTAAGAACATCATTTACATAATAGCGAAACCGCGAGAGGAATGAGTCAAATTTTGTACCGTAGTTGTACCACAGATATAGATAGACCTAGATAGGTAACGCAAGTAGGGGAGACCGGGGACAATTGAAACAATTTGACTTAAATCGTGTGCAGTGAAGTATCTTTAGTACCTACATCCCTCGAATTTATATAGTTGAAAGGGTCGTTATCTAGTTCCTAAATTAAACATAATCTATATCTCTATTTTGAATAGTTAACCTACAATCAGACATTAAAGAAGACGGGGCACAGTGGTTCTATTGACCCCACCCCAAGGACGGTTGAAACGGTAAGTAGGGATAATTGAAACACTGAAATATTTCAGGACCTACTGAAGGTTTTTACTCAATCTTAAAAATGTAACTTACTACTACATTATTTATTGAGATCGTGACAAGTGTGTCACCGTAAAGTTAATATTTTGAAAATTATAAAAGCAAAAACATCTTTAATATAAACAACGTAAAATATCTCTTATTTTAATCATTTTCGAGCTTTAATTTGTGTTATTGAATGCTATTTCACATGATTGAAAGACTTGTTACCCTATTTTGCTGTAATTGCACTTACATGGGGGATAAAAAAAGATAATCCAGTCTCATACAAAACAGCTTGTTTCAACCGTAACAATGTTTCAATCATAACAATGTTTCAATCATAAAAATGTTTCAATCATAACAATGGTTTATTGACGGTCTGCTTCAAGTCCTGCGGTAGACTGTTGGGTGTTGTAACTTGTAGTGTCATCGGGCTGGTAAGGTCATGCTGAACTTCCAACACATGTATGACCATGGAATTTGGCTGTGGAGTCTCTAAGTACTTAGGAGAAGATGGGATAGCGGCTTCAAATCCTGCGGCAGACTCATTTTAGAAAACACAACCTTCTTCTGTGCAGTCGGATAAAAATGCGAAATATGCGGGGACGTTTGAAACGTTTCAAACGTCCACAGCCACGTCGTTTCAAACGTACCCATGTCACATCTTCTACTTCAACACTCAATATTTTGTAATATATTGACTTAAATAATAATTAACAGTAATAAAAACTAACTTAAATAGACAAACAATACTCTAAAATAAGAAAAACTGACAAACTACAAGATTTAAATAGGTAAAAACCAAAAAAAAAAAAATGGTGAGAACTTACTTTTTGGCGTGAAATTCGTCGAGGCGTCCTGTGTGCGACTACATTGCTCGCTCGCTCGAGCCGTGCTAAACACAAAACCGAACATGGCCAACGATGTAACGAACGACGCGTCACACGCGTAGGTATCATGGTTTCCGAGAAATTGAAGTTGTTGCAATCATGACCTGTTTCAATTGTCCCCGGTCTACCCTATCACGAATCACGATATGTATGAAAACCAAGCGTGCCATTTTTTGACTACCTATTATGACGTCACAATCACAATATAATGATGGGAAAATCAAATCGATTTAAAGACGCGCCCCTTTCGACCTAACCCCCGCCTTGCACCGGCAGCCGCGCTCACCCAGCCAGCAGTACCACAGTATAAATATCGTAGCAGTACGCTGAAAACGCTAAGTCTTTGTAGTGAGAGCACAGATATATAGTGCTAGTTTTTGGATGCCTTTGCCATATTATCAAGTATGTTTACCATTATAAACACGTCAATATTCTATCAAAACACCTGATATTTAAATGAAGGTGTTTTAATCTAACACCACGGGGCGAAGCCGCGAGTATAAGCTAGTTCTGTAATACAAGTACTTACAAGTAACATTTAAACTTTACACACTTCTAAAAGCTCGAAGGTACTATATACTTATCAATTAACTAACTTCGTCAGTTGTGATCTTCAGCACATCAACAGTGGGATATGCTGCTTTTGTCAGTATTCGTTGTTTTTTTCCTTCAACAAAGCATGCTTCCTCAAAATGTATTGAACAAATAGTGCTATGCTTTGTCGGTAACCAATCTTTGTTTCCCGTCGCCTCAATCCATTTTTGTTTTAAATTGGGATCATGTGGAAAACTAAAAAAATCACGAAACGTTACGATTATTTATTAAAATTGTCTACAAAATAAGTAGGTAGGTACCTAGTTACCTACATATAAAAAACAAAATCATTCTTCTGTTTCAGAAATCGATTCTCGAGAATCGATTTGGGTTACATAAACAGCACTAATCGCTAAAATTGATAGTTCACAAAAATGATAAAAGTCCCTGTACTATAAAACCGAAGCGATATACGATAGTATCGCTTGTTTCGTATTCATCACTTGTTAAAACCAAACGTCTCATCAACCGCTTAAAGTAAAGGCCGCAATGTAATACGAATGTTTTATTTTTCTCAAACTTGGTATTACCCCGTCGGAACTGCGGGTTGTTCTTCACAAGAGAAACCGCGGCCTGGACATAAAGAGCTAAGAAGGAACATGGGTGGTTTAAAGTCAGTAGAACTCTGACACTCTTTTCGCTCTGCCCAAGAGCGGGGGTTATTTGATGATTTTCTACCCGCCCTAAAAAAAAAAAAAAGGTAGCACTCCGGGAGTGCCGGCAGAAGTGAAAACTTCAATATTAACTTTCAAACTCGCGTCAGGGTCACGTGATGCTGATCGAAAAATCGTAAGATTTTTCGATCAGCATCACGTGACCCTGACGCGAGTTTGAAAGTTTTTACCCATACAAAAAAGTGCTCAGCGCCGCTAAAGAAGTTTTCACTTCAAAAAGGGTATTAGATTAAAAATAATTGCTTTTTAAATTAATTACCTACGCATAATATTACTGTTACGCCGACCCTAAATGACATGGGATAAGGGCAGGGAAGATGATGATGATGAATACTAAGTTACTAACTCCTTGTTTGTAGAGTATTAAGACACAATTAAAAAGCCATTTTGTCTCGCGTGGATCTACGTTCCGGCAGACGAAGGGTTAATCACAAAATGACTTACCGATGGAAGGAAACGTTTTCTATATTTCGTCTCCTCGCATTTGTACAGTTTTTACAATTTATAACAGCACAATTAACCATATTAATATTTTTAGCCGACGACCGACTAGCGTTATAAACCGATGCAGACTGAGCGCGAAAGTACCCACTTACGTTTTTTGTACGTAAGCTAGGCAGGCGAAGTAGTTGCTCTTGAGTCTTGCGATATCTAGGTCTATCTATATCTGTGAGTTGTACCGGTTGTACGGAATTCGCACTGTGACGTCATTCGATAGCACGAAGGTACCTACAGACGCAGACGGAGGCGTTTCTACGGAGCGGCAACGTCGCGCGTCGCGCTCGTATCGATTAACGAGTGCCGACGAACGGAGCGGCAACGTCGCGCTCCAGTCGACGGAGCGGCAACGTCGCTTCGTGCAGGGTTTTTAGAATAATATTTACATTCTGTCTATCGATCGAAAGCAACTCGTGTTCATTTTTTTTATGACAGGAACAGCTGCTAAAACTTGTTGCCGCGCGCACCACGCGATAAGTAACTTTATCCACTTTTTGCTCAAAGGACTCAAAAGCTAAGATGCATTTTTAACAAATATCATTCGGCATTTACTAATACTAACATACTTAAAAAAAATGTAACAATTAAAGCCTTATGTACCTATCCACATCTGTAAACTTAATTGGGACCAAGATCTAATAAAAAAACCTAATTGAGGCCTTATTTAGGTTTCAATTAGCCTCAATTTTTCAAGTTTTTTTATTAGTAAGTAAGTAAATTAGTTTTTTTTTAATGTAAAAGCCTCAGACCAACAAAAAAAGGCTTTTTTTCTTGGTCTGAGGTAAAAGCATTCTAATTTTAATTTTATTCATCAAGACGTGTAGGTATTTTATGGAATTTGCAACGGTTCTGTTTGGACCCAATTTGGGCCCCACACATTTGTGGGGCATTCCCAGAATATGTAGGTATTTATTTTTTGCTTTGCTTCAAACTTGTTTTTCTTCCATTTTTGTCTCTGAAGAATTTAAATTTTCTATTTTTTTATTTTTCATTTCAGAGTAACTTTACGAGGTGTGTCCGTGTGTCGAATATGGATTGCAACATTCATTAAATTGTTCTTTGAATTATTCACTTCAGCTTCATTATTAGTTTCTGTCTCAGACCAACAAAAAAGGTTTTTTTCTTGGTCTGAGGTTTCTGATAAATGTTTTGCTTCAATAAAAAATCTCTGTAGGTATCTGAATCTGTTAAAAAAAAAGCTCTGTTACTAATATTTTAATCGCCCTAATAACAAACAATTTATAAAACATGATACCTACTTGTTTGTTAGTTTTGTTACTGGGTGGGTTGGACTGTTTGGCCGCTTCCTCTTACATTAAATACCTACGTTTTTTACAGTTTTATTTATAAGTAAGTTCTGCATGTAAAAATACACACATATTTCTCGAAAGAAGCACAAGTTACTAAGTTTAATGCAATAATAACTAGATACTTACCTTGTGGCATTAAGTCCGCCTATGTACCTACTTACTACTCTTGTGCATGAAGTTTAAATAAATAAATACTTACACTAACTCTTGGTATTGCCGTTTTTTTCAACATTCTTCTTGAATTAATTCCTGTCATATAAAAATCGTCTGCTTTGAAGTGTGCGGAACAAACACGTAAATATGCATTTGACTTAAAATATGGTTCACCACGTTCCTGTCTTATAACACGACACCAAGCTTCATTCCGCACGAAATCAGTAGGAAATCTGCAAATTTAATGCGTATTTTCACTGTAAGTACCTACTTATAGATTTTTTACCAGTAGGTACATAAGAACACAATCATTTTAATTTGCTTCTAATAAACAATAATAATTAGTTTTGTTTATAATTAATTATTATTGTAATAAAATTAAATCATTTCATCGACTACTACATTCAACGCACGCCGCTGCAAAGTTATTTCGACAGCCAAGCCGCGTATAAGCCGCTAGCTAGCCGTACGGTAGGTACGCGGGGACGGGGGCCTCGCGTCGTCTTTAAAAACTGTTTAAAATAATGTTCAAGTTGATTTATTTTTGACTTACCGGTGATATGAAATGTTAGAATTTTCTTTATTGTGCTTTTGGTCGTAGTTCACGCAACCTTTCACTGCACAACTTGGCATTTTTTCTTTTAAAATTACGACCGCACCCGAAGAGAGCCGATCGTGGACTAGTTCACTCACTTTGGTTTAGGAAAGACCGTTTTAGGACCAAGTTCGAGGCGTCATTGTAACATGCGGTCCGCCCAGTCCTTAGGCAGTAATAATTATGTCAGTATAATAAGTCAATGGATTCGATGAAAGCCGTTTCGGAGATTAGCCGGAATAAACATACAGTAAGACAGACATTTAAAAAAAAGTGGTTTTGTTAGAAACCTAGTTTAAAAAAACGCTAGTAAAAAACTGTTATTTTAATACTTAATACAAACAGACACTTTAAGGCGACGATAAGAGGGACACCGTAAAAACGACCTGTTTTTCGTTGCAGAGTTAGCCGTAATGCTACTTATTACAATTCCAAAAAAATACAGTGTATAGTCAAATGTATAGGTAAAAGACTTATGCAAAAATATTTACTAAAATAAATCAAGAACCTCGAAAAAAAAATCACAATCACAATCAAGAAAGAACACGAAAAAACTTTTTCGTCTCGAAATGCTCAATATTTTGAGCGATGTTCTGTTATTTTTTTTTACTATCAGAAAGGAAATTTAACCTACTAAAGACATAATTATGTAAAAATATTTTAACATTACCGCGTATTTTTTTTTATAAATTAAATCTGCGAAAAACCACTCATTTCCGCACTATTCGGCCGCAGTGAGAGACGTAACAACCGCTTTGTAGTGCAAGCTGATTAGAACTTTATTCTAACATTGTTTCAAACCAAGTTTGAACCACTACAAATAGAGCTGCTAATTTTAGGTAGTATAGGCATAGTATAAAAAGGGAAGTAGAGTATCTCCGGCCCAATCCGCGACATAATTACCTACCGTACTTGCCTGTCTCAGGGTTGTCACTTTCAGCTAAATTTTAATACAGTGCCTAAAAATTGGCAAGGGCCGGGAAGTTGTATTTTTTTATTTGTGTTGTCTGAGTTTCATTGAGATGTACAGCATATTACATTATTTTTTATTTTTTTTTGTAAAAAAATCGTAAGGCGGTTCACAGCATACCTACATCTACTTACCAAGTTTCAACTATGTAGTCCTAATAGTTTCGGAATAAAAAGGCTTTTGACTAAAAGGAGGACCAACAAATATTTATAGACTAAGAGCTTGTGTTTAAATTATTTACTTAACTTGTCAGTTTTTTTGTTTTTTTTTAATAGGCATAATGTACCTAGTATTTTTGCACATAAAGGACAATACATATGTTTTTATTTTGGCATAAACCAACATAAAAAAATACAAACATCTATAGAATCAAACATCTGCGATTATCAGACATTTTTCATTCGAAAAGCCGTGCGTAACGCGCGAACCTTGTGCGGTGTTAACCTTGACTGGCTCAGTGCGAAATCAACCGAGATTTTGTTTGAGTGTGCGTGCGGCGACCGTAAAGATACTAGGCGCACACATACAAGCCGCGCGCAGTGCGTTTGTATGAAGATACCCTACTTCTCCTTTTTATACTATGGTATAGGCCCTTAATTTCATTTATTTGTAAAGTGTAAGAAACAAGAAACATACATAAGTACTTATGTATCTACTTACTGTTATTATTAGTAGGTAACCCTTGGGTAACCCTACCTATTTGTATGCAAGACGACCAAACCACAGTATAAATATTACCGTGACCAAACTAGCTACTTAGACAAAACCAGTTTAAGCGGATATCTCACTGGTTCTATTTTGGTATTTTTGTTACTGTCCTGTATTGTATGTAATAAAATAAAGCACTTATTTAACAAAGCATATAATGGACGTAAAATAAAGGCGAAAGGTACCCTATTTTTACATCGTCATTGTTATAATTATATTTTAAATACTAGCAAGGTTCGCGTTTAAGGCGCTAATCCACCCACAACGTAATTCTTTTAGTCTATTCTAAAATCACCGCCAAAAGTGGCCACTTTTATCTTTACTCAGTAATTCTCTTAATTTATCAAGTCTAGAATCATGAAAAGTGATTTTAAAAATACTAAAGGTTATTTACTAGCATGATAGTGCGCGATGTGATTTTAGAGTAAAATAAATAAGATGTGGGTTAGGGTGGGTCGAAAATATTTTTTGCCGAATTTCGATTTGTAATAGTGCGGAAAACATGACCTGGGTAGAGTAGAGACTTAAAAACGTATATATATTTATTTTTTATTAATTAATACAGTGAAACTTGGTTAACTGGGACCTGGATAAGTGAGAAACCTCTATAAATGGAAATAGAGGGATGACTTTACTGCTCTTCATAAGGTCAGGGAAAGTACCCAAATCAACGCATTTATTGAAAGTACCTAACAGCAAGACAGGGGGCTACGATGTCGATAATGTTACTTTACTTAACAGTTTAATAGAAATGCCCCAGTAATCACCTGTGTTTTTAGACTTATTACGTACGGGTCAATGAATGTCAGTGCTTTAAAAGTGGAACTATGAAAACGAGGTGCAAAGTTAAGCGGACTGAAAGAACAGCTAATTCAGAGGTTTGTTTACTGTTTACAAACAAAATATTTTGTCGAAATTAAGCATCTTTACCGAGTTTACAGCTATGTTTTTCTTTTTTTACAGTTTAGAGTTCTTTAGGTCGGGACCTCACTCGCCAGTGGCGCCAACTGGTGAGCACAAAAACGGTAGCCCTCAATAAAGAAAGTGGCCAATTTTAGGTACTTAACTAACGACGCTCAGTTTACCCTACGTACTCGTAACTCAGACCAACAAAAAAAGGTTTTTTTCTTGTTCTGAGACTCGTAAATACTAATTCTACAATTCTGACGATGGTCGAAAGTAAAAACTTACATGTTCTGGAAACGAAACCGTAGCGAGTTGATTAGAGTTACTTTCTTTTTTAAGTCGCCAATAACGCTTTAATCCCTCATTTATTTTGTTTCTTTGTCTTGTGCATTCGTACTTCATCCCTTTTTTTCGACCCATTATATTATCTACAACAGATTAAAGGTGGGCTATACTAAAGATGGGATCTACTTTATATCCATCCTCGTTCGCAAGCTCACTCGGATGGATAAACGTCTCACGTAAAATGGGTTTCATGGACGAGTTGTACTTACAGTCTAATTTTTACTTCGATTGCGAGGAAATGAAACAGCAACTTGTAAATTACGGTTTATGGGTCCCGCCAATTTTTTTTTTTTTTTTTCAGAAGGAAACTAAGACTTGAGATACCGACCGACCTGACTTAGGTCGTTACTCATACTGCTCAGTTATAAAAACATTTTGTTTTTATATCTATGATAACTTAGTTAAAGTTTAAATTAATTAACTAATATTAAAAACGAATTTAAAAATAAGTACCTAATGGTCGAAAAATAAAATATAATTTTATTTCATGAAGTTTTATAATGCACTTAGGCTGTTGGTTTCCTTGCCTTGTTCTTAGAATACTAACGAAACGAATTAAATTAAAGAGGTTATTCTATGTAGTTGTTCGTGTGGCTGTTGGGCCGATTACCTTGGTTTTTGTCGAACATTTTACTATATGGTCTAGAGCATGAAACGCGACTTTATGTCGCCTACGCACGACAGACGAATTTTAGAGCATGAGAAGTGAAAAAAACGTTAGCGACTGCTGATGAGATACTGTTTTAATAACTTGAGCGGTATGAATTTGAGTAAGCAAAAAATTAACTAAACTAACGACGAATATTGATTAATAATAAAAACCAGAACGAGCTTACACAATGTGGGTTGTGAATTTGTGATTAATACATTTCAGATAATTGTATTAAAATTTTGGCCGTGCGACTAAATTACTAAGTGAGCGACTAGAAATACAGAAAGGGCAACTAACATAGTTTTACATAACGATACGATACGATATTTACATTAATTCAATTCAAAATTCCTTGTGTTTTATTTTCATACACACAATCTCAATCACTCACTCAAACAGGGAGGTTTTAATTTTTGTAATTTAGTCTCTAAACATTGAGAAAGTTTTGTACCAATGTTAATATTAGTTCGGCGCAATGTCCTTTCACTTGGTAGGCTTAATGTTTTTGCTAAGACCCTATAAAGCCAATGAACTGGAAAAATATAAACATAAAGCAAATAACTTTAAATCTCTGTCGTATCTATTGCCACGACTGTTGCGCTTTAGTCGGGTCTGCAAATCTATTAACTTTTGTAATTGTGGTGACATAGGTATTGCAATTTTTTTTGCGAAGCTGATGCACCTGCTTGCTGCGTTTACAAAATTCTCCGAATTTTTTTACACTCTGTTCCTAAGTCTTTTAACAACTTTCTTTTACGTGTTGTGTTGGCCGACAAATTTCGCGTAGTTTGTGTAGAGGAGTCGGAAATGTTAACTACAGAAGAACAAGTCTGTGATGCTCCTTCTATTGTTAACGGCTTCTGTGAAAAAATGTCTACCGTTTGTGTCGATTTTGATGGGTTCACATTTTCTTGATGCGGCAAATTCAGACTCGGAATTGCATTAGTCTTCAATTTTTTTGTAAGACGATCCGTTTCTTGAAAGTGTAAATCACAAATAAAATAACTTTTATTAAGAGCATCCACGGTTCTATCCATCAACTCTGGACGACCAGTAGCTTGTATCCATTGCTTGCATCTGAAAATAATTGCAAACTGTAAATAGGTACATTACAATTGTAATTAGATTCAGATACCTACGTTTGTCAGATTGTAAATACTACGTAATATGTACACACGGCTACACATCAAGCTATACATTTCCAGTTTACGCTGATCTCGCACTGTACGGAAGTCCTATACAATGTGAGACCAGCTTATACTGGAAATGTATAGCTTAATGTGTAGCCGTGTGTACAAACAACTCTTTTCGTCCAGTAAATTCGGAGAAAATAGGCTGTGACATACAGGCAGACTACAAAGGGATCCTATAAAGGTTCCGGTTTTTCATCAAAATAATTATAAGGAATCCTAAAAAGTATACCTATATTCACTTCGATCCTTATCTATATCTGACTGACTGACTCATCAACACCCAGCCCAAACCCTTGGACCTAGAAAGCTGTTTTGCACAGAGGTTCCCTTTATAATGTAGACAAGGAATAAGGAAGGATTTCTCGAAATTCAACCCCTAAGGGAGTTAAATAGGGGATTAAAGTTTGTATGGAAAACCGCCATTTTCACGCGGGCGAAGCCGCTGGCAAAAGCTACATAAAATAGAATTCACGACACGCTGAACCATAACGCGCCAACGCAATAGGCCGCCGCGACAAAGTTAGTGCGTAGGTACCTACAAGAATGATTAGAACTTACTGAAAGAGACAACTTCAACAAAAACAATAAAGAGAGAGAGCAATAATTACGTTGGTAAGTATGTTATTATTACGGAAATTTAAATTTTATTCTAACACGAAAAAAACTTAAAAATTCAATAAATAATAGAGAAAATTATGAAAACAATTTAGCACAACACTGACTTAACTTGTTTGTCTGTAGTAATTTAGCTAATAACTGTATTAAAATAATGTACCTACCTATTTGCGTTGGTATTGCTTACCTTTTTTCATCCTTCGGGAATCGAAAGAAACTCCGGTCTTTATCGTTTCTCGATGAAGATAAGCATCCATATAAAGCACAATATCCAACCATTGTGATTAAACTCAAATAAAACTTTTAAATTGCAATATTGTCTATTCGTATCAGTAGCACACCTCGGACACTCCATACAACGCCCGCAAAATAATTACCTATTACTACTACATAAACAAATAACGTTTGTGCACGACGTGCACGTGCAAATGTGTGCGTAAACTCTAGTAGGGTTATCGTAGCCTAAAAAATGGCGCGGAAAGTGCAACGGTCTGCGTCGCGAAAACCGAACGACGACTAATACGAGCGCGAGCCATTGCTCAAGTGGCGACGACGAATACCACTAACTGCGGGGTGAGGTGCGGTATTTAATATGAGCGCGGGGAAGAGAGTGTCCCTTCTGTACGTAGTGGCCTAGGCAAGTTATGTGGTATTTCTATTCGAAACAATTCATTTAGGATAAAACGCTCTCAATAAAAAATTAAATAAATCATTTGCCAAATATTGAAAAAAATGCAGGACGTCATGTTGAAGAAATATTAGGTCGCTCAAATAATACGTATCTAGGTACTCATTTCGTATTTTATGTAAGTAACTAATTTTTTTTGTGTTAGTTGCTGTTCTGTTGATTTCTCGTCACTCGCTGTCAGTCGCTCATTTAGTTATACTATGACCTAAATTAATTAGTTTTGTCACTTGTAACTTTAATTTACAGTCACTCGTTTAAATATTACCCATTACAGATGTTAAAATTATCAAAAGATTTAGAAAACCAGACCTTGAATTTTGATCAAAATGGATCGACCAATGTTTAGGTACATTCTTAAATCATACAAACAATAATAATAATACAACTCCACATAATATTAAGTATTGATTGAAGACGAAAGAAATTTTAACAATGTTACAAAAACCAGCGAGGTAAACAAAAATTAAAACTACTACTTACTGGATTACTTACCTATAAATTAATTGTTGTTATCGGCGTACGTTACGTTGGGATCCGAGTAGGTACGTCTTTATAGTGCGACGGTATCAAAGGACGGGCAGCAGCGTCCTTTTAACTTTTAGTGTTATTGACCACACTCACTCACTGCGATCCAAAAGCCGCCTGCCAAGCGTCGGGATTATGGCAAACTATCATCTTTAGATGGATGGATGGATTTGAATGATGATGATAAATCGGCGCACAATCTCGGAAATATATTTACGTAAAACACAAACACAATACACGCGATACAAAGTGATACGTCCTTTCACTGGGAGTGCCCGATTTGTTCTGTTTGTAACTTTGTACTGGCGAACTGATCAGTGCTGCCAATAATAAGTTCTCGATTCCCCGCGTCAGAGTGTAGCGAATTCTCCGAAATTCCCCGCTTGTTTTTTATTAATTCCCCACATTTCCCGAATTGAGGTTTTTATTCCAAAAATATCAATTCGGGGAATTTGAAGAATGATGGTTATAGGTACATAATAGGTATATGTTTTGTGTGTTTTTATTGTGAGTACCTAATTTTTTATACTTAATTGATTAACTAAGTTACATTTTTAACGAAAATGTTATTGAATTTTATTTGGTGTTGTGTATGTAATATGACTTATGTGACCTTCGATCAATAGTAGTACTAAATTATTTCAATGAGGACAATGTCGATAGTACAGTCGAACAAGCGGGAACCAGCAATGCCCAACACAGGAATGCACGACACGAGAACGCGCGACATAATAATGTAAGTGTTTTGAATTCCAATGTTGTACATTGTCATGTCGTGCATTCTGTACAGCACGAGAATTGGAATCAAAACAAACAGTGACGTCACATTAAAAAAGTAAAAAGCCATGTGACAATAGGTAGGTAGGGTAGTAGGTAGGTAGGTAGAGTAGTAAGTAGGTAGAGTAGGAAAAAGTGCATTGCAACGCATGCCGGGAATACCTAGTAAAGATATAAATTATATACTACTTACTGAAAAAGGCATAACGATATATTTGCGCGGAGATGCACCTGATTTCAAGAATCTTTTCCCTGACTTTTTTATAATGTAGTCATTTTCTGCAAAATGATGTGAACAAATGGTGCTACATTTAGTAGGTATCCATTCAATTCTACCGGTTGCCTCTATCCATAGTTTTCTTGTATCTGGATTTGTTGGAAACCTAAAAATAAAATTTAAAATGTATGTTTCGATTATAAATGGCTAACCTCAAAACAAATTTTGGACGAAAAGCAATCAATATTTAATTTATTAATAACCCACAATAAACAATAATTATTGATAGTATAGGATAAACAAAAGTTATTTTAATCATAACATAATAATCATTTGAATACTTTACACATACTAGATACCGACATTGTTTACAACTTGGTACAACACTATCGAAACGCAAAGATTAGGCAGAATTTAAGCTTTGACTCGTCGCACGCGACGTTCGCATTGCACGAAATGCATTGCGCAATCTCCAACGTAGTACAAGATGGTACCCACGGATTGTAAGCAATGTACACAATTTTGTTTCTGCTTGCGACTGTATCATTTTGTCTGCGAACTACATAATACTATTGTAATAATTACAAATATTACTTGTATTTTAAGGTTTTTAGACTTACCGATGAAAGGAAATCCCTTCTCGAGCCACATTGCACACCTGGCTTCTTTTCCGACACGTAATAATCGCGCAACACGGCATAATTCTTTTTTTTTCGCGGAGCTCCGTTCGCTGTCACAATATGAGCGCGATTGTTGGTCAGTAAATCAAATTTTGCCGACATTTATGATCGTCTGATCATATACGCGGCGCGCGTGCCCCGCCAGCATGGCCTTTCTAACCTCTTTTATCTCTTCTGTGGCTCAAGCTATATTTCATGGATAAAAGTTCAATATTTTTAACAACTTCAGATGATTATAAACCTTAGCACTTAAACATAACGTTTATTAACCATTGTTAAATATATTTATTTAAGCCCTTTCAACGGAGAAAGGTGAGAACTGTGAGTCGTGAGAAGTAATAACTTTAAAATGTCGCTTCAAAATAAAAAGTCATCATTATTCTATTGTGGAACTAGACCCTAGTTCTTGGTGTTACATTTCAATCATCAATGCTCAGAACAGAGTAAGTATTGAAAGACGTAGAGTTGCAGAATATAATAATTTTTTTTAGGTTCGTTTTGTATGGTGGCACATATTTCGACCAAATCTGATAATAATGCATCAGGAGACGTAAAACTGATCGCATCAGCCCGAGACACGTCACGTATTTCCATAGAATCATTATAACTTATAGTCGCTGAAGACGTGGGCAGTGAGGAAACATACACAGTATATTAAAAACATTTTAAAATACCTACAGGAATATTTTTTTTTGATAAAGATTTTTACAAAATTTACCTGAATTGATAAATCTTCCGTCGATTCTGAAGATATAACTGATTGCACTTTTACTGATTCGTGAATCTAAAAAAGTCATAATCAATTAACTATTTTATCAAAGCGTTACTTATCTCACACCAGCTATGTATTTTAATACTACATATTATGATAATTACCTGCAATTTGGGAATAGCTGTTTTTAATAATCTACGCCTTTGCGTGTTTCCAGTTATGTCCAATCTATCAAAATGAATCGAACATATTTTCGAATTTTTACAAGGGTTGTATATTTCTTCTTCTCTTTCTTTCGCTACAATAGATACCCATTCTGCACAATGAAATGGGTCACTAGGAAATCTACAAAAAAAAATAACATTACAAAATAACAACACGACTCCATTCCCTGTTCAAGAACAGTCGATGTTTGATACAATAGTTGGTGCGATGTAGCAAATATTGGTCAAACAATTACAATATTCGCTGATTGAATTATATTTACAGTTAAATTCTGTTTAAATATTATGAAAAAGCACTTATTGATTTAAACTTACCGAAAAAAAGATATTCCTTCCAAAACCTTGGTGTTACGGTGGTTATTTACACAGTTTTTGAACGCACACTGCGGCATTTTGACGTCCTAACGTTGGCTATGATTGGACCGTACTAATTTGAAATAAGACCACAAATACATTTGTGGGTTTAAGTTTCGGGCCGTTTTTGAAGCGCTTATCGGGAATCTAGTACATATTGATCGAAGTATGTGACTGTATTAAGTATTTCTATTATGAGGTCAGTGCTTTGATATGCCTAGCAGCGTTGGCAGATTTTTTTACTTATTGAAGTCGGGATTTTGTAACTTATTGAGTGAAAAAAGCGGAATTATTTCGTCAAAAGCGGGACATAGTAAAAAAAAACGTTTTTATTCAGAAGTTTTTAAATATTTTGGTATCTTTTTATTTGAGTTCAAATTACGTTTAAGTACGTGACAATAGATCTATAGCAAAAATAGCCATAAAAAATGTTTTTAAATTAAAATAAATTATTTTTGATCCGATTTTGGATTTACCCTATCGTTCAATGGTTGAGTCTTATTCGTCTCCTGAATACTGTTACTGCACAAGTACTTAAAACATTTTTTTTTTCAAATTCAACCTTTTTTTTTTTTGGTGTGTGGAAAATCATCGAATTACGCGGATTGCTTAAAGTTGTGTTTACAAAGCAGTTATAAAAAGGCAATAATTAAGACAATACGACTGAAGCACAGAATACATAGCCTCGGACAAGGCATGCAGTGGAGACGAATATTTTTAATATTTTTTTTTAGGCATATTGTTACTAGTACCTATTTAAAGAGTTTGTCAAATTGGGTTCTAAACACATAATTATACTTTTATCTGAGCGTAAATGTTATTGGGTAAGACATGATTGTGTTATCAAAATATTAACTAAAATAATTATTCGAATGAAGGTACGATACCTACTGTATTTGAAAAATTCACTTTTCTGGCTATCGTTAATCGTTACTCACCACATTAGGAACAGCCGTTTTAAGAAGACGTTTTATGCCTTTTGCAGTGACATACATATCTTTGTCCAAAAAATGCTCTGAACAAATGACGCTTGATTTATTCGGCTTAAAAAAACCTTTACGCGTTTGTTGTCTGACGATTGATGTCCATTCTCCGCATCGTAGTGGGTCACGAGGAAAACTAAAATATAAAAATTAGAAATAAAATAATGCAACTAAAACAAAAATCTAATTAGTCTGTCAGATAGATTTCCAGACAATATTGAACAAGTATTTTCTTTTTTCACGTAAACAAAAAATTAAGACGATACAGTGCGTTGACAACTTGTGTGACGTCACATTTCGGTACACTGTTTAATAATAATAAATCGTCGTAATTTTTTATTGATTTGATAAAACATATCCAATATTTTTCGACAGTCTATCTATATCAAGTCGAATTATCGACCCCTTCTCGTTTTGAAATTCAATTAAAAACTACCTTTATTATAATATATCGTACCTACACATATTTGTTAAAAACTTAAAACAAAAATGTTCAAAAATGTGTATTCGCGGAACAAGACACAAATTCAAACCATTAGCCAAGCTATTTGGCTTCGGCGATGGTTCAGCCTTACCCACACACAACTAATGTGAAGAAGACGTCGATTGTAATGTAATTCGATAAATTTAAATAGTTTTTTAAAATGTTCAAAAATGAATAAAAATATTAATTAATATAATAATATATAATATAATATTCCACAACTATCACACAACGCCATCTAGTCCCAAGCTAAGCAGAGCTTGTGTTATGGGTACTAGACAACTGATAAACATACTTATATATTTCTAAATACATACATATTATAGATAAATTACACCCAGACACAGAACAAATGATCGTGCTCATCACACAAACATTTGTCCTGGGTGGGAATCGAACCCACGACCTCCGGCATAGCAGTTAGGGTCACTAACCACTAGACCAACAGGCCAGTCAATTAAAACTTTTAAACACAATAAAAAAAATCGACTCCATTAAATAAGAAGAGGGGTCATTATTTGTATAACGCGACTAAAATAAAAGTAGGTTGTAATGCATCGTTCGTACATACACTGACAAAGCAGCCATTGAAATTTGCCGTATTATACTTCGACCGTTAAGTGAAGTTCTGAGACAAATTAAATCAAAATCACAAAATAAATCAATAAACTCTTTTACTTACCGAAAATACGATATTCCATCTTTTTTCAAAGTTCTTGACGCAGTATTTTTACAATTTTTCAAAGCACACTTCGGCATTATTAACGAGCGGAGCGTGCAGAGATGCGAGCGACGCGAGACTGTTTAAAATGGGCGCACAATTTGTGATTGTGCGCTCATAATAATACTAGCGAGCCCCGCCCCGCTTCGCACGGGTGGAATGTGCTACATATAACCTTCCTCTTGAATCACTCTCCATTAAAAAAACCCGCATCAAAATCAGTTGCGTAGTTATAAAGATTTAAGTATACATTTGGACAGACAGCGGGAAGCGACTTTGTTTTATACTATAGTGATGATAAATAGGTACGGCTACAATTTTAATGATAAGATTTTTAGACCCTAGACTAAAGTACAGTAAAGTACCAAATAAAATATTTTATTTACTTAACTTCGCGTAGGCATAGCTGACATAGCTCGCGCTTCGTCCGTTTGGTCTGACCGCGATGCGAACGTACGATAGGCGGGAGTTTGGTGTATGAAAATAAACAAAAATGCCTAGTTGTGTGTTCATAAAGTGCAATACTTATACTGGGCCGGCTGTAAAAAGCAAGAAGGATGTGTCTTTTCACTGTATTGAGCCGCCAAGCGGTTACAAGCGTATAATCTATTTAAAACGGAAAATCATAAATTTTATTTTACTCAATAATCACTGTCGCGCTGTTGCCGCTTTACCACCTACACGAACGAGACAAATAGTGCGTTTCATTTTCATGTATGAGTGACAGAGAACGAGAAAATGGCGCGCGGTGTTGTCAGTTCGAACGGCGCTAGAGGCAACGTCATTGGCTGTCGTTGACAATTGCCACGTGAGCAATGTTTATCTCTTTTTGACATTGGGGTCCTATATAACTCTGTCATCTTCTAACGTACTCAATGATATAAATGAATTGGCTTAGGTTCTTGTAGTTAGTTACTAAAATATCGCCATGTTTTTATTTCTTTACAATGAGTACCTATGACGTCTCTGTTGGTAAAACCTCATTGGTTTTAGATAACTTTAGTGTAGGTAATCGTAATATCGTAGGTTAAGCGAACCCGCTACTACGAAAACTTGGATGCAAGAGCGAGCGAGAAGTAAGCTCGGGACTTCACCCCGACTCGGACAGGTTAGGTAAGAAGGGGATGGCGGGGTCAGTAAAGTGAGCGAGCGAATAGGCCCCGCCATCCCTTTCGTGGTTATTTTTTTTAAACCACCCAGAAGTAGGAGCCCCTGACCCGCACAGCGGGGCTCCGTCGACGGTCGACTATATTCAAAAAAGATTTACGACCGACCGTTAACTTTTTTGTCTCAGTAAAACTGACTAAATTGAAAGCCGTGAAATACAATATTGGTGACTTATTATGAAATATTTTTATAATAAAAAGGAAAATAGGTTCATTCCTACAATACCTACTTACTTTAGGAAATTTTTTTGGTAGTAAAATAGGTAGGTTCTTTTCTGGTAGGCGTTTAAACACAAGCCGATAAACAATAACATCCACAACCCGTATACTATTCAAAGCATCCGACAACACAATGTTTTATGAGTGTGCTACATTGAGTTGAGTTTACCCGTAAAAAGTGATATTTCACCCCAAAAAAGTTGTTTCCATGCACAATAATTTTTGCGTAGGGGTAGGTAGGTACCTACTTAGTTTTATGTAGGTACTAACATGTACTAACTCTTGGTTGACGGCTTTGGGAAGGGTCCGTTTATACCCTGTATGTTTGTTAGTTACCTACAGACTCTATATATAACGTAAACTTACGTAAATACATTTTTCATTAGCCGCGCAGCCTCGCGAGGCAACCTCGGGCGAGGCACGTCCTGTCCTGACCGACCGCATGAATTGCCTGCTGCGTGGTCAGTCAGTACGTGGCTAATTACTGGTTTGAGTAAATTAATTTCATGATCGAGTGTATCCTTCGAAAACACACAAGCTCACGCTCTTTTCCCAATAAGTGTAGGCAGAAAGCACAACTCCTGCTACGATTCGCCACAATACTCCATTTGCCTCGTCCACATTCATACATCTGTTCATACACGCACGCCTGTTACGAGTACTACGCACCTGTTTAATCTGAAGATCCTCGTCAGTGGAGTAAGTGTGTGTCTTCCTAGGACGTCCCCTCCCGGCGCGGACGGTGCCACTCACAAGCACAACTGTCTCCTGCATAGAACATATTCATAAATTAAAAAACTGGCCAAGTGCAAGTCGAACTTGTACATGAAGGGTTCCGTAATCCGTACCATCGTAGTACGTAGTGAAGCCCTCTTTAATTTGTATTATTTCTTGTTCAAGCGGAACAGAAAAACATTTTTTTTACATAGTGTTTGTATGAATGAAAAAGTTATATTTGCGGTTTTTTAAATGTGCTCTATCTCAAAAACTATTTACTATTATAGTATTTAAATTTTGGTTAAAAGTTTTTATTGCGATCTACCTACAGCATAGAGTATTGATGTTAATGTTTCTACACATTAACATTTAATTTAACAGAAATATTTAGTTGAGAAGAATGAAAAAATGAAGCTCACGGGAATTCCATAATCATGGGAAGGCCTAAAAATATGTCTATCATTCAATGGAAAACACTGTAATGGCGCCTGGTCAAATCAAATCAAATCATTGATTTGCATGGAACGCAGGTAATTACAATAAAGTTTTTATAAAATATAGTGGAACCATAAATATAACATTCTGCCTGAGTTTTGGCATGCAAAAATTTAACAATTAATGTCAGTCTCAATAATATAGTGAGTTTATCAATAAAAAACAGAAAAAGATTGCAATAGGTACTTACATTCTAGATTAAGCAACTTGTATGATAATTATAATGTTTTATTAAATTATTATAATGTCAGTAATATTAAATTGCTGGAATGTCACACACAGAAGATAAATAAAAACACAAATAATCACTTAACGAATAACAAGATGTCTGAATCATAAAAGTATAAATAGCTAAGATTATGATTAAAATTTGAATTAAAAATATTACAACAGGTAACTGGTCTCCAGCTAGAGTATCAGCAGCTGTAGCTTCACCAGGCACTTGAGTATTGGATACTGAGCTCTGAAATTAAACATATCGGGTATCAATAAACGCAGTAACATAAATTCATCTCATGGACTCATCATTGAACAAATTAACTTACGAAAGCGACATTATGATGCGAAGGCCCATGTACGGTCAGCATCAGAAGTAGCTGAACATTTCGGAATTTTAATTCTTATGTACACACGGCTACACATCAAGCTATACAAAACCAGTATAATCTGATCGTTCATTGTGCGAAAAGATCTAGTAAAGTGAGGCCAAGATTAACTGGTTTTGTATGGCTTGATGTGTAGCCGTGTGTACAGGACTCTAGCTATTATTTTTAATGTTTCAGAAGATTATTCGTTAAAAGAGTCCTTACACTCCAATAACATGTAGTAACGAGTAATATTTAACAAGTTTTTATAAAAAAAAAACAGCTTTAAAACTTTGAATATTGTTAATATAGGTACTTCTGATGCTGACCGTACAAGAGTGATACCTACATAGGCGGACTTAGTGATGTGCCTGGTGGCAGTATTGCCATTGCCGGCAATATTCCCAATTTTGCCGCTGCCGGTAAATTCCCAAAATTGCCGGCAACTTTGGCAATATTGCCAAAGTTGCCGGTCCAATATATGTTATTATTACTGCAGGTGTAATCATGGTAGACTCATAGGCAAATAACTTGAAACAAAATGGCGTCGTTCTGCGCAGGTTCTCTGTTTGATTTGTATGGGACGTCTAAAATTCGACTACTGCGCATGTTCAACTTATATGCCGCGTGGTATACCACCCTTGGGATATCTGCTATACAACAAAAAAAAAAGAATTTTCTATATCGGTTCAGGCGTCTTCGAGTGCGGTGAATATACATAAAAAAGATTCCGACGCATTGAGAACCTCCTTATTTTTAAAGTCGGTTAATGAGAACAGCGTTGGCCCAGTGGTGGCGGCCTCGACTTACGAGCAGTAGGTCGTGGGTTCAAACCCAGGCAGGCACATTACTTTGTGTAATTTATTTTATCACCGCTGCTCTCAAAACGGTGAAGGAATACATCGTGAGGAAACCGGCATGTCTTAGAACCAAAAATTCGAAGACATGTGTCATCTATCAATCCGCACTGGGCCCGCGTTGTAGATTAAAGCCCATTCCCTCTCAAAGAGAGAAGGCCTGTGTCCCAGCAGTGGGAACATTAATAGGCTGTTGATGATGATGAATGAGACTTAGCTTCTTTCATTAGGTCAACCTAATAGCCTGAAAGAATATAACTATCGGTCCATAAGTGCGTATAATTTTGAAGGAATTTTCTTTCAACTCCCAACCGTTGAGGAGTTGCACCTTCCATCATCAGCGCATTTACATGAGATTATGATTATCAGACGCAAATACCTACTTTAACAGATTCAGAAAATATATGGAAAACGTGATCAGTGCCTGTAAAATGTGAGGGTTGCCCTCGAATTCTCAGGGATCCCACCATCAGATCCTGACTTGGTGACAATGAGACCACCTCGGGAGTATACCCATTCAAATACAGAAAGAATTTTGAAAATCGGTATAACTAAACGATGATTAATACGAATGATTAAAACGATGATAAGTAATAATAAAATATATTGGTGTTATTGACCGGCAACATTGGCAAAATTGCCGGTAAAATACCGGGAATATTGCCAAAATTGCTGGCATTATTGGCAATTTTCCCCATTTTTTTATTTTTTGTAGCTTATGTCCTAGAAAAGCTAATTTTAAGTGTTGTACATAGTCTCCGTACTTAATTTGACTTATAATTAGGCAATATTCCCCAATATTTCCACTCCCGGCAAAATTGCCGGCAATCTTGCCAGCAAAATTCCCCACTTCGGGCAATATTCCCGGCAACGGCACATCTCTAGGCGGACTTAATGCCACAAGGCATTCTATATCCTACCAGCATGGAGCAAAATAACCAGTGGAGAAAGTATGGACGTTTTTGTTTCAAAGTCACTAATATACGGCGGGGGGAGAGGTACACACGGCTACACATCAAGCTATACAAAACCAGTTAATCTTGGCCTCACTTTACTAGATCTTTTCGCACAATGAACGATCAGATTATACTGGTTTTGTATAGCTTGATGTGTAGCCGTGTGTACGTTTCGGACTCTGTGATTGGTTGACGAACTGACAACCAAATGACAACTCATTCTCTAGGGATTCCATAAAAGTAATTGAAAAAGTATCGATATAATAATTGTTTGACTTTTTAGTATTATAACGATTTGTTTGCAATACACAGAGATTACGGGTTCGATTTTGAAATAAAACAGGTACACACGGCTACACATCAAGCTATACAAAACCAGTTAATCTTGGCCTCACTTTACTAGATCTTTTCGCACAATGAACGATCAGATTATACTGGTTTTGTATAGCTTGATGTGTAGCCGTGTGTACCTACCTAATTATTAAACTTATAAGACTGTATTTAAAAAAATATAATATATTTACTGGTTTTTAAAATGGATTTGTTTTGAATATGTTTTTCTTATCCTTACTTATGTTACATAGTATAAAACAAAGTCGCTATTTTTGTCTGTTTGTTTGTCTGTATGCTTAAATCTTTAAAACTACGCAACGGATTTTGATGCGGTTTTAATAGATAGAGTGATTCAAGAGGAAGGTTTTAGTATATAATTTGAACGACATCCACGCGGGTGAAGCCGCGGGCATCAGCTAGTATAATTATAATCCTTTGGATTTGTATTATTTTTCGAAATAAATGTCAGTCGAGTATCAATATTTTTTTTAAATTACTTATAAAATAAATATTTTAACAAAAAGTGAAAGACCAGCCTAAAGTAATACATTAGGTATCTATAAGAAATAAATACATACCAGAGCCGGTAAATATAGAGTAGGCACTGATGACCTATATAATCGGCGTCTATTATTTTTTAAGCTTTCAAAGCAATCTGATGTGAAATGTCTAGAACATACGACACTACCCTTTGTTGGTAAAAAATTGTCTCTATGTGTAGCTTTGATCCAAATTTTTTTCTTCTCGATGTCATCGTTGGGAAATCTGCAAATTTGAATTCATGCAAAATACACGTTTTCCAATATAATGAACCCCGTTATCATGGTGGACATTGACGTTAGATAATGCGCGCTTACAAATACATGTTGGCGCCAGCAATGTATATGGCGCAGGTTAACCAGATACTGCAATAAAATTGGTAATAAAAAAATTAAGTCCTCGTTCCATAGCTAGGCTACACAATCCAACCAAATTTTTTAATCCTTATTGTGTCAGTTTTTTCATAGGCCTTTGCCTCCGTTTTTCTGCAGGCACGCCACTGCCAGCAATGTGTTCACATGCCGATGCGCGTTTTGACCACCTTTACTCCAAAACTAAAATTGATAATGTCTGTTCCATACCTACTCTGGCCTATATAAAAACATTTAAATAATTGTCTAGGATTGCAATGATTCAAATAGATTCCAAGCAACGCGTATAAATTTAGCAATAATGAAACAAAAAAATATAAGGTAGGTATTTTGAGAACATGAATATTTTAAAATAAATCGATACCATCTTCGATCAAAAATTATTGATCGAAGAAGAATAGGTACCATAAACCGTCGCGATACTGCGAACTCGAACAGCACTTATCAAGAAAGAAAGAGACAACTGCATAAGTGCAAATCAGTGTACCAGAAAGAGACAGCAATTATTTGATTCCTTTTTCATTGTTTTGATCAAATTGAATAGAAAACCACTTACCTGTGAAATGTTATCCCATCTTTTGTGTAACTTGAAGTTGTAGTACACTTTCCACACCATTTAATTGCACAACTAGGCATTATTTTTCGTTATAAATGCTTTCAAAACGGGAGCGCGTGACGTTCGTGCGTTAGCCTACAATTTTTGCGACTGATCAAAATTTCGCCGCGTAAGCTTGATATAGCGTAGGTACCTATGTTTAGCGCCCGCGGTAGCCCCCGCACGCGCTCTCCACTGGTTATTGTGCTCCATGCCTACCAGACCAGTAGCATAGTATAAAGAAGGGAAGTAGAGCATCTCCGGCCCAATCCGCGACATAATTACCTACCGTACTTGCATGTGTCAGGGTTGTCACTTTCAGCTAAATTTTAATACAGTGCCTAAAAATTGGCAAGGGCCGGGAAGTTGTATTTTTTTATTTGTGTTGTCTGAGTTTCATTGAGATGTACACACGGCTACACATCAAGCTATACAAAACCAGTATAATCTGATCGTTCATTGTGCGAAAAGATCTAGTAAAGTGAGGCCAAGATTAACTGGTTTTGTATAGCTTGAAGTGTAGCCGTGTGTACAGCATACTACATTTTTTTTTTTTTTTGTAAAAATATCGTAAGGCGGTTCACAGCATACATCTACTTACAGTTTCAACTATGTAGTCCTAATAGTTTCGGAATAAAAAGGCTTTTGCCTAAAAAGAGGACCAACAAATATTTATAGTTAGACTAAGCTTGTGTTTAAATTATTTACTTAGTATATACTTGTCAGTTTTTTTTGTTTATTTTTTAATAGGCATAATGTAGTATTTTTGCACATAAAGAACAATAAATATGTTTTTACTTTTGACTAAACCAACATAAAATAATACAGATAGTAGGTACATACTTAGTTACTTTACCTACCTACAATACTGAGAAATCGGCATGACTAAACGTAAACAAAGCAATAGCGGCATATCATCAAAAGTACCTACCTACCTAATACATTCTAGTGGGAAAGTAGGCCTGCCTACTTCGTCTGTCTGATAGAAAACTAAAACCAACAACAAAAAAATAAGTAGGTAATCTGAACATACTCAACTCTGGAATCTATGAATTATTTAGACACCCAAACACACAGCAATAACTTCTCCTGCGATTATCAGACATTTTTCATTTAGGTACTTAGCGGTGCCGAAAAGCCGTGCGTCGCGCGAACCTTGTGCGGTGTTAACCTTGACTGGCTCGGTGCGAAATGCAGCGAGATTTTGTTTGAGTGTGCGTGCGGCGACCGTAAAGATACTAGGCGCACACATACAAGCCGCGCGCGGTGCGTTTGTATGAAGATACCCTACTTCCCTTCTTTATACTATGCCAGTAGTACCAGGACCAGCATAGTACCAGTCAACATTTGGGTCAAATAGGACACCTGAGTAATTTTTCTCAACTTTATATCAATAAATAGCAAACTTACCAAAATAGGCAAAAACATCGTTGGTATCGCTGAACTAAATAAACGTCGGCGTTGTTTTAAATATTCAAAACAATTGGGGGTGAAGTGCCTTGAGCAAACAGCGCTGTATTTTGTTGGAAACCAATTTTCCCTATCAACTTTCTCTATCCACTTTTCTTTTATTTCCGGAATCCTCGGAAAGCTAAAATGAAAACATGTATACCTACTTAAGTCAAACACACAAGAAAAAAAAATCGAGAACTAGGTACTTAGCGCTTTTTTCTAAAGTCAGTTAAAAGTACTATGAATTAATGACAGTATCTGAATTAAATATTAAGTCAAATTTTATTTTTTTCGATTACCTACTTAACACTTCTGCCATAAAAGATAACGGCACTAATTTAAATAGACCCCACTCACCATAACCCAACCACCATTTTAAATAGACCCCTGCGGTGGCTCATAATTTGATTAAAACATTAAAACAAAAATAATTTTCGTAATATTTACTTACCGATGAAAAGTTATGCCATCCTTTTTGTAACTCGATGTGTTGGACTGTTTCCCACACCACTTCACCGAGCATGAAGGCATTTTTACGCGTTTTAAATTGCAAAAAAAAACTTTAACAATGGTTTATTATTTTGGTTATTATTTATTATTTTGCGTGCACACAGGCCTAACACTTGGTCACAACTAAAATGGTTACTCATACCGTAGCCTATGCATAGGCGACAAAATGCCTAGGCATAGGCTACGGTATAAAGCCGCGTTTCCATTAGACAACATTTTACAACATTACGTTGTACATTTTTTTAGACAACATGTACGGCAACGCTGCACAATAGCGCGCGACGTTGCCAGCTCGCGCGTAAAATTGTAAAGTAGTAGATGTTTAAAGTAGTATTAAGGCTGAGGCTCCATGCCCGTCGGGGCCGCGGATTTTAGTACTAGATGACGTGGCCTCGGCACAAGGGCAAAGAAGGAACATGGGTTCGGTTTTTAGTCAGTAGAAGTCTGACACTCCCCTTCGCTCTGCCCAAGAGCGGGGTAGGTCATTTGATGATTTTCCACCCACCAAAAAAAAAAAAAAGGCTGAGGCTACATTATGCAGCGATTTGCGATGCGACTAGAAGAGCGAAATTTTTGAACTGAATTGATGTACGGTGTAGCCATACACGTGAGCATTCATTTACTTGTTTTAATCGCTCATGTGTCGCAGGTCGCGTCGCGGCCTAATGTCTCAGCCTAAGAGTTACTAGATGCGTAAACAGACAGACAACTTTGTTCAACAAAAGTTCCGCGCTGACTTTCAACATGTTGGGTAAAATGTTGCGCGTCAATTGTTGCCTAGTGGAAGTTCATACATGCACGCCGCACAGTGGGCTGAAAATCGCCTTTCATAGACATTTAATACTTTTTTCCCAAATGTCCACTTTTATGACTTTAAAAGGAAAATCCTACTCATAATAAAAACGCGAAAGTTTGTAAGTATGTATGTATGGATGGATGGATGTTTGCTACTCTTTCACACAAAAACTACTGAACGGATTTGAATAAAATTTGGTACACAGATAGTTTATAACCTGGATTAACACATAGGATAGTTTTTATCCCGATTTTATCTTCCCGTGGGATAATTTTCGAGTTGTACATCATCATTCATCATCATCATTTCAGCCAAAAGACGTCCACTGCTGGACATAGGCCTCCCCCAGCAGGGCGAGCACGGCCTACAGTGACATGGCATGAGTCACACATTTTATCACAGTTTGGGCGATAAAACCGTTTTGTCTTAAATGCTAGCACGGCGGCGTAAGATAATTTCTTGATATGTGATACAACTTCTTGACGTCTAGTTGGGACTCCTATGTCTTATTTGCTAATATGGGCGCACCCATTTTGTAACAAATGTCACATTTTGACAGATGAATATGCTCGTTTAAATCACGTTCGTTCGGAGGTGGTGATAAAAGTAAATTAAAAATATAAGTATATTTTTCTTTAGTTTTCTTTAGTCAACGGCGAGTACATCACTCACCTTCGGTTTGCCGACGATATAGTGGTCATGGCTGAGACCATGGAAGACCTCAGTGCAATGCTCGATGACCTCAGTAGAGCTTCCGAAAGAGTGGGTCTTAAAATGAACATGGACAAAACCAAGGTTATGTTGAATGTTCATGTAACACCCACTCCTATCAAGATCGGAGACTCTACGCTCGAAGTTGTGGACGATTATGTCTACCTGGGACAAACGGTCCAGTTGGGTAGATCTAACTTCGAGAAAGAGGTCAATCGTCGAATCCGACTCGGCTGGGCAGCGTTCGGGAAGTTGCGCGGTATCTTCTCGTCCAACTTACCCCAGTGTCTCAAGACGAAAGTCTATGACCAGTGTGTGTTGCCAGTGATTACATACGGGACCGAAACGTGGTCGCTCACAATGGGCCTCATCAGAAAGCTCAAAGTCACCCAAAGGGCAATGGAGAGGGCTATGCTCGGAGTTTCCTTGCGTGATCGAATCAGAAATGAGGACATCCGCATGAGAACCAAGGTTACCGACGTAGCCCGAAGAATCGCCAGACTTAAGTGGCAATGGGCAGGGCACATTGCTTGCAGAACGGATGGCCGATGGGGCCGAAAAGTTCTGGAATGGCGACCGCGAACCGGAAGACGTTGCGTTGAAAGGCCTCCCACTAGGTGGACCGATGACCTGGTCAAGGTTGCAGGAACCCGCTGGATGAGAGACGCACGGGACCGGTCAATGTGGCGACGCCTGGGGGAGGCCTATGTCCAGCAGTGGACGTCTTTTGGCTGAAATGATGATTTTTCTGCTTACTACTGCATCAAATGGCAGTAAATTATTATAATTATGTTCTTGCCCGAAGGCAAAGTAGGAAAATATTCCGAAGAAACATTCGGGACTCCTCTAATCCGTTCGAGTTGCCAGACAGGGAGTTCCAACGGATTTTCCGCCTGACAAAGCCTATGGTGGTTTATTTATGTGAAGAACTGCGCGTGGACTTGCAGCCTCTAAATCAGGTGGATGGTTTACCCGTTCACATCAAAGTAAGTACATTTCAAAACTTTCACAATATATTTCAAAACAAATCACATCAAACTTTTAAAAGAAAAACAGAACTTTTAGTTAGTAGCAAGTTATCAAATAATTAATAAAAAAAGAAAATGAAAGACGTGCCGCGTACGTGTTAAGTCAAAAATGAATTAGTACCCAAGAAAATTAAAAAGTTGTTTAACTGTATGAACTGTGCTCTTTTATACGTATTATTTTATTTGGTCGCCTATTCAGATGGTCATAGACATTTTTATTTTTTTAATATACTAGGTCACACTATGAAGTCAGCAACAAGAAAGACAAGTCGCGTCTTAAATTATATCACATGTGGTACCCGTGCTAGCATTTAAGACAAATTCTAAGACATGACATAATTTATAAAGTCTTGTCACCAACGTCTTGGGTACGCCCGTGCTCGCCCCGCAGGCGTCGCTACATCTCGCGGTCCCGTGCGTCTCTCATCCAGCGGGTTCCTGCAACCTTGACCAGGTCATCGCTCCACCTAGTGGGAGGCCTTCCAACGCAACGTCTTCCGGTTCGCGGTCGCCATTCCAGAACTTTTCGGCCCCATCGGCCATCCGTTCTGCGAGCAATGTGCCCTGCTCATTGCCACTTAAGTCTGGCGATTCTTCGGGCTACGTCGGTAACCTTGGTTCTCAAGCGGATGTCCTCATTTCTGATTCGATCCCGCAAGGAAACTCCGAGCATAGCCCTCTCCATTGCCCTACGAGTCGAGTTGTACTACTCCCAGTTATTTATAATTATGTACTGAAGTTTATCTTTTGTATCCGTAAAGTAATTTTTTTTTATCACAAAAAATTGCAGCTTTAGGGCACTTGCTTACAAAAACTCGATTTAGGTCTAAATCTGATTTAACGTCTTGCTCACTACTGATTTAGCTTAAAATCTCGATTTAAATTAGCGTGAATAGTTTACTTTTTCCATAGTTCTTGTTCTGCTTTTTGCCTTTATGTTTGTTTATATTTTTTAGATCTGATTTGCTGCTTTATGTACTTATATAATTTCATAATAATTACCTCCAGCCTTTCCCACTACGTCCTTAGTAATTAGATTAGTGTAATCAGTTAACTAAATTAGTCACTACTTTCATTAGCTAACTCATACAGTCGATATGAATAATAATATCACGTACTGCGGTACTCAGAGATATGTAATGATTACTTAAGCCGTCACTTAGTAACTAACTGACGGCTTAAGCTTTTTAAGAGCTTATACTACCTCAAACGCGAGTTTTATAATGCGTAAAAGTATATGATTCACTGCAGTAATCAAAATCAGAAAAATATATGATATTCTTCAGGATATATGCTAGTGACATAGTGTAAGAGACGTAACAACCGCTTTGTAGTGCAAGCTGATTAGAACTTTATTCTAACAGTATTTCAAGCGAAGTTTGAACCACTACAAATAGGGTTGCTAATCTGAGGTAGCATACGCTCTTAGGTAGTTTTCACATACTTTTGTATGACAAAACTGTCAAAAATCTTTACTAAGTGATGGCCTAAGTAACCATTAAAGTTCTCTGAGTGCAGCGGTTAAACTCATAAAATAATGACGATAATTAATATCGCTACATAATTAAGCCTTTGAAACTTATTTTTTTATGATCATGTGGGGTGTTACAAAGTAGTGGTCGGTTACATACTTACATCGTTTATGTAGTGTGTAGAGATTTTAAGCTTAAATTAAGTTAAACATGTAGTAGAAAATATTAAATCGATAGCGATTTTTTTAGTTTTAAATAATTCAAGGTAATAGAAACTAGGCCAATTGAACAATGGCGGAGATATAAGCATTTTTCATGTAGGCTCCGTAACCATTTTTGAAGAAAAAAATATGTTTGTGTTGCTGTTGCTATTCCATAATGTTGATTTATTAGGCATGTATTTTCCCAAAACCTTTTCAAGTCATAAAATGGGACATTTGGGAAAAAACTATTAAGTACTTATGTCTATGAAAGTCGATTTTCAGCCTACTGTGCGCCGGTTGCGAGTAGGTACTACCGTACTACACACCTGTCCTTTCTGAAGATTCTCGCTAATGGGGTCCGCGATTTTCTTTCTAGGGCGTCCCCTCCCGGCACGAACGGTGCCACTCACATCTGCGTCCTGCATAGAAAAACATATTTAATAAATAAGTAAAAACCTATAATTTATTAGTCACTTTTATTTTTCAGGTAGAAGACGCCTGACAATAGTTCAATAGCAATAGTATAACTTGACAACTTACAATAACTTTATGTGTCGTAGGCGCTGAATACGCAAAAGGAGGATTCCATCTTTAAATAATAAATAAATAGATTTGGAAGGATTTAAAAAAATATATGGAGGTCTATTTTATAGTACACACGGCTACACATCAAGCTATACAAAACCAGTATAATCTGATCGTTCATTGTGCGAAAAGATCTAGTAAAGTGAGGCCAAGATTAACTCTGGGGGCGCCGTGCGGGGCAAACGTACATGTATTTAATGTCTCAATAGAAGACCTAGTAGTAATGAATGGCTTAGCTGGCCTTTCCTCTAACCAGAACACTATTTGAGCTTTTAATCACGTGATCTCTTTAATTCCTGAAACTAACGCCCAAATACTCGAACGTCACTCAATTTTAAGTTGCACTTAAGGCTGAGTTGCACCAAAAAAGTAGTTAAAGTTAAAGTTTGTGTAAAATTTGACAGTACTTTAAGGGGTATAGAAAAAATATTTATTTATTTCTTCTTCTTCTTCTCTGTCGTCACACTCTTGGCAGAGTGGTCGTGGTCGTCATGACAGGGGTGGTGGCAAGCTTAACAATTATTATTATTATTATTTATGCACACACAAAATGCAAAAAAAAGGATTAAAACGTAACAAATAGAAGAGCACAAAGGTACTGCTTATTTAATTATATGTACCTATATACAAATTTTTTTTTGCAAACATTCAAACAAAGTAAGTACCTATTATATTTATTGCTTTGTCTATAGCACGTATTATTTTTTGGTTGAACAATTACCTATGATGAATATCCTTGTTACGCCTTAAGCAATGCAATCGTATAGTCAGCCACCAAGCTACGTTTTTTGAGACTCGAAATCTTGGCAAGAAACATTCGTCGTTCCATGTGGAAAAATGATCGGCTCTAGGTAATCACACTTTTCTTTTCATCGCTTTCGTCATCAGAACTGGTTTCTGCGAGTATTTCTTGGAGCAGCAACGTATGCCGTTGAGTTGATTGCGTTCGTCGTGTTTGCAGCGTCGTATTCGTCGCTGCGTAAGTTGTAGCAGCATACGGACCATAAACATTATATTAGATAAAGCTAAATTACTCATTTTATACGTGGCTAAAACTCTATCGCGCTTATTCATTTAGTCTATGGCCGGTTGCCATAGATAAAGTATGACCATTTTAAGTGTGAATTTCATGGTGGGGTGGCGCCACTGGTAAAGAAAAAATGCATCGCTTAAACTTAGTACATTTATTTTTATTCCGTGCAAAGAGTATGTAACTTTATTCCGTGTTTTCCCGCATGCACAGATAAGTTGGTCGAACTGTAGATGCGCGCGCATAGGAAAACCGATTAATTTTTCCAGCTATCGTGAAAAAAAATCAGAACTCGTTTTAACTGCTGAAGATGACTTTTTAGTATTATTTTCTTTACAAGTGTGTTGAAAAACGTCGTATGATACACGTGTGTATTGATGATTACCGTCCTCGGCTTTCTTATGACCCTCACCTGACGGCTCGGGTCTCAATGGCGCCTCAGCGGTAATCTCTTGTACCATAATGTACTATTTCTTTAAATACAATGGCACACGTTTCCTTTCGCGATTCACACATTCCGGAACAAAACAATGAGTAGTGGTATCCGGAGTGCGACTATAACCAGCTAATGCAATGGTAATAACTGGTTCTCGGAGAAAATTTTCAATGTCTGTGCTGGCAGAACTGGGAGGCTCCGCAACAGAGCTGGATCCACTGATGAATGGATTTGGTTCTTGCAGAATGTCCTCATTTTCAGTGCTGGCAGTACT
Organism: Diarsia dahlii; assembly: GCA_949775195.1. Lineage (NCBI taxonomy): Eukaryota > Metazoa > Arthropoda > Insecta > Lepidoptera > Noctuidae > Diarsia > Diarsia dahlii. Next base: position 7,305,338 of record OX459217.1, on the reverse strand, counting down.
AACTTCGTATAATCCAGATCCACTTTCTGCAGGTGGTGGTGCTTGCCGATGAGCTTTTAACCAACAAGCATTACATGCCCGGGCGTTAGATGGCATCTGCAATTGAAGTTACAATTAGTTTTAGTAATTCTAATGTGGGTGAATATTATTTACACAAACAGAAAAAGTGAGTACAAGTCCAGAAGCTGGTTAAGTTAAACTTGAATTGCTGCTGAATTAAGTTATAATACTATTATGGCATTCATTTTTTTTTAAATATTTTGAGTTAATAAAGTAGGAATAATCTATACAACAAGCAGGTATACTTACTTCAAGAGGGCTGATTATATTTGCAGAATAAATCCATTCAGCATCACCATAATTTAATGGATGAGAGCGCCTCCCACTTCTTCTGGCAATGGATATGCCACAACATACACACACTGAATCATGGCCAAATTGACGTTCACCTATATTGCCTTCACTCCTGTTATTTATTTCATGAATTAATAGGCTAACACATTCTTGACATAGGTAGTCTTCATCAATTACCTAAAACAAGAAAAACTTCATATTTTAATCTATACCAGAATATAATTTGTTAATATATTATAATAACTCTTTTTAAGTTAATGATGGTTACAATGACTATGATAATAAGGTAACTCAATGTTTGCACTTATTCTACTTGATATCACCAGAACAAAAACACCAATGGTGTAGTTAGGAATCACTTTTTCTGTTCAACACTACCCTAGTATAGTTATAATAATATCTTGAATAGCAAGCTACATACGTAGTAACTAGTGGTTACTACATGTGAAAGTAGCTTGCTCAGTACATAGTCTGTGATACTGACGAAAACAAAGAAGACAAATTGCTTGCACAAATGTGGACAGATTAATAGTAATACACTATATGGCAAATAAAAATCTGTATTTTTAAACTGATGAGTGGATAACATGGAGTCTAGATTTAAAATTATGCATATTTTAGCTACATACATACCTGTCTTGCAATCCATTCTTCTATTAAAGAGATAATCTCAAGATCCAAATGGGTTGCATTGTACTGATATTGTTGTGTAATTGGAATAGCAATCCAGCAATTAATGCAGCGAGGCATGATGGTGAGGATTACCTGAAAGTTATAAACATTAGTCTGGTTTCAGAGTCAGTCTATGCCTCTATGGTACCGTATAATGCTGCAACTTTGCCTGGATTTTGAAGTTTTTTGTTCGTATGTCTGAACCTTTTTATTATTATGACTTTTAATGAGTTTAAGACGGAAAACAGACCTTATATCTAGCCAAGTAGAACCCACATCTGTTTGAATCATGCTGTTTTTCTGAATCACAAGCACTCAAAGCCGTAGGCAAAGTTGTAGGTGAAAGACGCAACTTTGCCTAGAAGAATATCCCAATAAATAAAAGCGTTATCATTTTCAGTTTTTTTTTTTCTGGGTGCATAAGACACCGAGCTGGTCCCGGCAGTCAAATGGTTGCCCTAAAGGCATTATTCTTTTTTTCAAAGCTAATAGGCAAAGTTGTAGCAGGTACCTCAAACTTTCCATAGAAAATATCGTTGACTGTAGGGTTGTCTCAAACTACAAAAAAACTTTATTTTAAATAATACTTTAATTTACTTGTTTTCACTAATTTTTTACAGACTTACGAGTATAAAATATAAAGTTTATATAAAAAAAAACACTTAAAAATAATCTCAAACAAAAATAGAAAATTATTAGTCCATTGAAATGTTACATTTAGCGTGCACTTCTTAGAGGACGAAATTTTTTTTTTAGATATCTAGGTCAGTTTAAAGTAAAATCCAAGTTTATAATTGCGAGCTCCTGGTTTTCTCCGGCTTTGTTTTTTCTTGTTTCCCATTTTTCATATAACTGCAAAAAAAAGACCCCGTAAAATACAACACAATTCAAAATCACGCCTGTATTCTCGAATGGTTAGGCCTCCATCTCTGTGTATGATATACCCACATTCCGTCAGTTATGTTTTTAAGTCCCAGAGCGGGAGGGGTTATCTGATGATTTCCCACACCAACCCCAAAAAAAAGGGGTCGTGGTTGTAAGTCTAATTGTCACATACCGGGCACAATTTCAGACATTTTGTATGCCGTTCAATCGTTAATGATTTGAATTCTGTTTAATTGTCGGTAAAAAAAATATAGATTCAAGAAATCATACTAAAAAACAATAATTAATAAAATTCGACAAGAGACAACCCTAGACCCAGGCAAAGTTGTGTCACTCAACTTTCTAAAACAGTGCACAACATTGCCTACTAAGTTATTTTGATGAAATGGCGTCCTTTTCATAGAAATATCAAACAATACGGAAAATAGACAATATTTTCTTACCTTGGAATAACGTCTCTGCTTGAAAACACCTTTTCTCTATTTGAAACTGCAAAAGTTACAGGACACCAAAATCTTTCACCCACGCGCACCGGTGTTTGTCGCACAACTGACAGCGTACCAATGGAGTTACTATTGTAAAAAAATAAAAATATGTTGCCCTAATAATGGAAAGTTACTACCAAATGGTAGAAAATAATAAAGAACTAAGCAAATGTGAAATATCGTAATCGAAACAAAATAGGCAAAGTTGGGTTTACTTGGCAAAGTTGCAGCATTTTACGGTAATCAATTCGTTGTGCTATAAGGCAAGTCTGAAAACAACAGACCTTATGAAGTACTTGTCTAAAGTCCATGACTGTGACTTGATCGTTAGAATTCATACAAAATAGGTACTAACCTTACACAGCAGCGATAAATGGATGTTAATCGTGTGCAAAATCTAAGTCCGAAGGAGAAATCAGGGTCGTCGGGTGTTCAAATCGTGTGCAGTATCAAAGAATCCAAATTAAAAGCCAGGTCAAATAAAGATAAACATAAAAGAAGAAACTCAATGACAAAAATAACAAAAACTAATTCAAATCACTTTTGTCCGTTCCGTTGTTAGTACACATTGAAATTCATTGCATCGAATTTGACACTTGATTTGACGCTCACGATGACAACAATGACATTCAACAGAACAATGTTGCCAACATCAATAATTAATGTGGGTTGCAAATTAATTTTTTAATTAAAATTGTTTAGAAATAAAATAAATATAGAAAGGGGCTTTTTAAACAAATAAAAAAATTGTACGAAGTATCCTGAATTTATGTACTTTCACAAAAATATAATCTCTTCTTTGTTCACAGCAGTTTCGAATAAAAGCCCAGCCTCCAGATAAAAACATAACATGTCGTTTGAGTCTAATGGGCGTGTCAATCAATTCTAAAAACCGGCCAAGGCATGATTCTGTCCCGTCGCGCGTCGGGGCCGTGGATTCATGTGGCTCTGCAGGGCTATTGTGTATCTTTTAAGGGTAAACAAGCCAACGGCACGAACTATTTGGTGGGCGGGGCTAAAATGCATGCTATTTCATCCGACATCACGAGCGAAATGCATAGAGCGAAAGAGACACAACTAAAACGGGCGCGCGAAATTTTCTATGCAGACCTTTGGTATATTTGGTTTCATGAAAAATCTATTGAATGTATCTGTTCAAAATCAAATTATTTAATAACTAATCTATGTCCGTATGGTTTCACTTTTTTATTTTTCATACTATATACGTTACTTACTTACGCCCAAAGATGAGTTAAAATCAGTGCTAAAATATGAAAGTTTTGACGTTCATAACTTCCAAATCAATATTTTTTTTCCAATTCTGCTTCCATACAGACCTAGATAATGATAAGACCAGGGCCCCGAGTCTGCTATTCAATAGTGTCAGCATGGTCTATCATTGATCTCATAATCGTTGATTGATGACAAGCCAAAAAGTATCTTAAGAGTGTCGACTTAAGGTACTTTTTGGCTTGTCGTCTACTTGTCAAAATCAACAATTATGAGATCAATGATAGACCATTCTGACACTATTGAATAGCAGACTCGGGGCCCAGTAGATACAATTTTTAATTTTGAACCTACACCGTCAAACAGAGGAGTAATCACCTTCATAAGTTTGTATGGAAGAATGACTGGCTTGTTCAACCTTAATGACAGTGGATAACATAAAATGTCTATCAAATAACTGTCAAATGGTGAGTTTTTAAGAAAAAAATGTACCAAAACATAACCAATTTACAGTTAATCTATGGACATTTCTGATAGCCACTGACGTTAAAAAGATACGCAAGGCTGGTTGGCTGGACAAAACTTCAAAACTGCTCGCATTTAAGTAGGTCAATAGGGCACTTTATGTGACGGCTAAACACCCTTATTTCAGAATAGGTGACGCTACAGAATCTTAGATAATCGATCGAAAGCGTGTCCAGCCAGCTTGAAAAACCACTTTTCGCTGGTCTCTGAATCTCCGTAACGGAAGTGATTTTGACGACTTTTTGCATATCAACGGGCGTCACATAAATATGTGACAGGCATCAAGCTAAAAGTCTTGTGATACGTACAGTGGTTTAGTAGAAAAATGCAAAAAACTGTGTCCAGCCATCTTGAATTTACGTAGAAAACTTTTGGCTGGCACTTCCGAATCCCACATAACGGGAGCGTTTTCGAATATGGTTCCTTTACTAATACTTGGTGACGCAATGCGTGACAGTAGGTAATAACGTTTGATTTATGCCGGCAAGGGTTTACGAGATATCAATGAAAACTTTATACTTGTGTCCAGCCAGCTTGAACTCAGGCTGGCTGGACACGTGTATCTCCGCTGCCTGATGATCTATGACCTTCAAAATGGTATCAAAATGTTGTGACGGGGACGATATTGATGACCTGAATTTGTGACGGAGAAACTTTGCGTAGTTTCAAAGATATTGATCATTTAAATTTTCCCATACAAACACTGTAGTAGGGTTACCAATATTGTAGGTTTTATGTAGGACTAAGTATATTTTAAGGTGTTTTCTTTAATGGACGAAAATTCGCGTATTGGTGATACTAATACGAACAACTGTAGATATTTTAATCAATAGAAGACAAAAGTGTAGAAGTGAGGAAGAGGGGGGGGGGGGGTTTAATGTTATTGATTATTTACGTGCAGACACCTATCTACTCCTTTTAGTAGATAATTATTGGTGTTTCTAAGGTAAGTACACAGGTAGATATTGTGTCAGGATAACAGACTAATGCTCGCCGATTGAAAAACCGGCCCTAAGGTAATATATGAAAAAATAATGTAGGTAAACAAAATCCCATTTATTTATTTGCGCTTAAAGAGCGCTTCAAATGACGAAAATGACGACAATCAACTCCATTTGCACTTCAATAACCCCCGCCTTGTACCAAAGCGTTGTTTTTACAGCCGCCTTAAGTGTTTGAAGCGCAAATGAAGTCGGTGGTCGTCATTTTAATCATATAAATAGCTGAATAAACTACAATATTCTTCAATACCTATTTATGGAAAAGAATAAAATTATTACACAATATAAATCACAGCATCAGTCTTCATTTGGTTTAAGTACGTACTACCATTATTATGTGGCTCTGACTGGCTGGACAAAACTTCAAAACTGCTCGCATTTAAGTAGGCGCTCTTTAAGCGCAAATAAATAAATGTGATTTTGTTTACCTACATTATTTTTTCATATATTACCTTAGGGCCGGTTTTTCAATCGGCGAGCATTAGTCTGTTATCCTGACACAATATCTACCTGTGTACTTACCATAAAAACACCAATAATTATCTACTAAAAGGAGTAGATAGGTGTCTGCACGTAAATAATCAATAACATTAAACCCCCCCCTCTTCCTCACTTCTACACTTTTGTCTTCTATTGATTAAAATATCTACAGTTGTTCGTATTAGTATCACCAATACGCGGATTTTCGTCCATTAAAGAAAACACCTTAAAATATACTTTGTCCTACATAAAACCTACAATATTGGTAACCCTACTACAGTGTTTGTATGGGAAAATTTAAATGATCAATATCTTTGAAGCTACCCAAAGTTTCTCCGTCACTAATTCAGGTTATCATTATCGTCCCCGTCACAACATTTTGAAGGTCGTAGATCATCAGGCAGCGGAGATACATGTGTCCAGCCAGCCTGAGTTCAAGATGGCTGGACACAAGTATACATTAAGTTTTCATTGATATCTCAAACCCTTGTATGTGACGGCATAAATCAAACGTTATTACTGTCACACATTGCGTCACCAAGTATTAGTAAAGGAACCATATTCGAAAACGCTCCCGTTATGTGGGATTCGGAAGTGCCAGCCAAAAGTTTTCTACGTAAATTCAAGACTGGCTGGATACAGTTTTTTGCATTTTTCTACTAAACCACTGTACGTATCACAAAACTTTTAGCTTGATGCCTGTCACATATTTATGTGACGCCCGTTGATATGCAAAAAGTCGTCAAAATCACTACCGTTACGGAGATTGAGTTGAGAGACCAGCGAAAAGTGGTTTTTCAAGCTGGCTGGACACGCTTTCGATCGATTATCTAAGATTCTGTAGCGTCACCTATTCTGAAATAAGGGTGTTTAGCCGTCACATAAAGTGCCCTATCGAGCAGTTTTGAAGTTTTGTCCAGCCAACCAGAGCCACATGCAGATTCCCGTCGGGGCCGCGGATTTTTATACTAGATGACGTGGCCTCGGCGCAAGGGCAAAGAAGGAACATGGGTTCGGTTTTTAGTCAGTAGAAGTCTGACACTCCCCTTCGCTCTGCCCAAGAGCGGGGGGGGGGGGGGGGGGGGTCATTTGATGATTTTCCACCCACCAAAAAAAAAAGGCATGATTCTGTGTATTTGAGACTACTAAAAATATTCATGTAGCCTGGTTTGACTTTGACAAAGTATGTATTAATGAAATTATCAACAAAGCAGAACTTGGGAGTCAATATATTATTATATTTCCAAAATTACTAAAGAAAATAATAAATCAGTTTATATTCTTAAAAAGTTTTTATTAATTCTCCCTGTAAATTAATTAGGTCACAAACTATGACAACAAGTTCATTTATACATGAAACATATTTATAATTTACAACAAAGTGCGATTTGAGTATGGCTAATATTCTTACACCCGTATTTATACTTAAACAAGTTAAAGTAATTACTTGGACTTTTGGGGGGTTATGAAGAACAGGGTGTAAAGTTCCTCATCCCCCGTTGAAAAGGGAGGATCCTCCGACCGGACGGGTGTTGTGTCCGGTGGGCTAACTGCCCGACATAATGTAAGTCGGGAACTCCTATATAAGCTTATGTCGCGGATAAAGTTGATAGCGCGATGTAGGATTTCTGTCAATCGTTGTTAGTACGCAGGTGTTGCGATAAATGTCGCTAGTCGCCACATCACTCCCCTCCGAGACCGGAGGTCGAAAGCAGATTAAGTCTTGGCGCTTGTCAGCCAGTGGAAGGTTCCAGTGAGTCGGAACCGGATGCCGCATAGTTCACGGTGAGTCGGAACTGTCTGCGGTGATACCCCAGTGAGTCGGGGTGATGCTGCATATTAGCTCCAGTGAGTCGCAGTGATGCAGTGCTTGCCGTGATGCTGCATATTAGCTCCAGTGAGTCGGAGTGATGCAGTGCTGCGTAGGAGACTACCAGGAGAGAAGTTTGTCTTTTGCTGACCGGCCGAAGTGCAGTGTGCTGTGCCAAAGTCGCTGATGAGGCTGGGGGTGATGTCCAGGAATGCGCTTCCGCTGCATGCTGGTGGACAGGATACCCCATGAAGCCGTGGCTGCTGGCTGACGGTATGACTCGCTGCTCGAAGGCGAAGGGGAAGTGATGGCGACGAAGGCGAAGGGGAAGTGATGGCGACGTATGAAGTGCTTGCACGAAGGCTGCGCTGACGTTCATGCTCGGGGTCACCAGTTTGGGGGTAATGAGAAACAGGGTGTAAAGCTCCTCATCCCCCATTGAAAAGGGAGTATCCTCCGACCAGACGGGTGTTGTGTCCAGTGGGCTAACTGCCCGACATAATTATGTAAGTCGGGAACTCCTTAGGCTTATGTCGCGGATAACGTTGATAGCGCGATGTAGGATTTCTGTCAATCGTTGTTAGTACGCAGGTGTTGCGATAGATGTCGCTAGTCGCCACAGACTTAAGTAATTACAGCAAAAAAAATTATGCAACGGGCAAGAATTTAAACGAAGTTAGAACCGTCAATGAATGCAAACCTAAGAATTCTAACCTTTAATAGTTCAGAATTTTAACCTTTGATAAGAAAAGAAAGAAAGAAAACATATTTATTTAGCACAATATGCCGCAAGTGCACACAACAAACAATAAAAAATAAAATTAACAAACACAAAAAAAAGGAGTGTGCATCTCACGGCTGCGCCAAATAGGACCAGTGCAGCAAACTGCCGAGCAGCTAGTGCCCGACGCTGGTTTTCAACTGGCCCTGAGATGGTGATGTAACGAAAGTAAAACAGTTTCAGTCCCTTGTTTATAAGTGTGTATGTGTCTGAGTAGATACTTAGATATTTATGAAATAGATGTATAATAATAATACAAATAAGAAAACTTAGCAATACAATAAAAATAGAAAAATAAATAAACAAATAAAAATGGTGAAAAGTGCAAGACAGAACGGAACAAAAAACTATGGTATCTAAATAAATGAAACGGGAGAATAATTGAAACATAAACCTGTTTTGCACGCTCCCAACATCCAAACGCATCATTACGAAACCATGCAACTCGTCGCTCTCGAACTCGTTGATAGTTTTATCATCAAGGAATTACTAAACTACAGAGAAAAAATCGTATCTTAAATAATGACATTTACTCAAGTAATAGTAATTACTTGTTTATAAATACGTGTGAAACACAGGTGTGTAAGAGTATTTGCCATACTCACTTTCAACATGGACTAAGGGCTAAATTAAAATTACCTTCATTGGGATTGTGGAATTTGTACTGGGCAATAAATTATCCTCATAGTTCCTTTTTACTGGTTTGCAGGTGGTAGCATCATGCAATAACAGCTTCATTAATTCTGGTGAGGCTTTACTTTTATTTGGTGCATTCAAGCAGAGAGAAGCTGTAGGTTTAAGGCGTGGCTCTTGATTCATTAGTTTATGTTGATAATAATTCATCAAATCGTTTTTAGGCTGTAAGAAAAAAAAGGTGGTGGGTTAAGATACAGACAGACAGTTAGGGCAGTGGGGGTGGCATTAAGATACAGACCATACAAAGACATTTAATACTTCCGAAATACTTACATCAAAGTGATCTTCACAACAATACATTTTATAAACCTTGTAATATTCCGCGCCTACATCACGACACCACTTTTCTCGCAAATTTTCTCTAATACGAACAAAAATTTTGTTTGGGCTATTATTACTATCATTCCTGCAAGTTGGAACAAAGCACTTCCTGTATGCCATTCTTCCAATATCCTTACATAGTATAAAACAAAGCCGCTATTTTTGTCTGTTTGTTTGTCTGTATGCTTAAATCTTTAAAACTACGCAACGGATTTTGATGCGGTTTTTTTTAATAGATAGAGTGATTCAAGAGGAAGGTTTTAGTATATAATTTGAACGACATCCACGCGGGTGAAGCCGCGGGCATCAGCTAGTACTAAATAATATTGTCGTGTGATAATATAATAGAGAGAAATGAGAGAATGTTTCTATTTTTGTTCTACACAAACAACACCTCGAGCGCAACAGTACATAAAATGTTCTTCAATTGTGTTTTGGATCGTGCAGGAATCTTAGGACTCGACTGGACACGAACAGAACGCAATGTTATGTTATTTAATGCACAATAAACTCACTATCTATCAATAAACAAGTGCTTTGTTCGACATTGTTTTGTTTTGTTACTGTTAGTGTCGTTTGACAACAAATTGACAATTTGTATTTGACAATTTTGACAGTTCACCTTTCACGTAAATAGAAAGTGTATGGCAACACTACGTTCTCCGCACGCCGCCGTTTTGAAAATTATGCATTATAAACTATTTAACTAAAATAAAACCGACTTCAACCAGAAAAAATAGTTTCTGAAGTCGGTGACTTTTGTTTGTTTGAGTTAATTTTTTGCCACCAACTTCTGAAACTGATTTTACTTCTAAAATTTTTCACTTTTTTGTGATTTATTTTTTGTTGAAGTCGTAAGTTTTATTTTTCACTTTTTATTGGTTCACATGTCACCAACATCACCTTCACAGCGGAGCGGCGTGATGTTATGTTATGAACTGGTGTAAACAATAGACAGACACGAGATTTCAGTAATCCCAGTTCATTTGCTATCATTTATTGAAAAGTTCCGTTGCGTATCCCCGAATTTATTCATCAGATCTTCACCAAATTGAAATGGTGAACCCATTTCAATTTGGTGAGAAAGTACTCTTCCAAGAACTAATCAAATCACTTCAAGTGTGCCTTTAAAATTTGAAGTTTTCTCTATTTCTTCAGGATCCGATTATCAGATCTTGACTTGATGATCATGGGACCACCTAGGAAGTATACCCTTTCAAACAAAACAAAAAAGATTTTTTTTATTTCGGTCTGCCGCATGCCACTAAAAATTACTAGCTCGCTACGCTCGCTCGGTTAGCCGCGTTTTCTGAGTCTGGTTGGTGATCCTTGAATACGTTACTAGTAAAAGTAAGTTAAATATGCATTTTTTTAATAATAAAATGAAAATCAAATAATATAAATCACCTTTCCTAGGTGAATGACAAAAATTTTCAAACTCGCTTCGCTCGCCCTAACATTTTACTGCCCTCTTGTCTGAAGCTTCATGCATATTTCGTAAAAAAATACATTTCTATGTCTATGAATTATTGAAACGAAGTGTAATTTTTAAACATTTTGTAAATATTTATATTTTTAGTTTGAGCTGGTGGCCCGCCGTTAGTTCATCATTTGCCCTAGTGGCCCTTGCTCTCAATAAGTCTGTGCATCCCTGCTGTACATGTTGCATTAGAGTAATTTTTTCTAAAAGTTATGGGCAAACATCATCTATATAATATATATAAATATTATTATATATTATATACTTATATAAAAAAAACTCGAGAGCGGCTGAATCAATTTGGATAATTTTAGTCTTGAAATATTCGTGGAAGTCCAGGGGAAGGTTTAAACGGTAAGAAAGTGGTAGGTAGGTAGGCAGGGTAGTAGGTAGAGTAGTAGCTAGGGTAGTAGGTAGGTAAGGTAATAGGTAGGTTGAGTAGTAGGTAGGTATGGTAGTAGGTAGGTAGGGTAATAGGTAGGTAGGGTAGTAGGTAGGTAGGGTAGTAGGTAGGTAGGGTAGTAGGTAGGTAGGGTAGTAGGTAGGTAGGGTAGTAGGTAGGTAGGCTAGTAGGTAGGTAGGGTAGTAGGTAGGTGGGTAGGATAGTAAAAAGAGCATTGCAACACATGCCGGGAACAGCTAGTTTGATATAAGAATTGCCCAATTTAACTGTAAATGTTCATTGCTTTATCATCGTTACATCATCATCATCAGGCTATAATGTTCCTACTGCAGGGACTCAGGCCTCCTCTGTAGGAGAGGGAATGGCTATAATCCACCACGCGGCCCCAGTTTTTTGTTTCAAAGACATGCAAGAAAGCTTTAGTGGAGACGTTTGCTTCATAATTGATTTGGATATAATGTATACCTGGACTGCTTTGTCAATTTTTGATAGTTTTTGTTCTTCACCGAGCAGACCTAAAAAAATAAAATTATAAGTAAAAGAATTTAATTAGTTCTTACATATGAAGATCACATATATTATTATATTGAGAAATTAAATAAGGTCTATGGTTTGCCTTATCTAACTCTGGATTTAAACTACATACACAGACACTCAGAATATGGTTATAATAGGTCCAAAAGGTTAATAATGGTACAGGATTTTATACTTTTTCTATGAATATTATTAAATACCAACCTTCATTTTGACCTAGAACTTCAATGTTTAAATTTTCGTGTTGAAATGTAACTATAATCTCTTCTGCATTTTCTTTTTTTAATGCTTGTCTTAGCTTTTTTGAAATGCCTGATCGACGTACACCAGTAGAAGTTCCAGTAGCGGTTCTCTTAGGTTGGTCAGCAAACTTTGTGGGTAAACAACCAGGTCTCATCCTAATTCGAGGTACTACACCCATTGTAGTATATTGGATATAATTTTCCATGTCATTTGGAAGCTGAAATGAGATTTAATTTAAATGATTCATTTTCTAAAAGTGGCCCAGTATACGAACAATAACATTATCAAATGAGTAAGTAATAAAAAAATAAATTTTGGCAATTTTGGAATTATTTTAGCTGAAAGATGTCCACTGCTGGACATTGACCTCCCTCAAATGTCGCCACATCAATCGGATCCTCGCATTATTTAGGAACATAATCAAATACTTACTTAAAATGATTTAATTTTGATATTTACAGTTTATTAGAACTTACATCAAAGTGATCTTCACAAAAATAACAGCTACTTTTTATTGACATAGATGCTGCAGGTCTTTTAGCCAATGTTAACCATTGTCTCCTTATTTGTGGACATTTTGGAACGGTTATAAAGAGTTTTTCTGGCGTTCTGATTGACGTACTTTTGCATGTCGGCACTGCACAACATTTGTAAAACGACATATTCATTTTTAGAGCTTTTTAATAGAATTTTCACAAATCCCAAGAGATCGATCAAAATCAGTAACATTTGACAGAACGCAAAGCTTGTTTGTAGGCACGTGACGTAATGAATGAAGTTATTTGACACTGACAGTTTAGTAGAGCGTTTTAGCGGCAGTGTTGCCAACTCCTAAAAATATATCCCCCTTAAACTTCTAAAATCACTGATAACTAGTCACTATTACTACTAACCTCAATGGGTTTCAGTAGCAGAGATTTTAAGCAAGATGATTCCCCCACAACAGTTTTTATTTCCTAAAACAGTAATTAAATGTTAATGTCCGAATTCACATAACTCATAACATTGTACCTACATAATACTACTACTTAAACCTTTTCATGTGGGATACTTAAATATTTAACTATTTACTACATGATGGCAAATCATTGCATATCATGGCAAACCACTGCATTTTTTCAAAAACAAGTTAAAATCGTGGCTACTACAAAAAACTTTTTACTCAGTAAAAGAATTTCTGGAAGAGAAATAGGTACCTACTTATTTTAAAATAATTACGAGTATTATACACTTTTTTCTAATATGATTAATGTTGTGTTGTTTTTTTATTTACTAGGTAAGTAGGTATATTTAGAATTAGCGTGTTTTAATCTTGTCTTTTTTTTGTTCTGTTTTATTAGAATTTAAGTTTAATTAGAGTTTATGTTTATTATAATGTAATTATGGGGTAAATGTGTACCTACTTACAAAAATTTAATTTGGCTTAATTTTGATATTAATTAAATACGATTCTAAATCTAAATGTTTAGTATCAAGTGTTACCTACTTGTAGATATTCGTACGCCGCGTCTAGCGGCGGTTATGTCGTGATCAATATTATAACTTTGTATGTAACTTTGTATATAACTTGTATATAACTTTGTACCTACCATATTCTACGAATAAATATCTTTATCTTTATCTTTAATCATGTTTTCTACGTAGCTTAGCAGTTGCTTATAATACAGGTCTTCCTTTCATTAATTTGTAATATTGGTAGTTTTCTAGATCTTCTTCCAACTGCAAAAAGATTGAATTTTAAACATGGCTTGGAAATTGTTCTAATTTATAAGTAGTTCACGAGATTTTATTTTCATTTCGAGAGCCCTGAGCACCCGACATGTTCTCAGATTTTTTTTTGTAGGATTCTGTACCTGTACCTACCTACTTTTCGCCTTCGTTTTTACATAGGTACTTTCTTTGTAATACTTACGTTCAAATGATCTTCGCAACAAAAAAGACGACGCCCATGCTTGTATTCCACATTTACCTCCTCGCACCACTTCCTTTTTACCGTTTCTTTCACATTTACAAACAATTTGTGTCGGCTATTTGTTGTAGTGTACATGACGGTACGAAGCATTTAGCACCAGTTGTCAATGACAGATTCATTGCACGGATACGCAACACGGATAATGGATAGAAATTAATTTTTCATTACTCATACTCTGAAAGTAGGTCAGAACATGCCTGCGGAGCGGGTTGAAAGTACTACTTTTCAGCCCTAGGGAGAATCGCTTTCTACTGGCAGCTGTCAAATTATTTGTTGTAATTGGGAGCAAACCTATTCATCATCAGCCTATAATGTTCCCACTGCAGGGACTCAGGCCTCCTCTCTAAGAGAAGGATGGGCTATAAATCCACCACGCGGGCCCAGTGCGGATTGGTAGATGTCACATGTCTTCGAATATTTTGGTTCTAAGACATGCCGGTTTCCTCACGATGTTTTCCTTCACCGTTTTGAGAGCAGTGGTGATGAAATAAATTACACAAAGTAATGCGCCTGACGGGGTTCGAACCCACGACTAACTGTTCGTAAGTCGGGGCCACCACCACTGGGCCACCGCTGCTCTCTCTGTCTCTACAAAATATAGGTAAAATGGTTATTTAGTCCCTCGAACTATTAGCGCCCTCGCTGCGCTCAGGCGCCAAACCCCGGCTCGGGACTAAATAAGTTCCTTTCACCGCTAAGGTAACAATGTACTATACTAAAAATCGTAGGACATCACAGCCACGATCACAGCATTCACATTTCACAACAAAATAAAAATCGTATATATTCGTGTCACATTTGAACCGATTTTGTTTCTGCCTTTGGCATTGAATACGTACAAGTAACAATATTATATTTTTAGTACTTGTTGTATAGCGGCAAAATACATAAGTTGTGAAAACCTGAAAAAGAGCAAGAGACCGCGTGGACAGTTTTACTTCTAAAATTATAAGATATACTACATACTTGTACATATTTTGGACTGGTGGTAGGTTCTTCTTTGCCTTCATGGATTGTATGCTGCAGAGCTGAAAAAGTAAAGAATACTCATGAACACACTATTAACGCACTTTTTTTCAATTCCCTGAGCATATTTGCTACGTATATCTTGCACTGATAATGCTTAAGGTTATTTGCTCAAGGTACGGTCTTAAGGTGAATGCTTCAAGGTAGCCCGCGAAAATCGTTTTCTTTTTTTACGTTTTTTCCTATTTGCCCATCAGTGTCAGGATGTATGTATGTTCACCCGGGGCGGGCAAAAGCAACTAAAAATAATAATTTTGAAACTTTGCTTCCCTCCACCATGAGCTAGGTACTTAAATAATAGGAATATTCTAATAAACGTACTTCATTGCACAGCTTTTGATGAACAGTTTCAAATAAACTTTGGTTTTTCATTAATTTGCATTATTGTTGAATAAGACCAGTAAAAGTTTCACTTTGGGGTAAATGCGACTATTCGATAAAACTCTGTTGTAATCTGTTTCTAAATGTTGAGGTCAAGAGTTCATGTAAATGCACACAGAATCACTACATAGTATAAAACAAAGTCGCTTCCCGCTGTCTGTCCATAAGTATGCTTAGATCTTTAAAACTACACAACGGATTTTGATGCGGGTTTTTTTAATAGATAGAGTGATTCAAGAGGAAGTTATATGTGTAGAATAAATGTATCCGTGCGAAGCCGGGTCGGGTCGCTAGTTATCTATAAAAGCTATCTATAGTCGCTGAGATAGAGTTCAGTTTCAAGCTTTACTTTTATTTTTTTATGGGGTGAATGCGACTGTCTTCCATACTGACTAGTGTTGAGATATAGTACCTAGTACCTTTCGGCCTCAGCCGTTCGATAAATATTTGTGAAGACATTCGATAATTAACAATAACGAAAGGTTTATATATCGATCTAAGTGTTCATTAAGAATAAGATCAATAAAGTATATTAAAATCAGCTACAATAATTCTATTTTATAAAGAAGAAGAAGAAGAAGCCAATCATCACCTGGGGCCCTACTATGACGTCTTAAAACAGTCCTAACTTATTCTTAATCCAGTGTGGAGGAGAGATGGCGCTAGACAACCTGTATAGTTCTGTCACGTTTCCACACTGGAATAAGATTAAGTTAGGACTGTTTTAAGACGTCATAGTAGGGGGCAGGGATATTTTCTCTGAATGGCGTAACTATACCATTCCTTTTAATATATTCTGACACTAATGCCTTGACTTCTTTTGACGTCAATAGGAATCCGTTTTTTCCATTAAGTGCAAATAGGAAGATATTTCTTGCTCACATGATCTGGAAAATACAGTATTTTTTCCACGATTTGCCCGTTTTTGCCCGCGCGTAGCGTATACATGTGATATTATTGTTGAACGAGGAATATTGAAGCGTTCCGCAGCAGCATAACTGGTTAACTGTTTTTGCTTTACTAGTCGTACAGCTTCAAGAAGTGTTTCACGGCAATAAGTTTTCTCCCTTTTTCTTTTATAGTTTCGGACCATCTGATAACAAAATTTAGATGTTGTATTAACTTAATTCATTTTTTTATTTAAGCTATCTATTTCATTTTGTTAAAACTACGCAAAATCTAAAACACTTCATACTAACTGCAACTAAACATTTATGCAAATAGGTGAAATTCACTTATCGAAATATCGACACGGAACGTCACTAGTAATTTGCAGTTTTCGAACAAAAAACATGGGGCGATTGTAACTGCAAAAATAGTTGCAATAAGCAACGTGCATGAAAAGTTGAGGTTAATGTAACTATATCAATAAAAAATTATAAATGACACCTACATTTTAACCAAATATACCAAAAACACTTACGTTTTATCTTGTTTTTAGGATGAATGTCATAAAACATAACACACACGATACGACACACGTTGCTCCAAAATGGCGGCTGACACTGACAGAAAATGAATGATCTGTCAGTACTACAGTAGGTGAACTAGTGATGCCATCTGTACTTTATTTGAAAAAACTATGATTTCTTTTTGGTCCAATAGTTTTAGCTATTTACAAAAATGATTAGATTGAGAGAAAATTGAATTAGTTGCTTTAGCCTCATAGTTGCTTTCGCCCCGGATGACAATAAAATAGGTGTGACTATTTGATGAAAAAGGCATTCAGGAAAGTAATATGAACTGAGATTTATGGTTGTACTTGTATTGGTGATTTTAATCATTATTACTCAGTAAAGTCACATTTGTTACGGTCGCGAATCCTATTATATTCAACATACAACTTGACACTGACCGGCAAATTGCAAAAACGTAAGAAAATTCGAATTTCGCGGGCTGCCCTCGAGTATCAATTTATAGGGTTTGGCCCCATCGTAGTAGGGGTGCTCTTTTATTTATTTTTATTTGTTGTTATAGCAGTTATCACAATGTTCGCACCGAGTTCGCAGACTGATGACACACAGACGGACTGTGAAATCTTCGTAATACAGTCCAGTTTTTAACCTTTATGTACGGAACCTTAGCAAGAAATAAGTATGTGAGTACCTGGACTTTCTGATGAAGTATTTGTGAGTGCGAGTTCGAAATGCTTTGTTTCATCTATTGAATCATTTTCAACTTCTTCTATTAGCAGCTTTCTTTGTTTTTTGGCATTTGGACGTTCTTTTGTGTTCGAAGAAGCTTCTCTTCTTACTGATTGACATTCAAATTTTGTAGGAATACACCCTGACTTCATGCGAACTTGTGAAACTGATCCCATTATATGATACTGCATATAATTTTCCATATCGTTTGGTAACTGGAAAAAAGAATAGCTTTTGGTTATGGTGGTTATGTATGTAATACACATTCATCATCAGCCTATAATGTTCCCACTCGTCCCACTGCAGGGACTCAAGCCTCCTCTCTAGGAGAGGGATGGGCTATTAATCCACCACGCAGGCCCAGTGCGGATTGGTAGATGTCACATGTCTTCGAATGTTTTGGTTCTAAGTTCTAACACCGGTATAGTTCAAACCCACGACTTACTGTTCGTGGCCGCCACCTCTGGGCCACCGCTGCTCTTAACATTAGGTACTTTATCTATAGGTACCCATACTAATTAAACTAATACATCCCATATTCTAAAGGGGTAAAGTAAGTACGTGAGGTTGTAGAAGTTAATTTCTGGATTTAATTTGAAACTCTGGGGCCGTGGCCGTGGTCCGAGTGCTCATAGCCTGTTTAAGGAAATTTCCAAACGGTTAGTTGAAGCTTCTCGTGACCCAAGGGCTGGCTTTTATCTTGGCCAGAGGCAAAGTGTTGCCATGCAACGAGGCAATGCCGCCAGCCTTTTGGGCACATTACCGGCTGACAGCGTTGAGGAGCAGTATTTCGATGCCTTTTTATAGTTTATTGTTAGTTTGGAGTTTATTGTTAGCTGGAACAGTTTGGAGGAGGCTTTCACCGCAAAAGGCGGCCCTTACACCTAACAATACTAATCTTATTTTAAGAACAGACACTAACATTACTAACAAATACATAAATAAGTACACAACTCATTATATAAAACTAAATGTAAACTAAATGTAAGGGATAAAAATAAAGCTAAATAAATAAATAAATAAATTGTTAGTTTAGTTTATAGTTTTTAATTAATTTAATATGTATTCAATTAAACAAAACATTACTTCTACACTCGGTTCCAAAAATAACGGGTCAGTCACATAAACCCGAATATCTCCCGAACTACGTATGTATGCTATATTGCCATCCTAATGAAACGAAGACTGTTCAATTGAGAATTTAATTATACAGATAAAAAATAAAATAAAACTTAGTTGCACTAACAATATTAATCTCTAAATTAAAAAAAAAACTAAAGTAGTCATATTTTTCTTAAGATTACATTTTTTTTATGATTGTTTTTTTGCTGTTTTTCATCACTTTCTTCATTTAATACTTTGTATTGCCTCCACGAGCTCTTCTGACAGCTTCCAGGCGATTAGGCATGCTGTACACCAAATTTCGGAGCCGGTGCTGAGGAATACCTTCCTATTCCTCCACCAGTGCTTGTTTGAGCTCGGGAAGCGTGATTGGTAGGGGGTTTCGACCTTTCACGCATCTCTGAAGCTCGTCCCAGGCGTGCTCGATGGGGTTTAAGTCCGGGCTTCGCGCTGGCCACAGCATGAGTTCGATACCGACCTCTTCAAGGTAGTCATGTACAATTCTGGCGGTATGGGGACGCGCATTATCATGCATTATATGCCATGCCGGTCCATCCTGGCCATGAAAGGACCTACATGTTCATTGAGGATCTCTTCCACGTACCTCTCTGCATTTAGAGTTCCATTTTGAATGAGTGCGGTCCTCAGCGGTCTCGGTGCGGGCCTCAGCAGAAATCCCAGCCCAAACTTGTACGGAGCCTCCACCGCGTACGCCACTTTTTCTTCCACACACGCTTAATGGAAGCGCTCCCCTGGTCTTCTGTACACCAACTGCCTACCATCATGCTTATAAAGCATGAATTTAGACTCGTTAGTGAACATTACCCTAGACCAATCGTCTAGTGTCCAGTTTAGGTGCTCGCGCACGTATCTCTGTCTTGCTATTCGATGTCCCCGTTCCAGTTTGGGGCCATTTGCGGGCCTCAATGGTTTCAAATTTGCTTCAGCAAGACGTCTTCTTACTGTTTGAGCGCTTAAATTGCCATCTCCAAAGCGAATAAAGTGAGTTTTTAGACCAACAGCAGTTTGAAAACGATTTCGGAGCATTGTAGCCACCAGTTGTCTGTCTTCCCTGGCCGTTGTGCATCTTGGTCTGCCATTTCCTGGTCTTCTAAGGTGTGATCCGGTCTCTTGGTACCGCTGGACTACCCGCTGAACAGTCGACAAAGATACAGATACACCAATGTTTCTGGCTGTTTCACGCTGGCTCCGCCCAAGTTCCAAAAAAGTTAGGATTCTGGTACATTCCTCTAGCGTGACTGCCATGCTTCACCAGAATAATGATTATGCACGTGGAAGACGTTCACGATATTTTTTTTTGTGACAGAATAGAAATGGAAAGCATCCATAATGACATGAAACAAAAATTTTAAAAATAGTCATTTTTTTTAATTTTGTTTTTTCAATGAAGTTTTTTTCATCAACCAGTTTAAATAATATGCTATTAGAAGCGCAACTAAAAAGTCTTTATTCTGTTTTTTATTTCATTGATCTAACTTTTACAGTTGCAGGAGGTAGGTATTTCAATTTTTGTGACTGACCCGTAATTTTTGGAACCGACTGTATATTTCTGGATTGTCTGAACCGATTACGAAAATAGGGTCATATTTACACCATGTGAGAAAAAAATTAAATAAGCATGTATATGATAGATTTCGTAAAAATAAAACACAAAAAAGTGAAAATTAAACTTTAGAAGAAAAATCTGTTTCTGAAGTTGGTGACTTTTTTGTGTTTTTTTTTTCTTCTTCAATTCCCTAAGGGCAGAGATGATGTCGACGATGGAACGAGCTTACCCAGAAGAAGCTTGTTTACTCGCGACTTAAATAGATTAGGGTTATATAGTTTATGTACTCGGAAAAACCGACGCAGGCAGGGAATTCCACTCCTTTTTGGTGAAGTCGGTTTTATTTTTTGTTAAAAAGTTTTTACTTTTCACTTTTTAGTGGTTCACATGTGTTAACCTCTTCACAGCGTACCCGGCGTGATGTTATGTTATGAACTGGTGCAAACAGTAGACAGACATAGAATTTTATCAATCCCAGTCCGTTTGCTATCATTTATTGAGGAGTTCCGTTGCCTATCTCCGAAGTTCTTCATCAGATCTTCACCAAATTGAAATGGGACCACTTCGAGAAAGTACTCTTCCAAGAACTACTAAAATCACTTCAAGTGAGCCTATAAAATTTGAAGAGTTCTCCCTATTTCTCCAGGATCCCATCATCAGATCCTGACTTAATGAATATGGGACAACCTGGGAAGTATACCCTTTCAAACAAAACAATAAAAATCGAAATCGGTCCAGCCATCTTTGAGTAATCGGGGCTACATAAAAAAAAAAGATCACCGACGAATTGATAACCTTCTCCTTTTTGAAGTCGGTTAAAAAGTAAACGAGAAACGTCATTAAGTACCTATCTATACTTCTATACTAATAATACTAATATCTATACTAATAATAATATTATAAAGAGGTAAAGTTTGTGTATTTGTTAAAAGCCACATTATTGCTGAGTGTCATAGGCTACTTTTTATCCCTGTATTCCCACGGGAACGGGATCTACGCGGGTGAAACCGCGGGACGTCCGCTAGTTTATTCATATAAATGCAATTTAGATTTTATAATTCAATTCGTTCCGTGTGGTGTCGGACGTAAAGAATAGCACCATCCCATATCATCCCGTGGGTGTCGTAAGAGGCGACTAAGGGACTTACCAGAGAATGGGCAGCAGCGTTCTCTGTGCCTTTGTAACAACCATACTGCGATCGCCAACCCGCCTGCCAAGCGTGGCGATTATGGCAAACCCCCCCCAAAAATGATGCCTGGGGGAGGCCTATGTCCAGCAGTGGACGTCTTTTGGCTGAAATGATGATGATGATGAATTCAATTTGAAAAATCGTATTTTTAATGTTCTTGAAATGCATAAAACGCCATTCGCCTGAATTACGACGTGACGTCACAAGGATATGTAAGTACACAAACCATTTAGAATTCTGTTCGTGCTCTGTAATAAATTAAATTCCAATAAGTTAATTACGTTTGTGAACTTCTAACCATTATTTAAAGTAAAATCGCACCATGGAGGAAGGTTTCGTGAAAGGAGAAAGTGCTAATCTATCGATGATGAACACATTGATGGTGGCGATATGTTTTGCTTCCAATCCCGATTTCTGTTCTGCTGAGTTTAGAAATGTTAAAACTGCTATGTAAGTAGGTACCTACCTAACTACCTATCATATCAAATTTTGTCTAACAATATGTACAATAACAATACACAACACGATCATGCATACCTATGTAACGGTAACAAAATAATATCATAGGTACATTAACATAACCTTTAAATACATTACAAAATATAAGGTTTGTTTTGTAGTTTTAACACGGAAGTTTCTTATTGTTTATTCGATAGTTAATTTACCATTTAAAACGCATAGGTACTTACTTACATTAAAGTGATCTTCACATAAATACAGTTTGGTCTGTGTGGATAATGATCTCGGATCTCTACTTGCCAATTTCAACCAAGTGTTTCTCATTTTGATATCCCATGGCAGTTGAATCCACAATTTTTCAGGCGTTTTTACACTAGTATTCCTGCATTCACGCACAATACACCAATGATATACATTAGATTTAGAACTCATTATTTTCTTTAAATACGTTGTACCTTTCACAGATGTGTTGTTTACTATCTATAAGACGTCACGAGCCGAAACAGTATGGCGCGGCGGTCGTAGTAGTTTTTTAGTCATTTTTCAGTTAAGTATATAAAATTAAAATTCTACTGGTTCGCGGCGCGGGCAAATCGTATTATTTATAATCTTCTTGCAGAAAATCAATGATCATGTTATTGGCAATAATAATTAAGGGGATAGAAATGATGTGGCATATCAACCTGGCCGCCATTTTGTTCTTTTTCGAAATCACGGCCCACATTGAAAGTGGTATGGGATAGAGGATTATATTATAGACGAACAAAAAATGTTCAGTAACACGACAATTGAGTACAACGACAATCATTAAAAATAGACGTATTAATTACGTTTATAGGCGTTAAATTATATCCAATTATTAGTTCTCAGGTTGATTATTTTTATACGCACGAGAAAAACGCTTCGCATTAGGGATGATGACAGTAAACAAAAGTCACTGAAGTACTTATTGCATCTATGTAATGAAATGTAAATTATGGATTGCAAAAAACGTATTTATTTTTTAATTAAGAGTGAGATTATTTAATATTTTAATAAAATAAAACCACAAAATACGACAATCCGCCATGTTATGTTGAACGCCAATCAGAGCGAATTACGTCACGTTCGACTACAATGACAGCTCTTAGTTTCCCTCTAGTAACGAGTGGATAATTTGGTTTGTTTTCATAAATATATTAAATAAAAATAGAAAGTGAAAATACAAAAATGGAACCAGGATTTACAAAGGCAACCAGCACAAATTTGCCAAGAGTCGACTTGTTGATTTTTTGACAATATATTGCCGTTCTATTGTATCAGCTGTTCTTTTTCTTCTGTCTGGTTGACTAGCAAATTTTGAAGGAATGCAGCCTGCTTTTAAGCGTATCTGTGACACTGATCTCATCAAGTGATACTGCATATAGTTTACCATATCATTCGGTAACTGAAATTTAAATAAAACTTAAGTATTCTGCAATGATATTATAAAGAAAGATACGCCATGTTCATACTGAATGACGTTCAGATATCGTTGCGTTGTCATTAAACGGCTGAACGCCAACGTCAGACTACGACAGCGATAGATAATACGGAATATAATAAGATAGAAAGAGATAGCTAGTTTTTGTGTGTTGCGCTTGAAGTACACTAGAGTATCATAGAGTCGATTTACCACAGAAGAGACATTGAATTTTTATGACTGTTACCAATGTACAGCTACTAAGTACTGCGAATGATTATTAATATTTTTACAATTTAAATTATATTTTAGATAGGTACTATCGAATATTTGTCACAAATTTCAGACGCTTGAGTCCTTTTGGAGTAATATATTTATCTTCTTCTTTAAAATGTGCCGAACAAATTGTGCTACGTTTACTAGGCATCCAGTCAAGTTCACTTCTTTCCGCCATAACTATGCTAACCCATTTATTTTTTATCAAGTCATCACTTGGAAATCTGTAAAATAGTAAAACATTATGAGAAAATATGTTTTATCTAGGTACGTTACTACGTACATTCCAATTTTACTAATAAAATATATGACAGCCCGCTATTACTTATCTCATTCTATATAATTTTAATCATAATAATTGAAAGCGCAACGCTATATATTGTGCCTACCATTTCGCTTCTGTTTGATTAATCTATGACGCATGCTATTTGTCTCTGTCACGCAGCAGATTGTCATCCTATTCTCTATCCTTTTCGAACCATCATGTCAATAATACGAAATTTATTTGAAAATGAGAAATAAATCGTGAAAACAATACAAATATGATATATTTTTATTATACTTACGTATGGTATGAAACTCCAAAACTCTTATTTTTCTTGGAACCATAGTTTTTGCACTTTCATAGGACACAACATGGCATTTTTGTTACGCCGCGGACTCGACTTACTTCGCTCGCTGCTATAACCCGACTAAATGAAACTGTACCAATTAGCGTAGTTTGTCCTCAACAATTTGTGCGTGCTAATGCGATATCTACCTCTTTTTATTTATAATATCATTGGTATTCTGTGATAAAACAGAAAAAAATATGAAAGGTGAAACCTAACCTCAAAGTTTAAATATTGAACAGCGATAAATTTATAATGGTTTGGAAACTATGTGGAATCTACAAGTATATTTTATGTAAATACTTACGTCAAAGTGATCTTCACAGAAATAAAGCTGAGTATTAGGCAATATTCCTTTTATATCACGTCTTGCAAGTTTAAGCCACTTATTTCGTATTGTTTTATCATAGGGAACGAATATAAATAACTTGTCCGGGCTTTTTATAGTTGTATTAGTACACAGAGGCACTGCACAACACCTATATGGTCTCGAACTCATATTTTAGAACTTTTAAAACACAAACAATGCAAAATTAATACTGTAGCCGTACTAGCCGTCAATGTTTACGTCGAACGTGACGTCACAAGCGACGCGACGCCATGACAGATTGAAGCGTTTTGGCGGAAATGAAAAAAAATTAAAGTAAAATGTATTTTATTTCATATTGATTCCTCATTTTAAGCAGAAATTTGATATACATTGTATATAATATTTATTTCTGAACCTGAAAAACCAGTTTTTCAAAATTTGTCATCATGCCTACGATATTTTATGACAAAGAATAGTTTTCTCGTGCTCCTAGTAGTAAATAATGTGTGTACCTACTCTCTTTCAATAAAGTGTAATAATAATAATCAACCCCTATAGACACGTAAAAGGTCTATTTTTGATGTGGTCATTGTACTCGTATATCGATCTTCACCTTCAAATATCTCGATAACGTGACACTTTGGGGTACCATGTTTCAGTACATTTTTTGTTTGTCTAAAAGCCGAAGCTGCGTAGGCAAACTTGGATGCAAGAGCGAGCGAAGCGAGGTCGGGAATTGGGGCACCCCGACTCGGACAGGTTAGGTTAGAAGGGGATGGCGGGGTCGAGTGAGCGAGCGAAGCGAGCGTTATTTTTTCTGTAAACCACCCAGAAGTAGGAGCCCCGCGGAGCGGGGCCCCGTCGACTGGACGGAGGGACTCCATCCCCTTCGTGGTTATTTTTTTGTAAACCACCCAGAAGTAGATTACATTGCCATTTTAATATTAAAAACAGCGGGGCGGTTAAGTTCGTAGGGCGAACCCGCTACTAGGAAAACTTGGATGCAAGAGCGAGCAAAGCGAGCTCGGGACTTGGGGCACCCCGACACGGACAGGTTAGGTTAGAAGAGGATGGCGGGGTCGAGTGAGAGAGCGAAGCGAGCGAATAGACCCCACCATCCCCTTCGTGGTATTTTTTCGTAAACCACCCAGAAGTAGGAGCCCCGCGAAGCGGGGCTCCGTCGACTGGGCCTGGAAGAGCCTTTTTTATATATTTCCTAGTATCATCTCGGAATTGTATACAATTCCTAGGAAATACATACATTTCCCAGGAAATATGTGTATTAAGAAATCGTTGAAACACGTTTTTCCGTCGACTGGGCCAACAATGGGTTCGGTTCCAAAAAATTGTTTTTTCTCAAGAATGGTGCGTCGCCTTTACATGGGAGTGGTGCCAGGGCACAGTGGGCACCACCCCTCACCCATCCCCTGTCAAATGACACAAAAATTTTACCTGTTTCGCGTTTTAGCGCTATTCTAACCTAAAAATTTAAAAAAAAAACTACGCATTGCCTCACTTGGGGGGTTCAAGGGGGGGGGAGGGTGGAGGGGTCCCCCACCCCAACCCCAGCTGTTATATCTGGATGCGTAATTTTAATGCAACCCCAACCGCGCACCATTTGTGTGGCTTTCAAATACCGGATGTTTTCAATACCGGTATCGATTCCGGTATTGGACGTCAATGTACGAAGTACATATACCTCAATGACGTCAATACGGTATATCGTGATCACGGTTTTAATACCGGTATTACATACCAACATTTAAAGTGTGTGTTTTTATTTGTAAACAGTCTTTTTTGTTCTATTTTATTAACCGACTTCTAAAAAAAGAAGGAGGTTCTCAATTCGGATGTTTGTATTTTTTTTTCTTTTTATTTTTTTTTAACGTTTGTTCGGGCATAACTCCGTCACTTGCTAACCGATTTGAAAAATTCTTTTTTTGTTGGAAAGGGTATACTTCCGAAATGGTCCCATAATTTTTTTATCGAAATCGGACAAGCGGTTTTTGAAATTCAACAAAACTCAAAAAAAAAACTACATTGTCCACATTGACCCTTGAACATGTGAACCACAAAAAAGTGAAAAAAAAAAAAATAACAAAAAATAAAACCGACTTCAAAAAAAAAAAAAGTGCAAAATAAACTTTAGAAGAAAAATCAGTTTCTGAAGTCGGTGGCAAAAAAATGAAATCAAACAAACAAGTCACCGACTTCAGAAACTGATTTTTCTTCTAAAGTTTATTTTGCACTTTTTTTTTTTTGAAGTCGGTTTTATTTTTTGTTATTTTTTTTTTTAATAACTTTTATAAATAACGCTCTATATAACAATTTGGTATTGGTTGATTATTTAATTAGATAGGACTAAGTAGGAACATAATCAAAACTTAACTCAAGTCTCTAAACAGAGAGGCAGGTTATACTCTTCGGTCTCTTGTATGACATCCAGCCACATAACCACGCAGAGTATGTAGGTATGCTGTCTACGGTACTAAAGCCTTTTCGGAATCTGGTTCGTTCGGGAGGCTGGAAATCGTCAAACCTGCGCGCCATATCATTTCCACTGCTCGAATTCAATGAAATAGAAGGTTCTTCTATGGTCATATCTTGTCCATTATCAGTCATTGTTTCACTGTCTCTTTGTATGTTTCGTGTGTCATTATTATATTTTAAAAATGGAATTTAATTTACGATAATACATGTAATGTTTGCAATACCGTGATCACGGTATTGAGGGCTTCAATACCGGTATTGAAAATGGCCCCTATTTGTCCGGGATCACGGTATTACGGGATCCCGTAATACCGGTATTGAAAGCCCTTTGTACACATTACGATTCATGATTTTTGCGCTACCTAAATATAGAAAACTACTAGGTATCAAAACAAACACATAACCTCTACTGTAAGCTGTCACTTGTCAAGTCTTTACGAAAGATTGACGTCACGGACGACACCATAGCTTAGGCGTGACGACATAGTCAATTAATAATCAAAGGGGAATTTACATACGAGAAGGATAGGGATTTAAAACACTGATTTGGTTTTATTTAAAAATTAAAGATTTGTAAGATTTTTACTATAATAAAAGATTAAAAATACTGCAATCAGCCGTTTTGATTGAAACACCAATCATAGCGCACTACATCACGCCTATGTAAACATCACTAGCTCACTGTGTTGTTTTGTTGCCGAGTTCAAGTTACGCATTTGGATATTTTTTTTGTTACTACATACTTTGTGAACATTCTCTAACTAACAATGGAATCAGGCTTTATAAAAGCAATAAAAGCAAACAGTTCAAATTTGCCCAGGATAGATTTACTGATGTTGGGCGATTTCCTTGGGTCAATAAAGAAATTTGCTCGTCCGAGTTCCGAAATGTGAAAACCTCCCTTTATGTAAATTTTGTATTTATCACTATAAAAATACAACAAACAGTAACAAACTAATCAAACTCGTTTTGAGCTTGTAGGAGTTTAGTTTATTTTCACTTTCTTAGGTTATTTGTAGTTTGTACAATAAACTTGTGAGTTTATTTTTGAGGTTAGCTCCTTCGCAACTTTTAACTTTTAATAAAAGTTTGCTACTGAGTTAATAACCAACAAAAGGAGTAAATTTATATAACTACAAAGCATGTACTAGTATCTTTTCTCATAGTAACAACCTACTATCTTATAAAAGTGTTAACAAAGACCAAAACAAACATAACCGCAATAAATTAGTTATTCCATAGTAACATAAATATTTCAACTATTTCACGTCAAATAAACATTTTATATTTAAAACCTATCAATCTATCAATCACCTTAACTTAAAACTTACATCAAAGTGGTCTTCACAGAAATAAATTGGCGAATTCATGGCTACGTCCTTCGGGTTTCGCCGTGCTAGTTTTAACCATTTATCTCGTATTATTTTCTTGTTTGGGACATATACAAACACCTTGTTGGGTGTTGATAATGATGTGTTTTTACACTGAGGCACCGCACACCACTTATAAACTTTGTTATTCATTTTTATCACACGAATGTTTGCTTTAGTTTCCTCTAGCTGCGCTTAGACATTTCATGTTTACTTAGGCGTGACGTCAGACTCGACGCCATGACACTGCGAGCTGTTTTCGCGCTCTATTTAAAAAAAATACAAAAATGGCTTATACCTTCGTTAAACTTTACTTTATTACTGAAATAAAGGTTTTTTCGTAAATAAAAAAGATGTACCCACATTACGGAAGGGGATTTCAAAATATTTCATCATGCCTTTTTATCTATGGCAATTTCTCCTTCAAAATCATAATATTTAAAAAAAAACTGGCCCAATGCAAGTTGGACTTGCACATGAAGGGTTCCGTACTATTGTAGTAGATATTGAGAGATTTTCCATGTTATTTTAGCACCATAGAAAACTAATTTCTGTATTTTTTGCAAAATTTTAGGCTCAGTAGTTTTGGAGATAAGGGGGGGGGGGGGGGTGGTCGGGACAGACACACTGACACACGATCCTCTAAGGGTTCCGTTTTTTCTTTTGAGGTACGGAACCCTAAAAAGAGATATCCTTACATAACTAATATAAATGCGAAAGTAACTCTGTCTGTCACGCTCTTTGAATGAAAAGATTATTTTAGGTCGCGATAACCGATATCGGTCGTGATAACGGATATCGGTCGCGATAACCGAAATCCACGCGGACAAAGCCGCGGGATCATGCCTAAATCCGATTCAAAACTGCAATTCTCCGAAACGGCAGAATCAATTTCGACGGGTCTTTTACTGGTACAAGTGGTTAGGTTGCACTCCGTGGTCTTGGTCTGCCCTACCTCTAGTGTTTTTTATAGCCCGGAAGCACGGAGGGATGGCAGTCCAGTCCCCACCCGCTGTGACCAAGGCGCGGGCATCACGTGACCTGTAGCGACCAAGGCTGGTTGCCGCTGGATGTGGCGAGTGTGGCGAACTGGCGACCTACAAACCGATGGTGCGGAGGGGAGTGTGATCGCCTGTAACTTTGTTACGCAAAGGCGAAAGGGCTGCTACGAGTATTCCCGCAGTGCCGAAGATAAAGCAGAAGGGACTTGACTATTTTTTTATAAACCACTCAAAAGTAGGCGGGGCTTACGCGACTGCCCCATTTACAATTATTTGTTTTCGTCACTTTTACACGGGAAAGGTGTCAGGGCAGTGGGCAATCCGCCCTTTTTCTTTTCCTGCCAAACGATACAAAATTTTTACCCATTTTGCGTTTTAGCACTATTCTAACCTCAAAAGTGTAACCATGACTATCTCCATGACCACAGGGTTCCGGAGAGTGCGGATGGTACTGAGGGTAGAACCCTCACCCCCCATCCCCTCATTCCTCTCATAAATCGATGGTGCATAACCATTTATTTCTAGTAATCATTGGATACTTACATCAAAATGATCTTCACAAAAGTAAATTGGTGAAGTTACAGACATTCCGTCATAATTTCTTCTTGCTAAGTCCAACCATTTTTTTCGTATGTCTGCTTTCCGTGGTACATCAATGAATAATTTACTTGGAGACGATAAGGATGTACTCTTACATTTAGGGACTACACACCAACGATATCTTTTTCGTTCCATGTCAACAAATAAATAATTTACGCAGAGTTTGACCACTAGACTTGTTTCGTTTACTTACAAATGACGTCACGATCACGCACTCTCAGATCAGTGCTGCCAACTCTCAAAAACATTTATCTCTAAAGCGTAGGTTAAAAATCACTAAAATCACAACAATTAATTGAACTTTTTTTAAGATTGTTAAAAAAAGTTTGATATTTATTTTTTAGGGTTATTTAGTGATTTTAGGGATTTTATTGTACTTTTTTGACATTAAAAATTTTGGGAGAAAACCCCAAGTTGGCAACACTATCTCAGATGACTAGCTTTTGCCCGCGACTTCGTTCGCGTGGAATAGTGACAAGACTTCCGGCAAATTTTTGGTTTATCTCGCGAAAAAAAAAAAAAAAAAACTATCCTATGTCCTTTCTCAAGTTCCAAACTATGTCTGTACCAAATTTCACACAAATCGGTTCAGTAGTTTAGGCGTGAAGCAAAGACAGACAGACAGAGTTACTTTCGCATTTATATTAGTTAGGATTAGGATTATGGTAATAGTAAGCTATACTTCACATACGATTTATATAGTAGGTACATTTGAATTCAGTTATAACGTACAAAAATAACATTCCTTATTTTAGTTGTAAGTACTTCGGATTTAGAAATAGGTGAGCATTTCTCTTTTTTTTTGCCATAGTTTCAAAAAATCGCTAAAAATAAAAATATCGTTTTTTTTTCATGAAATCAGGTAGTATACTTTATTAACATTTGGATTTTTATAAGAAAATCTATTTTATTTATGAATTTTGTGGAAAATGTATTAAAAACTAAATGAAGGTAAATTACATGTTCTTATTTTGTTACTTTTTAATTGTTAAAAAAAACTTTGAAGTAGCAATTGTTATATCCAAAAAAATAGTTTTCTTGATACTTCATGATAAACTTAATAATATCATTGCAAAGAAATACCAACAAAAGTAAAAGAAAATTTTCAAATTAAATGTTTATTTATATTTTTGTTACCTTTCACCTAAATAAAATTTAAAGTTTTGATAATATGAAAAATAAACAAAATTTACCGATTTTACGTGCTTTTTATTATAATGTTAAGTATCCTTGTCAAGAGATTCATCTATACTAATATTATAAAGCTGAAGAGTTTGTTTGTTTGTTTGATTGTTTGTTTGTTTGTTTGAACGCGGTAAACTCAGGAACTGCTGGTTGGAATTTTAAAATTCTTTTTGTGTTGGATAGTCCATTTATTGAGGAAGGCTATAGGCTATATAACATCACGCTACGGCTAATAGGAGCGGAGCATAAATGAAAAATGTTACAAAAACGGGAAAAGGTATTTCATTTTTGAGAGCTTCCGCTGCGTGCGCTGCGAAAACGGTTTAAGTTACGCAAAAATCATGTATGAAGGAATTGTTCCTCTTTTAAATTTCTAAAAAAAAAACCGCAACAGCATATATCTATCTTTTAAGATTGACTCACTGTAACCTTTTTTACTATTAAACTGTTAGGTTAAAACTAATTATTTTTTGCGAAGCTTATTTAACCCATATGGTATTAATCTATATCTAAATAAATGTGTTTGTTAGAAGGAAAATTTAATATAGAATATTTGTGCCCTTTACTTTAATCAGTTTAAACAAATATCTTAGAAGATATTGCAATGTAAAAATATCCACGCGGCAAGATAATTATTCCGTCGCAATGTAGGGAGATTCTTTCCGGGAAATTCAAATTCAAAATATGTATTTACTGCATCATAATGTTTACAAGTACAGAGTGTTATCGTTTAAGTATTTAACAGTAAGAGATACCTATAGTAATTCACACTTTAATATAATCTAAGCTAATCTAAACCATTTAAACTATTATAATAAAGAAGAAAGATAAGATTTTTTGTTTGTTACGATTTAGCTTAATTTATGTCGGATAGTCGATATATCGAGAAAGGTTAGAAGCTATATTTATGTGACGCAGACGAAGTTGCGTGGGTCATCTAGTTGTTTTATAATATTAAAAACAAAATACATAAAACATAAAAAAACTAAAAAACTAAAACCCGACTACGACAAAAAAAACGACGCTGAAAAAGTATGAAACAAGATTTTCAGGATAGAAGAAAAAGAAAAGCCGTAGTCACACGGTATTAAAGTGTTTAGGTTGGTACCTATAACGTTTAATTTTATTTTTTTACTCTTGGCTTTTTGTCCGCTAGAGGGCGTGATTTTAAATTTGAACAATATTTTGGAAATGTACAAGTGAGGCCCTTTCAAATGATACCAAACACGGCGTATTTATCTCCATTTTTATTTTTTAAGCCTTACTTTTTGTCCGCTAGAGGGCGCCAAATCGCTTTTTGTGACACGTCACGTAGCCTATGTTCAGCGGAAAATTAAGACGGTTCTAACGATACCTCATATGTCGAGTTCCGTTAAGTAGATTAGAAGCTATGAGGGAACAGATGAAGATACACACATACATACATACATACATACATACATAGCCAGTCAAAATCATAACCCTCCTTTGGCTTTGCCGTAGTCGGGTAAAAAGAGATCAGATTTTTTCTGGGACAGTAACAAAAAAAGAATATTAGGTAACAAAATAAAAAATATAAGGCAACGTCTACAGTGTACACACGGCTACACATCAAGCTATACAAAACCAGTTAATCTTGGCCTCACTTTACTAGATCTTTTCGCACAATGAACGATCAGATTATACTGGTTTTGTATAGCTTGATGTGTAGCCGTGTGTACTAGGCGTTGTAGACGTTTTAGTGATTAGGATTAAAGATAGATAACACAAACTATTTACTGTTCAAATTTTACAGTCAAAGAAAACAACTTTAAATTACTTTAGATATTTTTTAGATATTTTATATTTATACTTTAGACGGATTAGTGTATGAGCAACATTTAATATCGTAATATAATCAAATCTTTCGTGTTTCATTCTTGAAGGGAATGCTCAAGGTAGCCCGTAAAATTCAAATTTTCGTAAGGTTTCTTTTGCGATTTCTCTGTTCAAATATTTCAAATGAATGGCTTTTTCATGAATAAGTCATCGCTATTTTTGTCTGTCTGTTTGTCTGTATGCTTAAATCTTTAAAACTACGCAACGGATTTTGATGCGGTTTTTTTAATAGATAGAGTGATTCAAGAGGAAGGTTTTAGTATATAATTTGAACGACATCCACGCGGGTGAAGCCGCGGGCATCAGCTAGTTGAAATATAAGATTAGAGGGTATTATATCGATGACTCGGTAAAACCACATTTGTTACGGTTGCGATTCAATTTCATGATACTAACCTGCAAAATAGCTTTGGATAATTTAAATATAGTTGATGATGTTTCAGCTGACGTCTCTGGTGGTGTTTTTTCCGAAGCCAAGGTATCCATTGATATTTCCGTTGCTGTCTCCGCTAAAACAACCGTTCTTGTTAAAGAGCTTGCACTGCTTTCTTTTTTTTTAGATTCTCTTTTATCCTTTTGTTTTTGTTTTTCTTCTTTCCACTTTTTTCTTTGCTTATTTTTTTCTGTTTTTGTCATTTCCGATATTTTTTTATATTTATATTTTGATTTTATTCTTTCTAAATTTTTCTTCCTTATTTCTTCCAACTTATCCGGGTTTTGTTTTAACTTTTCTCTGTAACGTTTCATTTTTTCTGCCGGAGTAAGTGGCATTTTCTTGCGCTGTTGAATGCAAACGTAGCTTTATAATTCCTTTTTTGTTACTAAAATTTTCCGCTTATACGTTACTGTGCCGAAGTAACAAAAAAAAAATAGTAACGAAACACTTGTTTAGTTTTTACAAAATATTAATAAAGTAGTTAAAATTGGAGTTATGTCTAATATAATTCACTCAAATTTAGTGCAAGTTGTTAACTATTGTGACATGATAAAAGAAAGTAGTCAATATTATCAACTTACCTTGAAACAGCTGTAACAAATACTGGAATGAGATTCGATTTTCGAACTGGAATACGTATTTCACATTATATCGTCGGAACAGCACTGACAGTCTGACACTGACACCTAAATCAATATGGCGGCAATAAATGGTACCTGTAGTATTGCCAAGTTAAAATTGTGTATCGAAATGGAAGTTTTTTAACTATAACACATAAAAAATGGGTAACAAAAACTGAAATCTATTTTTGGAACTTTTTCTGGGACGAGTTTAAAATATTCATTTACTTTTAACTGACAAAATTATAAAAAAATACCAAAATTGCAATGTAAGTAGATCTTTTTACCTTTTAGAATGGTTTAAAAACAAAATCTCAGTAGTTTCTTTGAACCTTTTTAAAATAATTGAGTTTTAAGTAACGGATGGTAGACTGGGACATACGAATTTTCATACATTGCAATTTTTTGGTAGTTTGTATTTATTTATTTTTTTAATTAAATATTATATTCTTATGATTTTTTTTAATGATTTCTGTGAATTTTAATAAAAATGTGCTCCTAAACAAAACAGAATCAATAACATACACATTACACAAATGCTATTAATCTGCAATCTTGTGGGACATTCAACAAATGTATATTGGCAAAAAAAAAAGAGAAATGCTCAGGTACTTACTTACATCAAAATGATCTTCACAAATGTACATTCTTGTAATTACAGATAAAGTATGAGGATCATTTCTCCTTGCAAGGGTAAGCCACTTTCGTCGTATTTTTACATTGTTTGGCACATAAATAAATAGTTTGCTAAGCGTTTTTGCAGTTGTGCTTTCACACTGGGGCACGATACAGTATTTGTAATACGAAGAATTCATTTTTAATTAAAGTTACGGGAACAAAACTTCTAACTCCCTTTGTTTTGGTACGACATCGACACTCAGTTTGTTATGGCACGGCGTGACGTCATTCACCTTGACATGGCTGTCTGATGCATTTTCGCGGTAAAAAATCGGCGTATAAAAACGCAAAATAAATATTGTAAATGATCGACTTTTTGAAAAATAGTATATTTTCAGAATTAAATAGATAAACAGGTATCGTTTTAATATAATTTTGAAATTGAGTCAACTAGCCTATTCACCTTGCAAGGGTAAGCAACTTTTTTAGTCGCATTTTTGCCCTGTTATGCGCATAAATAAATAGTTTGTTAGGCGTATTTATAGTTGTGCTTTTACACTGTGGCAAGACACAGTATTTATAATGCAAGGGATTCATTTTCAATTAAAATATAGTGAACTAAACTAACAAGTAACTCCAATGTGTGCGGCACGGCGTGCGTGACGTCATAACGTCATTCAATTTTGCATTTTCGCGGTAAAATCGGCATATAAAAATAATATTTTTTTCAGTGAACGATCGTTCTTGTTGCATTATTTAATTGAAGTAAAACACAAAATATTATAATAGTTATCACCCCAAAACACTTCCACAGCTGTTCATTGTTGTTACCCAGACGGCCCAGACCACAGACTGAGGACCATAGAGTAAGTAAAACACCTTTGCTGAGGACTGACGTCACGACAAGTGCGCAAAAATGCCGGTCGCTTAAAAAACTGTTACCAGCCTACAATAGGGGATCGGACTGGGTCAAAATAATATGATTCTGTTTAGTCCGTAAGTTAGATTATCGAAAAATATTGAATATATCACTCGGCACGTAAGTTGAAACAAAATGGCGGTCGTTCGCGAAGCTACAATCATGAAAATAAGTCGACTGAGACCCGATAATGTATTACAGATTGCATCCCGTAAGTTGAATTATGATCTTGAATGCTCAGTTGCACATTTTCGTTCGAATCTCACTCTATTTTTGTCATTTTACCTATGCGGACGACCGCCATTTTGTTTCAACTTACGTGCCGAGTGCTATACGTGTTTTTTTTTTTATCAAATCAATAAAAACTTACGAAGATCTATCGCGTCATTAGATCTTGGAGGGGGGCTTGAAACGTCACTTGTGTCGTCAAAATGTACTATCATATGACGTCACACGAGTTTTCGAAGCACTGTATCGTCTTCATTAAAGGAGATGTTCCAGAAATGTATGGAGCCTGGGCCAGCACCATGTACACTATATGTAAATATCGCTATAAAATACGGTAATCGTTTTTTATTATTAATTTCATTTAATTTCACTTCATTGTCTTGTTATTTTAAATTATCTCGGTTGAGGAAAGCAACACAACCTAAAATTAAACATGGCGGACTTTATATCAGCAGTATGCTATAAATGTCATTTTGACAATGACATTTCATTATCGTGTATCGTAATAGCTGCGATAAAAAAAAAAAACAATAAGAATTTCGAAAATCTTGGGCTTCGGTTTCAATGAAATAAGACTACAGGATATTCGGTCAGTGGGTCGTCTTAGGGGCCGACTGCGGCAGCGCATCTTCTATCACCTATTCGAGCAGTTAGAGATTGGATGAATCAGTGTCAAGAGGAGCAAGAAACGAAGACTTGAACGTTATTTTCTTTATCAACACTGTCCTGATGCTTCATTAAGTCTCATCAATATAGTTCCTAAGATGACCCACTGACCTACTCTGGACTTCAATAATTCATAGGATCGAGTGAGCTGTGCAGTACTTGACAACTGCAGGTTATTGTTAAAGTAGTTATTAACCGGGAAGACCAACTAAGCACTTATAATTTTTCAAACAAGTTTTATGTTATTTTCTAGTATTAAAGACATTGAGATTATTATATTATAGGCCTATGTCCAGCAGTGGACGTCTTTCGGCTGAAATGATGATGATGATGGACATTGAGTACCTATTGAGAAATAAGTCATGAGAGGTAGTATATAAATAAAACAACTTGTTGGAACTTATGATTTTATTCATCTTCTATATTATCATCCCTTATAAATATTCCATCCAGGAATGATGCTGGTGCTTCTATGTTCTCTTGGTACCGAGCCCAACCCAAATACCACACAATGGTCATTATGTGAGCGCAGCAACCCACTGTCCGTTTTCCGGAGATACAGCTACAATAATAGCTTATTATTTTTTCATCCCAATTTGATCCTTCGCTTGCCAGTAATATATATATATAATATAGTATGTTCGACCTGAGCTATGTCGCGATTTTATACGGCCTCTGATTAAAAGAGGATCAAGTTGGGGCGGGGTTGCTTCTGCTACTACTTCCAGTTGGTCAGATACTTCTACCTGAAATGATCCATGCTGCCTAATGTGTTCCCCGAAATAGCTTCTAGCCTGTTTTATTTGATAGGTCCCCAGTGCAAAAAGAATCAAGTCAGACATGGTCATTTCAGGGAAAATACTCAACTCTGGCAGTTGACCATCAATTCTTGTGAACTGGGCTCTAAAGCGGTTGGTCCGGTTAGCAATAATAAGTTCTGCTAACCGGTTGGGCATATATTTTCTCTCTATTGCTCGAGAAAGTATAGCATCAGCATCTGGTCTATTTTCAATCAGTGGATGGAATGCATTAATTATAGCTGCACAAATAACATCGTCCATCAAATGGGTGGCAGCCAAATTAAAAAAGTCCTGTCTCAATAGTTTAAAGTCTCTTTTTAATCGACCATTGACTACTTCCACCACCCATCTGCATAGTGTCACACACCTTGTTTTATTTGCACTGATGGTTGATAGTTGAGTCTCTCCTTGTTCTAAGGACTCAGGTTTATATATTTTGAAGCCCAACCCCTCTAGCATCGCAATGGAATCACGAAAGCCTCGATCCAAAATGAAAACATCATTCGGCTGAAAAAAAGACCTTAAACCCTCGTTTTCATTTTGGAACAAAGCTTTCATGATGTCCGAATCTGATGTGGTTGCTGGATAGGGCCCCAAAATAACAATAATGTAGCCATCAGTGCTAACAATGAGGAAAGGTTTTACGAGGTTTCTATATTTGTGCAAGCTATAAGTTTTCTTTTGGAACATGTAATTGGATGATTTTTGAAGGTAAATATAGGTACCATCACATATGACTATTGGTACCCTTGCCTCTCTGTTTCCAAACAAGCCCTCGGGTATTAATAAATTCCTATTGATTAAATTGTTTCTTGTTTGGTTGATTCCCATGTGGAGAGGCACAAACAAGCTAAGCAATGCCTCTCTAGCTACTTGAAGTAATCGTGATACAGAGGACTTAGAAAGATGAAACAGAGAGGCAATCCTTTCATGGGAGTCCCCTGTACGAGCTTTCACCAAATAGATTCCCAAAGCAGTTTTTGGGGATTTGCAAGTCAATGCTGGGCTTATCACATTTAAAATATTTAAAAAATTGTCTTTTGTGACTCCAGTCCAGAACTTAAAAAGTTCCTCATCAATATTATTCATATTATTAAAATCTAATTGATTTATTTCGTCGTCCTGGACACTCAGCCTCAACATTGACTCTATCTCATTTTTTTGTGAATGTATTTGAGAACTGATGCTGGTCCAGAAACTCCCAATTGTATAAAGATTTATGTTCATTACATACTCTTGCATTTTCTGTCACAAATATTTTTTGTGATTTTAATATAATTTTTCTTAAGTAGTCTGGCACTCTATTACGTTCTACATTATTACTAGCTGGCACAAAACAATGAGTACTGGTCTGTGTTGTGTGTGTAAAATCATCAAGTGTTAGTGATGGACTTGGTGGCTGTAGCTCAAGTTGTGGCACAACTTCTTGCTCCATTCCAATATGTTCCTGTGCACGTGTCCAGCAGTTGGAACAAAGAAGTGCATGTTCTGGTAACTGAAACAATACAAGAAACAATTTACTTACCGGTGCAACAAAAAAGGGTTACTTTTAGTTAAATGCATATATAATTATAATATTCGCTGATTTAATTATATTTACAGTTTAATTATGTTTAAATATTATGAAAAAGCACATATTGATATTAAATTACCGAAAAAAAGATATTCCTTCCAAAACCTTGGTGTTACGGTGGTTATTTACGCAGTTTTTGAACGCATACTGCGGTATGTTGACGTCTTAATGTTGGCTATGATTGGACCATACTAATTTGAAATAAGACCACAAATACGTTTGTGGTCTTATATTTCGGGCCGTTTTTGAAGCGCTTATCGGGAATCTAGTACATTATTGATCGAAGGTTGACAAACATTTAATTAAACTCACATACACAAACACCCAGATCCGGAACAACTATCTTTAGGGCATACAAATACTTGTCCCGTGCGGGGATCGAACCCGCAACACGCAGCGCAGCAGTCTAATTGCTCAGCCACTGCGCCAACCGTATCATCCACTACAAACACACATACACACACACACATATACCACTTTGGTATGGTGGTTTAGTAAATTAAAACAATTTTTTACCTCATTGGGGTGAATTCTTGCAGCAACTACATCTCTCACAGGACCACTAGCCACATGTGTTAACCTTCGATGTAGTGATATTCTACACCATGCACACACAAAGAGTTTTGGTGAAGGTTAGACGGGCCTGGAGTTTGCTGGTTATCCTCATTACTTGTGGCACGCTCCACACGTCTACGTGCTGCTACCCAACAAGCATAGCAAACCAGTCCTCCTGGTGGAATCTGAGTAAAACAAAGAAAACAATATAATATACTCTATTTTCACATTATTATTTTATTCTAAAAGTAGGTAATAAAAGTAAGTTGTTGATGTTACCTCTCTTGGATATATAGTTTGTGCTACTAAGGTCCGTTCAGGTCCTTCAGGTATGGAGTGTCTGCGTGTTTGGGCAAGAGACCGTTGGCACCATACACATGCATTTGTATTCACATAAACAGCAGGAGCTTCAATGATTCCTTGTTGTTGTATTGTACGCCGAGTATGTATCCAACAAGCAAAACATAGTAAGACCCCCTCGGGTATCTAAAACAGAAAATATGGTTTATTTATTAATCACAACATTTTAAATAATACTACTGACTCATCCAAGGCCAAAAATGAAATTGTGACTGTTTTTTCATTCCTGGAACGATGTCTTGGATCATGAGTAATTAAGAAACATGCCTTGCAATGAATCAAAAGAAAACAAAAGAGTCGCTTACCTCTCTTGGAGCAATTGTTTCAGCAATATATTGCCTTACGGCACCCTCGGTAATAGAGTGTGTACGCCTCGTAAACAATGATGTCCTACACCTAACACATACATTGCTATCATGGTGATGCTGGAGTTCTTGATCTTCATGTGCTAGAGCACTATCACCTGACACTTCTCGCATTATGATGCGAAAGCATTGTGAGCACATTACTCCATTTTCAACAACCTAAAACAAAACAAAAAAGGTTACACAGTGTTTATAGATATTATTATGCTGCAGCACCTATATAGATAAATGAAATGTTTTTACCAGATGGTCAAGATACCGCTCGATGACCGAAATTATTTCAGGACCCATATCATCGGCAGTATAGTACTGTTCATTTTCATCTATGACCATTGAGGTATAACGTAGTACTTATACCTCAATGTCTATGACAGAGGTGCACCGTATGCACGCCATTGTCAATAAACTGGAATCAGTATGAGTTAGAATCAGTTAGAATTCGGAAGTTCGGAACAAGGGAAAAAAACA
The DNA here is from genome assembly GCA_949775195.1 of Diarsia dahlii. NCBI lineage: Eukaryota > Metazoa > Arthropoda > Insecta > Lepidoptera > Noctuidae > Diarsia > Diarsia dahlii. The sequence goes on along the minus strand of OX459217.1, from coordinate 7,264,828 downwards.
TTACATAGAAATAGTATATGAACAATAAAATACTTAAATAAATGCACGGGACATACCTGAAAATGAACTTGTTATTGTAAAATAACACACGACGAAATCCAAATCACAGGCGAATCAGAAACCATATAACAAAGCCGCGGTCAACAGGTAAGCAATCAATCAATGTCCGTAGTAGTAAACTGGGTCGTAAAACAAAAATAATCACTTAAAACTCCGAAACACATTCAATCCAAACTCAAAGCAAAGACAGACTCAAAGACGTTACTTTATAAAACTGTCAAAGTCGTCAAACGTCATGTCAAACACAACTGTCATGGCGGGGTTTTCTTTTTAGAAAACTTGCTTTTTAAAAAAGCCCGTACTACTTGTTTGTTCTTCAAATGAATTTGTTAGTATTTTTATGAAATTCCCCTATTTTTTTCCTATTTATTTATGGATTGTACATAGTGGTGGCCCAAAATCAAACATCTCCAAAACGTGAAAAAAAAAAATACGTGTCCAATAATTTTTGGAAATCAATCTGACGGACTAATTAGTTTTTTTTTGTCCGATCCCCTATTTTAATTCTTTTTTTTTGTTATTTTGATTCTTATTTTTCATTCCAAAATACTTAAAAAATACATGCATTTTCCCTATTTCGAAGGGAAACTTGGCGATTTAACTTTGGAGATGACGAGAATATCAGCTAAGCACATTATACCTCAATGCTTATGCAAAAGAAAAATAGTAAATATAATCTGTGCACAACACAATGTTTTGACAGTTGAAATTTTAACAATATTATTATAAATATTTGTTTGTTTGGTTTCCTCGGGTTCATACACTTTCCACATAATTTATTATTTAAACCAATGGGTATTCACTATCAATGTTTACCAAGCATTTCTTGACACAATCAGTGTTTCTGTACAAGTTCTTCCAGCGCGAAAGGAAAATAAATTGCTAATTTTTTGAGGTCTATACAGACCTCCCATAATATGCTATGAATTTGGTTTCGAGATTCGATTCAAGTCGTACTTAAGCTGTCATGTTCGCAAGAAACGCGAAAAAGTAAGTTATTTTACGCTCCATTTCATCTAGTCGGACTAGAACGCCGAATAAAATAGGACGTTGAATGGGACAAGTCCAGACTCCGTGCATGCTACTCTAAAATACCTGATGGAAAAAACAAATACCACTGCAGCTGTTGCACTAACATTTAATTCATATAAAATACTTAATTTCAGTGAACATAAAATGAACTCGGCAACAGAAAGTTATCAATTGTGTTGCTGTTGCCTCGAGCTGGTGTGTCTCAAGAGCCTGTGGAGACAGTACTCTTGGATGGGCAGGACTGAGGTCTACGGAGACATGCTGAGGGAGTGTTTCGATTTATCCGTGAGTAGACACTCATCGTGTGCCAATGTGTGTTCTAACAACATTATTACATTTAAATTATAAATCAAAGAAATATCACTACATATTATTATTATTTTTTAAGCTATTGCATAGCTTCTATCGCGGGCCTTGAGCGTGGAGAGAGAATCCAGAGATTCCCTAACGAAAATATTCAGGATTCAGTATTCAACCAGGTTGCTATGGTTACGGAAAATAACAAGGTTGTCAACTGAAGTTGTCAAATTAAATAATTAATTATTTGCTGTTGATAAAAAATGCTATGCAATAGCTTTACCACGGCAGTCTCCGAGTGCCACATTTAGTTTTTTTTTTTCTTCTTCTCTTGTATCTGCAATCAGTCTTGGTTACTTTAAGCAGATGTGGTAAGTGACAATTGGTATTTCGAGTGTGCTCTCCAGCGAGAGCAACTACTCATAGGTTTAGCATGTCCTTATGCTACTCATTAGGCCGCAGACAGAATGTCTTTTCTTCTGAGACGTTTCTGGTACGTGCGTGTTGTCCAACTACATATTATAAATCAAAGTCCTCCGCCACGTCTGTCTGTCTATTCGTGATAAACTCAAAAACTACTGCACCGATTTTCATACTGTCTTCATCAATGTATAAAGAGGTTCTTGAGGACGGTTTTAGAATATAAAATCCACGCGGGCTTCAGCTAGTTTCTTATTATTATTCAAACACAACATAAAATTGATGTGTATGACCTTCCAGTGGGAACTACAGGATGAAACCAAGGACCTGATATGTGAAGTATGCATAACACGCCTCAGAAATGCTGTGCAATTCAAACAGAAGGTGATACAGAGTCAATCTACGCTCAAATTACCACTTGTAGGTAAGAGCTTTTTAATTAAAACATAAAATTATGACTATGACTAATCCCTGATGGGTTAGGCAGAGCTGTACAGTCACGAGCACTATAATACACTAAGCAAGTTATAAAAGTGATATTATAATATAATAATAATAAATGCATTTATTTCGGACTGCGCCCATAGTGTCATGATCTGCATACTAGTGGTAGTAGACATAATACACAAATTAAACAGTATGGAGTTTTATCCAATGACGCAGCATTGGAGACTCCCATCTATCTGCTAATAAGGTCAAGATAGTGTTGGTACAGTCACAAAGACGAGCAAGTATATTGATGGTTTTGCGGCCATCATACGTAAAAGAAGCGCCTCCCTCTTTTTTTTCGGATGATGGCCGCAAAACCATCTATATTCCTTTCCGCAAACATCCCTGACGCACTACATCGCCATGGCAGCCCCAACAATATCTAGAGCGCGTTATTATACTGGACTCGTAGATCCACTCGTAGTCCACAGGCTGCACGTGTAAAAAAACGAACAAAAAGATTTAAACAAAGTGATCTTGACCGCCTGTGATTATCCTAAGCAACACTTGGTTGTATCTTTATAATTTTTTGCACATAGTATTTTGGAACCCAAACAAATTCGAAACAAGGTTTACCTCAAGCCCAGTGGCGAAGCGTGCCTTGGCCCCGTATAAAAACTTGTTTGGGGGCCCCTAGAAAGGGTAAAAAATTGTGACAAAAAAAATTGCATACAATGAAAAGAAATATTTATTCATCATACTTATATACAGATCTGTCACTTTATCCAAAATTTTTACAAACAATTCAAATTAAATATACACTCTCCATGCATTTTTCAGCAAACTGAATTATCAAATCAGTTATAGCTGATGATGACTTTAGAACGCACGCTTTACGCGGGAAAAAAATAAATTGCTTTTTTTTTCTTTTGTCATTTATGAAATAAAAAAAAGGAAGTTTTTATTAATTTTTGTTAAGGCACGTCGGGGGCCCCCGTGGCCCGGGGCTCTGTATAATTGATACGGCAGATACGGCGGTAGCTACGCCTCTGCTCAAGCCTCAAAGTTGCAATAGTTTTTGTGTGAGATAATCGCCTTAGAAGATGGCTAAGCTATATTAGTGCTCATTGCTGTACCTGATAAATATTTTGCCAGTCCCTTGTTATAGAGGGCAAGCTTGTTGCTATAAATTGAGCACAAGTAGAAGCTCCAATGGAAAAGTTACAGATGACGGCACGGTTGGCGCAGTGGCTGAGCGATTGGACTGCTGTGTTGCGCTTGCGTGTTGCGGGTTCGATCCCCGCACGGGACAAATATTTGTATGGCCTACAGATAGTTGTTTCGGGTCTGGGTGTTTGGAATGTTTATGTGATTTTAAATGTTTGTAAAAAAGGCACCCACGATACAGGAGAAATTCCAAGGGTGGGGCAAGGATTATTAAAAAAAACCCCAATAAGAGTCGCTTCGGCGACCACTAGACCAGAAGTTACAGTTGCTTTAAATAAAAATAAATATTCACATTTTCAGATAGTATAAAACCATTGAAAAAGGAGACGGTAGATTTAGAAGTATTGGAAAATCAACAAAAACAAGAATTTGGTGAGTATTAAAGCGGCATCTCGCGGGAAAATTTTGAAGTACTAGATGACAGCTGAATTAAAATACTGAAAATACGAAGCTTGTTGCTAAATAATAACTGTCGCTCGGGGTCGGTCTTCAAGTTCTGCCGTGCTTTCCTGAGTAGGTCCGTGGATAGTTAACCACCCGTTACATATAGTGTTTACTGCCTCGGAAACACGTTAAGCTGTTGGTCTCGGCTGTCATTTATACTTCTTGCTTGACAGTTGTACATGTAGTCAGTGGCCCTTTTTTTTTTTTTGGTGTGTGGAAAATCATCAAATGACCCCCCCCCCCCTCCGCTCTTGGGCAGAGCGAAGGGGAGTGTCAGACTTCTACTGACTAAAAACCGAACCCATGTTCCTTCTTTATTACTACTGACTGGGTTGTGTAAACTGGAAGTCGACCCAACATAGTCGCGAATGAGCTAACCCGCTACGCCGAAGTCCGTACGTCCTGTCCTAGTCCGCGCTGTCCTTTAACGCCCTTAACGCCCTGGCTGGCTTTTCTGGTTAGGCAGAAGACCCACATTTCGCCAGTCATATTTTAACTCGCCGTTTGCCTTGAGCTGGGCACAAATCCAGACTTCATGGCTGTTACTGAGAAATTCCTGAAAAAAAAACCAATAAAACTTTGCCCGGCCTGGGAATTGAACACAGAGCCCCATGCCCAGCAGTCGCGCTTACGACCACGACCCAAACCATGACTAAGGTGTGGTTTTTAATTTGAGAGAGTAAATTGACACTTGGAAATGTCAAACTTCCATACAATGTTGTTGTAAATCTTCGATCAATAATGTACTAGATTCCCGATAAGCGCTTCAAAAACGGCCCGAAATATAAGACCACAAACGTATTTGTGGTCTTATTTCAAATTAGTATGGTCCAATCATAGCCAACATTAAGACGTCAAAATACCGCAGTATGCGTTCAAAAACTGCGTAAATAACCACCGTAACACCAAGGTTTTGGAAGGAATATCTATTTTTCGGTAATTTAATATCATTATGTGCTTTTTCATAATATTTAAACATAATTAAACTGTAAATATAATTAAATCAGCAAATATTATAATTGTTTGGCCAATGTTTGCTACAACGCACCAACTATTGTATCATGTTCTTGAACAGGGAACGCTAGTTCCGCAATAGAATAAGCACGACATTGTACACAAAATGCTTTTAACCGTATTACTTAGAGTTTAAGTTTCATTTTAGAATGAATATTTTTGTACTGATGACTTTTTACTTTGGAGCGACATTTAAAATGTTTTGCTTCTAATCTTTCTCCGATGAAAGGGCTTAAATAAATGTACTTTACAATGATAATTAAACGTTATGTTTAAGTGTTAAGGTTTATAATCATCTGAAGTTGTAAATAATATTGAACGTTTTTCTAAGATGTTATGTAGATGTTTACGTGTGTGCAAACGTGTCCACTTGAGCGACTTAGTTTTGTTCCTGATGCTGAATCTAGTACTATTATTGATCGAAGTTGTAAATATATGGAAGTTTGACATTTCCAAGTGTCAATTTACTCTCTCATACAAGATTTCTTTAATTACAGCGCCAGAAATAGTATTGAAAATAGAAAGAGAAGGCGACTGTGATCACCTGACTGATGATTTATTTGATAAAGATGATGATTTAGATAATATCGGTAAGTCACTAGTTACATTTAAAAAAAATCTGCACTAAGGAAGCGTTCAAGTATTACGTAACGCAATTTTTGAAGATTTTTTATCATTCTGAAATCCCTCCACTCCACTTAGAAAATTTTCATCTGTAACCGTATGGGAGTTAAATAATTTTTATTTTACAGTTGAAATTTTCACAAATGATGTATTTAATAAATATAATCATTTGTGAAAATTTCAACTGTCTAACTATCACGGTTCATGGGATACAGTCTGGTGACAGACTGATGGACAGCAGTCTTTGAAGCATGAACCATTTGTGTCTCTGTGTCCTTTCCAGCCTGTAAATTAAAATTACTTATCTTAGTAGTTTCTTACTACTAATTTATATGCATACTGTTGTGTTTTTTAATCAATCACACCAGGGCTGAACAGATCTAGCTAAATTTTGTTACAGAAATAGATTATAATTTTGAGTAGCACATAGTTTTCTTTTTATCCCAGAATACACCATATAACATATTAATTTATTTCACAGACACTACTGCAATAAAAGAAGAAAAACTTACATTTAAAGTTGGACCAGTAAAAAGTGACTTTTTTTTTCATAAAACTTTTTAGCGCATAAGCGTTTACAAATATTTAAACTCGCAAACACTCAGACCCGGAACAACTATCTGTAGGCCATACAAATATTTGTTCCGTGCGGGATCGAAGCTGCGATATGCAGTGCAGCAGTCAAATCGCTCAGCCACTGCGACACTTGGAATGTACATACACCTTTCCTCTGACATCCATGCCCTATTTTCTATCTGTAGGCCATACAAATATTTGTTCCGTGCGGGATCGAAGCTGCGATATGCAGTGCAGCAGTCAAATCGCTCAGCCACTGCGACACTTGGAATGTACATACACCTTTCCTCTGACATCCATGCCCTATTTTCATGGGAATAAGGGTGAATTTGAGTTTGAAAATGATGTAATATAATACGAGAGCTGCGGTGACCCAGTGATGACGACCCGACTTACGAGCATTAAATCGTGGGTTCAAACTCGGGCAGGCGCATTACTTTGCGTAATTTATCTCATCACTGCTGCTCTCCAAACGGTGAAGGAAAACATCGTGAGGAAACCGGCATGTCCTAGAACAAAAAAGTCAAAGATATAATATTATGTGTCGTCTCGTCTACCAACCCGCACTGGGTCCGCGTTGTGGAATATAGTCCACTTTCACTCACAGAGATGAGTTCTGTGTCCCAGCTGTGGGAATACTATAGGCTGATTAATGATTACGCAATATCTATCTTTCTAGGTATCTATCTTTATAAATAAAAGGAAAAGCAGACTGACTAAGGATCAACGCACAGGCCTAACCCTTAGGGCTAGAAGCTTAAAATTTCGCACACTATGACGTAGGCTAAGGAAGGATTTTTCGTCATTCCCCAAGGGGGTGAAATAGGGGATGAAAGTTTAAATGGGCGAAGCCGCGGGCAAAAGCTAGTAAGAGATAAACGAATAACTGTGAAAGGTAATGCATTCTGGTTAATTATATAAGTATTATTTTGTTGCAGTGCTTCCAAAGGGTATCAAGGTAAAACGGAAGATACGACCAACGAATTCAAGTAAGTCGTTAATAATTTAAATGTTTTAATAATCATGGCTTTTATCAACATTATTGGGGGTGAGCTTATTGCCAGTAACTAGGCACAAGCCTTTTTTTTTTGGAGGGTGGGACATTATCAAATGACTCCTCCCGCTCTGGGCAAAGGTGTCAAACTTCTACTGATTAAAAACCACCTATGTTCCTTCTTAGCCCTTTGTGTTGAGGCCGCGGTATCTCTTTCGAATAACCGGGAGCCCCGACGGGAATCTCACCCTGGCTGGCTGGAAGTGTTTTTGATCAGAAGCGAATGTGGCCCACTGGTCGCTAGTCTTATCCAGATTGTAGAGTGTAGACTAATACTTATTTATTTTTTACAGGTAACCGAAGAAAGTCTACTACGAAACGTAAAGTTTTTGACAGTCAATCATTTAATAACGTCAATCCTAGACAGAATGTGGCCCTCATACTAGAACATTCCACCATTGTACCCTTCAAATCTAGAGTAGGCTATTTCAATTGTTTCTATTGCAATAAACAATTTGCAGGTTTCGATCGACTAAAAACTCATGTCAGTGAGCTTCACAAGAATATCAGCTCAAAACATATATATAAAAGCATATACAGGCCCCACGACCGTATCAGAGCGGACGTTAGTGACATAAATTGCAGAATATGCAAAAAGAAAATAGACAACCTAGACTTTTTAATACAACATTTGACAGATGACCATAATGTCATATTCAATTTTGACAGTGACATGAAAAAACCCGCGGATTGTATTTTAGGTTACGATTTGAGTGAAGGAAGATACAGGTGTTGCCAATGTAAACAAGAATTTACCTTTTTCAAAACGTTGACGAGCCATATGAATGAGCATAGTACAGACCACGTTTGTGATGTATGCGGTCGATGTTTTTTACTTGCCGACCGTTTAAGAGCACATTCGGCCTCTCATAAAGAACAAAGTGAAGCAACATGCGATACATGTGGAAAAATATGTGGGTCCAAAATTATACTAAAAAGCCATATCAGATACTTACATGAAAAGCGACCATTCATGTGTTCAATTTGCGACAAAACGTTTAATTCAAGTCAGAAACGTGTGAAGCATTTGGAAGAAGTACACAACCGCGCTCCTTTAGATTTAACTTGCAAAATATGTTCTAAAAAGTTTGGCCATCATTTAAATTTATATCGTCATATGAAATATCATTCGACTCGGATACCAGAACGAAAATACGGCTGTAGTATTTGCGGTATGCAGTTTTCAACAAATAGTGGACTGGCGAGTCATGGGGTTGTTCACTCGGGGGAGAAAAATTACGAGTGTGAAGTCTGTCACAAGAAGTATGGGCGAAGGAAAACATTGACGGAACACCTAAGGATACATAAAAATGATAGAAGATTCGCCTGTGGCGCTTGCTCGCAGGCTTTTGTGCAAAAATGTAGCTTGAAAAATCATATAAGATATCATCATGGAGATGTGGATTTAGAAAAACTGATTGTAGATAGGAAATTGGACGTGAAATAAAATGTTTTATTTGCAACTTTGTTTTTTTTATACGCACTTATTTCTTCTTAGTACTTGATTGGCTGGAAACTTATTTCATAAAGTCGTTACGAGAGAGCGCCTAAACATTTATGTTTTAGTTAATTATTCCAGGCCACCGAAACCAATGTGTTTTTCGCTATGCGCCTCATAATCATTCTTTTGCCTTTATCTCAATATGTTGGGTTGGCGCCAGTATGACATACTTTTTTGTTAAGAAGACATTGTCTTCTTAACAAAACGTACCTATCACATTTTAGATGTGGTTCTGGTTGGCTGGACATTTCTTCAAAACTGCTCGCATTTAAGTAGGTCAATAGGGCACTTTATGTGACGGCTAAACACCCTTATTTCAGAATAGGTGACGCTACAGAATCTTAGATAATCGATCGAAAGCGTGTCCAGCCAGCTTGAAAAACCACTTTTCGCTGGTCTCTCAATCTCCGTAACGGAAGTGATTTTGACGACTTTTTGCATATCAACGGGCGTCACATAAATATGTGACAGGCATCAAGCTAAAAGTTTTGTGATACGTACAGTGGTTTAGTAGAAAAATGCAAAAAACTGTGTCCAGCCATCTTGAATTTACGTAGAAAACTTTTGGCTGGCACTTCCGAATCCCACATAACGGGAGCGTTTTCGAATATGGTTCCTTTACTAATACTTGGTGACGCAATGTGTGACAGTAATAACGTTTGATTTATGCCGTCACATGCAAGGGTTTACGAGATATCAATGAAAACTTAATGTATACTTGTGTCCAGCCATCTTGAACTCAGGCTGGCTGGACACCTGTATCTCCGCTGCCTGATGATCTACGACCTTCAGAATGGTATCAAAATGTTGTGACGGGGACGATAATGGTAACCTGAATTTGTGACGGAGAAACTTTGCGTAGTTTCAAAGATATTGATCTATTAAATTTTCCCATACAAACACTGTAGTAGGGTTACCAATATTGTAGGTTTTATGTAGGACTAAGTATTTAAGGTGTTTTCTTTAATGGACGAAAATTCGCGTATTGGTGATACTAATACGAACAACTGTAGATATTTTAATCAATAGAAGACAAAAGTGTAGAAGTGAGGAAGGGGGGGGGGGAGATTTTTTTTAATGTTATTGATTATTTACGTGCAGATACCTATCTACTCTTTTTAGTAGATAATTATTGGTGTTTTTATGGTAAGTACATAGGTAGATATTGTGTCAGGATAACAGACTAATGCTCTAAGGTATTTAAATGAAAAAATAATGTAGGTAAATAAAATCACATTTATTTATTTGCGCTAGAGCGTTTCAATGACGAAAATGACGACGATCAACTCCATTTGCACTTCAATAACCCCCGCCTTGTACCAAAGCGTTGTTTTTACCGCCGCCCTAAGTGTTTGAAGCGCAAACGAAGCCGGTGGTCGTCATTTTAATCATATAAATAGCTGAATAAACTAAAATATTCTTCAATACCTATTTATGGAAAAGAATAAAATTATTACACAAAATAAATCACAGCATCAGTTTTCATTTGGTTTTATTACGTACTACCATTATTACGCTGTCACACTCACAGCCTGTGTACAATCTCAGTGTCAGTGCATCAGTGCTGCCAACAAGACCGATATAGAATCTGCTAAAATGGTGTTAAAATTATGCCAATTGCTTTATAGAAATGCTAAAAAATCTGCTAACATTTTTCAGTGTCAAATGAAACGTAAAATAGTTTTAACTTTTTTATTATTTAACAAAATATACATACTGTTTTAATCGACTATGATCTCAAATACTCTTTCCATTAAGTTGGCACCAGAAGCGCCAACAATATAGTAAAGGGATTTTTTTTCTAAATGGAAATAATTGCGTACGCATTAATGTATTTTATTTTATAATTATTTTATATGCTAAAAATATGCTAAACAACTAATAAGTTTGCTAAACAACATGAAAAAATGCTAAATTGGCATCACTGAGTGCAATGCACTTTGTTCTTTTTTGTTAGTGTTTTTAATTATTATTTTCTGCAGGAAAACCTTTTATTCCCACGGAGAAATCAAATACAAAGCAGGCGTGGCTGCTACCGGCCGATTAGTCGATTAAAAAGAAATCCTTTATTTATGTAAAAATTATGGTCACCTCACAATATTAATGGATGTTTGTATGGGAAAATTTAAATGATCAATATCTTTGAAACTACGCAAAGTTTCTCCGTCATAAATTCAGGTTATCATTATCGTCCCCGTCACAACATTTTGATACCATTTTGAAGGTCGTAGATCATCAGGCAGCGGAGATACAGGTGTCAAGCCAGCCTGAGTTCAAGATGGCTGGACACAAGTATACATTAAGTTTTCATTGATATCTCGTAAACCCTTGCATGTGACGGCATAAATCAAACGTTATTACTGTCACACATTGCGTCACCAAGTATTAGTAAAGGAACCATATTCGAAAACGCTCCCGTTATGTGGGATTCGGAAGTGCCAGCCAAAAGTTTTCTACGTAAATTCAAGATGGCTGGACACAGTTTTTTGCATTTTTCTACTAAACCACTGTACGTATCACAAAACTTTTAGCTTGATGCCTGTCACATATTTATGTGACGCCCGTTGATATGCAAAAAGTCGTCAAAATCACTTCCGTTACGGAGATTGAGAGACCAGCGAAAAGTGGTTTTTCAAGCTGGCTGGACACGCTTTCGATCGATTATCTAAGATTCTGTAGCGTCACCTATTCTGAAATAAGGGTGTTTAGCCGTCACATAAAGTGCCCTATTGACCTACTTAAATGCGAGCAGTTTTGAAGAAATGTCCAGCCAACCAGAGCCACATCATTTTAGTTTATCGATATCTATCGATCAAATCTACAATACTTTCGAGATCATTCGATCGAAAACAAACTTTTTTTATTGGGAAAAGGTTGATTTTAACTAAACATCTAAACATAACTTTGATTAAAAAAACATTAAATCATGCTTTCCAATAATAGGAATATCCTCAACTTTTATGTTTTTTTCTCCTAGTGTCATTTTAGCCTCAATTTTAGCACTCTTCAATGGGACTATACGGCGCTTTTATAGAAAAATTAAATTGTCAGGAGACTAGCTAGACAACTAGAAGTGAAGTAAGAAGACGACTAAGAATTACCAAGAACTAAGAGAGCAGAGCTAAAGGGAGTGTCAGACTTCTACTGACTAAAAACCACCTATGTTCCTTCTTAGCCCTTTATGTCGAGGCCGCAGTATCTCTTGCGAACATCCCGCAGCCCCGACAGGCAAGGCCTCTTATTCACAAACACTTCGATTCGATTTCGATGCGGAAATTCGTACTATGTCTAACTTTCTCACTTACATACTTGCAAAAAAAAAAGGTAGCACTCCGGGAGTGCCGGCAGAAGTGAAAACTTCAATATTAACTTTCAAACTCGCGTCAGGGTCACGTGATGCTGATCGAAAAAGCGTAAGATTTTTCGACGAGAGTTACCCATACAAAAAAAAGTGCTCAGCGCCGCTAAAGAAGTTTTCACTTCAAAAAAATGCCCTTAAACTTGTCAAATTGAAATCGAATCGAAGTGTTTGTGAATAAGGGACCAGTATTCACAAACAATAGAATCGATTTTTACCCTTTTTCGAGCATCAGTTTTTGTTCACAAACAATAGAATCGATTTTTACCCTTTTTCGAGTATCAGTTTTTGTCAAATTCAGACTTTGGTCAGACACTATAAGATCCACTGAGTACTATTCATATGCGCCTCGCCAACGGTTCCTGGATGGCAAAACCCGGTACTCCATCCACCCTTATAATTTAAATCTTTAGACTAGTATGAATGTAAGAGTTATTTACATACAATACAACAACCACGAAAAAATGTGTAAATATGTATGCAACGGTCAAAACAAATAGCAGAGTTTCAAATACAGTACGTATACTTCAGATACGGTATAAATTAATTAGCAACGCTTTTATTTTTGGTTCGATTGCACTTCGCTGTTGGCAGGTTGATATGTTCATCTCGAATCATAAACGAATCAATTAATCCTCTTCGGTTATGTAAATAGCGATTTTCGAGAACACTATCGATCGATTGCATTTATGATGTGACGGCCACTTGAGTGGTTGTGAATAGTTATGCGAAGGCTGGCAACAACGTTTGGCGTAAGTTTATTGTCAACCCGCTGGAGTATTAATCTTGGCTTAAAGGTCTTGTAACCAAGCCAGTGGCATAGCCACAAAATAAAAAAAAAAAGTTCTGTGATTGTCAGTCAATGTCAAAAAAACAACATGGCGAACGTAACCGAAAGTTGCACGCAAACCTGTAATTAATGTATAATCCAGTTCTATGCATTTATTATTATTAGTTTGCAGCTAAAGTTAGGTTAAATGATAATCGATAAAGTTTTAGTTTGAATTAAATGTCAACGAAAACTTCAAAATGTCGTCGAGTAATTGTAAATTAGAACAAGACTTGTGTCGTTGCTGCCACAGTGAAGGAATTTTTAAAAGTTTGGCTGAGCCGTTCAAAACTGCGAATACAGAGGAAATTTATGAGAATATGTTGAAAGAATGTTACGATATTGATGTGAGTATAATGCACTAATTACTTAAAATACACGCTCACGCCGTAAAATTTGATTTAGTATGTAGTGGGTTGATAAAATTGTACTTTCGTTTAAAATAAATGTTGTCCTGGCTAAACTCTAGCTTCCTTTAAGCCTATTTTACCTATTGCTATCATTATAAGATATCTCTGTCCCAGTACAAGGTAAAGCCTTCACTTCCCTCATTCCACTTATCCCTGACCAGTAGTTCGTCAGTGTTAGTCGATTTCGTCTCGCCTAAGCAGTTGGCAGTTATATCGAGTTTATTGTACCACTGCTGGGCAAAGGCCTCCTCCTCCTCTCGCATAAAAGCCTCTTAGTCGTCACGCCAGCACTTACCAAGCCTCCCTCCGCAACAACTACTGCAAAAAAAAAAATACAAAATCTGATTCAAATAGGCAGGTAATATTTAAAAAATAATTGGTCCGTGGGCCGTCTTAGGGGTGATTTCATGTGTCAAAGTTTTCTGTCACAGCTAGTTGTTAATAATGAAGGCCTACTTAATAGTTCTCCCACACATAGTGTTGGTGCTCCCCCAAATCCTTCACATTAGGGATGTACAGTCGTACAAGCTAATAAGTATACAGGTAGTTTTTTGTAATTCAGTGGGTCGTCTTAGGGGCAGATGTTTGTTTTATAAAGCGTTTCTAACCTAACCTAACCTACGGTGCACAAAGTTGGTCACTTACTGAACAACAGAAGTCCAAACTCAAGATTTGCCAGCGACCAATGGAGCGCAGCATAATTGGTGTTAAGCGAACCAATCGCGTTAGAAACACCACCCTGCGCTCCATAACTAAAATAGCTGGTGTTGGAGAAAAAACAGCCAGACTGAAGTGGGAGTGGGCAGGCCACGTAGCACGGATGCACCCGGAGAGATGGGCAAAGATCGTCACTCACTGGACGCCTGAGGAAGGACAGCGCCGTCGAGGTCGACCGCGGCGAAGGTGGCGTGACGATCTGATCATGTTTGTGGGGCTAACATGGCCAGAGATCGCCCATGATAGAGTCATATGGAAAGAGAAAGGGGAGGCCTTTGCTCAGCAGTGGGACACAAAGCAGGCCAATAAAAAAAAAAAAAAAGCATTTCCCATTAAGCAATTGATGTCAAATGCTGTATTGTTTGGCTTCAGTACTAAATGTATCTGTGTAATCTTAAAAGTAAATGCAAGTTAGCTGGCTGCTTACTTATTAGCTTGTTAGATTGTACTAGTATGTTGTTGTAGTACTTTTTGTACACTACAGTTTTAACCATAACAATTACAGATGGCACCCATTCGGGGGATGTTGAGTGCAATAACATACACAATCTGCGAGGTCTGCATCATGAGGCTACGTGATGCATCGGACTTCAAGAAGCAAGTTCTACTGTGTGAGGAGCGATTTAAAGAAATTTATAAATGGAATGGTTTGAAAGGTATGTTAATTAAACACTAAACAGGATGTGTAGGTACCGAAAAATAGTACTTACATTGGCCAGTTATTATTAAGTCCGATGTAATGCAAGCCTATTACCACACAAATCCTCACTCCGTGGCTGCTACTAATAAATTCCCGATGGATAAATCCAATTACGCATTGCCAGTAATCAAACTCAGGACCTCATGTCCAGCGGTCGCACTTTTGAACATTAGACAAACGAGGCTGTCTATCTAATCTATTTGTCTATACTTTCTACAGTATGGTTTCTTTTTTAATTTTCAGCTGCTCCAACTATGATAGACGTAGAGATTAAGGAAGAAATACCTGAGCCAGAATCATTTGGTAAGTGACTACATAAGGTCTAAACAAACCCTTTTTTTATGCGGCAAGCCTGCCACTCTATTCCCAAACCCCACCACTGTAACTCCTGTAAACCAGAATCAACAGAAAAACTTCAATAGATTGAAGGTCGACATAGGCCCAACGCAAACCGGCGGAGGCGCGGCGAAGATACTGAGAATAAATCAATTTAAAATAAACCTTAACTTCTATGCTAAGACATGCGGTTTGATACGGCATGCAAAGCGAGACGCGCGCGGTAAACCGTCAAGCTGCCACGAGGGCAGGTTTATTTTAAATTGATTTATTCTCAGTATCTTCGCCGCGCCTCCGCCGTTGTGCGTTGTGCGGGTTGTGCCATAGTCCCAGAGAAACGATTTAACTGTCTTGGATTCCGCAACGAAATTAATCAGAAAAGAATAGTGGAGGAGTAAGAAACAAACCCTTGTTGGACTGACCCTTGAAGACGGACCCTTGATGGACCCAACACAAAGCCTAGGCAGTTTGACAGCCATTATTATCATCCTATTTTTTTGGCGGGTGGGAAATCATCAAATAACCCCCCCTCCCGCTCTTGGGCAGAGCGAAAGGGAGTGTCAGACTTCTACTGAAAAAACCACCCATGTTCCTTCTTAGCCCTTTGTAACGAAGCCGCGGTATCTCTTTCGAACAACCCACAGCCTCGACGGGATATAATATGCGCTTTTCTTTGTTTTGAAGTTTAGTTTTTTAGTAGTAGGTAGAGTTGTGATTTTTAGTTTTTTTAATAACTTTTTAATACTTTGTTATAGATGTTTTCAAAGACGAGGCGCCTCTAGACGACAAAGACGATGCGCCTCTTGACGACAACGACGATGCGCCTCTAGACGACAAAGACGATGACTTTGAAGTATTCATAGAACATGAAGAAGAAGAAGCAGGTATAAATAACATTACATACAACACCATAACATAACATCTGTTACCCCGAAGGTTTAGGCAGAGGCGTAGGTAACCCCATTATTACACCCACATTTCGCCAGTTCCATGGAATAGGGGGCAAGCCTATTGCCATCAACCGGGTGCGGTATAAATTCCTGATGAAAAAACCCAAAAACACTTAGCCTGTCTTGGGAATCAACTAGGGCTCCAAGCACAGCAGTCGCTTGTGGACCACAAGCCCAACAACGCAGTCTATGTAATCTCTCCATATTATAAAATCCTCCGAAGCGTCTGTCTGTTTGTTTGTTCGCGATAAACTCGAAAACTACTGCACCGATTTTCATGCTGTTTCCACCAATGGATAGAATGGTTCTCGAGAAATATTTTAGTATATAATTTGTCAAGTTTTTGACACCCACGCGGGTTATATAGGTATAGATAGATGCTATAAGCTTGAAATTTCTTTTTTAGCAGAAGAAATACCCATAGAACTTGAAGTCACAAAGAAAAGGAAGTATAAAAAGAGAGTGGTGAAGAAAAACCCGGTTAAGAAAAACCCGGTGGTGAAGAAAAATCCGGTGAAGAGCAAGAGAAAGAAGAAGAATCTCGAAGAAGAGCCTGCGGATGAAAATGATGCAGAGAAGAAACAAGGTAGGAATTTCTAAATACATTATCTTCCAGGAAGTGACGTAGCTAGGGCCGAGTTACCCGAGGGCCACGAAATGCGACGCTTCATGCGAAATCGCCTTGTGCTACAAGCGTCAGCGTCGAGCCTCAAAAACAAATGTGTCTCGGGCACGAAAATAACGCTACGCTTGTGGCGTGAATTCGCTACAACTTGAGGCCCTGTAGATAATAGACATACATTTGTGTTTGACGCTCGACGCTGACGCTTGCAGCACAAGGCGAATTCGCTTGGAGCGTCGCATTTTGTGGCCCTCGGGCACAGAATACATAATAGTACTACGTACAGAAGGGACACTCCCTTCCCCGCGCTCATATTAAATACCGCACCTCACCCCGCACTTCGAGGTATTCGTCGTCGACACTTGAGCAATGGCTCGCGCTCGTATTAGTCGTCGTTCGGTTTTCGCGACGCAGACCGTTGCACTTTCCGCGCCAGTTTTTAGGCTACGACAACCCTACTAGAGTTTACGCACACATTTGCACGTGCACGTCGTGCACAATAGTAGATTGTACACCAAGTGCATAAAACGCACCATTTTGCGCGAGACGTTTATCCATCCGATGCGAGCTTGCGAGCGAGGATGGATATAAAGTAGAGAGCAAAATGGGTTTTATGGACGAGTTTTACACTCTACTTTTCACTTCGATTGCGAGGAAATGCAACAGCAACTTGTAAATATTGTAAAAATAATTATGGTTCCCGCCAATTAACTTTTCAGTAGAAAACTTGACATAATGGACTTATGTCGTTACTCCATACTGCTCAGTTATAAAAACATTTTGAGCAAGCCTATTGCCATCAACCAATGTAATTAGGAGCAAGCCTATTGCCATCAACTGATGTAATTGGGACCAAGCCTATTGCCATCAACCAATGTAATTAGGAGCAAGCCTATTGCCATCAACTGATGTAATTAGGGACAAGCCTATTGCCATCAACCGATGTAATTAGGAAAAGCCTATTGCCATCAACCAATCTTATTAGAAGCAAGCCATTGCCATCAACCGATGTAATTAGGAGCAAGCCTATTGCCATCCACTGATTTAGGTAATTGAGAGCACTGAGCAAGCCTATTGCCATCAATCAATGTAATTAGGAGCAAGCCTATTGCCATCAACTGATGTAATTAGGGACAAGCCTATTGCCATCAACCGATGTAATTAGGAAAAGCCTATTGCCATCAACCAATCTTATTAGGAGCAAGCCATTGCCATCAACCGATGTAATTAGGAGCAAGCCTATTGCCATCCACTGATTTAGGTAATTGAGAGCACTGAGCAAGCCTATTGCCATCAATCAATGTAATTAAGGGTAAGCCTATTCCCATCAAATGATGTAATTAGGAGCAAGCCTATTGCCATCAAGCGATTTAGGTAATTGGGGGAAGCCTATTCCCATCAACTTTCCTTGTATTCGTAATGAAAAGCAGTAATCCCTTGTTCTTAGAATACTAGCGAAACAAATTAAATTAAAGAGGTTATTCTATGAAGTTGTTCGTGTGGCTGTTGGGCCGATTACCTGTGCCGATTACCTTGGTCTTCGACGAAGATTTTACTTTATGCTCTAGAGCATAAAACGCGACTTTATGTCGCCTACGCACGACATAAAGACGCATTTTAGAGCGAGAGAAGTGAAATAGTAGATTGTACACCAAGTGCATAAAACGCACCATTTTGCGCGAGACGTTTATCCATCCGATGCGAGCTTGCGAGCGAGGATGGATATAAAGTAGAGAGTAAAATGGGTTTTATGGACGAGTTTTACACTCTACTTTTCACTTCGATTGCGAGGAAATGCAACAGCAACTTGTAAATATTGTAAAAATAATTATGGTACCCGCCAATAAACTTTTTTTTTTCAGTAGGAAACTTGACATAACACCTGACTTATGTCGTTACTCATATTGCTCAGTTATAAACATTCAAACATTTTGAGCAAGCCTATTGCCATCAACCAATGTAATTAGGAGCAAGCCTATTGCCATCAACTGATGTAATTGGGACCAAGCCTATTGCCATCAACCAATGTAATTAGGAGCAAGCCTATTGCCATCAACTGATGTAATTAGGGACAAGCCTATTGCCATCAACCGATGTAATTAGGAAAAGCCTATTTCCATCAACCAATCTTATTAGGAGCAAGCCTATTGCCATCAATCAATGTAATTAAGAGTAAGCCTATTCCCATCAAATGATGTAATTAGGAGCAAGCCTATTGCAATCAAGCGATTTAGGTAATTGGGGGAAGCCTATTCCCATCAATTTTCCTTGTATTCGTAATGAAAAGCAGTAATCCCTTGTTCTTAGAATACTAGCGAAACGAATTAAATTAAAGAGGTTTTTCTATGAAGTTGTTCCTGTGGCTGTTGGGCCGATTACCTGTGCCGATTACCTTGGTCTTCGACGAAGATTTTACTTTATGCTCTAGAGCATAAAACGCTACTTTATGTCGCCTACGCACGACATAAAGACGAATTTTAGAGCGAGAGAAGTGAAAACGTTATTTGTTTATGTAGTAGTAATAGGTAATTATTTTGCGGGTGTTGTATGGAGTGTCTGAGGTGTGCCTCGGGTTAACCAGGCGGCAGTCAGGAGCCAGCGAGAAAACTTCACGGGGCGCTCGCGGTATACCCACCCACAGCGTTTTTTTTCTGGATGGTGGGAAATCATCAAATGACTCCTGGGAGCTCTGGGCAGAGCGGTAAGGAGTGTCGGACTTCTATTGACTAAAAGCCACCCATGTTCCTTCTTAGCCCTTTGTGTCTCGCCACGGTATCACTTTTGAACTAGCCGCAGCCACGAAAGGGGCAAAAGAAAAAGGGTGATGGAGGATTTGATTGATAATAATAATAATAATAATAATATTTATTTCATAACAAAAATTACACAATAACATGTTACATGACTGGATAGGCTTAGTATACATTTTAAATTATGGAATCCTCTGTTGCCGAACTAGGACGGATCCTGTATCTCGGCAAGCAGCGCCATCCCCTAACAGATTACACTACAAAGTTAAAGCCAAACTAGACATACAACTTGCTTCTATAAAAGATAATAAAATTTGTGATATAAATTAATTAATTATTCCTAAAATTTACATCTATTATAGCTAGCTCATATTGCATTCAATAAAACAAATATTAATATAATTTATACAAATAATAAAATTGGAATTGATCACTATTAAAAGAAGGATAATTATAACCTAAGATTTAAGTACCGCATAATTTTATATAGGTGTTTTTGTGTATCTGTGTGTGTGGGTGTGTGTGTGCCTGTGGGTATGTGAATCTTTGTGTAGGTATGTGCTTTTGTGCGTGTTGTACCGAAAACCAACTGTAAAGCGTCTACTAATTTTGAATTCTTAGAAGGTCTTCAGTTTCCTCATAAGAAAGACTAAGGAGATAGGCATGAATTCTCTTCTTACAGTGCATTTTATTTAGTTGATAGATGTTTAAAATTTTGTTTATTTTGTTGTACATGAGGGGGGCTATAAAAGTAAAGAATCTTTTTATGAACGCTGTTTTTGGTTTGTACGACCGGGAGCAAACTTCATGTTTCCTACGCTTATTTATTGTAGTAGGGTCGTATACTATTGAGCAGTGCTGCTTAAGGATAACTGTTTCAATGAAAATTTGTCTTACGGTTGTCACTTGACAGTACTGATATAGGTCAGTTGTTGGAAACAGTATTGGTTTAAAAGTTGAAACTTTTAAAATGGCACGTTGTGCGACTTCCAAACTCTTTAAAGTAGTTTTTGGGGCGCCCCCCCACGAGGAGATACAGTAAGTTATGATAGATTGACACATCGCATAGTATATTTGTTTTAAGAGACTCGCATCTGTTATGTGTCTTAGGTTTTTGAAAACATAAATGAGTTTGCGAACTCTGGATGCTAGAATTTTTATGTGTTGCTTAAAACTGAGATGACTGTCAACTGTAATACCGAGATATTTTATAGTCTTCACGCGTTCCAGCGGTTCACAACTGCAGTTATTTCTACTGCTACACTTATGAGGAAATATTTGAAGTGTCTCGCTAATATCCGGGTTATTTCGAATAGAAAAAGTTAGATATTTAGTTTTCTCCGTATTTAGAGTCAACACATTATCAAACAGCCAATGTTGTACCACATCAAAACCATTTTGGGCAGCATCAAAGACCTCATTCCAGGTATTAGCGGAGAAAAGTAGAGCGGTGTCATCTGCGTAAGAGATTACTTCACAATTTGGTATACTTAAGTTTGTGAGGTCATTGATGTATACGAGAAATAGAGTAGGTCCCAAAATGCTGCCCTGTGGAATTCCAAACGATACAGGGAGTTCATTGCTGCAATGGTTATCGACTCGTACAAGCTGATAACGCTCGGACAGGTAGCTTACAAAAAGCTTAAGCTGTGCACCACGTACACCAAGGTTTTCTAGCTTCTGTATTAGGATCGGAACAGAAATAGTGTCAAAGGCTTTAGCGAGGTCTAAAAAGACCGATAGACACTTCTGTCCTTTATCCAGTTTTGTGGTTAGGTGTGTAGTTAGCCTAAGCACAGCCTGATCAGTCGACCTGCCCGCGCGAAAACCAAACTGATTTTCTGAGAGAAGCTTGTTCGTCTCGAGATAGTTGACAAGTCTAGTATTAATAATCTTTTCTAGTATTTTGGACAAAGATGGCAGGATCGATATTGGTCTATAATTAGTAAAAGTTTTTTTATCACCACCTTTGTCTATCGGACGAACAACAGATTTTTTAAGTGCTTGAGGAAAGGTGCCTGTTTCGAGACATAGGTTGAAAATAAATGTTAGTGGCGGGACAATGAAGTTCTTAAATTGTTTTAATAGTTTGTTAGAGATGTTGTCCCAGCCAACCGAACATTCAGTCCTCAGATTACTAATGTGCCGAGCTACTTCTTCCTCTGTAGTCTCTATTAAGTAGAAAGAGTGTAAGGAGGGTTTATTTTCTGGATTACCAACTATGTGCTTGTCATCATCGAGACTGCGTGAGTTAATAATTTTCTCAGCCAGTGACCGTCCTACGCTTACGAAGTAATCATTCATTGCATTTACAGTCAACTGAGGAGATTGACAGACTTTTAATAACTCGGTTGGAGGATGGTTATCTTTTTTAGTATTAGTGACGCTCTTTATCACATTCCATAATTTTTTAGGGTTGCTTCTAGCCAATTCAACCTGATTTTTATCGTAAGCTCTCTTTAATTTTTTTAGTATTTGGTTACAATAATTTCTGTAGCGAGTATAGGTCACTTTCAAAATCTTGTTACTCGGGGACCTTTTGGATTCCTGATGTAACCTATCCCGATGTTTAATGCATCTCAGTAAGCCAGGCGTGATCCAAGGTTTTATAATTTTTTTACGTCTTGGGTGGGTTATTGAGTTCGTGTTCTTTTGTAACGCCGATTGTATGTTAGTTATAAGATAATTTAGGGCAATTTCTGGATCTTTTGTTTGGAATATTGGATCTATATCAATATTGTGGATGTCTATACTGAGGCTGTCTTCATCTATCTTTTTTATTGTTGATGGGATGCAATGACGTGGTTGCTTTAGATCCATGTGTATTAGAACTGGATGGTGGTCTGTCAGATTCGTTTGTGGTACAAGAGTAATACACGCATTTTTGGTTTTAATTAGAATGTGATCAAGACATGTACCACTTGCATCACGAGTGACCTCAGTGTGTGCTGGCAAGAGACCATGAGAAGCAGCCAAAGTAAGATATTTCTCTCCGAGAAGGTCAATTTTGTTAGTGTTGATTGCAATATTCATGTCACCAATTACAATTATATTATTAAACGATTTTATGTCAGTCAAAATATTATTCAGTGATTCAATAAAAGTGTCTATATTTTTGTAAGATGGAGATCGATATAAAGAAACAATTGCTAAGTCATGATCTTTTTTAAGCACAACGCAGTTACCCTCTTCGAAGTTAGGCTCCTCAACAGCGAACGTTAGTTGTTCTCTGTAGTACACGACGACACCATCGTTTTGTTTGCGGTTTCTCACAGAGGCAAACGATCTGTAACCTGTTAATACAGGTACAAAGCTAACATTTTGAAGCCAGCATTCCGTAAGCACAAGCACGTCACATTGAACCTTAAGCCTTTGTAACATTGCTTCCAAACCCAAAAAATTGCAGCTTATGCTGCGTATGTTCTGTGTTAAAACGTTGAACCCATTCTTTGTTGCTGTTAATAGTTCAGAACAATTGTCCAGATCACAAGATATAGCCTTAGAGACAGTCAAATTATCAATATTTTTTGCTAAGTCAATCAGATTATCGAATTTTAAATAATAGTAAATATATGTCAAAGAAACTAGAGCTAAATTGTTTAAAGCAGTCGGATGGAAGAAGCGACGAAGTATGGTTTTCGGCAAGTACAAGTATGTGTGGTTTGTGTGGAGTATTTGTTATTGTGTGATGAAGTGAGTTTATGTGTATGTATGAAAAAAGTACAAATGGTTTTCTATGCGGTCTTAACATGCAAGCAAGATTATTTTGATACAATAAATTATTACAAACAAGCGAGGTAGTTTTAACAAGATTAAGTTGGTACACATGCAAAATTAACAGAAAGATCAAGTTTTTACTAGAACAATAAAAGATTAGTCATGCGGCATTTCTCAGTTTATCCAAGTCACTGTCATTGTTTACGCGGACTTGGGCAAATTCTACCGATTTACGGAGATATACTATCCCGTGAGAGGTCCAACAAAAATCGTAACCATTCGCTTTTTGGAACTGTCTTGCTAAATAATATATACGTTGAGCCTTAAATGTTAATATTTCCGAGACATAAATAGGTTGTGGAGGGGATGGTAGGCCAACATGGGTGGTATTAAGCTTTTCTTTCATAGCTTTCGATTTATTAAATTTTTTAACACCTTTTATCACTTTATCCTTCGTAATTACCGTACTTAGGTCAATTATGATCGGATTTGTGCCATCCTTAGACTTTGTTCTGTATACGTCTCTAATATCTGATGGTCCGATATTAATATCAAGGGTCTTTCCAATGCTTACCACCATATCACAAAGTTGATCTTTTGTCTCGTCATTTGTTTTAGGCACATTTCGTATCTCTATGCCGGTTGCCCGGGATTTGCGCTCCAGATATTCCACTTTTTCCTCCAACTGGTATATGGTCTTTTTATCCTCTTTACGTTCCAACTCTAGGCTAGAGATACGCGACAAGAACTCGTCGTATTTGCTGGACATTACTTCCACGCTTTTTTTTAGTTCGGTATTTTGTTCCAGTATACTATTGATTTTGTAGATTAAGTCCTCAAATCGATCGTCCTGTTGTTTTAAAAACGACGAGAAGTCACTCATCGTTACAGAGCCTATATTTTTGTCGTTGCCATCCAGTTTCCGCTTCTTACGTTCAGTTAAGTTAGTAGCCATTCCCGACAAGTCTGGTACTGTTGAACCTTGGGACAGTTGAGATTCACTTGCTGCTGTTAGTCGTGTAGGCGCTTCATTCGAGCGTTTACTTTCTATCGGCATCGGTAGCGGGGAGGCGGGGGGAGTGCGGTGAGCAGGCATCTTCACTTGTAAGTTTTTAACTCTAACTACAAGGTACTTCTGCCAAAGACAACAATTTATTGTACGTTAGTAAATTTCGGATAAATACTTGCTATGAACACCCAAAAAGTTTTGCACGTTGTAGGGCTCGAACTCGAGTCTCAATCGCGTCGTCGACTGCGGGCGCACGGCTTACACCTCTCGACCACCGGAACTGTAACTTTTGTCGCGAATTAGGCGATGAGTTACCACTGTTGACAGGCCCTAGACGAGTGTCATTGACCCGTACAAAGGTCAGCTACCGCGACACTGAGACAAAGAGAATTTGTAACGAACACTTTAAAAACTTAGCAAATGTTTTTGTTTGTATCTCAGTTAAAAGTTTATGCACTGATTTCGTTTTTTCACTGATTGTTCCTTTTGTTATGGTGCACGTATTGGTGTAACTTTTACACTATTTACTGTACTTTAAACTATTTTTAGGAAATAAAAGTTCGCGAGTACAAAAAACACGTCTGCTCGATACAACGTCCGGGCGGGGGGGGGAGAAGGTGTTTTGCTCTTATAGATTTCGTGTCGGTAGGTAAAACATTTGGTAGCTGGAAAGGGCTGTCGTCGTAAGAGACGCATATGAAACGTCCTGTTGGTGAAATGTCCATGAGATGTGTAATTGCAGTCTAATTCGGTGGTAACGAAGAGTTTTCCAAAGGAAAATTCTTGGTTTCGGAGATTGTGTGTGCGGTATTATTAATAAACGACAGTTGCAAAAAATATTAAAAAAAAATAAAACTATGTATATTGGACTCGCACAGGAGAAAAAATGCCGTTCATGTTTTCTAAAGTATCAAGAAGAAGTAATGAAGAAAAATTGAATGTAAACAATAAAAACTTATATTTTAAAAAGAATACTTGTGCAAAACTTTGACCAACATTTTAAAGTTAAGGAATATCTAATCGAAAAAAGCTAAACAAGCATTCGTGGGAGTTATTTAAACTCTGTAAACTTATTAATGACTAGCTCTTGCCCGCGGCTTCGCCCGCGTGGATGTCGAAAAATATCCCAACAAACTTAGGGGTTGAATTAAAAAAAAAACGGCTCTATGAATGAAACAATGAAAATCGGTGCAGTAGCTGTAGTACAGACAGAAAGACGCGGCGGTGGACTTTGTTTTATATATAGAACTTGGGACGGTTCTATAGTTAGATGAAATGAAATGTCCAATTCTATGTTGCACTATGAATTTAATAAAGTATTTGCTATAACTAAACACGGTACAATACTACAATAAATGATTGACGCGAGTAACGGGTAGTAACCGACTATATGTGTTGTCACGGGGACGCGTGGTTTCGAACTTAACTTGACGGTGCAACGTCACAGGCACTTATAAGCTCGCAAGTGGTGTGCATGTGTGGGTAAACATACCGCTACATGTCCTCCCCCCTTAAATGAAGACAATTTAATAAAAGGGTGAAAAAAAAATCATCAAAAGCAATGACCAAAGTATAAAAACATTGCAAATACCAAATAAAATGGTTTGGTTTAAAAGTGTATAACTATACATAACTCCTAAATTAATAAACAACAAGACTACGGTAACATGAGGTATTTTTATAATATAAAAACAACACTACACAAATGGATACTTACCTAAATTGAATACATTTTGTAAAAAAATATTAAAATACATTGGTCATAAATTTGGTAACAACTTGACACAAAAAGGTCTTATACAAAAAGGTTTTAAACTTAAGAGTTAACTAAGTGGTAACGATAACATAAAAATAAATACGTTACAAGTTGACATAATTAGTGTGAAAACAAACAATTTTGTTGGTCTTGTAGCGGTATGTTTACCCACACATGCACACCACTTGCGAGCTTATAAGTGCCTATGACGTTGCACCGTCAAGTTAAGTTCGAAACCACGCGTCCCCGTGACAACACATATAGTCGGTTACTACCCGTTACTCGCGTCAATCATTTATTGTAGTATTGTACCGTGTTTAGTTATAGCAAATACTTTATTAAATTCATAGTGCAACATAGAATTGGACATTTCATTTCATCTAACTATAGAACCGTCCGAGTACGTCCCAAGTTCTATATTGGTGACCCCGACGTGAATAAAATAATACGGTTCCATACTTTGACCCGCGAGTGCAATTACGTTCAATACAGACGTAGACTTTATTTAGTGTTGTTACTGTGAACTATACCAAACCTTCAAAATGATCAACCCTAACACTGTTGCTGCCAGTGAACATAAAGTTACCATAAATCCCGAGCACACAGCCACCACGGCTGCCGCCGCACCTGATAGCGTCAACGCACCTCAACAAGCTGGTCCGTGTTACACCACAGACCAGCACCAGCAGCCAGAGACGGGGACGATCACCATCAACTCCCGCATCGCCGACTTCTGGACAGCGCGTCCGCGACTATGGTTCCATCAGTTTGAGGCCATAATCGGTGCACAAAAAGCAGGTGACTTGCATAAATATCAATTAGTTATAGCTAAGTTAGGTCGAGATGAATTGGGTCAAATTAGTGACATTCTTGAGAACCCGCTCGTGAACGGTAAATATATAGCACTGAAGGACAGGTTAATTTCGTCCTATGAAGAGTCCGAGTCCAAGCAATTACATACGTTGCTTACGAAAGTCGAGCTAGGGGATCAACGACCCACTCAACTTCTTCGTAAAATGCGAGAGCTTGGAAGTAACAAAATTCCCGAGGATACAATCAAAATTTTGTGGTTAGATCGCCTGCCTCAAACAGTCCGTGCAGTAGTTACTGTCTGCGATGTAACGTTGGACAACGTCGCAGCAATTGCTGATAAGATAATGGAAACTTCACGGTCATCTGAAGTCTGTTCGCTAAATCCGGTCGCTATCCCTAGTCATTCAACGGATCAACAATTTAATCATTTAATTAAAGAAATTGCCGCGTTAAACACAAAAATTAGTGATCTACAAAACACGCGTCAGAGTACAAGTCGGAGTCGTGGCAATGATCAGTCGCGATCACGGTCACG
The DNA here is from genome assembly GCA_949775195.1 of Diarsia dahlii. Classification (NCBI taxonomy): domain Eukaryota; kingdom Metazoa; phylum Arthropoda; class Insecta; order Lepidoptera; family Noctuidae; genus Diarsia; species Diarsia dahlii. The sequence goes on along the minus strand of OX459217.1, from coordinate 7,237,648 downwards.
ATCACGCTCTCGGTATCTTGACAATCAAGACAGATACAGGCGTCAAACAGCGCAACCGGGAGACAAAGATTTTAAGTGCTTTTATCATTATATTTATGGAGACAACGCAAAGAAATGCGGCGACGAGCAATGCATCAGAAAGGCGTTGAACTAAACCCGACACCTACCTTGGCGAGAGTAGGTGTCGAAGGAACATCCCGCTTGAGCGTCACCGACTGGAAAAGTGGTACGCATTTTCTTATTGACACCGGCGCTGATATTTCAGTTATTGCCTACAAAAACGTTAATCGTCAACCCGCTGATTTTACTTTATTTGCTGCTAATGGGACCACAATCAAAACATATGGGACTCAGAAAATGACTTTGGACCTTGGCTTACGTCGAGCTTTTACCTGGGAATTTGTCCTGGCTGATGTACAGCGGTGCATTATTGGGGCAGATTTCCTATCCAAACATCAATTGCTTGTTGATCTTCACGCAAAAAAGTTAATTGACAAAGTCACACTACTCTCTAGGTACACTAACGTAGAAGATGGCTCAAATATTCCTACAATTAAAGTCATCGACTCGGATAATAAGTATCATCGTATTTTAACAGAGTTCCCAGACATCACTAAGAGTGAATGTTTCAAGGACCCACCCAAACACAATGTAACGCATCATATATGTACCCATGGCCCACCTGTTTATGAAAAAGCACGTCCACTTAACGCTGCAAAATACAAAGCGGCAAAGGATGAATTCCAACGAATGGTAGATTTAGGAATATGCAGGCCGTCATCCAGCCCATGGGCAAATGCTTTACACGTTGTTCAAAAGAAAAACGATGAGTTACGCCCGTGCGGTGATTATCGTCGTTTAAACGCTATCACCGAGCCCGACCGCTACCCGATTCCTCGTTTAACGGATTTCACATACATCCTCAAAAATAAAAAAGTTTTATCTAAAATTGATATTAGACGTGCTTACCATAACATAAGCGTCGCACCTGCGGACATACCGAAAACCGCAATAATAACTCCATTTGGTCTGTTTGAGTTTACAAAAATGAGCTTCGGTCTGAGAAACGCTGCACAGACGTTTCAAAGATTTATCAATGAAGTTTTGAAAAATACTCAAAATACGTTTTGTTACCTGGATGATATACTTATTGCTTCAGAATCAGAAGAATGTCACATTCATGATCTCAAAGAAGTGTTCAAGCGACTTAGTGAATATGGCGTCACAATCAACACGTCTAAATGCGAATTTGGAAAATCCGAAATTACATTTCTCGGTTATCGCGTTAGCTGTGATGGCATAAGGCCGGACGAAGAAAAGGTCAAAGCCATCAATAACTATCCACAACCCGAAACCATCGAAGAACTGAGGCGTTTCCTCGGTCTTATAAATTTTTACCGAATGAGCATTCCTAAAGCCGCCGACACTCAAACTATCTTAGACAAATACTTACACAATGCTAAGAAAAAAGACAAAACAAAAATCGCTTGGACCGAAGAAGCAATCAACGCATTTAATCAATGCAAACATCACATAAGTGAAGCTGTCACTCTCACGCATCCAGACTCATCATCCAAACTTATTTTAATGACCGACGCAGCGAATACCTGCGTTGGCGCAGCACTTCATCAACTAGTCAACAAACGGTTAGAGCCACTAGGATTTTATTCGAAAAAACTAAGTAGCCCCCAGACAAAATACAGTACCTACGACAGGGAATTATTAGCTATTTACATGGCAGTAAAACACTTTCGGTATATGATTGAAGGGCGTGATCTCACAGTGTTAACCGATCACAAGCCGTTAATATTTGCTTTATCGAAGAAAGAATCTAAATCCGATCCACCAAGACGTCTTCGTCAATTAGATTTTATTTCTCAGTTTTGCAACAAAATTGAGTACGTTAAGGGCGAGCTCAATAACGCCGCCGACGCTCTTTCGAGAATAGAAGAGATTTTTCTACATGATATTTTCGACTATGAAGAATTATACAAAAGCCAAGTCGAAGATACGCAATTGTCATTATTAAAACAAAAACCTAACTTGGAATTTAAATTGTTCCGCATGCCATATTAGACTACTGGCCCGTGTTGAAAAAAATATGGGTCATGTGAACCACCAGGTGACCTATCTAGAACGATATAGGAGCATAAAATAATAAGATTCAGCACTATGCCGTCACTTGTAAGCTGTCCAACCGAGTGCAGGTGAGAATTCAAAAGTACATGTAGACTGGGTACATTTTGGTCATATATTTTTGTACGGCATTCTTACCATCGATAGATCCATGAAAAATAATAAGAAAACGCGTAGTGCCGTTAAAAAATGTTGGGCCACAAAGTCGGAATTTTTATTTTAATTTCCGACAATTTCCAGGGTAAATTTGGTCATTTGATTTTGTACGGCATCAGTTTCATACTATTGCAATACTGCTTCTAATCCATTATTCAGCAACGCCGTACAAAAATCATGTGACAAGGGGAAATAATCGAGGGTTGTAACCCCCTCTCTTTCCGCTGGTCCAGGGGGTGATTTGACACAACATGAAATTAATTTATTTTGAAAGTATTTTATGCATAGATAATATTTTTTCATATGCCGTACATTTTCGTTGGTCCAAAGGGGAAAATGAAAAAATTAAAAAGAAAAAATCCATATATCGAAATGTAAGGTGAAATTCATCACGATATTTTTTTATACGGCATTTAGATAGTTTATTTGTACTAATTTTCATACTCTTTTCGTGATTCTAGGTTCCTAGTTAGAAACTATGTTAAATATGGGTTTGTATACTATCGATTTATACCAAAATATAGACATGTTGTCACTGATCATTCCAAAATACAACAAATTTCTGAGAAGTACTCGCACATTTTCGGTTGAGGCAACTATAAGTCTGTAAGTCTTAAAATAATTAACAAGGAACAGTTGACGTCAACTGTTCCTTGTTAATTATTTTAAGACTTCTCTTAGTCGTGTAGCTCATTTCAATCCCTAGGTAGATCAGTAATTGTTTTGAAAGTAAATCTTTTGTGGGAGCTGTAAAATTGAATTTCCTACAAGTCGGCGCACCGTCTAGTAAAGGTGCAATCGTGGCGACACCTGGGAGTCCGGTATTAGCATTCTTTTTTCTTTATAAGCAACAAAACATAACAAATTGGTTATGGTTTGGTACATTCTTTTCTTAAAAACTCACCATTTGACAGTTATTTGATAGACACTTTAAGTTATCCACTGTCATCACAAAATGTACGTTTTATCTTAACGTATTGCCGACTAAAAATATCATACAAAAAAAAAAAAACAAAAAAAAAAACAATTATATATTTAAGTATCAATAATGTTTGAAGTATATATTAAACCAAAAAGTATACAAAACTGTTGATACTGGGATTGGCAGTTTCAATTCTTGGATATAATATACACACCGTTTCAGTTCAGTTAGACGTCATAGTGATTTTATCATATTATCAATTGTTCTCTTCAAAAGTATGTTAATGCCGTACTGTATCAGATTGATAATATACTACGTTTGTATGGAAAAATGACTGGCTTGTGCAACCTTAAAATGGTAGCGTCATTTTCATCAGCCTAAAAGATAATGGTCTGCATTAAAATGTACGGCATCATTTTTTCCTCATTTATTTATGTTAATACTATTTAAAACAAGGGATAAAAATTTAGAAAACTGCTATATTTCATTAATCTATGATATTAAAACTTTTGCAATAATTTGCAAAATTTCAGTTTTTGTATTTCTCTATAACTTTTTTTTTAACAGTTTCTTTTGAACGGCAATACTATATAACAATTGTATTTTACAATATCATGTTAAAAAAAAGTTCCCGTACAGGATCAAATGACTTTACAGCTTTAAAAATCAAGGATACGATGAAATTAAGATAATTATTGATATACATTTAAAATGAACAATAATTTTTTGACGGCATTATTTTTAATAGTACTTTTGAGTGCTAGATAATGTTTTGGAACCGAAGCCGTACTTTTTCAAATCACCCCCTGGACCAGCGGAAAGAGAGGGGGTTACAACCCTCGATTATTTCCCCTTGTCGCATGATTTTTGTACGGCGTTGCGGAATAATGGATTAGAAGCAGTATTGAAATAGTATGAAACTGATGCCGTACAAAATCAAATGACCAAATTTACCCTGGAAATTGTCGGAAAATAAAATGAAAATTCCGACTTTGTGGCCTAACATTTTTTTACGGCACTACGCGTTTTCTTATTATTTTTCATGGATCTATCGATGGTAAGAATGCCGTACAAAAATATATGACCAAAATGTACCCAGTCTACCTGTACTTTTGAATTCTCACCTGCACTCGGTTGGACAGCTTACAAGTGACGGCATAGTGCTGAATCTTATTATTTTATGCTCCTATATCGTTCTAGATAGGTCACCTGGTGGTTCACATGACCCATAATTTTTTCAACACGGGCCAGTAGTCTATATGCAAATCATGAGCTTACGTTCGAAACATCAACGTCATAGTGGGAGAGCCGGCTGCAAAAATACCTACCTCATCAGGTACCCCAATAGGCTATCTTTAGATCGTTAACCGACACTTAAACACGTAAAAAAAATCAGGTCTGCCAGTGCCGATCCTGCCGGGTCATGGAAAAAAATCATATTTTTTGTCGTATTTTTTTGGTGAAAATTACGTCACAAGGTACCCGAATTAAAGTGCTGGCAACAGTTAACCATTGATTAATTACCTAAAAAAAAGTAGGTCTGCCATTGCGCACTCTGCCGGAAGTACTTGGCAGACCTCTAAAATATGGCCCCTCCAGCACCATGAACCTACCTCATCGAGTACCCTGATGGAACCTACGCCAAATAATAGCCAAGATGCCCTCGATAGAGGATCAAAAGGTCTGCCAGGTCTAATCTTGCCGGAACTTAGTGTTCAAAGCATTTGAAGTTGGTATGGTAAGTAGGCAGCATTATTTCAAACAAAGAAGAAGGGGCGAAATGTCCCTTGTAACACTTTCTCCTATATATCAAATGAAAGAGCGTAAAAAATAGATCATTTTATTCCATAACAGTAAATGTATGAATACTGGGGGAAAAAAGTTATTCACCTATTAATAGAGAAAATATATTTTTTATTTTTTTTCATCGGACATACTTGGGTGAGGTGTCTATTGATAGGTCTTTTAAAATGACCGTGATGTTTCAATGATCATTTTTTCTCAATGTCAATCGTTTGAAAGATAGACAGTTTCAAAGTGCTAAAATGTGTCCCCACCCCCTCTAACTTTTAAACTAAGAGAGTGAAAACTCTAAAAAAATATATGCTGTAGATCGCAATGAAAAATTCCAACCAAGATTAGTTTGAACGAGATGAAGTTAGCCGTTTTTGAGATATAGCACATTTAAAAAACCGCAAATATAACTTTGTCATTCATACAGTTACTATGAAAAACAAACTTATCACAAAATGTGTATTTTTGTTGCCGCTTTAACAAAAAATAATACAAATTAAAGGTGGCTCCTACGATGGTACGGAACCCTTCATGTGCGAGTCCGACTCATACTTGGCCAGTTTTTTTTTTATCTAATTTTTTTTTCCAATTATTCACACCGTCCATCACACGTTTACTGTGTGAGTGAATAATTGATTTATTTTTTCCAATTTTTCACACGTTTACTGTGTGAATAATTGGAGAGAAAAGTTATTCACCTTTAAAGAAATGATTTTTTATTTTTTTAGACTCAAATAGTATTCGCACTTTTTACGATGACATCGTCCGAATTTCTCATCATCATTATTTCAGCCGAAAGACGACGACCCGCCCCGCCCTTTGCACGGGTGAAATTGCTGAATATAAACCTTCATCTTGAATTACTCTGTCTATTTCTAAAAACTGCATTAAAATCCATTGCGTAGTTTACAAGATCTAAACGTAGAAACGCGTTCCATATGGTGTCGGGCGTAAAGAATAGCACCATCCCATATCTACCCGTGAGTGTCGCAAGAGGCGACTAAGGGACGTACCAGAGAATGGGCAGCAGCATTCTACTGTGCTTTGTTATGACCTTACTGCGCTTGCCAACCCGTCTGCCAAGCGTGGCGATTATGGCAAACCTTCCCAAATGGAAATGAGCGCACAAAAATGGCCCCTAGTACCCCTCGACTACGGTAGCGGTCGAGGCAGCGGCGTGGCAAGGGAAAAGGTCCGGCTACCTAAAAGTAACGGAACTCGAAGAGGAATTGAGCACGTTGCGATGGAGTATTGTGGAATTATTTGAGGTCCGAAGAGAGGGGGAGGACACGATAATCCTGAAATCCGACTCTACTTCCGAGAGGGTTACCGGCAGTCCCAGGGTGGTGTTGGGATTATCGTCCACAAGTCCCTCATGAATAACGTGGTGAAGATCGAGAGTGTGTCGACCAGGGTGGTGTACCTTATACTCAGAATATCCTCAAGATGTGTGCTGAAGGTCATACAGGTCTACGCGCCGACCTCGGGACACCACGCCGACGATGAAGGGGAGACCATGCATGAGGATATTTATAAAACCACACACTGCTCGCAGAACGAATGACGGATGAGGCCGAAAGTTCTGGAGTGGCGACTGCGAACTGGAAGACGTTGCGTTGGAAGGCCTCCCACTAGGTGGACCGATGACCTGGTGAAGGTTGCGGGGATCCGTTGGATGCGAGATGCACGGGACCGGTCAATGTGGCGACACTTGGGGGAGACCTATGTCCAGCAGTGGACGTCTTTCGGCTAAAATAATCATCATCCTCAGCCTATTATGTTCCCACTGCAGGGACTCAGGCCTCCTCTCTGGGAGAGGGATGGGCTATAATCCACCACGCGTTCCCAGTGCGGGGTGGTAGATGTCACAGATCTTAGAATTTTTTGGTTCTAAGATATGCCGGTTTCCTCGCGATATTTTCCTTCACCGTTTTGAGAGCAGTGGTGTTGAAATAAATTACACAAAGTAATGTGCCTGCCTGGGTTCGAGCCCCACGACTTACTGTTCGTAAGTCGAGGCAGCCACTGGGCCACCACAGCTCTGATGAAATAATGATGATTAGAAATCACACAGAAACACATCGCCGCCATTTTCAAAACTTCGTTGGCCCTGCTCGTGCTTGGGACGATGTCATCGTAGAAAGTACGAATACTTTTTGAGTGTATTGCTCATAAACACACAAACATCGTAACGGATTTGGGTCTCCCTTTTTTAGCAGAATTTTTTATACCCGAATTTTGTTTTGCATAACAGTGGATGGCAGAAACTTCATCTCACAGAAAAATCATTTGGCATACACTCATTTACCATAAATTCAAAACGCATAATTTTGTAAGTCAGAATCATCTTTGAGCATAAACTTCATTTCCAGAACCATCATTTCGCCGAAAATTCATAATCAGAATCGTCTTTTGGCACGCATTTCATTTCATACACACGTGTAACATGCAATAATAATAATAACTTTTATTATTAATCATTATTATCAGCTCGCCCCGGCTATAATTTCTAGCTGAGAACATTAAATGTATGTCAAAAATAATAATAATGACGTCACTCATACATGCAACGCATGTACTCCATGACGCGCGCTCGCTTCGCTCGCATATTAAATAACACTAATATCTTCTGTCCCCGAAGTGCCGGGCCTCCGCCGGCCTCCTTCGTCGGCCTAAGGCCCGGGGCCCATGCCGCCCATAAAGGATACTTTCGCGAGACGGTCGTTATACCGTATAAAAATCTACCAAATAAAATTCTGCCATCTTAAAAGTATGCCTTTGAAAATTCGGCTATTTAAACATTCTGCGAAATGAGTATTCTGCTAAATAATTGATCTGCCATAAACACATTCGTTCAAAGAAGAATATGCCAAGTGTGGTATGCCAAATAAATTTCGGAGCATCAAGTTTCTGCCAGATAGATGGTACCCAACGGATTTTAATGCAGTTTTCAGCAATAGACAAAAGTGATTCAAGGGGAAGTTTTATATTCCGCACATTGCACCCTTGCAAAGCCGGGGCGGGTCACTAGCACTACTAAAAAATAAAATAAAAAAATCATTTCTTTATAGGTGAATAATTTTTATCTCCAATTATTCACACAGTAAACGTGAATAATTGGAGATAAAAACAAATTGGATTTAAAAAAAAACTGCCCAAGTGTGAGTCGGACTCGCACATGAAGGGTTCCGTACCATCGTAGGAGCCACCTTTAATTTGTATTATTTTTTGTTAAAGCGGCAACAAAAATACACATTTTTTGATAAGTTTGTTTTTCATAGTAACTGTATGAATGACAAAGTTATATTTGCGGTTTTTTAAATGTGCTATATCTCAAAAACGGCTAACTTCATCTCGTTCAAACTAATCTTGGTTGGAATTTTTCATTGCGATCTACAGCATATATTTTTTTAGAGTTTTCACTCTCTTAGTTTAAAAGTTAGAGGGGGTGGGGACACATTTTAGCACTTTGAAACTGTCTATCTTTCAAACGATTGACATTGAGAAAAAATGATCATTGAAACATCACGGTCATTTTAAAAGACCTATCAATAGACACCTCACCCAAGTATGTCCGATGAAAAAAAAAAAAAAAAATATTTTCTCTCTTTATCGGTGAATAACTTTTTTCCCCCAGTATTCACACATTTACTGTTAGGGAATAAAATGATCTATTTTTTACGCTCTTTCATTTGATATATAGGAGAAAGTGTTACAAGGGACATTTCGCCCCTTCTTCTTTGTATGAAATAATGCTGCCTACTTACCATACCAACTTCAAATGCTTTGAACACTAAGTTCCGGCAAGATTAGACCTGGCAGACCTTTTGATCCTCTATCGAGGGCATTTTGGCTATTATTTGGCGTAGGTTCCATCAGGGTACTCGATGAGGTAGGTTCATGGTGCTGGAGGGGCCATATTTTAGAGGTCTGCCAAGTACTTCCGGCAGAGTGCGCAATGGCAGACCTACTTTTTTTTAGGTAATTAATCAATGGTTAACTGTTGCCAGCACTTTAATTCGGGTACCTTGTGACGTAATTTTCACCAAAAAAATACGACAAAAAATATGAATTTTTTCCATGACCCGGCAGGATCGGCACTGGCAGACCTGATTTTTTTTACGTGTTTAAGTGTCGGTTAACGATCTAAAGATAGCCTATTGGGGTACCTGATGAGGTAGGTATTTTTGCAGCCGGCTCTCCCTCTATCATCAGCGCGACTTTATTTGCCGTCGGAGTTTCGAGAAAAAGCGATTTCAAGTGTCCACGCACTTAATCACCCTGGGGTAGCCGCTACGCGTCGCCTTATCGCGCAGCGCTATTTTTGGCCTAACATGAACACTGACGTTGCAAACTTTGTAAGAAGCTGCATTAAATGCCAGAAATGTAAAGTACAAAGGCATACAATTACACCTCTAGGAGAGTTCGAAAGGTCAGACCGTTTCGAGCATGTGCATATAGATATAATTGGACCATTACCACCTTCCGAAGGATACACATACTGTGTCACAATGATGGATCGTCATACAAAATGGCCTGAAGTTGTTCCTGTAAAAGACATAAGCGCTGAAACCGTCGCGAAAGCTTTACTCGAGCATTGGATAGCACGTTTTGGTTGCCCTGCAAGAATAACTTCGGATCAAGGTCGTCAATTCGAATCCAATCTTTTCAAACAGCTGACCAAACTACTTGGAATAGAAAAGATTAGAACAACAGCATACAACCCAAAGGCAAATGGACACGTCGAAAGGATGCATCGAACGTTAAAAGCTTCCATCATGACACGTTGCGATAGTAGCAGTCAATGGTCACAACAATTACCTATCGTGTTATTAGGAATGCGCAATACAGTAAAAGAAGACTCAGGGTACAGCCCTGCTCAGATGACCTACGGTAAATCTATGCGTCTACCGGGAGATTTTTTTGTTCCCACCGAAGCAGACATTAACAACACCGATTACACTTGCAAACTCATGGAAACATTAGCGAACCTTCAACCAACCACAAGAAAACAAGCTGATAACAGAAACATTTTCGTGCACAAAGATTTGACTAAATCGGACTACGTTTTCATTAAAAACGAAGTTAAACGTTCGTTAACACCGCCGTACGAAGGTCCTTATAAAATACTCAAACGAAGCAATAAACATTACGTCGTTCAAGTAGGTTCTCGAGAAGTCACTATTTCTCTCGATCGTCTCAAGCCTGCTTACGTTATAATTAATAGCCCTGCACTTCAGTCGCCACATGAAGTTTTTGTTTCGCCCAAAACAACTGCGATAACACCGGTTGCAACCAAATCGACCTCACTTGACAAAACTGAGCCATCTGTCACTACAAGATCGGGTCGCGTCGTGAAAAAGACCGTGAGATTTGCCATTTAAAACATTTTTTGTCGCCAGTCCCAAAGTCATAAAAATATCAAGTGAAATTTGAAGTGCGGTGAAGTGTTCTGTGTTTTTAAATAGACCAACAAAATTGTTTGTTTTCACACTAATTATGTCAACTTGTAACGTATTTATTTTTATGTTATCGTTACCACTTAGTTAACTCTTAAGTTTAAAACCTTTTTGTATAAGACCTTTTTGTGTCAAGTTGTTACCAAATTTATGACCAATGTATTTTAATATTTTTTTACAAAATGTATTCAATTTAGGTAAGTATCCATTTGTGTAGTGTTGTTTTTATATTATAAAAATACCTCATGTTACCGTAGTCTTGTTGTTTATTAATTTAGGAGTTATGTATAGTTATACACTTTTAAACCAAACCATTTTATTTGGTATTTGCAATGTTTTTATACTTTGGTCATTGCTTTTGATGATTTTTTTTTCACCCTTTTATTAAATTGTCTTCATCTAAGGGGGGAGGACATGTAGCGGTATGTTTACCCACACATGCACACCACTTGCGAGCTTATAAGTGCCTATGACGTTGCACCGTCAAGTTAAGTTCGAAACCACGCGTCCCCGTGACAACACATATAGTCGGTTACTACCCGTTACTCGCGTCAATCATTTATTGTAGTATTGTACCGTGTTTAGTTATAGCAAATACTTTATTAAATTCATAGTGCAACATAGAATTGGACATTTCATTTCATCTAACTATAGAACCGTCCGAGTACGTCCCAAGTTCTATAGTCTATTTAAAAACACAGAACACTTCACCGCACTTCAAATTTCACTTGATATTTTTATGACTTTGGGACTGGCGACAAAAAATGTTTTAAATGGCAAATCTCACGGTCTTTTTCACGACGCGACCCGATCTTGTAGTGACAGATGGCTCAGTTTTGTCAAGTGAGGTCGATTTGGTTGCAACCGGTGTTATCGCAGTTGTTTTGGGCGAAACAAAAACTTCATGTGGCGACTGAAGTGCAGGGCTATTAATTATAACGTAAGCAGGCTTGAGACGATCGAGAGAAATAGTGACTTCTCGAGAACCTACTTGAACGACGTAATGTTTATTGCTTCGTTTGAGTATTTTATAAGGACCTTCGTACGGCGGTGTTAACGAACGTTTAACTTCGTTTTTAATGAAAACGTAGTCCGATTTAGTCAAATCTTTGTGCACGAAAATGTTTCTGTTATCAGCTTGTTTTCTTGTGGTTGGTTGAAGGTTCGCTAATGTTTCCATGAGTTTGCAAGTGTAATCGGTGTTGTTAATGTCTGCTTCGGTGGGAACAAAAAAATCTCCCGGTAGACGCATAGATTTACCGTAGGTCATCTGAGCAGGGCTGTACCCTGAGTCTTCTTTTACTGTATTGCGCATTCCTAATAACACGATAGGTAATTGTTGTGACCATTGACTGCTACTATCGCAACGTGTCATGATGGAAGCTTTTAACGTTCGATGCATCCTTTCGACGTGTCCATTTGCCTTTGGGTTGTATGCTGTTGTTCTAATCTTTTCTATTCCAAGTAGTTTGGTCAGCTGTTTGAAAAGATTGGATTCGAATTGACGACCTTGATCCGAAGTTATTCTTGCAGGGCAACCAAAACGTGCTATCCAATGCTCGAGTAGAGCTTTCGCGACGGTTTCAGCGCTTATGTCTTTTACAGGAACAACTTCAGGCCATTTTGTATGACGATCCATCATTGTGACACAGTATGTGTATCCTTCGGAAGGTGGTAATGGTCCAATTATATCTATATGCACATGCTCGAAACGGTCTGACCTTTCGAACTCTCCTAGAGGTGTAATTGTATGCCTTTGTACTTTACATTTCTGGCATTTAATGCAGCTTCTTACAAAGTTTGCAACGTCAGTGTTCATGTTAGGCCAAAAATAGCGCTGCGCGATAAGGCGACGCGTAGCGGCTACCCCAGGGTGATTAAGTGCGTGGACACTTGAAATCGCTTTTTCTCGAAACTCCGACGGCAAATAAAGTCGCGCTGATGACGTTGATGTTTCGAACGTAAGCTCATGATTTGCATATGGCATGCGGAACAATTTAAATTCCAAGTTAGGTTTTTGTTTTAATAATGACAATTGCGTATCTTCGACTTGGCTTTTGTATAATTCTTCATAGTCGAAAATATCATGTAGAAAAATCTCTTCTATTCTCGAAAGAGCGTCGGCGGCGTTATTGAGCTCGCCCTTAACGTACTCAATTTTGTTGCAAAACTGAGAAATAAAATCTAATTGACGAAGACGTCTTGGTGGATCGGATTTAGATTCTTTCTTCGATAAAGCAAATATTAACGGCTTGTGATCGGTTAACACTGTGAGATCACGCCCTTCAATCATATACCGAAAGTGTTTTACTGCCATGTAAATAGCTAATAATTCCCTGTCGTAGGTACTGTATTTTGTCTAGGGGCTACTTAGTTTTTTCGAATAAAATCCTAGTGGCTCTAACCGTTTGTTGACTAGTTGATGAAGTGCTGCGCCAACGCAGGTATTCGCTGCGTCGGTCATTAAAATAAGTTTGGATGATGAGTCTGGATGCGTGAGAGTGACAGCTTCACTTATGTGATGTTTGCATTGATTAAATGCGTTTGTAGCGGTATGTTTACCCACACATGCACACCACTTGCGAGCTTATAAGTGCCTATGACGTTGCACCGTCAAGTTAAGTTCGAAACCACGCGTCCCCGTGACAACACATATAGTCGGTTACTACCCGTTACTCGCGTCAATCATTTATTGTAGTATTGTACCGTGTTTAGTTATAGCAAATACTTTATTAAATTCATAGTGCAACATAGAATTGGACATTTCATTTCATCTAACTATAGAACCGTCCGAGTACGTCCCAAGTTCTATATTGGTGACCCCGACGTGATTAAAATAATACGGTTCCATACTTTGACCCGCGAGTGCAATTACGTTCAATACAGACGTAGACTTTATTTAGTGTTGTTACTGTGAACTATACCAAACCTTCAAAATGATCAACCCTAACACTGTTGCTGCCAGTGAACATAAAGTTACCATAAATCCCGAGCACACAGCCACCACGGCTGCCGCCGCACCTGATAGCGTCAACGCACCTCAACAAGCTGGTCCGTGTTACACCACAGACCAGCACCAGCAGCCAGAGACGGGGACGATCACCATCAACTCCCGCATCGCCGACTTCTGGACAGCGCGTCCGCGACTATGGTTCCATCAGTTTGAGGCCATAATCGGTGCACAAAAAGCAGGTGACTTGCATAAATATCAATTAGTTATAGCTAAGTTAGGTCGAGATGAATTGGGTCAAATTAGTGACATTCTTGAGAACCCGCCCGTGAACGGTAAATATATAGCACTGAAGGACAGGTTAATTTCGTCCTATGAAGAGTCCGAGTCCAAGCAATTACATACGTTGCTTACGAAAGTCGAGCTAGGGGATCAACGACCCACTCAACTTCTTCGTAAAATGCGAGAGCTTGGAAGTAACAAAATTCCCGAGGATACAATCAAAATTTTGTGGTTAGATCGCCTGCCTCAAACAGTCCGTGCAGTAGTTACTGTCTGCGATGTAACGTTGGACAACGTCGCAGCAATTGCTGATAAGATAATGGAAACTTCACGGTCATCTGAAGTCTGTTCGCTAAATCCGGTCGCTATCCCTAGTCATTCAACGGATCAACAATTTAATCATTTAATTAAAGAAATTGCCGCGTTAAACACAAAAATTAGTGATCTACAAAACACGCGTCAGAGTACAAGTCGGAGTCGTGGCAATGATCAGTCGCGATCACGGTCACGATCACGCTCTCGGTATCTTGACAATCAAGACAGATACAGGCGTCAAACAGCGCAACCGGGAGACAAAGATTTTAAGTGCTTTTATCATTATATTTATGGAGACAACGCAAAGAAATGCGGCGACGAGCAATGCATCAGAAAGGCGTTAAACTAAACCCGACACCTACCTTGGCGAGAGTAGGTGTCGAAGGAACATCCCGCTTGAGCGTCACCGACTGGAAAAGTGGTACGCATTTTCTTATTGACACCGGCGCTGATATTTCAGTTATTGCCTACAAAAACGTTAATCGTCAACCCGCTGATTTTACTTTATTTGCTGCTAATGGGACCACAATCAAAACATATGGGACTCAGAAAATGACTTTGGACCTTGGCTTACGTCGAGCTTTTACCTGGGAATTCGTCCTGGCTGATGTACAGCGGTGCATTATTGGGGCAGATTTCCTATCCAAACATCAATTGCTTGTTGATCTTCACGCAAAAAAGTTAATTGACAAAGTCACACTACTCTCTAGGTACACTAACGTAGAAGATGCCTCAAATATTCCTACAATTAAAGTCATCGACTCGGATAATAAGTATCATCGTATTTTAACAGAGTTCCCAGACATCACTAAGAGCGAATGTTTCAAGGACCCACCCAAACACAATGTAACGCATCATATATGTACCCATGGCCCACCTGTTTATGAAAAAGCACGTCCACTTAACGCTGCAAAATACAAAGCGGCAAAGGATGAATTCCAACGAATGGTAGATTTAGGAATATGCAGGCCGTCATCCAGCCCATGGGCAAATGCTTTACACGTTGTTCAAAAGAAAAACGATGAGTTACGCCCGTGCGGTGATTATCGTCGTTTAAACGCTATCACCGAGCCCGACCGCTACCCGATTCCTCGTTTAACGGATTTCACATACATCCTCAAAAATAAAAAAGTTTTATCTAAAA
Source organism: Diarsia dahlii (assembly GCA_949775195.1). NCBI lineage: Eukaryota > Metazoa > Arthropoda > Insecta > Lepidoptera > Noctuidae > Diarsia > Diarsia dahlii. Next base: position 7,222,490 of record OX459217.1, on the reverse strand, counting down.
TTGATATTAGACGTGCTTACCATAACATAAGCGTCGCACCTGCGGACATACCGAAAACCGCAATAATAACTCCATTTGGTCTGTTTGAGTTTACAAAAATGAGCTTCGGTCTGAGAAACGCTGCACAGACGTTTCAAAGATTTATCAATGAAGTTTTGAAAAATACTCAAAATACGTTTTGTTACCTGGATGATATACTTATTGCTTCAGAATCAGAAGAATGTCACATTCATGATCTCAAAGAAGTGTTCAAGCGACTTAGTGAATATGGCGTCACAATCAACACGTCTAAATGCGAATTTGGAAAATCCGAAATTACATTTCTCGGTTATCGCGTTAGCTGTGATGGCATAAGGCCGGACGAAGAAAAGGTCAAAGCCATCAATAACTATCCACAACCCGAAACCATCGAAGAACTGAGGCGTTTCCTCGGTCTTATAAATTTTTACCGAATGAGCATTCCTAAAGCCGCCGACACTCAAACTATCTTAGACAAATACTTACACAATGCTAAGAAAAAAGACAAAACAAAAATCGCTTGGACCGAAGAAGCAATCAACGCATTTAATCAATGCAAACATCACATAAGTGAAGCTGTCACTCTCACGCATCCAGACTCATCATCCAAACTTATTTTAATGACCGACGCAGCGAATACCTGCGTTGGCGCAGCACTTCATCAACTAGTCAACAAACGGTTAGAGCCACTAGGATTTTATTCGAAAAAACTAAGTAGCCCCCAGACAAAATACAGTACCTACGACAGGGAATTATTAGCTATTTACATGGCAGTAAAACACTTTCGGTATATGATTGAAGGGCGTGATCTCACAGTGTTAACCGATCACAAGCCGTTAATATTTGCTTTATCGAAGAAAGAATCTAAATCCGATCCACCAAGACGTCTTCGTCAATTAGATTTTATTTCTCAGTTTTGCAACAAAATTGAGTACGTTAAGGGCGAGCTCAATAACGCCGCCGACGCTCTTTCGAGAATAGAAGAGATTTTTCTACATGATATTTTCGACTATGAAGAATTATACAAAAGCCAAGTCGAAGATACGCAATTGTCATTATTAAAACAAAAACCTAACTTGGAATTTAAATTGTTCCGCATGCCATATGCAAATCATGAGCTTACGTTCGAAACATCAACGTCATCAGCGCGACTTTATTTGCCGTCGGAGTTTCGAGAAAAAGCGATTTCAAGTGTCCACGCACTTAATCACCCTGGGGTAGCCGCTACGCGTCGCCTTATCGCGCAGCGCTATTTTTGGCCTAACATGAACACTGACGTTGCAAACTTTGTAAGAAGCTGCATTAAATGCCAGAAATGTAAAGTACAAAGGCATACAATTACACCTCTAGGAGAGTTCGAAAGGTCAGACCGTTTCGAGCATGTGCATATAGATATAATTGGACCATTACCACCTTCCGAAGGATACATACATTAACATACTCAATTTTGTTGCAAAACTGAGAAATAAAATCTAATTGACGAAGACGTCTTGGTGGATCGGATTTCGATTCTATCTTCGATAAAACAAAAATCGCTTGGACCGAAGAAACAATCAACGCATTTAATCAATGCAAACATCACATAAGTGAAGCTGTCACTCTCACGCATCCAGACTCATCATCCAAACTTATTTTAATGACCGACGCAGCGAATACCTGCGTTGGCGCAGCACTTCATCAACTAGTCAACAAACGGTTAGAGCCACTAGGATTTTATTCGAAAAAACTAAGTAGCGCCCAGACAAAATACAGTACCTACGACAGGGAATTATTAGCTATTTACATGGCAGTAAAACACTTTCGGTATATGATTGAAGGGCGTGATCTCACAGTGTTAACCGATCACAAGCCGTTAATATTTGCTTTATCGAAGATAGAATCGAAATCCGATCCACCAAGACGTCTTCGTCAATTAGATTTTATTTCTCAGTTTTGCAACAAAATTGAGTATGTTAAGGGCGAGCTCAATAACGCCGCCGACGCTCTTTCGAGAATAGAAGAGATTTTTCTACATGATATTTTCGACTATGAAGAATTATACAAAAGCCAAGTCGAAGATACGCAATTGTCATTATTAAAACAAAAACCTAACTTGGAATTTAAATTGTTCCGCATGCCATATGCAAATCATGAGCTTACGTTCGAAACATCAACGTCATCAGCGCGACTTTATTTACCGTCGGAGTTTCGAGAAAAAGCGATTTCAAGTGTCCACGCACTTAATCACCCTGGGGTAGCCGCTACGCGTCGCCTTATCGCGCAGCGCTATTTTTGGCCTAACATGAACACTGACGTTGCAAACTTTGTAAGAAGCTGCATTAAATGCCAGAAATGTAAAGTACAAAGGCATACAATTACACCTCTAGGAGAGTTCGAAAGGTCAGACCGTTTCGAGCATGTGCATATAGATATAATTGGACCATTACCACCTTCCGAAGGATACACATACTGTGTCACAATGATTGATCGTCATACAAAATGGCCTGAAGTTGTTCCTGTAAAAGACATAAGCGCTGAAACCGTCGCGAAAGCTCTACTCGAGCATTGGATAGCACGTTTTGGTTGCCCTGCAAGAATAACTTCGGATCAAGGTCGTCAATTCGAATCCAATCTTTTCAAACAGCTGACCAAACTACTTGGAATAGAAAAGATTAGAACAACAGCATACAACCCAAAGGCAAATGGACACGTCGAAAGGATGCATCGAACGTTAAAAGCTTCCATCATGACACGTTGCGATAGTAGCAGTCAATGGTCACAACAATTACCTATCGTGTTATTAGGAATGCGCAATACAGTAAAAGAAGACTCAGGGTACAGCCCTGCTCAGATGACCTACGGTAAATCTATGCGTCTACCGGGAGATTTTTTTGTTCCCACCGAAGCAGACATTAACAACACCGATTACACTTGCAAACTCATGGAAACATTAGCGAACCTTCAACCAACCACAAGAAAACAAGCTGATAACAGAAACATTTTCGTGCACAAAGATTTGACTAAATCGGACTACGTTTTCATTAAAAACGAAGTTAAACGTTCGTTAACACCGCCGTACGAAGGTCCTTATAAAATACTCAAACGAAGCAATAAACATTACGTCGTTCAAGTAGGTTCTCGAGAAGTCACTATTTCTCTCGATCGTCTCAAACCTGCTTACGTTATAATTAATAGCCCTGCACTTCAGTCGCCACATGAAGTTTTTGTTTCGCCCAAAACAACCGCGATAACACCGGTTGCAACCAAATCGACCTCACTTGACAAAACTGAGCCATCTGTCACTACAAGATCGGGTCGCGTCGTGAAAAAGACCGTGAGATTTGCCATTTAAAACATTTTTTGTCGCCAGTCCCAAAGTCATAAAAATATCAAGTGAAATTTGAAGTGCGGTGAAGTGTTCTGTGTTTTAAAATAGACCAACAAAATTGTTTGTTTTCACACTAATTATGTCAACTTGTAACGTATTTATTTTTATGTTATCGTTACCACTTAGTTAACTCTTAAGTTCGAAACCACGCGTCCCCGTGACAACACATATAGTCGGTTACTACCCGTTACTCGCGTCAATCATTTATTGTAGTATTGTACCGTGTTTAGTTATAGCAAATACTTTATTAAATTCATAGTGCAAAATAGAATTGGACATTTCATTTCATCTAACTATAGAACCGTCCGAGTACGTCCCAAGTTCTATATTAGAAATGCGGCGACGAGCAATGCATCAGAAAGGCGTTAAACTAAACCCGACACCTACCTTGGCGAGAGTAGGTGTCGAAGGAACATCCCGCTTGAGCGTCACCGACTGGAAAAGTGGTACGCATTTTCTTATTGACACCGGCGCTGATATTTCAGTTATTGCCTACAAAAACGTTAATCGTCAACCCGCTGATTTTACTTTATTTGCTGCTAATGGGACCACAATCAAAACATATGGGACTCAGAAAATGACTTTGGACCTTGGCTTACGTCGAGCTTTTACCTGGGAATTTGTCCTGGCTGATGTACAGCGGTGCATTATTGGGGCAGATTTCCTATCCAAACATCAATTGCTTGTTGATCTTCACGCAAAAAAGTTAATTGACAAAGTCACACTACTCTCTAGGTACACTAACGTAGAAGATGCCTCAAATATTCCTACAATTAAAGTCATCGACTCGGATAATAAGTATCATCGTATTTTAACAGAGTTCCCAGACATCACTAAGAGTGAATGTTTCAAGGACCCACCCAAACACAATGTAACGCATCATATATGTACCCATGGCCCACCTGTTTATGAAAAAGCACGTCCACTTAACGCTGCAAAATACAAAGCGGCAAAGGATGAATTCCAACGAATGGTAGATTTAGGAATATGCAGCCCATGGGCAAATGCTTTACACGTTGTTCAAAAGAAAAACGATGAGTTACGCCCGTGCGGTGATTATCGTCGTTTAAACGCTATCACCGAGCCCGACCGCTACCCGATTCCTCGTTTAACGGATTTCACATACATCCTCAAAAATAAAAAAATATTAAAATACATTGGTCATAAATTTGGTAACAACTTGACACAAAAAGGTCTTATACAAAAAATGTTTTAAATGGCCTGAAGTTGTTCCTGTAAAAGACATAAGCGCTGAAACCGTCGCGAAAGCTCTACTCGAGCATTGGATAGCACGTTTTGGTTGCCCTGCAAGAATAACTTCGGATCAAGGTCGTCAATTCGAATCCAATCTTTTCAAACAGCTGACCAAACTACTTGGAATAGAAAAGATTAGAACAACAGCATACAACCCAAAGGCAAATGGACACGTCGAAAGGATGCATCGAACGTTAAAAGCTTCCATCATGACACGTTGCGATAGTAGCAGTCAATGGTCACAACAATTACCTATCGTGTTATTAGGAATGCGCAATACAGTAAAAGAAGACTCAGGGTACAGCCCTGCTCAGATGACCTACGGTAAATCTATGCGTCTACCGGGAGATTTTTTTGTTCCCACCGAAGCAGACATTAACAACACCGATTACACTTGCAAACTCATGGAAACATTAGCGAACCTTCAACCAACCACAAGAAAACAAGCTGATAACAGAAACATTTTCGTGCACAAAGATTTGACTAAATCGGACTACGTTTTCATTAAAAACGAAGTTAAACGTTCGTTAACACCGCCGTACGAAGGTCCTTATAAAATACTCAAACGAAGCAATAAACATTACGTCGTTCAAGTAGGTTCTCGAGAAGTCACTATTTCTCTCGATCGTCTCAAACCTGCTTACGTTATAATTAATAGCCCCGCACTTCAGTCGCCACATGAAGTTTTTGTTTCGCCCAAAACAACTGCGATAACACCGGTTGCAACCAAATCGACCTCACTTGACAAAACTGAGCCATCTGTCACTACAAGATCGGGTCGCGTCGTGAAAAAGACCGTGAGATTTGCCATTTAAAACATTTTTTGTCGCCAGTCCCAAAGTCATAAAAATATCAAGTGAAATTTGAAGTGCGGTGAAGTGTTCTGTGTTTTTAAATAGACCAACAAAATTGTTTGTTTTCACACTAATTATGTCAACTTGTAACGTATTTATTTTTATGTTATCGTTACCACTTAGTTAACTCTTAAGTTTAAAACCTTTTTGTATAAGACCTTTTTGTGTCAAGTTGTTACCAAATTTATGACCAATGTATTTTAATATTTTTTTACAAAATGTATTCAATTTAGGTAAGTATCCATTTGTGTAGTGTTGTTTTTATATTATAAAAATACCTCATGTTACCGTAGTCTTGTTGTTTATTAATTTAGGAGTTATGTATAGTTATACACTTTTAAACCAAACCATTTTATTTGGTATTTGCAATGTTTTTATACTTTGGTCATTGCTTTTGATGATTTTTTTTTTCACCCTTTTATTAAATTGTCTTCATCTAAGGGGGGAGGACATGTAGCGGTATGTTTACCCACACATGCACACCACTTGCGAGCTTATAAGTGCCTATGACGTTGCACCGTCAAGTTAAGTTCGAAACCACGCGTCCCCGTGACAACACATATAGTCGGTTACTACCCGTTACTCGCGTCAATCATTTATTGTAGTATTGTACCGTGTTTAGTTATAGCAAATACTTTATTAAATTCATAGTGCAACATAGAATTGGACATTTCATTTCATCTAACTATATCACGTCCCAAGTTCTATAATATGTAGTGACGAAAATTCATTGTGAACGTTCTTAGTAATTGAAACAAGAGTGAGAATTTGTATATCTTTGACAGTCGTTAAAGATAGTTCAGTGGATCGAAAGTCTGACAACCAGTCTTACCAAAGGGTATCGTTTTACCCAGTACTAGCTGGGTTATGGAGATCAGATAGATAGTCGCTCCAAGTAAAATACTGGTATTCAGCTGCATCCGGTTAGACTGGAAGCCGACCCCCACATATTTCGGAAAAGGCTAGACAGACAGAAAAAGTTATAACTACAAAAAAAGACAGAGAAAAAATCTCGAAGCTCGAAGACCGAAGACGAACAATATCGAAGAAATAAATGAAAAATGTGTTTTCTGTCAACAGGCCCGGACGCGGCGCCAAAATTTCGCCTGACAGAAGAAGACTATAAAAAAGTCGGCGAAATACTCCATTGTAGCAGATGTGACAAGACCTATGACAAAATGAACACACTCAAATTTCATGTAAAATCAAAACATTTGAAGATCCCTAGGTACAAATGCCCGATTTGTTTGAAAGAATTCATGACCCCAGCCCCTTTGACCGTCCATAAACTCGAAGTTCACAATGTTGATGACAGATTCCACTGTAGAGCCTGCAATAAAAACTTCAATACAAAAGTGCAATTAAGAAAACATATTAACAACTTCCATATGCTCGGTGAGAGGTATAAGTGCGAATTTTGCGATTACGAGTCCTTCAGCTTCGAGGGTATGTACAAACACAAGTTTAAGCATAAGACCGTGAAAGACTACCACTGCAGATTTTGTAGGAAGTCGTTTTTGAGGAAGACTACCTTGGATTTACATGAGAGAATACATACTGGAGATCGGAGGAAAATTTGCTTGGTCTGTGGGCAGGCATTTGTGCAGAAAGCTAGTCTGAATTATCATATGACGAAGTATCATCCCGAGGTGAATTTCTAGGAGGCAATTAGAAGGGGTAATAAGACTGGAAAAGCTACTGGTTCATGAAAGGAGATCTTTCATTGTCACTCAAGCGAAAAATCATGGACATGTGCATTCTTCCCATTTTGATGCATCAATCCCAGACTTGGTCTTTGACAAACATTCAAAGGTCCAGGCTCAAGGTTTGCCAAAGTGCAAAGGAGCGCAGTATCCTAGGCGTTAAACTAACCGACCATATAATTACGCTCCAAAACAAATTACTGACGTTGCTCAAAAAGCCGCTAAGCTGAAGTGGGACTAGGCTGGCCATGTCTGCCGTATGCTCAACGGGCTGTCGGCCAAAATAACTGCGTTGTGAAACCTTGACACAGCCAGAAGACGACGCGGTGGACCTCGCAGAAGCTGGCGCGACGGGCTGGACAGAACCAACGACCTGTGGTCCATATTTGACCTGGATCGAAAGATTTTTAGGTCATGGGGGCAGGAAGACCTGAATACCCTCGCAGCATTGACTAGAAGAATGGCACAGAAGCCAGGAGACGTCTACTCAGCTGATGATGGCACAAGGCTGCCAAAAATGATGATGAATTTATAGGTTTCTGAATGACTTCTTTGCGTGTCGACGGACTCATATAACTCTCGATGAGTTATAGTCACCTGAACAGCTCTTTCATTGGATTTTTTATTGTTTATGAACAAAAGCAAAAAACAAATTTATAAACAGAAACATCACAATAATTAGATAAGTTATAAGTTAAATTCTGGAAGGTGCAAATGAGTGTACAGGATGGGCAAAAAGTGAGAAGGGGCATATCTTTCGAAGGGGCTTCACACTGGCATTGTATTTGGTAGGGGTCGGTGATAATTTGGGCCCGCAAATATTTAAAACAAAAGAGTAGTGTTTAAAAAAGGGGTTTTTATTTATTATTTTTAAACACGTCTAAAATAAATAAGTATTTTGGTTATTATAGATTTGTATTACAAATGAAATTGTTTAATATGTTATAGTTAATTGCAAAAATATACATTTTATAAAGGTATTCAAAGGGTTTATTTATAAAATATTTCATTAAGTATACTTCTTTTTTGGCTTCACAATGTGTGTTTTTGAGATGTTTTTAATTTAAATCTATAATGATGATGATTATTTTGCTATGATATTATTATTATTATTTTTTAAAATATTTATCAGCAGTCAGCCTAGCAGCTTTAATCAGATGGGATGTTGTTAGTTTATTATAAAATATGCACAATTAAAATGTATCTGAAAAATATACAAAGTCAAAGCGTTTATCTCAATTAGACCAATACACTTTTGAATGCCAAAAATAAAAAAGCGTAGCTACAGTCACAGTTACTAGGCATGTAACTTGTAAAAGTACTTTAGTTGCTCATTTCAAAGCGTAGATCTCTATGGAGAATCTCTTTTGAATCAAAATATTGTTACAAGGTTTTAGTTACATCATTCATGTTGTGATTATACATGCATATTATGTGAGAACTATGTAGAAATACATGCAAGTTAAGAGCGTCCAGAGGAAAACGATATAATCGACAATTCAAAACCCAAATAAACTATGGCAGCTAAGAGATGACCAGTCTTCACTGACAGCGCCCGTTCACGAGTATGACGCATGGATCAGCACCATTCAACTCAACCATTTTGGAGGGAACTAAATGATCCGACACACCCGCCACCATCAGCGAGACATTTGAGTGAGCATGACATTCTCTCAATCTCAGGGGCAAATAGGGTATTTCACCAAAAACATCAAATTAGTCCGTCTAATAGATTTTCAAATACACATTATTTTTTATTTTTTCACGTAAACAAAAGATGACGATACAGTGCTTCGAAAAGTCGTGTCAAGTCGTGTTTCGTCACAAGGTTAGTACTGTGAAGTGCCCACAAAGTGAAGTCACAAACCCCCACTCATGATCATTGACACGTTCTATTTTCGTATTTTTTTATTAATTTGATAAAACATAAAACTCGTATCCAATATTTTTCGATAATCTAACAGATGGACTAATTCGATTTTATTGGTGAAATACCCTATTCGAATCAAAGAGAGATGGGCACAGGTGGGGTACAAACAAGGCGGAAGAGACACCGACGGAGAAACGGTTACCAGGTATTCTACATCATTCTGAACCACATCCAGATATTGGCTATTTGACTACTGTTAAAAATTCATGAAAATTGTTTTGTTTTGTTTTTTTTTTTAAAAACGTTGCCCCACACTAGGCATTTCTCCTGTATCGTGGGTGCGTTCACAAACATTTAAACTCACATACACAAATACCCAGACCCGGAACAACTATCTGTAGGTCTTACAAATATTTGTTCCGTGCGGGGATCGATCCACTGCGCTAACCGTGCCGTCTAAATAAATAAAGAAAAAAATGTTATGTCATTTCAAAGAACTATAACAGAAATAACACGATGCGTGAAAACAGTAATGAAATCGATCAAAAAATGGCTTAGTTTTAACTGATTTTAAATGACGAGTTAGACAAAGACAGCGCTATAGAAACGTGACGTCATATTTCATACCGCCATAGTTACCTAGTACAAAATGGCCGTTTCGCGCGACGAGGATAGAAAGTCCCCCACCAAAAACTTCTAAAGCATGTGGGTCAGGACCAAATTTTTGACGTAATCGCACAACGGAAATCACAACGGAATGTGTCACACTGGAAACTAAATGTCAGATTTTTATAAAATTTATTTGTTAAATAATAGTCGTAAGATTTTAGGTAGGTAAGTGGTTCCACTTACCTACCTAAAATCTTACGACTGTTTACATACACCCTAATAATTCTATTGTGCTACATTTATTTTCCAGTGTGACACATTCCGTTGTGATTTCCGTTGTGCGATTACGTCAAAAATTTAGTCCTGACCCATGTAGCGACTCCATTTTTTGATCGATTTTATTACCTTTCAGATAGCCAACTTCAATTCATTAAAACAAAACAATTGTTCCATACATTTTGACCGTGTAGAAGTAGATATTGCACTTTTGTAGAAAACAACAGTGTTTTTTAAATTAACGATTGATAAATTTACCGAACACGTGGTTACCGCTATTGCGTCGGTGTACCTTGCTCCATGTATATACAAAGCAATATCGAATCTTATGTTCTATTAAAATAAGTAGGTTTTAGAATGTTTTTGTACATTTATGTAAATATTATCATTATAAAGACAATTGTAAGGTCATTGAAAGATGCTAAGTATATTCTTATTTATATTTCACATTTTCGTTTTGCAATAAATGCATTATACATTATAATTCAAGTTTTTATTTTACACGGACCCTTCACGAAGCTTTCAACCTAGCATTTTTATTTCAAAATGCTTGGTTGCTTGGTTTAGCTATTACAATCTATCTTTCTTCCTACATAGATTTGGTCTCACTAGTGGGGTCCTGGACGTCTAAAAACGCCAATTTAGCAGATCATAATATGAATTGCGTTAAAAAGCGTAGACGCAGTTATTACTATTATGAAAGGACAATTTTACTCTTTTTAACGTTCGTGACCTGCTTATGTGGTCATTTTAGACCCCCTGGGCATGAGCACCAGTCCATAGTCCATAGTTTCGTATAGCGACGACTTTGAGATGGGTTGTGGAAACACCAACGAATTAGTGTTCGACCCATATGCTGGGTGCTGAAAGTGTTATTAGATTTTCAACTTTTTTGACGGCACGGTTGGCGCAGTGGCTAAGCGATTGGACTGCTGCGCTGCGTGTCGCGGGTTCGATCCCCGCACGGAACAAATATTGTATGGCCTGCAGATAGTTGTTTCGGGTCTGGGTATTTGTGTATGTGACTTTATATGTTTGTGAACGCACCCACCACACAGGAGAAATTCCTAGTGTGGGGCAACATTAAAAAAACTTTATCGCTAAAGCCTTAGGTTCGAGGTTAGCTTGGTGTGCTGGCGTCTGTATATCAAACTAACTAACTTATTAAGGATTAGGATTCTTTAAATGGAAAGGAGATTTTCTACTTGCACTTGCAGTTTTAATTAAGTTTATTTGAAAAAAAAAAGACTTGATAAATGGATTTACATGTTAAGGTCGTTACAGAGGAAAAAAGCACAGGGACGCCATGACAGATCTCAACAGTGTTGCCGTATTTAAATCAAGATTATAATATTTACCATAGATTATAACACAGGTATTCAGCTGCATCCGATTAGAATGGAAGCTGACCTCAGCATAGTTGAGAAAAGGCTAGGGAGATAATGATTCTGACAAAAAAAAAACTTTTAACACCATCACCTTTTCACCATATTTTTATTTAAACATGATTGTTTAAACGTATACTAAATTAATAAATTAAATTGTTGTTAAATTTAAAAAAAATATATATTGCCGAAGACTATTCAAAAGAAGTTCTGGAAAGAAGGAAAGCCTTACTGCCCAAACTAAAAGAAGAAAGAAACAAAGGACTAGCTTATTTAAAGTACGATAAGTTGGTGGTTAGAGAAAGTAATCCGAACAATGAAAAAAGAAAACGAGAATCATCAACTTCACCACAAAACGACTTGCAACCAAGAAAGCAACAGAATATAACGGCCTCAAAGACCAACCGAATAAATGCATTTGATATGATGAGAGTTAGATCCAACTCCCTCTCAACTCCCCCAGGAAATAAGCAATAGCAATTAAATATCGGTAATCGGAAAATAAAACTAACTAAACGAACCATACAAAATACAACAACACAACAAAACGAAATAACAGAAATTGATTTAACTGAAAAACAACATCCCCCAAGCCGACTGGTCCACGTGGGGGAAAAAGACCACAACCCTCCAGTTTACACAAAGAGAATGATTAAGTCACTCAAAATTGGAACACTTAATGTGAGATCACTAGGTTCAGAGGAAAGATATATAGAATTGATATATTCACTACAGAAAATCAAAATCGATATACTCGCAGAAGTAAGAAGAATGGATTCCAATTTTGAAGAACATAATGACTATATCTTTTGCTACAAAGGAGAAACGCCAGGATTACACGGAGTAGGCTTCTTAATTAAAAAAGAGCACAAAAACAAGATACTAAATTTCTCAGGTTTATCCGAGCGAATCGCTCTACTGCAAATGAAATATGACAACAAAATACTGTCTATAATACAAGTATACGCCCCGACGGAGAGAGCAACGGAACGAGATATCAACTTTTTCTATGAAACCTTCGATGCAGCACATAAAGAAGCAGGAGAAAATGTTCTTATTATTGGAGACTTTAATGCACAAGTAGGCCAAGAGAAAACGAAAGAAAACCTAGCTATGGGAAAATTTGGATATGGGAAAAGAAGTGAGAGAGGAGAAAAGCTCGTCCGATACGCATTAGAAAATAAACTGTCTATTATGAATACCTACCTACTATAAAATGAGAAACAACCGTAAATGGACATGGCTCTCTCCCGATGGAAAAACCAAAAATGAAGTAGATTTTATCTTATCAAATGAACCCAAAAAGATAAGAAATATAGAAATTCTCCGTGGCTTAAGATTTAGATCAGACCACCGTCTTGTCAGAGCTACGTACCTGCTAGAAGAACAAAAGAAAAGTAGAGCATCCTTTAAACCGCAACCAAAGTCACTAAAAACTACAGAAGATATCAGCTGCTTTTTGAATGATCTAGAACAACACATACGAGTATTAAATACAGAAGGCGAAGACGACGATGTTCAAACACTCTACGATGCTATAGAAAATATAATTAAAAAGAGTTTGACATCAAAGAGAAGCGACGTTAAAACCGATCGCTTTGATAAAATTCTCAGTAAAAACACACGGGATTTGCTGACAAGACGAACAGAACTCATAAAAATTAATCATAAAACTAAGGAAATGAAAAGAGAACTAAGTACATTATATAAAACAACAAGTAAAGCCATCAGAAAAGACTACCAACAATATCGAAATAAAATAATAGAAAGCAACCTACAAACATATAGAAGTACCAAAAGAGCATACAAACAGCTAACAACACACAAAAATTGGATCCAGAACATAAAAACTAAAACTAAAGAGACCAAGACCAGAGAGGATATCATAAATTGTGCTACAGAATTTTATAAACTACTCTATAAAAAAGAAAACAATACCGCTTTGAACTCGTCTTATCCTTCCACTACACCTCATAAAAACTGCGAAATCATCTTGAACGACGGAGATATACCACCTATAGACATTATGGAAGTCACCAGCCACATTAGAAAGATTAAAAATGAGAAAAGTTCCGGACCGGATGGCATTCAAAATGAGGCTCTGAAGCTGGGATCTTCTCTGTTAGCTCGCCCACTTACCTGCTTATTCAACAAAGTTTTGTACACAGGACAGGTGCCAGAGCAGTGGAAGAGTTCTGACATTATCCTACTATACAAAAAAGGAGACCCAAAAGATATAGGCAACTATAGACCTATTAGCCTTCTTCCTAGTGTGTACAAACTATTTACGTCAATAATACAAAGTAGACAGTACAAAAATCGACGAACACCAGCCGATTGAACAAGCAAGTTTTCGTTCCAGCTTCTCTACAATGGACCACATACACGTTATACAACAAGTCATAGAGAAATACACTCGAGAGCAATGAATCCGGGTCGCTTAAAGAATGTTAAAAATCTCGGAAACTAAAAATGATAGGTTAATGCAATAAATTGTATTTAATAGACAATGTAATACTCCTTAAATGAAAGTAAAAAAAATATGAGTCACCATACATTTTATTAACACAAAATTACATAAAGAAAAAAACTGCTGATCTCTCCTTAAAACAAAAATAGGAAACATGAAATTTTTGAACTTTATTACGATTTTCTTGAATTTTAATACTTCGTATTGCCTCCTCGTGCTTCCATTACTGCGTTTACGCGGTTTGGCATGCTGTACACCAAGTTCCTTATACGATTTTGGGGAATATTCTCCCATTCCTCTGTGAGAGCAATTTTGAGCTCACGAAGCGTGATTGGGGGAGGGTTTCGTTGTTTTACGCATCTGCCTAGCTCGTCCCAAGCATGCTCGATCGGGTTGATATCCGGGCTGCGCGCTGGCCACTCCATACGAGTAATGTTCATCTCTTGAAGGTAGTCATTCACAATCCTACCTGTATGAGGTCGGGTATTGTCATGCATAAATATAGCATCCTCACCTAAATTGACCATAAATGGACCAACGTGATCAATGAGGATTTCTTCCACATATCTTTCGCTAGTTAAAGAGCCGTTTTCTATGATCACCAGCTCTGTGCGACTTTCAGAAGAAATTACGGCCCACACAAGTACAGACCCACCACCGTAGGCTACTTTTTCTTCGATGCATGCTTGCTTGAATCTTTCCCCTGGTCTTCGATACACTCTGTGTCTTCCATCGTGCTTGTAGAGCATAAATTTTGATTCGTCGGAGAACATAACTTTTGACCAATCTTCAATACTCCAATTTACGTGGCTCTGGGCATATCTTAGTCTTGAAATACGATGCCCACGCTCCAGTTTAGGGCCGTTTGCAGGTCTAAGGGGTTTTAAGTTAGATTCAGCAAGCCGACGTCTTACTGTCTATGCACTTGGGTTACTTCCTCCGAGGCGTCGAAACTGATTTGTGAGTTCAGTTCCTGTGAGAAAGCGATTTCGAAGCATGGTGTTCACCAAGTATCGGTCTTCTCGTGCTGTGGTACACCTGGTTCTGCCCGTTCCTGGTCTGCGTAGGTTAGAACCAGTTTCTTCGTAACGTCATAGAACTCTTTGTACTGTTCACAGCGACACACCGACAGTCCTGGCTGTATCGCGCTGACTCCGGCCGGTTTCCAGCATTGTAAGTATTCTGGTGCATTCTTCAGGCGTAAGCGACATAATTTCAGCTTGAATAATGAATATAGAGCACTATCAACATGGTTTATGTACCCACATAAATGACAGATTACAAACAAAAGCAAAACCAAATGCTGTAATTACGTAGTTCCATCTTCGAAAGTGGCCCTTTTTCAAATTTGATTTTTTTATGATATACCTTTACAATAACTAAGAAGTTTTAATACCTTCATTTAAGGAATATTACATTGTCTATTAAATACAATTTATTGCATTAACCTATCATTTTTGGTTTCCGAGATTTTTAACATTCTTTAAGTGACCCGGATTCATTGCTCTCGAGTGTATAAAGAGTTCAATAGACCACTTTACATAGCCTACATAGACTACGCAAAAGCTTTCGACACGATTTCACACAACTCCATCTGGGAAGCCCTGGAAAAATGCCACATTCATGAAAACTACATAAAGACACTAAAAAACATATACGATGGCAGTTCCAACAGAGTAAAAATGGAAAAACGTGGCCCGAAAATACCAATTTGCCGAGGACTGAGACAGGGCGATCCTTTGTCCCCCAAACTTTTTATAGCAGTACTACAACTTATTTTCGACCATTTAAACTGGCAGTCAGAAGGAATCACAGTAAATGGGAGAAAACTGACACACCTGAGATTCGCTGATGACATCGTTCTCTTCGCCGAAACAAGCAAGAAATTAGAAAAAATGATATGCTCACTAAGTGAAGAAAGTGAAAAAGTAGGTCTCAAAATGAACGAAGACAAGACGAAAATAATGACAAACAGCAACACTAACACAGTAAACCTAAATGGTAAGCCGCTGGAATACACAAACAAATACATATACCTAGGGAAACAAATAACATTTGGAGACAATAACGATGAAGAAGAGACAGAACGCAGAGTGAACATGAGTTGGAAAAAGTTTTGGTCGCTAAAAGAAATTCTAAAAGGCGCCTTTCCTCTTCACCTCAAAAAGACCGTAATGGACACCTGCATTTTACCGACGCTCACATACGGTTGTCAAACTTGGACATATAACACCAAAATAAAAACTAAGCTCGTGACATGCCAGAGAGCGATGGAAAGAAGTCTATTAAAAATAAGGAGAATACAAAGAATTAGAAGCGAATACATAAGAAGTGAAACAAAGCTCATAGATGCTCTGCAATACGCTTTAACACTAAAGTGGCGATGGGCAGGGCACCTAGCAAGATACAGAAACAAAAGATGGACATTAGAATCAACGGTATGGAAAGGACCAATTGGTAAAAGGAGCAGAGGACGTTCAAAGAACAGATGGATTAACGAAATAATCGCCACGGCAAGAAAAGAATGGCAAATAAAAGCAAGGGACAGAGATAAATGGAGTAAACTGGAGGAGGCCTATACCCAGTTTGGGGTTCCAACATCAAATAACTAAAATTAATATTAAAAAAAAAAAATGCATAAAAGGCGAAAGGCAGGGTTGTATGGGAGTTTCGTACACCTAATAAAATGTCGTGTTTTGGGATATTTTTTGTTTTAATTGGTAGTCAATACAATAGGCAAGCCCTTTTAAAATTCTTAGATTTTTAGAAGTTGGGACCTAAAAGTTATAAGCAGTTTTATTTTTGAGGTTATGTCCCAATAAATATTAAGTATTACGTGTAGGCATATAAACATTGTTTTGGTGAAAAGGGATAATAATATGTTCTAGATAGTTGGCTATCTTTGTAGTGTTTTACTTATCATTAAGTTGGCAAATTGACATTAGAATTGTACCAATTCAGTAGGGTGCTTTAGGAAAGACCTGCGTCCAGCAGCGGTCTGCAATAGTTTGATGATGATGATGATAAATGATGAAGTGCTGATGGAGTTTTGAGTGTGGTTAAATAAAACAACTTTGTTTTTGTAGGATCCAACATTTATTTTATTGTTCTTATATTACCTAATTACTTCTTAATATTACTTCATCTAAGCAAGGGGCAGGTCGGGTCATATCTTCTTGGCGAGCGTAACTAAGGTACCAAATAATGCTCATAACGTGTGAGCAGCATCCCACTTCTTAAACCTACAATGCAATTACAACAATAACTTTTGATTGCGTCCCGACCATTCATATTTGATTCTGTAACTATGAAAACGAAATAAGTTCTAGCAGAAGAATGGTGGGACTTTATTTTAGCACGAAGCAACATTGGGTTTATTCCCTCTAAGCCATGTATTCTCTCTCGAGTTATCTCTAACATAGATCATACTCCATGAAACCGAAAATGCTCACCCACATATGAACGAGCCTGGCGAATTTGGTATATACCACAAACAAATAATATTAATTCCTCCATGGATAAATAATATTAATCTCGAGCTTGGCCCCAGCAAACTCCATAATCTTCATGCATGGATGACATCTGTAAATAAATAACATTGATGAAACACAAATTAAACACTGACAGACATAAATTGCGCCCAACATGACCAAGCTACAGAATAGTTCTTGACATAAAAACCCAAACCCATGCCTTGTTGCATTAAGTCCGCCTATGTACCACGTTTGTGCATGAAGTTTAAATAAATAAATAAAATGATTGGTTTTCACCTTACAGAAAATCTTTACCAAAAATATCTATGTTGTGTTAATATAGAGAGAAGGGATATGTGACAATGGAAAAACCAGTACCCTTTTGTTGTTAGTAGAGCCATCATTATTGTCCCAGATTTAGCAACATAAAATCGTAATTGCCCTTTGCATGACACATTATTATAAGCTAATTACTATAAATATATTTCATATACATATACCTGCTGGTGCTCCATCAAACGAGCAGTGTTGTCGGGATTCCACTCTTGGTCTGATGTTGAGTCGGATAGACTCTGACCACATACAGCACACATCAAATCAGAATGATCACCCTCCAGATGATCAGGTACAATGGGTTGAATGTCTTCATTTGGTGAACCAACCCTAGTTCTTCTAGCTCTTAGCCAACACGGCACACAAGCTTCATCCTCAGAACGAAGCTAAAATAAAAAAAATATAAATAAAGAAAAAGTTCCGTTTAAAAATGCATGGTATTAGTGGGAAATAATTTACATTGTTTTAACACACATCAAATCAAGACACCTAATCGATAAAAGTTATAATAGGTATGTGTTGTTATACCTCTCGTGGTTGGATCCAAGTAGTAACTGTGTTAGCCATTCTTTGTTCGTCTTCATTTGCACCTTCAATCAAAATCCTGCGTTGACTGATTCGTAGTATGGATCGTCCACATACAACACAAACACTTTGATGGCCTGTGCGTCTCCTCGGCATATTATCAGAAAACGGGGATGACTAGCTAGCTGCCAGCATGCATGGCAAACATGGTCAGCAGGTGTTATCTGGAAATAAAGAAGTGATTTTGTGTACGGCTCAACATTGCTTTATATGACTATGACACTTTAACAGTCATACTAACAGAGTAATAACTATTATAACAGTGTTAGGCAAACCAAGCTAGGCAACCAAGTGTTAGGCAAGTAAACAATACATGCAAAACGATCACTTATGTGTTTGTACATTATATAGGACAAATTGTAAATATGTAAACAACCACAATAGTGTTTGTTATATTTTTCAAATAATTTTTAGTTTAGTTTTTGTACACACATATTATTTTAGTATGATATCGTGTAGTTTAAATGGTAAGGACTACTTTTTAACACGTAAAAGTTATCACTTCGTAACTGGCACACTCGTACGCAAAATGTTATGTTTGAAACTACTTACATCTCTAGGATATGTCCACAGCCGAATAGTATTGACGAGATCTTCACTCTCATCCGATAAAGCGTGCCTTCATATTCGGGACAAGCGAACGTTGCAATTGATGCATTGCAAACTCGTCATTTTAATTAAAAGCACGTACACACACAGCACAATTAATAAAGCGTCCTTTCGCGAAATTACTAGATAGAGTACGGAGGAGCAGTAGCTGGAATCAACGTAAAAATGGCCAGATAATTTGCTAAATTGCTCAGATGCAGTTACAAACCACAATTTGAATTCAAAACAACAGCAAAGAACTGAACAGAGACTCGGAAAGATTTTCTGTCTGTGATTTTCTTAATCTGTCAAATACTGTCAATAAAATAATTGCCAATACAAAAAAAACATTGATGTCGAAAATAATTCCTATCATTAAATAGTTAATTATTAAGATTGTATGCAATAATTATTCATTGTAAGGTATAATGTGTAATTGGTTAATTATATTTACTGTTATTTCAATTTAAAATAATTATTTATCATTGTGAACCTCGTGATATTTTACAAATGGCAACTTCTAAAAACATAACTACGTTTAGTTTAAGATTATATTACGTTTAATTACTTAAATCTTTTAATTGATATAATTAATGAATCCAGACTTCTAAAAATACTAATGTTACATGAAAATGAATGGTTTAATTGACTTAATAAGTGGTACAAATTCTATCACAAAACAACAAAAAAAGTATGTGGTACGAATTCTGCCTTTTGCCTTTATATAAAACACTATATTCTAAGTATAATTGTTATTTAAGGTTGTTGGAAATAAATGGGTTTATTATTATTATTATACTAAATTAATAAATTAAATTGTTGTTAAATTAATAAACTATCAAATTCAATCTTTTTAGGGTAGGTAAGTTATTTTTAAATTAATTGGACCACGGAACTCTCAAAAGGTGCTGTGGTCCAACTATTTTTAAAGTTGGACAACTGCCCCTAGTAAGGACCCATGGTCCAACTAATAGGACAGAGCAGTTTGACCACTGCCCCGCACTGGTTGTATCAATGAAGTCACTTCACTTCACTTCAGTCGGGGACTCACGTGGTGGGTACACTCAAATCTCACTTGCGATGCTGGGAACCCACCAGGTGGGCACATTTTACATGTAGGTATTTCTTAGCGAATACAGCATCAAATATTGTTAAATTAAAAACAGTTGTTGTTATTGACTGTCTCGTTGGTCTACTGGTCACAAGCGCGACTGCTAAGCATGATGGTTCGATACCCAGGTTGAGTTTTTTCATCAGGAATTTCCCAGTAGCAGCTACGGATTTAGCTCTGGATTTCTTAACCCGGAGTTGATACCCCCGTGCCTAGGAGAACTCGCGCTCTTGGGCAGAGCGAAAGGGAGTGTCAGACTTCTACTGACTAAAAACCCGTGTTCCTTCTTAGCCCTTTATGTCGAGGCCGCGGTATCTTTGTGACCAACCCGCAGCCCCGGTGGTTACAACAAGTGCCTTACTTACACTTATTTGGCTTCTTTGGTAGTTTTACACCCTTTATAAAAGCGATGAAGCAAGTTTTCGTTTTCAAAAACATATAAGTAAATAAATATGTCCCTAATAAGTAGTTTTAAAATAAATAAATATTCTCTTTTTCAGATGAAACAACATCGAAAGTGGAGTCGTTGGAGATAGAAGTTCAAAAAAAAGGTGAGTTTAGCACTAGTACTCAATTCATACCATACTGCAGATATAAGGTCCCATTAAAATAGATAAAGACAAACTTTTAGAAATCATTTAGACCACCAAAATAAGGACAACGGTAAAAAAAGAGTTACGCATTAGATACTTACAAAATCAGCTAATAAAAATACACTAAAAATGTTGGTTACCCAAACAGTAAAAAGGTTAGTCATTTTAGATCAAAGTAAAATGTCTTTAATCTGTGTTTCTTTTGCTTGGATATCTTTGGTTTGACGTACTGACCGCTGTGTTAAAATTTGTCCGTCTATTTTTAACGGGACCTTACCTTATATAGATATAGGTACTTAGATAACGCAATCACGATCTGGGTCAAAACCAAGCGTGCCATTTTTCGACTACCTACTAAGACGTTTTAACCACTATTTATAAAACTAGTTATTATACAAACAAGTTTCTATAAAAACAATATACTATACAAACAACTTACTAAAAAATCAAGTTGTTATACAGTCAAGTTACTAATAGTTACTATACAAACAAGTTACTATACAAACAAGTTACTATACAAACAAGTTACTATACAAACAAGTTACTATACAAACTAGTTACTATGCAAACAAGTTACTATATAAATTTTTGTTCATTAAATGTCTAGAATTAAGTTCTTGAGCTGTAACGGTGTAACATTTTTGTTTGAAACAAATTAGCTTGCTGCGACAGTAACCTCGTTAATTATACAATACTTAGGACGAGCACGCGAAGTAGGTGCTTTTGCGTTATCTAGGTATATCTATATCCGTGTTCCACAGGTACATTTTAGGCCATTAGCACACGGCGTATTTTCTACGGCGCGCGTTCCTGAAACACCCGTCGTCGGCGCCGTAGATGCCGATTTTTACATTATAAAAATGTACAGATACAAACGCGCGTTTGAAGCGCATACAAAGGGTTGCAAGTATTTGGCAGTTGATCGCCCCGTGTGCTTAGGTTACAAGGTCGTGTGGTAATCACGTTTAAAGCGAGTATTATCGTCCAGTGTGTCGTCTGCACCGTAGTATACGCCGTGTGCTACGGACCTAAAGCGGCATGTCGCGGCATAGTTTTTTAAGAATTTCATTTCAGCTGAATGACGCTATAGTCCTTTAACAGTTACTTTATATCTGACAGCAGCACCCTTTTCTTTTTTTTTACTGGGGAGAAACCTTCAAAAGGTCTTGGGAAAAGACCGGGGAGGGTAGGATTTTTACCTCGCTAAAACCACCCCGGTGGTCAACGTTTCCTCTTAAAAATCCTGTCCGGAGCTTCCACTGTGCAACGCCTGTTTAGGGACATCCCTGGGACGACAATACATAGGTCTCTAGGTGCTATGCAATAGGGTATGACTACTGTTAAAAATTTAAGATTAGTTTAATCGTGCCCTGCGTGTCCTGCTGGTTGTTCACTGCAGGAACTGATGGACGCTACCGAAAGCGCCAAACTAGTAGCCCAATTCTGGGCCGACACAATTAAGATTGCCATCGACACGCTAAGAAGAAGAATTTAAGATAATGTTATGTTATTTCAAAGAACTAACAGAAATAACAGGATTTAGTCCGGTCAATATAGACATTTCAAATAACAATAATTCGCACTGAGCCAAATATTGGTGGAGAGCTGGGGTTTACCATTAAAAATAAAGTGTTAAAAATCCTCATCGATCCTATGTGTGCTACAAAAGTTATTCGGGGTCAAAGGTCAAAATTCGAGGTTTTTTGGATTTTTCTCGAAAAAGGTAAGTTTTATCAAGAAAAACAAAAACCCAAAGCTGTAGATCTTAAAATTCTCTACAAAAACGGTCTTTATGATTTTTTTCTAAGAGTTTACCATTCCTGAGATATCACGACTCTAAGAGTCACAATTTCTATAATATAAAAGCGAAAGGTCACCATGAAATCTCGAAAACCGCTGGACGTACCTATATGGATGATTTTTGGCAGGGAGGTAGTTTATAGTTAGTAGACGTCCGCTAAGAACGGATTTTGCGACAGGGCCGGATTAGGGTGCTCCAAGGGCCCTCGCAAGTTTGTATGAAAGTCCTTGCCTTTAGACCTCCCTTATCCGGCCCTGTCGCAAAATCTGTTCATAGCAGACGTCTACTTACTATAAACTACGTCCCTGCCAAAAATCATCTTTATACGTCCAGTGGTTTTCGAGATTTCGTCGCTTTTATATTATAGAAAATGTGACTCTTAGAGTCGCGATATCTCAGGAATGGTAACTCTTAGAAAAAATCATGAAGACCATTTTTGTAGAGAATTTTAAGATCTACAACTTTGGGTTTTTGTTTTTCTTGATAAAACTTACCGTTTTCGAGAAACATCCAAAAAACCTCGGATTTTTTACGTTTGACCCCGAATAACTTTTGTAGCACACATAGAATCGATGAGGATTTTTAACACTTTATTTGTAATGGTAATCCCCAGCTCTCCACCAATATTTGGCTCAGTGCGAATTATTATTATTTGAACACTATTTTTATGTCTAAATTGACCGGACTAATGTGCAAAACCTAATAAAATCGATCAAAAAAATGGAGTAGCTACACGCTTTAGAAGTTTTTGGTGGGGCTACTTTCTATCCTTGTCGCGCGGAACTGCACTGAACCATTTGTACTACGTAACTATGGCGGTACGAAAATGTGACGTCACTTTTTCGTAGCGCTGTCTTCGTCTAGCAAGTCATTTAAAAGCGGTTTGAACTTACGCATTTTTTTTTACTGTTGCCTTTCTTTTTGTTGACTGTTTCAAGACCACTAGTAAAAAAATAACGGAGTCCGTATGACGTAAAGAATTTCTTATTTGACAGATTTGTCTATAGGCAGTAACCGAAAAACAACTTTATTGGTACCATTACAAAGATCACTGTAGAGACGCTCGTGACTAAATAATAACGGCTCTCAGTAGGGCTATTGCGTATCTTTTTAATGTCAGTTGCTATCTTAAGTGTCCATAGATTAACTGTAAATTGGTTATGGTTTGGTATTTTTTTTACTTAAAAAGTCACCATTTGACAGTTATTTGATAGACACTATATCGAGCCTTTTCAAGAAGAAGATCGTAACCGCCATTTTGCATAATTTTACAGGAGAACGTTTTTTTTTAATATTTCTCAAAATTTACAGCATCAATTTGAAATTTTTTCTTAGTGTTATATGGGCATCTCCCTATTAATTCAAGTATATGAACTCAAGTAAGTGACAAAAGATTCAAAATCAGTTGATCTGGCGGTTAATAATTAAAACCGGTTTTTGGGAACTTTGGCGCTTACGATGTGCTTCCTGAAAAGGCTCGATATGTTATCCACTGTCATTAAAAGATACGCAATAGCCCTGCAGGTGCCGCGATTGGCTAGTTCGGTGATGATCACCCATTACATACAGAGATTCCTCCATGCCTCGGAAAGCACGTTAAGCCCTTAGTCCTGGCTGTCATTTATACTTGGATAAGAAAAAGGAAAAAGTTTTTATTTGGAACATAAACAGTTGGCACAATTACAAAGAAAACGGTGGTAGCTACAAAAGTTTTTAACTGTGTCGCAGCTATCTAGATGGGCGACAGTCGTTACAAGTAGTCACTGGCCTGAAATTCTAACAACCAGTCTTAATTACCATGGGTGTCTGAACTACCCAGTACTACTACTAACTGCGTTGCGAAGGCCAGAAAGGCAGTCGCTCTATGTAAAATACTGATATACACTAACTGCGTCGTTGGCCTAGTGGTCGCAAGCGCGACTGCTGTGCATGAGGTCCTGGGTTCGATTCCCGGGTCGGACAGAAAGTGCTATTGGGTTTTTCATTCGAAATATTCCAGTAGTAGCCCGGAGTTTGGAAGCTGGCGGTATAATACCCCCGTGCCTCGGAAAGCACGTTAAGCCGTTGGTCCTGCGCCTGATCTCTCTCCGCGAGTGTCGGATTGCCGTCCCATCGGACTATGAGAGAAAAGGAACAGAGAGTGCACCTGTGCCTGCGCACGCACTTGTGCACTATAATATCTCCTGCGCATCGGACTAATCTCCACTAAGATTGGCCGCCGTGACCGAAAACGGTCAGGAGGGACTACTGATATACAGATGCATCCGGTTAGACTGGACGCCGACCTCAACAAACTTGGGAAAAGGCTAGGTAAATGATAAAAACAGCAAAAAATATCACGGTAAAGCACAATGGTCAAAATGTATGGAACATACTAAGCCCTGGAAGTTGATTTAATAGTCGTATATGCCATAGATATGAAAGAAGAAAAAGAGTTTTTCCTCCTTTGAGTACTATAAGCGACCCACCCAAATGTTCTTTCTTTAATATTGTTCGTCGTGACGTTGAGCTCCTTGAGTTATAAGTCGAGCTCCACGATAACTGACAAATGCTTGCACTGACTGGACGGGTCCACTCAAATCTGTGTGGTGCTTTCTTCAAAAGACCATCTCAGACACTAATTTGCATAGTCTTCATGTGTGTATTATACCAAGATTATGTCTGTACCTTGAACATATTGTAAACCCAAACGATTTTAAAAGAGTGTCCATGAAGTTTCTTGCCATTCTTCTCATGAGACCAACGCTTTGGAATGGGCAACTACAGTACAATCACGAGTTATTATGCCTTGTGACTGGGACTGTAGCTTATTTTATTTAGCTTCAGTAGTTTACTGCCGCACTCGGAGAGCTTCAGTGGTTGCTTGGGACGTCGCTTGGTAAAGGTTTTTGGCAGTTTTGTCATACAAAAGTATGTCAGGCCTTTGCTGGGTGGCGGCTTGAGTAATCGTTGGATATCTCTGAGTGCCGCAGTTAGTTTAATTCGACTATTCAAAAGTGCCTGTAACGGCCTACTTGAAATAAATGCTTTGACTTTGACTTTAAACAATAATGAGGTATTGCACTTTTGCAGGAATTAGTTGTTCATTTTAATAACCGACAAAAACCAAGACATTGGATTTCGTAACCGGACCTATATGTGTCGATGGGTTGCCGGTCCTCTATTATTTTGTGGCACTTTAAAAAGAGTATTACAGCAACATAGTATAAAAACTTAAAAAGTACTAGCGCCATCTATGATAAAAATTAAAAACTAACGTCAAAATGCTGAATTACGCAAGTAAAGTTATCCGCGACTTAAGACTATATATGGAAGAACCCGACAGAAACTGACGGGCAGTACCTAGCTCATCAGACAAAACAACCTTTTTGACGGAAGGTCCTCCCTTGTCTATGGGGGATGATGAACCTTACGCTCTTTTTTTTTCATTCTAGGAGACTGGCTTCTGCTTAACCGGGCAAATCCCTGTGAATGCCTTGAGTTTAAGGCCCCCAGCCAGGGGCAAATAACTTATAAACTAAGTGACGAATCGATAAAGGCACCCCCAGTGGGGTACGGACTACGGACCTCGGCTTGGAGCGCCACTGGGGGGGGGGGGGGGGGGGGGGCAGCAGCTAAGGGATAGGCTGGATCGAACGTTACTCCCTGCTTTCCATACCTATAAATATGAGTCCATCATTCGTTTTAAATAGTTTAAAAGTTGAATACCGGTTCTCTACCCTAAATGTAACCAATGGGATATTACTAAGCCTTTTGTTTTCTTCGAGTTTGGGAAATCATTAAATGACTCCTCCCGTTCTGGGCGGAGCGGAAGGGAGTGTCAGACTTCTACTGATTAAAAACCACCCTTGATCCTTCTTAGCCCTTTGTGTCCGAGGCCGCGGTATCTCTTTCGAACAACTCGCTGCCATATTACTAAGCCTCCGCAGTCCGTCCGCCTGCCCGTCTGTTTGTCAGCAGGCTGTATCTCAGTATCTGTAATAGGTAGACAGTTTGTACATTATGTTTATTTCTGTTGCCACTGTAAAAAAAACAATTAAAAATTAAAGGGGCCTCTAGTACGGAACCCTTCGACCGCCTCAAGGGCTTCTGACATGGTTTAACGACCGCCATTTGGCAGCCAGAATCATCTTTTTATCAGTCAATCAGGTGATTCAAGCCTGCAATGTCCTACCCAAACTGGAAACAACTTTACAAAGTATGATTCACGTGGGAATCGGGTCACAAGGCAAACGCCTAAACCACTCGACCACGGAGGCAGTTGCACTTGCACTCGCACGTGGTCGGTTGATATTATTTTCGACCTTGTATTCCTTGTATAATACAATTTTACGACGTCATAATGTATGATTCCTCATTATACTGCGTGTATCAGGAAAACTGGGCATATTTTGAGATTGTTTAGGGTGTATACATGTTATAAATTTAATAACTACCTCAGATATAAATATACCTAGATAACTTCACACGTTCGGTGCCCGCGAAATTATTTTTTTTACGTTTTTTGCAAAACCGTTCAGTGTCATAAACGTTTCGGCCGTACGATGCACGATTACTTGATTTACTGTACAGGTCAGTATACCTGACCTATACAGTAAAGTCGCTCCACGTAAAATACTGGTATTCAGCTGCATCCGGTTAGACTGGAAGCCGACACCTTCATAATTGGGAAATGGCTTGACAGATGAGATGGTGGTGGCAGATCAAGCTACCCGGAACTGTCTTTTTTTTTCAAACAACCTTAAACCCTAATGCTTTAGCGATAAAGTAGGTAGATGATAAGGGCAGCAAGCAATGCCACAGTAAAGGACATTGGTCAGAATGTGTGGACCAACACTAAGCCCTAAAAATTGCATTAAAATTTGAGTGCTAAGCAACCCGTATTATGAGTCGAACAATAATTCTTTTGTGTACCCACAACCCGCCTCCGAGTCGCCAACATTTTTTGGCCTGCCAATTTGTATGCATTCTATGAACTTGGCAGTGAAAGTGTAATAGTCGTATGTGACACCATAGAAGAAAAAGAATATTTCGTCTACCGAATATGAAACTCAAACTGTGTTTTCTGTCTGCAGAACAACCGCCGCCAATCAAAGTTAAAGAAGGCGACGATTTAAAAACTAAACCTCAAATCGCAGTAAAAGAAGGTGACGATTTTAAAAAAAATGACGACAAGTACCACTGCATGAGATGTGATAAGATTTACTGCAATAAAAAATCGCTGACAACTCACGTGAAGAAAGTACATTACAAAATTAAGGAATTCAAATGCTCATTATGTGTTGATTCATTTAGAACAGCGTCACTTCTAACCGTTCACAAACTAGAAGTCCACGATGTAGATGAAAGAGTAACATGTAACGTATGCAATAAGTTGTTCAACGCAAAGTGCTATCTAACGATACACATCAGAGACTACCACTTGCAAGGCGAAGTCGGACAAAGATTCAAGTGCGAGTTTTGTGATTTTGACACCTTGTTAAAGAAAAATTTGAACAAGCATAAGTTTACACATAAAGTGGTGAAGGATTTCAAATGTAGATATTGCAAGAAATCGTTTAAGAGGCCGACTACTCTGAATTTTCACGAGAGGATACATACAGGGGATAGGAGGAAAGTTTGCTCGGAATGTGGTCAGGCGTTTGTGCAGAAAGCAAGCTTAAATTATCACATGACGAAGTATCATCCTAATGTCAAATTTTAGCAGACAAAGGACAATGGGCAATTTGTTCACAGCTCTCTGTAATAACGAGTAGTTTGAATTTTGTGCAACTGTTTTATTTTAAATTAT
Source organism: Diarsia dahlii (assembly GCA_949775195.1). Lineage (NCBI taxonomy): Eukaryota > Metazoa > Arthropoda > Insecta > Lepidoptera > Noctuidae > Diarsia > Diarsia dahlii. The sequence goes on along the minus strand of OX459217.1, from coordinate 7,194,409 downwards.
TAAGAGCGTATGCTACCTCAGATTAGCAACCCTATTTGTGGTAGTTCAAACTTCGCTTGAAATACTGTAACAATAAAGTTCTAATCAGCTTGCACTACAAAGCGGTTGTTACGTCTTTCGCTGCGGCCGAATAGTGCGAAATTAGTGGTATTTTGCGATTTACAAAAAAACTATTCATTGGACTAAAAAAGTAAAACACTATGACTTTAGTATGTTGCTTGTAGAATTATTTGGCAAAAAAATCAGAACGATGACATGTATTTTAGTATGGTTTTTACTCGTTAAAATAATTTTTTAGAGGTATCTTCGCGATTTTTTTCTATCGAGCAAAGTTAGTTGTATTATGTTTTCACAACACTATGGCACTAGCATATATCCTGAAGAATATCATATATTTTTCTGATGTTGATTACTGCAGTGAATCATATACTTTTACGCATTATAAAACTCGCGTTTGAGGTACTATAAGCTCTTAAAGTTGGTTGGTGACATTTGTTGTATATGTGTTTACTCCTGTGTGGTAGGCAGTATTTAAAAATATACTTGTGCTCTGGTATTTCAGAAGTAGTCCAATAGAAAAAAAAATACTGATAAATATATTTGTCCCAACCCTCTGAATATTAGCCCATGTGCCAAATCTGTTGGAACTAACCAAATAAAAACTTGATGTTAATGAGGTGTTTAATTTGTTACCTTTGCTTTTTTTTTAACTTTTTTGTCTCCGACTTCCGAAAGTAAGATTATATTCCACAATTTTTTTGGGATTGTTTTTTTTTTATTCATTTTAATTGCGTTATCTCACACAAATCCTGATCAATTTCGCAATGTTACACAATCAACATTACATTGTAATTAGAAGTTGGCACATCATCCACATAGAAGAAGAAGAATAAAAAATTACATAGACGATAACTCGGAAACTACCGAAGCAAAATTTATAAAACCTATATGGGACCACTGCGCAAGCTTCCTATAAAAATTAAAAAGAATCACAGAATCACAACACAATGCCACGGAAATGGCCCATGATCAAAATGTAAGGGGAAAAAACCGGCCAATAGAATGTCGGTCCACGCACAATGTAGGGTTCCGTAGTTATCCATCAAACTATGTGGACTAACTACACTGATTAACCTCCCTACGATTACGATACGATTTTATTGTAATAATAAAACAAACTTACCTTTACCTGTCAGTTTTGAAACTTGTGCTTCCATACAAGGAAAATATTTAATACAATTATTATTATTTTATGAGTTGGTCGACTCTTACTCGTAAACTCAGCTGTAATAGTTTTCCATTTAATTTCGTTATATATTTACGCCACTACCATGGTTTATTTCACACACCCAAACAACCGTTTAACTGGTAAAAAACTTAATATTTCACAAACGAATCCTTTAATCGAAAAAGTATTTGACCTAAGTCGCAATATTTTCAAAGATCTATCCAACGACATCCCTCACACACACAGGGTTGGAAAAAAAACAGTTTTTTTTACATTTTATAAAACAAACAGTTTAAAATATTTTAAACAGGTGTTTTTTTTGTTTTTTTTCCTAAGTTAGTTATCATCCATTTTTAATTGATTAAGCCTGATATATTTCACGTATATACTAGTTTAAAAACTGCATGACAAAAATTTATCATAATTCAATACATTCTGTTCTGTGTGTTCCTACGTTCATTTTTAGTAGGGAAATCTCCTAAATTTTTCTTAAAATAAGGGGAATACCCAAAACATATTTTAAATAATCACGTTCACGAATTACGGAAGTTCTGGGAATTCCCCGGGGGACTTTACCGATGGAGAATTTTTCATTTCACAATAACACAAAAACCTTTGGATTTATTCAAACCGATGTACGAATCAAACTTGGTAACGAGAAAGCTGCAAAACTTGTCACAGTTTTTAAATACCTAAATAAAAAATAATAAATGTTGTCTAATCTGCTAACGAACAAATATGATTGTACGTGGTTGTTTTATAATAAAAATTGTTAACTATTTCTTGATTAGGGATTTTAAATATTAAAAACTGTTTAAATGTCAAGTTAAAAAGCCACTTTAATTATTTTATAAAAATTGTTTAAAGTTGATTAAATAAAGGAAATAAGGAAAAAAATAACTACTTAGTATTCATTTATTTTTGCAATTAAACAATGTTTTCAAACACCTAATAAAAAACTATGTTTTATTTGAAACTGTTTTAAACACTGTTTAAAACACATGTTTTAAACAACTTGTTTTAAACATGCCAACCCTACTCACAATTGTCTTCGCGAGAAAACGAAAACCATCCCCACTCTTTTTACCCGACTGCGGCGAAGCCCAAAATGAGGGTTATGTGATTGACGTGTATGCTATGTCTGTATGTCCGTTTCTTTGTTCCCTCATAACTCCTAAACGGATGAAGGAATTTGAATGAAATATACGTCGTTAGATTCGTCTTGATGGCGAGAGTGTTATAGGCTACATTAAAATTAAAAAACAAAGAAAATTGCGGATTTTTGGTGCCTAATCGCGGAGTTCAAAAAAAAAAAATCCAATACCATCGAGTGGGGTATCAACATAATAGTAGTTTATGCGACTGTGCATAATGAAGGGCATTACAACACAAGTGTGGGTTTAAGAAACGAGCCGAAGGCGAGTTTCTTAATAGCATCACACGAGTGTTGTAATGCCTAATTATGTATAGTTGCATACACTACTTTATCTACCCAAATATCATAAGGGCTCTATGATGGGTTCAGGAACCATAGGGAAATGACCAGCATTGTTACCAGTGTAATGCAATAAATAAAAAAAGTAGTTAAAAAACTAAAAAAACCCGACTGAAAAAACTGAAAAGCAAAAAAACAAGCACATTTTAAATTAAACAAAACTTGGAAGCAGGCGGGGTTCATTTAAATATTAAATTATGAAAAGAAAAAAATAAAATAGAATGGACCCCGTCTGCTTCCAATTTAAAATGTGCTTGTTTTTTTGCTTTTCAGTTTTTCAGCCGGGTTTTTTAGTTTTTTAACTACTTTTTTTATTTCCAACTTTTTAGTTCTTTTGTTTATTCTTTCGTTGGTCGCGTAAAATTCTTCGCAGATGATTTATTTAACTTTTGTGCTTGTTTATAGGATTTCTCACTTTGAATTTCTTTTAAACATATAAGTGTTATATATTTTTGTAATCTCCTTTTAAAACCCTTTATTTTGATACCCTACTCGATGGAATTGGAAAAAAATTTTTTTTTGAACTCCGCGATTTGGCCCCCAAAATCCACAAATTTTCTTTGTTTTTTAAGTTTAATGTAGCTTATAACACTCGCGTCATCAAGACGAATCTAACGACCGACGTATATTTCATTTAAATCGGTTCATTCGTTTATGAGTTATGAGGGAACAAAGAAACGGACATACATACATACACGTCAAACACAAAACCCTCCTTTTGGGCTTCGCCGCAGTCGGGTAAATATACCGAACAAATGACAGCTCGAAATGGCGGCGTTTCGGATATCTGTCATTTTTTTTAAATCATAAGCAAACGAACAAAGTCACTATTCTTGTGTCACTCGAGATCAAAATGTCGTGCGATTTATAATTAAAATCATACTGAATTGGGGTTTCGTATCGATAGGTATCTGTTTTAATGTAGATACTAGAATAGCACACTCTTGACACCTGTTCCAAATTTAAACTCATTACCTACTGTTTTCAGTAGGTTATGAGTTCATTACAGTTCTGTTAATTTCTGCTGGTTGGTAATGCTGGTCATTGCCTATGGTTTTTGAACGCATTATAGAGGGTTTATGATATTTGGGTAGATAAAGGGTTTTAAAAGGAGATTACAAACATATATTCTTATTCTTTATTGCACACATAAAATAACATAAACACAAATTACAATAATAAAGCTTATGTACAAAGGCGAGCTTAACCCAGAATTAATAATAACACTTTTTGTTTAAAATAAATTCAAACAGACAAATCCTATAAACAAGCACAAAAGTTAAATCATCTGCGAAGAATTTTACGCGATCAACGAAAGAACAAAACTTGGAAGCAGGCGGGGTTCATTTGAATATTAAATTATGAAATAAAAAAAAAAGAACTAAATAAAATAGAACCCCGCCTGCTTCCAAGTTTTGTTAAATTTAAAATGTGCTTGTTTTTTGCTTTTCAGTTTTTTCAGTCGGGTTTTTTTGTTTTTTAACTACTTTTTTTTGTGTACTGATGATACCCTAAAAAATATATTTGATTTCATCAATTTGTCAGCGTAACTCATTTCTATATCCATGTCAAATTATACTGTGGACAGACAGAAGTGTTGACTACGGAACCCTAAAAACTAGGCCCTGAGTAGCTGGAAAGAAGAAAAAGAAAATGTCCACTACCGAATAAGAAACTCAACGTGTGTTTTCTGTCTGCAGAACGGGCGCCGCCACTTAGACTTGAAGTTGATTATAAAAAACAGGGCGGCAAATACCACTGCATGCGATGTGACAAGATATGCAACACTCAAGACACAATGAGGAATCACGTGAAGAAAATACATTTTAAGTTTAAGAAATTCATATGCTCAATATGCAATGACACATTTAAATCAGAATCACTTTTAACGGTTCACTGCCTGGAAATTCACAATGTGGATCAAAGAGTGTACTGTGGCATATGCAATAAATTCTTCAACGAGAAGCGTTACCTAACAATACACATCAGAAATTACCACTTGCAAGGGGAAATTGGACAAAGATTTAAGTGCGAAATTTGTGATTTTGTCACCCTGAGAAAGACAAATTTGAACAAGCATAAGTTTACACATAAGCCAGTTAAGGATTTAACTTGCAAATATTGTGAGAAATCGTTTAAGAGGCGGGGTAATTTGATGGAACATGAAAGAATACATACTGGTGATAAGAGGAAAGTTTGCTCGGAATGTGGTCAGGCGTTTGTGCAGAAAGCAAGCTTGAATTATCACATGACGAAGTATCATCCTAATGTAAAATTTTAACAGACAAAGGAGAATGGGCCATTTGTTCACAGCTTTGTAACGAGTTTTTAGATTTTTTTGTGATTTTCTTTAGTTATAAAAGTTCGTATGTGGTACCAACTAGTGATGCAACGAATATTCGCATTTGCGAATATTCGCACTCACATTCGCTAAATTTTTGCGAGTGTTTTGCGAATATTCATTATTATCAGAAAAAAAAATGAAAATAATGTTCGGGTTATTAAAACAAAATCCATTCAGTTCTTAGGTTTTTAATGCAAGGGACAGTAAATTAACCTCAGCACATTATCAGTCTTCACTTTATCATTTGGTATTATTTATTTATTATTTTACTTTGGGAAATGAAGTTTAGTAATTAAATTTTCATTAAAAATCAAAAGTTTTATACATATAATGCAATGAACAAACGAAAACAAATTCTCTTATGAAAGTTTTATCAGTTTTTACTTAAGTCTTTAATGTTATAAAACAAAACAAAAACAAACAAAAAAAAATCAAACAAAAACAATTATTATTCTTCTACAATCGACTAAAAATATAATTTTTCAAAAGAATCACAAGCAAGTAAACACTTTGACAAACAAAAACATAATTATTTTCTTTTACTTGAATAATGCTTTATCATCATCATCATCATCATTTCAGCCAAAAGACGTCCACTGCTGGACAAAGGTTATAGGGATTTTTTTAATAATGCTTAAAAAAATAAAATTCTTATCAGAACTTGTAATACAAAAATAATAATGTAAATGTAATACAAAATAGTGCAATTGAAACTAACAAAAACAAATTCTTCTATTAACTTTAATCAGTCTCTCTTTACATAACTTTTTAATGTTTAAATAATCATCATCTTGAATAAAACTCAAAAATATGATAAATAATCAAACTAAAACTATATTATTCTACATTAAACTATAAATGTTGTCTAAACAAACAAATAATAAAGATATAGGCTCTCAAACAAAAATACTTCCCTCTTAAAAAATAACAATTAATTATCTTTTTTTATAATATATTTTTCAAGTTAATAATTAAACTTCAGGCAGAGGCATATTAAACTTTAAATATAGAAGCTTCGAAACCTTGTCTGCTTCAAGTCTGCACTAATGAAAATCGCACCATCTTAAAAAACTGGCCAAGAGCAAGTCGGACTTGCGCATAAAGGGTTCCGTACCATTGTAGTAGATATTGAGAGATTTTCCATGTTATTTTAGCACCATAGACTTATACCATAGGTTTTCCTGAAATCTATAAGTGTTGACCTAACCTCTGTATTTTTTTTTCAAAATTTTAGACTTAGTAGTTTCGGAGATAAGGGGGGGGATGGTCGGACAGACAGACAGACACACAGGGTTCCGTTTTTTCATTATGAGATACGGAACCCTAAAAATCACAAAATTTTCTACTAACTGTCTTTGCTAAAGAAAACAATATTTTTTAGAAACGTTTATTAAAGCTATAACATTAAAATTACTTATTATGTAACAAAATACTTAAACTTCAACTCTCTATTAATTAATGGCTTTTGTAGAAGAACAAAATAATAAATAATACCTACTTTTTTAAAAGATGTCTATCAAATTATACTAACTAAAAGCTAAGTCAAAACCAGATTGAGTGGAAAATCCACTAAGTTGCACTACTTCGGATGTGTTCGTTTCGACTCGGCAATTATCGGAACATCTCGAGACTGGCACCAAACCATAGAAAATTGGCACCAAATTTGAACAAAACGGAATATTCGTATTCGCATTCGCATTCGCGAATGTCAGTAGTAGATATTCGTAGATAGATTCAGTAGATATTCGCATTCGCATTCGTGAATGTTCAATAAATGACATTCGTTGCATCACTACTACCTACATCTGTTTATGGGTTTTATTTACAAAAATACTTCGTATGTATTGTATGTACACTGGCATTTCAAAAGTAGTCCAAAAAAAAAACATCTCATAAATATGATTGTCAGTACTTTTATCCCCACAATAATAGCCATATTAGTAATCCATGAATTTGATGTCAATCAGGTGTTTAATTTTTGACTTTTTTTTTTTTTCATTGGCTTCCAAAAGTAAAATTATTTTCCATTTATTTTGTATTTTTTTGAACCCTTGATAATTATGGTATCTCACACAAATCCTGGTCAATTTTGCAATTTAACACAATCAACATTAAATTGTAACTTGAAGTTGGCACATCGATATCATCCACATAGACGAAGAGGACAAAAAAATATTATAGGTATAGGTAGACGATAACTCGTAAATTATACCCAAGCTAAATTGATATGGGACCACCGCGCAATCTTCCTCTAACAAATGAAAAAGCCTATACCAAATAAACCTATATCACAACACAATGCCACGGAAATGGCCCATGATCAAAATGTAAGGGGGAAAAAACCGGCCAAAAGCATGTCGGACCACGCACAATGTAGGGTTCCGTAGTTGCCATAAAAATATGTGGACTAACTAAACTGATTAACCTCCCTGCCTACTTGCCTCCGAACTCCTCTTTAAACATACCTAATATTTCACAAACTTAGGATGCGAATCGAAAAAGTATTAGAACAAACTTGAAATACTTTTAAAAGACCTATCAAACAATATCCCACAAAATGAGCTTCAAGAGAAGAAAATCATCCCCACTTTTAGGTGTACTGGTACTTTCACCACTTTGTCGGTGTAACTCATCTGTATATTCATTTATTCATGCCAAATTACAGCTTTCTAGTACATAAAGTCTTTGAGCTATAGTGCGGACATACAGACGGACATGGCAAAACCATAAGGGTTCCTTGTTGACTACGGATGGAACCCTAAAAACTAGGCCCTGATTAGCTGGAATGAAGAAAAAGAAAATGTCCACTACCGAATATTAAACTCAACGTGTGTTTTCTGTCTGCAGAACAGGCGCCGAAAGTTAAACGTGAAGTTGATTATAAAATAGAGGGCGGCAAATACCACTGCATGCGATGTGACAAGATATGCAACACTCAAGAAACAATGAGGAATCACGTGATGAAAATACATTTTAAGTTTAGGAAATTTAAATGCTCAGTATGCATTGACAAATTTGAAACATATTCACTTTTAACCGTTCACCTACTGGAAGTTCACAATGTGGATCGAAGATTGCACTGTGGCATATGCAATAGATTCTTCAACCAAAAGAGTATATCAAAGCACATCAGAGTTTACCATTTGCAAGGGGAAGCCGGAAAAAGATTCAAGTGCGAATTTTGTGATTATATTGCCTTGAGAAAGTGTGATTTGAACAAACATAAGATTAAGCATAAGCCAGTGAAGGATTTGACTTGTAACTATTGTGAAAAATCGTTTAGAAGGCCGTCTACTCTGAATATTCACGAGAGGATACATACCGGTGATAAGAGGAAAGTTTGCTCGGAATGTGGTCAGGCGTTTGTGCAGAAAGCAAGCTTGAATTATCACTTGACAAAATATCATCCTGGGGTCAAGTTTTAGCAGGCAAAGGAGAATGGGCAATTTGTTCAACAGATGTGAATTTTTGTGATTTTTTTTTATTTTAAAAGTTAGCAGATGTATTTGGTTTACGGGTTCTACTTCAAAAATCAACTTTGAACAAGCATAAGTTTACACATAAGCCAGTGAAGGATTTAACTTGTAAATATTGTAATAAATCGTTTAGGAGGCGGGGTAATTTGATGGAACATGAAAGAATACATACTGGTACGTATCAGGCGTTTGTGCAGAAAGCAAGCTTAAATTATCACATGACCAGGTATCACCCTAATGTCAACGTTTAGCAGACAAAGAATAATGTTTAAAAAATCTAAAACCCGACTACGAATAAAATATTGGTTTGTTATTTACATAATACGAGTAAATAACACAGACTAGACCGCGAGAAATGTTTGCCCGAAATCTAAACGTATATTTTGACTTAAACTAACTATAATATGATATACATATTTTTAATGTGCTCGCCAAGACCTTTCATTTAATACCAAACATGTTATGATTATCTTAACCTTTTGAGCGCCACAGTCGTGTATAGGACAGGACGACAGACCAAAATGTGCCTAGCACGCCACGGTCGCGCATACGTGACCGAACTTTAAACGTAAATAAATGTCATAAACCAGCATTGTTTTGTTTATTTCTCTTGTTAGTTATGAACCTTGACTCTTCTTAATTTATTTAAAGTGAATTGCTTCCGTTAGATTTCATCTTTAGTAACGCAAAATGAAAGAAAAGAAAACAAGTCATAAAGTTCGAAAAACATAGTGCCCTCACCGCCACAGTCACCATAACAAGACACGTAGTGATGTAGGTAGCAGTCAATATAACAAGAATATCGACCTCGACGGCAACTTCAGCAGAGGCATATTAAACTTTAAATTTAAATATAGAAGCTTCGAAGCCTTGTCTGCTTCAAGTCTGCACTAATGAAAATCGCACCATCTTAAAAAACTGGCCAAGAGCAAATCGGACTTGCGCATAAAGGGTTCCATACAATTGTAGTAGATATTGAGAGATTTTCCATGTTATTTTAGCACCATTGATTTATACCATAGGTTTTCCTGAAATCTAGAAGTGTTGAACTAATTTCTGTATTTTTTTCAAAATTTTAGACGTAGTAGTTTCGGAGATAAGGGGGGGGGGATGGTCGGACAGGCAGACAGACACACAGGGTTCCGTTTTTTCATTATGAGATACGGAACCCTAAAAATCACAAAATTTTCTACTAACTGTCTTTGCTAAAGAAAACAATATTTTTTAGAAACGTTTATTAAAGCTATAACATTAAAATTACTTATTATGTAACAAAATACTTAAACTTCAACTCTCTATTAATTAATGGCTTTTGTAGAAGAACAAAATAATAAATAATACCTACTTTTTTAAAAGATGTCTATCAAATTATACTAACTAAAAGCTAAGTCAAAACCAGATTGAGTGGAAAATCCACTAAGTTGCACTACTTCGGATGTGTTCGTTTCGACTCGGCAATTATCGGAACATCTCGAGACTGGCACCAAACCATAGAAAATTGGCACCAAATTTGAACAAAACGGAATATTCGTATTCGCATTCGCATTCGCGAATGTCAGTAGTAGATATTCGTAGATAGATTCAGTAGATATTCGCATTCGCATTCGTGAATGTTCAATAAATGACATTCGTTGCATCACTACTACCTACATCTGTTTATGGGTTTTATTTACAAAAATACTTCGTATGTATTGTATGTACACTGGCATTTCAAAAGTAGTCCAAAAAAAAAACATCTCATAAATATGATTGTCAGTACTTTTATCCCCACAATAATAGCCATATTAGTAATCCATGAATTTGATGTCAATCAGGTGTTTAATTTTTGACTTTTTTTTTTTCATTGGCTTCCAAAAGTAAAATTATTTTCCATTTATTTTGAATTTTTTTGAACCCTTGATAATTATGGTATCTCACACAAATCCTGGTCAATTTTGCAATTTAACACAATCAACATTAAATTGTAACTTGAAGTTGGCACATCGATATCATCCACATAGACGAAGAGGACAAAAAATATTATAGGTATAGGTAGACGATAACTCGTAAATTATACCCAAGCTAAATTGATATGGGACCACCGCGCAATCTTCCTCTAACAAATGAAAAAGCCTATACCAAATAAACCTATATCACAACACAATTCAATTCCTTTACCTAAAAAGTCAAATCCCACATCCTTTTCTGAATACCGTCCAATATCCGTCTTGCCATTCCTATCCAAAGTCCTTGAACGGTTAATTCACAGTCAAATAAGTACTTTCCTCTCTAAAAATAATCTCCTCAACCCCTTCCAGTCTGGCTTCCGTCCTGGTCGTAGCACTACCACAGCGCTTCTGAACATTACGGATGATATAAGGTCAGCTATGGAAAAAGGTAATCTAACGGTTCTAGCTTTGCTAGATTTCAGTAATGCCTTTAATACTGTTGACTTTGATGTTTTGCTTGGCATTCTACGCTCTCTTAACATATCTCCATCGGTAATTGACTGGTTTCGTACTTATCTGTTCGGCCGCCGGCAACGTATTTGCATTGGAGAAATCTTGTCTTCCTGGAGTAATACTTCTGCCGGTGTACCTCAGGGTGGCGTTCTATCCCCTTTACTTTTCGCAGTTTTTATTAAATCAATCTCCAACGAACTAATTTCTTCCTACCATCTTTATGCAGATGATTTACAAATTTACTCGCGAGCTCCTCTTGGAAATCTGTCTGAGGCTATCCTAACGGTTAATAGTGATCTGGCCCGTATATGCGAGTGGAGCAAGAGGTATGGACTCGTGGTCAACCCCATAAAGACGCAGGTTGTGGTGGTAGGCAGTTCTAGGACGGTCTCAAGGATCGACTGGACGACTCTCCCCCAAGTTTCTTTTGACAACTCAGTTGTTCCTTTCAGTGAAAAAGTTAAAAACTTGGGGATATTCATAGATAAGAACTTCTCTTGGACTGCCCAGCTACAGGAAGTTAGCCGCAGGCTATTTGCATCTGCTGCATCTTTGAAGAGATTGCGTAATTTTCTACCGACTGCCACCAAGATTGCGCTTGCCCAATCGCTTCTTCTTCCCATCCTTGACTATGCTGACGCCAGCTATCTTGACCTTACACAAGACCAACTCGATAAACTTGAGCGGCTTCAAAATGTGTGTATAAGGTTCATATTCGGTTTGCGCAAATATGACCATGTTTCTGAATATCGTGTCAAGCTCAAGTGGTTACCAATTCGCCTTCGCCGGAATGCTCATATCCTTTCCCTTTTGTATAATGTGCTCTTTTCCCCTTCCACCCCTCTTTATCTCAAGAAACGTTTCCAGTTTCTTTGCGACTCCCACACGAAATTTTTAAGGTCATCTGATAACTTGAAGCTCAAAATGCCTATGCATTCCACAACTTTCCTCGACAAATCCTTTACTGTCCAGGCCGCTCGTTTGTGGAATGCATTGCCCGTTCAAATTAAACGCGCGCAGTCATTACCTATGTTTAAAAGGCTCGTAAAGGAACATTACTTGTCGTTGTGATCTTGTTCGCATAACTGTTAAATTAAACATCTTTAGTCTTCATTAATTTTCGTTGCATAAATATTTAGTATGTATGTATTTATGTATCTATTATTTAGGATATGTATGTATCTATTTTAGTTTAATATTGTTTAGGTTGGTATTTACTATTTGCACCAACAACAGCCCCATTTTATATCGTATTAAATCACTGTCCATCCTAAGGTTGCCTGGAAGAGATCGCGGAAAGCGATAAGGCCGCCCATTGTATGTTTTGTAGTGTATATTATGTTTTCTTTTGTTATGTATTTTTGTGGTGTACAATAAAGTATATATAAATATAAATAAATAAACACAATGCCACGGAAATGGCCCATGATCAAAATGTAAGGGGGAAAAAACCGGCCAAAAGCATGTCGGACCACGCACAATGTAGGGTTCCGTAGTTGCCATAAAATATGTGGACTAACTAAACTGATTAACCTCCCTGCCTACTTGCCTCCGAACTCCTCTTTAAACATACCTAATATTTCACAAACTTAGGATGCGAATCGAAAAAGTATTAGAACAAACTTGAAATACTTTTAAAAGACCTATCAAACAATATCCCACAAAATGAGCTTCAAGAGAAGAAAATCATCCCCACTTTTAGGTGTACTGGTACTTTCACCACTTTGTCGGTGTAACTCATCTGTATATTCATTTATTCATGCCAAATTACAGCTTTCTAGTACTTATAGTCTTTGAGCTATAGTGCGGACGTACAGACGGACATGGCAAAACCATAAGGGTTCCTTGTTGACTACGAATGGAACCCTAAAAACTAGGCCCTGATTAGCTGGAATGAAGAAAAAGAAAATGTCCAATACTAAACTCAACGTGTGTTTTCTGTCTGCAGAACGGGCGCCGAAAGTTAAACCTGATGTTGATTATAAAATAGAGGGCGGCAAATACCACTGCATGCGATGTGACAAGATATGCAACAACCAATTCGCAGTGACGAATCACGTGAGGAAAATACATTTCAAGTTTAAGAAATTTAAATGCTCAGTATGCATTGACAAATTTGAAACATATACACTTTTAACCGTTCACCTCCTGGAAGTTCACAATGTGGATCGAAGAGTGTACTGTGGCATATGCAATAGATTCTTCAACCAAAAGAGTTTATTATCAATGCACATCAGAGATTACCATTTGCAAGGGGAAGCCGGAAAAAGATTCAAGTGCGAATTTTGTGATTATGTTGCCTTGAGAAAGAGTGTTTTGAACAAACATAAGATTAAGCATAAGCCAGTGAAGGATTTGACTTGTAGCTATTGTGAAAAAACGTTTAGAAGGCGGACTAATCTGAATTTTCACGAGAGGATACATACCGGTGATAAGAGGAAAGTTTGCTCGGAATGTGGGCAGGCGTTTGTGCAGAAAGCAAGCTTGAATTATCACATGACAAAATATCATCCTGGGGTCAAGTTTTAGCAGGCAAAGGAGAATGGGCAATTTGTTCAACAGATGTGAATATTTGCGTTTTTTTTTATTTTAAAAGTTAGCAGATGTATTTGGTTTACGGGTTCTACTTCAAAAATCAACTTTGAACAAGCATAAGTTTACACATAAGCCAGTTAAGGATTTAACTTGTAAATATTGTAATAAATCGTTTAGGAGGCGGGTTAATTTGATGGAACATGAAAGAATACATACTGGTACATACCAGGCGTTTGTACAGAAAGCAAGCTTAAATTATCACATGACCAGGTATCACCCTAATGTCAACGTTTAGCAGACAAAGAATAATGTTTAAAAAATCTAAAACCCGACTACGAATAAAATATTGGTTTGTTATTTACATAATACGAGTAAATAACACAGACTAGACCGCGAGAAATGTTTGCCCGCAATCTAAACGTATATTTTGACTTAAACTAACTATAATATGATATACATATTTTTAATGTGCTCGCCAAGACCTTTCATTTAATACCAAACATGTTATGATTATCTTAACCTTTTGAGCGCCACAGTCGTGTATAGGACCGGACGACAGACCTAAATGTGCCTAGCACGCCACGGTCGCGCATACGTGACCGAACTTTAAACGTAAATAAATGTCATAAAACAGCATTGTTTTGTTTATTTCTCTTGTTAATTATGAACCTTGACTCTTCTTAATTTATTTAAAGTGAATTGCTTCCGTTAGATTTCATCTTTAGTAACGCAAAATGAAAGAAAAGAAAACAAGTCATAAAGTTCGAAAAACATAGTGCCCTCACCGCCACAGTCACCATAACAAGACACGTAGTGATGTGGGTAGCAGTCAATATAACAAGAATATCGACATCGACGGCAACTTCAGCAGATGCATATTAAACTTTAAATATAGAAGCTTCGAAGCCTTGTCTGCTTCAAGTCTGCACTAATGAAAATCGCACCATCTTAAAAAACTGGCCAAGAGCAAATCGGACTTGCGCATAAAGGGTTCCATACCATTGTAGTAGATATTGAGAGATTTTCCATGTTATTTTAGCACCATTGATTTATACCATAGGTTTTCCTGAAATCTAGAAGTGTTGAACTAATTTCTGTATTTTTTTCAAAATTTTAGACGTAGTAGTTTCGGAGATAGGGGGGGGGGGGATGGTCGGACAGGCAGACAGACACACAGGGTTCCGTTTTTTCATTATGAGATACGGAACCCTAAAAATCGCAAAAATTTCCACTAACTATATTTATGGCAGATTTGTGGTCTTTGCTAAAAAAAACAATATTTTTTAGAAACGTTTATTAAAGCTATAACATTAAAATTACTTATTATGTAACAAAATACTTAAACTTCAACTCTCTATTAATTAATGGCTTTTGTAGAAGAACAAAATAATAAATAATACCTACTTTTTTAAAAGATGTCTATCAAATTATACTAACTAAAAGCTAAGTCAAAACCAGATTGAGTGGAAAATCCACTAAGTTGCACTACTTCGGATGTGTTCGTTTCGACTCGGCAATTATCGGAACATCTCGAGACTGGCACCAAACCATAGACAATTGGCACCAAATTTGAACAAAACGGAATATTCGTATTCGCATTCGCATCCGCGAATGTCAGTAGTAGATATTCGTAGATAGATTCAGTAGATATTCGCATTCGCATTCGTGAATGTTCAATAAATGACATTCGTTGCATCACTAGTACCTACATCTGTTTATGGGTTTTATTTACAAAAATACTTCGTATGTATTGTACGTACACTGGCATTTCAGAAGTAGTCTTATATAAAAACAACATCTCATAAATATGATTGTCAGTACTTTTACCCCCACAATAATAGCCAAATTAGTAATCCATTAATTTGATGTCAATCAGGTGTTTAATTTTTGACTTTTGATTTTTTTATTGGCTTCCAAAAGTAAAATTATTTTCCATTTATTTTGTATTTTTTTGTAGGTACCCTTGATAATTATGGTATCTCAAACAAATCCTGGTCAATTTTGCAATTTAACACAATCAACATTAAATTGTAACTTGAAGTTGGCACATCGATATCATTCCACATAGACGAAGAGGACAACAAAAATATTATATAACTCGTAAACTATACCCAAGCTAAATTGAAATGGGACCACCGCGCAATCATCCTCTATATATTACAACACAATGCAACGGAAATGGCCCATGATCAAAATGTGAGGGGGAAAAAACCGGCCAAAAGCATGTCGGACCACGCACAATGTAGGGTTCCGTAGTTGCCATAAAAATATGTGGACTAACTAAACTGATTAACCTCCCTGCCTACTTGCCTCTGAACTCCTCTTTAAACATTAATATTTCACAAACTTAGGATGCGAATCGAAAAAGTATTAGAACAAACTTGAAATACTTTTAAAAGACCTATCAAACAATATCCCAAAAAATGAGCTTCAAGAGAAGAAAACCATCCCCACTTTTAGGTGTACTGGTACTTTCACCACTTTGTCGGCGTAACTCATCTGTATATTCATTTATTCATGCCAAATTACAGCTTTCTAGTACTTATAGTCTTTGAGCTATAGTGCGGACATACAGACTGACATGGCAAAACCATAAGGGTTCCTTGTTGACTACGAATGGAACCCTAAAAACTAGGCCCTGATTAGCTGGAATGAAGAAAAAGAAAATGTCCAATACCGAATATTAAACTCAACGTGTGTTTTCTGTCTGCAGAACAGGCGCCGAAAGTTAAACGTGAAGTTGATTATAAAATAGAGGGCGGCAAATACCACTGCATGCGATGTGACAAGATATGCAACAACCAATTCGCAGTGACGAATCACGTGAGGAAAATACATTTCAAGTTTAAGAAATTTAAATGCTCAGTATGCATTGACAGATTTGAAACATATACACTTTTAACCGTTCACCTCCTGGAAGTTCACAATGTGGATCGAAGAGTGTACTGTGGCATATGCAATAGATTCTTCAACCAAAAGAGTTTATTATCAGTGCACATCAGAGATTACCATTTGCAAGGGGAAGCCGGAAAAAGATTCAAGTGCGAATTTTGTGATTATGTTGCCTTGAGAAATAATGTTTTGAACAAACATAAGATTAAGCATAAGCCAGTGAAGGATTTGACTTGTAGCTATTGTGAAAAAACGTTTAGAAGGCGGACTAATCTGAATTTTCACGAGAGGATACATACCGGTGATAAGAGGAAAGTTTGCTCGGAATGTGGGCAGGCGTTTGTGCAGAAAGCAAGCTTGAATTATCACATGACAAAATATCATCCTGGGGTCAAGTTTTAGCAGGCAAAGGAGAATGGGCAATTTGTTCAACAGATGTGAATATTTGCGTTTTTTTTTATTTTAAAAGTTAGCAGATGTATTTGGTTTACGGGTTCTACTTCAAAAATCAACTTTGAACAAGCATAAGTTTACACATAAGCCAGTTAAGGATTTAACTTGTAAATATTGTAATAAATCGTTTAGGAGGCGGGGTAATTTGATGGAACATAAAAGAATACATACTGGTACATACCAGGCGTTTGTACAGAAAGCAAGCTTAAATTATCACATGACCAGGTATCACCCTAATGTCAACGTTTAGCAGACAAAGAATAATGTTTAAAAAATCTAAAACCCGACTACGAATAAAATATTGGTTTGTAATTTATATAGTACGAGTAAATAACACAGACTAGACCGCGAGAAATGTTTGACCGCAATCTAAACGTATATTTTGACTAAAACTATAATATGATATACATATTTACCCGACTGACTACGGCAAAGCCAAAGGAGGGTTATGATTTTGACTGGCTATGTATGTATGTATGTGGGAATCTTCATCTGTTCCCTCATAGCTTCTAATCTACTTATCGGAACTCGACATATGAGGTATCGTTAGAACCGTCTTAATTTTCCGCTCCGAACATAGGCTACGTGACGAGTCACTAAATGCGATTTGGCGCCCTCTAGCGGACAAAAAGTAAGGCTTAAAAAATAAAAATGGAGATAAATACGCCGTGTTTGGTATCATTTGAAAGGGCCTCACTTGTACATTTCCAAAATATTGCTCAAATTTAAAATCACGCCCTCTATAGGACAAAAAGTCAAGAGTAAAAAAAAAAAATAACACCAAAATTGTTTAAATAAAAAAGTAAAAAACTAAAACCCGTGTAAACTCTAAATTCCGTGTGACTACGGCTTTTCTCTTTGTTCTATCCTGAAAATCTTGTTTCATACTTTTTCAGCGTCGTATTTTTTGTCGTAGTCGGGTTTTAGTTTTTTACTTTTTTTTAATGTGCTCGCCAAGACCTTTCATTTGATACCAAACATGTTATGATTATCTTAATTTAATATTTTTTTTATGTAAGTTTTTGACATTTATATTCCGTCATAAAAAGAATTTATAAAATGTATATAGCCTATGTCACCCGGGCTATTCTTACGAAACCTTTGACACCTCATTTGTTAAAATCCGTTCAGTAGTTTAGGCGCTACGGTGGAACATACATGCATACAAACATACATACATACATAGACTGCTAAAATCATTACCCTTTCTTTTGGCTTCGCCGTAGTCCGGTAAAAATGGGCAATTTGTTCACAGTTTTATAACGAGTTGTTAGAATAGTTTTTGTTATTTCTTTTTAACTATTAAAGTTCGTATGTAGTACATCTATTTATGGGTTTTATTTAAAAAAATACTTGTACACTGGCATTTCAGAAGTTGAAATATCTCCTTTCCAATAAATAAAAAAATTAAGTTCTAAAATCTAAAACCCGACTACTAACAAAATCGCGGTCTTAAAAGTAGAAAACAAGAAAATAATTCTTGTCTGATATTCTTCGTAGTCGCATGCCACTGATACCTGATGCTCCTTCATGGCGTTCTCATTGATACAGAAGTCAGCTGCTAATTGCCATAAGCAAGGTGGCATGCGACTACGAAGAATATCAGACAAGAATTATTTTCTTGTTTTCTACTTTTAAGACCGCGATTTTGTTAGTAGTCGGGTTTTAGATTTTTGAACTTAATTTTTTTATTTGAATTATTTTTGTGTGTACTTAAACTATAATATAATACATATTTGTAATGTGCTCGCCAAGACCTTTCATTTGATACCAAACTTGCTATGATTATCTCAATTTAATATTTTTGAGGTAAGTTTTTGACATTTAAATTCCGTCATAAAAAGAATTTATAAAATTTATATAGCCTATGTCACCCGGGCTATTCTTACGAATCTATTGACACCTAATTTATGAGTAGTTTAGGCGCTACGGTGGAACATACATACATACATACATACATACATAGGTACATAGACTGCCAAAATCATTACCCTTCCTTTTGGCTTCGCCGTAATCGGGTAAAAAAGAATCATCAAAATTGGTTCATAAACGACGAAATTATTCGCAAACACGAACGCACATAAACGAAAAATAATCATAAATTTAAAAAAAAAGTTCATAAAGTGAAAAGAACTGGGCCAAACTATGTTAAATTTTTATGGGACTAAATGGCAACTATTCCGCATCAAACTAAAAAAGAATGAAGTAAATCGGATCGTAAATCTTAGAGAAATCGGTGTAAATACATAAAAAAAACATTTGAGAACCTCCTCCTTTCGGGAAGTCGGTAAAACTTTTCTGTCGGACTGACAGATGTTATAATAGACGACTAATCTTTTATATGTATAAAAAACAACCGACTTCAAAAACACCAAAAAGAGTTCTGAAGTCGGTGACTTTTTTTGTTTGACTTCATGTTTTTGCCACCGACTTCAGAAGCTGATTTTTCTTCTTAAGTTTATTTTTCTCTTTTTGGTGTTTTTGAAGTCGGTTGTTTTTTTTGCAAAAAAGTTTTTTTATTTTTTCATTTTTAGTTGTAATAAGTAAGTACCTATATATATGATGACAGATGAGACCTGTCTTCGTTGATTTGTTGGTCGGTCATGATGGAATGTGGAGTCCAACGTGAAATAACACACAGGCACTGTTCGGTACACTGAACTTTACCGTCCAAAACACTTTACAATAAAAAAAAATAACAAAGGATTGAAGATCTGTTTTCAGATTTAAATCAAATAAAATGGAATGTAGTGAGGTTAGCCAAGTCAACCGTTCGTCACCATGATTTCAATTTGAATGTGTCAACTGCACAAGTCTACCGCCTTTTTATTAACATCAAAAATGACCAACGATAACTTTATCCGACTAAACACACTCAAGCATTGCCAGACCAAAAATTAAATTAAATTGAACTAAATCAAAATTATGACAAACGCTTGACATTCCATTACGCGAACTGCGACATATATATATATTTATCCTATACAAATATTTACTATGCATTTAACATTCAACCAAGAAACCTAACCCTTAACCTTCAAGATTCAACTATTTTTGCTTTCAACTCTTAACCGTTTAGAAGTGGTACTAATCCTCAACGGTTAAGAGAATGAAGACAAGTGATGACTGCTAGATGCGAATACTTGAATAGCGAGCATACAGGCGTGATGTTACGTCATGATAATGTATATTCAATAAACATCCAAGCGATTCCAGCAATTACGACAGATTTGCCGTCTATTTTTGAAGAGTTCCATTGTATATCTCCGAAGATCAGCACCACATCTTCACCAAATTAAAATGGGACCACCTCAGGAGTAGTCAGGAGTATACTCTTTCAAATAAAAAAAGAATTTTGAGAATCGGATTGATTCTGAAAGGGCCTTTTCAGCCGCTGGGTACATAGCGACGGACATAAGATGCCGATTATCCGACAGCACTCTAAGCATTATTTGTTTTTTAAGAAGCTATTTCCAAAATCACTCCTAGTTTTGGAAATAGCAATTTTTGTTTTCACTATCAGTATCTTTTCATTATAAAATAAGAAGGTTCTTTCTATAAAAGAGATTTTACGGGCATGAAATTTTGTGTTTCGTAACATAGGTACCTAAAAAAGTAAAATAAAGTTTTTTTTTTTGTAATAATTATTCATGTTGTATTTTACTCGTATCATAATCACAACTACTAAGCAGTTTCAATCATGCTTCAGTCATGCAATTAAAACAATACTTTTTGAAATCCATTCGAGATCTCGAAAATGCCGAGATCTCGCCGAGATTGAATTTCTGATCCCTCGAGATCTCGACTTGGCGATCTCGTCTCGAGATTTAAAATTTAAGATTTAAAATAATAATCATGTAATATGTTTTGAGAAACGATAAGGTATTTTAAGATTTTTCAGAAAGAGAACTTCTAAGCTTCGTGCGGAAAAAAGCCTGCTGCCGAGAATGCTCGTTCGAGTACTACCGAATAATACTCGTACCGAAGTGTTGTGCTAAGGAATCAAATAACGGGTTGTGCTCAAGAATTAAGATGCGTTTTTCGCCGTTTTGTAAATAATGTTTAGGGTAGCATGGTAGCCAATGAACCGCGTGTACCGTATGAACCATAGTATCTACCGTCCATACGGTAGGTACGTGGCAAACTTGCACGAAAACATGTCACGACTCGCTTGTCACATCATGCAGTTTGGTCTAGCCGCCGGCCGCTTGTCGCCACAAACGAACGCGTGCGCCGCATCTTTGTGTTTACTAAAACAAAAAGCTGAAAAAAAATGAATTTCATTTTTTATTACTTTAATTATTTAACTCTTACAAAACTTTGAGTGAATTGTATGTGTATTGTAGTCTTGAAATGGCAGGCCAAGATTGGTTGAGGGGGGTTTAGGCCTGAATTAACAGTGAAAATCCCGAAAATAACGTCGGAATACCATATTTGAGTGCAATAACTCCTGAAAGTGTGATGGGCATGCTCAGCGC
This sequence comes from Diarsia dahlii, assembly GCA_949775195.1. Taxonomy (NCBI): domain Eukaryota; kingdom Metazoa; phylum Arthropoda; class Insecta; order Lepidoptera; family Noctuidae; genus Diarsia; species Diarsia dahlii. Next base: position 7,173,067 of record OX459217.1, on the reverse strand, counting down.
AGTAGAGCTGTTTAATTAATTGTTAAGCTGTTTGTTGTTATTTGTTTATGTATGTGCTGCTCTTTTGTGTTGCTGCTGTCCATTAGCGAATAAATAGTTATTCTATTCTATTCTAAAGTTAAGAGACCAAAATAAAAAAAATATAATGGCTGTAATAATTAAGTTCCAAGACTGATTCTGTGGTTTTTATATAACCCTGTGGCGACTAGCGACATCTATCGCAACACCTGCGTACTAACAAACGATCGACAGAAATTCCTACATCACGCTATGAACATTATCCGCGACATAAGCCTATAAAGGAGTTCCCGACTTACAACTGTCGGGCAGTTAGCCCGCCGGACACAACACCCGTCCGGTCGGAGGATCCTCCCTTTTCAATGGGGGATGAGGAACTTTACACCCTGTTCCTTACCCCCCCAAACTGGTGACCCTGAGCATGAACGTCAGCGCAGCCTTCGTGCAACAACTTCATACGTCATCATCACTTCCCCTTCGCCTTCGAGCAGCGAGTCATACCGTCAGCCGCCACGGCTTCATGGGGTATCCTGTCCACCAGCATGCAGCGGAAGCGCATTCCTGGACATCACCCCCAGCCTCATCAGCGACTTTGGCACAGCACACTGCACTTCGGCCGGTCAGCAAGAGACGCACTTCTCTCCTGGTCGACGCAGCAGCCAGCCACAACGAAGCTCTGCATCACTCCGACTCACTGGAGCTAATATGCAGCATCACGGCAAGCACTGCATCACTCCGACTCACTGGAGCTAATATGCAGCATCACCCCGACTCACTGGGGTATCACCGCAGACAGTTCCGCTTCCGACTCACCGTGAATTATGCGGCATCCGGTTCCGACTCACTGGAACCTTCCACTGGCTGACAAGCGCCAAGACTTAACCTGCTTTCGACCTCCGGTCTCGGAGGGGAGTGATGTGGCGACTAGCGACATCTATCGCAACACCTGCGTACTAACAAACGATCGACAGAAATTCCTACATCGCGCTATGAACATTATCCGCGACATAAGCCTCTAAAGGAGTTCCCGACGTACAACTGTCGGGCAGTTAGCCCGCCGGACACAGCACCCGTCCGGTCGGAGGATCCTCCCTTATCAACGGGGGATGAGGAGCTTTACACCCTGTTCCTCATACCCCCCCCCAAAACCCGAAACCTAATATAATAAAATATTAGAAAATATTTAAACTTTCTACTGTTATATTTATTTTCAACTTAAAACATACGTTTATTGGTTTTTCTATTACTGTGATTCATTGTGTACCACCTGGATCATTCAGTACCACCCTCCGGTTCATCGTGTACCCCATGGTGTACACTATGAACCATTTGACTTGCTTTAGATAAACGTGTATTAATTAGGCAATAGCAAATATTCTCCGTTTTGTTTAACGCAGTTTGGTAGTTTATTAAATAACCTATGTTTTGAGATATGTAAAAATATTTTCTTAAACTCCAATAACGACCGCGCTAGAGCTCTTCAAAGTTTTGGTGGTTCAATGGCTACCACCCCACCCTTCATGGTTTTTGAAAACCGTTTTCAACTCCGGTGTTCTATTTCAACTCCGGATTTGAAAAATACTTAAAATCGCTCCGAAACTCCGGAGTTAAACTCCGGAACTCCGGATAGAATCAAAATGTAAGGGGAAAAACCGGCCAATAGCATGTCAAACCACGCACAATGTAGGGTTCCGTAGTTGCCATAAAAATATGTGGACTAACTAAACTGATTAAGGCTCCTTCCACGAAATCATCTCATTTTGATCAATTTTGATCGGTTCGTGTGGGAAATCTATGAAGAATTTGAAGCTTCCTTTTGGCTATTATAAGAGACGAGTTCTTTTTCTGGTGAATAGTGAACAAGAATTTTCAAAATAATGTTTATATTAATGGCAATCACCCGTATTCAAAAGCCCTTTTCCGCAAAAATATCGATCGAGTTACGTTTGGCTTAGCCGAACATAACACTACAAACGATTCTAAACATTAAAAAAAATATAAATAACATCACCATATGGTCTACTGGTGTACCAAGGAGTCACATTTTCGACTTCAATACAAAAAATAGCAGAAAAAAAATGTTAAAACATCGCAATTTTTACAAAATGTCTCGACAACTAAGATTTTTTTTCTATACCTTAGAATCACTATAGAGAAAATTCAAAAACTACGTATTAATTTTAAGGTAACCTTCTAATAGAATCGTATTTTTATTTTATCAATAAACTATAATTTCATTTCGTAAATTGAATCCAAAGTTAACTATATTATCGACCGCGCAAACTCTATCTCGCCAGTACGAATCGGCCACTGCCAAAGGACGGATGTATCGCTTTGTGTCACAAACGCTCCCGTGTTTTTCGTAGACATATTTTCGAGATTGTAAGCCGATTACCACAATTTGATACACTTATTAATTTTGATCAAACATGTTTTTTTTGCTAGTTTGTAAAGATTGCTAAAATTTTTTTCATCTTCAAATCGAAGTCGAATTTCAAGATCGATTGTTATTGTCGATTGTACTTCGATATATATTTTTAACCGACCTCCAAAAAAGAGGAGGTTCTCTATTCGTGTTTGTATGTCCGCGAATATCTCCGTCAATTGTGGACTGATTTTCAAAATTCTTTTTGTCTTGGAAAGGGTATACTCCCGAGGTGGTCCCATTGTCACTAAGTCAGTTTCTGATGATGGGAGCTCTGAAAAATTGAGGGCAACCCTCGAATGTCATAGGCGCACATAACGTTTTCCATACATTTTCAGAAGCTGTTCAAGTATTTGCGTCTGATAATCATAATTTCATGAGGCTGCGCTGATGACGGAAGGTGCAACTCCTCAACGGTCAGGATTGAAAGAAAATTCTTTCAAAATTATACGTACTTATGGATCGATAGTTGTATTCTTTCAGGCTATTAGGTTGAACTGATGATAGACGGTACATCTCATTAACCGACTTAAAAAAAAGGAGGTTCTCAATTCGTCGGCTAGGAAAATTTTAGGTTTTTCCGTCATGGGTGTCGTTTTCATGGTTTTTGGGGTCGCTGATTACGAAAATGAGGTTAAAATAAAAATTCAAGATGGCGGCCAGGAAAATTTTTGGTTTTTCCGCCATGGGTGTCGTTTTCATGGTTTTTGGGGTCGCTGATTACGAAAATGAGGTCAAAATGAAAATCCAAGATGGCGGTCAGGAATTTTTTTAATTTTCCGTCATGGGTGTCGTTTTCATGTTTTTTGGGGTCGCTGATTACGAAAATGAGGTTAAAATAAAAATTCAAGATGGCGGCCAGGAAAATTTTTGGTTTTTCCGCCATGGGTGTCGTTTTCATGGTTTTTGGGGTCGCTGATTACGAAAATGAGGTCAAAATGAAAATCCAAGATGGCAGCCAGGAAATTTTTTGGTTTGTCCGTCATGGGTGTCGTTTTGATGGTTTTTGGGGTCGCTGATTACGAAAATGAGGTCAAAATGAAAATTCAAGATTGCGGCCAGGATTTTTTTTCGTTTTTCCGTCATGGATGTCGTTTTCATGGTTTTTGGGGTCGCTGATTACGAAAATGAGGTCAAAATAAAAATTCAAGATGGCGGCCAGGAAATTTTTTGGTTTGTCCATCATGGGTGTCGTTTTCATGGTTTTTGGGGTCACCGACTACGAAAATAAGGTCAAAATGAAAATCCAAGATGACGCTGACGAAATTTTTAGTTTTTCCTTCATGGGTGTCGTTTTCATGGTTTTCGGGGTCTCTGATTACGAAAATGAGCTCAAAATTTAGTAATACATAAAATGGGTTTGTTAAACATGAAATCGAAATAAATATTAATAAGTTATACTAGACAAAATGTAAAATAACTGTCATGAAAAGGAAAAACATGGAATTATGCCTTGTCATTCAAATAGTCCGTTAGCCTTTATCACGTTTCCACCGGGCACCACGTGGAGGTGGACTGACACCCAGCGTTTTTTTTTTGGTTGTTTTTTTTCACTGATTTTTATACACAATATTCAAATCAGATTTTAAGAAGAAATGCATCAAAAGTATTCCACAGATCAATAGGAAATCTAGGAGCTCACCTGCCCTGTCTTTCCAACCTTCCGATCCAGTTATCTTCAAAATAATCAACGACTTGTCGGAGGAGGCCAGAATGCACAATATAAAACTGAGATTCGAGCAGTTCGTCAAAAGCGTTGATAACTTGTTCTGATGGAACATACGCTAAAGCACATAATTGGCGAATATGCAATGCGTAATCAGGGGTGTGTAGTGTACTGTTTTAATAAACAAAAAATCAAATCTTCATCACGTATAATACTTAAAATCTGATTTGAACATTGTGCATAAAAATCAATGAAAAACAACAAACAAAAAAAAAACGCTGGGTGTCAGTCCACCTCCACGTGATGCCCGGTGGAAACGTGATAACGGCTACGGACTATTTGAATGACAATGCCTATAATTCCATGTTTTTCCTTTTCATGACAGTTATTTTACATTTTGTCTAGTATAGAACCCATTTTATGTATTACTAATTTTTGAGCTCATTTTCGTAATCAGAGACCCCGAAAACCATGAAAACGACACCCATGACGGAGAAACTAAAAATTTCGTCAGCGTCATTTTGGATTTTCATTTTGACCTTATTTTCGTAGTCGGTGACCCCAAAAACCATGAAAACGACACCCATGACGGAAAAACCTAAAATTTTCCTGACCGCCATCTTGAATTTTCATTTTGACCTCATTTTCGTAATCAGCGACCCCTATAGCCATGAAAACGACACCCATGACGAAAAACCAAAAATTTTCGTCGGCGCCATCTTGATTTTCATTTTGACCTCATTTTCGTAATCAGCGACCCCAAAAACCATGAAAACGACACCCATGACGGAAAACCAAAAAAATTCCTGACCGCCATCTTGGATTTTCATTTTGACCTCATTTTCGTAATCAGCGACCCCAAAAACCATGAAAACGACACCCATGACGGAGAAACCTAAAATTTTCCTAGCCGACGAATTGAGAACCTCCTTTTTTTAAGTCGGTTAATGAGATTTATCGTCTATCATCAGTTCAACCTAATAGCCTGAAAGAATACAACTATCGATCCATAAGTACGTGTAATTTTGAAGGAATTTTCTTTTAAGTCCTGACCGTTGAGGAGTTGCACCTTCCGTCATCAGCGCAGACACATGAAATTATGATTATCAGACGCAAATACTTGAACAGCTTCTGTAAATGTATAGAAAACGTTATGTGCGCCTATGATATTCGAGGGTTGCCCTCAATTTCTCAGAGTTCCCATCATCAGAAACTGACTTGGTGACAATGGGACCACCTTGGGAGTATACCTTTTCAAACAAAAAAATAATTTTGAAAATCGGTCCACACTTGTCGGAGATATACACACACATAAAAAAAACATACGAATAGAGAACCTACTTCCTTTTTAGAAGTCGGTTAAAAAGAGACGGAAACATTATTTATTTTTGACGTGTTAAAGTGCTTTCACAACCAATATACAGCAAATATTAAAATCTGTGATTAAAATAGATATCATAATTTTTGATTTTAATTCATCTAACACCTAATTGAACCATTTTTATGTTGATTGATATACTGTACCTATACACAACACACATTCCAGACTTTTTTTCAAAGCCGTACGCGTGTACTTACTTACTATAAAAATATGTCACCTAAAATAATAATCGTCTAAATGATCAAATTTTTCAACCGTAGTTCAACGCTCGAAATGCCCGTGTGTGCGTTCGTCGGTGTTATCGCTGCACACAAACATAGAAATTGCCTAAAGTTCCGCAAGTCTTGTCTGTACAAGGCCTCTTAACCTCCCTACCTACCTGCCTCCGACCGATGATTTTATTATCTATCTATCTATATAAATAAAGATAGAAGTCCTGACTGACTGACTCATCAACGCCCAGCCCAAACCCTTGGACTTAGAAAGCTGAAATTTTGCACAGAGGTTCCCTTTTTAATGTAGATAAGGAATAAGGAAGGATTTTTCGAAATTTAACTCCTAAATAGGGGATGAAAGTTTGTATGGAAAATCGTCATTTCAACGCGGGCGAAGCCGCTGGCAAAAGCTAGTTTTTTTTATATATTGGTCGACTATAAACTTTAAACTCAGCTGTAATAGTTTTCCTTTTAATTTCGTTGTATATGCTAAAACTGTGATTTTTTTCACACACCCAAGCACAACCGTTTATCTGGTAGAAGGATACACACTTGACTCTTACGAAAATTAGCACTTTAAACATTAATATTTCACAAACGCAGGATGTGAATCGAAAAAGTATTAGAACAAACTTGAAATACTTTTCAAACGACATCCCACAAAATGAGCTTCACGAGAAGAAAAATAATTCCCACTTTTATGTGTACCACTTTGTCTAACTCATCTGTATATTCATGCCAAATTACAGCTTTATAGTACTTACTAGTATTTGCGTGGCTGCGCGAGCTGCGCGCAGCTCGCGGGGCGTGAAGACGGGAGAGGGGGAGCTTTGAAAAATAATTTCGACTAACGCATTGCCCCTTTAAATGAATCTGAAAAAAAAAATGTTCCAATGCAGCTCGCGGTACTACCTACCTACACCTACCTACTACCTACCTACACCTACCTACTACCTACCTACACCTACCTACCTACACCTACCTACCTACACCTACCTACCTACACCTACCTACTACCTACCTACACCTACCTACACCTACCTACACCTACTTACACCTACCTACTACCTACCTACACCTACCGTCCTACACCTACCTACCTACACCTACCTACCTACACCTACCTACTACCTACCTACGCCTACCTACTACCTACCTACACCTACCTACTACCTACCTACTACCTACCTATACCTACCTACTACCTACCTACACCTACCTACTACCTACCTACACCTACCTACTACCTACCTACACCTACCTACACCTACCTACACCTACCTACACCTACCTACACCTACCTACTACCTACCTACACCTACCTACTACCTACCTATCACCTACCTACCACCTACCTACTACCTACCTACTACCTCCTACTACCACTAAAAAAACATTAACCTAAACTTTGCTTGTCGTCGCCCCTGAGTTACGCTTCACCCACTCAACCTTCATTACGCTAAGGAGGTCGCCGGCTCGCTTCGCTCGCCACCTCCCCCCTTCGCTCCACTCGGTCTCGCAGGTTCGCTCCACTCAGGACCTACCTACCACCGGAAAGCTATCATGACATTATCCCTACGCTACGGGGGTCGCCGGCTCGCTTCGCTCGCCCGCTCCCCCCTTCGCTTTACCGCTGTACTACCACCGGACAGGTTTTGACGCCTCCTATAATATTTGTTCAAACACCTAATGGCTATCTCTAACCGTTATGAAGTTACAGCCCTTTTAATTTTAGGGGAGGTTGGGGAGGGGATACAAATTTCAACGCCTAAATAGATTTAGGTAAGAATCAAAAATTTTTTCACGAGTAAAAAAAAGAGGTGAAAAGGGGGGGGGGGGGGGGTGAAGGGGGGGAGAGGGGGGAGTTTCTAAAAATGATTTCGACTAACGCAATGCCCCTCTATATGAATCTGAAAAAAAATTCGTTCCAAGTCTCTTAACTTTCGAGATCCGCCTAAAAGGGGGGAGAAGGGGGGCAAGGGGGTCAAATTTGAAAAATGGTTTATACTTCCCCAAGCCTCTTCTATACGAAACCCAAAAAAAAAAACCCGTAAAATCTCTTTATTTCCGAGATCCGCCTAAAGGGGGGGTAAAGGGGGGCAAGGGGGTCAAATTTGAAAAATGTTTTATACTTCCCTAAGCCTCTTTTATACGAATCCCTAAAAAAAAACTCGTAAAATCTCTTCATTTCCGAGATCTGCCTAAAAAGGGGGAGAATGGGGGCAAGGGGGGCCACTTTGAAAAATGATTTTTACTTTACCGAGCCCCCTTTATACGAATCCCTAAAAAAAACACGTAAAGTCTCTTTGTTTCCGAGATACGATAGGGAGGGGGGAGAAGGGGGGGGAAAAGGGGGGGTTTGGGACTTTTCCCATACTCACGAAAGTTAGTTGTTTACGAATCTGTCCAAATATACCCACCTCCCCATCCACCATCTGGGAGAACAATTCTGTCAATAAGTCAGTGAGTCAGTGGTAATTTAGCTTTATATAGTATAATAGTCTTTGAGCTATAGTGTGGACATACAGACGGACATGGCAAAACGATAAGGGTTCCTTGTTGACTACGGACGGGAGCCTAAAAACTAGGCCCTGATTAGCTGGGAAGAAGAAAAAGAAAATGTCCAATACCGAATATGAAACTCAACGTGTGTTTTCTGTCTGCAGAACGGGCGCCGAAAGTTAAACCTGACGTTGATTATAAAATAGAGGGCGGCAAATACCACTGCACGCGATGTGACAAGATGTACAAGAAAAAAGAATCAATTATGAATCACGTGATGAAAAAATATTTCAAGTTTAAGAAATTTAAATGCTCAATATGCATTGACAGATTTGAATCATACACACTTTTAACCCTACACCTCCTGAAAATTCACAATGTGGATCGAAGAGTGTCCTGTGGCATATGCAATAGATTCTTCAACAAAAAGAGTTTATTATATATTAATACACATCAAAAATTACCATTTGCAAGGGGAAGTCGGACAAAGATTCAAGTGCGAATTTTGTGATTATGTTGCCCTGAGAAAGTGTCGTTTGGACAGACAAAAATTTAACCATAAGCCAGTGAAGGATTTGACTTGTAGCTATTGTGAGAAATCGTTTAAGAGGCCTGAAACTCTGAATTTTCACGAGAGGATACATACCGGTGATAAGAGGAAAGTTTGCTCAGAATGTGGTCAGGCGTTTGTGCAGAAAGCAAGCTTGAATTATCACATGGCAAAATATCATCCTGGGGTCAAGTTTTAGCAGGCAAATGTGATTGGGCAATTTGTTCACAGTTTCATAACTAGTTGATAGAATATTTTTTGTGATTTTCTTTTTAACTATTAAAATTCTTATATAATACTTGTACACTGGCATTTCAGAAGTAGTTCAATAAAAAAAATATGATTATACTTTTACCCCCAGAATATTAGCCTATATATATACTTATTGAAGAATAATAGCCAAATTAGTAATCAATGGAAAAGGGGTTTGGGTAAAGTTGGCGTCGTTTTGAAGTTGCGCGGCCAGTAATGAAACTTGGATATTTTGAAAGAACAGAATAAAGCGATCAAAAAATATTATGGAGGCATTTCTCTAAATCTAATCGGAACGGAGATATTTGGTTTTGAATTGCTCATTAAAATCGAAGAAGTTATTAGTTATTACAGTCTATTGCACTGTTTAAGGTTCCTGTCGTATTTTTTTTAGAGTTCAGACGGCACGGTTGGCGCAGTGGCTCAAGCAGTTGACTGCTGCGCTAGGTACGTGTCGCGGGTTCGATTCCCACACCGGGCAAATATTTGTATGACCTACATTAGTTGTTTCGGGTCTGGGTATTTGTGTGTTTGAGTTTAAATGTTTGTGAATGCACCCACGATACAGCAGAAGTTCCTAGTGCTGGCCAACGATGAAAAAAATAATCAAAATAAATTAAATACGTACGTAGATTGCATGGCTCGATGTCTGTTATCTATGGGCTGATGCATTTTAAAGACTTGGCATTTCCTTGGACATTGTGATCGTTTGTGTATTGTGACAGACCCAGCATACCTCTTTAGACTCTTATATGTTTAAGATTTGGATGTATAACACCATGGATGTAATTAACAGTGCATTTTGCATTTGTTGCCAGCGAAGTCTGAATCGTGTCGGCGGGACTCGTATTACACATTCATCTAGACGGACATTTACGTGTACATTCTCGTAGAAACTGCTACACAAGGGCTGGATGCAATATTGCTCTTGATTATTTATTCCTTTTCCCAACTATGTTGGGGTCGGCTTCCAGTCTAACCGGATGCAGCTGAATACCAGTATTTTACATGGAGCGACTGCCTATCTGACCTCCATGTCCCAGTTAATACTGGGTAATACGATACCCTTTGTTAAGACTGGTTGTCAGACTTTCAGGTCACTGACAACCAGTAACGACTGCAAAAGATCTAGGTATATATGGCAGCCGGGACCAACAGCTTAACGTGCTTTCCAAGGCACTGAGGAAACTCGGTATATAATCCACACCCACCCATCCACAGACCAACCTAGGCAAGCGTGGCTTAACCTAAAGATCGACCCGAGTAGCAGTTATTATTAAGCCAGCTCTAATATCAACCTTCTAAATACATAACTAAGATTTCTTTACGCAGAACAGTAATTGAAGAAGACATTTTTATAATCTTCAAACGCAAATATCTCAGCTTAGAAATGACTTAGGACAAAAATAATTTAACATGTATGTGTATTTGACACAGCACGACAAAATAACATGAAAATTAAAAGTGGCCGCTGAAAAAAAAAATGACGCCACTAGCCCATACAAAGTTACCCAAACCCCTTTGATGTCAATCATGTGCTTAATTTTTGACTTTTGTTTTTTTCAATAAAGTAAAATTATTTTGTATTTTTTTGTACCCTTGATTATTATATAGTGTCTCACACAAATCCTGGTCAATTTTGCAATTTAACACAATCAACATTAAATTGTAACTTGAAGTTGGCAAATCGATATCATTCCACATAGACGAAGAGGACAACAAAAATATTATATAACTCGTAAACTATACCCAAGCTAAATTGAAATGGGACATCCTCTATATATTACAACACAATGCAAGTGAGGGGGAAAAAACCGGCCAAAAGCATGTCGGACCACGCACAATGTAGGGTTCCGTAGTTGCCATAAAATTATGTGGACTAACAAAACTGATTAACCTTCCTGCCGTGAGGCACACAGTGTCACGATTTGTTTAGTTTTAAGTTCTTTTTTTGTTTTTTTTTGTTTTACATTGTGTGTACTTGCGGCATGTGCCAAATAAATGCATTTTCTTTCTTTTCTTTCTTTCTTTCTTTCCTACTTGCCTCCGAAAAATGATTTTATTATAATAAATAAAACAAACTTACATTTGCGGTTTTAAAACCTGTGCCGCTCCCTTAAATTATGTTAAGGAAAATATTTTTATATAATAATTATTATCATTCTATATAAGGTCCCATTAAAATAGGTGGACAAAATTTCAGAAATCATTCAGACCACCAAATAAGGACGATGGTAAAAAAAAAATAAGAAAAACGCATTGAAGTACATAACTAACTACTCATAAAGGATGTGTTTGTTCTAGAGTGCTGGCAATTTATTATTTTAAGTCAAACAAAATATCAGTTTATTTAATGTTTTTTTTTGTTTAGATATCTTTGTTTAGACCTACTGAACGATGTGTTAAAATTTGTCCACCTATTTTAATGGGACCTTATATATTGGTCGACTATTACTCGTAAACTCAGCAGTAATAGTTTTCCTTTTAATTTCGTTATGTATGCTAAAAAAAATATTTTTGGGAGACATGAACGCCAAAATAGGGTGCCCCAAAGAAAATGAAGAATTAGTAATGGGAAGATATGGTTACGGAAAAAGGAACGATAGAGGAGAAATGTTCATAAAATTTTGCTTTCATTACAACTTGAAAAATTCTAATACTATTTTCAAAATATCTAATAAGCTTCGATGGACCTGGGGATCACCTGATGGGAAATCGAAGAACGAAATCGACTTTATAGCTACGAATGTCACAAAAAATATACAAAACGTGAATATGGTGAGTAATTTGCAACACCCTAGCGACCATAGAATGATAAGAATCACCCTCAATATGGAGAAAAACAAGGTATCTCGAGCTCACTACCAAGGATACGCACATACAGAAAACGAAATTACTAAAGAAGACCGACCAACTCTGACCTGCAACGACAATGACAGTGTGCAGCAATTCAACAGGAAAATTGAGACATTTTTACTTAAAAGCTACAAAAAACCAACTGAATACACCACTGAAAAAAGAAATAAAGAAATTATAATAGAAGAAATAAAAACTTTGAATTATAAAAAACACATATTAAAAAACAAGAAATGCAAAACTAGAGAAGAAAAGAAAACTTTGAGTAAATTATACAGGATAATACATAAGAAAATAAACCAGAATATTAAAAAGAAGAGACTAGACACAATTAGCAAGTTTATAGAAGAGACAGGTGGAACAAAAAAGGCTTATACAAAATTAGAAACTACCAAACATGTAATGACCCAACTTCAGAATACTTCAGGAACCATCGTCACGCACAGAAAAGACCTAATGACAATAGCTACACTATTTTACAAGAACCTCCACACATGCACAAACAAGAACAACGAAAAAGATATTATAGAAAATTCCAAACCAGACCTAGAACCAGCCTACCAGACCTAGACCCTTTTTAGAAATCGAGATAGAGCTATCCATAAATAAGCTAAAAGCTGGAAAGAGCCCAGGACCTGATGGAGTGACAAACGAGATGATAAAAGCTGCAATAGAAAAATTAATAAAACCAATCACTCAGCTCTTTAACGCCATCCTAACAACAAAGGAATTACCAGAAACATGGACATGCTCGGAAATAGCCCTATTATATAAAAAGGGCAACCCTAAACTGATTTCTAACTACAGGCCGATCAGTCTCATATCCTGCCTTTATAAAGTACTAGCTGACCCACGCAACTTCGTCTGCGTCACATAAATATAGCGTAAAACCTTTCTCGATAAATCGACTATCCGACATAAATTAAGCTAAATCGTAACAAACAAAAAATCTTATCTTTCTTCTTTATTATAATAGTTTAGATTAGCTTACGCTTAGATTATATTAAAGTGTGAATTACTATAGGTATCTCTTACTGTTAAATACATATACGATAACACTCTGTACTTTAAACATTATGATGCAGTAAATATTTTGAATTTGAATTTCCCGGAAAGAATCTCCCTACATTGCGACGCGCGAATTATTTTGCCGCGCGGATATTTTTACATTGCGATATCTTCTAAGATATTTGTTTAAACTGTTTAGAGTAAAGGGCACAAATATTCTATATTAAATTTTCCTTCTAACAAACACAATTATTTAGATATAGATTAATACCATATGGGTTAAATAAGCTTCGCAAAAAAAAAAATATTTTTAACCTAACAGTTTAATAGTAAAAAAAGGTTACAGTGAGTCAATCTTAAAAGATAGATATATGCTGTCGCAGACTTTTTTTAGAAATTTTAAAGAGGAACAATTCCTTCATACAAGATATTTGCGTAACTTAAACCGTTTTCGCAGCGCACGCAGCGGAAGCTCTCAAAAAGGAAATACCTTTTCCCGTTTTGTAACATTTTTCATTTATGCTCCGCTCCTATTAGCCGTAGCGTGATGTTATATAGCCTATAGCCTTCCTCGATAAATGGACTATCCAACACAAAAAGAATTTTAAAATTCCAACCAGCAGTTCCTGAGTTTACCGCGTTCAAACAAACAAACAAACAAACTCTTCAGCTTTATAATATTAGTATAGATTTGCTTCGACCCTACTGAGACGTATAACACCGAAAATTGACGAGAACCAGCCAATAGAACAAGCAGGATTCATGAAAAGTTTCGCTACCATTGACCACATACACACACTGAAAGTAATTATTGAACGGTTTACGGAATATGACCTTCCCATATATATAGCTTTTATAGATTACTCTAAAGCTTTCGACTCGATTTCACACAGCTCCATATGGCAGGCCTTAAACAAGCAAGGAATAGACCAAGACTACAGTGCGATCAAATTATCTTGGCAGCTCTGAACATAGGCTTTGCGAAATTTTACGATGTAAACTTGGGAATAAAACTGATAATGCCAGATAAACCAATACTTAAGCGATCAGAAAAAATCTAATTTAAACAATGAGAAATACAAATAAAATAAATATCATAACACTTTTATACATTCGTTGTAACAAAATGACCTGCACGAAGTTCGGAGCTGCCAAGATAATTTGATCGCACTGTACATAGAAATAATCAAAGCAATTTACTTGAGAAGTTTTACAAGAGTACGACTTGACACTAGAGGACCAAAATTTCAAGTCGATAGGGGGGTAAAGCAAGGAGACCCACTTTCCCCAAAACTTTTTATCGCAGTCCTAGAATCCATCTTCCAAAATCTCGATTGGAGCGACATGGGAATAAATGTCAATGGCAAGTACCTCTCACACCTCAGGTTTGCGGACGATATAGTGCTACTGTCGGAAGACCTTTGGGGGAGGATGAGGAACAGGTGTAAAGTTCCTCATCCTCCGTTGAAAAGGGAGGATCCTCCGACCGGACGGGTGTTGTGTCCGGCGGGCTAACTGCCCGACAGTTGTAAGTCGGGAACTCCTTTATAGGCTTATGTCGCGGATAATGTTCATAGCGCGATGTAGGAATTTCTGTCGATCGTTTGTTAGTACGCAGGTGTTGCGATAGATGTCGCTAGTCGCCACATCACTCCCCTCCGAGACCGGAGGTCGAAAGCAGGTTAAGTCTTGGCGCTTGTCAGCCAGTGGGTGGTTCCAGTGAGTCGGAAGCGGATGCCGCATAGTTCACGGTGAGTCGGAACTGCCTGCGGTGATACCTCAGTGAGTCGGGGTGATGCTGCATATTAGCTCCAGTGAGTCGGAGTGATGCAGTGCTTGCCGTGATGCCCCAGTGAGTCGGGGTGATGCTGCGTATGCTCCAGTGAGTCGGAGTGTGCAGTGCTGCGTAGTGGCTGGCTGCTGCGTCGACCAGGAGAGAAGGACGTCTCTGCTTGCTGACCGGCCGAAGTGCAGTGTGCTGTGCCAAGTTCGCTGATGAGGCTGGGGGTGATGACCAGGAATGCGCTTCCGCTGCATGCTGGTGGGCATGATACCCCATGAAGCCGTGGCTGCTGGCTGACGGTATGACTCGCTGCTCGAAGGCGAAGGGGAAGTGGTGACGACGTCTGAAGTAGTTGCACGAAGGCTGCGCTGACGTTCATGCTCGGGGTCACCAGTTTGGGGGAGGATGAGGAACAGGTGTAAAGTTCCTCATCCCCCGTTGAAAAGGGAGGATCCTCCGACCGGACGGGTGTTGTGTCCGGTGGGCGGTGGGCCAACTGCCCGACAGTTGTAAGTCGGGAACCCCTATATAGGCTTATGTCGCGGGTAATGTTCATAGCGCGATGTAGGAATTTCTGTCGATCGTTTGTTAGTACGCAGGTGTTGCGATAGATGTCGCTAGTCGCCACAGACCCATACAAACTGAACCACATGATAGATTCCCTTAGTCATCATAGTGAGACCGTTGGGCTACAGATCAACTGGGACAAAACAAAAATCATGACGAACCGCAAACAAATACCTATATCCATACAGACAGTACCTATAGAATATGTCGTGGACTATATTTACCTTGGCCACCTTATTTCAACAAAATCTTGCACAGAAAAGGAAATCGACCGCAGAGTGAAAATACTTGGAATAGGTACTGGAGTATGATGAATATTTGCCTAATACCTATTCTTACTTACGCATGTCAAACCTGGCCTCTCAAAAAATCCTTCCTAAGTAAAATAAGAAGTTGTCAACGAGGAATCGAACGGAGTTACTTGAGTATCAGATTGAAGGACAGAGTCAAAAGTTCACTGATTAGGAAAAGAACCAAGGCAAGAGATGTGGTCAAACAGGTCCTGACACTAAAATGGAAATGGTCAGGCCATATCCAAAGAACTACGGATGAAAGATGGTCACAAGTTATTACAAATTGGTATCCAATGAATAAAAAGAGAAGGAAGGGTAGACCACTCAAAAGATGGAGCGACGACTTAAAAGAAACAGCCGGAAACTTGTGGCCCAGACTGGCGAAAGACAGACCCAGCTGGAACAGTTTGGAGGAGGCTTTCACCGCAAAAGGCGGCCCTTACACCTAACAATACTAATCTTATTTTAAGTACAGACACTAACATTACTAACAAATACATAAATAAGTACACAACTCATTATATAAAACTAAATGTTAACTAAATGTAAGGGATAAAAATAAAGCTAAATAAAAAATATGTACTTATGCTAAAACCATGATTTTTTTCACACACCCAAACACAACCGTTAAGCTGGTAGAAGGATCCACACTTGACTCTTACGAAAATTAGCACTGTAAACGGTTCTCTGCCTTTTCGCCGAAAATTGTTTGCCAGATTTTCACTTGCCAACAAACGTTTCGCAGAATTTAATTTCGCCGAATAATCATTTGCCAACTTATCATATAATTTTGTTTTGTTTCCCAACCTCACAGTTACCAACTGTACGTTTGGTCTGATTTCATAATGACACTTATTAAAATGCCAACTTTCAACTAGTAGAATGTTTTGTTTGCGTAGTATTCATTTAATTGTTTATTCTTTACCAAATCAAATGATTGGAACCCAACCCCTCTAGGCCCAGTCGACGGAACCCCGCTTCGCGGGGCTCGTACTTCTGGGTGGTTCAGAAAAAAAAAGTGTCGTCATGGGGGCTATGAAAAAAATACTAGAAAAATTTCGCGAACAATTTCGAGGTATCTCTCTCTACTCGCCGGCCGCTGCCGCGGCACCGCTCGCTTCGCTCGCTTGGCTCGTGCGTATTTGGTCACAGTTCTAACCTAACCTAACCTATGGATCTTATGGATCTTTGCATATTACATAATACTGATTATTATAAATAAAAATAAATCTAAACAAAAAAGATATGACTTTGAATAATAGTGTAAAAGATGGTTATGTTGAGAAAATATAGGAAAACAAATAAAAGTATAATACATGTTTATTGCTACTGATATTATGAAGTTGAATGCTTCGGAATTATGAACATTATTTAGAGACAGAGTAGTTAGGAATTGTGATTGTTAGGATGAAAAATGTTAGGAAGAACATTTTCGGATTTCCAATTATCGGACTTTAAAATTTAGGTGAACTTTGGCGCACCCAGTTGTGTGACCTAGTGAAATGTTTGGCAAATGATAAATGTCCCAAAAGTTTTGTGTCATTTTAATAATCAGCTTAACAATAATTCTACCAAATGAAAGGTTGTCATACAAAAAATTGGTAATCGTTAGTTGTCAAAGTGACACGTTGGTTGGCAAGTGATAATCTGGCAAACAATTTTCGGCGAAAAGGCAGGATACCCTTTAAACATTAATATTTCACAAACGCAGGATGCGAATCGAAAAAGTATTAGAAAAAAATAAACTTCACTAGAAAAATCAGCTTCTGAAGTCGGTGACATTTGTTTGTTTGATTTCATTTTTTTGCCACCGACTTCAGAAGCTGATTTTTCTAGTGAAGTTTATTTTTCACTTTTTGGTGTTTTTGAAGTCGGTTGTTTTTTTTTGCAAAAAGTTTTTTATTTTTTCATTTTTAGTTGTAATATCCTATACAAATATTTACTATGCATTTAACATTCAACCAAGAAGCCTAACCCTTAACCTTCAAGATTTTCTTATTTTTGCTTTCAACTCTTAATCGTTGAGGAGTAGTGCCTTCCATTATCAGCTCTTCAACATGAAGTGATGACAGTTAGAGACGAATACTTTAATAGCGTCAGAAAAAGCACGACACAGGTAATAGGTATGTGCCTATGAAATTTGAGGGTTGCCCTCGACTTTTCTGGGACTCCATCACCAGGTCCTGGTTTCCATATCATAGTACCACCCTTGAAATATCTCCTTTCCAATAAAAAAGAATCATCAAAATTGGTTCATAAACGACGAAGTTATTCGCGAACACACATAAAAAAAATGTTAATAATACATAAATTTAAAAAAAATGTTCATAAAATGAAAAGTACTGGGCCAAACTATCTAAAATTTTTAAGGGACCAAATGGCAACTATTCCGCATCAAATAAAAAAAGAATCACGTAAATCGGATCATTAATCTCGGCGTAATCGGTGTACATACATAGAAAAAAAAAAAAAAAAACATACCAATCGAATTGAGAACCTCCTCCTTTTGGGAAGTCGGTTAACAAACTTGAAATACTTTTAAAAGACCTATCAAATGAAATCCCACAAAATGGGCTTCACGAGAAGAAAAATCATCCCCACTTTTATGTGTACTGGTACTTTCACCACTTTGTCTAACTCATTTGTATATTCATGCCAAATTACAGCTTTCTAGTACTTATAGTCTTTGAGCTATAGTGCGGACATACATACGTACGGACGGAACCTCAAAAACTAGGCCCTGATTAGCTGGAATGAAGAAAAAGAAAATGTCCAATACCGAATATGAAACTCAACGTGTGTTTTCTTTCTGCAGAACAGGCGCCGAAAGTTAAACGTGAAGTTGATTATAAAATAGAGGGCGGCAAATACCACTGCATGCGATGTGACAAGATATGCAACAATCAAGCCGCAGTGCGGAAGCACGTGAGGAAAATACATTTCAACTTTAAGAAATTTAAATGCTCAATATGCATTGACAGATTTGAATCATATACACTTTTAACCGTTCACCTCCTGGAAGTTCATAATGTGGATCGAAGAGTGTCCTGCGGCATATGCAATAGATTCTTCAACAAAGAGAGTTCATTAACAATACACATCAGAGATTACCATTTGCAAGGGGAAGCCGGAAAAAGATTCAAGTGCGAATTTTGTGATTATGTTGCCTTGAGAAAGTGTCGTTTGACCAAACATAAGATTAAACATAAGCCAGTGAAGGATTTGACTTGTAACTATTGTGAGAAATCGTTTAAGAGGCGGTCTACTCTGAATTTTCACGAGAGGATACATACCGGTGATAAGAGGAAAGTTTGCTCGGAATGTGGGCAGGCGTTTGTGCAGAAAGCAAGCTTGAATTATCACATGTCAAAATATCATCCTGGGGTCAAGTTTTAGCAGGAAAATGAGTTTATTTTTTATTTTTTATCTTTATTTTGGAAAAGGCAGTTGTCTGTTTATGTGAACTTCAGAGAACCATGGAATCCGTGGCGGTTCCGACTGGATTGTTCTGTACCATTTACCTTTCTCCACAGATCTTTTGTCAAAGTAAGTCTTCCATGTGCAATAACACATTACTTTGACATCTCTCAATAAATCTGTGAAGCAGGGCAGATGGTTGACAGATATTCCTTCATAGGTACCTTTGCCAACCTATCGACTTCCTCGTTTCCCATCAAGCCAACATGTGATGGAATCCACTGAAACTTGCTACGGGCAGACCTCGTATTCCCGAGGTGTACCGAGCTATATGCTGCAAAGCGCTCTTTGAATCGCAAAGTATCAACAATTTAGAATAACTGATAATAATTTATTTAACCATAAGCCAGTGAAGGATTTGACTTGTATTACTATTGTGAGATATCAAGCCTGAAACTCTGAATTTTCACGAGAGGATACATACCGGTGATAAGAGGAAAGTTTGCTCAGAATGTGGTCAGGCGTTTGTGCAGAAAACAAGCTTGAATAATCACATGGCAAAATATCATCCTGGGGCCCAATTCTGTAAAATAGCTAACTTTTCAATAGTGTGTCGATAGTGTGTCGGTTGTGTCTCAATAGACTACTCATTGACATTTGGTATTCTACAAATATTTATGGTCATTGACTTGCCACTGTAGTGACATTGAAACGCCATAGTAGGACTTTATGGTAGTCTGTAAATATATTTCAAGTGAAATCTGACAGTTGTGTCTATCGTGTTTGGCTATCGAACTGCCATTGTGAAGCCATCGAACAACGACACCTCTTTTCCCTATTGCATAATAATGTCTGTAGTGTGTCGATAGAGTGACAATGGCATGTTGCTTATCTCTAAGTTACAGAATTGGGCCCCTGGGGTCAAGTTTTAGCAGGCAAATGTGATTGGGCAATTTGTTCACAGTTTCATAACTAGTTGATAGAATATTTTTTGTGATTTTCTTTTTAACTATTAAAATTCGTATGTAATACATCTATTTATGGGTTTTGTTTTTTTTTTTTAAAACGTTGCCCCACACTAGGAATTTCTCATGTATAGTGGGTGCGTTCACAAATATTTAAACTCACATACACAAATACCCAGACCCGGAACAACTATCTGTAGGTCTTACAAATATTTGTTCCGTGCGGGGATCGAACCCGCGACACGCAGCGCGGCGGCCCATTGCTTGAGCCACTGCGCCAACCGTGCCGTCAAAAATAATACTACATTTAAAATAATACTTGTACACTGGCATTTCAGAAGTAGTTCAATAAAAAAAATATGATTATACTTTTACCCCCAGAATAAACTTAAAAACTACTACTACTTACTTCTATAAACTTATTGAAGAATAATAGCCAAATTAGTAATCAATGGAAAATTTGATGTCAATCATATGCTTAATTTTTGACTTTTGTTTTTTTCAATGGCTTACGAAAGTAAAATTATTTTGTATTTTTTGTACCCTTGATTATTATGCTGTCTCACACAAATCCTATTCAATTTAACACAATCAACATTAAATTGTAACTAGAAGTTTGGACATCAATATCATCCACATAGGCGAAGAGGACAACAAAAATATTATTTAGCTCGTAAACTATACCCAAGCTAAATTGACATGGGACCACCGCGCAATCATCCTCTAACAAATGGAAAAGAATCACCTATATCACAACACAATGCCACGGAAATGGCCCATAATCAAAATGTAAGGGGAAAAAACCGGCCAATAGCATGTCGGACTCGGACCACGCACAATGTAGGGTTCCGTAGTTACCATAAAATTATGTGGACTAACTAAACTGATTAACCTTCCTGCCTACTTGCCTCCGAAAAATGGTTTTATTATAATAAATAAAACAAACTTACATTTGCGGTTTTAAAACCTGTGCCGCTCCCCTAAATTATGTTAAGGAAAATATTTTTATATAATAATAATTATTATCATTCTATATAAGGTCCCATTAAAATAGGTGGACAAAATTTCAGAAATCATTCAGACCACCAAATAAGGACGATGGTAAAAAAAAAACCGGCCAAGTGCGAGTCGGACTCGCGCACCGAGGGTTCCGTACAAACCTGCAAGGTTCTAAGTATTTGATATGAATTTCAACTTGATAGCTCTACGCGTTCATGAGGAAAAAAGTAATAAGTTTATATTTATTAAAAAATATATATTTTGTAATGTAACTAAAAATTTAAGGTTTTCGGAATTTTTCCTTTATGTGTGCTATAAAACGTTGCTTCATGCCAAATTTCAAGATTCTAGGTCGACTGGAAGTACCCTTTAGGTTTTGATTCCCTTGCGAGTACTTGCGAGTTTCAAAATATGCAGCTTAAATTGCTGTTTCTTTTAATTGCGTTGACATAGAAGTTTGATTTTGTTACAGCTTAAAGGTATTATAGACCTGAGTATTTGGTATGAATTTCAATTTAATACCTCTACGCGTTTATGAGGAAATGGGTAGTAAGTTTAAAATTATTAAAAATATATATATTATGTGATGTAACTAAAAATTTATGGTTTTCGTAATTTTTCCTTTATCTATGCTATAAGACGTTGCTTCGTACCAAATTTCAAGATTCTGAGTTCACGGGAAGCACCCTGTAGGTTTTGATTCCCTTGCAAGTGTCGAAAATTTGCGGCATAAACGGCTGTATCTTTTGATTGCGTTGGCTTAGAAGTTTGATTTTTTCACAGCTTCAAGGGACAGTAGACCTGAGTAATTGATATAAATTTCAGCTTCATACCTCCACGCGTTCCTGAGAAAAAGGGTCTTGACAGACGGACGGACGGACAGACGGACAACAAAGTGATCCTATAAGGGTTCAGTTTTTTCCTTTTGAGGTACGGAACCCTAAAAATAAGAAAAATGTCCACCTATTTTAATGGGACCTTATATATTGGTCGACTATTACTCGTAAACTCAGCAGTAATAGTTTTCCTTTTAATTTCGTTATGTATGCTAAAACCATGATTTTTTTCACACACCCAAACACAACCGTTAAGCTGGTAGAAGGATCCACACTTGACTCTTACGAAAATTAGCACTTTAAACATTAATATTTCACAAACGCAGGATGCGAATCGAAAAAGTATTAGAACAAACTTGAAATACTTTTAAAAGACCTATCAAATGAAATCCCACAAAATGGGCTTCACGAGAAGAAAAATCATCCCCACTTTTATGTGTACTGGTACTTTCACAACTTTGTCCAAGTCATCTGTATATTCATGCCAAATTACAGCTTTCTAGTACTTATAGTCTTTGAGCTATAGTGCGGACATACATACGTAAGGACATAGCAAAACCATAAGGGTTCCTTGTTGACTACGGACGGAACCTCAAAAACTAGGCCCTGATTAGCTGGAATGAAGAAAAAGAAAATGTCCAATACCGAATATGAAACTCAACGTGTGTTTTCTGTCTGCAGAACGGGCGCCGAAAGTTAAACTTGAAGTTGATTATAAAATAGAGGGCGGCAAATACCACTGCATGCGATGTGACAAGATATGCAACAATCAAGCCGCAGTGTGGAAGCACGTGAGGAAAATACATTACAACTTTAAGAAATTTAAATGCTCAATATGCATTGACAGATTTGAATCATATACACTTTTAACCGTTCACCTCCTGGAAGTTCATAATGTGGATCGAAGAGTGTCCTGTGGCATATGCAATAGATTCTTCAACAAAAAGAGTTTATTATCAATACACATCAAAAATTACCATTTGCAAGGGGAAGCCGGAAAAAGATTCAAGTGCGAATTTTGTGATTATGTTGCCTTGAGAAAGTGTCGTTTGATCAGACATAAGATTAAACATAAGCCAGTGAAGGATTTAACTTGTAGCTATTGTGAGAAATCGTTTAAGAGGCCGACTACTCTGAATTTTCACGAGAGGATACATACCGGTGATAAGAGGAAAGTTTGCTTGGAATGTGGGCAGGCGTTTGTGCAGAAAGCAAGCTTGAATTATCACATGGCAAAATATCATCCTGGGGTCAAGTTTTAGCAGGAAAATGAGATTGGGCAATTTGTTCACAGTTTTAGTTTAGTTTATTTATTAATAATTATACAAATTACATGTCAGGTTTTGAATAAAAAGTAAGAACACATCTCATTATACATTTCAACAAGCATACACAAAATAATCATACATTAAAGAGAAATAATAATAATAAAATTAACCATCACATGTCATAACAATAATTCAGAATGCAAAGATAAATAATAAATGATAAAAAAACCTATTCAGTAATAATTAACTTCATGAAGTAAGTATCTAAAACCATTCTTTTAGGTCATATAATACCTGGTTGGTTAACTACACTCGAGAGCAATGAATCCGGGTCACTTAAAGAATGTTAAAAATCTCGGAAACTAAAAATGATAGGTTAATGCAATAAATTGTATTTAATAGACAATGTAATACTCCTTAAATGAAAGTAAAAAAAATATGAGTCACCATACATTTTATTAACACAAAATTACACAAAGAAAAAAACTGCTGATCTCTCCTTAAAACAAAAATAGGAAACATGAAATTTTTGAACTGTATTACGATTTTCTTGAATTTTAATACTCCGTATTGCCTCCTCGTGCTTCTATTACTGCGTTTACGCGGTTTGGCATGCTGTACACGAAGTTCCTAATACGATTTTGGGGAATATTCTCCCATTCCTCTGTGAGAGCAATTTTAAGCTCACGAAGCGTGATTGGGGGAGGGTTTCGTTGTTTTACGCATCTGCCTAGCTCGTCCCAAGCATGCTCGATCGGGTTGATATCCGGGCTGCGCGCTGGCCACTCCATACGAGTAATGTTCATCTCTTGAAGGTAGTCATTCACAATCCTACCTGTATGAGGTCGGGCATTGTCATGCATAAATATAGCATCCTCACCTAAATTGACCATAAATGGACCAACGTGATCATTGAGGATTTCTTCCACATATCTTTCGCTAGTTAAAGAGCCGTTTTCTATGATCCCCAGCTCTGTGCGACTTTCAGAAGAAATTCCGGCCCACACAAGTACAGACCCACCACCGTAGGCTACTTTTTCTTCGATGCATGCTTGCTTGAATCTTTCCCCTGGTCTTCGATACACTCTGTGTCTTCCATCGTGCTTGTAGAGCATAAATTTTGATTCGTCGGAGAACATAACTTTTGACCAATCTTCAATACTCCAGTTTACGTGGCTCTGGGCATATCTTAGTCTTGAAATACGATGCCCACGCTCCAGTTTAGGGCCGTTTGCAGGTCTAAGGGGTTTTAAGTTAGATTCAGCAAGCCGACGTCTTACTGTCCATGCACTTGGGTTACTTCCTCCGAGGCGTCGAAACTGATTTGTGAGTTCAGTTCCTGTGAGAAAGCGATTTCGAAGCATGGTGATCACCAAGTATCGGTCTTCTCGTGCTGTGGTACACCTGGTTCTGCCCGTTCCTGGTCTGCGTAGGTTAGAACCAGTTGCTTCGTAACGTCGGAGAACTCTTTGTACTGTTGACAGCGACACACCGACAGTCCTGGCTGTATCGCGCTGACTCCGGCCGGTTTCCAGCATTGTAAGTATTCTGGTGCATTCTTCAGGCGTAAGCGACATAATTTCAGCTTGAATAATGAATATAGAGCACTATCAACATGGTTTTTGTACCCACATAAATGACAGATTACAAACAAAAGCAAAACAAAATGCTGTAATTACGTAGTTCCATCTTCGAAAGTGGCCCTTTTTCAAATTTGTTTTTTTTATGATATAACTTTACAATAACTAAGAAGTTTTAATACCTTCATTTAAGGAGTATTACATTGTCTATTAAATACAATTTGTTGCATTAACCTATCATTTTTAGTTTCCGAGATTTTTAACATTCTTTAAGTGACCCGGATTCATTGCTCTCGAGTGTAGTTGATAGAATATTTTTTTTCTTTTTAAGTATAAAAGTTCGTATGTAGTACATTGGTTTATGGTTTTATTTTTAAAATATACTTGTACACTGGCATTTCAAAAGAAGTCAAGTAAAAAAAAAACTGCTCATAAATATGTTCGTTAGTTCTTTTACCCTCAGAATATTAGCCCATACACTTATTGCAGAATAATAGCCAAATTGGTAATCAATGAAAAATTTGATGTCAGTCAGGTGTTTACTTTGTGACTTTTGTTTTATTCATTGACTTCCGACAATAAATTTATTTTCCATTTATTTTGTTTTTTTTGCACCCTTGTCAATTTTGATGTTTCACACAAATTCTGGTCAATATTGCAATTTAACACAATCAACGTTACATTGTAACTAAAAGTATCATCCACATAATTATAAGTATTAAAAAAAATACATAGACGATAACTCGTAAACTACCGAAGCAAAATATATAAAATCTATAAGGGATCACCGCGCAAGCTTCCTATACCAAATGAAAAAGCTAAATCACAACAAAATACCACGGTAATGGCCCATGATCAAAATGTAAGGGGAAAAATCCGGCCAATAGCGTGTCGGACCACGCACAATGTAGGGTTCCTACTGCCTCTGAACGATGATTTTATTGTAATAATAAAACAAACTTACATTTGCGGTTTTAAAATCCGTGCTCCCATACATGATGTTTAGAAAAATATTTTATACAATAATTACCTATAATTTTATAAGTTGGTCGACATCATCGAGGTGTTAAAGTGTTTGTACAAAAACGCCACCATGTCAGTCCGACTTAAGGATTAGACCTCGGAACCTATCCTTCTGCAGCGCGGTGTGAGACAGGGAGATGTCATATCTCCGAAACTGTTCACCGCTGCATTGGAGGATGTCTTCAAGGTTTTGGATTGGAGAGGACTTGGCATCAACGTCAACGGCGAGAACATCACTCACCTTCGGTTTGCCGACGATATTGTGGTCATGGCTGAGACCATGGAAGACCTCAGTGCAATGCTCGATGACCTCAGTAGAGCTTCCGAAAGAGTGGGTCTTAAAATGAACATATACAAAACCAAGGTTATGTTGAATGTTCATGTAACACCCACTCCTATCATGTGCCTATCAAGATCGAAGACTACGCTCGAAGTTGTGGATGATTGTGTCTACCTGGGACAAACGGTCCAGTTGGGTAGATCTAACTTCGAGAAAGAAGGTCAATCGTCGAATCCGACTCGGCTGGGCAGCGTTCGGGAAGTTGCGCGGTATCTTCTCATCCAACTTACCCCAGTGTCTCAAGACAAAAGTCTATGACCAGTGTGTGTTGCCAGTGATTACATACGGAACCGAAACGTGGTCGCTCACAATGGGCCTCATCAGAAAGCTCAAAGTCACCCAAAGGGCAATGGAGAGGGCTATGCTCGGAGTTTCCTTGCGTGGTCGAATCGGAAATGAGGACATCCGCATGAAAACCAAGGTTACCGACGTAGCCCGACTGCCCGAAGAATCGAAAGACTTAAGTGGCAATGGGCAGGGCACATTGCTCGCAGAACGGATGGCCGGTGGGGCCGAAAAGTTCTGGAATGGCGACCGCGAACCGGAAGACCTTGCGTAATTGCGTTGGAAGGCCTCCCACTAGGTGGACCAATGACCTGGTCAAGGTTGCGGGAACCCGTTGGATGAGAGGCGCGCGGGACCGGTCAATGTGGCGACGCCGCGCCTGGAGGAGGCCTATGTCCAGCAGTGGATGTATTTTGGCTGAAATGATGATGATGAACTTGGTCGACTATTACTCGTAAACTTGTAAAGCCTACTAAGCAATGATAGTTTTCCTTTTAATTTCGTTATACGTATAAACTACAACCATGGTTTTTATAACACCACACCGAAACACAACCGTTTAACTCGTAGAGTGTCTACACTTGACTCTAACAAAAATGAACACTTTATAGCTTAATATTCCACAAAGAATCCTTTAATCGAAAAAGTATTTGAACAAACTCGCAACTTTTATGTGTAATATCTCCA
Source organism: Diarsia dahlii (assembly GCA_949775195.1). Classification (NCBI taxonomy): domain Eukaryota; kingdom Metazoa; phylum Arthropoda; class Insecta; order Lepidoptera; family Noctuidae; genus Diarsia; species Diarsia dahlii. Next base: position 7,146,151 of record OX459217.1, on the reverse strand, counting down.
GTAGGGTGGAGTGAAAAAACAAAAAAAAAATGTTTTTTTGTTTTTTTGAAACTCCTGTACTACTTATCATTGACGCTATAAGAAAGCTTTACTCACACAAAAAATTAGAAGTCTATGACATTGTTCTCAGGTGGCACACTTCGAAGAAAGTTATTGAAAAATAAAATTTTACCTTTTACAGATAGCCCCAAATTAAAATTATTTTTATAAATACACACATCAAAAGTGTCTAGGGATCAACATATATTTTTGCAATAACTTTTCTCCTGATTGATATTAATTAAAATTTTCTTTAAGGATTCATCAAATAAAGTGTTTTCGTTTGTCACAGTAACGATAAACCAAGTCACCTTTGCATTAATAAAGAAATTTGCCATTTTCCTAATAAAGGGATTTTTGACATTTGAACCACTAACATTAAAGTTCGAAAAAAGACTGAAATAACACATTTTTCTGATTAAAACCAACGTTATTATGGAGCGGCGACGTCATTTAAGCAGGGAAGAAATGCTCAGAGCCGTGGGAATGATAGAAGCTGGTTCCCGGCAACGTACTGTGGCTTTAGCTCTGAATACAAGTCAGAGTGTTATCAGTCGACTTTGGACACGTTACCGAAGCACTGGTACCGTGGCTGAGCGCCATGGAGGACGGTATCGCTGCACCACACGGAGACAAGACCGAAACATTCAAATCTTAACTCGAAGAGCTCCAACAATAACCGCCATGATGTTAGCCGTGAGGCTTCATCACTCTTCAGGGAACTTAATTAGCGACCAAACAGTCAGAAACCGCTTGCATGAAGTGAACCTTCATTCCCGAAGACCGCTACGGGTACCACCTATAGCAATGCACAATCGTAGGATTCGATATCAATGGGCTCTTGAACACAGAAATTGGGCAGCTATTCGTACCATTTGGGAAAAAATTAACACAATAATAATATGAGATAAGCATTTATTAAAAACTAGCTGATGCCCCGGTTTCAACCGCGCGGATGTCGGTTATCGCTACCGATGCCGGTTATTGCGACCTACATATTTGACATATTTTTATTAAAATGTAGCCTATGTCCTTTCTCGGGTATCAAAATATCTCCATACCAAATTTCATGCAAATTGGTTCAGTAGTTTAGGCGTGATTGAGTAACAGTCAGACAGACAGAGTTACTTTCGCATTTATAATGTTAGTAATTAAGTAAGTATGGATAATGACAATTAAAAGTTAACATTCGAAACATTGGTCCAATTATTGATAGAAATCACGTCAATCTAGAGGATGAATGAAATTCAGTACAATTTTCTTTTTTCAAATTTAAAGAACATTCTCCCCCTAGAGGATGAATGAAATTCAGTACATCATCGTTACATCGTTCTGACATAATATTTAAGATCTCAACATCCAGGCTAGCTAAAGTAGACTCATCTTTCATGGGGTACTGTTTAAAATGTTACAATAAAATACCCCCTTACGTTCTTCAACTGAATGAGACGCAATTTAAATCCTGTATAAAACGCATACTGTGTAGGCAAGCATATTATAATTTGGGGGATTACATTGATGATAAAAATGCTTGGCCTAAGGCTGGGCCTGCTCCACAACCACAGGGGCAATTAAATCGATTATCATGTGAAGTTATTGTAGAGGCTGCAGAAGATAGTAAAAATATCTTTGCATTGTATAGATTCAATGTCTTAATATTGTATAATTGCATGGCACATGTGTGAGTACACTCCTTTGCAAAAAAAACGGGCGGTTTTGATTTTTGTGACTGTAGCGTTGGAGTGCAATACGTCGTTTCGGGAGTTACTGCGTCGGGCTGCGCGGCGCCGGATGTTACCGGCGGCGAGTGCTGTGGGTGCGGGGGCGCGCGGCGGGTGTGCGGGGCACCGGGTCGCGGGGCGGGGCGGTTGCACGTTGCGGCGTGCATTCGTTGTTCCGTAATTCGGGGTCTCGAGCATTCGTTGTTGCGGTTTACTTGCGTCGCTGCGTGCTTTCGTGCTCGCAGTGTTCGTTGTTGCGGGCATTCGGTAGTCGGTAGCGTGTGGTTCGGCGTGGTGACTTTCGGAATGACGTATTGCATTTGCACTCGTAGTTTCGTTCTTCTTCCGTCTTTCTGACATTCAAAAGTGCCTGTAATGGCTTAATTGAAATAAAATATTTGAGTTTGAGTACAATTTTCTTTCCCTGTTTTTAACAGATTAATTTAAAAATGACTATTGTTATGTTCGCTTTTTGTGGCATAGAATGTCACTTTCTTGAGCAAATGGTACGAAAACGTTGTTTTTTATTCAAGTATCGCAAGTATTGTTAAAAAATTTGGATTAGAAGAAAGTGATTTTATTGGAAACTAGTGACCCGCCCCGGCTTCGCACGGGTGCTAAAAAGGTATTAAAACCTTCCTCTTGAATCACTCTATCTATTAAAAAAAAAACCGCATCAAAATCCGTTGCGTAGTTTTAAAGATTTAAGCATACAATGGGACATAGGGACAGAGAAAGCGACTTTGTTTTATACTATGTAGTGATATTACCAAAGTAAAAGCGATCTCAGGATTCCAATATGCCTAAAACACGAAAAGATTTGCGGTGTCCTTTGTTTGGCGATCCAGTAAAGCTTAGTGAAAATATGTTACCAACGTTTTGTGATGTAATTAAATATTCTTGTGAATAAGAAAGAGCTAAGGTTAGACCTTAATAATAGCAAAGATTCTTCAGTCAAAAAAATATGTGAAATATTAGCTAAGTGTAAATTTCTTTCGTATTTGGTGTCAATAGGATGCGATGGTACTACTGTAAACACAGGATATAAAAAGGCATAATTGTTTAATTAGAAAAACACCTGAATCTACCATTAAAAAGGCTTGTTTGCATGTTGCATGGAAACGAACTGCCACTTCGCCACTTGTGTTACTATCTCGACGGGCAGGACAAAAGGCCCTAACAGTTTTGCTGGCAGCATAGGGACAAAGCTCGAGAAGTGTCTAGATTACAAAGTGGAGGCATTTGAACCTATCTCCACAGAATTGCCCGAAATTGACACTAATTTGCTGAGCACGGCACTGACCAAAAATATTTATACCAAATGTGTTCTGCAATTTCAACTGGTACTGTCTCATCAAGTTTAGGAAATAAAGATCCTGGGAAGATAGCACATTCTAGGTGGTTGTCTTCGCTAATAGAATTCTGAGTATTTACGTAGGAACAAGGATTCATTATCAAGACACATCAATCATTTCCATTTGCAAGGGGAAGTCGGACAAAGATTCAAGTGCGAATTTTGTGATTATGTATGTTGCCTTGAGAAAGTGTACTTTGAACAAACATAAGATTAAGCATAAGCCAGTGAAGGATTTGACTTGTAACTATTGTGAGAAATCGTTTAAGAGGCGGTCTACTCTGAATATTCACGAGAGGATACATACCGGTGATAAGAGGAAAGTTTGCTCGGAATGTGGTCAGACGTTTGTGCAGAAAGCAAGCTTGAATTATCACATGGCAAAATATCATCCTGGGGTCAAGCTTTAGCTGGCAAAGGAGAATGGGCAATTTGTTCAACACATGTGAATTTTTGAGATTTTTTTTATGATAAATGTTAGCAGATTTATTTGGTTTACGGATTCTATAACTTCAAAAATCAACTTTGATCAAGCATAAATTTACAAATAAGCCAGTGAAGGATTTAACTTGTATATATTGTGAGAAATCGTTTAAATTCAGTTTATTTAATGTTTTTTTTGTTTAGTTATCTTTGTTTAGACCTACTGAACGCTGTGTTAAAATTTGTCCACCTATTTTAATGGGACCTTATATATTGGTCGACTATTACTCGTAAACTCAGCAGTAATAGCTTTCCTTTTAATTTCGTTATGTATGCTAAAACCATGATTTTTTTCACACACCCAAACACAACCGTTAAGCTGGTAGAAGGATCCACACTTGACTCTTACGAAAATTAGCACTTTAAACATTAATATTTCACAAACGCAGGATCCGAATCGAAAAAGTATTAGAACAAACTTGAAATACTTTTAAAAGACCTATCAAATGAAATCCCACAAAATGGGCTTCACGAGAAGAAAAATCATCCCCACTTTTATGTGTACTGGTACTTTCACCACTTTGTCTAACTCATCTGTATATTCATGCCAAATTACAGCTTTCTAGTACTTATAGTCTTTGAGCTATAGTGCGGACATACATACGTACGGACATGGCAAAACCATAAGGGTTCCTTGTTGACTACGGACGGAACCTCAAAAACTAGGCCCTGATTAGCTGGATTGAAGAAAAAGAAAATGTCCAATACCGAATATGAAACTCAACGTGTGTTTTCTGTCTGCAGAACGGGCGCCGAAAGTTAAACCTGAAGTTGATTATAAAATAGAGGGCGGCAAATACCACTGCATGCGATGTGACAAGATATGCAACAATCAAGCCGCAGTGCGGAAGCACGTGAGGAAAATACATTTCAACTTTAAGAAATTTAAATGCTCAATATGCATTGACAGATTTGAATCATATACACTTTTAACCGTTCACCTCCTGGAAGTTCATAATGTGGATCGAAGAGTGTCCTGTGGCATATGCAATAGATTCTTCAACAAAAAGAGTTCATTAACAAAACACATCAGAGATTACCATTTGCAAGGGGAAGCCGGAAAAAGATTCAAGTGCGAATTTTGTGATTATGTTGCCTTGAGAAATTGGCATTTGACCAGACATAAGATTAAACATAAGCCAGTGAAGGATTTGACTTGTAACTATTGTGAGAAATCGTTTAAGAGGCGGTCTACTCTGAATATTCACGAGAAGATACATACCGGTGATAAGAGGAAAGTTTGCTCGGAATGTGGGCAGGCGTTTGTGCAGAAAGCAAGCTTGAATTATCACATGGCAAAATATCATCCTGGGGTAAAGTTTTAGCAGGGCAATGAGATAAAGCAATTTGTTCACAGTTTTATAACTAGTTGATAGAATATTTTTTGTGATTTTCTTTTTATGTATAAAAGTTCGTATGTAGTACATTGGTTTATGGTTTTATTTTTAAAATATACTTTTTTTTGGGACAAGCCCGCCACACTATTCCCAAACCACTGTAACTCCTGTTAGCCGGAATCAACAGTGGCGACCACAAGAAAAGCGCCGAGACAATGAAGCTCGACGAAGTCCCAGAGAAGCGATTTAACTGTCTTGGATCCCGCAACGAAATTAATCAGAAGAGAGAAGCGGATTACCCAAGATCCCAGGGCCGCCAGACGTCACGTATTTTCTGACGAAGGAAACGTGGGCGATTGAGTAGTGTTAGTATGAACTAAGAACACACTACTACCAGCTAGCTTGCTTGGACGGCCAATTTTCAGGTATCAGGTCATCAAGGTACATACAAAACTTACTTACTTAACGTATTTTCTCCAAGCTGATTTTTACGTATATTTTAGGCAATATCCTTAAAAATAAATCGCAAATACTCCCAGACACTTTCCGTCGGCCGTATTGCTTAACAGACGCTTTAAAGAATACATAAACTCCTAATGTTTTAATACTTAAAGCTAATTGATCGGGTTATTGCCATGCTATATTGGGCAGGCGCTGCAACATGCACCCGAGTGGTCAAAGCATTGTTTTCAACAAAATTCTGAAGACACAGGCAATTGACAGATCCTGTTGAGTCCAGTGGAGGTCTGTATGTCAGCCACACGAGCGATGCCATGCGTTCTCGGGTAAACAGTCACAATACGTTTAAGTCTAAACTTTTTGGGAACTTTAAAGCGTCCGTAGGCAAAACGGCCGCTAGGAAGTGTCTGGGAGTGTTGGCAACTTATTTTTAAGGATATTGCCTACAATATACGTAAAAATCAGCTAACAGAAAATACGTGAAGTTAGTAATGTTTTTATGTACCTTGATAGCCTGATACCTGAAAATTGGCCGTCTAAGCAAGCTAGCTGGTAGTCGTGCGTTCTTAGTTCATACTAACACTACTCAATCGTCCACATTTCCTTCGTCAGAAAATACGTGACGTCTGGCGGCCCTGGGATCTTACTCTATCTCGCCTCGCACTCACACTCACGATCGCTAAATGAAGGTATAAATGTATTTTTATCTACCCAAATATCATACCTTGACCAAGGTCAAGGTTGCAGGAACCCGCTGGATGAGAGACGCACAAGACCGGTCAATGTGGCGACGCCTGGGGGAGGCCTATGTCCAGCAGTGGACGTCTTTTGGCTGAAATGATGAATGATGATGAAATATCATAAACCCTCTATAATGCGTTCAAAAACCATAGGCAATGACCAGCATTACCAACCAACAGAAATTAACAGAACTGTAATGAGCTCATAACCTACTGAAAACAGTAGGTTATGAGTTTAAATTTGGAACAGGTGTAAAATTCAAGTGAGTGTGCTATTCTAGTATCTACATTAAAACAGATACCTATCGATACGAAACCCCAATTCAGTATGATTTTAATTATAAATCGCACGATATTTTGATCTCGAGTGACATGAATAGTGACTTTGTTCGTTTGCTTAAGATTTAAAAAAAAATACAGATATCCGAATCGCCGCCATCTCGAGCTGTCATTTGTTCGTTAGCTTTTGAAAAATTTTCTGATAAGTTCTTTATTTCTGTCGAAAATGAGTGATAGTGACTCAGAAATTGATATGAACACTCTGCCAGATATCGTAAATGCAGCGACGAATGCAACTAATAACCTGTTTATTTTTTATTGCATTACACTGGTAACAATGCTGGTCATTTCCCTATGGTTCCTGAACCCATCATAGAGCCCTTATGATATTTGGGTAGATAAAGTAGTGTATGCAACTATACATAATTAGGCATTACAACACTCGTGTGATGCTATTAAGAAACTCGCCTTCGGCTCGTTTCTTATACCCACACTTGTGTTGTAATGCCCTTCATTATGCACAGTCGCCTAAACTACTATTGTTAAAATGTATTTTGAAGCCTCAAGTATTTGAAATACTAATTACAAAATACTTCGTCGTCAGGTATTTGAAATACGAATTACAAATTACATTTTAAGGAAGTAATTGAAATACAAATACAAAATACGTATTTGTATTTCAATTACGTATTTTAATTACAAGTAATTCAAATACTGCCCAGCCCTGGCAGCAGGCCGTCGTCCGCGTAACCGATTAATGAACAGCCGTATGGAAGTGGAATCGCGAGGAAGTCATCGAAGCCTACGTTCCATACATACGGACCCATAACCGAACCCTGAGGGCATCCCATGGTAAGGGACTTTGACATAGAATGATGTCCGAGTTTGAGTTTCGCGGAACCATTTAAGAAGTACGAGTAAACAAGATTGTATATGTTTTTAGGGCAACCACGAATTTTCAGTTTAAGGTGTAGCATCGGCCACCACGCGTTATCAAAAGCCCCAGAAATATCTAGAAAGATCCCAACTACGTACTTATGTTCGGATGTATTGACAATTTTCCTGACAGAAAGTGCCGCGTCTACGGTAGATTTTCCCACGGTAAAACCGAATTGGTTGTTGTGAAATTTCGGTCCGTCTGGCAGTAAACGTGGAACGATAAGACGCTCCAGAAGTTTCCCCAAAGATGGTAGCAGTGTTATAGGGCGATAAGACTTAGGATCGTCCGGAGGCTTGTCGCCACTTTTCGGAATTATTCGTATAAAGCCGCGTCGCCATATACTTACGAGGAAAAACGCCTTCTGCAATACAACGGTTGTAAACACTTAAAATTGCGTCGGCCGCTGTTTTACATGCTTCTATTATCATCCGATTAGATATTTTATCTTCGCCTGACGATTTGTTGAGCGGGAGTTTCCTGACAACTTTAATGAATTCGTCAATGGATGGAAGGTCTGACGCTGGTGATTCAGGTGGCACAGCCGCCCACGCCCTGATCTGCTTGTGGTAGTCATTGTCATTATCAGGCAAATCATCAGGTATCAACGTATTTAATGGAACTTCGGTTGTCTCCTCAATACCGGTGGTGTGTTTGTTGTTTACTTTATTGTTTTCGACGAACGCAAGATCCACTGATCGATTTGCTTTGAACTCGTGATACAAAGGAGACCACGGACCTTCTTTATCTAATTTTTCTACTATTTTCCGCAGTATTATTCGTAGTATTTTTCTACCGATGCTCTGTAGCGGGACTTGGCAACTCTAAACACATTTAAAGCAGAGGTTAGGGGGTCTCCGGTGACCTTTCGCTTTTTAAGTTTATTTAAATGTCTACGCGCTCGGCGATAACTTTTACGTTGTTCAATTAAGTACCTAATCACACCACCAATCACATCTGCGGATATTGGTCATAGATCCGCGACCAATGGCGATGTCAGCACAGTAAGTGAAGGCGTCTGACATAATTTCAGCACTTTCTTCAGCTGATAGCCCGTCTCGAGTGAAGTCTTTGGTGTTAGACGCAAAAAGCAAGCTAAAGAATCCCCAATTCGCGCCTTTACTTTTATACCTAAAGTTACCAATGATATGTGAATGTGACGGACCTTGAGTAAACATCGGAACAAATTCTTACACGATAAGCCGATGATCGCTACATGACGCATCCGGTAGGACACGCCACCTATCCAAGCGAACGTCTGCACTAGAAAGTGTGACGTCAATACAAGATTCGCCCATTTGGCTACAAAAAGTAGGTGGTGCATCTGGGGTATTATGAATCGATAGGTTCATTTCAGCAATGAAATCTTCGACAGCGGAACGTCGGTCGGAATCCGTAGACCGAACCTTGCCATACCACAGAGACGAGGACGCGTTAACATCCGCGCCAACGATAATTTTACAGCCAGCGAGTGACCGCAAGACATGACGGAGGTTATGTATGTGAGGACCAACAGGGTCTGAATATTGAAAGTAACAGCTCACAACGTAAACTTTATAGGAAGCCGAGGAGACTTCCGCAACGGCACAGTGCGGCGTCATGAGGTTACGCAAAGACGTTACTGTAAACTTAGAAGAACGCGCTACGTAAATTCCGGCTCGTGACTTTGAATCCAGCTGAACTACTTTATGACGTAAGCGCGCGTTTTGATATTGCTCTTGAACAAGTACTATGTCTAAGCTGTAATCGATAATTAATTTGTCTAGTTCAGAAGTCGCTACCCTATCGTTGTGGAGATTTAATTGTCCTATATTTAAACTATCCATTATTTTAGTAGTTTGTGTTGAGGATTAACTGTTCGAGTTTAAGTTTGTAGGTAGTACACTCTGGTGACCCGCAACGATGGTCAAATGGTTTTTATAACGCTTACACGCCACGCAAGTAGGTATAAAATTTAAATTGTCCTTATGCGGGCAGTCGTTTGTTTCATGTGCTTCGGAGCAATTAGCACAGGTAGGTGACTTGTTAATAACGGCGAAGACTTTTCAATAGAATTGGATGTATGAAGCCGTTTTGATCTGTCGTTGGGCGAAATGTACGTAGGAGACATTTCCCTGAACAATCGTTTCGGATTACCGGAGGTAGGTGTTTCATCATTCCGGCGCATTGTTTCTTTTCCTCGATCCGGAGGTTCGTCGTTTGTAGTCAACATATTATAAATTATGGATTTCAAACTAAAACGTACTTAATAATATCGTTAACAGTAATAGTACATTACTGCAGAATCCAGTAAGTAAGCCTTCCTGGCCAAGTATGAGTTAACCGGACCGAACCGCAGGTGAGGTCTGGTTATATACGAGGCCAGGATGGCTTTCTTACTGGTTGAGGTTTGTATAATGCTTTTCTCAAAAATTAAAGAAAGTTTAACAACAAATTCGTTTAATTAATATTGAAGGTTACATTCATATGTGAAAAACACAATAGCACTTTTTGGCCGACCCGGGAATCGAACCCAGGACCTCACGCTCTGCAGTCGAGCTTGCGACCACTAGACCAACGAGGCAGTTTAGGAAACAACTTTAGAAAAAACTTTTTAATAAACTGAAATTACTAAATACAATCATAAAATCCCACACTATACTTCTACAACAGTACTAAGTACAAAACGCAACGTATAAAATAACTGTTTAAGGTTCCAAAAATATATGTATCTCATAACATGTCATACCAAAAAGAGAGATAGATATATATTTGGAACCTCCCTTCTATAACCATGTTATAATGGCTAAACTCTAATCGGTGTCTGGTACTATGTTTTTTTTTTCTAAACAGATCTAAAGAGGATGACCTAGTGTCCAGTAAGTAAATTACATACTTACTTACTGGACAGTTGTGAATAAGTCTCCGGTAATAGTACATTACTGCAGAATCCAGTAAGTAAGCCTTCCTGGCCAAGTATGAGTTAACCGGACCGAACCGCAGGTGAGGTCTGGTTATATACGAGGCCAGGATGGCTTTCTTACTGGTTGAGGTTTGTATAATGCTTTTCTCAAAAATTCAATTTAAAAAAAAAAATAAAAAAAATTAAAATTTAATTTTAAAAATTCAATTCAACAACAAATTCGTTTAATTAATATTGAAGGTTACATTCATATGTGAAAAACACAATAGCACTTTTTGGCCGACCCGGGAATCGAACCCAGGACCTCACGCTCTGCAGTCGAGCTTGCGACCACTAGACCAACGAGGCAGTTTAGGAAGCAACTTTAGAAATAACTTTTTAATAAACTGAAATTACTAAATACAATCATAAAATCCCACACTATACTTCTACAACATTACTAAGTACAAAACGCAACGTATAAAATGGCTGTTTAAGGTTCCAAAAATATATGTATCTCATAAAATGTCATACCAAAAAGAGAGATAGATATATATTTGGAACCTCCCTTCTATAACCATGTTATAATGGCTAAACTCTAATCTGTGTCTGGTACTATGTTTTTTTTTTTAAACAGATCTAAAGAGGATGACCTAGTGTCCAGTAAGTAAATTACATACTTACTTACTGGACAGTAGGAGATTCCAAGTTTAAAATCTCGCTTCTTACTGGACAGTTGTGAATAAGTCTCCGGTAAAGTTCACTTTCTGGATACTTTTTAGAGATGTTATGGCAACATTACATACCATTTTTGAGAAAAGTTCACTTTCTGGATACTTTTTAGAGATGTTATGGCAACATTACATACCATTTTTGAGAAAAATAAATAATAGAAGACAAATACGGCAAATGTATGACGAGGTACCCCACACACCCAAAAAAAATAAATGTACTCACCGAATGACAACGAAACTAACTTACTACCAATAAAACCGACGTTAAAATGCCAGACAAACTTACCACACGAGCACTCAACACTAAATCACACAACTGGAAACAAATCACAAGCCGAGAATTAAACGCGAAACACAACAATCGTAATTAAAAAGCAGGAGCGAAGCCAGTATAAACCGCGCGCAATGACAGTATAAACCGCGCGCAATGACAGCCGGAGGGAAGTCGAATTCAAATAATTATACTTGTACCATTGATATAATAAAACCTAAGATACACACTCCGCGTCTCAAAACCGTCCGCTTAAAATGAGTTCACAATGAACTCATTTCAAATAGTCTCGCGTCGCTCGCGTCTCTGCGCGGTCGTAAAAAATACTTTTTATATTGCTTTTTATAACTGCATTGTAAAAGGAATCTGCGTAAGGTTGAATTTGTCAAAAAAAATATGTTTATAGTGACGATAACTACAATTGTAGTAGTGCGTGTATTGGTGAGTGTTTGGCGACAGCCAATTTCAAGCAAACGTGAAACATATGGTTTTTCCCTGCTACTGGTGACAAACTGGCAACACGGAAAAATCTGAAAAAAATGTCTATTTACTGGTAATATAGTCCTGAAGGTCCTTATCTAATTAGAATTGAGATAGAAATGGAATCGCAGCAAAAAAAAATATATAATTCATAAGCCATACTGAGCTAAAATGTATGCATTTTAAATATGGTTTAAACATAGGATAAAGACAAAATAAACAAAAAAAAAATTAGACATACTGATAGTAGAACACTTTACCTTCCCTAATTATATTTTTTTTTAATTTTTCGCCTTCTCATTTTTTAATTACGATTTTCCAAAATAATGCCTTATTAGCTGATGCTCGCCCGCCATACGCTCAGCTCAGTCGCGCCTGAGGGCTTGTGGAGAATGGACCTATGTCGCTCGCGCTCCCGCGTGCCTTAGTGTGAGTTACGTATACGAATACAGGTAAACCAGAGGTTGTCCACAGTTTAAACGTAAGTATTCTTTGTAATTTATTATGATAAAATAAAATTGTAGTCATTGTTCTATGTTGGAAAGGAACGTTTTGTGCAACCTTATTATAAAGTTTATTCGTAAATGATACTTACTAGTCGATAGAAAATCATAGGTACCTAACAATAAATTACGGGCTAACAGTAAATCTTTATTTTAGAAATAATGGGGAATCTTTCGAATGTTGCATTGAAATATTCACTTTTATGAATCTTTCGGAAAAAAAAATCCAAGATATCGGCTAGGAAAATTTTAGGATTTTCCGTCATGGGTGTCGTTTTGATGGTTTTTGGGGTAGCTGATTACGAAAATGACGTCAAAATGAAAATCAAGATGGCGCCGACGAAAATTTTTGGTTTTTCAGCCATGGGTGTCGTTTTCATGGTTTTTGGGGTCGCTGATTACGAAAATGAGCTCAAAATGAAAATCCAAGATGGCGTTCAGGAATTTTTTTGGTTTTTCCGTCATGGGTGTCGTTTTCATGGTTTTTGGGGTCGCTGATTACGAAAATGACGTCAAAATGAAAATCAAGATGGCGCCGACGAAAATTTTTGGTTTTTCAGTCATGGGTGTCGTTTTCATGGTTTTTGGGGTCGCTGATTACGAAAATGAGGTCAAAATTAAAATCCAAGATGGCGGCTAGGAAAATTTTTGGTTTTTCAGTCATGGGTGTCGTTTTCATGGTTTTTGGGGTCGCTGATTACGAAAATGAGGTCAAAATTAAAATCCAAGATGGCTGCTAGGAAAATTTTTGGTTTTTCAGTCATGGTTGTCGGTTTCATTTATTTATTTATCCCCAAAAACCATGAAAACGACACCCATGACGGAAAAACCTAAAATTTTCCTAGCCGCCATCTTGGATTTTCATTTTCAGCTCATTTTTGTAATCGGCGACCCCGAAAACCATATAAACGACACCCATGATGGAAAAACTTAAAAATTTCTATGTCACTTTCACTGTCATAAAATATTTGTATTTCATTATCACAATAATAAAATAAAACATTCCATAACTTGTATTTTTTCCCAATTCAATTCTAAGTAAACCGCAGTGAAACGTGTTACGCACCTCTGCCTCTGCACGTGTGTGTATGAAGAAGCGTACATCACGCACACAGGCGCAACAACCGTCAGTCGCCGCTCGTTTCGAAGTTACTCGATTTTGTAACAACGCTCATAAAGTGTTTGTACAAAAACGCCACCATGTCAGTCCGACTTAAGGATTAGACCTCGGAACCTGCCTTCTGCAGCGCGGTGTGAGACAGGGAGATGTCATATCTCCGAAACTGTTCACCGCTGCATTGGAGGATGTCTTCAAGGTTTTGGATTGGAGAGGTATGCGGGACTCTGAGATCTATTTTACTAGATTCAGCCGCACAACTGGGATGTTCGTAGAATGTTCGTAGTGGACTGTATGATTTGTATGTACGTGGATAAGGAAACACAACGAGACCAAACTGTGGCCTCTACACAAGAATAAAAACACTGTTTTATATACAATAGAGAAATAAAAGGTTTATTTGACTTATTTAGTACTTATTTACACTTGAAGGTATTACTAGTAGGAGAGATCACTGTCGACTGTGTCTGCAGTACAAATCCTTGCCTCCTATATCCTATTACATCATGATTCAAGTAGTGGCAAAGTGTATAAAATCTCTTTTGCAGATATCCAACAGAAATTCTAGAATTAAAGCGACCGTTGCGCTAGATTCTTATTGGTTAAAATTAAGGCATTCTTATTGGACTAGAATTCAGCCTTTGAAATTGCCCAATCAAAAACATTATTAAACTTTTACGAGTGGAATTTTCCATAAGTTTTGTACCTATTCTTAACAGACTTTGAAACACATAGATTCGTTATGTAAAACTTACGTAATACACTTATATAACTTAAAGAATCGAAGTTAGACTGATTTTAGGGTTCTGTTTACATTACAATTAGCTAACTTGTACTATCTATTCTTAAGTTATGTTACATAATCTTTACAAAGCTTTAGTTATTGAATGTCTTTATATACTTCTTATGTTCTTCTTATATACTTCTTATATACTTATCCTAGCTTATCCTAGGTATTCAAAACAAAGCTATTCTACTTAATCTACTTATCATTAACATATTAAAGATTAAGATTTAGGAGTTCGGCGTCCGTAACATTCCTCCCCCCGGCGCAGCTTGCGTAGCCTCTTCTTTCTTCCTTAGGACGACGAGCTTGCTTACCGGGCGTCGGAAGATGCCGGTTCTGGTCCGCACCTCGACGACTCGAATGCTGCCATCTGGTCCTGGATGTGTTCGTTCGACGATTCCCATCGGCCAGGTGTTCCGGGGCAGCGTGTTGTCGACCACGAGGACCACATCTCCAGCTTGCAGGGGTCGTGCGTCGTTCTTGGGTTCCCCGCGTGGTACCAGTGTTGGCAGGTACTCTCGCAGCCAGCGCTTCCAAAAATGGTCAGCAAGCGCTTGACTGGCTCGCCACGTTCTTCGGTCAGCTTCGTCACAGGGTCCCGTTGCTGGTAGGCCATTAGATGATCCCAAAAGAAAGTGGTTGGGAGTCAGAGCCTCTGGATCGTTGGGGTCCACGCTGACATGTGTTAGAGGTCGTGCATTAATGCAGAACTCAGCTTCGGTGAGAAGTGTGCTGAGAACTTCTTCAGCTGGTGCCTTCTCTTGCAGCGTCACCTTGAGGGCTGTCTTGACGGATCGTACCATTCTCTCCCATGCGCCACCTTGATTGGGCGCTCCTGGAGGTATAAAACGCCATTCCATGCGATGCTTTAGCCCTTCGTCGTTCAGAGCTGGCAGCCACTCTGTGTATGCGTTGCGTAGTTCTTGATCAGCTCCACGGAAGTTGGTACCGTTGTCTGAATACATCAGCTGCGGCCATACTCTGCGCGCAACCATTCTTCTTAGCGCCATGATTGCAGAGTCTGTTGATAGGGATGCCACGATTTCAATGTGCACGGCGCGGCAGGTGAGGCATGTGAATAGTGCCCCCCACCTCTTCTCTCTGCGACGGCCCACTTTGACCATCATAGGTCCAAAATAATCCACCCCGCAGTTAGTAAACGGGCGGTGGAAAGGATCCAATCGTGCATGCGGCAGGTCTCCTGTTGCCGGTGTCTTGGGTGTTCCCTTCAGCCTCTTGCATAAGGTGCAGTTCTTTTCAATCATGCGCACGGTGGGTCGTAGGTGAATGACCCAGTAGCGCTGCCGTAGGTCGTTCGTCACAATCGTCACGCGTTCTCTATTGGCGTGTCCTGCAGCGCAGTGTTCCCGTTGTACGATGAGCTTGGTCAGTGGATGTCGACCATCCATGATGATGGGCTGCTTCGTCTCCGTTGGTGCTGAGGAAGCTTCGATTCGGCCTCGCACCCTTAAGAGTCCATCCTTCAGAATAGGATCAAGGCGATATAGCTTGCTTGCCTTTGACAGTGGTTGATTTGTCTGAATCCTCTTTATATCTTCTTCAAAGCTGATATCTTCTTCAAAGCTGTCTTCTTGGGCACGTCGGATAAGTTCAACCTCGGCGCGCTCGATGTGTCGATGTTCCATGTTGGTTGCCTTTCGTCGACAGATGTCAATGAAGGCGAGAGCTCGTGCAGTGGCCCTCACCAGCACTTCATATTTTGAGAAGCGGGCGGCTTCTGGTAGCCAGCTTCTTCTCTTGACTTTTTCTGTTACGTGCAGAACTTCGCTGTCTTCCTCTTCTTATGTTGACATAGTAGGCCACTGCTCTTCCGGTTGGTAAAGGAAGGCAGGCCCTTGGAACCATCGATCCGTTGTGCTCAGTGGAGTGTTACTGAGCCTTGTTGCGTCGTCTGCCACGTTCTGTTCTGTGGGCAGCCAGCGCCATTCCTCTTTTTTCGTACGTTCGGCGATCTCACCCAATCTGTGTGCGACGAATGGAGTGTATCGTCGCATGTCGTGGTGAATCCAATGGACCACGGTGGATGAGTCGGTCCAATAGGTCGTTCGACCGATCTTCATTCTGTGTTCTCGTTTTATCGTACCGGCGAGTCTTGCCCCGATGACAGCTGCTTGCAATTCGAGCCGAGGTATGGTCTGTGTTTGCTTCGGCGCCACCTTAGCTTTGGCGGCTACCAATACCACGGTGATGCTCCCGTCGCTGCCTGTGATCCTCCAGTAAGCTACAGTTGCATAAGCTTGTTCGCTGGCGTCACATAGCACGTGAAGCTCGATTCTCTCTGGTTTTCTTGTTATGTAGCAGCGTGGCAACCTGATCTCAGCAATCTCAGTTAATTGTGACAACCAAGATGCGAAGAGCTCGTTTTCTTCTGCCGGTATCTGTTCGTCCCACGTAGTCTGGAGGCGCCATAAGCTCTGAAGTATGGCTTTAGAGCGGATAGTGTAGTGGCTCAGCAATCCGAGTGGGTCATATATTGACATCACGGCGCTGAGGGCTTCACGCTTGGTCGGTGCGCGAGTTCTGTCTCGTACCTCCGCTGGTACTCGGTTCATCGATGTATTGAACCCGAGTTCCATCTCGTTCTGCGCTCCAGAATAAACCGAGGATCTTGCTCTCTGGTTGCTCTCCCCCCAGTTATGTGGGTGTAGTGGCGTGCAGATCAGGAGGTATGTCACGCAGCACAGTCTTATCGCTGGCGTTCCATCCCCGCAGTGTGAAGTTGGCAATGGCGTGTACAGTTCTGATTTCTTCTACTGCCTTCCAAGCTTCTATTGGGTCGTCATAGCTTGCCACTAGATCGTCCATATAATGGTTTTCTTTTATTGCCGCTAGCGCTCGTGGGAACTCCTGCCCGTAAATGTCTGCGTTGTGGTTGCGAACATAATGGGCCATGAACGGGGAGCTCGCTGCGCCGAAGATCATACTTCTCATTTTATATTTGAGTGGAGATGATTCTCTTTCTTCACCTCGCCACAGGAACTGTTGTGCTGGTTGATCTTCTTCTCTTATGCGGATTCTTAGGAACATTTCTTGAATGTCTGCAGTTATAGCTACCGCCTTTTCTCTGAACCGAAATAGGATTCCCGGTAGTGATAACAATAGGTCTGGTCCCTCTAGCAGTTCGTCATTCAGACATATTCCGTGACTTTGTGCTGCTGCGTCAAATACCAGTCTCCACTTGCCGGGCTTGTTCGGGTTTTGTACGGCAAAGTGTGGTAAGTACCAGCACACTGGGCTCTCACGTTCCGAGCCGTCACATAATACAGCGTAACCTTTTTGTAGTAGGTTGTTAATCTGGTCGGAATATTCTTTGGCGAACTTGGGATCGGTGTCCATCTTCTTTTCGATCGTTGTAAGACGACGGAGTGCTTGATTATAGCTGGGTGGCATGACAGTGTTGTCTGCCCGCCATGGTAGCCCCACTTCGTAACCGGTTTCGGTTTTCCTCGTTGTCGCTTCGACGATTTGAATGGCGCGCTGATCTGCTTCTCTTATTCGTGGCTTTCCTTCTATACAGAGAGCCTCTATCTTGAAATGAGCTTCAACCGAGTGGTGTAATTCCTGATTGCTAACACTTTGCTCTCGGTCTGGCTCATACACGTGCAGTACACTGCCATCTTGCATGATCGCGCTGCGTGGTGCGGTTCCGTGCACCACCCATCCCAACTTAGTCTTCGAGGCGGCTGGTTCGTTCGGGCCACCGGTCCTGAGCTCCCTTGAGACGATACACTCCCAGTGGTCAGTCCCCACTAGAAGCCCGGGGCGTGCTTGTTCGTAGCACACCTCGTCCTTGGGAAGGTCTCTCAGGTGTTCGTACTGAAGAATACTGTCAGAGATTGTCTGCTTGTGTAGTTGCAGGTCTCTTATTGTTCTTGCTTTAACTCTGTATTCTTCTGTTTCTTTCGTCCCTCTGACGTTGATTGTGACAAGCTGGCTCTTAGTTTCTTGTTGTGACATGTTGACGCCGTTTAGGTGTAGCGGTTGAGACGGCCCCTCTGCTCCAATGCTGGTTGCTAACTCTTCATCTATAAGAGTGATGGTTGCTCCTTCGTCTAGAAGTGCGTAGGTCTGCACCTCCCCCTGTGGTCCGGACACGATGATAGGACACATCTTCAGTAATACTGTCCTTTGCCCCACAGTTGGTCGCGGTGTCACAGACAGGACGGCTTCTTCTTTAGGTGCCTCTGCTGGCTTGTTGGTTTCTTCTTTTTTCACCTCTTTTCGTGGTGATGACTGATGCAGTGTCGCATGATGTGGTCGACGACACTGATTCACGCCGCAGGGCTTAGCTTTGCACCTGATGCGTCGGTGTTTACTTTGGACGCACTTGAAGCAAATCCCTTTTTCTTTAAGGAATTCCCAGCGTTGTTCTGTAGTAAGTGCCTTGTATTTAGGGCACTGGAGTAAGGTGTGTGCTTGTTCACACCCTGGCATGGCATCTTCTCTTCTTCCGCTGTGGTGTTGTAGACAGTCGCCTTTTTCTTTAATGTTACGGCGGGTCGTGTCTCTTTCTTCTGACTTGCGGCGCTCGCAGACGGGGCATAGGTGTATCTTAATGCCCTATCTGCCTCCCTCATAAGGAAGTGGGAAATCATGACGATCTCTGGTTCGGTCGTCCCTTCATTGTCGTAAGCGTAGTCACACCAGCGAGAGCGGAGATGTGGACTTAGTTTTTCCAACACCTCTCTTGTCAGTAGGGGATTGAATAGATAACCTCTTTTATCTATTGTCTTCAGTACACAGATTATATTCTGCAGTTTCACTGCGAAGCTGTTGAGGTCGGCTGCCGATGCTCCAGGTCTTGGGAGTTTCTTTAGATCGTCGAGCGCCCGATCGATGATAATTTCAGGTCGCCCGAAACATTGTTCTAATGTCTTCATAATAACATCTGGGTCTGTGGCTGTGTGTAGTAGTGCGGCCACAGCATCCCGAGCTTCTCCCTTTAGGCAGCTCCTCAGTCTGTGTATGTTCTCAGCTGCAGGTATCTGGTACATGTGTGTTGAATCACGAACAGCTGCTTTGAAGGGCAGCCATTCAGTAGCGGCTCCTAGTGAATGTAGGCAGGTCTATATAACGTGGACGGGGTCTGGCCATCCTCTCCAGTGTGTTGGCTAATTGTTCAATGCTGTTCCTCGCCCTGGTTGGAGTTGGCGATCTTGGTCTGGGCGTCTCGAACCTGATCTGTCTGGGTTCCTCTCGTGTACCCTTTGCTGCCTCCTCCCCCCGTGTGTCGGGCTGGTTGGTTCGTAGCCACTCGTCTACCTTAAGATGATGTTGTTCTTCGGGTAGAGGGTCATTGTTTACACTTTCTTCATCATTGAGTACAGACACTTCCACAGCCAACCTCTTCTTTACTAGGTCGGCTTCCATTTCAAGTTGTGCTTCTTATGTAGAATGGCTAACTTCTCTGCCGCGTTGAACTCAGCTACTCTTAGTCGCGTAGTAATACTTGTATTAGATCGGTGCGACCGTAGTGATCTTGTTGGTGACCTCGCTCGTTGTTGAGTAGTGGTCACTGTAGTTCTGACCCCGGAGGGCCCAGCTGTACTTGTCTCCGCAAGCCTTGAAAAGGGTGAGGCAGGCGGGTCTAGTGACAGTCGTCGTAATCTTTCAGCTTCAATTTGCTGTTCTTCTTGACGACGTGCAGCTTCCTTAATACGTCGCTGTTCTTCTAATTCAGCTACGTCTGACTGGCTTCTTGTGATAACCATCTTGTTAAGCTGTGCCTGAGGTTAGCATACTTAAACTTAACGTTCGATTGACACGCAAGTGTTAGGGTACAAGCGGTCAATACTGCCTATATGACTTAGGCGCAGGCACGTAGTTGCAACTTGCAGGCGCACGCAGAGTCTGCCTAAGTAGTTTAGGCACAGACACGTAGTTGTAGTCACGCAGTGGAGTCTGCCTAGATAACTAGGCACAGGCACGTAGTTGTAGGCTGCCTAGGTAACCTAGGCACTCTAGGTTCTGCCTAGGTAGCTATGGCACTAGATCTTTTCACCCAATTTATATTGGGCACACTTTTTATTCACTGGTTCACTACGTACTGTTTACTTTTTAATACCGACACGCACTTTTGTTATTTACTTTTATACTACGAGGCGCACTATACATCTTTAAGATAGTTCACTGACTTGCACTGCTTATGTTCGTTTGTAGGCGGACAATGGCACACGTTCCGGCTCAGTGAAACTTCCGTCTATGTACACAATAATAACGCGCACTATTTATTTTGTTTATAAGCGGACACTAGCACACGTTCCGGCTAAGTGATTCCTCCGTTTATATACACTTGACGAGCACTATGTACGTTTGTTTATAGGCGGACACTAGCACACGTTCCGGCTAAGTGATTCCTCCGTCTATCTATATACACTAACGAGTACTATGTACTTTCACTTTAAACAGTTCACTCACGCGTATTATTTGTTTACACGATAGGCGGATACCGGCCTACGTTCTGGCTCGGCGACACTTCCGTCTATATACTTAGTAACGCACTATATACTTGTTATCTATCTAGATAACTCACTGACGTATTACTTCCTTCGCTAGATAGGTGGATACCGGCCTACGTTCTGGCTCGGCGACACTTCCGTCTATATACCTTGTTTGCGACGATACGTAAATACTGATAACGCGCACTTCACTTTTTATCTGTTTTATAGATAAACACTGATGTTGTACATAGCAGGCACGGACACGCACTTAATAGTTTATTGCCTGTCGGCTATGTACTCACGTTTTAACGCACTGTATGATCTGCCTTTGATAAACAGTTACCGGGCACACGTTCCGGCACGGCGACTGCCTAAATACTTAGGCACAGGCGTTAGGATCTGAAAGGCGACACTACTTAAACTCTGGCCGTCGTTTCCTGAGATCCTTTTGACAGCCGACTCACTCTCTTACTTTACCACTGAATTTAATACTTTGCAACTTTTAAAACTTTAAAACTGTATAAATTCACTTTATAAAAACACGTAAGTACTAGGTCTTCTTAGGTCTTCACTTATCCGGCTCGCTAGGACCAGAATATATCCGGCTCGATAGGACCAGAATATGCGGGACTCTGAGATCTATTTTACTAGATTCAGCCGCACAACTGGGATGTTCGTAGAATGTTCGTACTGGACTGTATGATTTGTATGTACGTGGATAAGGAAACACAACGAGACCAAACTGTGGCCTCTACACAAGAATAAAAACACTGTTTTAAATACAATAGAGAAATAAAAGGTTTATTTGACTTATTTAGTACTTATTTACACTTGAAGGTATTACTAGTAGGAGAGATCACTGTCGACTGTGTCTGCAGTACAAATCCTTGCCTCCTATATCCTATTACATCATGATTCAAGTAGTGGCAAAGTGTATAAAATCTCTTTTGCAGATATCCAACAGAAATTCTAGAATTAAAGCGACCGTTGCGCTAGATTCTTATTGGTTAAAATTAAGGCATTCTTATTGGACTAGAATTCAGCCTTTGAAATTGCCCAATCAAAAACATTATTAAACTTTTACGAGTGGAATTTTCCATAAGTTTTGTACCTATTCTTAACAGACTTTGAAACACATAGATTCGTTATGTAAAACTTACGTAATACACTTATATACCTTAAAGAATCGAAGTTAGACTGATTTTAGGGTTCTGTTTACATTACAATTAGCTAATTTGTACTATCTATTCTTAAGTTATGTTACATAATCTTTACAAAGCTTTAGTTATTGAATGTCTTTATATACTTCTTATGTACTTCTTATATACTTCTTATATACTTATCCTAGCTTATCCTAGGTATTCAAAACAAAGCTATTCTACTTAATCTACTTATCATTAACATATTAAAGATTAAGATTTAGGAGTTCGGCGTCCGTAACAAGAGGACTTGGCATCAACGTCAACGGCGAGAACATCACTCACCTTCGGTTTGCCGACGATATTGTGGTCATGGCTGAGACCATGGAAGACCTCAGTACAATGCTCGATGACCTCAGTAGAGCTTCCGAAAGAGTGGGTCTTAAAATGAACATATACAAAACCAAGGTTATGTTGAATGTTCATGTAACACCCACTCCTATCATGTGCCTATCAAGATCGAAGACTACGCTCGAAGTTGTGGATGATTGTGTCTACCTGGGACAAACGGTCCAGTTGGGTAGATCTAACTTCGAGAAAGAAGGTCAATCGTCGAATCCGACTCGGCTGGGCAGCGTTCGGGAAGTTGCGCGGTATCTTCACATCCAACTTACCCCAGTGTCTCAAGACAAAAGTCTACGACCAGTGTGTGTTGCCAGTGATTACATACGGAACCGAAACGTGGTCGCTCACAACGGGCCTCATCAGAAAGCTCAAAGTCACCCAAAGGGCAATGGAGAAGGCTATGCTCGGAGTTTCCTTGCGTGGTCGAATCGGAAATGAGGACATCCGCATGAAAACCAAGGTTACCGACGTAGCCCGAAGAATCGAAAGACTAAAGTGGCAATGGGCAGGGCACATTGCTCGCAGAACGGATGGCCGATGGGGCCGAAAAGTTCTGGAATGGCGACCGCGATCCGGAAGACGTTGCGTAATTGCGTTGGAAGGCCTCCCACTAGGTGGACCAATGACCTGGTCAAGGTTGCGGGAACCCATTGGATGAGAGGCGTGCGGGACCCGTCAATGTGGCGACGCCTGGGGGAGGCCTATGTCCAGCAGTGGATGTCTTTTGGCTGAAATGATGATGATGATGAAGTTGGTCGACTATTACTCGTTAACTTGTTAAGCCTACTAAGCAATGATAGTTTTCCTTTTAATTTCGTTATATGTATAAACTAAAACCTTTTAAAAAAAACCATGGTTTTTATTACACAGTACACACCGAAACACAACCGTTTAGCTCGTAGAGTGTCTACACTTGACTCTAACAAAAATGAACACTTTAAAGCTTAACACGTTGACGGACAGTACTATCCCACTAGTTGTAGCTGTTATGACAGTACTCATTTTCATACATTGCCTAGAGGCGTAGTGTCATATCGCGTGGTTAAAAAAACATGTCTTATGACAGAATGGATATAGGCGTTTCAAGTCAGATCATTCCAAGTCAGATCCATATTCCTCATCATCAGCAAACGGGTCTTGACTTGATTCAGGAGTAGACGCCGCATCAAACAGGTCCTGTATTCGTTTTTGTTCTCGTTCATACGAGTCCCGAGACGACATCTGCAAATATTATTAGTCTTGAATTTGATATAACAAAACAGTTTTTAGATATACATTAGCAATCTAAACAAGTTGTTCAGATGTGTTACTAGACTTGAATTTGTATTTTGTAAGCTTAGAACAATAAAAATACGATGAAAACAAACATTACGTACCTTCTAGATAACGATTGCGCGCGAAAACATGCAGCGACACAGGCGCACCGTAGCGCGACAGTACTCAACTAATCGTACGCAATTGCGACGTCTATGGGCGTAGTGTGCGTATGGAGGGAACAATTTAAAATGTGTATGTGTGCGTGGAGGTACTTTCTTTGGACGAGTTTTTAACAATGTGTTGTGACAGTACGATGGTCGTATTTGTACCTTTGGTGACAGTAGGACATGCCATGCCTTATGATAGTATGAAAAATCGAGCGTCGTGAATGGTACTGATTTTACACAAGTCAAAATTTTGATGGAAATATGATTGATTGGAAATATTACCAAAGTAAAAGTGATCTCAGGATTCCAATATGCCCAAAACACAAAAAGATTTACGGTGTCCTTTGTTTGGCGATCCAGTAAAGCTTAGTGAAAATATGTTACCAACGTTTTGTGATGTAGTTAAATATTACTTGTGAATAAGAAAGAGCTAAGGTTAGACCTTACTATTAGCAAAGATTCTTCAGTCAAAAAAATATGTGAAATATTAGCTAAGTGTAAATTTCTTTCGTATTTGGTGTCAATAGGATGCGATGGTAGGTACTACTGTAAACACAGGATTTATAAATGGCATAATTGTTTAATTAGAAAAACACCTGAATCTACCATTACAATGGCTTGTTTGCATGTTGCATGGAAACGAACTGCCACTTCGCCACTTGTGTTCCTATCTCGACGGGCAGGACAAAAGGCCCTAACAGTTTTGCTGGCAGCATAGGGACAAAGCTCGAGAAGTGTCTCGATTACATAGTGGAGGCATTTGAACCTATCTCCACAGAATTGCCCGAAATTGACACAAATTTGCTGAGCACTGACCAAAAATATTTATACCAAACATTGAGGTCTAACGTACTAGAGAAGCTATTTCAAACAAAAAATGTGCGCGCACTTGATGACAGCGGGGCAGGCGGGGGGTGTCATGTTCTCATAGATTACTATCAATACGTGCAGATGCGACAATGTTATTATTCTGCCTACTTGATATTGTACGTATGTACTTAGAAAATAAATAATTTACTTAAACTGTAACAATAATTTTTATTTTATCTGTGATTGAATGTTGATGGCTGATTCAGTAAATGTTGATTCAAATTTGCAAATACTTCTTTCTCAATTAAATGCTTTACGGTGTTTACGGACATATAACTAAAATCACATTTCAGGACAAGACCACTTTACCGTATTAAATTAATAATAATAAGATTAATTATTATTATTAATTATTATTATTATTATTAATTATTATTATTAATTAACCTATGATAGATGTGTGAAGTGGAAGTTTAGTATAGTCAAACTATCAATGCAATCTTCACATTTTAACTTTTTTATTAATTGTCTTGATACATAAGCAAATATTATACAACCTACTATCAATTTTGACTCGCATGTAGAGGATTCGTGGCCAAGCATTGAATACGTCGATAGTGTCTGGTCTGAGCATTTTATTCTTTGACATTCACGTAAAAATGGCCGCCGCGATGACATATTGCAATAGAAAAAATATAATTAAATTATGTGTGTTTTAAAGATAATATTTATATTTACTGGTGAAAAGTCACTCCTTGACTTTTACTTATATTTATTGAATTATTTCTACAGTATCTAAATGCACACGAAGGCATAATTTAGACAAGAAAACTTTACTCAAATATGTCATGTCGCAGCAACCGCTCGGCATAGACTAAATGAGGTTCAGTGCACGAACCGAAACGTGTGTTACAAAAAATCTTGTTGAGGCGTCTCCTCTAGTGCGTAGTACATTATGTATACCTCAATGATACCAAATGTGTTCTGCAATTTCAACTGGTACGGTCTCACCAAGTTTAGGAAATAAAGATCCTGGGAAGCTAGCACATTCTAGGTGGTTGTCTTCGCTAATATAATTCTGAGTATTTACGTAGGAACAGCTTAACCCACGCAATATATGACTGAGCTAGCTACTTTTATCATGAAAGTATATATGCCCCGACTTGGTTTGAGATTAAAACTAAACCGTCTTACAAATGTGGGTCGATTCATTTATTTAAGACTAGCTTTTGCCCGCTACTTCGTCCGCGTTTCCGTTGTTTTTCGTAAAAAAGTACCATAATAATATGTCCTTCCTCACGGTTCAGTGGTTTTGATGTAACAGACAGATTAACTTTCGTATTTTAGTAGGGAAATAATGTCAATCCACAATACTGTTGAAAAATATCAATCAATATGGAACCGCAGAATATTATTACCTATTAATAGCTGTGCCCGCGACTCCGTCAGCGTGTAACTCTTTGTATGTTATTAAGTCAATGTATTGGTATTAATATTGTTTAGATCACTTTCACATGAGGCTTAAGTACCTATAGAACGAAAATACTTCAGCGCAAAGCTTCCGGGTAAACTATGTTGAAAGTTGACCCGTCCGGCACGTGAACATAAAGATTTCTAGAACTGCTAACCCGGGAAAGAGCGACATATAACTGACCATGCGAGAAACAACTGACACCGAGACACGGTAATATTACCGAGATCTACTCCAGCAACACGAAAAGTCTGCCCTTGTGTCTTATTAATTGTCATTGCATAACACACCGGTAATGGGAATTGCGTTCTTTTAAATGGAATGGAAAATTATTTGGTATTAAGGGAATTCTGGGAATAAAGTCTCTCCTGCACCGCAGCCTGTTACAGACTCGATATTACATTTTGTTGCAACTGGGTTACTTTTAGCCGAGTTCCATTGCAAAGTTGTGGTGGTTTGGATGAAGCTCGCGCTCGGACCTCCCGCCTTTATAAACCCTACCGCCACGACCCGCGTCGAGCGCGGCAACCGTTACACAAAAATAATCCATAAGGCATGATTCAGTATTCACGCGCGACGGCGCGATTTCATGTAAAAATATTAGTTTGGTGTTTCTGTACCAATTACTATGATTATTTTTTTATTAAATAGGTAATAATATTAACTTCTTTTAATTAGCTATGAGTGAGAGTATTATAAACGTAAGAGTCAACAAATATAATCAGAAAGCTCCGAACTGATAATAAGCTATCGGGAGTTACACGTGTTATTGTGAGTCAACCATAAAAGATAGACATATGCTGTTGTGAGATATTTTTTGGATAATTTTATGTAGAACATTTCCGTCATAAATGATTTCTATGTAGCTTTAACCATTAAGGCTGCACACGCGACGGAAGCTTAAAAAATGGAGCAACTTCTCCCGTTTTCCCAACATTTCCCTTCACTGCTCTGCTCCTATTGGTTGTAGCGTGATGAAAAGTATACTATAACCTTCCCAGGAGTATGAAGAATAATTGTACCAAGTTTCGTTAAAATCCATCGAGTAGTTTTTGTTTCTTTATGGAACATACAGACAGACAGACAGACAGAAAGACAGACAGACAGACAAAAATTTTACTGATTGCATTTTTGGCATCAGTATCGATCACTAATTACCCCCTGATAGTTATTTTGAAAATATATATCATGTACAGAATTGACCTTTAAATATATATAGAATAGATAGTCAAAAGGTAGGCTCGTTATCTGTCTACGGACCGAAAGCACGAGATGATTTCATTCGTACCAGAATAAAATCCAGGCAAGACATACCAAATTTTGAGACCAAGTCTCATTATTTCAGTAAAAAAGACGATGATTAAAGAACTGACTGATGACTAAAGACTTTGAAATAAATTATATGGGTATTAAATACGCATTTCTGATAATTCTTAGTTAGTTTATACATTTAAATTTCACACAGGTTCTTCTTAAACTATGGGTCATTGATTAATAATACATGAACTTCAAGATAAAAAAAATAATTTCGCTCCACCCTAATCTCCAGTAGGTACAAATAAAAGTTGCGCGTTTGATACTTTCCATAAAAGAATATTTTTCTATTTTTTTATTTTACTTATGTGACTCTGATTCAAATGTATCAATATGCATTGATACATTTGAATCAGAGTCACTTTTAATCGTTCACGTAATGGAAATTCACAATCTGGATCAAAGAGTGTACTGTGGCATATGCAATAAATTCTTCAACAAAAAGGATTCATCATCAAGACACATCAATCATTTCCATTTGCAAGGGGAAGTCGGACAAAGATTCAAGTGTGAATTTTGTGATTAGGTATGTTGCCTTGAGAAAGTGTACTTTGAACAAACATAAGATTAAGCATAAGCCAGTGAAGGATTTCACTTGTAACTATTGTGAGAAATCGTTTAAGGCGGGGTTGCAGTACTTTTTAAGATTTTTGAACCTATAAAAATCGAACTAAATACGAGTTTTTTAATAAATAAAAATCATTACATAAAAATTGAACATACTCCCTAGTAAATCGTAAAGATAGAAACGCGATTTAGAATGATCGGCTCGATACTTTTTTTTATCAAACAAGA
The DNA here is from genome assembly GCA_949775195.1 of Diarsia dahlii. NCBI lineage: Eukaryota > Metazoa > Arthropoda > Insecta > Lepidoptera > Noctuidae > Diarsia > Diarsia dahlii. The sequence goes on along the minus strand of OX459217.1, from coordinate 7,118,210 downwards.
CTCTAAATCACAATTTCAAACGTGTACTGATAAGACATTTCATCATGAATTTATATAAAAGTTATATCAATAGATAGAACTTTTTATTCTGAAGTAAATGTTGAAAACATATTGTATAATTTCTTTATAGTTTTTCTCCAAGAAGCAAAAAACAGTCAAAATTGAGGCATTTTATCGCTCGCGCGGCAGGGTGGGGGGTGAGGTCGTGCGTACATAAAAACAAAGTACTGCAACCTCGCCTTAAGAGGCGGTCTACTCTGAATTTTCACGAGAGGATACATACCGGTGATACGAGGAAAGTTTGCTCGGAATGTGGTCAGGCGTTTGTGCAGAAAGCAAGCTTAAATTATCACATGACAAAGTATAATCTCATCCAAATGTAAACTTTTAGCAGACAAAGGAAAATGGGCAATTTGTTCACAGTTTTATAACTGTGTGTTTTTCTTTTTTAAGTATAAAAGTTCGTATGTTTGTCTGTGTATCTGTTTATTTTAAAAATATACTTGTGAAAACTCGTGTGATGAAGTCACATTTCAAAACATTTTTTACTGGGATGTGACGTCACAAGCGGACTCATGATATTTGACGTGTTTTAGCTTCGTCAATTATTATTAATTTTATAAAACAAAAAAACACGTATCCAATAATTTTCGAAAATCTAACTGACGTACCTACTAAACAGAATTATATTTTTTTAGTCAGGACAGTAGCCAATTGAAGAACATTAGCCCATTAGGAAAATCAACTTACTAGTAATTTTCCGAACTTAGTTAATCAAGGTTGTTGTATTTATCATAAATGCTACTTAATTCCTTATTTTTTTTTTTTAATTTGAATAGATAATTTTCTTAGTATGAGTGAATTTTGTGATTTTTTTATTACGTTTAGTTTCTAAACATAAATATTACCCGTTATCCCCGAAAAATTTTACGTCCTAATAGTAATCACATATCGCAAGTAATGTTGTGTCATACAATTCGGGGCGAGCCTATTGACATCAACTGGACACAAGTCTATACATAAAGAGGTTTAACGGATACAGATTATGTGATACTCGCGGAGGCTGTTGAAAAACTGAATTGGTCTTGATGATGAACAATGGGCACTGGACATTTCATATTTTTAATATCGAACTAAAACACAGTAAAAAAAAAATTTGGAGGGTCTATCTATTTACTGTTTACAATATGTGGCATTGTTTTGTAACTGACGAAGCAGTAGTAAATATACTCCCAAAACCCGAATAAAGTTTGTTTTCTATCTGCAGGCGACGAGGAGGTCGACTACAAAAGACTACACAATATGTTGCCTTGTAACTGACGAAGCAGTAGGTAGTAAAAATACTCCCAAAATACGAATAACGAAATTACCGAATCTCAAGTTTGTTTTCTATCTGCAGGCGGGCGGCCAAACATTGTAAAAGACGTCGACTACAAAAGAGTGGGCCGCTTATACCATTGCAAGAGATGTGACAGGCAATACTCCAAACTACAATCCATGTGGTACCACGTTCAGCATACACACTATCCCAAGGAACATAAATGCTCATATTGTATCGACGTATTCAGAACACAGCATTTGTTAACAATTCACAAGTTTGAAGTCCATAATGTTGACCAAAGACTCCCCTGCAATTTATGCGATAAAAGATTCAACTCCCAAAAGAATTTAACACTGCACATGAAATTTTTCCATCTCCTCGGCGAAATCGGACGAAGGTACAAGTGCGAATTGTGTGATTATGTGACGATGAATTGCCGTGCATTGTCTAAGCATAAGTTTAACCATAAAACAGAAAAAGATCAGCATTGTAGTTTTTGTAACAAGTCGTTTAAGAGAAAGTCGACGTTGCAATTGCATGAGAAAATTCATACTGGCGATCGGAGGAAAGTTTGCACGGAATGTGGTCAGGCGTTTGTGCAAAAAGCTAGCTTAAATTATCACATGGCAAAATATCATCCTGGAGTCAAGTTTTAGCAGGCAAAGGAGAATGGGCAATTTGTTCACCACATGTGAAGTTTTGTGAATTTCTTTTTTATTATTATAAAAGTTATCAGTTAAATTTTGTTTAATTAAAACTTTAAAATTATCTTGCTCTCGAGTATTTTAGATGTGGTCCAATAGTAAATGTTTTTCTGAAGATTGTCCGTAGGTACTTTTATCCTCGGTATAGGCAAAAGACCATATAAGTAGGTACCTACTAATTTAAGAATATTAGCCCATTGGCCAAAAAAGGTTATCTAAAAATTAATTAGACCTAGTTAGTTATACAGGTTTTTAGTTAGTTTTTGACAAATTAATTTACTGTGAGTGAAGCTGGATATCATTATTATTTGAATCTGAATAAATTGGTGTCTTAAAATGAGTGAATTTTGTCTTTTTTTTATCCCTTTGCAGTAAGATTCTAAACATGAAATACAATTTTCCCTGTTATCCTAGTAGGGTAAGAAAGACAGTACCTCCTACCCACAGATATTATAATACTTCGCTCCTACCTACCTAATAGTTTGACGGTATAGCGGTACGCGGTGGCTGAGCGGTCGGCTGCTGCGTTTCGTGTTGCTGGTTCGATTTTCGTTCGGAACAAATATTCGTATTGCCTATAGGTAGTTGTTCCCGCTCTAGCTGTTTGTGCATGGGAGTTTAAATGTTTGTGAACGTACTCACGATATAGGGGAAATTCCTAGTGTAGGGTCGAGTTTATGAAAAAAAAATAGCACTTCACTAGTTACTTACCTACTAATTAGTAAATAGTGGACGATCTAAAAGCCACTAGTGTTTACGAGTTCTATTTTAAAAAATAAACTTGCCCTGAGCATTTTCCGCGTGGTGGATTATACCCATCCCTCTCCTAGATATGAAGCCTAAGTCCCTGCAGTGGGAACATTATAGGCTGATGTGATGATGATGAGCATTTTAGAGGTAGTCCAATTGTAAGTGTCGTTCTGAAGACCTACCTACCTCCGGAACCTTTATCCTGTTTGTCTTTTATGGATTTATCATACATGCCTGCATTCTTTGCATGTGACGTCACTACCGGAGGGAGATCAGGCGCAGGACCGACGACGGCTTAACGTGCTTTCCGATGTATTCCTTACTCCGGGCTTCTACAGAAAAATTCCAATAAGAAAAGCTTTTAACACTTTGCCCAACCAGGGAAATCCAAACCAGGATCTTTTGTTTAACAAATGCTTTTAAGCTCACTGGACGTAAGAAGCAGTAGGAATTACTAGGAATAGATTCTCACAAAATCAAGGACTTCGGTCGCAAGAAAATTAGCTACTTACTGAGCTATACTGTGCCATTTTATTATTTCTACGTCTTGACTTTTATAGGAGTCTTTGAGTTTGTATCGGGGTTTCTTCTCAGGGTAGTCAGACAGGAAACCGACCGAACAAAGAATGTTGATGAGCAAAAATGTTTTTTAGCAACCAACTTACAAGAATAAGTTTAGTTTCTTTAGCCGTCCATTCTTTTATTCACTTACAGTAATGTGTAAAAGGAAAAGGAAGACTGACGCCCATTTTTCTTTCTAGGACCCCCCACATACTACACGATCGTCAAAAACGAATTTCAATGCAAAACCTGCGGCAAAGCTTACTCTTCGCAACCTCTAGTGTCCCAACACTATCGGTTCGTGCATCTGAAACGTCGGCCGAAAGACAGGAAATGCACGAAGTGCTCCGAGCGAATTCCCGACCACCTCCGAACAGCCCATTTAGAAAAGGAACATGGAATACCAGCTCCCTCTTGTGGCGTTTGCGGCAAAAAGTTCAGGTTCCCTTGCAATGTGTTGCAACACCAAAAAAAAGTTCACATGGGCGAAAAAACAGAAAAGTGTCAAGTGTGTGAAAAGGACTTTTTTAATAAACTCAGTTTAAAGTTGCATATGTTAACGCATTCTGTTGAAAAGAAGTTTAAATGTGGGGTCTGTGAGAGGGAGTTCCGATGGGAGAATAATTTGAAGGATCATGTGAGAATTCATATGGGGGACAAAAGATTTGTTTGTCCTGTATGTGAGAGGGCTTTTGTTCAGAAGTCGACCTTGAAACAGCATGGAGCGAGAAATCATCCTGGGGTTGCTGTCTCGTGAATTTTGAGAAGATGCTTCCATTTATTTCTCAATTCTTCATCTTCAAGCCACATCGTCTGGTATTTAAGCAACTTCTAATTTTTATATGCTCCGTCCACGAGTACAGTCGAACAAGCTAATAAGTATACAGGGTAGAGATCTTTATAATTCTATAAAACTGAAAATATTGATTGTAATTTTGTTTTATCAAGTGTTTTAGATTAAGCCAATGATGTCAAACGCCATTTTGTTTGACATCAGTCTCTAACTGTATCTGTATATGCTTAAAAGTAAATATATAAGTTAGCTGGCTGTATACTTCTTAGATTGTTCGACTGTACAGTTTGATATATTTGGAGCATAAACTGATATATTATTTGATCTCACTGATAAATCCTGTGCTCTATGCTATACTTTTAGTCTGCCTTAATAGGCAGCGGGAATACCTGCAGAATAATGTAGATAAAAATCACCATCAGCCTACAGCAATCCACCGCTGGATATAGGCCCTTCTTCAATCGCACGCCACTCAGCTAGATTCGCGGCAACTCTCATCCAGTTGCTGCCAGTCTCCTTACGAAGATCGTCGCTCTATTGAGCCTGATTCGCGGTTTCCACGTTTGGAAGGCTAGATAGGAATATAGCTTTTCAGGCTTTCTACCTTCACCGAGACCAAGATCTTTAATTTTTATTAGCACTCCATTGTGATTAGGTACATCTATCTATCTATATAAATAAAGAGAGAAGTCCTGACTGACTGACTGACTGATTGACTGACTGACTCATCAACGCCCAGCCCAAACCCTTGGACCTAGAAAGCTGAAATTTTGCACAGAGGTTCCCTTTATAATGTAGACAAGGAATAAGGAAGGATTTTTCGAAATTCAACCCCTAAGGTAGTTAAATAGGGGATGAAAGTTTGTATGGAAAATCGACATTTTCACGCGGGCGAAGCCGCTGGCAAAAGCTAGTACTCACTATTTCTGTTGTTTTTTAATAACCATTTGTAATGCCCGAATAGGAGGCGGATTGAACACCCGAGCCGGACGGCGAGGTGTTCATGGGTACAAAGTACATGGTACAAAGTTTGCCAACATCGTTGGTTTATATGCAAACACTATTCATCAGTATTTCTGTATTCTCAAGAAGAACAGTTCGGTTCAGTGAATACCATAGATAATTAGAAATAATAATAATTCTTAAATCATAAGATACTCAGCTTTCAATCCAGAGATGCCGACGGCTCCAACCCCGATTCGAACTCTCCTTGATAAACACGGTCTTCTACACTTTTACTAAACTTTAGCTTAACACAACTGGGACAAAATACTGATTCTTTCCGTGTCATACTGATTTGACAGAATTACCTGCGATGTATCGATGCTGCCATTCCATAATATTGTTGTAATGTTGCTATCTGACTATTGTTGTATTTACATTCGTGGCTCATAAAATTATCTTCTAAAAGTACGCGACAAATATAGAGAATAATAAACGGTAAAAAAAAATTTGAAGGGATTATCTCTTTACAGTTCACAATATGTTGCCTTGTAACTGACGAAGCAGTAAAGTAAAAATACTCCCAAAATCATTGCCCAAAATACGAATAACGAAATTACCGAATCTCAAGTTTGTTTTCTATCTGCAGGCGGGCGGACAAAAATTGTAAAAGACGTCGACTACAAAAGAGTGGGCCGCTTATACCATTGCACGAGATGTGACAGGCAATACTCCAGACGAGAATCCGTGCGGCGTCACGTTCAGACACACTATCCCAAGGAACATAAATGCCCATATTGTATCGACGTATTCAGAACTCAGCATTTGTTAACAATTCACAAGTTTGAAGTCCATAATGTTGACCAAAGACTCCCCTGCAATTTATGCGATAAAATATTCACCTCGCAAAAGAATTTAAGTCTGCACATGACCAATTTCCATCTCCTCGGTGAAATCGGACGAAGGTACAAGTGCGAATTGTGTGATTTTGTGACGATGAATTGCACAGCATTCTGTAAGCATAAGTTTAATCATAAAACAGAGAAAGATCAGCATTGTAGTTTTTGTAGCAAGTCGTTTAAGAGAAAGACGAATTTGCGAATGCATGAGAAAATTCATACTGGCGATCGGAGGAAAGTTTGCACGGAATGTGGTCAGGCGTTTGTGCAAAAAGCTAGCTTAAATTATCACATGGCAAAATATCATCCTGGAGTCAAATTTTAGCAGGCAAAGGAGAATGGGCAATTTGTTCACCACATGTGAAGTTTTGTGAATTTCTTATTTATTATTATAAAAGTTAGCAGATGTATTTTGTTTAATAAAGGGTTCCACTTTAAAATTAACTTGCTCTCGAGTATGTGTGTGGTGTATGTGGTGTATAGTAAATGTTGTTCTTATGATTGTCAGATGCAAAAGACCATTTATACTAATTTACGAATATTAGCCTTTTGGCCAAAAAAGGTTATCTAAAATTAACCAGATCTAGTTAAACAGGTTTTTAATTCGTTTTTGACTTATTAATTTACTGTGATTGCAACTCGATTTCATTATTATTTGAATCTGAATAAATTGGTGTCTTAAAATGAGTGCATTTTGTGTTTTTTTATCCCTTTGCGGTAAGATTCTAAACATAAAATACAATTTTCCCTGTTATCCTACGGTAAGAAAGACCTACCTAATAGTTTGATGGCATAGCGGTACGCGGTGGCTGAGCGGTCGGCTGCTGCGTTTCGTGTTGCTGGTTCGATTTTAGTTCGGAACAAATATTCGTATATAGGGAATATTCCTAGTTTAAGGCCGAGTTTATGGAAAAAAAAATAGTTTCTTACCAAGTAGTGAGCGAGCATAAAGCCACTTGTGTTTACGAGTTCTATTTTAAAAATAAACTTGGACTGAGCATTTTCCGCGTGGTGGATTATACCCATCCCTCTCCTAGATATGAAGCCTAAGTCCCTGCAGTGGGAACATTATAGGCTGATGTGATGATGATGAGCATTTTAGAGGTAGTCCAATTGTAAGTGTCGTTCTGAAGACCTACCTACCTCCGGAACCTTTATCCTGTTTGTCTTTTATGGATTTATCATACATGCCTGCATTCTTTGCATGTGACGTCACTACCGGAGGGAGATCAGGCGCAGGACCGACGACGGCTCAACGTGCTTTCCGATGTATTCCTTACTCCGGGGCCGGGGTTCTACAGAAAAATTTCAATAAGAAATGCTTTTAACACTTTGCCTAACCAGGGAAATCCAAACCGGGATCTTATGTTTAACAAACGCTTTTAAGCTCACTGGACGTAAGAAGCAGTAGGAATAGATTCTCACAAAATCAAGGACTTCGGTCGCAAGAAAATTACCTACTTACTGAGACTGTGCCATTTTATTATTTCTACGTCTTGACTTTTATAGGAGTCTTTGAGTTTGTATCGGGGTTTCTTCTCAGGGTAGTCAGACAGGAAACCGACCGAACAAAGAATGTTGATGAGCAAAAATGTTTTTTAACAACGAACTTACAAGAATGGTTTCGTTTCTTTAGCCGTCCTTTCTTTTATTCACTTACAGTGATGTGTAAAAGGAAGAAAGAAGACTGACGCCCATTTTTCTTTCTAGGACCCCCCACATACTACACGATCGTCAAAAACGAATTTCAATGCAAAACCTGCGGCAAAGCTTACTCTTCGCAGCCTCTAGTGTCCCAACACTATCGGTTCGTGCATCCAAAACGTCGGCCGAAAGACAGGAAATGCACGAAGTGCTCCGAGCGAATTCCCGACCACCTCCGAAAGCCCGAACAGCCCATTTAGAAAAGGAACATGGAATACCAGAGGGGCTAGACAAGTTACAACCGCTTCGTATCTATTCTCTTTATATAATAACTAGCGGACGTCCCGCGGTTTCACCCGCGTAGATCCCTATCCCGTGGGAATACAGGGATAAATGACACTCAGCAATAATGTGGCTTTCTATTGGTGAAAGAATTTTTTAAATCGGTTCAGTAGATCCCGAGATTACCCCTTACAATTTAACAAATACACAAACTTTACCTCTTTATAATATTAATAAAGATAGTTTAAAAAAAAAAACGATTTACCTGTATCAATCAATGTAAGTTTTCCTAGGTAACAGAACACTTCAGTAACAAGACCTGGATTAAACAAGGCTTCGCAGTATGATACTCACGAAGTAAAATCGTTCGCAGTACAGTTTTTCGATGTCATGAAACACCGCAGTAACAAGGCGTCGATTTAGTTAAACCGTCGCAGTATAGTGATATCGATGAAAGGTTTTCGAAGAAACGATATTCGATGATATTATTATGTTTGTCGCAGTGAAGTAGGTATCCCGTTATTTCGTGACCTTCCTTTGTTAAAATTTAATATACTTGGGACATTGAAAGTTTACAACATAAACAATGACGTGATAAGCGGCTTGAACTAATACTAGGTACTTCTTTCGAAATAAACAAAACAATTATTGTGTTTGACCCTTAGCGCACCACAATATATAATTATAATATTGTTGGCTCAAAGTCACGCCATCAGCCAGTAGCCGTCCGGTCAACGTACGGTCGTCGTGCGGCAACCGACAGAAGTTCATAAAACGAGGCGAGCGGCGTTGCAACGGTCACTTTTTGCTTGGACGGCGCTCGGAAAGGACTTGCTACCCGACTATTATCGTGTGCTTCGCTATTTTTGGTTTATGTTTTTGCTCGTGTACTGATTATTCCATTTTGCTAGTGCTATTTCTATTTGATTATTGTTTAAAATGTTTGTCGTGATATTTTTGTAAAAGTGTAATCTAAACGATATTAAACATTGTTTATTTTGATCACGTATTTCACTTCTGATTCCTAACATCAGAAGTGGGATAAAGATCGTTTTCGCCCACAAGTTAAAAACTAGTTTTCAGGCTTTTAATTTTAGATAAAAGCCGGTAGTAGTTAGCAATGGATAGATCGAGTTGTTCGCGTTCAAAAACTAGTGCCTCTCGTTCTAAGCGATCTTGTAGCCACCATAAGCGGAGTGGAAGGTCACGTACGTAGCAAGTTTCGGGATCCGATCGCCGTTCCAAGCGCGAACGAGATTGTCGTAGGAGCCGCGTGAGGACGCGAAGTCCTGTGTAACCGCTCTCGCGGTTGAGGCGACGCTCCGGACAGGATTGTTGGTTTACTTTCGTTCCTGATACAAGTAAGATCGAACCATTAAATTTTAATATTTCGTTGATTTATTAGTCGCAAGCGCGACTACTGAGCATGAAGGTTCTGGGTTCGATTCCCGGGTCGGGCAAAGTGTTATTTTCTGGATTTGTGCCCTGTTGGTGACAATGGGCTCACCCCTATTACATGGTTAAGCTTATGTCTTAACATAATTGGCGAAATGTGGGTATACTGGGTACCTGTGCCTAACCCTTCGGGGATTGCAGGCGTGATGTTATGTGTGTGTTTATAAGGTCACTGGGGTGATTGGCAATGCCTCGGACGCATTGGTGGTTATTTACATGGTTAAGCTTATGTCTTAACATAGCTGGCGAAATGTGGGTATACTGGGTACCTCTGCCTAACCCTTCGGGGATTACAGGCGTGATGTTATGTGTGTGTTAATAAGGTCACTGGAGTGATTGGCAATGCCTCGGACGCATTGGTGGTTATTTACATGGTGGTGCTAATACGTCGCTTAACGATTGGTTGACCAATAACAGCACGTGGACTCATTTTAAACACGAATTTCGGTCATTGTGTCCGCGTGAAGTCGATATGGTCACTGCTATAATGACGTTATGAGTACAAGTATCTGTATGACCTAGTTAGTTTTTTTTCAAAGTCGGGTACTTGTGTAAGTGAGTTTAAAATATTTGTGAAGGTACCGGTCCACGATACAGGAGAAATTCCTGGTGTGGGGCAACGTTGTGATTTGTGGTATATCTGATGCTAAACAAAATACAGTCAAAAGTCTTGTTTTCCGTATATTTGAAACCCAAAAGTGCAGTTGTTGGCAAATCAAACTTAAATAATCATGGTCTGCGTAAATGCAAACCCCTACGCAATATGATCAGTTGACTTGTTTTCGTGTGAAGACGTAGGCCGTATACAGGTGCACTGTAAAGTCTGATAAGTTTTGCTTTATTAAAGAAGTAAGTTGCCTAATACACATGATAGGCTAAGAAGGATGCCAATGAGTTACGTATCAGTTGATGCTTATAAGAATTTTGATGAAGTAAAGTTGTGGTTGCAAGCCAAGAGATTCTATCGGCTGTATTGTGTTAGACAGTACCAGTAATTATTGTGTAGTCGTAGTCCGATTAAAATTGAAGGTTTTTGAGGAAACTCGAGTAGACAGTGGGTGTGTTTGTTGTATTTTGTGCGTTTAGCTCTGGTTGAGGTCAGGGTCCGGAAAGACCGTAGTGTGAAGTCAAATGGTGATACACACGGGAGATCGACTTGTTTACTAGTCAGTTAGAGATCTGTAGTTTTACTCGATGATTTTTGTGAACCTGGCATTTTTTTGACGCAATAATGTTTTTAAGATTGATTTAAACGACAATGGTACATGACCCAGGGTGGTTGATTGTTGTATTTTCGATAATTTCCAGTTTAGCCACGTTTGATTTTATCAACGAGAGTGGGACCTAATTGATGTTTGGTCAGGAGTGACCGAGTGGAACAAAATTCTGTCGTAGATTTGTCTCTTTGCGGAGTAACCATTACATAAGAACGTGTGGTTTGGTCAAGCGCGTGGCCTCAGCTGCGTGTGTGAAAGTCTGTGTGATACGCTAACAATGTGTCTATGTCAACAGCCACTGAGGGGTATGCAAACTTGGAGCCTATGCCTACAGTGTGTGTGGAAGTCGACATCTGAGGGGTATGCAAACTTGGAGCCTATGCCTACAGTGTTGTGGAAGAAGTCTGTGTGATATGCTAACAATGTGCTTATACATCCCTATGTGCCTATTGGTATTCTTGTCTGACAAGTTTTGTTTGGTGAATGTTTCTTTGAATTTTATTCTCGACTTGAATGTTCCTAATGAATGAGATTACTCTCTTGTTGTACTACTCTGTTAGAGAGCCTTGGTGTTAAAGGTTTTACTCGATGATTTCAGCAGTTTTTGTTGCAATAGAATTTTTAAGGTTGGTGTGAACGACTATGGTATAATGATGACTCAAGGTAGTTGAGTGTTGTATTTTCGATAATTTCCAGTACATTTGATTTAATTAATGAGAGTCGAATTTGGTGCCACCCAATGGAACTAAAGTTTGGTCAGGAGTGATCGAGCGGAACAAAATTCTGTTGTAATTGTAAATTTGTTTGTTTGCAGAGTACCTAACCATTACACAAGGATGTGTGGCGTGTGTTTGGACGCAACGCAACGCTGCTTGGCCTTAGCAGTGGTTACCAGGGCTTTGTCACAGTGATGCCATGAACGTGCACGGCGCTGCAAGGCGACTGCGCGCCCTACTGGCGTTGCTGAGCGCGTCGCTGCAGGCTGAGCGCCTCGCTGCAGGCCGAGCGCCTCGCTGCAGGCCGAGCGCCTCGCTGCAGGCCGAGCGCCTCGCTGCAGGCCGAGCGCCTCGTTGCAGGCCGAGCGCCTCGCTGCAGGCCGAGCGCCTCGCTGCTGCAGGCCGAGCGCGTCGCTGCAGGCCGACTGTGCGCCCTACTGGCGTGTACAGCGCGTGGCTCCAGGCTGCCAGCACGCTACTGGCGTGTACAGCGCGCCGCTCTGGGCTGCCAGCGCGCTACTGACGTGTTAAGCGCGTCGCTCCACGGTGCCAGCGCGCCCTACAGGTGCAGTTGTGTGCGGCACTCCACGGTGCCAGCGCGCCCTACAGGCGCAGTTGTGTGCGGCACTCCACGGTGCTAGCGCGCCCTACAGGCGCAGTCGTGCGTGGCACTCCACGGTGCCAGCGCGCCCTGCAGGCGCAGTTGTGCGTGGCACTCCACGGTGCCAGCACGCCCCACTGGCGTTGTGAGACACGCAATCAAGGAGACAGCGAAGACTCAGCCGCCTTGTTGGAAGCTGACGAGGACGTCAGAGCGTCAGGAGAGGCCGTGTTGGCTCAAAGTCACGCCATCAGCCAGTAGCCGTCCGGTCAACGTACGGTCGTCGTGCGGCAACCGACAGAAGTTCATAAAACGAGGCGAGCGGCGTTGCAACGGTCACTTTTTGCTTGGACGGCGCTCGGAAAGGACTTGCTACCCGACTATTATCGTGTGCTTCGCTATTTTTGGTTTATGTTTTTGCTCGTGTACTGATTATTCCATTTTGCTAGTGCTATTTCTATTTGATTATTGTTTAAAATGTTTGTCGTGATATTTTTGTAAAAGTGTAATCTAAACGATATTAAACATTGTTTATTTTGATCACGTATTTCACTTCTGATTCCTAACAATATTATAAAGTATAGATTTTAAATGCTAAATGACATATAGAATCCAAAATTATGATAAATAAACAAAACACTTCTGGGTCTCAAGACAGCTGGATCGTATATAGACGCCATTTTTTAGCGTTATCTCCTGGGTCTCGGCTTACGCTACACTTTCGTTGAAATACTACACCAACGTTTCGTTTGCGCTTGTCAAAAGTGTGACTTGGCTAGCATTTACATGGAGTAGAATATGGAATCCCGACGCACAAAATATCGATGAATGCTAACACGATGTTACAAAACTGCGATGCACGTTACTGCGAAAGATGTTCACTGCGATACTACTTGACTTCGATGCACGTTATTGCGATAGATCCTGCGATACTATATTTGTCTGTATTTTTAGACGCCTACCTACATATTTTTTTGGGCAAACTTTTCTCACAAAAAAATATTATTAAGGTCCCATTAAAATAGGTGGACAAATTTTAACACAGCGTTCAGTAGGTCTAACCAAAGATATATAAAAAAAAAAAACATTAAACAAAGTTATTTTTTTTGACTTGTAATAATAAATTGCCGGCGCTCTAGAACAAACTCATCCTTTATGAGTAGGTACTTAAATGCGTTTTTCTTATTATTATTTTTACCATCGTCCTTATTTTGGTGGTCTGAGTGATTTCTGAAATTTTGTCCACCTATTTTAATGGGACCTTATAAATCACTAAAATTATGTAAGGGTGTAAACGTACCCGTCGGGGCCGCGGATTTTTGTACTAGATGACGTGGCCTCGGCGCAAGGGCAAAGAAGGAACATGGGTTCGGTTTTTAGTCAGTAGAAGTCTGACACTCCCCTTCGCTCTGCCCAAGAGCGGGGGGGGGGGGGGGTCATTTGATGATTTTCCACCCACCAAAAAAAAAACAAAAAAAAAATGTAAACGTACCCTTATGGCAAACGAAAGGCACCTTTTCTCCCCACCAATGCGATCATTTTTTTGTTCTAGAGTTCTAGACCATACCTGGGAACCCCCTAGTTACGGAGATATTGGGGGTCAAAGCTCCAAATTTTTCACAGCTGTTTTTGTAAATACTACTTTTTCGGGTTTTAGGTAACTTTATTTCAATTACCTCCATGACTCGTTTACTATTCAAAGCATCCACTAGCACAATGTTTTAAGAGTGCCACATTGAGTTTTACCGTAAAATGTGATTTTTGACCAAAAAAAAAAGTAATTTCCCAGCAATTTTTTTTGCGTAGGGGTACTTAGTTTGATGTATAGAATACTTGGTTGACGGCTGTGTGATGGGTAGATTTACACCCTGTAGGTATGTGTTCGGATACTGATTTGTCCTTATTCTTATGTGATGTATGCAGTGAATAAAATCTATACTTACACAATTTTAGTAAAATATAGGTAATCATTTTAGTGAAATAAAATATTTTTTTGTACTTATAACAATTTATGCCGCCTACATATTTTTTGTGAGCAAAGTTTGCGCAAAAAAAATGTAGGCGTCTAAAATACAGACAAATATAGTACCTATCGCAGTGAGGATCTATCGCGATAACGTGCAACGAAGTCAAGTAGTATCGCAGTGAAGATCGTTCGCAGTAACGTGCATCGCAGTTTTGTAGCATTGTGTTAGCATTCATCGATATTTTGTGCGTCGAGATTCCGTATTCTACTCATTTACATGGGTTGTAATGATCAACGTTATAGAAAGGATCAGATTTCATTCTATCATTTTGAACGACACGATAAGTTGTCAACATGGCTACGTATTTTCTATTCGTTTGTTCTGACCACGTGACTTAGCGTTGCGATGACGTCACTCCCATACATTTGAGTCGTTTTCTGCTAACGTTTACGCTTGTAGATTGTCAACTTGACTAAGCCTACAGCTCCCTCTTGTGGCGTTTGCGGCAAAAAGTTCAGGTTCCCTTGCAATGTGTTGCAACACCAAAAAAAAGTTCACACAGAAAAGTGTCAAGTGTGTGAAAATGACTTTTTTAATAAACTCAGTTTAAAGTTGCATAATGTTAACACATTCTGTTGAAAAGAAGTTTAAATGTGGGGTCTGTGAGAGGGAGTTCCGATGGGAGAATAATTTGAAGGATCATGTGAGGATTCATACGGGGCACAAAAGATTTGTTTGTCCTGTACGTGAGAAGGCTTTTGTTCAGAAGTCGACCTTGTAACAGCATGTAGCGAGAAATCATCCTGGGGTTGCTGTCTCGTGAATTTTGAGAAGATGCTTCCATTTATTTCTCAATTCTTCATCTTCAAGCCACATCGTCTGGTATTTAAGCAACTTCTCATTTTTAAATGCTCCGTCCACGAGTACAGTTTGATATATTGGGAGAATAAACTGATATATTATTTGATCTCACTGATAAATCCTGTGCTCTAGCTATACTTTTAGTCTGCCTTAATAGGCAGCGGGAATACCTTGCAGAATAATGTCTAGATAGGAATCACCATCACCATCAGCCTACAGCAATCCACCGCTGGATATAGGCCCTTCTTCAATCGCACACCACTCAGCTAGATTCGCGGCAACTCTCATCCAGTTGCTGCCAGCCTCCTTACGAAGATCGTCGCTCTATTGAGCCTGATTCGCGGTTTCCACGTTTGGAAGGCTAGATAGGAATATAGCTATTCAGGCTCAGATCTTTAATTATTAGCACTCCATTGTGATTAGGTACATACTCACTATTTCTTTAGCCTTAGTTGATTTTTTAATAACCATTTGTAATGCCTGCATTCGAGGCGGATTGAACACCTGAGCCGAATGGCGAGGGTGTTCATGGGTACAAAGTACATGGTACAAAGTTTGCCAACATCGTTGGTTTATATGCAAACACTATTCATCAGTATTTCTGTATTCTCAAGAAGAACAGTTCGGTTCAGTGAATAGGTACCATAGATAATTAGAAATAATAATAAATCTTAAATCATAAGATACTCAGCTTTCAATCCAGAAATGCCGACGGCTCCAACCCCGATTCGAACTCTCCTTGATAAACACGGCCTTTTACACTTTTACTTAACTTTAGCTTAACACAACTGGGACAAAATACAAGGTTCTTTCCGTGTCATACTGATTTGACAGAATTACCTGCGATGTATCTATGTTGCCATTGCATAATATCGTTGTAATGTTGCGCGGCTTATAAAATTATCTTCTAAAAGTACGCGACAAATATAGAGCATAATAAACGGTAAAAAAATGTTTGGAGGGTTTATCTTTTTACAGTTCACAATATGTTGCCTTGTAACTGACGAAGCAGTAGGTAGTAAAAATACTCCCAAAATACGAATAAAGAAATTACCGAATCTCAAGTTTGTTTTCTATCTGCAGGCGGGCGGCCAAAAATTGTAAAAGACGTCGACTACAAAAGAGTGGGCCGCTTATACCATTGCACGAGATGTGACAGGCAATACTCCAGACGAGAATCCGTGCGGTATCACGTTCAGACACACTATCCCAAGGAACATAAATGCCCATATTGTATCGACGTATTCAGAACACAGCATTTGTTAACAATTCACAAGTTTGAAATCCATAATGTTGACCAAAGACTCCCCTGCAATTTATGCGATAAAATATTCACCTCGCAAAAGAATTTAAGACTGCACATGACCAATTTCCATCTCCTCGGTGAAATCGGACGAAAGTACAAGTGCGAATTGTGTGATTTTGTGACGAAGAATGGCACAGCATTATCGCAGCACAAGTTAAACCATAAAACAGAGAAAGATCAGCATTGTAGTTTTTGTAGCAAGTCGTTTAAGAGAAAGACGAATTTGCGAATGCATGAGAAAATTCATACTGGCGATCGGAGGAAAGTTTGCACGGAATGTGGTCAGGCGTTTGTGCAAAAAGCTAGCTTAAATTATCACATGGCAAAATATCATCCTAGAGTCAAGTTTTAGCAGGCAAAGGAAAATGGGCAATTTGTTCACCACATGTGAAGTTTTGTGAATTTATTTTTTATTATTATAAAAGTTAGCAGATGTATTTTGTTTACCTAATTAAGGGTTCTACGGTAAGACCCAGAGGCCGAAGCCCAATGCGCTGGTCAGACCAGTTCTGCTCTGCCCTGAACACTTCTGTCTGCGATGCCTTACATGCTGCCGAAGACAGAGTGAGCTGGCGCAATACAGTCAGAGAGAAAGTGATCCGAAGAGGCCACGATCCTCAGCATTGAGGAAAAACGACGCAAGGAGGGAGGAGGAGGAAGGGTTCTACTTTAAAATTAACTTGTTCTCGAGTATTTTAGATGTGGTGTATGTAAATGTTGTTCTTAAGATTGTCAGTACTTTTATCCTCGGTATATGCAAAAGACCATATTATACTAATTTAGGAATATTAGCCTATTGGCCAAAAAAGGTTATCTAAAAATTAACAAGACCTAGTTAAACAGGTTTTTAGTTCATCATCATCATTTCAGCCGAAAAACGTCCACTGCTGGACATAGGCCTCCCCTAAGTGTAATTTTTACTTAGGGGGGGGGGGGGTTTGCCATAATCGCCACGCTTGGCAGGCGGGTTGTTGGCGATCGCAGTACGGTCGATACAAAAAGTTTTTAGTTCGTTTTTGACAAATTAATTTACTGTGATTGCTACTGGATTTAATTATTATTTGAATCTGAATAAATTGGTGTCTTAAAATAAGTGAATTTATTTTGTGTTTTTTTTTATACCTTTGCAGTAAGATTCTAAATATAAAATACAATTTTCCCTGTTATCCTAGAAGGGTTAGAAAGAGATGTACCTACCTAATAGTTTGGCGGTATAGCGGTACGCGGTAGCTGAGTGGTCGGCTGCTGCGTTTCGTGTTGCTGGTTCGATTTTCGTTCGGAACAAATATTCGTATATCTATCTATATAACGAAGGTAGCTCAACTATTTCGGGTACATCGTTGTCAGAGTCCAAGTTCGGCATGGCGGAGGTACGAAATAATAGTCTCAACACTGATTACAACCGCCTATTTATTTACTTCCGATAACAAATTAACAAAATGTCAAACGATCAAGCCGATGGAAATGGATTAAAGTACGGAAACGCGGTAAGTTTGATACAGACGGGCAGAACAACCGTTCGCGCTCGTGTCTCACCAAAAAGTAACATCAAATGCGTCCAATGTCAACGTCAACCGACCACTGACAACAGACCCCTGATATAATTATGACAACTGACAGCTGTCAAACCAGACCTGCCACGCTCTGTATCGAGCTCACCCAAGCTCACTGCTTGACGTTTCCGACAAACGATGATAGATGGCGTTATTCTAAATTGTCAACTCTAAATATTGTGCCTCGGTGTTGAATCTGCGACATATATATTTATTATATAAATAAAAAGAGAAGTTCTGACTGACTGACTCATCAACGCCCAGCCCAAACTCTTGGACCTAGAGAGCTGAAATTTTGCACAGAGGTTCCCTTTATAGTGTAGACAAGGAATAAGGAAGGATTTTTCGAAATTCAACCCCTTAGAGATTTAAATAGGGGATGAAAGTTTGTATGGAAAATCGTCATTTTCACGCGGGCGAAGCCGCTGGTAAAAGCTAGTAGGAGATATTCCTAGTGTAGGGCCGAGTTTATGGAAAAAAAATAGTTACTTCTTAGTGAGCGAGCATAAAGCCACTAGTGTTTACGAGTTCTATTTTCAAAATAAACTTGCCCTGAGCATTTTCCGCGTGGTGGATTATACCCATCCCTCTCCTAGATATGAAGCCTAAGTCCCTGCAGTGGGAACATTATAGGCTGATGTGATCTTCTTATCGTGTGGGCAGTAAGGTCTAACGACCCCACACACTCTAGTGTCAGAGTTGATGCTGATGAGGCTGATGTGATGATGATGAGCATTTTAGAGGTAGTCCAATTGTAAGTGTCGTTCTGAAGACCTACCTACCTCCGGAACGGATCCTTTATCCTGTTTGTCTTTTATGGATTTATCATACATGCGGGAGATCAGGCGCAGGACCGACGACGGCTTAAGGTGCTTTCCGATGTATTCCTTACTCCGGGCTTCTACAGAAAAATTCCAATAAGAAAAGCTTTTAACACTTTGCCCAACCAGGGAAATCCAAACCAGGATCTTATGTTTAACAAACGCTTTCAAGCTCACTGGACGTAAGAAGCAGTAGGAATAGATTCTCACTAAATCAAGGACTTCGGTCGCAAGAAAATTAGCTACTTACTGAGCTATACTGTGCCATTTTATTATTTCTACGTCTTGACTTTTATAGGAGTCTTTGAGTTTGTATCGGGGTTTCTTCTCAGGGTAGTCAGACAGGAAACCGACCGAACAAAGAATGTTGATGAGCAAAAATGTTTTTTAACAACGAACTTACAAGAATGGTTTCGTTTCTTTAGCCGCCCTTTCTTTTATTCACTTACAGTGATGGGCAAAAGGAAGAAAGAAGACTGACGCCCATTTTTCTTTCTAGGACCCCCTACATACTACACGATCGTCAAAAACGAATTTCAATGCAAAACCTGCGGCAAAGCTTACTCTTCGCAGCCTCTAGTGTCCCAACACTATCGGTTCGTGCATCCAAAACGTCGGCCGAAAGACAGGAAATGCACGAAGTGCTCCGAGCGAATTCCCGACCACCTCCGAAAGCCCGAACAGCCCATTTAGAAAAGGAACATGGAATACCAGAGGGGCTAGACAAGTTACAACCGCTTCGTATCTATTCTCTTTATATAATAACTAGCGGACGTCCCGCGGTTTCACCCGCGTAGATCCCGTTCCCGTGGGAATACAGGGATAAAAAGTCTATGACACTCAGCAATAATGTGGCTTTCTATTGGTGAAAGAATTTTTAAAATCGGTTCAGTAGATCCCGAGATTACCCCTTACAATTTAACAAATACACAAACTTTACCTCTTTATAATAGTATAGATAGTTTAGAAAAAAAAATCGATTTACCTGTATCAATCAATGTAAGTTTTCCTAGGTAACAGAACACTTCAGTAACAAGACCTGGGTGCTTACTCTGGAATATAATTCCGATAGATCGACATTGGTCAAACGTCAGTTGGTTGAGTTAAACGTCAGGGATTGGCTAGACTCAGTGAGTCCAGCCAATTGCTGACGTTTGACTGACAATTCCAATGTCGATCTATCGGAATTATATTCGAGAGTAAGCACTGTTCGGGCACCTTCGACCACTCGGCGGTGTTCGGCTGCTGTCGGATGGCGGCGGGCGACGGCGGGTGGCGGAGAGAGGTGCGGCGCGCGACGTGCGGGACGCGGACCCTCGCCCCACTTCGCTACCGATCTCCCTAGACGACGCGCGCGCATATTTCTTTGTTTACCAACCATTTTATTGTACCTATTTTGGATTATACCATTGCAAATTACAGTCCACTGCTTTTAAATTCAGTCCTTAGTAAGGTCCCTAACAAGCACACTGGATTAAACAAGGCTTCTCAGTATGATACCCACGAAGTAAAATCGTTCGCAGTACAGTTTTTCGATGTCATGAAACACCGCAGTAACAAGGCGTCGATTTAGTTAAACCGTCGCAGTATAGTGATATCGATGAAAGGTTTTCGAAGAAACGATATTCGATGATATGTTTGTCGCAGTGAAGTAGGTATCCCGTTATTTCGTGACCTTCCTTTGTTAAAATTTAATATACTTGGGAAATTGAAAGTTTACAACATAAACAATGACGTGATAAGCGGCTTGAACTAATACTAGGTACTTCTTTCGAAATAAACAAAACAATTATTGTGTTTGACCCTTAGCGCACCACAATATATAATTATAATATTATAAAGTATAGATTTTAAATGCTAAATGACACATAGAATCCAAAATTATGATAAATAAACAAAACACTTCTGGGTCTCAAGACAGCTGGATCGTATATAGACGCCATTTTTTAGCGTTATCTCCTGGGTCTCGGCTTACGCTACACTTTCGTTGAAATACTACACCAACGTTTCGTTTGCGCTTGTCAAAAGTGTGACTTGGCTAGCATTTACATGGAGTAGAATATGGAATCTCGACGCACAAAATATCGATGAATGCTAACACGATGCTACAAAACTGCGATGCACGTTACTGCGAAAGATGTTCACTGCGATACTACTTGACTTCGATGCACGTTATTGCGATAGATCCTGCGATACTATATTTGTCTGTATTTTTAGACGCCTACCTACATTTTTTTTTGGGCAAACTTTTCTCACAAAAAAATATTATTAAGGTCCCATTAAAATAGGTGGACAAATTTTAACACAGCGTTCAGTAGGTCTAACCAAAGATATACAAAAAAAAAAACATTAAACAAAGTTATTTTTTTTGACTTGTAATAATAAATTGCCGGCGCTCTAGAACAAACTCATCCTTTATGAGTAAGTACTTAAATGCGTTTTTCTTATTATTATTTTTACCATCTTCCTTATTTTGGTGGTCTAAGTGATTTCTGAAAGTCCACCTATTTTAATGGGACCTTATATATATCACTAAAATTATGTAAGGGTGTAAACGTACCCGTCGGGGCCGCGGATTTTTGTACTAGGTGACGTGGCCTCGGCGCAAGGGCAAAGAAGGAACATGGGTTCGGGAACGGGTTCGGGGAACCAAAAAAAAAAAAAAAAAGGGTGTAAACGTACCCTTATGGCAAACGAAAGGCACCTTTTCTCCCCACCAATGCGATCATTTTTTTTGTTCTAGAGTTCTAGACCATACCTGGGAACCCCCTAGTTACGGAGATATTGGGGGTCAAAGTTCCAAATTTTTCACAGCTGTTTTTGTAAATACTAGTTTTTCGGGTTATAATTAACTTTACTTCAATTACCTCCATGACTCGTTTACTATTCAAAGCATCCACTAGCACAATGTTTTAAGAGTGCCACATTGAGTTTTACCGTAAAATGTGATTTTTGATCCAAAAAAAAAGTAATTTCCCAGCAATTTTTTTTGCGTAGGGGTACTTAGTTTGATGTATAGAATACTTGGTTGACGGCTGTGTGATGGGTAGATTTACACCCTGTAGGTATGTGTTCGGATTTTCGGATACTGTATTTGTCCTTATTCTATGTGATGTATGCAGTGAATAAAATCTATTCTTACACAATTTTAGTAAAATATAGGTAATCATTTTAGTGAAATAAAATATTTTTTTGTACAACAATTTATGCCGCCTACATATTTTTTGTGAGCAAAGTTTGCGCAAAAAAAATGTAGGCGTCTAAAATACAGACAAATATAGTACCTATCGCAGTGAGGATCTATCGCGATAACGTGCAACGAAGTCAAGTAGTATCGCAGTGAAGATCGTTCGCAGTAACGTGCATCGCAGTTTTGTAGCATTGTGTTAGCATTCATCGATATTTTGTGCGTCGAGATTCCGTATTCTACTCATTTACATGGGTTGTAATGATCAACGTTATAGAAAGGATCAGATTTCATTCTATCATTTTGAACGACACGATAAGTTGTCAACATGGCTACCTACGTATTTTCTATTCGTTTGTTCTAATCACGTGACTTAGCGTTGCGATGACGTCACTCCCATACATTTGAGTCGTTTTTTTTTTTTTTTTTGTTTTTAGCAATCTGCCGAAGATTACGGCAATTTCTGCCAGTGTCGCGTAGTGACTGTACATGAGAATTTTATTAAATAAATATTTACAGAGCTTTTTTCTGCTAACGTTAACGCTTGTAGATTGTCAACTTGGCTAAGCCTACAGCTCCCTCTTGTGGCGTTTGCGGCAAAAAGTTCAGGTTCCCTTGCAATGTGTTGCAACACCAAAAAAAAGTTCACACAGAAAAGTGTCAAGTGTGTGAAAAGGACTTTTTTAATAAACTCAGTTTAAAGTTGCATAATGTTAACACATTCTGTTGAAAAGAAGTTTAAATGTGGGGTCTGTGAGAGGGAGTTCCGATGGGAGAATAATTTGAAGGATCATGTGAGGATTCATACGGGGCACAAAAGATTTGTTTGTCCTGTACGTGAGAAGGCTTTTGTTCAGAAGTCGACCTTGAAACAGCATGTAGCGAGAAATCATCCTGGGGTTGCTGTCTCGTGAATTTTGAGAAGATGCTTCCATTTATTTCTCAATTCTTCATCTTCAAGCCACATCGTCTGGTATTTAAGCAACTTCTCATTTTTAAATGCTCCGTCCACGAGTATAGTTTGATATATTGGGAGAATAAACTGATATATTATTTGATCTCACTGATAAATCCTGTGCTCTAGCTATACTTTTAGTCTGCCATATTAGGCTGCCAGCCTCCTTACGAAGATCGTCGCTCTATTGAGCCTGATTCGCGGTTTCCACGTTTGGAAGGCTAGATAGGAATAAAGCTATTCAGGCTCAGATCTTTAATTATTAGCACTCCATTGTGATTAGGTACATACTCACTATTTCTTTAGCCTTAGTTGATTTTTTAATAACCATTTGTAATGCCCGCATTCGAGGCGGATTGAACACCTGAGCCGAATGGCGAGGGTGTTCATGGGTACAAAGTACATGGTACAAAGTTTGCCAACATCGTTGGTTTATATGTAAACACTATTCATCAGTATTTCTGTATTCTCAAGAAGAACAGTTCGGTTCAGTGAATAGGTAGGTACCATAGATAATTAGAAATAATAATAAATCTTAAATCATAAGATAATCAGCTTTCAATCCAGAAATGCCGACGGCTCCAACCCCGATTCGAACTCTCCTTGATAAACACGGCCTTTTTACACTTTTACTTAACTTTAGCTTAACACAACTGTGTCATACTGATTTGACAGAATTACCTGCGATGTATCTATGTTGCCATTGCATAATATCGTTGTAATGTTGCGCGGCTTATAAAATTATCTTCTAAAAGTACGCGACAAATATAGAGCATAATAAACGGTAAAAAAATGTTTGGAGGGTTTATCTTTTTACAGTTCACAATATGTTGCCTTGTAACTGACGAAGCAGTAGGTAGTAAAAATACTCCCAAAATACGAATAAAGAAATTACCGAATCTCAAGTTTGTTTTCTATCTGCAGGCGGGCGGCCAAAAATTGTAAAAGACGTCGACTACAAAAGAGTGGGCCGCTTATACCATTGCACGAGATGTGACAGGCAATACTCCAGACGAGAATCCGTGCGGTATCACGTTCAGACACACTATCCCAAGGAACATAAATGCCCATATTGTATCGACGTATTCAGAACACAGCATTTGTTAACAATTCACAAGTTTGAAATCCATAATGTTGACCAAAGACTCCCCTGCAATTTATGCGATAAAATATTCACCTCGCAAAAGAATTTAAGACTGCACATGACCAATTTCCATCTCCTCGGTGAAATCGGACGAAAGTACAAGTGCGAATTGTGTGATTTTGTGACGAAGAATGGCACAGCATTATCGCAGCACAAGTTAAACCATAAAACAGAGAAAGATCAGCATTGTAGTTTTTGTAGCAAGTCGTTTAAGAGAAAGACGAATTTGCGAATGCATGAGAAAATTCATACTGGCGATCGGAGGAAAGTTTGCACGGAATGTGGTCAGGCGTTTGTGCAAAAAGCTAGCTTAAATTATCACATGGCAAAATATCATCCTGGAGTCAAATTTTAGCAGGCAAAGGAGAGTGGGCAATTTGTTCACCACATGTGAAGTTTTGTGAATTTCTTTTTTATTATTATGTATTTTGTTTACCTAATTAAGGGTTCTACGGTAAGACCCAGAGGCCGAAGCCCAATGCGGTGGTCAGACCAGTTCTGCTCTGCCCTGAACACTTCTGTCTGCGATGCCTTACATGGTGCCGAAGATAGAGTGAGCTGGCGCAATACAGTCAGAGAGAAAGTGATCCGAAGAGGCCACGATCCTCCGAAGGGAGATCCTCGGAAGGGTTCTACTTTAAAATTAACTTGTTCTCGAGTATTTTAGATGTGGTGTATGTAAATGTTGTTCTTAAGATTGTCAGTACTTTTATCCTCGGTATATGCAAAAGACCATATTATACTAATTTAGGAATATTAGCCTATTGGCCAAAAAAGGTTATCTAAAAATTAACAAGACCTAGTTAAACAGGTTTTTAGTTCATCATCATCATTTCAGCCGAAAAACGTCCACTGCTGGACATAGGCCTCCCCTAAGTGTAATTTTTACTTAGGGGGGGGGGGGGTTTGCCATAATCGCCACGCTTGGCAGGCGGGTTGTTGGCGATCGCAGTACGGTCGATACAAAAAGTTTTTAGTTCGTTTTTGACAAATTAATTTACTGTGATTGCTACTGGATTTAATTATTATTTGAATCTGAATAAATTGGTGTCTTAAAATAAGTGAATTTATTTTGTGTTTTTTTTATACCTTTGCAGTAAGATTCTAAATATAAAATACAATTTTCCCTGTTATCCTAGAAGGGTTAGAAAGAGATGTACCTACCTAATAGTTTGGCGGTATAGCGGTACGCGGTAGCTGAGTGGTCGGCTGCTGCGTTTCGTGTTGCTGGTTCGATTTTCGTTCGGAACAAATATTCGTATATCTATCTATATAACGAAGGTAGCTCAACTATTTCGGGTACATCGTTGTCAGAGTCCAAGTTCGGCATGGCGGAGGTACGAAATAATAGTCTCAACACTGATTACAACCGCCTATTTATTTACTTCCGATAACAAATTA
Organism: Diarsia dahlii; assembly: GCA_949775195.1. Taxonomy (NCBI): domain Eukaryota; kingdom Metazoa; phylum Arthropoda; class Insecta; order Lepidoptera; family Noctuidae; genus Diarsia; species Diarsia dahlii. The sequence continues at coordinate 7,093,130 of OX459217.1, read as the reverse complement.
ACAAAATGTCAAACGATCAAGCCGATGGAAATGGATTAAAGTACGGAAACGCGGTAAGTTTGATACAGACGGGCAGAACAACCGTTCGCGCTCGTGTCTCACCAAAAAGTAACATCAAATGCGTCCAATGTCAACGTCAACCGACCACTGACAACAGACCCCTGATATAATTATGACAACTGACAGCTGTCAAACCAGACCTGCCACGCTCTGTATCGAGCTCACCCAAGCTCACTGCTTGACGTTTCCGACAAACGATAATAGATGGCGTTATTCTAAATTGTCAACTCTAAATATTGTGCCTCGGTGTTGAATCTGCGACATATATATTTATTATATAAATAAAAAGAGAAGTTCTGACTGACTGACTCATCAACGCCCAGCCCAAACTCTTGGACCTAGAGAGCTGAAATTTTGCACAGAGGTTCCCTTTATAGTGTAGACAAGGAATAAGGAAGGATTTTTCGAAATTCAACCCCTTAGGGATTTAAATAGGGGATGAAAGTTTGTATGGAAAATCGTCATTTTCACGCGGGCGAAGCCGCTGGTAAAAGCTAGTAGGAGATATTCCTAGTGTAGGGCCGAGTTTATGGAAAAAAAATAGTTACTTCTTAGTGAGCGAGCATAAAGCCACTAGTGTTTACGAGTTCTATTTTCAAAATAAACTTGCCCTGAGCATTTTCCGCGTGGTGGATTATACCCATCCCTCTCCTAGATATGAAGCCTAAGTCCCTGCAGTGGGAACATTATAGGCTGATGTGATCTTCTTATCGTGTGGGCAGTAAGGTCTAACGACCCCACACACTCTAGTGTCAGAGTTGATGCTGATGAGGCTGATGTGATGATGATGAGCATTTTAGAGGTAGTCCAATTGTAAGTGTCGTTCTGAAGACCTACCTACCTCCGGAACGGATCCTTTATCCTGTTTGTCTTTTATGGATTTATCATACATGCGGGAGATCAGGCGCAGGACCGACGACGGCTTAAGGTGCTTTCCGATGTATTCCTTACTCCGGGCTTCTACAGAAAAATTCCAATAAGAAAAGCTTTTAACACTTTGCCCAACCAGGGAAATCCAAACCAGGATCTTATGTTTAACAAACGCTTTTAAGCTCACTGGACGTAAGAAGCAGTAGGAATAGATTCTCACTAAATCAAGGACTTCGGTCGCAAGAAAATTAGCTACTTACTGAGCTATACTGTGCCATTTTATTATTTCTACGTCTTGACTTTTATAGGAGTCTTTGAGTTTGTATCGGGGTTTCTTCTCAGGGTAGTCAGACAGGAAACCGACCGAACAAAGAATGTTGATGAGCAAAAATGTTTTTTAACAACGAACTTACAAGAATGGTTTCGTTTCTTTAGCCGCCCTTTCTTTTATTCACTTACAGTGATGGGCAAAAGGAAGAAAGAAGACTGACGCCCATTTTTCTTTCTAGGACCCCCTACATACTACACGATCGTCAAAAACGAATTTCAATGCAAAACCTGCGGCAAAGCTTACTCTTCGCAGCCTCTAGTGTCCCAACACTATCGGTTCGTGCATCCAAAACGTCGGCCGAAAGACAGGAAATGCACGAAGTGCTCCGAGCGAATTCCCGACCACCTCCGAAAGCCCGAACAGCCCATTTAGAAAAGGAACATGGAATACCAGAGGGGCTAGACAAGTTACAACCGCTTCGTATCTATTCTCTTTATATAATAACTAGCGGACGTCCCGCGGTTTCACCCGCGTAGATCCCGTTCCCGTGGGAATACAGGGATAAAAAGTCTATGACACTCAGCAATAATGTGGCTTTCTATTGGTGAAAGAATTTTTAAAATCGGTTCAGTAGATCCCGAGATTACCCCTTACAATTTAACAAATACACAAACTTTACCTCTTTATAATAGTATAGATAGTTTAGAAAAAAAAATCGATTTACCTGTATCAATCAATGTAAGTTTTCCTAGGTAACAGAACACTTCAGTAACAAGACCTGGGTGCTTACTCTGGAATATAATTCCGATAGATCGACATTGGTCAAACGTCAGTTGGTTGAGTTAAACGTCAGGGATTGGCTAGACTCAGTGAGTCCAGCCAATTGCTGACGTTTGACTGACAATTCCAATGTCGATCTATCGGAATTATATTCGAGAGTAAGCACACTGGATTAAACAAGGCTTCTCAGTATGATACCCACGAAGTAAAATCGTTCGCAGTACAGTTTTTCGATGTCATGAAACACCGCAGTAACAAGGCGTCGATTTAGTTAAACCGTCGCAGTATAGTGATATCGATGAAAGGTTTTCGAAGAAACGATATTCGATGATATGTTTGTCGCAGTGAAGTAGGTATCCCGTTATTTCGTGACCTTCCTTTGTTAAAATTTAATATACTTGGGAAATTGAAAGTTTACAACATAAACAATGACGTGATAAGCGGCTTGAACTAATACTAGGTACTTCTTTCGAAATAAACAAAACAATTATTGTGTTTGACCCTTAGCGCACCACAATATATAATTATAATATTATAAAGTATAGATTTTAAATGCTAAATGACACATAGAATCCAAAATTATGATAAATAAACAAAACACTTCTGGGTCTCAAGACAGCTGGATCGTATATAGACGCCATTTTTTAGCGTTATCTCCTGGGTCTCGGCTTACGCTACACTTTCGTTGAAATACTACACCAACGTTTCGTTTGCGCTTGTCAAAAGTGTGACTTGGCTAGCATTTACATGGAGTAGAATATGGAATCTCGACGCACAAAATATCGATGAATGCTAACACGATGCTACAAAACTGCGATGCACGTTACTGCGAAAGATGTTCACTGCGATACTACTTGACTTCGATGCACGTTATTGCGATAGATCCTGCGATACTATATTTGTCTGTATTTTTAGACGCCTACCTACATTTTTTTTTGGGCAAACTTTTCTCACAAAAAAATATTATTAAGGTCCCATTAAAATAGGTGGACAAATTTTAACACAGCGTTCAGTAGGTCTAACCAAAGATATACAAAAAAAAAAACATTAAACAAAGTTATTTTTTTTGACTTGTAATAATAAATTGCCGGCGCTCTAGAACAAACTCATCCTTTATGAGTAAGTACTTAAATGCGTTTTTCTTATTATTATTTTTACCATCTTCCTTATTTTGGTGGTCTGAGTGATTTCTGAAAGTCCACCTATTTTAATGGGACCTTATATATATCACTAAAATTATGTAAGGGTGTAAACGTACCCGTTGGGGCCGCGGATTTTTGTACTAGGTGACGTGGCCTCGGCGCAAGGGCAAAGAAGGAACATGGGTTCGGGAACGGGTTCGGGGAACCAAAAAAAAAAAAAAAAAGGGTGTAAACGTACCCTTATGGCAAACGAAAGGCACCTTTTCTCCCCACCAATGCGATCATTTTTTTTGTTCTAGAGTTCTAGACCATACCTGGGAACCCCCTAGTTACGGAGATATTGGGGGTCAAAGTTCCAAATTTTTCACAGCTGTTTTTGTAAATACTAGTTTTTCGGGTTATAATTAACTTTACTTCAATTACCTCCATGACTCGTTTACTATTCAAAGCATCCACTAGCACAATGTTTTAAGAGTGCCACATTGAGTTTTACCGTAAAATGTGATTTTTGATCCAAAAAAAAAGTAATTTCCCAGCAATTTTTTTTGCGTAGGGGTACTTAGTTTGATGTATAGAATACTTGGTTGACGGCTGTGTGATGGGTAGATTTACACCCTGTAGGTATGTGTTCGGATTTTCGGATACTGTATTTGTCCTTATTCTATGTGATGTATGCAGTGAATAAAATCTATTCTTACACAATTTTAGTAAAATATAGGTAATCATTTTAGTGAAATAAAATATTTTTTTGTACAACAATTTATGCCGCCTACATATTTTTTGTGAGCAAAGTTTGCGCAAAAAAAATGTAGGCGTCTAAAATACAGACAAATATAGTACCTATCGCAGTGAGGATCTATCGCGATAACGTGCAACGAAGTCAAGTAGTATCGCAGTGAAGATCGTTCGCAGTAACGTGCATCGCAGTTTTGTAGCATTGTGTTAGCATTCATCGATATTTTGTGCGTCGAGATTCCGTATTCTACTCATTTACATGGGTTGTAATGATCAACGTTATAGAAAGGATCAGATTTCATTCTATCATTTTGAACGACACGATAAGTTGTCAACATGGCTACCTACGTATTTTCTATTCGTTTGTTCTAATCACGTGACTTAGCGTTGCGATGACGTCACTCCCATACATTTGAGTCGTTTTTTTTTTTTTTTTTGTTTTTAGCAATCTGCCGAAGATTACGGCAATTTCTGCCAGTGTCGCGTAGTGACTGTACATGAGAATTTTATTAAATAAATATTTACAGAGCTTTTTTCTGCTAACGTTAACGCTTGTAGATTGTCAACTTGGCTAAGCCTACAGCTCCCTCTTGTGGCGTTTGCGGCAAAAAGTTCAGGTTCCCTTGCAATGTGTTGCAACACCAAAAAAAAGTTCACACAGAAAAGTGTCAAGTGTGTGAAAAGGACTTTTTTAATAAACTCAGTTTAAAGTTGCATAATGTTAACACATTCTGTTGAAAAGAAGTTTAAATGTGGGGTCTGTGAGAGGGAGTTCCGATGGGAGAATAATTTGAAGGATCATGTGAGGATTCATACGGGGCACAAAAGATTTGTTTGTCCTGTACGTGAGAAGGCTTTTGTTCAGAAGTCGACCTTGAAACAGCATGTAGCGAGAAATCATCCTGGGGTTGCTGTCTCGTGAATTTTGAGAAGATGCTTCCATTTATTTCTCAATTCTTCATCTTCAAGCCACATCGTCTGGTATTTAAGCAACTTCTCATTTTTAAATGCTCCGTCCACGAGTATAGTTTGATATATTGGGAGAATAAACTGATATATTATTTGATCTCACTGATAAATCCTGTGCTCTAGCTATACTTTTAGTCTGCCATATTAGGCTGCCAGCCTCCTTACGAAGATCGTCGCTCTATTGAGCCTGATTCGCGGTTTCCACGTTTGGAAGGCTAGATAGGAATAAAGCTATTCAGGCTCAGATCTTTAATTATTAGCACTCCATTGTGATTAGGTACATACTCACTATTTCTTTAGCCTTAGTTGATTTTTTAATAACTATTTGTAATGCCCGCATTCGAGGCGGATTGAACACCTGAGCCGAATGGCGAGGGTGTTTATGGGTACAAAGTAGGGGAGAGCGGGGCTGAACGTGCCGATTTTGACAAATCCTTATATGATTCGGATAAAACAAGTACTATGTCTGAAAGTAGTGGTTCATCCTAAGCCAAATTTAGTCTATAATACGAATTTACCTACAGATTTTGCACATTTTTCATAGTTTTTAAGAAGAAGTGTTTTTTTTACACAGCGGCGGCAAGGCACTACCAACCCCACTTTGGGGCAAGTTGTGCCGTAGCTGGGGTCGGTTGTGCCGTTGATAATGCTAGGTGTTTTACATAAATCAAAATTAATTTAGAATTTAAAAGACATCAATTTTATAATAATATATTTATTTGTTATAATTTTTACCATAAATCAACAGTTTCTAAGTATTATAATTTAAAAAAACAAATTACCCTTACTTATGTAATTATTTCAAACTTAAAAACATATTTTAAATCAAAGTTTGTACTTATTTTTATGCGAATGCGATCAATTATTAAAAATGCGAATGAGATCAATATTTTTTTTTAAAATATCAGTCTCTAAGGACTATATTACAAAATATCATATAGATTTCACAACCAACCCCTAAGTCGGGGTTGGTTGTGCCGCGGCACAAGCAGCCCCACATGAACGGCACATTTTACCCCGTGAGCGAGAGTTTGAAATTTTGTCTCACATATAAAAATCACTCTGCTCAAAGCATTAAAATTACACTGCATAGCAAACTAGGATAAATAACAAACATTTTACTAAAACTCTCATATAAAAAGCACGAAAAAAGCTAGCTTGCGACCAAAAAGTATCGAAACGAAAATATTTACTGAGGTGGCGCTGGACGACCCTCACATGCACTGCCACTCGGTCCGCGTCGCAGACGCAACTAAAATGGCAGCCACGCGTGCCCGACTGTTAGGCATTACGCGACACAATACGATCGTATAACTACCTCTTTTTGTTTTCGAGATATTCGCGTCGGCACAATTTACCCCCGGCACTTTTAGCCCCGCTCTCCCCTACATGGTACAAAGTTTGCCAATATCGTTGGTTTATATGTAAACACTATTCATCAGTATTTCTGTATTCTCAAGAAGAACAGTTCGGTTCAGTGAATAGGTAGGTACCATAGATAATTAGAAATAATAATAAATCTTAAATCATAAGATAATCAGCTTTCAATCCAGAAATGCCGACGGCTCCAACCCCGATTCGAACTCTCCTTGATAAACACGGCCTTTTTACACTTTTACTTAACTTTAGCTTAACACAACTGTGTCATACTGATTTGACAGAATTACCTGCGATGTATCTATGTTGCCATTGCATAATATCGTTGTAATGTTGCGCGGCTTATAAAATTATCTTCTAAAAGTACGCGACAAATATAGAGCATAATAAACGGTAAAAAAATGTTTGGAGGGTTTATCTTTTTACAGTTCACAATATGTTGCCTTGTAACTGACGAAGCAGTAGGTAGTAAAAATACTCCCAAAATACGAATAAAGAAATTACCGAATCTCAAGTTTGTTTTCTATCTGCAGGCGGGCGGCCAAAAATTGTAAAAGACGTCGACTACAAAAGAGTGGGCCGCTTATACCATTGCACGAGATGTGACAGGCAATACTCCAGACGAGAATCCGTGCGGTATCACGTTCAGACACACTATCCCAAGGAACATAAATGCCCATATTGTATCGACGTATTCAGAACACAGCATTTGTTAACAATTCACAAGTTTGAAGTCCATAATGTTGACCAAAGACTCCCCTGCAATTTATGCGATAAAATATTCACCTCGCAAAAGAATTTAAGACTGCACATGACCAATTTCCATCTCCTCGGTGAAATCGGACGAAAGTACAAGTGCGAATTGTGTGATTTTGTGACGAAGAATGGCACAGCATTATCGCAGCACAAGTTAAACCATAAAACAGAGAAAGATCAGCATTGTAGTTTTTGTAGCAAGTCGTTTAAGAGAAAGACGAATTTGCGAATGCATGAGAAAATTCATACTGGCGATCGGAGGAAAGTTTGCACGGAATGTGGTCAGGCGTTTGTGCAAAAAGCTAGCTTAAATTATCACATGGCAAAATATCATCCTGGAGTCAAATTTTAGCAGGCAAAGGAGAATGGGCAATTTGTTCACCACATGTGAAGTTTTGTGAATTTCTTTTTTATTATTATGTATTTTGTTTACCTAATTAAGGGTTCTACGGTAAGACCCAGAGGCCGAAACCCAATGCGGTGGTCAGACCAGTTCTGCTCTGCCCTGAACACTTCTGTCTGCGATGCCTTACATGGTGCCGAAGATAGAGTGAGCTGGCGCAATACAGTCAGAGAGAAAGTGATCCGAAGAGGCCACGATCCTCCGAAGGGAGATCCTCGGAAGGGTTCTACTTTAAAATTAACTTGTTCTCGAGTATTTTAGATGTGGTGTATGTAAATGTTGTTCTTAAGATTGTCAGTACTTTTATCCTCGGTATATGCAAAAGACCATATTATACTAATTTAGGAATATTAGCCTATTGGCCAAAAACGGTTATCTAAAAATTAACAAGACCTAGTTAAACAGGTTTTTATTTCGTTTTTGACAAATTAATTTACTGTGATTGCTACTGGTGTTCGATATTGTTTGATACACCTCACTATTTTTTTCTTCGTATAGTCAGTGACATGTCCCATCCCTAATCCTTTCCCCCGCGCCCCTCTTCTTCGTCTCCTAACGTTCGATTGCAATGGCGCGCGCGCATTAGAAGAAAAAGAAATCGTTTTAAATAAGTTAATGGCCAAATCCAACTCTAAACTAGTATTTTTTCTCAATTATAATAACAATTGTGAAGTGTAATTGCTGTGGTGGACACTCAAACAACCCTCAAGGACAATATTCGGTGTTTTGTTACCGCGTGCACGCGGAAGAAGATTCCGCCATCAAGCAAGAAACTTTAGAAAGGTGAAAACTGGACAATCGTAAGTGTTTGCAATCCTTTCACGCCCCAAACCCCTTTTCTGTTGTTTCACTGACTTAAATAGGTACGCTATATCAATTCCATTCAGCTAGCCATCAACCCCCTTTTTGAGGCAATCATTGAAAACACCTATCCTCAAAATTTAATTCGCAAAATACAGTCCACATTCAAGCGTCCGTTTTCAATAACCGACCTTTTTTTTTGTTTTACCCTTTTCGCTAATTCATCAGCATATTTTTGGTCCAATCGAACCGGATAATTCTAGTTCATATTTTCGTAATTAAAATTCGTATTTCGAACAAATACCTACTCAATCAGATCACATCTCTGTTGAATTCTATTACTGCAGTAGGTATTCAGTGTAGTGCTGGCTGAGCTTTTATTCGTAACTTATTACAGATTTATGTATTCAATATCGTAGGTATTAATACACATATCTAGGAAAATATACCTATTCGGTGTTATAGGTACAAGTAGTATTGGTCAATTAACTACATAACTACCTACTCTTATTAAAAGTTGTCTAGGTACTTAGTTCGTTCATTGTTCGTAGTCGAAAGCGCGCGCCGATATATACGTAGGTACCTACCATAAACAAGCCGTGGCTTCAGTGCCGCTACTTGACACTCGTTTCGTATATTCGTTGATTACGAGTACCTACCTACATCTTTTGTTTGTATAGTTGTGTCTTGTACGTCGTTTATTTCATTTCGTTCGTTTATTCGTAAAACTATTAGGTACATTAGTGTCCACTCATACATAATATTCGTCCTAGTACATACCTTTAAGTCGTTAAGGTTGTGTATTCAGGAGCCCTATTCGGGGGCATCTCGTTGTTCGTATTGAGTGGCCTACTACCTACCTACTTATTTGGTGTTTTTTATTTGCACACATAACTACCTACAAAGGATTATTGTGAAAAACCCCATTCGTTGTTGTCGCATATTTATCGTTGTCGTTTACTTTCGTTACTCTCGCGTTGGAAATAGGTAAATTGTTTACTCATTTTATTAATTTATACAGCAAGACACAATTACGTATTTCTTTATCTACGTCACCTTTTTAGTTTACACATTCACATTTTACATATTGGTTTTAATCATGTCGAACGACGACAATAAAAATAAATTAACCATACTACAAGCTAAACGAAATGCACATTTCGAACGTATGCAAAATATATTCGAGTTATCAAAACAGGATATGAATGATGAAACATGTAGGGAGTCATTTTTAAATAATGTCGCAAATCTTCAAAGTTTACGTAATGAATTTCAAAGCGTATTAGACGCCTTCAATACGTGTTCTATTAAAGTGGATCCTACTGCTAATATAAGTTACCAATCTTGGATTTCGTTTGAGGAGCTGTACTGTCGGGTTCAACGTGTCGTAAATTCACTTAAAATAGAACAATCTCAAATAAAGGAAACGCCAAAGAATAATTTCCCAAAATTACCTCGTATCGATTTAGTTTCGTTTGATGGCGATATTCGTAATTGGTCGCTGTTTTATAATCAGTTTAAGCGCATAGTTCATGATAACACGCAACTGTCTGACTCGGAGCGCATTCATTTTCTTGTTAGTAAGCTGACTGGCAGCGCCGCTTCTTTGTGTGCAGGGATACCACCTACACCTGAGAATTATAAAATATTATGGAACTCGCTCGTGGATAAGTATGATGATCCGCGTTTTCTCGCCGCGTCATATTTAAATCAACTATTAGAATTTAAACCTATACCTGCTAAATCTACAACCGGTTTAGAGTCATTTGTAAACACATTTGATACCGCCGTTAGGGCGCTCAAGCAGGTACATTTGGGAGATCTTGCGGACTTTATTTTGTTACATCTTGCATTGCAAAGGTTAGACTCCGAGACAGTTAAGTTATTCGAAATGAGTCATCGCAAAAAAGTCATACCTTCTTATGATGATTTAGTTGAATTTGTTAAAGAACAAGATAAAATAGTACGCTCCAGTCCTTTAGTTTCCAAGCCTCAACAAGATGGCCAAATTAAAAACTTGTCTAATTCAAAATCAAAATCCACAAAGGCCTTTGTCGCTCAGACAGCCGATAATTGTATTTTATGTAAGTCAGACAAACATAATAAATTATATTTGTGTTCGGATTTTACAAAAATGACTCCTCACGAAAGATTTAATCTTGTGAAATCTAATGCGTTGTGCATTAATTGTTTAAATCATGGGCACAAGGTCTCATCGTGTTCTTCAAATAATGTTTGTCGTCATTGTAAGTCGAAACATCATTCAATCTTGCATTTTGGTTCATCTGATTCGCAAAATAATGCGTCAAGTTTGTCCGCTGTCGCTACCGCTCCCGCTACCGCTCAACAGGATGACCGCACCTTAAGCGTAAGCGGAGTGGAATCTAGTTCGCCATCGAATAACAACAATATGCCTGTTTGTGGTGTTGCTCGTGACCTTTTTGATAACAGGTGTTTGACTACTTTGTTGAGTACTGCTAGAATAAAGGTTTTAGATAAACATAATCGTGTGCATTTCGTGCGATGTTTGATTGATTCCGGATCGCAGAGTGATTATATCACAGCTTCGTGTTGTAAACGTCTATCGTTATTTATTTCAAATAAAAACCGGTTTGTTGAAGTTCAAGGCATCGGTGGTGCATCTCAACGTATATTGGGCATGACTAATGTTCTGTTTACATCTCGTTTTGACGCTAGGACACAGTATAATTCGCAGTCATTTGTAGTTGACAAGATTACGTCACAGTTACCAGACGCCTTTATTGATGTAAACGCACTTCATTACTTAGATAATTTACCGCTTGCCGATGATGAATATCATTCACCCGGACAAATTGACATGCTTTTAGGTGTCAATTCATATTGCAAAATTTTGTTATTTAATAAAATTAGTCCTGGTAACAATTTGCCTACAGCAATCGAAACTAGTTTAGGATATATTTTAATGGGAAACGCACCCACCCTAATTTCATCACCTCGGTCTACTCGTTCATTCTGCGCGTTTACACATGAGCAAATTAATGATTCGCTTCAGAGATTTTGGCAATTAGAAGAAGTGCCTTCTACAAATTTTATAAGCCCTGACGAACAGGTTTGCGAAGATATTTATACGTCTACTACTACTCGAAGTGCTGATGGTAGTTATACTGTTAATCTGCCTTTTAGGGAGAATGTCGATTTGCTTGGCAATTCTTTTATAACTGCAAAGCGTAGATATTTGTTTCTTGAACGTAAATTCGCGCGGTCTCCTGGATTACGTGAGGAATACAATGCCGTTATCACGGAATATCTTAATAAAAAATATTTGTCGCTCGTCCCGCCAGAGAATTGTCTCGAGTCAGGATTTTATTTGCCTCACCATCCCGTTATTCGTCAGGATAAATCTACGACTAAACTTCGTATCGTACTCGACGCTAGTGCTAAAACAGACTCTGGTTTGTCACTTAATGACGTTTTGCATACTGGCTGCAATTTGCAAAATGACATTTTCCACATACTTTTAAAAGTTCGTGTATTTGAATTCGCTTTTTTCGCTGACGTTCGTCAAATGTACCTCTGCATCGAGGTCCATCCTTCGCATCGCTCTTAGCAAAGAATCTTATATCGTTTCTCGGATGACGCTCCATTGGAGACTTATCAATTTAATCGTGTTACCTTCGGTCTTCGTTCTTCGCCGTTTTTAGCTTTGCGGACTATGCGACAACTCGCTCATGACGAGCGTGATAGCTTTCCTCTCGCTTGCAGCGTGTTAGAAAGCGACATGTACATGGACGATCTAGCTTCCTCCGCTTCTAGCCTTGAGGAAGCGGTTGGAATGGCATCCGATCTAATCCAGCTTTTGAAGCGTGGTGGTTTCGAGCTAGTGAAATGGACGAGTAATTCTATTGACTTGCTCCGTACCATTCCTGATACTCACCGCCAATCGAAATCAGTCTCCTTCGACACAGACACATCGTTCAAAATTCTCGGCCTTCAGTGGTTGCCATCTTCTGATTCGTTTAAATTCACTGTCACGCCACCTAATCCCGAAGGTACTAAGCGTGCGATTTTGTCTGTCACAGCTCGCTTGTATGACATTCTTGGTCTTGTTGGTCCAGTTATTCTTTATTCGAAATTGCTTATCAAGGAGCTTTGGCTTCTCAAACTCGACTGGGACGACCAACCTCCAGAAGCTGTTCTCCGTTTGTGGAAGCAGTTTATTTCGGAACTACCATTAATCTCTAATCTTTCATTTTCCCGCCATTTGGGCGTTGATTCGCATTCTCGGCTTTATCTCTTGGCGTTTTCCGATGCATCTGAAAAGGCATATGGATGCGTTGTCTATACCTACGTTTTGAATAATAACGAGAAGCCCATTGTTCGGCTGTTATGTTCGAAATCTAAAGTCGCTCCTATTAGAACCGTAACACTTGCTCGGCTTGAACTTTGTGGTATTCTTTTAATGGCTAAATTACTACGGGTAGCTTATGATACTATTTCAAAACGACATCCTATCGAGGATGTGTATGCCTTTTCGGATTCACAAGTCGCTCTGTGCTGGGTACATTCTTCTCCTCATCGGTTTAACACGTTCGTCGCTAATAGAATAGCCCAGTGCCAAACCTATTTCTCGTCGGAATATTTTCGTTTCATCCCGGGTACTCAAAACCCCGCGGATTGTCTGTCGCGTGGACTATTACCTTCACAGTTAGTTCAACATGAACTTTGGTTAACCGGTCCACCGTGGGCATCGCTTCCAATCGATCATTGGCCTATTTCGGTACTTTCTCCCACTTCTACTCCAATGCCTGAGGAGAAGTCAGCCGTATTCACTTCGAAAAATAAATCTGAACATATCCTTACAACGCTAAGTTTAAGGTTCTCTAACTGGGATAAATTTCTTAGATGTGTGGTTTATATGCTTCGGTTCATAAAAAAGCTCCCACGCAATAATTGTATAACCGCGTCAGACTTGGATTTCGCAGAATTGACAATCGTAAAGGCTGTACAACACACGTATTTTTACGAAGATTTAGAAAAAATTAAAAATTCTAAATTATGTTCACACGCGTTACGCAAGCTTTCCCCCTTCTTAGATCAAGGGATATTACGTGTTGGCGGTCGCCTCTCTAATTCTTCGTTAGATTACTCGCAAAAACATCCAATTCTTTTGCCTCGGAATGGACATATCGTTGACCTTATTATTGACGCTTACCATGTTAAACACTTTCACACAGGTCCCAATTTATTATTATCGATACTTAGACAAAGGTTTTGGATTTTATCTGCTCGTCGCATCGTACGCATGCGTATTCATCGCTGTAATATTTGCTTTCGACTCAGTCCGAAACCTACATTTCCTGTTATGTCAGATCTTCCAGAATGTCGCGTCGAGCAAAGCAAAGCCTTCTCACACACTGGGGTAGACTTTGCTGGGCCATTCAATATAAGTTTCTCTCGTAAGCGCGGTGTACGCAGCCAAAAGGCGTACCTGTGCCTTTTCATTTGTCTAGTAACCAAGGCAGTTCATCTAGAACTTGCTTCTTCACTTAGTTCGGCATCATTTTTGGATGCTTTCAAAAGGTTTTTATCTCGTCGTGGTCCTTGTCAATGTATTTACAGCGACAACGGTACTAACTTTGTCGCATCTAAGGCTTATCTTAGCGAGCTACATACATTTCTGCATTCTGAGGAATACTTTAAAACTTTTACTCACGAGTTGACAAACACTCGTATAGCTTGGAAACTTAATCCACCCAGTGCGCCTCACTTCGGGGGCATATGGGAGTCTAATATTAAATGCGTTAAATCTCACTTATTTAAAGTCATCGGGACTCAGATTCTGACGTATGAGGAGTTGAACACAATCCTCATACAAATTGAGGCAATTCTTAATAGTCGTCCACTCTATCAGCTAAGTTCAGACCCTTCTGAACCTAGTGCTCTTACGCCCGCGCATTTTCTTTCGCTCGCACCACTTCCTTTATTACCTGCGGCTGACCTCAGCAATGAACGAGCTAATTTGCTTACTCGATTTACGCTGCTAGATTCTCTTGTTCAGTCATTCTGGACTCGTTTCAAGTCTGAGTATCTCCATAATCTCCAGTGTCGCGAGAAATGGAATACCTCATCTAATCCAGTTTTGGTCGGCACAGTAGTGCTACTAAACATGGAGAATGCACCTCCTCTTCAGTGGCCTCTTGGTGTTGTCACTAAGTTGTTCCCTGGAAGGGATGGAGTAATTCGCGTCGTTGAAGTTAGGACCAAGAACGGTGTACTTAAAAGACCGATCGTAAAGTTGTGTCCATTACCAACTCAGTAATTGCTCAGCCAGCATACATAAAGTTTACCTAGTTCGTAGTAATAACTTGTATTAATTTTGCCTCATTAACCTTAGCTTTACTTCGTAGTTTAATACTCTTTCTCCTACTTCATTTGAAGGGGTTCCTTCAAGGCGGGGGGGATGTTCGATATTGTTTGATACACCTCACTATTTTTTTCTTCGTATTTATTAGTCAGTGACATGTCCCATCCCTAATCCTTTCCCCCGCGCCCCTCTTCTTCGTCTCCTAACGTTCGATTGCAATGGCGCGCGCGCATTAGAAGAAAAAGAAATCGTTTTAAATAAGTTAATGGCCAAATCCAACTCTAAACTAGTATTTTTTCTCAATTATAATAACAATTGTGAAGTGTAATTGCTGTGGTGGACACTCAAACAACCCTCAAGGACAATATTCGGTGTTTTGTTACCGCGTGCACGCGGAAGAAGATTCCGCCATCAAGCAAGAAACTTTAGAAAGGTGAAAACTGGACAATCGTAAGTGTTTGCAATCCTTTCACGCCCCAAACCCCTTTTCTGTTGTTTCACTGACTTAAATAGGTACGCTATATCAATTCCATTCAGCTAGCCATCAACCCCCTTTTTGAGGCAATCATTGAAAACACCTATCCTCAAAATTTAATTCGCAAAATACAGTCCACATTCAAGCGTCCGTTTTCAATAACCGACCTTTTTTTTTGTTTTACCCTTTTCGCTAATTCATCAGCAACTGGATTTCATTATTATTTGAATCTGAATAAATTGGTGTCTTAAAATAAGTGAATTTATTTTGTGTTTTTTTATCCCTTTGCAGTAAGATTCTAAATATAAAATACAATTTTCCCTGTTATCCTAGAAGGGTTAGAAAGAGATGTACCTACCTAATAGTTAATAATAATAATAATTGTTTATTGATCAAGAAGGTACAGATGGTGCGAAAAAGAACTTAAACTAGTAACAGCAAGATAGTTTTACAAGTTTATGAACTATATTATATGATAGAACAAAATGAAGTACATGGTACATCTGTTGACAATATACGTTTCCCTGTCTCTTAAACTAGGGTATACCTGTATCTTAAGAGACAGTTGACGGCCAAAAGACTAAGTTCTTATTTAAGTGAGGACACTGTCGATCTATCCATCCACAATTAAACATTTATCAGAAAATGATAATGAAGAATAAAATTAAATAGTTAAATTGTTGATAGTCTTGTGAGTGTGTATGAATGTGTGTGTGTGTATGTGAGTGCGTATGTGTATGTGTGTGCGTATGTGCATAAGCGTGCAAATGCTAGGTTAAGTAAGTTAAAAGTGATTCTGTGTGATCATAATCTTGTTGGAGTAGCCACTCAGTGAGTTTCTGTTTAACTTCCCATTTTGTGAGATCAAGTATATTTAGATGTTTATGAATTTTTCTGTAAATGAGAGAGCTGAGAATAAGATATTGATGTTTGGCAAAGGTTGTTCTGTGAGGAGTACTTGGAGGGATAAAGGTACGTTTTTTCTGGTTGGGAGGGGGTAGGGATGAATGTTTTTTAAGGACCGAGTAGAGCACAAAGAGTTGACGAACGGTAAGAACTTTACAGTCGGAATACAGTTGAGCTGTTGGGTATCTGTAGGGTTTTCTGATCATTACTTTAAGTATAGCTCTCTGTGCTCTCTCTAGTATGAGAAGCAGTGTTTTACATGCCCCTCCCCACACCGTAATACAATATCCTAGTACCGATTGGCACAGGCCAAAGTACACCATTTTTAAAGTGTCGAGATTAGCAGATTCTCTCAAGGACTTAAAAACATGTAAGAGACGGAGGGTTCTGGTGGTGAGAGCCTCAATTTGTTTATTCCATCTTAGTTCACTATCTATTTGTACACCTAGATATTTAACGCTGATTGTTCTGGTAAGTTTAGGACAGTTGCATGATATGAGCGTACTAGAAGGGACCTGGCATGAGTGAGCAGTAATCGAGAACGTGTCTGATGGTGAGTTATTACGTCTTATAGCAAATGGCATGTAGGTGGATTTTAGTAGATTGAGTGTAAGTAGATTCGAGTTTAGCCATGTCATTATGGTACTTAATGCAGACTCTGCTGCTGTTTTGACGCTATCCCAAGTAGGTCCATGTACTATTATCGCCGTGTCGTCAGCGTAAGTAAAAATTTTGCATTGTGGTAACTTTAAATTGCATAGGTCATTTATGTAAATTTGGAATAAACTGGGCCCCAGAATGCTACCCTGTGGGACGCCGAAGGAGACAACTTCTTCATCACTGAGGTGAGCACTGATTTTAACACGTTGAGTGCGGTTTCTCAGGTAGTCTTTAAATATTTCAAGGGCAACTCCTCGCACACCAAGCAACTCTAGCTTAGAGATCAGTAGGGGAACAGAAACTGTGTCAAAGGCCTTGGACAGGTCCAGAAATATGCCTAGGCATTTAGTTTTGCTATCCAGGTTCTTCGCTACATGTTGCGTCAAGTCAAGTACTGCGTGTTCTGTTGATATACTTTTCCGGAAGCCGTACTGATTCTCAGCGATTATATTGAACCTATCCAAGAAATCTTTAAGGCGGTTGTTGAGTATCCTTTCCAGAATTTTAGAAAGTACAGGTAACACCGATATGGGTCTATAGTTATTGACACAGTTTCTGTCTCCCCCCTTATGAATAGGATGCACTAATGCCTTTTTTAAGGCATCAGGAAAGACACCATTTTGCAAACAGCAGTTAAAAAGGTAAGTTATGTGAGGAACTAACACATTTTTACAGTTCTTTAATAGTAAGGGTGATATTCCGTCCCAGCCAACAGCACTGTCATTATTTAATTGAAGTATAAGTGACTCTACTTCGGCTTCATCTACATCTAGCGATGAGTTGAGAATGAGTTGAGAGTGGGGTTGGAGATATTACAAGAGGACGATCGGTGTTTTGGGAGCAAGGGGGGTTGTGCACCGGATTGGATATTTGCCGCCAGGTTTTTGCCAACGTTAGCAAAGAAATGGCATATTTTGTTAACGGAAGAATAGGGATTGTCACATAAATTTAGAAGCTCTTCAGGTATAGTTCGAGTTTTAGATGTGTTTGTAATATTCTTAATGGTTTTCCACAACTCTCTAGGATTGTTTTTCGTTCTCTCCAGTTCACTTTTTTCATATGAAATTTTCAACTTGCGAAGTAAGGAGTTACAAAAGTTTCTATATCGAGTGTAGGTTAGCTTAAGTATTAGATTATCGGGTGCTTTTTTGGACTTATTATGAAGTTTATCACGGTTTCTCATACATTTTAGAAGACCTGGCGTTATCCACGGTTTTATAGTTCGTTTGCGTCTCGGGATTTTAATTTGTACTGAGTTATTTGATATTAAAGATGTTATTAGAGTGATGAATTTGTTCATGGATAGATTTGGATCGTTAGTTACATAAATATCTGAAAAGTCCGTGTTTAGTAGATTCTGCACAATAGCTTCATGATTTATACGGGTGGTAGTGTGTCGTAACTTTCGAACAAGTTTAGGGTGAGCAATAGATAAAAGAGTGGGTCTATGATCGGTAATGTGGGAGTCCAGCACGAGTGTGGTAACAGGTAAGTTGGTTTTTAGGAATGTGTGATCTAGGCACTTGTCTAGCCGGGTAGGGAATAGGTGGGTAGGGAGAAGTCCGTGAGAAGCATTAAGCAATAAAAATTCCAAGCTTCGCTGGTTTCTATTATCTTGACTTATATCGATATTAAAATCCCCAACAAGAGCGACATTTGTAAAGGAGGATATTTCACTGTGGACGTGATTAAGACTTGCTAGAAATTTATCATAATTTTCTTTCGAATTGTATGATGGCGATCGATAGACTGCCACCACTGCCAGCTTATTATCCAATTGACATACCAGGCAATTTCCACACTCAAATTCCGGTTCCCACACTGTACTTTTTAAGCTCTCTTTTATATAAAAAACTACGCCATCATTTTGATTAGAATTCTTTTTTGTACTGTATGATTGAAAACCATCAAGTTTAGGTAAATTAAATGTTTTACTGAGCCAGCTTTCGGTCAATATTATGATGTCATGATTTATACCAGTTTGGCTCAGTAATACTTGAAGTGAATCGAAGTTTTTATTTATACTGCGAATATTTATGTGTAAAAGATTTATATTGTTTGTGTCAAAAAGTTTAACATGTTTTTGGCAATTATCAGGGCTGCAGATAGCCGCATCTCCTACGCAGAGTTGGTCAAGGTCGTTGTTTATATTAATGATGTTAGCCATTGATCTATGTTGTTGGTTACACAGAAATATTGTTTGATATAAGGTGACTGAAAGTGTTTGAGAGAGTTATGTGCTATTAAGTAGTAAGAGCTTTGCTTTTTTGTGTGTATGGGAATTTTGTGCGTGTGTGTAGAGTGATTAAAGAGATTGTTTTTGTGCAGAGTGTTATTGGAGTACATAAGTTTGTGATTGAATTTATTGTAACATGAGAGGTTGTGTAACAAATAATTAGTTCTTATACAAAAAGAGTAAAAAAGATTTTTTTTAGGGCAATTAAACACCAATAAAGTGGCATGCAATAATGATAACTTATACAAATAAAAAGATGTTGCGTAATTAGGTACGGTTAGTCACAGGATATTACTGTTGGGTACCTGGAGGCATTTTTCGGAGTTTATTAACTGTTGTTTGTCGCCTTCAGCTTTGCGTAAGAAAATATTACCATTAGCGGTCCAGCAGTATTGGTAAGAGTTTTGTTTAGCGAATTCTCGAGCCTGATAGAATAGTTTCTTGGAACTGGCGGAAAGTTGTTCTTCAACGTATATAGGTTTTCGTTCTCCCGTCATTCCAAGAAGTTTCGTATTTAGCTTATTTTCTTTCCCTTTTCCTCTGTTATACGACCGAACAGCTGTTATAAGAGCTTGCTTCTTTTTGACTGTGGTGAATTCAGCTAATACGGGGCGCGGAGTGTTTGAGGTGGCTGTCTTTCCCGGTAGTCGGTATATGTCGCGGAAATCAGATTCCGCTATGCTTAACCCAACAAGTTCGCCGATATTGCATACCGTTTTGGTTAGACTATCTGTATTTTCCAAACTTTCCAGCGGAATATTGCGAAGTTCAATGCCCGACCCACGAGTCATTCGCTGAAGATCTGAAATCTTTTGTTCCAGACTTTGAATATAAGTATGTTGTTCCTGGCGTTCCCTTCTCAAATCTTCCACTTCTTTCTTCATATCTTCAAATTTCTGGTTCATGAAGGTAATAGACTTGATCATTTCTTCATTTGATTTCCGAATTTCGGTATTAGAAGACTGAATCTTGACATTTTGGGCCTTAATTTCACCAATATCGGAAGCCAATTTGGACATAATAGAAGTCTGCTCCGCCAAAAATTTAGACATTTTACTATCTTGTTCCGCTTTCCAGGCAGCTTGATTTTCCTGTAGACTTAACGAGGTCAACCGTGTCCCGCTTTGAGGCGAGTTATACCCACGTGGACGTTTGCTCCTACTCATGTTTACATAATCATCACAATCACTTTGGAGAACTGCTGTAGCTATATCTGATTCTGATTTGGCTTGAGGGGTTTTTGGCGGGGTGCGCTTCAGCACAGACATCATTCGTAGATATTATAATAGTAAACAAAAGAACCAACTCACAGAAACAGTTTGCAATTTATAATTGTACTCAATACCGGGAGACCCGCGTAGCCGATGAGTCGTAGCTGGGGCGTTCGTAGCAGACGCTACGTCGTAGCACTGTAGCACTCGTGACTCGCGGCGCTGGGATGACGTCAGCAGCACGTAGCACTGGTCGCGTTGTTTTGTCACTGCTCGCCACTGTCTCGGTGGCGCGTTGCGCCGGCGCACGGATCCAGGCTCGGAGGGGCGTGGGTTCGAATCCAGCAATCACAGCAATTTTTCGGAATTCAATTTGGATGTTGTTTATAAAAATATTGATGTCTCGCTCTAGGACTGCCCAGTGGGAGGAGTCGCCCGTAATAGATTCTTAAGGAGAGACAAGGAATCGAAATTTGGTAAAGATGACCAATCACAGAATTTAGTTCAGAATAGTGGATTGACAACCGACAAGCGTCCACACTGTACGACGTTCCACGGCCGAATCTATGTTTGGCGGTATAGCGGTACGCGGTAGCTGAGTGGTCGGCTGCTGCGTTTCGTGTTGCTGGTTCGAGTTTCGTTCGGAACAAATATTCGTATTGCCTATAGGTAGTTGTTCCCGCTCTAGCTGTTTGTGCATGGGAGTTTAAATGTTTGTGAACGTACTCACGATATAGGGGAAATTCCTAGTGTAGGGTCGAGTTTATGAAAAAAAATAGCACTTCACTAGTTACTTACCTACTAATTAGTTAATATTGGACGATCTAAAAGCCACTAGTGTTTACGAGTTCTATTTTCAAAATAAACTTGCCCTGAGCATTTTCCGCGTGGTGGATTATACCCATCCCTCTCCTAGATATGAAGCCTAAGTCCCTGCAGTGGGAACATTATAGGCTGATGTGATGATGATGAGCATTTTAGAGGTAGTCCAATTGTAAGTGTCGTTCTGAAGACCTACCTACCTCCGGAACCTTTATCCTGTTTGTCTTTTATGGATTTATCATACATGCGGGAGATCAGGCGCAGGACCGACGACGGCTTAAGGTGCTTTCCGATGTATTCCTTACTCCGGGTTTCTACAGAAAAATTCCAATAAGAAAAGGTTTTAACACTTTGCCCAACCAGGGAAATCCAAACCAGGATCTTATGTTCAAACGCTTTTAAGATCACTGGACGTAAGAAGCAGTAGGAATAGATTCTCACGAAATGAAGGACTTCGGTCTCAAGAAAATTAGATAAAATTAAATTACTGAGCTTTGTTGTGTGCCTTTTTATTATTTCTACGTCTTGACTTTTATAGGAGTCTTTGAGTTTGTATCGGGGTTTCTTCTCAGGGTAGTCAGACAGGAAACCGACCGAACAAAGAATGTTGATGAGCAAAAATGTTATTTAACAACCAACTTACAAGAATAAGTTTCGTTTCTTTAGCCGTCCTTTCTTTTATTCACTTGCAGTGATGTGCAAAAGGAAGAAAGAAGACTGACGCCCATTTTTCTTTCTAGGACCCCCCACATACTACACGATCGTCAAAAACGAATTTTAATGCAAAACCTGCGGCAAAGCTTACTCTTCGCAACCTCTGGTGTCCCAACACTATCGGTTCGTGCATCTAAAACGTCGGCCGAAAGACAGGAAATGCACGAAGTGCTCCGAGCGAATTCCCGACCACCTCCGAACAGCCCATTTAGAAAAGGAACATGGAATACCAGCTCCCTCTTGTGGCGTTTGCGGCAAAAAGTTCAGGTTCCCTTGCAATGTGTTGCAACACCAAAAAAAGTTATAATGTATGTTAACGCATTCTGTTGAAAAGAAGTTTAAATGTGGGGTCTGTGTGGGGAGAATAATTTGAAGGATCATGTATTGTGAGGATTCATACGGGGGACAAAAGATTTGTTTGTCCTGTATGTGAGAAGGCTTTTGTTCAGAAGTCGACCTTGCAGCATGTAGCGAGAAATCATCCTGGGGTTGCTGTCTCGTGAATTTTGAGAAGATGCTTTCATTTCTTTCTCAATTCTTCAGCTTCAAGCCACATCGTCTGGTATTTAAGCAACTTCTAATTTTTATATGCTCCGTCCACGAGTATAGTTTGATATATTTGGAGAATAATCTGATATATTATTTTTGATCTCACTGATAATTCCTGTGCTCTATGCTATACTCTTAGTCTGCTTTAATAGGCAGCGGTATAATAGCAAGGTATTCCACCTTGCAGAATAATGTAGATACTAGATAGGAATCATCATCATCATCAGCCTGCAGCAATCCACCGCTGGATATAAGTAGGTCTCTTCAATCGCACGCCACTCAGCTCAATTCGCGGCAACTCTCATCCAGTTGCTGCCAGCCTCCCTACGAAGATCGTCGCTCTATTGAGCCTGATTCGCGGTTTCCACGTTAGCAAGGCTAGATAGGAATATAGCTATTCAGGGTTCCTACCATTCACTAGTTTACAGCAAAAAAACCCATGAAAGTTGTGTGTATCTGTAGAATAAACCATCCTTAGTTCGATACTGAAGTAAAATAAAAATTGCTAATTTTGTGCTTAATTATACAATTAAGACATTAAAAAAGGAAAAGCAAAAAGGCTTCGGCCGTCTACGAAACCGTAGTTTCGTAACTGGTTTCGATGAAGGAATGATTTGTCCTTGTACGTAACTGGTGTCGATGGAGGATATATTTGTCTTTTTATGAAACCACGGTTATGTAGGTACCATGGTTACGTACGAAGAATTTACTGTTAAGGTTTCGATGAAGGAATGAATAGTCCTTGTACGTAACTAGTTTCGATTGAGGTATTATTTTGGTGTTTGAAGTAGTTCAGTAGACGCGTTTGCTGTCTACTGAACTGACCTTCATCTTGTATTTATTATTGAAACAAGGTAAGTTGAAATATAGCACCGAACTACTGACACTCATTAGTCGCAACAGTACGGATTCTTTTTTTTTCTTTGAGAAAATAAGAATAGGTAGTAAAGTCCCATAAATTACCAGGAGAACAGAAGTAGGCAGGAGGTATTGGAAATTGGAATCTTTAATTCAAATCTTTATGCCTTTATACCAGGCAGTTTTTTTTTTGTTGAAAATGAGAAACAAGGATCCAAGAGTCCCACAAACTACTAGGAAGCCAGAATGGTGAATTAGTGGGGAAATCACCAAATGCCTCCTCCCAGTGTCAGACTTCTACTGACTAAAAGCCACCCATGTTCCTTCTTAGCCCTTTGTGTCGAGGCCGCGGTATCTCTTTTGTAATACAAAACCTCCTTCCTACTTCTGTTCTCCTGGTAGTTTTTGGGACTTTACTGCCTATTCTTATTTTCTCAAACAAAAAAAAAGAGACCGAACTGTTGCTACTAAAGAGTGTCAGTAGTTCGGTTAACCGGACTAACAACCGGACTACTGCAACTAGACCGACATTTGTGGCTATGAGATCCTGGACCAATTATCACATAAGTAAATCACTAGTTTCGATAAAAGAATTAATATTCCTTGTTCGTAACTAGTAAAATTTCATATTTTTGCAAAAATTCCTTGTACTTAACCGTGGTTTCGTACAAAGACAAATATGTCCTCCATCGAAACCAGTTACGTACAAGGACAAATCATTCCTTCATCGAAACCAGTTACGAAACTACGGTTTCGTAGACGGCCGAAGCCAGCAAAAAACAAGCACATTTTAAATTAAACAAAACTTGGAAGCAGGCGGGGTTCTATTTTAGTTATATTTTTTTAATTTCATAATTTAATATTCAAACGAACCCCGCCTGCTTCCAAGTTTTGTTTAATTTAAAATGTGCTTGTGTTTTGCTTTTATTTATTTATTTATTTTAACTTCATGTACAAGAGTGGTACATAGGCGGACTTAATGCCACAAGGCATAATTTACATAATAATTTAATAATTAATAATAATTATTTTTAATTGGCATAATTTTCGTCAATTTTACATTTTTTTATGTAAAATTTCATATTTTCCCGTAAATTTCCCAGATTTTTAGGAAATTTTACAGGATTATGTATTTTTTTTGCATGTAAAATTACATAATTTTTTACAGTGTAAGGCACACTCCCATTTTGTGGTAATTTTATAATAAATTGGAAACAATTTCTTTATAATTTTTTTACCCGACTGCGGCGAAG
Source organism: Diarsia dahlii (assembly GCA_949775195.1). NCBI lineage: Eukaryota > Metazoa > Arthropoda > Insecta > Lepidoptera > Noctuidae > Diarsia > Diarsia dahlii. Next base: position 7,068,936 of record OX459217.1, on the reverse strand, counting down.
CCCAAAAGAAGGGTTATGTGTTTTTACCTTTGTGTTTACCTAAGATATTTTTCACAACCGCTTTAAAACAAAATCAAGCATGTTTCTAAAATGTCCTTCTTCAAAAATCCTTTAGGATTTTTCTGGTTTGAGGTTCCATGAGAATAAGAGAATAAGAATAAGAATCATAAATATTTGTCAAACATGCGTTTACATAAACTGATTAATCAGACATGCAAGGTATTGAATTACATAATTGTGAGCGTCCATGTTTTGCCAATAACGGCGTACAAATTTTATAGGTATAAAAAGTTAAAATTAAATAAAAATTAAATAATAATTGATGTCAAGATATTATTCAAATAGAAATTAAATTATGTCCAGAAAATGCAGTCAAATATAATCATTCAATAGTCAATTATTTAAAACATCACATTATCTAATTATTATTCTTAACTATGTATTCTTAATATGTATCTGAAGTCGGAGTAGAAAAGTCCTTTTCATTTAGAAAATCTACAACATTGTAATACACTTTACTAACTAAAAAACTTCTCAGCTTATTTTTAAAAAGTGATAAGGGCAACTCTCTCCAACTTTTGGGTAATTTATTAAATATGCTAGGAGCCATACAAAACACACTTTTGCTCATGAGCGCTGTTCTCGCAGTTTGAGAGCATACCTTGCTGTTGTCGCGCCTATTACGTGGAACTACTTCATCTAGTCGTTTAAATAGGTGTGCATTTGTTTTGACAAAAAGAGCTACTTCTAAAATGTACAGACATGGCAAAGTAAGTATTTCATATGTCTTGAAGTATGGCACGCAACTATCAGTAGGTTTAATTTTAAATATTGAACGAATGCATCTCTTTTGAGCCTTAAACACCGTGTCTTTTTCCGTTGAGTAGCCCCAAAAAATGACACCATAGCGTAGATGCGATTCTGTTAACCCATAGTAGGCTGTAAGTAATGCCTCCACACTTATTATAGACGACAAAGTGTGCAGGGCATAGGCAGATTTACTGATTTTCTTGCACAAGATTTCGATATGGGCTTTCCAGTTCAGTTTTTTGTCAATGTGGAGTCCTAAAAATTTTGTTGTGTCAACTTCTTCTATAGGCTGGTCATCGTAGTCTATTTTCAAATTACTTTTACTATTGATCCGTTGACTAAAATGTATTAATTTAGTTTTAGTCAGGTTAATTTTTAAGTTATTGTCGTCTAGCCATTTTACCATTAGATTTATAGAATCATTTATGTCACTTTCATAAGTATCAACACTTTTGCAAGGCATCGTTATGGTGCTATCATCGGCAAATAGTGTCAGTGGTTGAGGGATGCCTTTCGGAAGATCATTTATGTATAATATGAACAAAGGAGGCCCTAGAACACTCCCTTGAGGCCAGTGGCGGATTAAGAGTTTCCGAGGCCCTAAGCACAGAGCCTGTGTAGGCCCTCTATTGCTTAAATTTGGAAGGTAGAAAGTGTAAAATGAAAGTTCATCAAAATAGAAAGTGTAGTATAATTTAAAACTTAAAACATTTTTTTCCTTGCCTTATTCAAAGCAAACTCCGAGATTACATCGTCGAAATTTATCTGACGAAGTATGTCTGCCTCAATACACATTAATGCTAAAGTTCTTTGCGGGTTTTTTTAATCTTTTTAGTTGTGAGAAGGATCGTTCAGCAGAGCAGTTAGTAATCATTAAGCTGTGAAAGATTCTAAATGCCACTTCTATATTTGGGAAAACGCACTTTACTTTATCTTTAATAATAATTTCATATAGATCGGAATGGGTGACCTTTGTTTCTGAAGATTCATATTTTATTCGAACACTAGCTTTTGCCAGCGGCTTCGCCCGCGTGAAAATGACGATTTTCCTTACAAACTTTCATCCCCTATTTAACTCCCTTAGGGGTTGAATTTCGAAAAATCCTTCCTTATTCCTTGTCTACATTATGAAGGGAACGTCTGTGCAAAATTTCAGCTTTCTAGGTCCAAGGGTTTAGGCTGGGCGTTGATGAGTCAGTCAGTCAATCAGTCAGTCAGTCAGTCAGTCAATCAGTCAGTCAGTCAGTCAGTCAATCAGTCAGTCAGTCAGTCAGTCAGTCAGTCAATCAGTCAGTCAGTCAGTCAGTCAGTCAGGACTTCTCTCTTTATTTATATATAGATATATATATATATATATAAGATATTTATGAAAATGATTAAATTCGCCGAGGAAGTTTTCATTGAAGTCGTCTGGGTAAGCTTCTAAGAGCAATTGGATATCTTTTTCATATTCTGAACATGACTTATTTAGATCCGCAAGAAATGAAAACTTTTGTGAAACTTCGTAGTATACATCATCTCTTCTTTGCATTTGAGCATTATGTGTGTTAATTATTACATTGAAAGTCTCAATCCGGAATTTGTCTCTAGGATTCAAATCAAGTTCTTCTGCATTTCCATCATTTACTTGTTTCTTCCTAATTCGTCTTCGACTTTCCTTATATTCCCCATTAGGAAAAATTTTTCTTGCCTCGCCTTCAAATTTTTCAAATTGATTCCTCATTTCAACGAGATGACCCGATAAAGAATGATACAAATTGGCACACGTTTTAAGGTCTAATCCTTCTTCTTGGAGCCCTTTACTGGTGCGATGAAAAACTTGTAGAATATCATTCCACAAAGTGAGCATAAGGCATAAATATAAACTCAAACTCTTGCATTTTGTTTGAAATATTTTGTGATTCTAGCCTGGTCTCCCCTTTTTGGTTTGTGTCCTCAGCAATTTTTTTTGCATTTGCAATGCAAAGACAACTAACTCACTCGGTCTCGCGGCGCGACGCGACGTGCGGGCGCGCAGGGGGCAGGGCCCTGCGGGGGTGTATGAAGGGTCACTCCCGGACCGCTCGCGCCTTGTGATTTCGGTCGGACATGTGGATGAATCTCGATAAAATGTAGGTATAAAATGAAACGCCAGCAGAGGATGGAGGCCCTTGGAGAACAGGGGCCCCAAGCACGTGCTTGTAGTGCTTATACGTTAATCCGCCACTGCTTGAGGCACACCAAATGAAACTATACGTTCTGAAGATTTATATACTATGTCATGTTTACTTTTCATATTAATTTGGTTTATATTTGTTATCTGAGTTCTATTATGTAAGTAAGATTTTATTAAATTGTTGACGTTTCCTCTAATTCCATAAGCCTCCAGTTTATTTAAGAGTGTACCATAATGCACATAGTCAAAGGCCTGTGTCATGTCACAAAAAACGCCACAGACCGGATTCCTCTTATCCACGTTAAATGCAACATTATATAAAAAATCATAAATGGCCATATTAATGGTTTTTCCTATTCTAAATCCTTTCTGTTCCTCGCATATAATATTATGTTTTTCTATAAATGAACTCAGTTCCTTGTAAATAAATTTTTCAAATATTTTAGAAATTGTAGGAATTAATAATATCGGCCGATAGTTCTCCATTAACTCCCTATCTTCTTTCTTAAATAGTGGCTTGACGATAGACACTTTTAGAGCATCCGGGTAAACGCCCGCACTAATGCTGAGATTAATAACATGGCTCAAGTGACCGCAGATTTCATCCGCAACATGTTTTAGTATATGAGTAGCAATACCGTCACATCCCACACTGCTTGTATTATTTAGGGACATGATTATCTTTTTGACATCGCCTGGTATACTAGGGGCCATAAACATAGTTTTGTTATTGATATCTAATGTAGACGCCGTAGGTCTACAGTCGACATCCAGTTTTGGCTGTATTTTATCAATAAAAAAATCATTAAATGAATATTCCTTCCTTAATCTTGGCATCAGAGAGACCAAGAAAAAACTTTTTACATATGTTTCCAAAGTAGCAGTCAGTTGCGTGATTTGTTGGTTCTCTCCATTGCATTGATATGCCAAATGTTAAGTTTTTATTTTTTCCTGCAGCCCAGTTTGTAAGCACACTTCAGCAATTGACACACACTACTCCAGGTACCAATGTTTTCAAGGTTTGATACAGGAATTTGAAAGTATTGGAAGTAGGCTCGTTTTACTGCTCGTTTTGCTTCTGTAATATTTCTCTTCTTTTTTGTTACAGCAAACGTAAAAAAAAATATTCGGGCTTAATTTACACTGTAGGTACTGAAGACATATTTAAAAGGAAATTACTTTAATCTTACAATATTATAGTGACAGACTAGACACCAAGTATAAATTCGTATAGGTACATTATAACAACTGTATAATTAAAAAAAGGTAGCACTCCGGGAGTGCCGGCAGAAGTGAAAACTTCAATATTAACTTTCAAACTCGCATCAGGGTAACGTGATGCTGATCGAAAAATCTTACGCTTTTTCGATCAGCATCACGTGACCCTGACGCGATTTTGAAAGTTTTTACCCATACAAAAAAAAGTGCTCAGCGCCGCTAAAGAAGTTTTCACTTCAAAAACGTGACGTGATAAATACTTGTATATGGCTTATGTTATAATGATACGAGGGTCGACACAAATCAAATTTACTATAAATTTTCTATGGGGATTCTAAAAAAAATATTGTAAACTACATACTTACTCACTATTTCTTAAGCCTTGATTTTTCAATAGCTTTTTGTAGTCCTAATAAAATTATAATTATCACTGGAATTTGAACTCGGTCAAATAGAATTTTTAAGTCAGATTTTATAATGATTTAATAAATTACTTGTTATTTTTTATAAATATAAGTTCATAAAGCTGTATTGTTGTTTGTAATGGAATAAAGTAGTACAGTCGAACTAGCTAATAAGTATACAGCCAGCTAACTTGTCTTTACTTTTAAGATTATACAGATACATTTAGAGACTGATCTCAAACGATACAGCATTTGAAATCAGTCGCCTAATGCGAAACACTTGATAAAACAAAGTTACAATCAATAGTTTCAGTGTTATAGAATTATAAAAATCTGTACCCTGTATACTAATTAGCTTGTTCGACTGTACCTACTTAATGCACACATTTCTATTACTTTTTGTTTTTATTCCTACTTCACCTACCTTGCCTTGTCTAGTGGTCGCAAATTACGACTTCTGTGCTTGAGGTCCTGGGTTAGATTTTCGGGTCGGCGTTTCGCTGTTGGCGAGGAGAAATAGCTAGCGACCGCATCGCGGCTGTATCGTTGCGAACGCGTGTCAGCATTGCTACTGCATAGCTGCTCTACAAAAAGTAGCCGTGGGCGCAGCCTCTAAGGGCCTCTAAGGGCGTGTTCTTCTGCAGCGATGCTGTCGCGCGATTCGTAAACATGTGACAGCATCGCCACTGACGCGCGTTAGTATTGTTGGTGAGGGCAAACGAGGACAAAAAGTCGCAGTGGGTGCAGAGCTTCTGTTATTAGGTGCCATCAGGAATTTCTTAGTAGCAGCCACGGAGTTTGGATTTGTGACCGGTTCATGCAAAAAGCTCGCCACCTATTACATGGGACTTATACATAACTGGTGGAATGTGGCTGTACTATCAGGTCCTACACCTCTGCGTAACCCTTCGGGGATTACAGGCGTGATGTTATGTTTACCTACCTTCTCGTTCTCAGTCTCACCGGTATCCTGGGATATATCTCCTGACGTCCACAACCAAATGACAGGCCACTTTAATTTCTCGCCACTTAACTTGATTCTTGACAACTCTCAGGCGGCGTCCTAATTGGCAACGATCGAACGATGCGTTTTCGTCGCACGACGAAATTAAACCCACTAATTTCCCATTTAAAATATCTATTTTCCCTTAAAAACGATAGTTTTAAATATTTCACTGTTTTCGTGCGATTACCTTGTAAGATCTATTAGGACACACTAAAGAAAATGTGTGTTTAATCTCGTCGTACGACGAGAACGCATCGTTCGATCGTTGCCTAGGACGCTGCGTCATCCAGCTGCAGTCACCTTTTTTTGTAGTATGGGAAATCATCAAATGGCTCCTCCCGCTCTGGGCGGAGCGGAAGGGAGTGTCAGACTTCTACTGACTAAAAACCACTCATGTTCCATCTTAGCCCTTTGTGTCCGGGGCCACGGTATCTCTTTAAAACAACCCGCAGTTGCTTCCAGTCACCTTGCAGAGATTTCCGCTCCACCTAACCCTGGATTTAAACTTAACTTGTTGAACATACCTGTATGTTTAAAAGGATAATAATTATAAAGACAAGCTTCTATAATGTCTTTCTTTAAAATATTTTCATGTTTATCGCTAAAGTATTAGGTTCAAGGTTGATTGGGAAAATTTTACAATTTCCGGTAACTTGATTTGCTAGCGTCCGTACCTACTCGTATAACTTTTATCAATTCAGTATGCCTTAGAACCAAAAAAATTCGAAGAAATGTGACATCTACCAACCCGTACTGGGCACGCGTGGTGGATTTAGCCCATTTCCTCTCCTAGTGAGGCCTAAGTCCCTGTAGTGGGAACATTATAATTATATGCTGATAATGATGATTCAGCATAGTTTCTGTCCTGGAGTGTTGCCGCGTTTATCTAGTGACTGCCAACGCTATTGCTAAAGATGAGGTCAACATACATTCGATTCCCAAGCTGAACAAAATTTTATTTGCGTCTTTTATCAAGCAATTTTCAGTAGCAGCCCTGAGTATGGCTTTGTGCCCGATTGATGGTAATAGGCTCGCCCCCTAGAATATTGGACTTAAATTACTGGATCAATACAAGGTGTTCTTACCATTATTTGCACGTCTGTCTACGAGGATTACTCTTATTTACATATTATGTTAATATGTGTGAAACTTTTTGGTGGACAACAACTGTTCAAATTGATATTCGAACATGTGTGTTTTTATAATGACTTGTGTCATTCACTTGCAATAAAAATTTCTCTGTGCAAACAACGTTTTTACTTCCATACCTAGTTTATTTCATCAAAAGGTTATGGGCCCAGTCACTAAATTTGCCATCAAGAACCTTTGCGGCCTAGATGACTACTCTACGTGGAAATTCGCAATAAAAATGATTCTCATACGAGAAAAGTTATTCACATATACATCAAACTACCCGGATTCCAAAGACTCCACCGCCATCGAGAAGGACCAAGACGCACTAGCTTTGATTTGTCTACATGTGGAACCTACACTTTATGCGTATGTACAAGATTCAAATCATGCCAAAGATGCTTGGGATAGTTTAGCGAAAGCATTTGAGGACAAAGGCGTAAATCGCAGGATCACGCTCATGAATGCGTTGATGGATGAGAAGCTAGAGAGGCACTCGTCGATGCATGAATATGTTGCTGCAATAATGTCTCTTTCTCAAAAGTTGAAGGATATTGCCACCGGATTTGACGATGATCTTGTAGCTGTCGTGTTACTGAGAGGACTACCTGAAGAGTACAGGCCTATGCGAATGGCACTGGAACACTCTGGGATGAAGTTAACTTCAGAGAACGTACGGCAGAAGTTACTGCAGGAGGATTCACGTCAAGGTTGTAGTACATTGCCTTCAGCGGATTCGGCATTGGCTGTGAGTAAGAAGCGGAATGGGAACAAAGTTTTGAATATGACCAAAGTTAAATGCTTCAAATGTGGAAAGAGTGGACATAAGAAGCCAGACTGTCCTGAAGGAAAGAAAACGGGTTCGATCTCCAAACTGAGTGACGTCGCGGTCGTGAGCCTGTATTCATTCAGCGCCGGGGACTCCTTCAATCCGACGGAGTGGTACATCGACAGCGGGGCATCTTCACATATGTCTTTCCAGAAACATTGGTTTAAAGATTTGGTTATAAATGTTGGTATGAGTAATGTGACATGTGCGAATTATGATAAGATTGAATGCAAGGGTAAGGGTGACATCATGGTGAGTATGAAAGGACGAATGCTTGCTGTGAGGGATGTCATGTATGTACCCGGTTTGCGTGTTAATCTGTTATCAGTGTCTAAATTAGTAGAGAAAGGATGGAAGGTAAGTTTTGACAGAGATGGGTGCAATCTAATTCACCATTTAGTTCCAGGTCATTTCAAGGGAAAGCTTCTGGCTACCGCAAGTGAAGTCTCAGGGATCTACAAGCTTGAAGGTTGTCAAGCGGTTGTAGATGGGACTGCGTTGGCGTCAGTGAAAGCAGGTAATCCTTTGATGTTGTGGCACCGGCGGCTTGGACACGTAAATGAGCGAGATTTACGTAAGCTTCCGGGTATGGATTTTGGAAAGAGCGTAATGGAGCCTTGTGTCGCCTGTATTAAGGGGAAGGCACATCGTTTACCTTTTCCAGTTGGTGAGGCTGAGAGGGCAGTCGAGAGACTGCAACTGGTTCACGCAGATATCTGTGGTCCAATGTCTGAACCCACGTACGGTGGATCTCGGTATATGCTAGTTATTTTAGATGATTTTACACGCAAATCTTTTGTATTTTTCCTTAAATCAAAAGATCAGGTTTTAGATCATTTTAAAGTTTTTCTAGCTAGTGTAGAGGTTGAAACCGGGTTGAAGGTAAAGTGCATACGCACGGACAATGGAACAGAATTTGTGAACAGGAAGTTTGATGGTTTTCTACACCAAAAGGGTATAAAACATCAGTTGACTGTTCCCTACACTCCAGAACAGAATGGCGTAGTGGAACGAGCAAACCGCACTATTGTGGAGATGGCTCGTGCTATGTTGGCGGAAAAGGGTCTGAGTGCGAGACTGTGGGCAGAGGCATGTTATACGGCTGTTTATACGAAGAACAGGCTGCCTCACAGTGGCAATAATGGTAAGATTCCTGAGGAGTTGTGGACAGGGAAGGTTCAGTCGTTCGATCATTTCAGAGTTTTTGGAACGAAGGCATTTGTGCACGTGCCCAAGGAAACTCGGAAGAAATGGAGCCCTAAAGCAGTAGAACATATCTTTGTTGGTTACTGTGAAGAAACCAAGGGATATTGTTTCATAAATCCCAGTAATCCTCGCGTCATTGTTAGAGCAAGGGATGTAATTTTCTTGGAGGACTCTACAGCAGCAACTTCAGATGATCCTAGTCAGCTCGTAGGTAGCAGTGACAAGGATGCTGAAGTAATCTGGGAACTTGCAAAGGTAGAAGGCCAGTCAGGTTCGTCACCTGGTAGTGCAGAAGCTTCTCAAGGGCCAAGTTCCATAGATGAAGCTGAAGTATATGAAGACGCGGAAGTTGAGATGGGAGAAACGAGTGATAGCGAATCAGAAAAGGTCGTGAAGAGATCGACAGTTAGATTGCTGCTATCGTTGGCTGTTGAAAAGGATTTGTTCATCAGTCACTTTGATGTGAACACCGCCTTTCTGAACGGTGATTTGCATGAAAGAGTTTATATGCGACAGCCGGAGGGTTGCATAGACGAAAACTCGAAGGAAAAAGTTTGCTTACTAGAAAAAGCGGTATACGGCCTCAAACAAGCTTCACGGTCTTGGAATGAAAAAGTAAATGAAGTTTTATTGTCTTTAAACTTCAAACGCTGTGATTTTGATAGCTGTCTCTACAAAAATAATAATTTTTATATCGCTCTATACGTTGACGATTTTTTATTATTTTACAAAGACAAACAGCAGAAGGAAGTTTTATTAGACAATCTTTGTAAACATTTCAAGATAAAGGATTTAGGGGAAGCGAGACAAGTTTTGGGTATGTTTTTGTTTAAGACGGACACCGGAATATATTTGAATCAAGAGAGGCTTATTTCGAAGATCTTGGATGAATATGGTATGTCTGACTGCAAACCAGTAAAAACTCCGACGGAAATGAATTTCCATAAAGCCTTGGCGGAAGGGGAAGGAGGTAAGCTCTTATCCTGCCAAGACTCTCGTAGTTATCAGGCGCTCATAGGATCGCTGAACTATTTGGCCTGTAACACACGCCCGGATATTGCGGCTGCGGTAAATTTTTTGGCACAGTGTAACTCATGTTGTGAGGAACGCCATTGGAAAGCTGCTAAACATATCTTGAGATACCTTAAGGGTACAAGGGATCTATGTTTGATATTTCCCAAGTCGCCGGTGCGGGACATCACGGGATTCGTAGATGCTGACTGGGGAGGGAACATCAAAGATAGGAAATCTTATTCTGGGTTTATTTTTAGATGCGGAAACTCGTTGATTAACTGGGAATGCCGGAAACAAGCTTGTGTAGCACTGTCGTCAACGGAAGCCGAGTATATTGCACTTTCGGAGGCAACCAAGGAGGCAGTTCACTTGCGGCAGTTGAATGCATTTATAAGAGGTGAATATCTTGGGTCTATTTGCATTTTCGTAGATAATCAGAGTGCTATTAAACTTGCGTACAATCCTGTAACGCATAGAAGGACGAAACATATAGACCTAAGGGCGCACTATGTCAGAGATTGCATTGCTAAGAATGTTGTACGTCTAAACTATGTGTGTACGGAAGATAACCCAGCAGATGTGCTGACAAAACCATTAGGTCGTGTGGCATTTAATAAATGTGTGCGCGAGCTGAGTTTGGGTATGTCTGTTGTGTTGTGATGTGAGGATATCTGATGATGGACGTTGTTAGAGGGGAAGTGTGAAACTTTTTGGTGGACAACAACTGTTCAAATTGATATTCGAACATGTGTGTTTTTATAATGACTTGTGTCATTCACTTGCAATAAAAATTTCTCTGTGCAAACAACGTTTTTACTTCCATACCTAGTTTATTTCATCAAAAATATGTAAATAAGAGAAAGTAGTATACACCCTATTAAAGTATTGTCAGTGTATTTTTGCCCCTAACTCACCACCGAACCTAAAGAATCAACTACAACTGACTCAAAACTTTTGTTCTAGATTACGCGACAGAAACCGCACCCTACTACAAGTTAGAAGTCCTAGCAGACGGCTCGAAAGACTACGTGTGTACCGCTTGCACGAGGAAATACCGTTCCGTACCTTGCGTAGTCCAGCATTACCGACACGTCCATCTACGTCTAAGACCAAAACTCCGGTCCTGCTTCTACTGCAAGGTTAAAATCCCGGGATACGAAAAGGCCCGCCACTTAGAAAAAGCACATGGGATACCACCCCCAACTTGCAATGCATGCGGCAAAAAGTTCGCATTCCCTTTCCAAGTTTTGCGACATCAAAAAATAGACCATATGGGAGAAAAAAAGTTTGATTGCAGCGAATGTGGTATGAAGTTCAAGACTCAAGCGAATTTGGGTCAGCACATGGTAAAGCATACTGGAGTAAGAAAATATCTGTGCGAGATTTGTGACAAATCCTTTAAGTGGAGGAAGAATTTGAAGACTCACTTGATGATGCATAAGGATGAGAGGAAACATGTATGTTCTGTGTGCCAAGATTCGTTCGTTCAACGGTCAAGTCTAAAATATCATATTACTAAGAAACACCCAGGGCACGTTCAATATAAAGTATAAAGGAGGTGACTACTGTAATGACTAGAAGTATGGAAGTATTTATAGCACTGTATAATACCGTTTGTAGCAACCCAAAGCCCAACGACACGGCCAATCAGAGTCCCGCGGTCGCGTGCCCAAGCGATATAACGAATAAGGTGTAACACTTTACCTGGAAGAATCACATCGAGATAATTTCAAAAAAAAAAACAATCAATTCGTATTTGCTTTCAAAATAATTAAAACTATTACATCTTTGCGTACCGCCATAATGGTGTATCACGCTTACGTCTGCTTATTACGATACGGTATAGTTGTGTGGGGAAATTCTTCCGAAATCGCGAAGATCTTCATTGCTCAAAAAAAGTGTATTCGTGCAATGTTCAAAATGCAGCATAATAAGTTTTGTGTTACGTTGCGGAAGTGGTTGTTGCAAGAGTGTTTTTATTCGGTAGATGAGTTTTTTCAAAAGTGTCCCTGTACATTTTATACTTTAGAGCACAGACATATTTGACTGTATCATAAGTGTTAAAACTTGAATAATAAAAACGACTGTCTTATTTGTTTGTCTTTCCTTTATTTCCCTATAAATAATCAAAAGTTAAAATATTGGTTTGGTGTAGCCAGACGGCCAGACCATCGATATAAATATCGACAAATTCACAGCACTATTAACCATCGTAAAATAGTATCGACTTACTCCCATCACTACCCTTTGACAGTTATCGAATTCAGTCGAGCCAACATAACAAACCTAGAATGAAGACTTTCTTTCTTTAGGTTGGTATTGAGTTGCGGTCTCTATTGTAGCTAAATCCGAAGTACGTAGTGCGGTCTCTTAAAGTTACATACTCTTTGGCCTGCGCGCAATGCATTTGTATGTACAGTAATTATCTTGGCAGCTCCGAACTTCGTGCAGGTCATTTTGTTACAACGAATGTCTAAAAGTGTTATGATATTTATTTTATTTGTATTTCTCACTGTTTAAATTAGATATTTTCTGATCGTTTAAGTATTGGTTTATCTGGCAATAACAGTTTTATTCACAAGTTTACATGCGTAAAATTTCGCAAAGCCTATGTTCAGAGCTGCCAAGATAATTTGATCGCACTGTACCGCGTGCGCTTAACTCATAATTTCCCGCGCAAGTGTATTCGCGACTCCACGCGCCTGTCGGCTGTCGTCCATGAATAACTTTCCGAACTCTTAATTGTAACTAATAAGTGTGAACGTTTCAACCTGTGTGTGTGTATATACCGTGAATAAACTTTTACACCCAATTCAAGACCGTTATTTACGTTCCCTGAAACCTCTTCTCATACGTTTCATTTATTTTTCCAATCAAAAGAAGCCCTTGTTTGTCTTAAAATCGGCCAAAACAAAACTCGGAACATTTTAAATGTCCCCAGGACGCCAGGTTTTTGATATAAAGTAGCCCATACTATTAGGCAGACCTCAGCCCATTGAGGTATAATGCCTCAGCCTAACTTTTCGGGGATATTTATTTATTTTGTGAGTATGTGTGTATTAATGAGTAGTAGCTAGCTACCTGGTTTGCCATTTAAGAATGCCGTTCTTCCAAAAATGTTAACTGATTTTTGTCACTACTTTTCATCATCATACACAGCCCGAACTTACCTACTGCCTCTCTTTTCTTCTGCCAATCTACACGTTCCTGTGCCACCCTCATCCAGTTTCTACCCCCGATGGCAATTATGTCGTCTGCCCATCTCGTCGCCGGACGGTCAACATTTCTATAATAAGTTTTGGACGCCATTCCGTGACAGCCTTAGGCTGCTTTCACATTAGGACGTTAGCAGCGCGACAGTCGCACATTCCTTCACATTTTACAAGAACAGTCGTATATTGTTAGTATTTGTTTGCGCCCCAATGTGAAAGCGGTCTGTACAATATCTATTTTACATACTACTAGAAGGACCATATTAAAATAAACCGTTAGAAATAAAACTCAATTCATTTTAAGTCACATAATTTTATTTTGGAATATGTTTCTCCATCAAATGATATGCTTTCGTATGACTTGTCAAAGACCTCTGGTTGTCAAAACTTTTGTCACATGCTTGACATTTCAATACTTTGGGTTTCGCGCCATGCACTAATACTTCATGACAGTTCTTTTTTGTGTAATCATTGAATTTCTCGCCACAATACCCACATTTATTCCTCTTATTCATACAAATATGTACTGCTTTTTCATGAGCCTGTTTTTTGACGTTGTTATTAAAAACTTTGGGACAGTATGCACAGTTGAAAACCCCGGTTTTATGTCTATAAGAGTGTGTAAGTAAAGTTTTTTTGTTTACAAACCCTGCATCGCACACATCACAGATATAATTCCTATAATGTGAATTCATATGTTCTAATAATACTTTAAAATTCCCGTACTCATTACCGCAAAAAACGCATTTCGACATATCAGAGTCGAATTTAAACGGTAAAATATAATTTTTTAGGCCTTCATGAAAGACTTTTTGGTGTTCAGATTTCAAGTGTTGGATTAATCGATCTAAACTGTCGAGACTCGTTTGACAGATGTCACATGTCAGATTGGTAATGTCTAGTTTGATGATGTAATTGTGTAGTGCTCTTTCTTCCATGAATGTCGATTTTGAGCCTTCATGGTTGGATAATGTGTGCGTTTTAAGTTCAGGGGTAGATTCGTACTGTTGGGGGCAGTAGCTACAAGAGAACCCTATCCCACCGTATTTTCCTATTGGCGTAGCATTAGAATGATATAAAATAGTTCTGATGTTATCTTTGTGTTTTTCCGCTTCTGTTTTTCGTTTCAGTTTTACCTGAGTTGAATTATTCGGAGTTATTACTATGATTCCTTTCTTCTTACACTTCTTTTTCGTTTCTTCTTTCTTCGTCTTTATCGTTATGATGTGTTTCTTCGGTTTTCGTGTTGCCTCTATAAAATAAAAATATGTATTAAAATGTTGTAGTTGTAAACTATTTTATTTAAACCAGTCTTACCAAGGAGTACTGTGTTACCCCACAAGTGAGTTGTAGTCATCTGGTTAGACTGCAAGCCAATCTCAATATTTACGTAAGTATAGAACCAGCACATCAAGCTACTCGAAAATGTAAAATTTTCCCAATCAATCTTGAACCTACTGCTTTAGCAATAAAGTTGAAAATCTATTAGAGAAAGACAGATTATAGTGACGATGTGGCGTCTGTGCCAAGTTGGTATAATTGATAACTATAAGCTACATTAATAAAATTTGTTAACTGTAGCTGTGTAGGTACATATATAGTACTGGGTCTTATATATAGCGGCGCACAATGATTGTTTACATAACGATACCACATGACAGTTACCTCATGAAAGCCGAGAAAGATAAGCCAATCAAGTATCTTGACTTGGATCGCATGGTTCTCGACATGTGGTGTCAGTGGTGTGCGATCATTGTGCTGATAGTCGTTTCAGCCAATGGCTAAATTGCCATGAGCCTCGACCAATACCTGAGGAGGCTCACGTTAGGCAGCTGGATCAAGGGTTTGATTCAGAAAGTTGTACTTCTGGACACAGCGTGAATTGTTAGGAGGTTCCTCCCTCTGGAGCCCTGCACGCCGGTACTAGTGAGGTACTATTTTTTTAAGTTTTTTATAGTACTTTAGAGATTGAAATAATTATTTAAAAATGTTAAGAATGTCTTAAAAATAAATAAAGGAAATAATAACTATTTATTTAGTTTAAAAGTTAGTACGACTGTTATCCGTGATCGTGCTCGAATTAACGAGAACTCAAAACAAATAGTAAACATGGTATTATATCCCATTTTCAGTGTTCCATAATGTTAGTGACCATGTCGGTTTAAAAACTTTATAGTAAATTATAGATGATTACACGATAGTGCCTTAACCTACGAAGCAGTTACAACGAGGACCTGCAGGGCGAGCACGGCCTACAGTGACATGGCATGAGTCACACATTTTATCACAGTTTGGGCGATAAAACCGTTTTGTCTTAAATGCTAGCACGGCGGCGTTAGATAATTTCTTGTTATGTGATACAACTTCTTGACGTCTAGTTGGGACTCCTATGTCCTATTTGCTAATATGGGCGCACCCATTTTGTAACAAATGTCACATTTTGACAGATGAATATGCTCGTTTATATCACGTTCGTTCGGAGGTGGTGATAAAAGTAAATTAAAAATATAAGTATATTTTTCTGCTTACTACTGCATCAAATGGCAGTAAATTATTATAATTATGTTCTTGCCCGAAGGCAAGAGGTCCAAAGTAGGAAAATATTCCGAAGAAACATTCGGGACTCCTCTAATCCGTTCGAGTTGCCAGACAGGGAGTTCCAACGGATTTTCCGCCTGACAAAGCCTATGGTGGTTTATTTATGTGAAGAACTGCGCGTGGACTTGCAGCCTATAAATCAGGTGGATGGTTTACCCGTTCACATCAAAGTAAGTACATTTCAAAACTTTCACAATATATTTCAAAACAAATCACATCAAACTTTTAAAAGAAAAACAGAACTTTTAGTTAGTAGCAAGTTATCAAATAATAAATAAAAAAAGAAAATGAAAGACGTGCCGCGTACGTGTTATGTCAAAAATGAATTAGTATTACCCAAGAAAATTAAAAAGTTGTTTAACTGTATGAATGAACTGTGCTCTTTTATACGTATTATTTTATTTGGTCGCCTATTCAGATGGTCATAGACATTTTTATTTTTTTAATATACTAGGTCACACTATGAAGTCAGCAACAAGAAAGACAAGTCGCGTCTTAAATTATATCACATGTGGTACCCGTGCTAGCATTTAAGACAAATTCTAAGACATGACATAATTTATAACGTCTTGTCACCAACGTCTTGGGTACGCCCGTGCTCGCCCCGCTGACGCAGAAACCCGGCAACCCTTGGTCACGTCAACCTTTTAAGGTGTATGTTCCAGGGTAGCCCGCGAAATTCAAATTTTCTTACGTTTTTAGAGATTTGCAGGCCAGTGCTTGGTTGTATGTTAGTGAAAATATGATTCGCGGCTGTAAGACGTACGCAGTTACAGAATTATAATCATCAAAATCATCATTACAACCCTCCAAGTTCATGTAACTTTCAAGAATGACCTTTTGATGAAATACTCATTCTTGAAAGTTACATGAACTTACTACATGGGCTACCCTGGAACATCAACCTTAAGACAGCAAGGAGAAGGATAATAGGGTATTTCAAAAATCTAATTAGTCCGTCTATTAGATTATCGGAAAAAAATATTGGAGACGTGTTTTTTGTTATACCAAATTAATAAAAATTGACGAAAATAAAACGTGTCAAAGATCATTTTATTTATTTTTTTATTTACATAAACCTATATATTTTTAGAGTATAAAGTATAATTTTTTTTTTTTCATTTCTGAACTGTCATTTTTTATTAACTGTACTTATTGCTAAAGCTACCCACTCTTGTTTTAAGTGTTATTTCTGCACGATTAATGTAATTTTTTATGTTACATTTTAGTTTTTTTTTTGCATGCTGTGTCTATCGCACCATATTGTGCACTATGCATGTAGGTATCTTTTTGTTGTATTATTTGAATAAACAGTGCAACAATTGTAGATAGGCCAATAAATAAAAAAAATAAAAAAAGGAGTGGGGGCTTTTGGCGTCACTTAGTGGGTAAAAAAAAGTACTAACCTTGTGACGATCTTTTGTTTACGTGAAAAAAGAAAAATACTTGTCCATTATTTTTTGGAAATCTATCAGACTAATTAGATTTTTTTGGTGATAACCCTATTGTGTAGAAGGGTAAAAAGGCAAACAACGATTCGTTCTGTTGACTATATATTTTATTTCTAATAAATAGTTTATAATATTACTTTTGTGCGATGTGAATGTACAGATGCCACCAGCACATCTAGTTACTTGAAATTGACAAATTTTCCCAATCAACCTTTGAACCTAATGCTTTTCGGTTGAAGTTAATAAATAAAGAAAGATTGTAGCTTGATGTACTTGGCGCCTGTACTCGAATTACCGAGAAAAATATCATCTTACTAAAATAATATTATCATATTCATAAAAAAAATTGTTGACAGAGAAACTCGACATATTCTTTAAAATGGCTTAAATTAGAGGTCATTAGCAACAACCTAAGTCCTTCTAACAAGGTGTTCAAACTGGTTGTCAAACGAGCTGTCTATTTTCGGAATAATATAAAAAGTAAAAATAAAAATGATACTAAAGACCTTTTAGCGTTTGCAGACTACGAGAAAGCCTTTGATTCGATGGAGATTTGGGCTGTACTGTAGTCTCTCCAACGGTACTCCCTCACTTCTCCTAAAATTGTTTGTCCGAAAATCATTATCCATAACACGTTTGCCATAAACTTCATTAACCATAATGTTCAAATTGCCGAAATTTTGTTTAACATAAATATCTTTAGTTCTAAAAGTATTCTGTCTTAATATCGATTAATATAATAATTGAATCTCCTAATTTTACATGACCTAAATTAATATGTCCTAACTATTGCTTTACCTAATGTGTAGTAGTCCGAATGTTCGTTTATAATAAATTTTAAAGTCCTAAAAAAAATTCGAAGTGTCTAGTCGTCCGATTAGCGGATGAATAAAATTAATTAGTCGTCTGATTAGCCGGATGAATAACCAAAATTATAGGCTGTTGCTAGTCGTCCGCTAAGTGGATGAATCACCGTCTCGCGACAGTATCCTTTATGGGCGGCATGGGCACCGGGCCGTAGGCCGACGAAGGAGGCCGGCGGAGGCCCGGCACTTCGGGGACAGAAGATATTAGTGTTATTTAATATGCGAGCGAAGCGAGCGCGCGTCATGGAGTACATGCGTTGCATGTATGAGTGACGTGACCAAAGGCTTTGTTATACTTTGTTCTAATAATATTATTATGATAAATAAACATTATGTTATTTTAATTTAGGACTTAAAACTTTTATGGAAAACGATTTTATGTCTTTCGTATATTATTGATTGTAATATTTATGACAAATGGATTTAGGACATATTATATTTAGGGATTTCAATTTTATGGCATGTGATATTATTTGATATTTAGTTCGGGTAAGTTATCATTCGGACAAATGATGATTAGGACAAAAAAAGTTATATATGGCATTTTAAATTATGGAAAAAAAAGTTAGGTGACACAATAGAGAACCCTCTCCAACGGTGCACAAATCGACTACAGGTACATCGATGTATAGAAGTCTTGGCACAAAAACGCTACCATGTCAGTCCGACTTCAGGAGCAGACCTCGGGACTTATTCTTTTGCAGTGAGGTGTGAGGCAGGGAGACATCATATCTCCGAAACTGTTCAACCCTGCACTGGAAGACGTCTCAGTAAAGCTTCCGAAAGAGTGGGTCTTAAAATGGACATGGCAAAACTTAGGTCATATTAATTAATGCCCACGCAACACCCACTTCTATTAAAATCGGAAACTCAACACTCATAGTTATACATGATGATTAGATGTCTTTACTAACTGAGTTTGTTGCTAATGACCTCTAGTAGGTATAGGTAACCTTTTATAGAATAAGTCTAGTTCCCTGTCGCCCTGTATAATATAAAACAATTCCTTTGTCAGTTTTTCTTTCTATTTTATTCTTGGATACCACTGAACTGTTTGGTGAGTTAAAAGTTTAAAAGCAATATTCAGTAAAAAAACATCACTATTTTGAGATCAATAAAATAAAATAATTTATTATTAGTGCATGATACTATTTTTAAAGATTCTATATTACAGACTAGCTTTATCCCGCGTTTTGCTCGCGTTAGGGTCGGAGTCCTACGTCACTCGAAGCTAATGTAGCTTTGCATTCGTGAAAAAATTTACGGAATCCGAGTCGTGCCCCCGTATTCACAAATGCTATTGAAGCAAATGCAAATCGAATTGAAGCTTTTTGATTAGGTTTGATGCGACAAAGTAGCCCGCGAAATTCGAATTTTCTTAGATTTGTTGAATAGTCACTCAAGAGACATATCAACTGAGGCGGTTGTATTGGTGATTTTAATCATTATGACTCAGTAAATAGACGTTTGTTACTGCCGTGAATCGTATTTTATTTAAAATACGTCTTGGCACTGACCGGTAAATTGCAAAAAACGTAAGAAAGTTCGAATTTTGCGTGCTACCTTGTCGCATTCAGCAAGAGGCCAGTAGTTTGCTGCGTGTATCCAAACACAGTAGGTACTTACAAACTCTACCTTTTTCTAATAATATTAGATAGCTTTATTCTAGCGTTGCCGCGAACTATATTCAATAACATAACAATAATTATAGTTCTACGCTGTATTAGATCGCTTGTCATAAATGTTAGGACAATTAGGTACCTACCGACCTATTAATAAATAAGTACCTACTAGTATTGCTACAAAACAACAAAATAATTGCTCTTTATGCTATGACTACAAATAGGTACTTCATTAAGTATTAATAAAACTCCGGGGATCTTTCCTTACATACCTAATCCATTCGATGTGTTCATTGCAAACTTAATTATTTTGCCATAGGTACATACATTTATATTATATGTATTGTTTTATATGTATTGTTTACCAGAGTTTAGTTTAAAAAAATCTGTAAAATGTACTACATCGATTTGGATTGCACTTGAATAAAATGGTTGCTGCTATCCTAAAAAATATAATATGATGTAAACCTTGAGATTCCGACGTATTACTTTGCACTTGCCAGTACAACACTTTAGTATATTTACTTATTGTCTAAATATGTTTGTATTGAACTAATTATATCATTACTCTCTTAGCTTAAAACTCAATATAAGCTGTCGCGGTATTTAAGTTTATAATCTGTCTATCACACTTATAGTTAACCATTTGTAGAGCTATGATATCTTTTGACTACTACTTTCAAGTTTAATGTAATTTGAGTAATCGGAGACTCCTGTAAATAAACTGATGGTGAACGTTTCTGCATCAGTCATATAGCACTATTAAAATATATCATATCTTGAAGTTTAACGAACTATTCAGTACTTTGTGCTTTAACTTTGCGCTTCTCTAGTTTCGTTAAAGACTTCAATTCGAGCGATATTTCGCCTCTAATCATTAGGAGGACAGTGCATCTTTTTATGAATAGTAAAACCCCTTTTGGTAGTAAACATTTTACTACAATTCTCGCACTCAAACTCTTTCAGAAGACCGTGTTCATCAACCTCATGCTGTCTCATCTTCTGAAAATTTGTAAATTTCTTCTCACAAACGCTACACTTTGGTCTGTTTTTGACGTAAACGTGTACCATTCGTTCGTGGACTTTCATCTTGATTCGAGTGTCAAAAACTTTTTTGCAATAACCACAAGTGAAGACCCCAGTTTTGTGTCGGTACATGTGAGCTTGCAACATCCTTCTGTTAACGAACCCAGCTTCGCAGACGTCACAAACATGATTACTGTAATGAGAATTCATGTGTTCGAGTAAGACTTTGAAATTATTGTACTCGAAGGAGCATTCAACGCAGCGCAGCACCTCTGAATCGAACCGGAAAGGGACGATATGGCTACCAATGTCGGTGTGGAAGAATTTCTGGTGGTCTTTCGTGAGATGGTCAATTAATCTTTGCAGTTCGTTGAACGGTTTCATACACATCTCGCAGCGAAGTCCAGTTATGTCTAGCTTGACGATGTAGTTTAGCAAAGTGTAGTTACTCATATAGCAGTAGATGTTTCCTTCGTCGTGTTGTTCGATTGTGTGCTTCTTCAGATTTCTGGGGGCTGAGTAAACTTCTGTACAATAGCAGCAGTTGTAACCGAGGCTCCCGTATCTCCCTATCGGCGTCGCGTTGGAGGCAAGCAGGATTGTTCGGATATTCTCTCTGTGTTTATCAACTTCGGTCAGCGTAGAGACTTCAGCTTCTTCTTCGTCATCCGAAGTGGTATAAAAAAATGAAGCTGTGTCGACTTCAATCTCGACCAGTATGGATTCTGGATCGCGACCTACAAAAAAAGCGGTTATTTAATGTTTGAACCCTTTGCTTACAAATTAGAGTAAATGGATATGAGCGATACTACTTGTCATTGATGAGTGATGATGATGACAAAGCATTAAATATTGTTGATTTTTTCTTAACTTCTGCTTAGCTTTTTGGCTGAAGGGAGAGAGTAAACTCTGATTGTAAATTCTTTGAAATATAACTAAAATTTGCAGAAATTATGTTGAATGGTTTGAAAATGTAATTTGTTAAGTGTCACTGACTCTGGCAGAGCCACCATCAGGGATTTTCATTTTGAAAACACAAAAAAATTGTCGCTAATTAGTCGAAATTTGTCGCCAAATATCAGAATTTGTCGGTCACTGGTTCAAAAGATATAAGGGTTTATAGGTGGCCGATCTGGAGAGAGTCTCCCCAGCAGGGCCACATTTATATCTCAAAAACTAGGGCACCTAGCAAATATCTCTTTTCTCCCATAATTTGTCGCCAATTAGTCGGAATCAGTCGCCAAATATCAGAGTTTGTCGGTCACTGGTTCAAAAGATACAAGAGTTTATAGGTGGCCGATCTGGAGAGAGTCTCCCCAGCAGGGCCACATTTATATCTCAAAAACTAGGACACCTAGCGAAGATGTGTTTTCTCCCATATTTTGTCGCCAATTAGTCGCAATTTGTCGCAAAGTTACAGATTTAGTCGGTGTGTAATTAAAAAGATATTAAAGAATTCAATTTCCCCATACAGTGGTACAAGCGAGTACAAAATTACCTGCAAATCATTATAATTAATAATCAGGGTTGGTAGAAATTTACCTAAATAATACAGCAATAATAGTAGGTACGATGACTGTAACTTCATGTAATTATGTGGATATAAAACAACGTAATTGGACTTCATTGAGTTTCTACGGTACTTGTAGTAGATACAGCTAATGACGTCGTATTGGGTCGGTCGCGGTCGTGTCGGTGGCGAAATGAAGAATGTAGCTGTCGGTGACGTGTCGTCGAGTAGATAGGAAGGTATCGATCGGCATAGGTATTGGTTTCAAGCAGAGTCGTCCAATGAAGAAACACCCATTGAAATTTTTATTGAGAGATATAATCCATATATAGGTACCTAACTAGCTGACCCGCGCAACTTCGTCTGCGTCACAGAGATATAGAGCCAAAGAAATAATTTTCCCCGTTTTTGCAACATTTTTCATTGAGGCTCCGCTCCTATTGGTCATAACGTCATAATATTATCGGTCATAATGTTATTAGCCTAGACTAAAAGTGAAAAAAATTTCAAAATCGGATCAGTTTTACCGGAGATTACCCCTAACATCCAAAGTCACAAACTGTATCTGTTAATAATATTGAATAAGTACCTACTTATAAATGTTACAAATACCTATTTGTAACATTTTCTGAAAGTACAATAATTTTAAGGTAATAAATCATTTTATATTTCGACAACAGAAGTTTTATTATTCTAACCTCAATTAAGATAAAATAAAAACTCAACCCGTCCATACCCACAACACAACACTCGCAATCACCTCAAAATACACACCAACACAACACACATCAAACGAACTTTATGGAAATTCATTTTTATATAATAAAATTTGATTACAATTGACAATACTTTTTCAACGTTTAAGTATTTTAAACATTTTACTAAAGGTACGACATTTATTTATTATTCTAAAGTTAATTAGAGCTTAACATTGTAAAGTGGTAAAACAGTTGCATGCGACTGTACATCTTTCACCAAATAGACCAAGAGCAAGGTTTAATGTTTTCAAAGAAGTTTAAGCCACTCTAACCTAGTAATTTAAAACATAAAAACATGAATTAAATTGAGAATTTATCTCTCTCGGACATTTCTAAAGACTTTAGACCGATAAAACTAGAAGTATATTACACATATTAATAGAAATATTTTTTTCTTGGTATTTTTCGTGAACTCTTCGACCTAGCTCTTGGACTATACCTTACTAATTGAACTCATTATATCTCCTAAACTAAGATCCGATTAAATCTGTGACTTGGCGACAAATTGCGACTAATTGGCGACAAAATATGGGAGAAAACACATCTTCGCTAGGTGTCCTAGTTTTTGAGATATAAATGTGGCCCTGCTGGGGAGACTCTCTCCAGATCGGCCACCTATAAACCCTTGTATCTTTTGAACCAGTGACCGACAAACTCTGATATTTGGCGACTGATTCCGACTAATTGGCGACAAATTATGGGAGAAAAGAGATATTTGCTAGGTGCCCTAGTTTTTGAGATATAAATGTGGCCCTGCTGGGGAGACTCTCTCCAGATCGGCCACCTATAAACCCTTATATCTTTTTTTGTGTTTTCAAAATGAAAATCCCTGATGGTGGCTCTGCCAGAGTCAGTGACACATTTGTTAATTATAGAACTGTTTTATTAGTGTTCAAAAAAACATAGCTGTTTATAAGTTTGTCTCTTGTGTGTGTGTGTGTATAGTTGTGTTGACAACTGGCTGATTTTTACAATTCCAAAGCTACGGATTTTCCCTAGACTTGTTTTACGTCGAGTTTTCAAAAGCATTTTTTGATGTGACATCAATTATCATATAAGTTGATGATTGACACATGCTACCGTTGGAATGAACTTAAATAGTTAAAATCAATGAAAACACTTATGTTATCAATCAAGCAGAACATTTATTATAATACCATAATATTGATACTAAAACTACTACACTTAACTACAAAGTCAACTACACAAAAGACAGTTAAATAATCAGCATAATAATATGTAAAAACTAAATCTAGCCTACCCTAATGACGCTGGAGCCCTCCCTTTAAATCAAAGAATAGTGGTATTCTTTTTCTTTTGTTTCGTTTTATTCTATTTCTTGGGCCCAGTATGAGATTTCTGTACTGGTGGCATACGATGACCTCTTAGTATTGTATATTCATCCAAGACGCCTACCTCTATCTTTTTCCTACACTGTGCACTGATGAGAAAGAAAAGTAGAACATTCATATAAATATAATAATGTTGAACCTAGCACACGACCCTGAGGTACACCGTAACTGACAAACTGCTCATTAGTGACAAGAGAACCAATCTTAACAGACTGGGTTGGTTCTGCCAAATAGTTACTGTTCATATCAAGAACAATACCTCTTATGCCTATGGATTCCAGTGTATCGTCAAGAATGGGCACCCAGACGGTGTCCAAGGCCTTGGACAAATCAAGAAATAAGCCGATGCATTTGAATAAGACGTAACGTACACAAAGAGATGGACTTATACAGAACGTCCAGCCCCATCCCTCGCCCACCCTGAAGTAAAAATAAAATGAAGCCGCTATAAGAGGTTGTAAAAGTTTTGATCTATTTTTCTATGGGTACAATTATCATAAGCTACCTAGTTAAAACTATTAGGCCCGTAATCCACCAAAGCGGAGACGAGCAGAGCGGAGAGGAGATGTGCGGAAATCGGCCAATCACATTAGTTAAAATTTACATCTGGTCTTTCGCCCTTCCTGTGATTGGTCGAATTTGGCACATCTCCTCTCCGAGTCTCCGCTCTGCTCGTCTCCGCTTTGGTGGATTACGGGCCTTACGACACGGTCAGAATCTAAGCAATATTAAAAAAAATGCAAGCAAATAGGTGCGTTAAAATGAACAAGAAATTAAACCAAATGGACTGCTTTCTTATGCTCAAGCATCTTGCTGCGAATAACGAATCCAGAATCGCAGAAACCGCAAACATAGTTTCTATAATGTTCAGACATGTGGTCTTGGAAGTCACTGTACTCTCCAATGTCGACTGCACAAACCCCACACATAAGCTTCCGACCATCATACTTAAACGGAATGATTTGATTCTTAATCTGTTTATAAATCAACTCACTGTGACCAGTCTTCAAATGGTCCATCAACTCTTCCAGGCTATCGATACTCTGATCACAAATCTTACATTTCAAACCAGTTATATCTAAATAAACGATATGTCTGGACAAAGATCTAGCATTGAAGAATTCTGGTCTATCATTCACGTGAACTTTTAAAGAATGGGTTCTCAATTCTGTCGGGTTTTGGAATTGGTCGAGGCAGTAGCTGCAAGCAAATCTGGAGCCGACTCGACAGCGAACTGGCGAAGCGTTGGAGCATTTGAGTATAGTCTTGATGTTGTCAAATTGCCAGTCGAGTTCAGTTAAACGTCGTTCTTGGGCAATTTTCTTCCGTTGCTCACAGACCCAAGGTATTATTGTGTTCTTCCCTACCGGCCGGATAGATACGAAAGAAGAAAAGTTCAGTTTCCTGTCCAAAGTAATGGATTTTGCTTCTTCTTCTTCCTCTTCTTCGCAGATAATTGGTGATTCGAGTTTGCGAATAGTCCTGGAGCGAAGACCTGGAAAAACGAGTACATGGTATGTTTTAGAGATTAACAAAATAAATAATGAAATTATTAGTACTTTGATACCCACTTGAAGCTGGTCACGCTGAGTTGTTAAAACGAATTCCAGTGGCCCGTTATTTTAAAATTATTGTTAGTTTTTTAGCATGCATTCTGGAGATAGTACACGTTTTAATCTAAGATTTGACGTTTCGTAAAATTGTTATTTCTATCAAAAACTTCGTTGATAGCCCAAGTTCAAGAAGATATGCTGCGCCGACCTCAAATGAATTAGGGCAAGGGCAAGAGCACGACGATAATGATGGTCGTTGATAGCCCAAAATTATCTTTTTTGTGAAAATACATACCTACAATAAACTTACAGTACATACAAGTCAATACAATTTCCAGATAAAAGTGTGTGTTAAATAGTTAGGAATAATCCGTTACTATCGAGTGGTAGGTTAAGTGTCGGTGTTTCGAAAATATACGATGTTTTATGAAATAAGTGAGAGTTTTATGAACGTGGACGAAGCAAATGATGTAACGGTCTGTAGTTCCGACTCACAGGATTAAGTTATGAGTGTATGCATAGACCTTAAGGCGAGGTTGCAGTACTTTGTTTTTATGTACGCACGACCTCACCCCCCGCCCTGCCGCGCGAGCGATATAGGTAATGCCAAAATTTTGACTGTTTTTTGCTTCTTGGAGAAAAACTATAAAGAAATTATACAATATGTTTTCAACATTTACTTCAGAATAAAAAGTTCTATCTATTGATATAACTTTTATATAAATTCATGATGAAATGTCTTAGCAGTACACGTTTGAAATTGTGATTTAGAGTCATGTTTGATAAAAAAAAGTATCGAGCCGATCATTCTAAATCGCGTTTCTATCTTTACGATTTACTAGAGAATATGTTCAATTTTTATGTAATGATTTTTATTTATTAAAAAACTCGTATTTAGTTCGATTTGTATAGGTTCAAAAATCTTGAAAAGTACTGAAACCCCGCCTTGAGGGTGCCCACTTCAGAGGTTCAAAACATAGGAATTTTAACAAACTATTGCCTTCGCACTGCGTCAAGCCTGCCTCCGTAGGGTGCGGTAGGGACAGCTGCAGCTCAGACCGATTTATCACAAAAAAAATAAGAGATCGGCGTTTCGTATTCCTGTTGTTTATCCTCGAAAGCTGAACTGATTCCAATGACTGATTCAATTATTTTTTCACTCCTCTTGCTCAAAAATAACGTCATAATAGCATACCAGAGCGGGCGTAAAATTGCATTTATTGCCCTAGGGCTAAAAGTAAATCTCGTACGACAACTTGTTCAGGCAGCTGGTGCGTGATTTAGTTTCAAGTAAAAAAAATGTTTTATTTTAAAAAATGGAACTAAACGCGCTGAATGCCGAACTCTTTGGTAGAATGTGTGCGTTGCATTGCAGCTACAGAAGAAATAAAAAAAGGCATTGGCGCGAAATTTTTGGAATTGTATTATTTATTGTATTATTTATTTTGAAACTCATATTGAACATGGTTATTTTATTTTCTCGCAATCGTAGTACAGTGTAACACACGGCGCTAAAATCCCATTATAGCTCGGTTCCTATTTACTACCTCGCTAAAGCTCGGTAGTAAAACTACCTCGTATATAATGGGTCATTTTAGGCCCTTGTGTTACAATGTACTATTGCCATTCTATTTTTAAGAAAGAGTATGTCTAGGTGCTATTTTGTAATTTATTTCAACAGCAATGCTCTCAAAACGGTGAAGGCGAAAAATATTATGCTTAACTTCTTAAATCTGTACGCGGGATCCGTTTCTACATTTTTATTTTTTATTTCTTGTAGCCACGGATCCCGGGATCCGTGGAGACAAAATTTAATTATTTTTTTGTAGAAACGGATCCCGGGATCCGTGGAGACAAATCGCCGGGATCCGTTTAATTGTATTATTTATTTTTAAACTCATATTGAACATGGTTATTTTATTTTCTCGCAATCGTAGTGAAAAGTACAGTGTAACACACGGCGCTAAAATCCCATTATAGCTCGGTTCCTATTTACTACCTCGCTAAAGCTCGGTAGTAAAACTACCTCGTATATAATGGGTCATTTTAGGCCCTTGTGTTACAATGTACTATTGCCATTCTATTTTTAAGAAAGAGTATGTCTAGGTGCTATTTTGTAATTTATTTCAATGCTCTCAAAACGGTGTAGGCGAAAAATATTATGCTTAACTTCTTAAATCTGTACGCGGGATCCGTTTCTACATTTTTATTTTTTAGTTCTTGTAGCCACGGATCCCGGGATCCGTGGAGACAAAATTTAATTAATTTTTTGTAGAAACGGATCCCGGGATCCGTGGAAACAAATCGCCGGGATCCGTGTTACGTCAAATCGGATCCCGGGATCGGTGGAGACAGACCCAGGAAAACATCGTGAGGAAACCGGCATGTCGTAGAACCAAAAAATTCGAAGACATGTGGCATCTACCAACCCGCACTGGACCCGCGTGGTAGATTATAGCCAATTCCCTCTCAAAGAGAGGAGGCCTGAATCCTAGCAGTGGGGACATTAATAGGCTGTTGATGATGATTATGTCCAGGTTCTATCAAAAAATATAGGGCATAGCTGGCCATATCTATCGCAGGCCTCAAGAAATATGGGCTAAGTAACCACAGAGTGGGTCCCAAACAGCAGCAAATGGTGCGACGGGCCTAGAAACTGAATTAGATATATTCAGTATTCATTAATTTTTAACTATCTGATGCCTGCGGCTTCGCCCTTGTGGATGTAGGTTAAATTATATATTATAAAAAAACCGTCCTCGAAGACCACTCTAGCCATTGGTGTTAACAGCATGAAAATCGGTGCAGTAGTTTTTAAGGTTATCGCGAACAGACAGACAGCAGACGCGGCCGAAGACTTTGTATATAAGTTAAAACTAAAATATCTGAGTGTAATAAAAAACAACAGCTTATTATTATGAATTTTATTTTTATAAAGTAATCAACTAAAAACAAAGTTACGATGAATACATCCGCACTTTCTGAATGCGATTGAGCGCTCCCGCCCACGGCAGACTTTTTGTCGGAAGGTTATTTCTGACCAAAAAAAAAACGGTCACAGATTTTTTAAGAACAAATTTTAAATCGGTCCGACAAAAAGTCTGACGTGGGCGTTCAGCCTAAACCTTGTCAGAGTAAATAAAAAATGACAGCACGTACTGTAGTGACAAAGAAGCGTTTACAAAGAAGACGTAACTGATTCTATACCATATCTAGGATAGTGCCATAATGTGATAAAGAAGAAAAATGGATGTGAAAGAACTGTAAGACAAAAGGAATTTGGACTTCGTTCGGCAAAGCCGGGTTAGTTAGTTTTTGAAAGTTTCTGAACAATATCCGCCTTATTACAAAACGTAGTTAAACCTGGTTTAACTTAGACTTGGTTTATCTCGCATGACGTCTCACTTCAATAATACCTATTCAAAAGAAAGTGACAGCATGCGAGATAAACCAGGTCTAAGTTAAACCAGGTTTAACTACCTTTTGTAATAAGGCGGTTAATGTTTGATTTAAGTACTAAACTAGGTTACATCCTACGTTCGCAAAGTACGAGCTTGGACGTGGAGTTGCGTACACCACCCCATTATACAAGACAATAGTCTAATCCCCATGCTTTGCTTTCATATGATTTTTCAACGTACGTTTCTCGACAAAAGCTAAACTGCACACGGTGCAAGCAAACCGACGATCGTCAGCATGCGATCGCAAATGCTGACGCAACGACTTTTTAGTCGCATACGGTTTCGTACACACGTGACATTGGAATGTCTTGATCCCTGTATGTACCCGCATATGTTCTTCCAAAAGATGCTTCAAGAAAAACTGCATTTTGCAGATAGTACAGACATGTTGTCTTTCCATCAAGTGATCCTTTTTCACGTGTCTTGTTAACGATCGCCGATTTGTGAATACTTTCTCGCAGGCAGTGCAGTTTAACGATATAGGAGGAGCGCCATGCTTCTGAACCATGTGATGCATTTTTGTCCAATAGTCTTCGAATTTTTCTCCACAAACTTTGCATTTATTTCTCTTCTTGAGTCCCAAATGCATTCTCTGTTCGTGGTCTCTTTTTTTTTGATCGGAACTGAACGTTTTATCGCATTGACTGCATTGAAATTCTCCATTTGTGTGTCTTCTTTTATGACAGATTAGTAAACGTCGTGTAATGAACCCTGCATTGCAGACTTGACAAATATAGTTTCTAAAGTGAGTATGCATATGCTCCTGCAATATTTTAAACGTCGAGTATTCCGTACCACATATAGCGCAAATGAACTCCTCAGAATCGAATTTGAAAGGAATAACTTCGCTCATGTTTGTAGTAATATTTTTACCATGTTTATTTATTAGATGTACAACAAAATCATCTAATTTCGTAAGGTTTTTCTGGCATATTTTGCATGTTAAATCTGTTATGTCAACTTTGATAAGGTATTCAAAAGATTTTGGCATTCGTAAAGCTTGTATGTCGGAGTGTTCTTCTAAAGAATGTGCCTTTAGTTTCTTGGGATCTCCAAATTTCTTGGGGCAGAAATTACAGCAATATCCGTTGCTATCTTTATTTCTGATTAAACTTGCATTGGAATACATAAGTACCGTTTTTAAATCGTCAGATCTTTTCTTTGTTTCTTTCTTTGATGTTTTAGGGATTGATTCAGTTTTCAGTATAGCCTCCTTTGTAGGTAAATTATCTTCTTCTAATGGTGTGTCCCGTTGTTCACCTATGAACAAATAAATTCTATCAATTCTTTCAGTACTTGGTTATCACTTAGCTTCTTGATGTAATTCTTCGGTAAGGGCTATTATATTACTCGTATGTACGTTTAAAGATCACACGAAAGCGAAACGAATTCAAAAATGGTTTTGTTAGTGTTTTAAGAATATAGAGCAAGTAACTTTCGGATACTTACAAAATATCGCTTGCTCATAATATTGGAAAAGCTAAGCTGAAATGGAATATTTTAACTAGAAAATTTATATAATATAACAATGCATAAACGTGAAATGTATATTAAAACTACTCAAAAATATTAACTCTACAGAATGTCTACAGCTGCTACACTTGCTCTCCATGTTTGGAACGCATGTGACTCCGCCAGCTACACTTTTGTACGAACGCTTGGCCACAGTGAATGCAAGTGAATCTCCTATCATTCGCATGGATCCTCATATGCTCTCTTAGCGTGGTCTTCCTCCCATAAGACTTTAAGCAAACTTCACATCTGAACTGCCTCAGGCCCGTGTGTTTAGCCATGTGTTTCTGCAAACCACTCTTGCCAAAGAACCTCATGTCGCATTCTGTACACTTGTGCCTTCTCTCCATAAGGTGATCTTTCTTCGTGTGTCGTGATAAGGCCCTTTGATTGCTAAAAGTTCGATCACAAGCTGAACATTTGAGGACAACTGGCGCCATTCCATGCTCTGTCACCATATGAGCCATTTTCTTCCAATAATCACCGAATCTTTCATCGCAGTAACTGCATTTGTTTCTCTTGCGCAGACCCAGGTGTGATCGTTTGATGTGGTCGCGTACTTTATACTGGTTTGTAAAAGTTTTATCGCATTGGTCACATTTGAACTCTCCGCTATCATGCCGTTTGACGTGGCTTGCTAGAAGCCTATCTGTTACAAACCCTGCTCCACACATTTCACAAATATAATTACCGAAATGTGAATTCATATGTTCTTGTAAAAGCTTGAATGAAATGAATTCTGCCGAGCACATAACACATTTTAGTTCAGCCGAGTCGAACCTAAACGGGACAATTTGGCTTTTAGTCTCTGGATACATCTGTTTGTTATGTTCATCCTTCAGATGTGCTATAAGGTCTTCTAAATGTTCGACGTCTTTGTCACAAAGTGCACAATTTAAATACGTTATGTCTAGCTTGATGACATGATCAAATAGTTTAGCGGTCTGGGTCTTGTACTTTATCAGATTATCATTGTTATGTTCTTCTAGAAAGTGCTTCTTGAGAGCAGTCGGCTCCTGAAACTGTTTAGGACAGAAAGAACAGCCATAGCCATGTCCATCTTTACATCTTATTGGGTTGGCGTTGGAGTTGAGCAATATATTTTTTAAATTTATCTTATTCTTCATGTTTTCTGAGATCGAGCCTTTCAGGATGGTATTTGTGTTTCTCGCTGTTAATTTTGAGATGAACTTCAAATCAACGCTTGCGTTTGTCGATTTTTCTATTTTGATAATCCTAGTTCCCCGGCTCTGACCTACAAAGAGAAATTTTACATTATTGTAATTATATTACTATTATTCAGCTGCATCCGGTTAGACTGGAAGCCGACCTCAACATAGTTGGTAAAAGGCTAGGCAGAAGATATACGAATGCTCTACTTAAATCTTCGAAGAATATGGTGCTTTGTTATAAACATTTTTAATATTAATTTTCACATTGTACTTCAGTATTTTACTTAACATTTTCGATAATCACCTTATAAAGCCATCGAATGCAGTCGCTAAAATCGGCTAGATGGCATCATCATCATCACTAAATTCATCAAACTTTAAGAACGGAAAAAACGTCAGTCCAAATCCATTTCATTGTGGTGCTTACGAAGTACGACGACACGGTTGGCGCAGTGGTTCAAGCAATGGACTGCCGCGCTGCGTGTCGTGTATGTGAGTTTAAATGTTTGTTAACGCACCCACGATACAGGAGAAATTCCTAGTGTGGGGCAATGTTTTTAAAAGAAAAAAGAAAAAAAAAGAATTTCATTGTGGTGCGTACGAAGTCAATTTTGAAAATTAAAATATCAGATCATATTTAACACTAAATTACGTTAGTTTTTTTTAACTTTAACTGATTCGGAACCCGATACTGTGCTCCAAGACGCAGTCTACAGATATATGCAGCATGACGGATGCATCGTGAGCTAATACCATCATGACGTGTGTGCCCAGGAACGTCCAAGGACACCGTGGCACACTCAGGTGTATAGACGGCCACTTATATAGATGGGATTGGTTTAGACTACCAACCGTAGACGAAGATCGAGTTGAGTGAAAAAAGGGACAACTTTGACCTGAAGTAGAATCATTAAATAAAACAAACGACACCCTTTAAGCTCTTTAATGATACAAATACAATTTAAACTTTCTGCCCATGCTTAGTTTTCATATGACTCCTCCAGCTGCACTTTTGGACGAAAGCCTGTCCACACTGTTCGCATTTAAAACGCCTATCATCGTTATGAATCCTCATATGCTCCTTCAATGTCTTCGCCAATCCATACGCTTTCATACAAACTTCGCACTTATAAGGTCTCTCTCCCGTATGCTTCGTCATATGATTTCGCAGCTCGCCCAAAGCAAAGAACTTCTTCTCACACACTGTGCAAGCATGTGGTCTTTCCATCAAGTGGTCTCTCTTTACGTGAACGGCTAACCGTTTTTGGTGATCAAATAATTTGTCGCACGCTTGGCATTTCAACTTCGGCTGTGTCATTCCGTGAGCGGCTATCAGATGAGCTTCCTTCTTTCTATAGTCATTGAAACTTTCTTTGCAGTACCCACATGTGTGACGAATCTCTTTGGCATGCTTAGTCTTTACATGTCGGTTTCTCTTGGCCTTTGTATCAAAAGTCATAGAACAAGTTGTGCAGCTGTAATTTCCAATCTTGTGTATAGATTTATGAAGCCTTATTCCAGAAATATTTACGAAACCGGCATCGCAGATGTCACATACATAGTTCCTGTAGTGTTTATTCATATGTATGGTTAATAATTTGAATTTGTGAAAAACATTCTTACAAATGAAACATTCCAGAGGGTCTGTGTTAAACTTGAAAGGGATTACGTGATTTTTAATGTCAGTATATATTAATTTCTTGTGTTCATTCTGCAAGTGTTCCATAAGTTCTTCAACAGTGTCGATACTTTTGGTACAGATCTTGCACCGCAGATCAGTGATGTCTAATTTGACTATGTAATGGTACATGCTCATGTTTTTCAAGAAGCATGTTTTGGAGACGTCCTCATGCTCTTCTAGGGTGTGTTTCTTGAGATCTGCCGCTTCAGGGTATTGATCTTCACAGTGGCAACACATGTAACCTTTATCTCCCCACATTTTAATTGGTGTAGCGTTGGAACAACTCATTATTTCAATAATATTCGACTTATGTTTGTAAATTTCATAACTGAACCATTTAGAAGCTATAGGGTTGTTGCAGTCTGATCCCGCTACCCTAGGATGGCCTGCACCAATTTTCGGGGGTGTATTTTTTCCTTTCGTAG
Source organism: Diarsia dahlii (assembly GCA_949775195.1). Lineage (NCBI taxonomy): Eukaryota > Metazoa > Arthropoda > Insecta > Lepidoptera > Noctuidae > Diarsia > Diarsia dahlii. The sequence continues at coordinate 7,034,964 of OX459217.1, read as the reverse complement.
TATCCGGTCGGCCGGCCTCCTTTTTAATTGCGACTGTATCTGCTTGAGGTTTACCTATAAAGAAAAGCACGATTATATTTTGATGCATTGATTGTATCAGAAATATATTAAAGGTAAATTTTCATTACATTTTGCGAAATGTTTAAATTATTATTCTTTTATTCATCTATTAACATATTATTTACATTTTTAATATTCCTATACAAAATAATATTTAAAAATATAAAAATAGTAGCCCACCAGCATTGGGAACAGGGTCCGAGCTAGTGATGGTCAGGGCTCTTGAGAGAGGAACCTCCTGACAATGCGCGCCGTGTCCAGAAGTACTGTCTTCTGAATCAAGCCATTGATCCAGCCACCAAGCGAGAGCCTTCTTAGATATTCGTCGAGGCTCTTGGCTATTAAGCCATTGGCAGACACGACTATCATCACAATGAATGCTGTATTGACGTGCCACATGTCGATAACCTCGCGAAGCCTGATCTAGATACCTACTTGAATTGCTTATCTTTCTCTGCTTTCACAAGAGTGTTCGTCATGCGGGACCGTTATATCAACAATCATTGCGCGACGCTCCGATCGATCTATCACCACAATGTCAGGCTTATTGGCAACAATAGTCCTGTCAGCGACGATAGGTCGATCCCAATACAACGAAATATTACCATTTTCGAGAACTGGGTCGGGCGCATACTTATAGTATGGCACTTCTGTTCCAAATATTTATTGTTACAAAGATTTAATTGATAGAATTAAATTATCATTTTGGTAATATAGCAGTATAGCTAACACGCTCTGATTGCTTTTAATCAATTCATAAACGTAGTTTGGATGGTGATCTAAGAGCAAATAGGTCAAAAACAGTATTATTTAAATCAAGAGCTTGTTTTGTTGACTTCTAGACTTATCTTACAAGTGACAAATCATCATCTCTTAGAAGATAGTTAGTCATATTTACTCGAAAGCGTTAAAATTTTGTCTATTTATAAATAACGTTTCACCTTAGCGATTAAACTATTGATGAATGAGGTGTCAATCGATTGGGGCTGCGGATTATCGAAAGAAATATCGCGGCCTCGGCACAATGGCGAAGATGGAACCTGGGTGGTTTTTAGTCAGTAGAAGTCTGACACTCCCTTCCGTTCTGCCCAAGAGCGGGAGGAGTTACTTGATGATTTCCGAACCCCTCAAAAAAAAAATTGTTAATCGATTCGTTACCTCGTTCTATTATTCAGGAATTAATATTAGGTATCAACTCAACTCAAATATTTTATTTCAATTAAGCCATTACAGGCACTTTTGAATGTCAGAAGGACGGAAGAAGAACGAAACTACGAGTGCAATACGTCATTCCGAAAGCCACCACGCCGAACCACACGCCACCGAATGCCCGCAACAACGAACACTGCGAGCACGAAAGCACGCAGCGACGCAACCGCAACAACGAATGCTCGAGACCCCGAATCACGGAACAACGAATGCACGCCGCAACGCGCAACCGCCGCCCCGCGACCCGGAGCCCCGCACCTACTGTGACTAGTCAAGATATGTATGCGCAACACTCAGCACAGTTAGCATGTTAACTAATCAAATAAGAAACTGAAGTTTAATTATGATATTTATATTTCAATTTAATAATACACAAAATATTATTCAAACACTTAACAGTCATGCTAATACTTATAATATAAGTTTCAAGACCTCTTCTGTCGCGATTTCAAAGATAATTTCATGATAATTTATTTTCGAGTTACTGCCGCATCCGGTTAGACTGACGATATTGTCTTTTTTAAGCACTTAATCCATGTTTAGACTTCATATGAGCAATAAAATTCTTTTTCTGTGTATATGTCAGGCTACAGTGTTCACATTCAAACACCTTTTCAGCGTGTGTCCGTTTATGAACATTTAATGTCTTCCTTCTTCCGAAGAACTTCAGACATACTGTACACTGAAATTCTTTGACTCCAGTGTGACTGATCATATGACTTTTCAACTTTGTCGTCGAATAGAACGCCATGTCGCATTGAGTACATTTGTGTGATTTCTCCATGAGGTGGTCTTTTTTTATATGTGTGTTAAGTTTCCTTCTTGTGTTGAATACTCTGTCGCAGGCTTGACATGCTAGTTTCAATGGTACAGCTCTATGCACGGATGTCACATGAGCTACTTTTTGTTCATGTTCTTTAAAAGCTTCTTTACAATAACCACATTTATATTTACGTTTACCGTGAGTGTGGAAGACTCTTTCGTGAAACCTTTTTTTAGTTTGAGTAGCTAAGACTTTTGGACAGTAATCACAAACAAATGAGCCTGTATTGTGGTGTGCTTTATGCTGTGTAAAGGTATTTCGGTTCACGAATCCGGAGTCGCAAATGGTGCAAATGTAATTTCTATAATGTATGTGCATATGCCCAACAAGGCCTCTGAACCTAGTAAAGGTTTGGCCGCAAAACATGCACCTGAGGATATCGTCACTGAATTTAAAAGGAAAAATATGGGTCGTATAGTTCGTGTCGATTTTTTTCTCATGCATATTTTGAAGATGTTTTATTAAATTGTTAAGAGTATCCATGTCCTCGTTACATATCTTGCATTTTAGTGCAGTAATGTCTAATTTGATAACATAATCGGACATATTCATTTTCTTCATAAAGTTTGCTTCTGCAATGTCATTGTGGTTTTCTAGAGTATGTTTCTTCAGGTCTGCAGGTTGTTCGAACTGTCCTGGACAATAACAGCAGTTGTATCCGATACCTTCGTACCGTCTGATAGGTGTCGCGTTAGAATAAAGAAGAATTTCTGCAACGCTATTTCGATGTTTTGAAAGTTCCGTTCTAGGTGCAATTTTAGGATCCTGTTTAGTGTTTTCTAGGCTGTTTTCGCTTTCTATAGATGTAACGCTGACCGAAACGGTTAGCGATACATCTTGTTTGTCTTCTTCGCTTTCAGTAGATGTAATATTGAGTGTTTCTTTCGATTCATCTATATTTTCGGTGTAGTTTGGTTCTTGTTTTTCACCAACAGTTTTTGTAGGTGCTATGTCGTTTAGTTCTTGTTTCACGACAGCTGCGTCTTGATCACCTACAAAGAAAAGGAAATCAAATGATAAATTCTGTTTATATTTTTTTCGGTTATTTGTTTAAAAAATGTTGGAAGTTTTAGTACGAGAGAGTGGCTTGACATGTTTTAAAATGTAAAGTTCTTTCGTCCTGCTTAGATAAGATAGAGATAGAATAATGTAATTAAATCATTGCAGCTTCTGTCAGAATCAAATAATTGACAATGTATTAAAAATCAATCTTACTTAAGGCGCGGGTCCACCGCGGGGCACGGAGAGGCTACGCACGTGTATTAAGCTTCACTTTGTAAGAAAACGTATGTGGTTGTGTCCACTGCAACCCACGGAGAGGCTACGCATGAATTGACGTCATTGATACATGCGTGGCTTGCTCGAATAGGCGGTTACATAGGTCAACGCGGTCGACGTGGGTCTACGTTTCCACTGGAGTACACGAATATGACCCACGACTCTGTACAGTTCGCTTATCGCAGTGCAGTTTTCAGTCATACACTGTGTCCGTGAATTGCAGTGGCACGTGCATAGCCTCTCCGTGCGCAGCCACACTATACATAGTCGTGGATCTTCGTGTACTCCAGTGGAAACGTAGACCCACGTTGTCAAACAAATTAATACACGCAGCTAAAATGCGCCGTGTGCCCGTGCACAGCATGCGCCGCGGTGGGCTCGCGCCTTTATTCGCACAACCTACACGTACTCACTTCACCGTACAATCAAACGTTGATCATTTGGTTTTTTATTTACACAAATTACATTTCAGTTTTCTTTTACACCATTTGTTGCTCGGTAAAATGTTCCGATCGACGATAAATATGGTTTTGATTGCTGCGGAGAAGCACTATTTCCTAAGTATTTAAATGATTTTATAAAAAAGCCTTTTATGTTCTTAGTGCATGTTTAACGTACAGGCGGGGCGTCGCGCGGCGCGTGCTGCGTTTTTAATTCAAACGCATGGCAATGTATGAAAAAGTTAACGATTTCAAACGTAAATTTTACGAGAAGCGATTTTTCGCTCGTTAGTTTAAAATGCAACTTTTGTTGCGGTGGACCCGTCTCACCCGTCTCTCAGTAAATCAATAAAAAAGGACGAGACGAGCCTTCTGCACGCGCCGCGCGACGCCCCGCGTCTCCGTAAACGAGCCCTTAGAGCTTTTAGAAATAACACATTTTAACACACAAATGTCTAACTCTTCATATTGGGGGGTTATAATTAAAAATAATTAATTGAAAGTGCTTTGGAATATTATTTCAATATTGAAATAAAACAGCGTTTTTATTTTACTTACACAAAGGTATATTTTGCACAAATTAAACAGAATTACTACTCTAATCGTTTGAACTATAATTCAAAGTAACACAATTTTTACTTTTAACATACATGTATATTTTAAACATACAATAAGTAAAGAAATACTTAAGACTATACTTATTATAAAAAACATCAAAATATTATTAATAGAAAATAGTATGCTAGATGGTTTGTTCATGGTGAGAGAATTTGTTAAGGGCGACTAAAAAACGTATTTACAAGGCATATGTGAATGGACGCACTAATAACATGGAACAAGGGCAGAAAGATGATGATGACGATGATGATGATGTGAATAACAGCAAAGGGGTGCCCTGACGAGAGAGAAGGGATACACCGACCTTATTGGTGAGGGACTTCAGAAAGGGATAAGTGCGTACCCGCAAAAGGCGTGCATCTATGACCGTGGACGAGGCGCAAGGTTTTCGCAAGGATCCTATCAGCTGGCGTTCTGTAATTTCTGCCTATCCCCATGGGAAAAAGTGTAAGTATGTATGTATGTATCCCTCTGCAAGGCGAATTCCGCCCCTAAGACGACCGACTAACTCAAATTTCAAATACAATCAAAGAAATGTTTCGTGAAATAGAGACCAACTACGAGTTTTATTCCTTAAATTCGTAATGAAGTTTTAAAATTAACTTTCACTTGAATAATTGTTTGCCTTTATGTACAAGCGTATGCATTATAATGTTATGCATTGATTAAAACTAAATTAAATATTCTATATTTAAAAATAATTGACGGGCGTGTAGAATATTAATTTATACTAGGCAGGCAAGGCAGCGCGCAAGTTTGTACGAACTGAAGTTCTAGTGGTTTTTAATAGCACGGATCATCCAAATGAAATTCAACTGCCGCCGTACCCATGGGGGAATCCAAACTTACAGCTCAAAGTAAAATTAAAAAAAAAAACATTTCGCGTCAAAATCAAAACAGTATTAATGTGGTAAACTTAAAACTACGACGGAGATTATCGACTCCTTGATTAATAAAAGTTTTATGAGAAGGACAATCACTAAACATTAATTTGGGGATGTCCTTTTGACAATCCTATTTGTCTGTCTTTTATTCTATTGTATTTTGAACTACTAATACTAGTTACAAGTTTACTTGTATTGTTTACTTATGCTGGTTCATTTTTTGTCCAAAAATAAAGATTGTTATTATCATTAAAGTTACAAAAAAATGTGCTGCATGCCAGTGGGCGCAATATACGTCAGCTGCATTTGAGTGGAACTAGAAAATTCGAATAAAATATTATTAAGTAGCATAGCTAGCATCACTGCTCTGTACTTCGTGCTTCGCCCTCATATGCCAATTCAAGCTAGGTTTCTGCACGAACTTTTTATCGCATATTGGACATTGAAAACGCTTATCATTATTATGAATCCTCATATGCTGATTCAAAGTAGATCTCTTAGCATAATGCTTCGAACAGACTTCGCATTTATGATCTTTAGCCCCTGTATGAATAAGCATATGTGTCTTTAAATCCCCATCTCTGAAGAAGGCCTTATTACATTCAGCACATTTGTAATTCTTCTCCAACAGATGGAATCGTCTTATATGAGCTCTAAGAATACTTTGGGTAGTAAAACTTCTATTACACGCGGTGCAGTTGTACTTCCTTGGAGTAATCCCATGGGCTTTAGACAGATGCAATTCCTTCGTAACATACTCTTTAAAACCTTCGTTGCATATATAGCATAGATACGCTTTGTCAGTTTCTGTATGTCTGCGCATTTCGTGGTTCCGTCTCTTGATTATGTTATCAAAAGACACCGGACAATGACGGCAGACGAAAGTTCCAGTCATGTGAATTGAACTATGACTGTTGAGACACATATGATTGACGAAACCAGCATCACATTGGTTACAAACGAAGTAACGGTAGTGTTTGTGCATATGCTCGTGTAACGCTCTAAACGTGGAGAAAAGGACTTCGCTCGTGCATAAGCAGCATTTCAGCTGCTTCGTATCGAACTTAAAAGGAAATATTTGATCTTTTATATCAGTATGGAACTTTTTTTCATGTTCCTCTGTAAGATGGACGAATATATCTGCGAGAGAATCTATGTTGGCGCTGCAAATCATGCATTTTAGGTTCGTGATGTCCAGTTTGACTAAAAACCTGGCTGGTCCTTTGGCTTGAATGTTGCCATAGAATTTCTCTTCATTTTGATGTTCAGTTAAAGTGTGCACCTTTAAATTCATGGGTTCTTCGAAACCTTCCGGGCAATAGCAGCACAAATATCCTCTATCCTCCCATTTGTGTATCATTGTAGCGTTCGTAGATTCTAGTATGAGTTTCAGATTGTCGAGATGCTTCTGCAGTAGACGCTTTACTCGTGGTTTAGGTGCCTTCTCAGCTTTTATTTGTGTGTCGATCTGTGACTCTTCTTCGATCTGTGACTCTTCTTCCATAGGCTCTATTTTGATGTTGATGTACGTAGTTGTAGACAGTATTTCTTGTTCATCTATAAAGAAAATGATTCGAGTTATTGACAAGTTTTTAACTTGCTAATATTCACGTGCTATCCTTGCTGATATAAAAACGTAGGTACATGGTGTCAGTGCTTAACAATATAAAAATTGATGTTTTCTGTATAAATGTATCATATTTATTTTAATATAAAGCTTAGCATTGAGTATACTCCCGGGGAAAAAAAAGCTTATAAAAAAACACGAAACACGTAATACGTGCCTATAAAATCTGAGGGTTGCCCTCGATTTCCCTGAGATTCCATTGTCAGATCCTGACATGGATACAACGGGATCACCTCATTCGGATAAAAAAATAATTTTATAAATCGTTTCATGAATAACGGAGTTATATTCTTATTACTCATACTTTATAGCAACACTTTATGTGTGTCTGGCTGGGGAGATGATTGGCCTCTCAGATAGGTCTGGCTGCTAACAAAAACTCTTGAAATAGTCTCTTGAATATCATACATAAAAATCAAGACTGAAAATGTAAGTGAGTATTACTTTTACCTGCCATAAGCACCTGGTACCTGACAACTGGTCACTCTGCCAAGCTAGCAGGTATGCATACACTCAAAGTACATGCTAGCACTACATTATCCCATACATTTTATTTCTGAGAAAATAAGTAAACACTTAACTTAAATAAAGTCACGCGTGATTTAAATAGAGTAGGATCATATGAAATTAGGAACACCGACGCAGGGAATTCAACTCCTTGCGTATAATAAAGCGCTAAATGCGAATGTGTAGAACATCAACAAGGTATGTGTGATAAAGCTGTAGTACGAATGGGCTCCCGATGAAAGAAAGAAGATGATGTTGATACAGTAGAGCCTGTAAAAGACTAACAAACATCAACTTTGCGGTGGGTCAGGTTATGAAGCTTGGAATAAAACTATAATACAACTTATTGGTATATATTTTGACAGAGTAAGTTAAATCAAAACTAAGTTATGAGCTTTGAATTCTAGCTCAAGAAGGAATAGTTTCTGCATGTTTCTTCATATGCCAGTCAAGACTAGGTTTCTGCACAAACGCTTGCTCACATATTGTACATTTGAAGCGCCTATCATTGTTATGAATTCTCATATGCCGAGTCAGAATAGATTTAGTAGTAAACTGTTTTGAACAGACTTCGCACTTGAAATTTTTAGCTCCTGTATGACATAGCGTATGTTTCTTTAAAACACTTTCTCGGAAGAACGCTCTGTCGCATTCTGAGCATTTATGTGTCTTCTCCATCAAATGGAACCGTCTGACATGCGCGCTAAGGAAACTGCTAGAAGAAAAGCTCCTGTCACACGCAGTGCAGTTGTGTTTTGCCGGAGCAACGCCATGTACCGTAGCAAGGTGAGTTTCCTTCGTAATATAATCTTTAAAGAATTCATTGCAGAAGTGGCATTTGTTTAATTTGCCAGCTTTACTATGGCGAATTTCATGATTTCTTCTCTTGTACACGTTGTCGAATACGACCGGACAATGTCGGCAAGCAAAGGTTCCTTTAGTGTGGGTGACTTTATGGCTGGATAAAGTATCATGATTGACGAATCCAGCATCACAAACATCACAAATGAAGTATCTGTAGTGTTGGTGCATATGCTCATGTAATGCACTAAATGTAGCGAAAACGACATCACTGGCACATTGACAGCATTTCATTTGTTTTGTGTTGAATTTGAAGGGAAATATTTGATTTTGTATATCAGTATGGAAGATCTTATCATGTTTCTCTGTTAGATGGACGAATATGTCTCCAAGAGAGTCTATGTTGGAGCTGCAAAGCATGCATTTTAGATTAGTGATGTCCAGTTTGACTAAGAATCTTGCTGGTCCTTTGGCTTTTATGTTGCCATAGAATTTGTCTTCGTTTTGGTGTTCAGCTAAAGTATGTACTTTTAAATTCATTGGTTCTTGGAAAGCTTCTGTACAATAACAGCACAAATATCCCTTATCTCCATGTTTGAGTATCATCGTGGCGTTCGTAAATTCTAGTATTATTTTCAGGTTGTGGAGATGCTTGTGTAGTAATCGCTTTAAACGTGGTTTAGGTGCTGACGTAGGTTTTATTTGTGTATTTTCTTCTTTGGGTACTACTATTTCTTCAGATTTCGGCTCTATTTTGATGTTCGTAGCCGTAGCCAGTTTTGGTTGTTTATCTATAAAGAAAATTAGTATGTTATTGTAAAGTTCTTCACTTCTCTTCCTAAAGTACAAAATCTTACATGAGCTTAAAGCTCCGTTCATTGAATACAAAATTTAGGAACAACTGCGCTACGTCGAATGCTGGCAACGCTGGATTTCTTTTACGACGGCATGGTTGGCGCAGCGGCTCGAGCAATTGACCGCTGCGCTGCGTGTCGCGGCGTCAATCCCACATCGACAGATAGTTGTTTCGGGTCTGGGTAATTGTAAGTGAGTTTAAATGTTTGTGAACTAACCCATGATACAGGAGAAATTCCTAGTGTGGGGCAGCGTTTAAAAAAAAAGATCATAGAAGATCAAGAACAAATGTTGTACAACTTATAGATTAACTAGCTGACCCACGCAACTTCGTCTGCGTTACAATAACCTTGCTCGATAAATCGACTATCCAACATAGAAATATTTTTACAATTCGCGCGTTATTGTTTTGTCGCGCGGATATATTTTTATATTGCGATATCTTCTAAGATATTTGTTTAAACTATACAGAGTAAAGGGCACAAATATTCTATATTAAATTCCCGTTCTAACAAACACATTCATTTAGATATAGATTAATATCATATGGGTTAAATAAGCTTCGCAAAAAATAATTCCTTTAAACCTAACATTTTAATAGTAAAAAATTGGTAACAGTGAGTCAATCTTAAAAGATAGACATATGCTGTCGCGGACTTTTTTTTAGAACTTTTAAAGAGGAACAATTCCTTCATACATAATATTTGCATAACTTAAACCATTTTCGCAACGCACGCAACGGAAGCTCTCAAAACGGAATATCTTTTCCCGTTTTTGCAACATTTTTCTTTTATGCTCCGCTCCTATTGGTCGTAGCGTGATGTTATATAGCCTAAAGCCTTCCTCGATAAATTGACTATCCAAAACAAAAAGATTTTTTTATTCCCAACCAGTAGTCCCTGAGTTGGGTCCATATTGGCTCACCTAAAGTTCTTTATCCGAAATTGTTCTTCCTAACGATTTGTAATCCGAATGATCACTCTTCCTAAAATTTTTCATCCTAAAGTTTTCATTCATACTATTTGTAGTCCTACCGACGATGTTCATAACACTCATGTTTCCGAAAATTGGAATTCATAATATCATTAGTGTAAATATATTTAAACTCCTACTGTTTTTTATCCTAACGCTTTTATTCCTAAACATAATTACCATAAGATTTTCACTCATACAACTGTTTAGAATGATTAAAGGTCGTTTCACTGATTTTTGTCTTGAAATAAAATAAATGAATGAAATTCAGGTCAGAGTGTCGTCTTGGGGGCACTATGAAAAAAATACTTAGAAAAATTTCGCGACCAATTTCGAGGTAGCGCTCGCCGGCCGCTGCCGCGGCACCGCTCGCTTCGCTCGCTCGGCTCGCGCGTAGTTGGTCACAGTTCTAACCTAACCTAACCTATGGATATCTTTGCATAGTATATAAGGTCCCATTAAAATAGGTGGACAAATTTTAACACAGCGTTTAGTAAGCCTAACTAAAGACATCTAAACAAAAAACACTATATAAAAAGTGATTTTATTTTCACTTAAAATAATAAATTGCCGGCACTCTAGAACAAACTCATCCTATAAAAGTAGGTATTTTATTTCTTATTCTTATTTTTTTTTGCTATTGTCCTTATTTTAGCGGTCTAAATGATTTCTAAAATTTTGTCCACCTATTTTAATGGGACCTTTTATAATACTGATTATTATGAACAAAAAGTAATATAAACAAAAAAAAAGATTTAATATGACTTTGAATAATAGTGTAAAAGATGGTTATGTTGAGAATATAGGAAAACAAATAATAGTGTAATAGATGTTTATTGCTACAGACATTATGAAGTTGAATGCTTCGGAATTAAAACATTAGAGACAGAGAAGTTAGGAATTGCGATTGTTAGGATGAAAAATGTTAGGAAGAACATTTTCGGATTTCCAATTATCGGAGTTGAAATTTTAGGTGAACTTTGGCGCACCCCCCTGAGTTTATCGCGTTCAAACAAACAAACTCTTCAGCTCTACAATATTAGTATAGATATGCACTATAGCGCACAGGTTGGACAGTCCCATACTGGGGCATTGGGTATGCCTACACTGTGGCGTTTAATAAATAATTGTTGTTGTTCTTCTGGTAGATGAGTTTTAACACTAGTGTCTAAATTATGTGTTCTACTAACCAAATGGACTTATGGTTTAAAATAAATGATTTTTACTTTCGTTACAGCGGGGATCTGCTGGATGCGAGACGTGGCGGCAAGTACGAATTTGGCAACACTTAGGGGAGGTCTATGTCCAGCAGTGGACTTCTTTCGGCTGAAATGATGGTGATGATGAAGCATGAATGAAAATGAAAATTCATGAATCTAGCATGTTGCTTTCAAACGGATAAGCGGCTAAAATCTTAACTTACAATAAAATAATATTTTATTCTTATTATATTTATTTAAATCCATAAGTTACAGTTTTTATCAACAGTTTACATACGATGCTTCTAATTCATAGATTGGATTCGAGTGAACTACTTTGTTTTTGTGATATTCAGTTTCAGTGCCCAGACATAAATAAATAAAAATGTAATGCTTTTGAAATGATCGTGTTTGGTTACAATATTATTTTTTTTACCGGTTGAAGACTGTAAAAGCAAGTGAAGTAATTTAGTAACCTACTACGAAAAAGTTAGATTTTATTTAGACAATCCATTGGATACATTAATAGAATTAACTTTGTCGACTTAAAAAAATATATAGATAGAACTAAAGTATGACAAGCTGCAAAAGTGCAAAAAATATTAGCAGCGGAAGCGCCTACTAATATTATTCTCTACAGAGTAAGTTATATCTATCTATACTAAGTTATAACTTGTAAATTGATAATTAAGATCTAGCTCAAGTAGAACTAGATACTAGTTCTATGCATGCTTCTTCATATGCCAGTCAAGACTAGGTTTCTGCACAAATGCCTGCTCACATACTGTACATTTGAAGCGCCTTTCATTGTTATGAATTCTCATATGCTGTCTCAGAATAGATTTCGTTGCATAGAATTTAGAACAAACGCTACATTTGAAATTCTTAGCCCCAGTATGAACTATCATGTGACTTTTGAGATCGCCATTCCTGAAGAATGCCTTGTCACACTCAGAACATTTGTGATTTCTCTCATGCAGATGGAATCGCCTAATATGTGCCCGAAGAAAACTACTACTAGGAAAGTTCCTTTCACAAGCTGTGCACTCATATTTCCGAGGAGTAACTCCATGCACCGTAACCAGATGCGCTTCCTTTTGAATAGGTTCTTGAAAACTTTCATTGCAGAACTTGCATTTAATTGAGTTAGCAGTTCGGCGATGGTTGCGAAACTCGTGGTTCCTTCTCTTCAAGACGTTGTCGAATTTATCAGCACAATATCGGCAGTTGAAGACCCCTTTCTTGTGGATGATGATATGATTGGCTAACGCCGCATGATTGATGAATCCAGCAAGGCATTCCTTGCAAATGAAATTTTGGTAATGTCTGTGCATATGCTCAGTTAATGAGCTGAAAGTGGCAAAAGCGACCGCACATTTGCTGCATTTCAGTTGCTTCGTATTGAACGTGAAAGGAAATATTTGATTTTTAATATCAGTATGAAAATTCTTATTATGTTTCTCTGTCAGATGGCCGAATAGATCTTCTACAGAATCTATACTTTCGCTGCATATAATGCATTTTAGGTTTGTAATGTCCAGTTTGACTAAAAACGAAGCTGCTGATCTGACTTTTACGTGGCTAGGGTTATTTTTTTCATGATTATGTTCCGATAAAGTGTGTTCTTTCAAATCTGTGGGTTCACTGAAAGTATCCGTGCAGTAGCAGCACAGATAGCCCATATCGCAATGTTTGTTTATCATCGTGGCGTTCGAAGATTCTAGTATTAGTTTTAGATTGTGGACATGCTTGTGTAAGAGTCTCTTTATGCGTGGCTTAGGTGCTGACTCCGGTTTTATTTGTATATTTTCTTCTTTCGGTACTATTTCTTCAGATTTCGGTTCTATTTTGATGTTCGTAGCTGCAGCCACTTTTTCTTGTTTATCTATAAAGAAAATGATCACGTTATTGTCAAGTTCTTTTCTTCTGCTTCAATGCTTGCATGGCCTTAAAGTTCCGTATTAGTTGGGCAAATAGTTGGCAAACAGTTACGCTATATTGCTTTGCTTTACTGATGAGGATGACTACATCGCATTTTTCGTCAACATTTACACCCGTATTTATAAACAAGTCATAGTGATTACTTGAGTAAAAGTCATTGTTTAAGATACGATTTTTTCCGTGTAGTTAAGTAATTCCTTGATGTTAGAACTATCAAAGGTTAGCATTCTTAGCTTTGCTTTCATTGACGGTTCTAACTTCGTTTAAATTCTTGCCCATTGCATTAAAATGTTTGCATAAGTAATTACTTAAGACCAAGTAATTACTTTAACTTGACTATAGATACGGATGTTAATGTTACTAAAAATGCATGCAAATATTTATGAGGTTAGCCTCAACAATCTGTACAATGAAGCGGTTAACAAATTAGACTTAGAAAAAAATCCGATTTTTCAGACTCGTTGGGAAAGTGTTTATGTACTCTAAAAGTAGCGAATATTTCTTATTTTATATGTGTTATGGTTTGCATTTGTAGGACCTCGAGGCTAAATAATGACAGCCACTCGGGTCAATCTTCAGGTTATGCCGCGCTTGCCTAGGTTGGTACTTGGGTGGGGTAACCGCTCAATGTAAAATACCGGTATTCAGCTGCTCTAGTTAGACTGGAAACAGACCCTAGCATAGTTGGAAAAGGCTAGCCAGGTGATGAATTTCTAAGTATATCAGATAATCACATTTACAAAGCATCAACATATAAGTGACAAGTTAATTTATTAACTCCTTGTATGTCGAGTATTTAGACACAATTAAAAAGCCATTACGTCTCGCGTGGATTGGATCTACGTTCCGGCAGACGAACGGGGTGTCCTGCGTGAGCGACGAATACGACTCGACGCGACTCTGCGATCGCAAAGAAACGCGATCAAATCGACGGCACACCCTGCTTGTGGGCTATGTGGGCAGTTTGTGGTGAGACGCGACGTAACGCGTATCTGTTTTGGGGTATGCCGTTGAGTTGATCGCGTTCGTCGTGTTCGCAGCGTCGCGTCGTACTCGTATTCGACGCTCACGCAGGACCCTCGGGGCCCGGAAGGGTTAATAAGACCTACGTACCATTGATCAGTTGCTGAATAGAACTCTCAAAGCAAGGTACAGGCGTGAATGATTAAAATAAGCAACAGTACAATCTAACATAAAGGGTCTTAAATAAAATCCAGGTGTATCGACAACAAGTCATTTATTCAGAGTAATCCTAATATCTTAATTAAAGTACAGTACAGTAGTAGTAGTCATAAGTAAGTTATTGCAATCTTAGCAGTACTGCTCAGAAAGGTAACATAAAATATTTTCAACCCTCGCTACAAAAGATCATCTAAAATTTCTTAACAACGCCTGTACAACAACACACACATTAATTTATATGTGATGTGGAGGTTGAAGATGAAAATTTTGAGTAAGAATGTAGATGGCAATAAAGTAAGACCAAAGAAACGATGTATGGACTGTGTGAAGGATGATTAAGGAGGATAATAACATGCTGCTTCGAACCTAAATGAATTGGGATAAGGGCAGGAGAATCATCACTCTTTATACATGTAACACAACGTCGAGCCTGTCAGAGCAGTTTGACGAAATATCTTATAAGAATAGCTATTTATTTACATGTTTTACATAGTTGAAGGCCACATCATACGAAAGTTATCTAAAGAAAGTAAAATACGCAAAAACATTAAAATTTCCATTTATCATAAACAATGGTAAAAAAATGCAACTAGATGTCAAACTGCCCATGAATAGTCTTACAATGGCTTTTCCAGGTACCCTTTTGAATAAACGATAAACCACAAAATTCACATTTGAACCGCCGATCATCGTTATGGATTCTCATATGGCTGACGAGATTGGTATTTCTCCCAAAAGATTTCAGACAAACTGTGCATTGAAAGTTCCTCTCCCCCGTGTGTTTGATCATATGCTGCTTAACATCATGAGAAGAAAAGAATGTCATGTCACACGTCAGACATTTGTGTTTCCTCTCTAATAGATGGTCTCTTTTGACGTGCACCCTCAGTCTACGCTTGCTTTTATAACTTTTGTCACAAGAACTACATTTGTACAGTGATTCTTTAGCACCGTGGACTTCAGTCATGTGAATTTCCTTATCAGCGTACTCTTTAAAACCTGCGTGGCAATATGCGCATTTATTGGGAAATTTATCAGCGTAAATGTGGATACTTCTCTCATGATACCGCTTCTTCATCATCGTGTCAAAAACTTTCGAACAGAAGCTGCAAGGGAAATTTCCCTTTAAGTGTGTATGGCGATGTCTGAGCCAACACCCTCGAGTAACGAACCCAGAATCGCAATCTTCGCATACGAAGTTCCTGTAGTGTGAATGCATATGTTCTTGAAGTATTTTAAACTTGTCGAAAACACTCTGACATAGGCAGCAAGTCAGATCATCTGTTAGAAATTTGAAAGGAATGAAATGATTTGAAATGTCAGTGTAAATCATTTTTTGATGCTCCTCTTGCAAATGGGTCAATAAATCTTCCAGACTGTCTATGGTTTTAGCACATATCGTGCACTCGAGGTTAGTGATGTCTATTTTGACATTGTATTCTGCCATGCTAGGGTTTCTAAAGTATCTGCTTGTAGGGTCTGTTTTACACGTGTGTTCTGCTAGTGTATGCTTTTTTAGGTCACCAGGCTCTGGGAATTCTTGGAAACAGTAGCTGCACACGTATCCAACGCCTCCACGACGCATTATTGGTGTTCCGTTAGAATATTTTAAGATTTGCCCGAGGTTGTAGCGATGTTTCTCCAACTCAGTGGCATCCTGCTTGAATTTTATTTGTTTGGGCGTAGTTACCTGCGATTTGGTTTTTCTTTCTGGTCTTACGACAACTAATACTGCTGGTTCTAAAGGTTTGATTTCAACTTTCTTGCTCACTGTTTCTTGGTTACCTATAAAGAAAATTTTAAGGTTATTGTTTAAATTAATATTAATTTGTTGTTCAAACATTTTTTAGATTTTGAACAATTAGAGCCATTTTCATCTACTGACTGAAATTTTAGTCCCAGTAGGACCTGAGCCTGTACTAGAGTATCTAACCGTAGTAATACTGTAGTATCACTACAGCGTGAAATATATGCACCTATACATTAAGTAAAGTAAGACAAAAACAATACTAACTTAGGGATGGCCTAAGTAATCATTAAAGCTCTCTGACTGCAGCAGTAAGAGGTGATGTGAGCCTTCCTGATCATAAAATAGACATAACAAACAGCATTTAGGGGTCTGAAGGAAAGAGTGTAAAGTTTCATCCCCTATAGCAAAGGGTGAATCCTCCGGTCAGAAGGGTGTTATGTCGAGTGGGCTATTGTACCTATTGCGTGATAAAGATAGTTCTGATTTAACAATTGTACTGTCGTCCCACGGAGAGATTTTTATGTTAATACAACCTAAAGCATAAATTGGTAATTCATGAATATAAAATGTTAGGGAAAAGCAACACCAAGTCATTAAATAATAATCCATTGTTGTATTTATAGCTGAGATGGCGACTAATATATACACATATATATACTTCTCGTATGTGAGAAGACATGCTGCGCCGACTGCAGATAAATTGGGATAAGAGCAGGAGTCTGAGTATTGTTAATAGTTTTTTTTTTTTGTGGTTACGAACTAACCACACAGTAAAAATTGATAGTAATTATAAAGGGGTTTGAACTTTCTTGTATGGGAGCTAGCATATCGACCCACCGCCATTTTGATTTTTTTTTCATAATCGCGGCCCACGATGAAAGTGGTAGGTATAGATAGAGGACATAATAGACGAACAAATATCTCGGTAACGTGACACTTTGAGGTACCATGTTACGGGACATTTTTTGTTCGTCTATAAGTCCTCTATCTATACATACCACTTTCATCGTGGGCCGGGTTTTCGAAAAAAAAAAAAATGGCGGACAGGTTTTGTGTCCTTGGTTAATATTGCTAAAGTGCGTTTTAGGATGATTAAATTGTTTAAAAAGAATGTTTCTGAAAGAGATTATCTAACATTTTATTAATAACTTTTTTGTAATATTATCTATTCTAATGTTAGATACAATAAAAAGCAGAATAATGTTGACAGCCAAATATTACAGTATTCCTATATTAAATAACTTGCCGATGCTCAGCAGTGGACTGATGATACACAAACACACTCTCCGAAATATTTGGACTTTTCAAGATGGACAAACCAAATAATACATAATTTTTTTAAACAGACAGCGGAAATAACACTCGAGCCGCAGGCTAGTGCTATGGAGCCGAGAACTGCAGTGAAAAATGCCTACGTGAATCAAACGACGTCGTTTAACACACTTACGAAGAAATAATACAACACAACGAAAACTTATTGTGCCACTATTGGCTATTAATAATAAGAAGCTATGATTAAATTTGTTTTTTCACGATAGATAGATATTGAAGAGAAATAAGCTTATGAATTACACCACAGTACGAAAAATACTCTCTTTGTACGAGATATGAAGATACAAGGTGTTTTAAACTAGCCAATAGTTTAAAACACTTTCGTTCATTGTTTGACTTCATGTTTAATCTTCGTATGTGTATTCAAACTGCTCTTCTTCACGAATGCTTGCTCGCAGTGTTCACACTTAAAGCGTTCATCTGAATGTGTCCTCATATGCTGCTTCAAAGTCTTCTTTTGAGCGTAACATTTCTGACACACATCACACTGAAACTCCTTCAAGCCTGAATGCTTGACTGCGTGCATTTTTAAACTGCTAGCGTTGAAAAATGACATTTCACATTGAGAGCATTTGTGTTTTCTTTCCATCAAGTGATCCCTTCTCGTGTGTATTGTCAAAGCTCTTTTATTCTCGAAAGTTCTTTCACATGCTTGGCATTTGAGTGTACGTAACTGAACGCCATGTACTTTAGCTAGATGTTCATCCTTGTTTTTGGTGCTTGTGAATCGTTCGTTACAGTACCCGCATCTGCTCAGCAAATATCCTGTTATATGCACCGCTTTTTCGTGGGATTTCTTCTTACGATACGTATCATATATCTTGGGGCAATACTGGCATTTGAATTCGCCTAATTTGTGTTTTTCTGCGTGACTTTTTAGACTTGTAAGGGTCACGAAACCTAGATCGCACTGTTCGCAAACAAAATTCCTGTAATGTGAATGCATATGCTCCTGTAATTTCCGAAACTTTTCGAATACGTTGGAACAAATGCAGCAACGAATATCTTCTTTTTCGAACTTGAATGGTATGATCTTATTCTTGATATCCGTGAATATTTTTTTCTTGTGCTCATTTTGAAGATGATCTTTAAGTGCCTCTAAAGACGGGATGTCTGTGCTGCAGAGTTTACATTGTAAGCCTGTAATGTCTAATTTGACGCAAAATTCAGATTTCCTGCTGTTCATAATAACGTTTGGAGATACTGGGTCATATTTGTCTCCATGCATTTCGTGGTTATGCTTCTTTAGATCGGCAGGATTCTGAAATTGTTCCTTGCAGTAGCAACAGACGTAACCCGTGTCTATCTTTTGTAGGAAAGGGGTTGCATTGCTGTACATTATAATCATTTGGGTGTTATTCGATTGCTTTTCTAGTTCCTCTCTTACAGCCGGTTTTGTTTTACCAGCGGGCGGCTTTGGCTTGGCTGTCGGTTTATTTGGTTTTGGTTCAGGTTCTTTCTTTAATTTGATGATACCTACAAAGAAAATATACGGTTATTCTGTAGTCTAAGATTTTTTCATCATTCATATAGCACTTTTTTATGATCTTCCTTATGATTACCGACATTGCGATTAAGAATTATCATAAGATTAAGAAATATACAGAAGACAGAATTATGTGGAAAAGAAGCCTTGAAGAAACCAACAGTCAAACAAAAGAGGCCGTTAAATAAATAAATTAAAAAATACTGACTCATCATCAAATTCCCGCAATTGTCCAATGTAACTTGTGAGGCAGCGTAACACATTTCTTTTTAAAATCTCATCATTGTCAACCGTCATGCTATCATTTTTATAGAGATTCATAAAATGCAAATGACACTTATTTCTTAAGACGCTGACAACCGCTATTGAGCTCCGATGTTTCAGTATTTTTGGCCACGCCCCAATAATATTAACAAAACAAATGTATGTGCTAATCAATGAATAAATAAATATTTTTCCTATACCTTGTCGCCATTTTTAAAGGACGAACTACAAAGTGAGGAACATAGTCCAGGATCCACGGTCCATTATTGCACTTGATTACTATCAAGCTAATATTCAGTGAGCAGCTTCATTTTGATAAGACGCCCAACAATTTCCTGTACGAAAACTCTCGTATTCTCAATTGTGGTAATAGGGGAAGCAGGGATAAAATATGTTGGTTTGATGATTCTCAAAAGTGTATGAACCAACTGGTTTTTTTTGTTAAATCTGATGATAATTATGTAAATTATTTGAAAAAAATATTCGCCACATTCTTCCAATATGTATCTGTTAACGGAAAAGTGTGTAATCCATCAATGTATACAATTCTTAGCAAATGTGTACAATAGGGGATCGGACTGACTCAAAAAAATATGATTCTGTTTAGTCCGTCAGTTAGATTATCGAAAAATATTGCATACGTGTTTTATAAAAATTGACGAAGATAAAGCGCGTCAAAGATCATGGAGTGGGGCTTGAAACGTCAATTGAAGGTACAAAATGTACTATCATATGACGTCACACGAGTTTTCGAAGCACTGTAGTCTTCATTTTTCGTTTACGTGAAAAAAGATAAAATACGTGGTTAATATTTTTTGGAAATCTATCGGACGGACTAATTACCTAGTTTTTTTTTGTCCGATCCCCTATTCCTAAAATAGATTGGAAATATTTTATAATATGCACTTTTCCTAGGAAACCTTTACATTTCCTAAATAGCAATCGGAAATGTATTACAATCTTGCTGCTTGTTAGTATAGCGGGGATGCAAGAGCGAGCGAAGCGAGCTTGGGACTTGGGGCACCCCGTTATTTTTTTTTAAACCACCCAGAAGTAGGAGCCCCGCGGAGCGGGACTTCGTCAACTGGGCCTAGGGTAGTTAGGTTCCAATAATTTTATTTTGTAAACAATAATCAACTAAATTAATATTACGCAAACTAAAACCCAATATATATAGCCCTATGAATATTTTATATTTTACGATGTGATTGTTAAAGCTAATTATGTCAACGAGAGCCTTAATAAAAAGTCTGATTTCAGTTTACAGACGTGTTTTATTTATTTTAGTCACAGAAAGCTTTTTTATATATTTCGTAGTAATATCTCGGAATTGCATACAATTCCTAGGAAATACATACATGTCCCATGAAATGTGTGTGTAATAAATCGAGATGAACCGCTTTCCCCCCTTAAAAACCCCCCCACCCCCACTTCCCGACCTCAGATCGACCGTAATTTATTTTTCCTTTAATTTTTGTTATATTCTCTACTTTTTCCATTGGGTTTCATCCTACTATAATTTTATTTGTTTTCAAAAATTAAATACCCTGGTCTATAAGTAAATATTCACTTCAAAATTTAAAATTGTACAGTCTATATTGACGAAGTTTGACTTATTCTTATTATTATGTATGTTATTGACTAGCTGATATTTTTCGTAGTCTTAAAATTACACAGCTTTACAAAATGTCCGACTCCCAAAGTCATATTTGCGAATCCTTCGAGTGTTTCTTCATATGCTCTCTCAACGCTTTCTTTCTAGCGTAAGTCCTTAAACAGATATTGCACTGAAAGTCTTTCGTCCTCGTGTGTACAATTTCATGATGCCTAAGCATGGGTGCGGTAAAGAATTTCTTTTCACACAACTCACATTTGTGCTTACGCTCAATCAAGTGATCCCTCCTTGTATGAATTGTCAGAGATCTTTTGCAAGTAAAAGTCTTATCGCAAGCACGACATTTAATCAGGTTACTTTGCACGCCATGCACTTCAGCTACATGGTCATCCCTCTTCTGATGATTTTTAAACATCTTTTTGCAGAACCAACACTTATTTCTCAGATACTTGTGGACGTGAACGGCTGCTTCGTGACTTTTTACCTTCCTAAGAGTGTCATAGGTATTGGAGCAGTAGCTACATTTAAACTCCCCTTTTATGTGTGTCTGGGCGTGTCTTTTGAGACAACCGCCGGTAATATAACCCATATCACACAATTCGCAAATAAAATTTCTATAGTGAGTGTGCATATGTAATTGCAAAATTTTAAACTTTTCAAAAACACTTGGGCACAGACAACATTTTAAGACTTCGCTACTGAACTTAAACGGTAAGAATTGGTTTTTAATGTCCATGTGTATTTCCCTTTCGTGTTCACTCTTTAGATGAATTAACAAGTTTTCTAAAGTGTCTATTTCAGCGTCGCAGAGTGTGCATCGTAAGTCTGTTAAGTCCAGCTTGACACAAAATTCATCTTTTCTGGTAATCTTTTCAATTGGAGTTACAGCACTGTATAAGCGACGATGATTATCACGAATATGCTTCTTCAGATCAGCGGGGTCTGTATACTGTGTATCACAATAGCAACACATATAACCTCGATAATTTATTCCGAGAAAAGGCGTTGCATTGGA
Organism: Diarsia dahlii; assembly: GCA_949775195.1. NCBI lineage: Eukaryota > Metazoa > Arthropoda > Insecta > Lepidoptera > Noctuidae > Diarsia > Diarsia dahlii. Next base: position 7,013,106 of record OX459217.1, on the reverse strand, counting down.
GTAAGTAAGAATTTCTTGAAGATTTGAGCGGTGTTTCTTCAGTTCCTCGCACATTGCTATCCTCGCTTTACCGATTTCAGTGAGAACTCCTTTTATTCTCTTCCGTTTCGGTTTTTCTTCAATATTTGCTTTCGGAACTTCAGTGGTTTTAGTTCCAGTACCTATAAAGAAAACGTTGATTCAATTGACATGTAACCATTCCTATTGAACGTAAAAAGTTATTAAAGCATGAAACTAACGATTATAACAGTATCTGACAACTAACCTACACTATTAAATGAGCAGACTAGTAACAAACCAATATTGGAAAAATATAATTGAATTCTTTTAGTGCAAATGACACTTACAGCAAGTCAGCAAACACTCCAATAACTCCATAAACGGGTAACCATGAAGCAGAAAATTTTTGTTTTGACTGTAGCTGCTGAAGATTTAAATTATCTTTGATTCAGGGGTTGTGTTTCGACTATAACTACTAAAATTCGCTAAAACTCACATTATAAAGCGGATGTACTCCCAGAATACCGCAAGGGTCTGTACTGGGCCCGCTACTGTTTCACTACTTCCATCGAAGACGGATAGTCAATCTCATGCAATAATTTAAAACTGGAAATGAACGAGGGAGGGGTAAATCGTTTATATGAAACATCGTTTCTTTGTCAAGTGACGTTGAAAATGAAATTCATTCGACCAATTCAAATCAAACAATTACTCTCCTTCAAAAGATATATTTTCCAACAAAATACGAACTAATGACAAAAATAATATCAATATCCATTAAGATCAGAATCCGATTGAATTATATACATTTAATGCAAGCCGACAGGGTAAACCAAAACATTATAATGACATTAGATAGCCAGCTTAAAAATAATTCTCGTACTTAAAAATGTCTTAATCTCAATCAAATCTTTAAATTACAGATATCTTTTAGAGGGAACTGCTATAGATAAACAAGGATAGAAATGTGCAAGTTACATCCCACTAGGTGGGTCTGACGCCAGTTTCATTGATATTTGGAGGATGCAGGGGCTAATGCGAGACGAGCATGAAAGACATATATTATGAAGAGGCTTGGTCGGTTGCCAACCTGAGCCTGCTATGGGTCTCAGCTCAGATAACTTAGAAGTCAGTTATTTAATATAATTCTTCTTCAGGAGGTTGTCGTTCTGCTGATTTGATTTGTTTCTCCACTACTCCCTATCTAAAGTATCTCTTGACAGCTGATCAGCTTTCTAAATCACATACCACTAGTGTTAGTACCGTCTGTTTACCATTCGGGAAGCTTGATAAGTCAATCTGTATGCACTGCCTGTTATAGGATCTAGGTCGTATTTATTCATAACATCTTAATCGTTACATTTGCTCACAAAGCTAAATCCTAATTATATGACTTTTGTTCGGAAACTCTCTTACTCGTCCCGCGGAAAATATCCCGAACTCCGTGGTTCTTTTTATTAGTTATACTGTGTAATTTAGACCAGCTCGCCGTGCTTATTTTTTTATATGGCCTTTCCAGCTAGCTTTCTGCACGAATGCTTGACCGCAAAGCTCACATTTGAACCGTCTAATATCACTGTGAATTTCCATATGCTGTTTTAAAGTTGTCATCCGACTATAATACTTCATACACACAGTGCATTGGAACTCTCGTTTTTGTATGCTTTACCATGTGAAACTTTAAATTAGCTGCTTGGAAAAATGCCTTATCGCATTCTGTACATTTAAACCGCCTCTCCATCAAATGGTCTCGCCTGGTGTGGACCTTAAGTGCGTTTGTGTTTGGAAACGTTCTGTCGCAAGCTTGGCATTTGACAATCTTCAACTTCAGTCCATGTACACACGGCTACACATCAAGCTATACAAAACCAGTTAATCTTGGCCTCACTTTACTAGATATTTTCGCACAATGAACGATCAGATTATACTGGTTTTGTATAGCTTGATGTGTAGCCGTGTGTACTTCCATCAAGTGCGCGTCTCTTCTAAAATGAGTCTTGAATCTTTCAGTACAGAAATTATTTGTAACGTTTGTAAACGTGAACAATTTTTATATGATAGACAGCCTTCACTTTAGTGTCGAAGGTTTTGACATAAATTACATTTTAAAACGCCTGTATAATGTCTGTTGATGTGTCGTCTAAGACATCCTTTCGTCATGTACAATTGTAAAATCAGATTTATTCCTGCCGGATTAAGACAGATTCAATTACGAACGTAACATCTCCTGAACTCCGCGGTGCGTTTAATCAGCATGCTGCACAGTTCAGACCAGTTCACCATGCTTACTTTTCATATGTCCTTTCCAGCTAGCTTTCTGCACGAATGCTTGACCGCAACGCTCACATTTGAACCGTCTAACGTCACTGTGTATTTCCATATGCTGTTTTAAAGTTGTCATCCGACTATAATACTTCATACACACAGTGCATTGGAACTCTCTGGTTTTTGAATGCGTTACCTTGTGAAACTTTAAATCAGCTGCTTGGAAAAATGCCTTATCGCATTCTGTACATTTAAACCGCCTCTCCATCAAATGATCACGCCTCGTGTGGATCCTTAGTGCGCTTGTGTTTGGGAACGTCCTGTCGCACGCTTGGCATTTGACAACCTTCAACTTGAGTCCATGGACTTCCACTAAGTGCTCGTCTCTTCTCATAAAATTCTTGAATCTTTCAGTACAGAATTTACACGTATTTTTGAAACCCTTGTATACGTGAACAACTTTTTCATGATTGTCAGCCTTCTCTTGAGTGTCGAAGGTTTTAGAGCATAAATTACATTTGAAAACGCCTGTATAATGTCTGTTGATGTGTCGTCTAAGACTTCCTTTCGTCATGTACCCCATGTCACACTCATCGCAAATAAAATTCCTGTAATGAATGTGCATGTGTTTTTGTAAACATCTAAACTGTTCAAAGTGACTCGAGCAAATACAACATTTCAAGATGTCGCTGTTAAATTTAAATGGAAATAGTTGGTTCGTAATTTCGGTGTGCATAGGTCTTTTGTGGTCAGTTTTTAGATGTTTAATCAAGTTTTCTATTGTGTCTCTGTCAGTATCGCAGAGTGTGCACAGTAAATTAGTAATATCCAGCTTTACAATAAACTCATTTATTGTGTACTTATTACCACTTGGTATTACCGAGTTGTATAAGCCTTTATGATTGTCCCGAGTATGTTTCTTCAGGTCTGCAGGGTCTGGATACTGAGATTTGCAGTAGCAACACATATAACCTCGATAATCAGCCCCGACAAAAGGCGTGGCATTCGAGCATGTCAGAATTTCTTTTAGGTTTTCGTGGTGTTTTTTCATTTTTTTCACCATTTCTATCCTTGCTTTACCGACCTTAGTGAGACCTCCTTTTTTCCGTTTTGTTTTAAATCCATTATTTGTTTTATGTTCCTTCATAGGTTTATCTCGAGTACCTATAAAGAAAATGATGTTTTAATTGTCTCATCAACGATAGGTACCATAAGTGTAACTTTTTGTATTAAGTGTTCAATGCAAGTTAGTAGTGAAAATGTTGTGTCTCGTTCATACAGGTTAGTTTTATCCTGTACATACGGATGAAATAAGGGAACAAGAGTATGTAAGCATCGAGCAGGTGGCGTTCTGTGGTTTCTGCCTACTCCTATGAGAAAGGCGTGAGATTAAGAAGACTAAAATACACGCAGTCAAAGTCACAAGCAAAAAAAGTTAGATACGGTCGTATCTAACTTTTAACCTAAAACGCAAAAAGGTAATTAACACTCTCGCTGCCGAGTTCAATTTATCAATTTTTAGGCTTCCGTAGCCGATAACAAAAAACGAAACCCTTATAGATTTGTCATGTCTGTGAGTCCGTTTGTCACTTTATTCGGAAACCTTCTTCTATGAGGTATGCGGCAACGTCTTCTGTCTATCAGGGCTCCAGAAAGTCTCTTTTTTGGTCCACAGCTCATTGGGCACGCGGGTTGGGATCCCTGTTATGCACTGACCAACTCCTAATCCAGCTCTGAGCCCTATCGTACATTTGGGCCAAACAAGGGATTAAAGTTGTGTTGTAATATTATGTTAGATTGTATTTTTTTTGATGAAACAGGCTTTTTAAACAATTTTTTTTATACAAAAAGAAATACATTGTTTAAAAAGCTGGTTTTATTTTTTTACACAAAAAAGGCGTTGCAAGAATTAAAAAAAAAGCCCTTTTTTCTGATAATTGTTTCAATAATTTTTCTTTGAACTGGTGTACGACTGTACTGGTATCTAAGACGGCAATACATTTCCTTTGAATAAAATATGGCAAAAAGTAGATTCAAGAGATATAATATTATAAAAATAAGCGATTATTTTGACACTGTGTTTAGTTCGAATTTCAATAGGTAATTTGAAATCAAACAATTTTTATAAAACAGAATTATAAAATTCACAAATAAAAGAACATAAAGTTTAGATTCCAACAAACACAATTATGTTTTACCTACTCAACGTGAGAAGTAATTGCAAAAATAAACTGAATCAATGAAAGAACTTATTACTTATTTCTACAATATCAGCACTTTACTTTAGAAGCAAGTTGGCGTATAAATATGCGGATTCTTCCAAACTTTTCAATTTCTTACTGGTATCGAAAACCTTCGCACACAATTGTAAATCAGATTTATACCTGCCCGATTAAGACAGATTAAATTACGAACGTTGTGAAAAATGATGAGAAAAAAAATTGTAATGTAACATATCCTGAACTCCGTGGTACGTTTAATCAGCATAATGCACAGTTCAGACCAGTTCACCATGCTTACTTTTCATATGTCCTTTCCAGCTAGCTTTCTGCACGAATGCTTGACCGCAACGCTCACATTTGAACCGTCTAACGTCACTGTGTATTTCCATATGCTGTCTTAAAGTTTCCTTCCGGCTATAAGACTTCATGCACACGGTGCATTGGAACTCTCTCGTTTTTGTATGCTTAACCATGTGAAACTTTAAATTAGCTGCTTGGTAAAATGCCTTATCGCATTCTGTACATTTAAACCGCCTCTCCATCAAATGGTCTCGCCTCGTGTGGACCCTTAACGCGTCTCTATTACGAAATATCTTATTGCATGCACGGCAATTGACGATCTTCAGTTTAACTCCATGTACTTCTGCCAAATGCTCATCTCTTCTCATAGCATTTCTAAATCTGTCACAACAGTATTCACACTTTAGATTCATACCCTTATTAACGTGAACTTTATATTCGTGATTCTTCAACCTCTTATTATTCAAATAAGTTTTAGGGCACGAACTACATTTGAAGACGCCTGTTCTATGTGTGGCCATGTGTGACCTGAGATTTGATTTGTAGACGTAGCCCTTATCACAGACATCGCAGACATAATTTCTATAATGCATGCGCATATGCTCCACTAAACTCCTGAACTTTTGAAAAAAGCTTGGACACATGCAACATTTCATGGTATCACCACTAAACTTGAACGGTAAGATATGGTGTTTGATGTCGATGTGCATAACCCTTTTGTGGTCCGTTTCTAGATGTTTCATCAAGTTTTCTAATGTGTCTATGTCAGTATCGCAAAGCGTACATCGCAAATCAGTTATGTCTAGCTTCATTCCATACTCTTTTGGTATTTTTTTACTTCTATACGTTTTTGGAATTTCTGCGTTGTAAAGGTTTACTTTATGATTGCCACGTGTATGCTTCTTCAGATCTGCTGGGTCTTGATACTGATCGTCACAGTAGCCACACATATATCCTTGATAATTAACTCCGACCAAGGGTGTAGTATTGGAGCAAGCAAAGATTTCTCTCAGATTTGTGCGCTGCTTCGTGATTTTTGGTTCGGTTTCATTGATCCTTCTTCTTGATTCCTTTCTTTCCTTTTTTATCCATGGTGGTTCATAATCTTCATCTAATTCACTAGCCTTGGTAAGTTTGTCGCGAGTACCTATAACGAAAACGTATATATTTTATTAAGTATTTTACTTTTTTTTTATTACCGTACCGTATTACCCAGTATTAACTGGGTTTTGGAGTTCAGATAGCGGTCACTCTATGTAAAATACTGGTATTTAGCTGCATCCGGTTAGACTGGACGCCTGCCCCAACATATTTGGGAAAAGGCGAGACAGATGATGACGATGTTGTTGTATTGAACTTTAATTTGGTTTAAGAAAGACGTTCCAAGGTTTAAACCAAAAATGTAAAACTTTGAAGTTATCAATAATTATAATTATTTTTTTAAACTCAAACTCAACTCAAACTCAAATATTTTATTTCAATTAAGCCATTACAGGCACTTTTGAATGTCAGAAGGACGGAAGAAGAACGAAACTACGAGTGCAATACGTCATTCCGAAAGCCACCACGCCGAATCACACGCCACCGAATGCCCGCAACAACGAACACTGCGAGTACGAAAGCACGCAGCGACGCACAGTGGTGCAGGTAGTACGGGCGTGCGGAAAATACTATTTGTAAGGTGTTAACAGCACCGAAACTAGCACCACCCACATCTTATTTCTTTTACTTTAAAATCACATCAAATTTGAAAAATCCAAAACACTGTCATGCTAGTAAATAACATGTAGTATTTTTAAAATCACTTTTCATGATAGACTTGATAAATTAAGAGAATTACTGAATAAAGATAAAAGTGACCACTTTTGGGGGTAATAAGTAATTCTTACACGACACGGTAAAGTGTTAATTACCCTCACTAGAAACACTTATTAATATCAAAAGGTTTCAAATGACCTACTTCATTAAAAAATGTATAGCAAGTAATTACTTATTATTTTATTACATATGTTTACGTATTTCATTAATACACACAATAAACTTATGACTAAACTAAAAATAAAAGTTGATTATAATAGTATTTAGGTTCTATTCATACTTGAAATAACAATATTTTTTGCACGAAATTCGTTAATTCTCGATCACCCTACTTTGGCATCATTTAATTAAATACTGTATAATTATTTACCCGTATTAATTTTAGGACTTGTTTCTACTAACATTCTAGTATTTGTGTACCAAATTGCAGACATTTTAAACAAAGTCTAAAAAAAGGAGTTTTTTCCGCCCTTGAACCACAGTGCGACGCAACCGCAACAACGAATGCTCGAGACCCCGAATCACGGAACAACGCATGCACGCCGCAACGCGCAACCGCCGCCCCGGGACCCGGAGCCCCGCACACCCGCCACCACGGCACACGCCGCCGCGCGCCCCCGCACCCACAGCACTCGCCGCCGGTAACATCCGGCGCCGCGCAGCCCGACGCAGCAACTCCCGAAACGACGCATTGCATTCCTACGCTACAGTCACAATCACAAGGAAGGCATAATAACTTGTGAAAGTACTGTAGTTGCCAGTTCCCTAACGTAGATCTCATGAAGAAGAACGGGCAAAAAACTCCATTGACACTCTTTTAAATCAGAATTTGTTACAAAATCTTGGTACATTATATCATTCATGTTGAGATGGTATATTATGTGAGAACTATGTAGCAAGACGTGCAAGTTAAGAGCGTCCAGAGTAAAAAGATATAATAAACAAATCAAAACAAAAAAATATATATCCACCATGGCAACTAAGGAATGATCAGTCTCCACTGACAGCGCCCGTTCACGAACATGACGCATGGATCAGCACCATTCAACTCAACCATTTTGTAGGGAACTAAATGATCCGACACACCCGCCACCATCAGTGAGACATTTGAGTGAGCATGACATTCTCTCAGCCACCAGGGCAACGTCACTAAAATATGTAAAATGTGGCTTTATAGTACATAGTACTCACACATGTGCCATGCAATTAAACAATATTAGGGGCCGCGGATTTTTGTAATAGATGACGTGGCCTCGGCGCAAGGGCAAAGAAGGAACATGGGTTCGGTTTTTAGTCAGTAGAAGTCTGACAATCCCCTTCGCTCTGCCCAAGAGCGGGGGCACCAAAAAAAAAAAAAAAGACCTTGAATCTATACAATGCAAAGATATATTTTTACAATCTTCTGCAGCCTCTACAATAACTTCACATGATAGTCGATTTATTTGCCCCTAAGGTTGTAGAGCAGGACCAGCATTGAGCCAAGCATTTTTATCATCAACTAGCTGATGCCCGCGGCTTCACCCGCGTGGATGTCGTTCAAATTATATACTAAAACCTTCCTCTTGAATCACTCTATCTATTAAAAAAAACCGCATCAAAATCCGTTGCGTAGTTTTAAAGATTTAAGCATACAGACAAACAAACAGACAAAAATAGCGACTTTGTTTTATACTATGTATGTAAGGATGTAATCCCCCAACTTATAGTATGCTTGCCTACATAGTGTGCGTTTTACACAAGTTTTAAATTTCGTCTCACTCAGTTGAAGAATGTGAGGGGGTATTTTATTGTAACATTTTAAACAGTACCCCATGAAAGATGAGTCTACTTTAGCTAGCCTGAAACCTGGCTGAACTAGTTGGTCCCTATTCCTCGTATTATAGTGGTGTCTATCACCTCTTTTACTAAACAAATGCAGATTTTTCCTAACGTACATGATGTTTTCATAGATGTATTGACAAGGTACTGTCATGATGTTTATTTCCTTAAACAGCTCTCTCAGAGAATAGCGCCTTCGTAGACCATATATGGCTTTAATGGCTCTTTTCTGCAGAATAAATATAGACTCGATGTCTGCAGCCCGTCCCCATAGTAAAATACCGTATGACATAACACTATGAAAATAGCTAAATTAGACTAGTCTCGCGGTATCTACCTCAGTAAATTGGCGGATTTTCCTAACAGCATAATATGCTGCTGAACTCAGCCGTCCTGCAAGAGATGTTAAATGCGGACCCCACTGTAGCCTCGAGTCAATCGTTATCCCCAAGAAAACAGTTTCATCGACAAATTCTAGTGTCTCTTGATTCAATACTATGTCACAATCAGTACTTTTGACATTTGGTAGAGCAAATCTTATGCACTTCGTTTTTTTCCCATTTAAGACTAAATTATTGACGGTGAACTAATAATGAACCTGCAGTAGGGCGTTATTTACGTCATCAAGATTTGTGGCAAGTCTGTTTACCTTAAATATTAAAGAAGTATCGTCGGCAAACAATACCATTTCAGGTTGGTTTTTAAATAAAAGGGGTAGATCATTAATATAGACTAAAAAGAGAAAGGGACCTAATATCGAACCTTGTGGCACACCCATACTTACTTTTAAGCCCGTTGAATTGACACCATTTATTTGTACTTGCTGATGTCTATCGTTTAAATACGATTTCATTAAACTGAGCGCAAGTTTCCATAAACCGTAATGTTCAAGCTTCAAGAGAAGGGTTTCGTGGTTGACGCAATCAAATACTACTTGACAGCACGGTTGGCGCAGTGACTGCCGCGCTGCGTATCGCGGGTTCGATCCCCGCAAGGAACAAATATTTGTAAGACCTACATATAGTTGTTCCGGGTCTGGGTATTTGTGTATGTGAGTTTAAATGTTTGTGAACGCATCCACGATACAGGAGAAATTCCTAGTGTGGGGCGTTGCCCCACACTAGGAATTTCTCCTGTATTAAAAAAAAAAAAAATGCTTTCGAGAGGTCACAGAAGATCCCTATGGCATCTTGTGACTCTTCCCACGCAGCAAATATATGTTTTAATAAGGTGACACCGGCGTCAGTCGTACAACGTCCTTTGATGAAACCATACTGTTTCTCATGTAAGATTTTATTGGTGTTAAAGTGGATGAGCATTTGATTAAGCATTACCTTTTCAAACACCTTGCTGAAAACTGGCAAACCGGATACAGGTCTATAGTTATTAGTGTCTACTGTCACCGGATTTGAAAAGTGGTATTACCTTGCTGTATTTCTTATGGTCCGGGAAGACTCCCTGGTCCACACACAAATTAAATATTAAAGCTAAATACGGAGCTACAGTCTCAATAATAGCTTGACAAACTTTAATCGCAGTCCCCATAGATCTTCGGTTAATTTGACTTTAATTTCCTTAAAAGCTTTAATGACTGCTATGGGGTTTATATGTTTAAATGAAGAGTACGAAGTCAAATTGTTTTTTTTTTTTCAGAAAAATAAAACTGTATGGGGTAAGCGTTGCTAGCCTTTCTGGTATGACGGCAATACATTACCTTTGATTAAAATATGGTAAAAAGTATGTAAGAGATTTTTTTTAAGAGATAATATCATAATACTATAAAACAAGTGATTTTTTGACAATGCGTTTATTTCGTAGTTCAATAGGTCATTTGAAATCAAACATTTTTTATAAAACAGAATTATAATTCACAAATAAAAGAACTTAGTTTAGATTCCAACAAACACAATTATGTTTTACCTACTCAACGTGAGAAGTAATTGCAAAAATAAACTGAATCAATGAAAGAACTTATTACTTATTTCTACAATATCAGCACTTTACTTTAGAAGCAAGTTGGCGTATAAACTTCCAAACTTTTCATTTTCTTACTGTTATCGAAACACACAATAGGGGATCGGACAAAAAAAAACTAATAAGTCCGTCAGATAGATTTCCAAAAATTATTGGACACGTATTTTTTCTTTTTTCACGTAAACTTAAAATGAAGACGATACAGTGCTTCGAAAACTCGTGTGACGTCATATGATAGTACATTTTGACGACACAAGTGACGTTTCAAGCCCCACTCCAAGATCTTTGACGCGTTTTATGTTCGTAATTTTTTATTGATTTGATAAAACAAAAAACACGTATTCAATATTTTTCGATAATCTAACTTACGGACTAAACAGAATCATATTATTTTGACCCAGTCCGATCCCCTATTGTAAATCAGATTTAGACCTGCCCGATTAAGACAGATTAAATTACGAACGTTGTGAAAAATGATGAGAAAAAAAATTGTAACATATCCTGAACTCCGTGGTACGTTTAATCAGCATAATGCACAGTTCAGACCAGTTCACCATGCTTACTTTTCATATGTCCTTTCCAGCTAGCTTTCTGCACGAATGCTTGACCGCAACGCTCACATTTGAACCGTCTAACGTCACTATGTATTTCCATATGCTGTTTTAAAGTTGTCATCCGAGTATAATACTTCATACACACAGTGCATTGGAACTCTCTGGTTTTTGAATGCGTTACTTTGTGAAACTTTAAATCAGCTGCTTGGAAAAATGCCTTATCGCATTCTGTACATTTAAACCGCCTCTCCATCAAATGATCTCGCCTCGTGTGAACCCTTAACGCGTCTCTATTAGGAAATATCTTATTGCATGCACGGCAATCGACGATCTTCAGTTTTACTCCATGTACTTCTGCCAAATGCTCATCTCTTCTCATAGCATTTCTAAATCTGTCACAACAGTATTCACACTTTAGATTCATACCCTTATTAACGTGAACTTGATATTCGTGACTCTTCAACCTCGTATTATTCAAATAAGTTTTAGGGCACGAACTACATTTGAAGACGCCTGTTCTATGTGTGGCCATGTGTGACCTGAGATTTGATTTGTAGACGTAGCCCTCATCACAGACATCGCAGACATAATTTCTATAATGCATGCGCATATGCTCTACTAAACTCTTGAACTTTTGAAAAAAGCTTGGACACATACAACATTTCATGGTATCACCACTAAACTTGAACGGTAAGATATGGTGTTTGATGTCGATGTGCATAACCCTTTTGTGGTCCGTTTCTAGATGTTTCATCAAGTTTTCTAATGTGTCTATGTCAGTATCGCAAAGCGTACATCGCAAATCAGTTATGTCTAGCTTCATTCCATACTCATTTGGTATATTTTTACTTCTATACGTTTTTGGAATTTCTGCGTTGTAAAGGTTTACTTTATGATTGCCACGTGTATGCTTCTTCAGATCTGCTGGGTCTTGATACTGATCGTCACAGTAGCCACACATATATCCTTGATAATTAACTCCGACCAAGGGTGTAGCATTGGAGCAAGCAAAGATTTCTCTCAGATTTGTGCGCTGCTTCGTGATTTTTGGTTCGGTTTCATTGATCCTTCTTCTTGATTCCTTTCTTTCCTTTTTTATCCATGGTGGTTCATAATCTTCATCTAATTCACTAGCCTTGGTAAGTTTGTCGCGAGTACCTATAACGAAAACGTATATATTTTATTAAGTATTTTACTTTTTTTTTATTACCGTACCGTATTACCCAGTATTAACTGGGTTTTGGAGTTCAGATAGCGGTCACTCCATGTAAAATACTGGACTTTACTATTTAGCTGCATCCGGTTAGACTGGACGCCTGCCCCAACATATTTGGGAAAAGGCGAGACAGATGATGACGATGTTGTTGTATTGAACTTTAATTTGGTTTAAGAAAGACGAAAATGAAAAACTAAAACGAAATGAAATGAAAAAAAATGAATGAATGAATGATGATGAATGAAATGTAAAACTTTGAAGTTATCAATAATTATAATTATTTTTTTAAACTCAAACTCAAATATTTTATTTCAATGAATGAATGTCAGAAGGACGGAAGAACGAAACTACGAGTGCAATACGTCATTCCGAAAGCCACCACGCCGAACCACACGCCACCGAATGCCCGCAACAACGAACACTGCGAGTACGAAAGCACGCAGCGACGCACAGTGGTGCAGGTAGTACGGGCGTGCGGAAAATACTATTTTTAAGGTGATAACAGCACCGAAACTAGCACCACCCACATCTTATTTCTTTTACTTTAAAATCACATCAAATTTGAAAAATCCAAAACACTGTCATGCTAGTAAATAACATGTAGTATTTTTAAAATCACTTTTCATGATAGACTTGATAAATTAAGAGAATTACTGAATAAAGATAAAAGTGACCACTTAGGGTCTAATTAATCTCCGAAGGTATATCATTACGTAACGGTCGATGACGCAGATTAGGTATGATCTCATGATTGAAAACAAAAGGTTTCAAATGACCTACTTCATTAAAAAATTTATAGCAAGTAATTACTTAATTATTTTATTACATATGTTTACGTATTTCATTAATACACACAATAAACTTATGACTAAACTAAAAATAAAAGTTGATTATAATAGTATTTAGGTTCTATTCATACTTGAAATAACAATATTTTTTGCACGAAATTCGTTAATTCTCGTTACTTTGGCATCATTTAATTAAATACTGTATAATTATTTACCCGTATTAATTTTAGGACTTGTTTCTACTAACATTCTAGTATTTGTGTACCAAATTGCAGACATTTTAAACAAAGTCTAAAAAAAGGAGTTTTTTCCGCCCTTGAACCACAGTGCGACGCAACCGCAACAACGAATGCTCGAGACCCCGAATCACGGAACAACGAATGCACGCCGCAACGCGCAACCGCCGCCCCGCGACCCGGAGCCCCGCACACCCGCCACCACGGCACACGCCGCCGCGCGCCCCCGCACCCACAGCACTCGCCGCCGGTAACATCCGGCGCCGCGCAGCCCGACGCAGCAACTCCCGAAACGACGCATTGCATTCCTACGCTACAGTCACAATCACAAGGCATAATAACTTGTGAAAGTACTGTAGTTGCCAGTTCCCTAACGTAGATCTCATGAAGAAGAACGGGCAAGAAACTCCATGGACACTCTTTTAAATCAGAATTTGTTACAAAATCTTGGTACATTATATCATTCATGTTGAGATGGTATATTATGTGAGAACTATGTAGCAAGACGTGCAAGTTAAGAGCGTCCAGAGTAAAAAGATATAATAAACAAATCAAAAAAAAAATATAATAATAATAATAATATTCCACAACTATATACACCATGGCAACTAAGGAATGACCAGTCTCCACTGACAGCGCCCGTTCACGAACATGACGCATGGATCAGCACCATTCAACTCAACCATTTTGAAGGGAACTAAATGATCCGACACACCCGCCAACATCAGCGAGACATTTGAGTGAGCATGACATTCTCTCAGCCACCAGGGCAACGTCACTAAAATATGTAAAAATGTAAAAAGTGGCTTTATAGTACATAGTACTCACACATGTGCCATGCAATTATACAATATTAGGGGCCGCGGATTTTTGTACTAGATGACGTGGCCTCGGCGCAAGGGCAAAGAAAGAACATGGGTTCGGTTTTTAGTCAGTAGAAGTCTGACACTCCCCTTCGCTCTGCCCAAGAGCGGGGGGGGTCATTTAATGATTTTCCACCCACCAAAAAAAAAAAAAAAGACCTTGAATCTATACAATGCAAAGATATTTTTACAATCTTCTGCAGCCTCTACAATAACTTCACATGATAGTCGATTTATTTGCCCCTAAGGTTGTAGAGCAGGACCAGCATTGAGCCAAGCATTTTTATCATCAACTAGCTGATGCCCGCGGCTTCACCCGCGTGGATGTCATTCAAATTATATACTAAAACCTTCCTCTTGAATCACTCTATCTATTAAAAAAAACCGCATCAAAATCCGTTGCGTAGTTTTAAAGATTTAAGCATACAGACAAACAAACAGACAAAAATAGCGACTTTGTTTTATACTATGTATGTAAGGATGTAATCCCCCAACTTATAGTATGCTTGCCTACATAGTGTGCGTTTTACACAAGTTTTAAATTTCGTCTCACTCAGTTGAAGAATGTGAGGGGGTATTTTATTGTAACATTTTAAACAGTACCCCATGAAAGATGAGTCTACTTTAGCTAGCCTGAAACCTGGCTGAACTAGTTGGTCCCTATTCCTCGTATTATAGTGGTGTCTATCACCTCTTTTACTAAACAAATGCAGATTTTTCCTAACGTACATGATGTTTTCATAGATGTATTGACAAGGTACTGTCATGATGTTTATTTCCTTAAACAGCTCTCTCAGAGAATAGCGCCTTCGTAGACCATATATGGCTTTAATGGCTCTTTTCTGCAGAATAAATATAGACTCGATGTCTGCAGCCCGTCCCCATAGTAAAATACCGTATGACATAACACTATGAAAATAGCTAAAATAGACTAGTCTCGCGGTATCTACCTCAGTAAATTGGCGGATTTTCCTAACAGCATATGCTGCTGAACTCAGCCGTCCTGCAAGAGATGTTAAATGCGGACCCCACCGTAGCCTCGAGTCAATCGTTATCCTCAAGAAAACAGTTTCATCGACAAATTCTAGTGTCTCTTGATTCAATACTATGTCACAATCAGTACTTTTGACATTTGGTAGAGCAAATCTTATGCACTTCGTTTTTTTCCCATTTAAGACTAAATTATTGACGGTGAACTAATAATGAACCTGCAGTAGGGCGTTATTTACGTCATCAAGATTTGTGGCACGTCTGTTTACCTTAAATATTAAAGAAGTATCGTCGGCAAACAATACCATTTCAGGTTGGTTTTTAAATAAAAGGGGTAGATCATAATATATAGACTAAAAAGAAAAAGGGACCTAATATCGAACCTTGTGGCACACCCATACTTACTTTTAAGCCCGTTGAATTGACACCATTTATTTGTACTTGCTGATGTCTATCGTTTAAATACGATTTCATTAAATTGAGCGCAAGTTTCCCTAAACCGTAATGTTCAAGCTTCAAGAGAAGGGTTTCGTGGTTAACGCAATCAAATACTACTTGACAGCACGGTTGGCGCAGTGGCTCAAGCAATTGACTGCCGCGCTGCGTATCGCGGGTTTGATCCCCGCAAGGAACAAATATTTGTAAGACCTACATATAGTTGTTCCGGGTCTGGGTATTTGTGTATGTGAGTTTAAATGTTTGTGAACGCACCCACGATACAGGAGAAATTCCTAGTGTGGGGCAACGTTTATTAAAAAAAAAACCTGCTTTCGAGAGGTCACAGAAGATCCCTATGGCATCTTGTGACTCTTCCCACGCAGCAAATATATGTTTTAATAAGGTGACACCGGCGTCAGTCGTACAACGTCCTTTGATGAAACCATACTGTTTCTCATGTAAGATTTTATTGGTGTTAAAGTGGATGAGCATTTGATTAAGCATTACCCTTTCAAACACCTTGCTGAAAACTGGCAAAACGGATACAGGTCTATAGTTATTAGTGTCTCTACTGTCACCGGATTTGAAAAGTGGTATTACCTTGCTGTATTTCATAAGGTCCGGGAAGACTCCCTGGTCCACACACAAATTAAATATTAAAGCTAAATACGGAGCTACAGTCTCAATAATAGCTTGACAAACTTTAATCGACAGTCCCCATAGATCTTCGGTTAATTTGACTTTAATTTCCTTAAAAGCTTTAATGACTGCTATGGGGTTTATATGTTTAAATGAAGAGTACGAAGTCAAATTGTTTTGTTTCCAGAAAAAAAAAACTGTATGGGGTAAGCGTTGCTAGCCTTTCTGGTATGACGGCAATACATTTCCTTTGAATAAAATATGGTAAAAAGTATCTAAGAGATTTTTTTTAAGAGATAATATCATAATACTATAAAACAAGTGATTTTTTGACAATGCGTTTATTTCGTAGTTCAATAGGTCATTTGAAATCAAACATTTTTTATAAAACAGAATTATAATTCACAAATAAAAGAACTTAGTTTAGATTCCAACAAACACAATTATGTTTTACCTACTCAACGTGAGAAGTAATTGCAAAAATAAACTGAATCAATGAAAGAACTTATTACTTATTTCTACAATATCAGCACTTTACTTTAGAAGCAAGTTGGCGTATAAACTTCCAAACTTTTCATTTTCTTACTGGTATCGAAAACCTTCGCACACAATTGTAAATCAGATTTAGACCTGCCCGATTAAGACAGATTCAATTACGAACGTTGTGAAAAATGATGAGAAAAAAAATTGTAATGTAACATATCCTGAACTCCGTGGTACGTTTAATCAGCATAATGCACAGTTCAGACCAGTTCACCATGCTTACTTTTCATATGTCCTTTCCAGCTAGCTTTCTGCACGAATGCTTGACCGCAACGCTCACATTTGAACCGTCTAACGTCACTGTGTATTTCCATATGCTGTCTTAAAGTTTCCTTCCGGCTATAAGACTTCATGCACACGGTGCATTGGAACTCTCTCGTTTTTGTATGCTTAACCATGTGAAACTTTAAATTAGCTGCTTGGTAAAATGCCTTATCGCATTCTGTACATTTAAACCGCCTCTCCATCAAATGGTCTCGCCTCGTGTGAACCCTTAACGCGTTTCTATTACGAAATATCCTATTGCATGCACGGCAATTGACGATCTTCAGTTTAACTCCATGTACTTCTGCCAAATGCTCATCTCTTCTCATAGCATTTCTAAATCTGTCACAACAGTATTCACACTTTACATTCATACCCTTATTAACGTGAACTTGATTTTCGTGACTCTTCAACCTCGTATTATTCAAATAAGTTTTAGGGCACGAACTACATTTGAAGACGCCTGTTCTATGTGTGGCCATGTGTGACCTAAGATTTGATTTGTAGACGTAGCCCTTATCACAGACATCGCAGACATAATTTCTATAATGCATGCGCATATGCTCCACTAAACTCCTGAACTTTTGAAAAAAGCTTGGACACATGCAACATTTCATGGTATCACCACTAAACTTGAACGGTAAGATATGGTGTTTGATGTCGATGTGCATAACCCTTTTGTGGTCCGTTTCTAGATGTTTCATCAAGTTTTCTAATGTGTCTATGTCAGTATCGCAAAGCGTACATCGCAAATCAGTTATGTCTAGCTTCATTCCATACTCATTTGGTATATTTTTACTTCTATACGTTTTTGGAATTTCTGCGTTGTAAAGGTTTACTTTATGATTGCCACGTGTATGCTTCTTCAGATCTGCTGGGTCTTGATACTGATCGTCACAGTAGCCACACATATATCCTTGATAATTAACTCCGACCAAGGGTGTAGCATTGGAGCAAGCAAAGATTTCTCTCAGATTTGTGCGCTGCTTCGTGATTTTTGGTTCGGTTTCATTGATCCTTCTTCTTGATTCCTTTCTTTCCTTTTTTATCCATGGTGGTTCATAATCTTCATCTAATTCACTAGCCTTGGTAAGTTTGTTGCGAGTACCTGTATAGAAAACGTAATTTTTATTAAAATTAAGTAATTTACTATTTTTTATTACCGTACCGTATTACCCAGTATTAACTGTATTTTGGAGTTCAGATAGCGGTCACTCTATGTAAAATACTGGTATTTAGCTGCATCCGGTTAGACTGGACGCCTGCCCCAACATATTTGGGAAAAGGCGAGACAGATGATGACGATGTTGTTGTATTGAACTTTAATTTGGTTTAAGAAAGACGTTCCAAGGTTTAAACCAAAATGTAAAACTTTGAAGTTTTCAATAATTATAATTATTTTTTTAAATGAAGAGTACGTAGTCAAATTCTTATTTTCCAGAAAAAAAAAATGTATGGGGTAAGCGTTGCTAGCCTTTCCGCTTAAGTTCAGTTGGGCTATGCATTTACTGATTGAACAGAGACACTTCAATCTGTGTAATCTTCGTAAAACAAGAACCTGCATGGTCCTCACATCATCTGACCAAGACAATCTGTGATCTCTGGTTTGTTTCGGTTGTTTTTTCTCAAAGTTGTCAGATGGGAAACACCGACCACATCAAGATTGTGAATGTAGTTAGCTCGGTACAAAATAAATATTAATTAATGTAATTTAGTTTCAGAAAAGTGAAAGTTATTAAGTAAGTAAAGACGGATATTTTACTTCTGAGGTGTATGTAGCACGCAGCTTACTTAAAACAGAAATAATTATAAGGTCTTTGAAATTAAACAATTTGTACAAAAACAATTAATATAATTCACTAATACCAAAATGTAACATCCGCATTAACATAAATATATTCACCTACTCAACGTAAGATTTGATTTCAAAAATACGAAATCAGACTAATGTGCCGTGCCTATTCCTCATATGTCCTTTCCAACTGCACTTTTGAACGAATGCCTGACCACAGTGTTCGCATTTGAACCGCCTATCATCGTTATGTATCCTCATATGCTCTTTTAATGTCTTCTTCCGGCCATAGGATTTAAAGCAGACATCACACTTGAACTCTCTCACTCCTGTATGTTTTACCATGTGGAGTTTTAATTCGTTAGATCCGAAAAATTTCATTTCGCATTGGGCACATTTGTACCGTCTCTCCATGAGGTGGTCTCGTTTGGTGTGGATCGTTAGAGCACCTTTGTTGTCAAAACTCTTGTCACACGCATTGCATTTGACGGCTTTAAGCTGAACTCCATGGATCTCAACTAAGTGATCATCTCTTCGTTTGTAATTTTTAAATTTCTTATTACAGTATCCGCATTTACTAAGCAAGTTCGCGTGTACATGAACGGATTTTTCGTGACTTTTCTTCTTCCTGTGGGTATCAAATACTTTCGTACATATATCACATTTGAATGTACCAATCTTATGGCCTTCAACGTGACATGCTAGAATGTGTTTATTTATAAAACCAGCATCACAAAATTCGCAAACAAAATTCCTGTAATGTACGTTCATATGCTGCTGCAAGTTCTTGAACTTGTTGAAAACGTTTTGGCAGAACATGCATTTTAGTGTGTCACTGTCGAACTTGAAAGGCATTATATGGTTCTTAATGTCAGTGTACATCTTTTTATCGTGTATTTTGATTAAATGATCTATGAGTTCTTCTAATGAATTTATGTTATTTTCGCATATTTTGCACGTAAGATCAGTGATGTCTAATTTGACAAGGAATGAGAACATCATTTTGCCGACCATGAATTTGAGTTTAGTTTTATCGTCGTGGCCTCCTAGAGTATGTTTTTTTAAGTCTAATGGATCTGGAAACTCGTCTGCGCAAAAACAACAGGCATACCCGATGCCCCCTTTGCATCGTATAGGAGTCGCGTTGGTACACTGTAATATAAGATGTATATTGCTTCTATGTTTTAATAACTCATTAATTTTGAGCTCAGCAGGTTGTTTGAGATTTCCTCGGGTACATTTGCGAGTAACTTTTTTGCGACAATCCTTTTCAATCTTGGCGTTCACGTTACGTTGAACACCTACAAAGAAAAGGAAACGGTTATTGAATATTTCGGAGACGTTTTCTTCCGTGTTGTGGTTTCATTGCATTATCTGCTATTGCATTAATTTTTCGGGATATTTTCATATTTACTAGTTTTCAGTTTTGGTTCAGTTATTTTGTTGATTAGGTCATTAGGATTTGTTTAAGTCATTGATTTATTGTATAGTTAAGAAAAATAATACTAACTAAAACGTTTTGTGCCGACACCAAATAACATGGGTTACATGGGACAAAGGCAGGAAAATGATGAGTACAAGCCAATCCATCATCATCTGCCTAGCCTTTCCCAACTATATTGGGGTCGGCTTCCAGTCTAACCGGATGCAGCTGAATACCAGTATTTTACATGGAGCGACTGCCTATCTGACCCCCACAACCCAGTTAATACTAGGTAAGACTGGATGTCAGAATTTCAGGTCACTGACTACCTGTAACGACTGCCAAAGATCTATATTATGGCAGCCGGGACCGACAGCTTAACGTGCTTTCCGACTTTTCCGAGGCACGGAGGAAACTCGGTATGTCGGGCGGTCACCCATCCACAGACTGACCTAGGCAAGCACAGCTTTACCTAAACATCGACCCGAGTGGCAGTTCTTATTAAGCCACGAGCCACGAGCACAAGCCAAACCAATCCCAAATAAATTGCAAATAGGGCACGAGTGTGATGATGATGAATTCGTATCAAATTGCAAGAATGGCAATAGGGGATCGGACAAAAAAAAACTAATTACCTAGTAAGTCAGATAGATTTCCAAAAAATATCGACCACATACTTTTTCTTTTATCACGTATACAAAAAATGAAGACGATTCAGTGCTTCGAAAACTCGTGTGACGTCATATGATAGTACATTTTGTACCTTCAAGTGACGTTTCAAGCCCCACTCTGTGATCTTTGACGCGCTTTATCTTCGTCAATTTTTATTGATTTGATAAAACAAAAAACACGTATCCAATATTTTTCGTTATTCTAACTGAGGGACTAAACAGAATTCTATTTTTTTGAGTCAGTCCGATCCCCTATTGTAGTAGCGTCGGCCATCGCGTAAGTACCTACTCATTTGTAGAAATATATCGAAAAAGGAACTAGTCTAATTAATTGTTGTCTAGATGTAGGTATTTTTCTAGTAACTTCAACTGAGTTGTGATAGTAAAGACTTATATTAACCATTGGAGAAAAATTTTATAACCCCTTTTTAAGCACTTTTTCATTAAAAACATAATGAAACGATTTTTTTTCCACTGAAACATTCCATGGAGCATTATTGTAAAAAACACTATACGTACGCATACATAACGACTCGATATAAAGAGTGTCCGTGGGGTTTCCTGCCCATTCTCTTTGAGTTCAAGAGATAAGATAGGGTGAGAGAAATAAAACATGTTTAATTTAACCAGAATAAGTAAATTATTTATTAAACGAACCAAATGCTAAAAACCCTTAAAACTAAACTTAGCAAACAAAAAATCCTAAGAAGATAAATATGTTTCCTAAGTAACATCGTCAGAAATTATATACGAGTTAAATCAATTAAGCTTAACACTTAAGTTGGATTTTCTTATTCATATTCAAATATATAATACTGGTTGTCGTCATTTTCTAAGAGCCAGGCCACTCGATGCACTATGTCGCATTGAGTCCTATCGTTAATACACCCCAAAAATAAGTCGTGCCGACCAGCAATCATTTAAACGTAGTTAATTATTTAGATGTACCTACAGAACGCTTGGTTGACGGCTTTGTGGAGGACCCATTTACATCGTGTATGTTTACCTATTCTCGGCCGCTACTCAAACACACGTATATCCCACTAGTTTATTTTATGGTTATCACTATCAGATAAAGGAGAATTGTGGTTTTGTTACATCGACAGTGACGACAGTCTTTCGGGCCACTGAACAGGGGATCGGACAAAAAAAAAACTAATTAGTCCGTCATAGATTTCCAAAAAATATTGACCACATATTTTTTCTTTTTTCACGTACTTAAACAAAAAATGAAGACGATACAGTGCTGCGAAAACTGCGCGTCGCAGTTCGAGTTTTGTACCTTCAAGTGACGTTTCAAGCCCCACTCCATGATCTTTGACGCGCTTTATCTTCGTAATTTTTTATTGATTTCATAAAACAAAAAACACGTATCCAATATTTTTCGATAATCTAACTGACGGACTAAACATAATCATATTTTTTTGAGTCCGATCCCCTATTGAAACGGCTTCATGCTTTCTGAGGTACGGAGGAAATTGGGTAAATAATGGGTGGTCAACTGGTCACCCTGCCGCGGACCAATTTAGACAAGCGCGTCTTAGTCTAAAGGACGAACAGCTGGTTTACAACCTAAATAAAACTATTCCTATTAAACTGTAATAGCATGCTTAGAACGCATATGCCCTTTCCAGGTGCACTTTTGCACGAACGCCTGATCACAAATCTCGCATTTGAATCTCCTATCATTCTCATGTATCCTCATATGCTCCCTCAAAGCCTTCTTCAGCCCGTAGGATTTGCAGCAAACCTTGCAAGAAAAACTTTTGATCCCTGTGTGTTTGACCATGTGGTCCTTTAGGCACTCTTTGGTAAAGAACTCCATCTCACATTCAGTACATTTAAATCTGCGTTCTAGTAAGTGGTCCCTTCTGACGTGAAGTTGCAGTTTGGAATCAGAAGGGAAGACTTTATCACACGCTTTACACTGCTTCGGTTCAATAACAACAACACCGTGTGCTTCAGCTAAATGAGCACATTTTTGTCTGTACCACATAAACTTTTCGTCGCAATACCCACATTTGTTTAAAGATAATAAGTGGACAGTCTTTTCGTGATATTTCTTTTTTCTGGGAGTGTCAAATTCTTCGGAACAGTGTCGACATTCAAAAACACCCACTTTATGGCTGTCACTATGTGTGATAAGCATTTTCTCGTTAACGAAACCAGTTCCGCATACGCCACAAACGAAGTTTCTATAGTGTGTATACATGTGCTCTTGCAGAACTTTAAATCTGTTGAATATTTTTGGGCAGAAGGTGCATTTAAGAGTCGAGTCTTCGAACTTGAATGGTATGATATAATTCTTTATATCTGTGAACATTGGCTTTCCATGTTCGTCCCTTAGATGTTGGATGAGGTCTACATCTGAATCTATGTCTGTGTCGCACAAGGTACATTTGAGTTCAGTGATGTCTAGCTTGATTAAGAAGGTCATGGCGCGCTGTCGTTTCATAAAGTCTAGTTTATCACTGTCATCGTGTTCTGTGATGGTATGCGTCTTTAGTTCTTCGGGATTAGGATATTGGTTATCACAGAAACAGCACACATATCCAACATCATACTTACGAATAGGCGTGGCATTGCTACATAGTAGTATCTCTCTAATATTGTAACGTTGTTTAAACAAATCCTCCTCATTTTGTTTTTGACTCTTTTTTTTAGATTTACTATCATCTTCATTGGAGTTTGATTGAGGTATGCCTCTGCTAATATTTTTCTTTCCAACTGTCTTTGATGTTGTGCGTGCTGTTTCTGCTTTTGAAGCAATCTGTCGTTCTTTCATCTCGGATTGCAACTTCATGGCAAGATCTGCCGCTTCACTTCGACCTACAAAGAAAATATTATTTTGTCATTCTTGGATTAATTAAAATAGGAATTAATATTTTCCTTAAAAATTGTCTTTTGGTTTGTTATTATTTTACCTAGCACAGTAATCGAGTATTTAATTTGTAGGTCGAAGGTTTTTTCGCGATCACTTGTGTCCAAACTTTTTTTGCTATTTTTTCAATAACACTGGGTTATTGTTTTGCATATCAAAATATGAATTACACTAGTATTTAACTTTCAACATTCCATACTTAATAGCGGACTGTGGTTGATATGGTTTTATAATAAGACTCAAGACAAGGTTTACTTAAAAAAAACTTTATTGAATTATATTATTATAACACAAACATAATTTCAT
The DNA here is from genome assembly GCA_949775195.1 of Diarsia dahlii. Lineage (NCBI taxonomy): Eukaryota > Metazoa > Arthropoda > Insecta > Lepidoptera > Noctuidae > Diarsia > Diarsia dahlii. Next base: position 6,989,105 of record OX459217.1, on the reverse strand, counting down.
CAGCGTACCTTAAGCTAAGCAATTAATAATAACAGTCATCAATGTGTGAACTAAGAAAGCTTTACAGTTATTTTAATATTCTGATCCAGTTTAAGAAATAATAAATTAATTTACGTGAAGATATCTAATTTATCATCATTATTAAGTTCTTGTATGATCTTAGTAAAGTACCTATAGGAATACTAACTAAAATGCTAAATAAGAAACCGTGGACAATCATACGACATTTCAATACAGCAGAATTTTTAGTTTTAGATTGATGGATTCATTGATTGATAAGTAAAATATAAGTCAGTAGATGCCTTTGGAGTCTAGACACAACTATTTTTTAAATATAGAAGTAACAATAAAGAACATAAAATTGAGACTCGAGATAATAACACATCATGTATTTAAAACTGCTATTTTCAGTATTCACGATTACTGTAATATGAACAAAGGGTGGTTGCCTCACAAACTTTACCATTCAGAATTATACCTGAATATGTAGCAATATCATTACTTACTTACAGTCAAATAAAATTAACGTTACTTAAGATATGACATGCCTTTTAAAGTCAGTGCATACCCACGTATAATTACAACATGTAAGAGCGCCCTCATAGAGCGAACATCTCGCTTAATAGAATTATCTTCAGCTCTAAGCTGTCACCTAATCGAAATATTGGTAATAATAACTTTCACAATTTGCGTATTTCGTTGACAAAAGTTGTTGTTTCTCAAAGGTCTGCACTAGGGGCTTGCCGTATTGCTGGCCTCTAGACACACCACTGATACAAGTCCATCGTTCGCAGTAAAACGCACCAAATCAAACCAATTCATCATGTCTTGATTTCATATGGTTTTTCCAGCTGCATTTCTGCACAAATGCCTGTCCACATTGTTCACATTTAAACCTCCTGTCATCTGCATGTATCCTTAAATGCTCTCGTAATGTATGCTTCCGTCCAAAAGCTTTGAAACAGACATCGCACCTATACTGTTTTTCGCCTGTATGTTTTAACATGTGCATATTCAGTTCTTTCTTTCCGTAAAATTTCATGTCACAGTGCTCACATTCATTTTTCCTTTCGAGTAAGTGATCTCGTTTAGTGTGTCGAGTCAGTCTGTCTCGTCTTGTAAACGTTTTGTCACAGGCCATACATTTGAGGACACGAGGGTTAGCACCATGCTCTTGTACCATATGTTCATTTTTCTTTGCGTAAGTCGTGAATTTTTCGTTGCAATGTGGACATTTGTTCCGTCTATGGTCTCCTATGTGTACAAATTTTTCGTGGCATAACTTTTTGCCGTTTGTATCAAATACTTTTGAACAGAACGAACAAGAGAAGTCTCCTTGCTTATGTCGAGCCATATGACTGTTTAAGGTTCTCCTGTTTACAAAAGGAGAGTTGCAGGTTTCACAGTTATAATTGTTATAGTGTACATTCATATGCTCTTGGAGAAGCTTAAAGCGTTCGTAGATTCTGGAGCATAGCACGCACTTGAACGTGTCCCCTTCTAGATTAAAAGGCAGAATATGATTTCTGATATCTGTGTATATAACTTTATTGTGTTTAGATTTTAAATGACTCATCAGTTGTTCTAATCCATTAATAACTTGACCGCATATTTCACATTTCAAACCAGTTATGTCTACTTTAACAACGTAGGAACTTAGCGGGTAGCCTCTCATGAATGTAGTTTTTGTTTTGTTGTCATGTTTTTGCAGTGAATGTATTTTGAGGTCGCTTGGCATGGTAAAGTTTTCTGGACAAAAGCCACACAAGTAACCATTTCCTGTATAACTTCTGATGGGGGTAGCATTAGAAAATAAGAGTATATTACGAATATTCTGCAAATGTTTATCTATCTCTCTTTTGTCTGCTTCAAGAGGTCGAACACTGAATTTTTCTTCTTTGATCGCACCTTTTTTAGCTACTGTTACAGTCCAATCAACTTTGTTGTCATTTTCTCGTGTAGGTCTCGGTGCTTTGAGTGTATTTATTATTTTACTTACATGAGTTTCTAATTTAATTTCTGTATGGCAGCCGAGACCTACAAACAAAAGTTTGATATAATTATTTCCTGTGAATCATCTACAAGTCGATTGGCTTATAATTTACAAGTTCTTAGTCAAGTACCTATACTATGTGCTCCTAAGTTATGACAAAGGTAAGAAGTGGACTGCGATACGGTTATTTGAATACTTTTGCCTGCAAAATTACTTTGACAAATATATTATATTTTGTAAGCAGATATGTATATTTTTTTATGGGAGTAAATGATAGAGTGAAGGTTGACAGGAGAATGGAAGAAAGAAACGTGTCGCGCCGACCCCAATGAACATGGGACAAGGGCAGGAAGATGACGATGAAGCAGTTTTACATTATAGGATGACTGGATTGGCTTGAAATACGTGATCGACAAATTGATCTGAGGAAGCAAGGACTTTTAGTTGCCTTGTGGTTATAACATCTGCTAGATCAAGTTCTGTTGTTAGTTCAAATGACCGCGGTTTAAGAAGACTTATTAGGTATTTGAGATCTCACTTGTTCAAGAAAAAGTATTTCTAATTACATAGATATTGTTACAATATAAGGGCACATGATTTATGTTTACTACATGTCTAACTTTTTAAAGATATACTTTAAAAACTGATTGGTTGAAATATCCATTCACAGTATTCACACGCTCCGCCTTGCATACGAAAGTTTTATTTTGCACACAAATAAATTTAAGACGGCAAAATGGAAAGTTTTTTTTAAGGAAACAATTTCTGTTTACAATTTACACTATTCTAGGACAATAATTTAAGTATGATGGTATCCGCAAAACCACGATAAGAGTTACGTCATAGCTTAAACCCGCGTTTTATGTTTCAATTCCCTAAGGCGTTTCGAATTGAACCTTTCCACAGCCTTCTTATGCTTTTTCGACTCCATATGGCCTTTCAAACTGACTTTCCGTACAAACTCTATCCCACACAGTTCGCACCTATGTTGCCTGTCCTCGGCATGTGTCTTCAAATGTACTGTTAAATGATCCTTACGAGCAAAAGCCTTCAAACAAATATCACAGGTGAAACGTTTCGCGCCTGTATGTTTTAACATGTGAACATTTAGTCCCTTTTTTCTAAAGAACTTCATGTCACATAGCTGGCATTCGTGTTTTCTTTCAAGTAAGTGATCTCGTTTCGTATGTCGAGACAATAACTCTTTGTTATGGTACTCCTTGTCGCAAGATAAGCATTTGAAGACTAGCTGTTCTACACCATGCTCTTTCGTCATATGGTCATTTCTCTGTGTGTAGCTAGCGAATTTCTCATCACAGTATGTACATTTATTTCGTTTCTGGCCATGGGTGTGTGTGAATTTTTCATGACATAGTCTCCTGATATTTGTGTCAAACACTTTTTTACAAATCCTGCATTGGAAGTCTCCTTGCTTATGTCGGTACATATGTGTTTTCAGGGTTCTCTTATTGACGAATGGCGCGTTGCAAACATCACAGTTGTAATTGTTGTAGTGTAAATGCATATGTTCCATTAGCATCTTGAAGTAGTCGAAGATATTTGCGCATAGGACGCACGTGAACTTTTCGCCTTCAAATTTGAACGGCAAAATATGATTTGGGATGTCCTTATGTATGATTTTGAAGTGGATAGATTGTAAGTGATCCATGAGTGTTTCTAATCCGTCAATATCTTGGTTGCATATTTGACATTGCAGACCAGTGATGTCTATTTTAACGATGTAGTTAAATATAATGGAGCCTTTCATGAAACGGCTTTTCATTTCATTGTCATGATTTTCTAGTGTGTGCATTTTGAGGTCTTCTGGCAGAGGAAAGCATTTTGTACAGAAAGCGCATAAATAACCATGTCCTGTCTGTTTTTTGATAGGAGTAGCATTCGAATAAAAGAGAATGTTTCGAATATTCTGCAAATGTTTGTCAATCTCACTTGTGTCTGTTGCTTTAGGAGGTCGAACCTTTAATAAGTTTTCTTTGAGCGTCTGACTGTCGATAGCTTTTGCAGATCTTGGGGCTTTGATTACTTTCATTATTTTACTTACATCTGTCTCTAAACTTATGTCTGTATCGCAGCGCCGACCTACAAAGAAAAGTTTAAATTAAAATCTACAATTGGTATATTGATCGCAATGGGTTTCTTTGATTGGGTATACATAGCCCACAGAATTTTTGAATCCATGCGACAATACAAAATCTTGAGATAAATTAGTCTACTTAGAAAAAAGTATTTGAGGGCACACACGCTACTTTTAGCATTGGCGTTGTAGTCGCTTTTTAGAAATTTATTGCAGCGTTTTTAAGTGTGCACATGCCACACCGCACACTTAAAAACGCTCAAAATTAAAATATACTCTCTTACTAAATGAAAGTGCAAGCAAGCAGTATCCACGTATCTATTGGATCTTGACCACACCACTCTTCACTCACCCCACCACACCACACCTACTTCACTTGTACCTACATTGTCACTTTAATTTTATATTTTTTGTTTAACTTAAGATTAATACTTAAAGACTGTTTGGTGGGAAGGAGACTGGTAAATCAGTGGTGTGTCTAGAGGCCAGCAATACGGCAAGCCCCTAGTGCAGACCTTTGAGAAACAACAACAACGTTTGTCAACGAAATACGCAAATTGTAAAAGTTATTATTGCCAACTAGCTGATGCCCGCGGCTTCGCTCGCGTGGAAGTCGGTTAAATTATATACTAAAAACCTTCCTCGAGAACTACTTTATCCATTGGTGAAAACAGCATGAAAATCGGTGAAGTAGTTTTTGAGTTTTTGAAGCGTACACAAACCAACATAACATTTATATATATATAGAAGATAGAAGATAGATATTTCGATTTGGTGACAGCTTAGAACTGAAGATAATTCTATTAAGTGAGATGTTCGCTCTATGAGGGCGCTCTTACATGTTGTAATTATACGTGGGTATGATTTTTCTAATGCAGATCAGATACCAGTCTCCCATAAAGTATTAAACAGATGTAATGTCTTTATATACCTACCCTCTACTTGAGAAAATGTAGTAGGTAAAGACGTATTGAATAATAAATGGTTTCAGTTGGCCTCAAATAATTTCGACAGACCGCTTGTTACAACCTTCTAAATAAGTAGTGGCTGATTGTGGATTCATAAACGGTTAAGAACCAGTATTTTTAAAGGGTATCGATCGAGGTACTTAGTAGGTTGTGGAGATCGTATTCACCTGGATCCGGTAAGAATAGAAGCCGACCCCAGAAAAGCTAGGCAGATGATGAGAAAAGCTTAAACCCGTTCATTATGCCGCGTCCACATATGGTTTTTCCAGCTGCATTTCTGCACAAACGCCTGTCCACACCGCTCACATTTGAATCTCCTGTCATCTGCATGTATTCTTAAATGCTCTCTTAAAGTAAATCTTCTCCCAAACGCTTTGAAACAAACTTCGCATTTATACTGCTTTTCGCCTGTGTGTTTTAACAGGTGAGTTTCCAATTGTTTCTTTCCATAGAATGTCTTGTCACAGAGATCACATTTATATTTCCTTTCAAGTAGATGATCCCGTTTAGTGTGTCGAGTCAATTTGAATTTTGTACCAAACGTCCTATCACAGGCCATGCATTTGTAGACGGAAGGTTTTACCCCATGTTCTCTAACCATATGCGTATTCCTCTGTACGTAAGAAGCGAATTTCTGATCGCAATGTGGGCATTTATTTCTTTTATAACTATTAATATGCACGAATTTTTCATGGGATCTCTTCTTGCCAGTTGTGTCGAACACTTTAGAACAAAAGGAACAAGAGAATTCTCCTAGTTTGTGTCGGGCCTTATGACTTAGAAAGGTTCTCTTATTAAGAAAAGGAGCGTTACAAACTTCACAATTAAAATTATTGTAGTGTACGTTCATGTGTTCGATTAGTAACTTGAAGTGGTCGTAGACCTTAGGGCATAACACACATTTTAATACTTCCCCTTCAAATTTAAAAGGCAAAATACGATTTTTTATGTCTTTATGTATAGTTTTGTCGTGTTCAGATTGTAAATGATCCATCAGTGGTTCTAGTCCGTCAATATCTTGTCCACATATTTCGCATTTCAGGCCAGTGATGTCTATTTTTACGGCATAGTAAGTTAGAGGGTAGCCTTTCATGTATGTGCTTTTCGCTTTATTATCATGTTTCTGTAATGTATGTATCCTAAGGTCTGCCGGCATTGTGAAGTGTTCTGGACAAAAACCGCACATGTACCCTTGCCCTGTGTGACTTTTGATAGGTGTGGCATTGGAAAATAAAAGTATGTTGCGTATATTCTCTAAATGTTTGTATATCTCTTTTATGCCTGTTTCTTTCACGACAATTTTTAATTTTCCTTCTGTACACTTCTTTTTGGTTTTATTTTTTGTGACGGTTACCGTCCAGTCTACTTTTTTGTCTTTCGCTTTTGAAGACATTGTTTTACTTACTTCTGGTTCTAATTTTATTTCTTTATCGCACTCGAGACCTACAAACAAAAGTTTTCGTTAAAATCGTCTATGTATAGGCTGCGAGTGGTAGCTTATTGGCTTAGTTACAAGTATTTTGTTTACCACGATGTAAGTTAATTAACTTCTAGGTGTTGCAGCTCAACGAGTAAGTTGGCGTTATCACTACATAATAATATTATAAAACAAAGTCCAAAAATAAACTCAAAAACTACTGCACCGATTTTCATGCTGTTTTCAGCAATGGATATTAGTTCTCGGGGAAGGTTTTATTATACATTTTTTTTTCAAAATTCAGGAGATTTTTCGAAAACTACGCGGGCAAAAGCTAGTTCTATCTAATATAATCGGCTAGAACCTACTGACTAGTACTGGCAACTATTTTTTATTTTAACCAACGATGTTTACAGGTTTTTTTTTTATAGTGGAGTGGGCCTGCTCTTGACCTCGATCACGCCTTATGTAAAGCGAAAGAACGTGCCCAGAAGATGCCTGTTCACTCTTGTTTCGAAGGCCGGCGAGTTAAATGTGGGAGGGAACACAGATGCTTTCAAGTGCTTACGAGGAAGATGTGTTAATTTTTCTTTATAATGCAAGTTTTATTCTTTTGATGCGGATACGGTATACTTGGTTTCTTTTCAGCAATTGAAGTTTTGATGCAAAGTTACAACGAAAAGATATTTCCTTCAACATATTGAACTCAGTCGAACTAAGGGTATCGTATTACCCAGTATTAACTGGATTGTAGAGGTCAGATAGGCAGTGGCTGCATGTACAATACTGGTATTTAGCTGCATCCGGTTAGACTGGAAGCCGACTCCAACAAAGGAAAACCACAGGAAATGGCTAAGCAGATGATGATGATGCAATCCCAATTCATCACAGGGAATGAAAATAAAATTTCAGTTACTCATCATAAATATAATAATTTAAATCTAATACAAAGATCACCAGTACATACAGATATCACGATTAAATGCTGTGTAGAATCACATTTGAAGCGTTACCATCAAACTAACGTTTTAATTTATACTTAACATTCTAAAAATATTGCTCATGAAGAGCTCACGTTTATCTATGTGCCTAGTAGAACTATAAATATACCATTACGCTTAATCTTCGAAGGGTTAGGCAGAAATAAAACTAGGGCCCCGAGTCTGCTATACAAGTGTCAGATTGGACAATCATTGATCTCATAATTGTTGATTTTGACAAGTTTGGTGTAGTCAAAATCAACAATTATGAGATCAATGATTGACCATCCTGACACTATTGAATAGCAGACTCGGGCCCCTGTTATGTTTATGTCCCATGTCATAGGGGGCGAGTCTATTGCCATCAACCGGGCACAAATCCCGAATCCGTGGCTAGTAGCAAGAGACCTACTAGAACTATCCTTGTGAAATCAGTTTCAGAGTATAGGATCTGTATCAACCGCTACAAACGATTTTTTACATTCCAAGTTTCATTGTCATTTGTAGATCTTTCAGTCGTTACAGGTCAGTTGCCCGAAAGTTTGATACCCTATCTTACCAAGCAGTATCGTTAACTAGTAGTAACTGTGTTGTGTAGGTCAGATAGGGAGACGCTCCATGTAAAATACTGATATTTAGCTCAGCCCCGATTTGGAGAAAAGGCTAGGCAGATGATGATAGCTCCATCATTTTCCTGCAGTGGGAACTCCATTTCAATTTCTGACGGATGAACTTTTCTTTTCAGATCTTAGTCAGCTATAAGATCTACCAGGATATAAACAAGTTAGTTGGCAATCTTGATTGGTTGCCCATCGTACCGAGGTTTGGTTAATATAAAGTGAACTCAGTCACAAAATTATTGCAGCTAATACTGTTGCATAAAGCCATTTTTACCCGACTGCCATTGGGTATATTTTCCAAGTCTATTTCGGCATGTTTGGCACCATCATTCCTGAAGGGTTCTTAGTCAAAGAAATCCCATGATTTTTCTTCATATGCTTCCTCTTACTATTTTGCGTCGCATACCCTTTCCCACAAACCTCACATTTGAACTTTCTCTCATTCGTATGAGTCGCCATGTAATGCCCTAGCATATGCCTTTTGATGAAGAATCCCATACTACATACGGAACATTCGTATGGTCTCTCTTTTAGATGTACACTTCGCATATGCAACATCAAATTCGACTTCAGATTGAACTTTTTCTCGCAAAGGTCACATTTTAGACCTTCAACGTTGTGTACTTGCATCATATGTCTCGTCTTTTGATAGTAATTCTTGAAACGGGCTTTGCAAATCTGGCAGACACTGTCTCCAACTATGCCTTTGTGTTCCGTGTTCACATGAGCTTTCTTCTTGGACTCCGCGGCAAATACCTGGCCACAATGTCGGCAAGGGTAGCTAGACTTTTTTTTGCTATGTGTGGTTTCGTGTCGATTGAGACGAAAAGAATTGACGAAGCCAGCGCCACAGATAGTACAAATAAAGTTCCTATAATGTATATTCATGTGTTGCATCAAGAGTTTCATGGTGTGAAAGACTTCGTTGCAAAGGCAGCAGTTCATCCTTTGTCCGTGAGTCAATTTAAACGGTTGAAAGTAATCTGTGACTTCGAGGTAGTATTTTTTATCGTGAACCGCGACTAAATGTTCAGTTAGAGATTTCAAGGTTTCCATTGGCTGTTCACAGAGCGTGCATTTGAGGTCTACTACATCTAGGAAGGCTAGGAAACTAGACATGCCTGTACCAACTTTATACGAAGGTTTTTCTGCATTGTGATCGCTGTGCGTGTGGGCTCTTAAATCATCAGGGTCAGGGTACGTCTTAAAACAGTAAGCACATACGTAGCCTGCATCGTTCCTATCCTTGAAAGGGGTAGCGTTAGAGTACTTGAGCAAGGTGGTGAGATTGTGCCACTGTTTCTTCATTTCTGGCAGATGTTTTTCCCGATACATTAAACGACTTAATGCCTCATCGTCGGTTTCCTCCTTAACAGCGCGTTTGCGGTGTTTTTTGGTTGCTCCGGTTTTGCCTATAAAAGAAAAATAATTCTTTCACACGCGGTTCAGGTCTTCTTATAATAAATTTAGCAGCTAGCAGTCGTGGCAGTTGGAGGCACGGGTATCGAGTATTGGTAGATGTTCATATTAAAATTAGATTATCCTATCTCTTAAAAAGCGTAGAATGAAGTATGCCATCATAGGTTCAAAGTTGTGTAATGAAGAAACAAAAGTAAATGCTATGCCTAATAATTACATAGTAGTCATAGCCTATGATGTAGCACAAGCATATATATTTTAACAGGGGTATCTTTTATGTGACTTTCAAATTTTCTTTCCAGCTGTCGCTGAGAGCTAACGCTATGTTACTGTCTCGTATGGTGTTCACAACATTATATTGAGCCTTTTCCATTTTGTGTGGATATGACGCATTTACTTCCCCCAACTTATTCTTCTTGTCTTGTTTTAGTGCCTTGGTTCGCGAGGATGTCGATATGAGGAAGGTGGACTCAGCGATCATTGTGTCGATAGTCGTGACAGCCAATGGCTTAATTGCCAAGTTCTATGATCTATGATGACCTGAGGACGTACTCATTAGCAAGCTGGTTCAAGGGTTAGGTCAGAAATAAGTACTTCTGGACACGGCTCGTTTTGCAAGGTCTTCTATCCTTAAGCCCTGACCGCCAGTAGCCCCGGGATGAAAAAACGTATTGGATATTCTCTACCCTGGGGTGACCGGAGGGGCCAGTGTCTCTAATTCATTAAAAACCACCCTGGTGTTCAACGAAACCACCCCCGTGGACCGCCGGTAGACCTAGGGCCTAGTCTGACCCTGTTTCAGATTCCGGTGGGCTACTATTAATTTATTCTATTTTAAATGCTTTCACACTATAATGTAGAAGGTGTGTAAGTTAATGACATGATATTTTCGAGATCTGTTACAGCTAAAGTTACTTATTCCAGTCGGGTCCTGAGCATGAGCACAAGTCATTTATACGAGTAGCTACGTTTAGCGAAGACTCGAAGGCGAATTGTAGGAACACAAAAATAATTATTGTTCAACTCACTTGTAGTCATAATTTAGAACACAAAGTAATTTAACGTTGGATCGTGTTGTTTTACGATGACAATGTGGTGATAAATAAAAAGCAGAAACATTGAAATATAATCATAGTTTATTTGAAATATATCAAATACCGTGTACAATAATGTACAGATTAGAACATATTAACATACATCTTTTCACGCGTTTGTGACTGTATTCATAGGGTATCAGTGTGGCTCATATACGTGATACGATCAAATCTTAAGTTGCACTTAAATCTTGTGCTGTCTTTGTTACTTTAACGCAGAGTGACAGAGATAGCACGAGTTTTGAGGGCTACTTATAATTGAGTGACGTTCGAGTATTCGGGCGTAAGGCTTCTGATTTAAATTCGCAAGGATAAAACATTTCCTATCATATCCTTATAACTGCTAGGTTGATATGGAATGGGCTGGTCACATCTGCCGAATGTCGGAGGGGTAATAGGCAAAAATAACTAACAAATAGCAGGAAACGACAACACGGCAGGCCCAGAAGAAGATGGTGTGAGGAAAATCATTATTTTTCAAAGGATTGGTCAACAGGAGATGCCTTTTCCCCGTAGATAGACTTATATTAATAAAAATCATTTTATAAGCTACGTGCATTTTTCCAAGATTTCCGTTCTTTTAGGTTTTCGATAACGGTGAGGGTATGACAGTCAACCATATTAATGAACTCCTGGTTCATCAAAAACAAGTACTTACTAAAGGATTCATTCTTTTAGCACTTCGTCGTAAACTAAAAATATAAACATACATAGTTATAATGCAGATTACTATGCGGAATAAAAAGAAACATTGGGTATCAGTAAATAACTATGACATTTGGATAAATATAAATCTAGAACAAAATTATTATTAAAATATATTTTTAATACAGTTGCTCAAAAAGTGGCGTATTGCAGGGACGTATAGCGTTCGGGATGTGGGCTATTACGTACTCGTGCTTTTTCTTTACCATTCCCGAACACGTGCGTTCTCTTTCCCAACTGTCAAAATAATGTCCATTGAAAAAAACCAACCACGAAGTTTTTACTAAAAAAAAATGATAGAAGTTTTTATGATTCATGCAAATATTTCTAAAGAAGCTACTAATTTGTTTCAATATAAGATTTAATTATTTGATTCAATTAGTTAAAGGTTTCATTCCATTTCATCTCATCAAATTTCATTTTCATTTCATGTCAATAAAAAAAATCTCCTGAAGACTTGGCTGTATGGCATAGTTCACTTTGCTTACCCAGAATGGGTGAAGAAAACAAAAAAAACTCTGCTTATATTCTTTTACGGTTGGCACCATTTTCAAAAATGTTCTTTGCGAGATTAATTACGGTTTTATTATTTTATTAAATTGCTTCATTTTTTCGCAACTGTATTAAAAATAGTTGTTCAGTACACGTGCGGAACCGTCATTGCAACTTGTTCCGACTGTCAACCCTCGCCGTCGGCAGTGCCTCGGCTCGGGCAGACATTTGTCGGAACTCTTTGCAATGACAGGCTTTCCGCACTTATAATGAAATATACTATTTTGTTGCTTTTCGTAAATAAGAGTTAATATTTTTTCTTACATTAGAGCACAGTTCCGGGCTAGGAAAGAGCTGCAGAAGTCATTTAATGGGTTTAAATGAACTCAGTTGGATTGATGATTTTAGTTGTTATAAGTGAGTCGAATTATAATTGTTACGGTCGCGAATCACATTTAAACATTAGTATTTATTCAAGAACAATAAATTGTATCTGTTATAAAATAAAAAGAAATTTAAACAATTTACCGATAGTTAAAACTTGGAGCACTGGATAGGGACAAGTGGAAAGAGGGAAGGGAGGCCTTTGCCCTGCAGTGGGACACAAATGGCTGATAATAATAATAAAACTTAATGATAACGTAGGGCAGTGAAAAATAAACAATAGGGGATCGGACAAAAAAAAACTAATTAGGCCGTCAGATAGATTTCCAAAAATTATTGGACACGTACCTATTTTTTCTTTTTTCACGTAAACTTAAAATGAAGACGATACAGTGCTTCGAAAACTCGTGTGACGTCATATGATAGTACATTTTGACGACACAAGTGACGTTTCAAGCCCCACTCCAAGATCTTTGACGCGTTTTATCTTCGTATTTTTTTATTGATTTGATAAAACAAAAAACACGTATTCAATATTTTTCGATAATCTAACTTACGGACTAAACAGTTATTTTGACCCAGTCCGATCCCCTATTACCTACTGCTGCTTCGTATGTTTGTTACAAAATAAAATTCTCATAATTGATACTAAGGTAAAATGAGCTAGCGAAACTCCACAGATGTGTAAGTTTCGACACGTTAACAAGATAAATCAATGTTTTTCGGGGCAGAGGGTAGATGTTGTTACCTACTGAAAGTTTGAGGTTATTTTAAATTTTACCATATTTAGATATCGAGATCCCCGTCTGTGAAGATTCTAACGACACAGTGAAGGTAATGAAGATTTCAGATTTTGTACGGCCACTTTTGAACATAAACCTCCTTATTGCAAATGATTGTTATAAAAATATAAACTTTCTTGTCGTGTACCCTTTTCGTATAAAAATCTATGCGGCGGCAGACGCGGAAAAATAATCCGTATTTGATCACACATAGAGGTTGCTTTCCTAAGAAAAATATGCTCCTCGAAGGTATATGATTCGATCAATATAGTATTTTCAATCTATTTGCACTTACACATACAAATGCACCGATATAACAACAAAAAAAAATTATATTTGTTATAAATGAGAACGGAACATTATCTAAGTCTTTAGTACTAAAAATAAGGTCGTCAGGGAATGTCCGATAACCACTGGTTTTGAAAAACTAACACTACTCAAACTCTTCTTTAGCTTTTTCTGCTTGTGCCTTGATCTTACTCTCAGCCGCTATCTGCTTTAAAGTAAGTTCCCTATTATCTATAAGATGCTTTACATCATCAAACTCTTTGAAGATATCCAAATCGTCTTGATGTAAGCGTACATGGCTCTTCAAGCTGCATTTCTGCATGAAAGTCTTGTGACAAATCTCGCACTGAAATCTTTTATCGTCTTCGTGTATTTTCATGTGCTCTTTCAGAGTTCTTGCTCTGAGGAAAGCTTTGCCACACACGTCACAAGAACATACTTCGCCACCGGTATGTCTCGCGAGGTGGTCAGCAAGACCTCGCTTGGAGAAGAACTTGGCATTACATTTGTCGCATAAGAAACTTCTTTGTTGCAAATGATGATGTTTGATATGTCTGTTCAGCTCAAACTTCTTCTTATAAGTCTTGTTGCATGCGTTGCAAGGATATCTGACCGGAGTCTCATTATGTACTTTAACCAGATGTTCGTTTCTATCGTAGTAACTGACGAAGATTTCTGGACATTGAGGGCATTTGTTCCTCAGCCATCCGCCAGTGTGTACACCTTTCTCATGATTCCTCTTCTTCGTCATAGACGTGTACGATTTATCGCAGAAATCGCAAGGGAATATGCCTTGAGCGTGTGTCTTGCCATGTTTCCTTAAAGCTGCGATGGTTATGTATCCAACCCCACATTTCTTACAACAGTAATTTCTGTAGTGGCTGCTCATATGGAGATAAAGATTCTTAAAGGATATGTGTACTACAGAGCAGACGACACAGGTAAAATTATGCCCGTCTTCTAAACGAAACGGGAGAATAATGTCTTTAATATTCTTGTAAATAGTCTTATTGTGTGTAGCTACGAGATGGTCCTTGAGATCGTTGAGGTCTCTCATTTCTAAATTGCAAACGGTGCAGTGCAGGTTAGTAATATCTACTTTAATGGGGTTATAGCTAAGTTTATAGTCTATGATGCTGTTGATTTTGTCTTTTTCCGATTGCTGGGCAGTGTGCTCTCGTAGTGAATGAATATCGGGGAATGCTTTAGCGCAGTACAGGCAGGAGAAGCCGCGGATAGTTTTGTCCCTGAAAGGGCTCGCATTGGAGTATTGCAGTATGGCGGTTAGGTTGACTCTGTGCTCTACGCGCTCTGGTGTGGCGCTTTCATCCGACTTTTTCCTTTTCCTGCGTTTGGGCCCGTTCCGCTTCGTTCCTACAACAAACGAGCACATCTCATTATCTTCATCTGGTCTATGTCTTCTTATATTAGGGTTATCTTCTTGAGGATGGGCGAGCATTTTTTGTCACTCAAATATTTCTGGGTTAACTCTCAGTGTGAAGGATTCAAGGGTCGTTTTATGTTCGTTGATTTTCTCACAAATACACAGGTAGGCAAGCAGTTGGTTTTATTCACAGCGTTTTATAGGAAAGCAGTAGGATATAATATGTAAATAACACAGATATTTCCGAGTTCAAACAAGAATCGCAGAAAAAGATTAAAAAAACAGTAACAGTTATGCACCAAGACATCCCCTTCATAAAAACGACATAATAATGTATACAGTCAAGAAAAGTGAACACAGTTTTGGTTTGCAATCGCAAAAAAAGTTAAGTTAATATGGTAAAACAACAGTAACAGTCTTCTTATCGTATTGCCTAAGGTCTAACGTCGCCACACTCAGTGTCAGAGTTTCTAAACCGCCTCACGGGCCTCTGACATGGTTTGACGGCCGGGACCACCGGCTTATACGTGCCTTCCGAAGCACGGAATCATTTCTTTTATCAGAATATTAAGGTAGATTCAACCGTTCGCATTGTCGATACGTAATTTTTCAAGGGTCTTGTTTTTACGTTGGGAGACTACGGATACTGTTAGCCTGCATCATCCCACTGAGAAGGCCACTCCCATGACTACTACCCTATATATAAATCAAAATCTCTTTTCTTGGTAGAAACGTCGTGACTCGATGTTCCACAACCGTTTTTGAAAGGAGAGTATTTTTGATCCAACGACAATTTGAAAGATTTGTAGCCAATCCCTAAATTACGATGGCAAACGAAAAGAGGTAGCTTAGCAAGACCACCTTTAATAAAGGTATATTGTGTGTTTTTGCGCAATTCGATATACATATTTTAAAAAGTTAAAGAGATTAAGTTCACGGTGTTCTTGTAGGTGTCCAAATGGATAGTTATTGATATGTAACTGTTCTGACCCCGTATTCACAAAAGCTTCGATTCGATAAGTCTTATGTCTACCCTTTCAGGCATTACGAAATTGAGTGAGGTAGACATATGACTTTCTGAATCGATATCGAAGCGTTAGTAAATACGGGGCCCGGTTTAGAATATTTAAATTATAAGGTCTAAAAGTAATTCCACGTTTTGAGAGTACTAGCAATGAGTGGGACGCATTACTAGTAATCCTTTTTACCACTCCAAGTAAGGTACTAGGAGTGGATTCACGATAATAGTCCAACGGAAGATTAATATGCCCACGGCTGGGACAGAAGCCTCCTGTATATAAAAGACTGGGTATAGCGGGTCAAGTTTTTGGTTGTAGAACAGGCCAGTTTCTTAAAGATGTTTCCTTTATCGTCGTAGCAATGGTCGTCAAATAAATAACTATAAAACTGCTTGTTTGCGTTTGTACTTTGAACCCACTATTTTACATGAGCAAGTTACACTCGTTAACACAAAGCAACTAATGCTCAAGGGATCCCACATTAAGGTGAAAGTGTCAAAGTAGCCTACGAAATTATATTTTTTTTTATGATTTTTGCAATTTGCAGGTCAGTGTTAGGCTGTGACTTGGCTTGACCTGAAAACTATTAAATCACCCGTTGAACTAGTAACGTTTCTTTTTTTTGTTCAATGCTATGTAAGTAAGTTAAGTATTTCAAAAATAGTTCATATTGTTTCTTAGGCAGTCAATAAGTATAGTTAAGTTAAAGGTTTCAATGTAATCATTCAAGATAGTTTAAGTAAAATGTTTTCAAGAGTTAGATAACTTAAAATTACACATGCAGACACAGAAAGTATTGCAAAGTTAAAAACGCTTATTAAATAATCAAAAACTCACAAATATCGATACCCAAGCGATTAAGTGTTTTGATGTAGAGGTTCCGTATGTTAACTTACCTTATTTCTTCTTGTGTTGTTAGGGTTCCGTGGTTAACTGAAAAGCTGTGGTAACAGGCGCATCACAGACCAGGCTCATTGATCATCATCTACCTTGAATTTTCCCTACTATGTTAGGCTCGGCTTCCAGTCTAACTGGGTGCAGCTAAATACCAGTATTTTACATGGAGCGAGTGTCTATCTGACCTCCACAATCCGGGGAATACGATAGCCCTTGGTAAGACTGCTTGTCAGACTTATCGGGCCACTGACTACTGGTATGCGACATTAATGTTTAAAACTAGTTTTTACTCGCAGTTTCGCTTCCCTTACGGAAATTAACATCCGGAAAGGTTTTAAATGTAACCTATGACACTCGGAAATAATGAAAACTCAAAAAAAAAAAACAAATCTTGCCACAAATTCAGAGTACTTGGCTGCGACTGTGAAATTCTTATTTTTGACTAGCTTTTGCCAGCGGCTTCGCCCGCGTGAAAATTACGATTTTTCATACAAACTTTCATCCCCTATTTAACTTCCTTAGGGATTGAATTTCGAAAAATCCTTCCTTATTCCTTGTCTACATTATAAAGGGAACCTCTGTGCAAAATTTCAACTAAGGTCCAAGGGTTTGGGCTGGGCGTTGATGAGTCAGTCAGTCAGGACTTCTCTTTTTATTTATATAGATGTATTAGAGATATTTGGTTTTTGTCCATAGATGACTAAACCGAACCGTGCAACTTTTCTTGACGCTTTATAAGTGTCCATGTAGGCCTATGTAAAATTTTTGATTTCCTAAACGAGTAAATGGTAGTTTATAAGGATTTTTTCCCATTTCTTCAGGTCAAAAATTAAAGAATGTGTTCATAACAGGTATTCTATTGTTAAACAGGTTATTTTAAGATTTATCAAACACTCATTGAACACGAAAAAAATTAACAAAACTAAAATTCATTTTTCTACTAATGATTCCTAGGCTTATTTGGCATTATTTTTCAATGGCCAGATCGTTATTCCCGTTAATGGATTAATCAATGGTTTTGGTCTGTAATACGCCTGTTACTTTGCGTGTTCTTTTATTAATTGAATTATTCTAAACATTTCTCCAATTATGTACACAGAAAAATATAGCTGGGAGTAACTCGAACCATTTCCGTCTCCTTCCACACATCTATCTATACCAACCGTCATCTAAACCAGCGCTGTGCTGTGGGTCCCATAGCACAGCACCATGCTGAATGGTAACCTATTTGTCGCAGTTGTGTTTATGTAAACTCAAACATTTGTTTTTTCTTTTTTGTACATTTATCTTGGCAAAGCCAAAGGAGGGTTATGATTTTGACTGGCTATGTATGTATGTTTTTTTCTTTTTATAATAGTTGTAAGTTGTGTTTACTGCTTTTTTTTTATTGTATCATGTTTCTGCGACAATAAATATTTTTTCTTTCTTTTTCTTTCTTTCATCTCGGTTCATCACATTCCTAGCCATATCGTCTTACACACATACTGATACTGTTAGTCTGAGTCATCCCATAACTGGGCAAAAGCTCTCCCCGTGACTTCTAGTTGTGTCGATCCATGTAGGTCACTGCTCACTAGTCACTGTTCATATCCAGCACACATCATCATCATCATCATCAACAGCCTAATAATGTTCCCACTGTTGGGACACAGGCACACATATGCAATCCATAATTGCAATAGGGGATCGGACATAAAAAAAAACTTATTAGTCCGTCAGATAGATTTCCAAAAAATATTGGACACGTATTTTTTCTTTTTTCACGTAAACAAAAAATGAAGACGATACAGTGCTTCGAAAACTCGTGTGACGTCATCCGATAGTACATTTTGTACCTACAAGTGACGTTTCAAGCCCCACTCCATGATCTTTGACGCGTTTTATCTTCGTCATTTTTTATTGATTTGATAAAACAAAAAACACGTATTCAATATTTTTCGATAATCTAACTTACGGACTAAACAGAATCATATTATTTTGACCCAGTCCGATCCCCTATTGTAAAACGACAGTTTGTAAATCTGGGTATTGAACCCAGAACTCCACTTTAGCCACTGTTATTCCAAGCCTGATGTGTTGCTTTCCTGGACAAAGGCCATCCTTAATTCCTTATTATTATACATCTTGGCGAATCCTACCCGACGGAGTACTACATTCACTAAACCAATGATGAACATATCAAGATCAATTTATTTGGGTGACCCCGCACAGTATATCTATTTCTTCTATAGTTCTCTAATACTTGTCATCATGTCATCTCATCAGTCACCTCCTTTCTGACTATATCCACGAGCTGATCCCACCATCTCCCTTCTTCCATCGGGAGACTAGACGTACTGCAGGGTATCACCGATACCTAGTCGACATTCCACACATTCGAACGAAGCGCTTTGCTGGGTCCTTTATTATGCGCACAGCCAAGGAGTGGAATTCCCTGCCTGCGTCGGTTTTTCCGAGTTCATATAACCCTAATCTGTTTAAGTCGCGAGTAAACAGGCTTCTACTGGGTAAGCTCGTTCCATCGTCGACCTCATCTCTGCCCTTTTTTTTTTTTTGGTGGGTGGAAAATCATCGAATCCGTTCACGAACCCCCCCCCCCGCTCTTGGGCAGAGCGGCGAAGGGGAGTGTCAGACTTCTACTGACTAAAAACCAAACCCATGTTCCTTCTTCGCCCTTGTGTCGGAGCCGCGTTAACCTTTCCCGCCGGGGCTGTGGATTACCTCATCTCTGCCCTTAGGGCAAGATTGAGGTCAAGAGTAAGCTAAATAAATTTAACTGGCATGGATCTTGAAATAAATAAGAAAATAATAGCGGAGGAGTTGGAAACCATGCGTCATGTTCGTGAACGGGTGCTGTCAGTTGTGACTGGTCACCTCTTAGCTGCTACATCGTTCTCACATAATTTACCATCTCAACATGAATGATGTAACCAAGGTTTTGTAACAATATTCTGATTTAAAAGAGTGTCCATGGAGTTTCATGCCCGTTCTTCTCCATAGATATCTATGCTAGGGAATAGGCAACTACAGTAGTAGTGAGTGTAGCTTCATTTTGTTTTGTATTTGTTTCGACTATTCAAAAGTGCCTGTTATTACATGTATGCCAGCATACTTGTAATAAATGCTTTGATTTTGATATCTTGGAAATTTATACTCAGAGCATAATTGTAAAAAGTGATCAACCGTCAGTGAGCGCGGTATTACATTGAGCGATTGCCTTTCAGACCTCACAAAACCCAGTTTCTCGGTCACTCTTAAATTAATTTAGTATAACATTGTCCAAATCTTGAGCTGAAGATCTTCAGAGCTGAAAATGGAAAAATACAGGAACCTCTTTGCAAGCCTGGATATGATAGAGCGATTTTTAACTTTGCAATACCGTGGAAAACAATAATAGCTACACATATAAGAATAAAAACATGTTGAAACAGCTGCTTTTTTCACATTTAATTAACTTTGTACCCATAGCCTAAGTTTTTGGAAGTAATATACCACGCCTTTTATCCCTTGAAGGGTAAGGCAATGGTGTACTCTATAGTACACATCAAGCTATACATTTTAAAATAGCCTCGCTTTGTGTTGATCGTACTATAAGAGATCTGTATTAAGTATTTTGTCAGTAGCAGCTACGGAGTCTGGATTTGTGCCCCGTTGATGGCAATAGGCTCGCCCCCTATTGCATGCGACTTCAACATAACTAGCGGAATGTGGGTGTACTATTAGGTACACCTCTGCCTAACCCTTCGGGGATTACAGGCGTGATGTTATGTTATGTGTTAATTAGTCGCTGTGCGTACACACGGCTACACATCAAGCTATACAAAACCAGTATAATCTGATCGTTCATTGTGCGAAAAGATCTAGTAAAGGGAGGCCAAGATTAACTGGTTTTGTATAGCTTGATGTGTAGCCGTGTGTACACCCCAATTTCGCCAGTATATGTTCAAGTCCCATGTAACAAGGGGCGCGCCTATTGCCATCAATCAGGTACAAATTCACACGCCGTGGATACGACAGAGAAATCCAAAGACAAAATTACTCTTGGGAAAAGATCCCTCAAAAAAAATTTGTAAACCATCAATAAACAGCTCTTTCAACATATTTCACAGTGAAACAATTGGCCGAGTGTGCAAGCAACTTGAGATATACACCTGCGAAAATATTTGATACTGAAATTACCATAAAATTATTGCTGCGAGGTGTAAATGAATATGAAAGAATATATACTAGTAAGAAACTCATATTACTAGTATTCCTGTTTACCCCCTATTAAGCTATATACGCTTATTTAGGAGTAAGTTAATAGTACAATGGTGAATATTCAACCATTGGGCTATTTTTGGAAGACCTAACCTCGCTTGATAAGTATACCTGTTTTAAAGTCTGATGTACTATCACCAAAAAAGGATTTTGACTACCGTAAGGACTATTCTAGCTTGCCAACCCGTATGAGAAAACTTTTTCTTCCTGGGGCCTTTTTTTAAACGACTTCAAAAAAAGGACGAGAGCTTTTCAATTCGGGCAAGCGTTAAAGTATAACGTAACGCAATTTTCGGAGATTGTTGACCCCCCTCCCCTCATGTAACGGACCGTAACGTTTTTCAGTATCTCCCCAACCCCCCCTACTAAAACGTTACGTAACTACCAAGTCACCATTTTTTCCTTAAAATTTTGAGAAAAACAGAATCAGTTTTTGATGATAATACTTGCAAAGCAAAAAATACAGGTATATATGTCATGGAGGTCTCAATCTCAAGACAACGTTTGTAATAAAACTGTACCCTAAAGACGCAAATGCAGCATGAAGGTTTTAAGCACCTTTTCTTCTGAACATAGGTAACAATACACCTGTTTCAGCCGAAAGTGTAGTGGTTTATCTATTTCAGTAACTTTCTTCAGTATCTTCAGATTCTTGTCTTTCGAGGCTTTGTCTTATCTTACGGAAGTATATCATAAACACCACCAATTTCGAGTTGAAGACTTCGCTGTAGTTAGATGATTTCAAGTTGACTCGATTTCTCTCTCTGCAATTCCTCGCTGTTATTACCCGACTACGGCGAGGCCATAAGGAAGGGTAATGATTTTGTTTCTTCTCATCTTTTGAGTCTCATTTCAGTCACAATCAGGACTTTTTTAAACCATCTTCTTTCTAGGCATTGTATCTTTACCACTCTTGGTTTAATTCTTTCAAAATTCCAAACCATTCATAAACATAAACCGTCATGTTCCACGTTCAAAAACCAAAGACAATACCTAGATTTTAAAAAATAAATCCTCATGCTCTCCCAACCTAAATAGAACACACAAAAAAAAAAGAAAAGCACACAAATATTCCACGTTTGAAAAAAAGTCCTAAAGGTGCGTGCACACTCGGTCAAAGGCCACGTAAAAACTTATATTTAGGAACTTACGTTTTGTTGAAGTCTCGCCGGCAGCGTCAGCTTTCGCCTTTTTAGCGCTAGCACGGGTCGTTGTGGCCGTGGCTTTAGCAGCTCGTTTTCTTGTCTTAGGTTCGTCGACCTCCGTCTTTATAGGGACTTCGTATTCTAGAAAAGAAATTGGGTGTTTAATATGTCCTTTAAACTGTTAAAATCGATCCAATTGGGGACTGTCTCAGTAGTAGACCAAAGCCGAAGCCTTCAAAAATGGTATAATTTATACATGGTGGAATTTTTCACATACATTTTGAGGTTATGTGAAAAAAGTGTTAAAATCAAAGTTGTAGGATCTTTTCATTCTCTACAACTTTGCGATTACATTTTGTTCCATAAGACTTGTAGTTTTGCCGGAAATCGAGATAAACCGCTTTCCCCCCTTAAAAACCCCCCCACCCCCACTTCCCGACTTCAGATCGACCGTAATTTATTTTTCTTTTAATTTTTGTTATATTCTCTACTTTTTCCATTGGGTTTCATCCTACTGTAATTTTATTTGTTTTCAAAAATTAAATACCCTGGTCTATAGCAGCAGTTCTTTGAAATAATATAACATTTTCGTGAATTATTAACAGTAGACAAATACCCTTGTATCAACCCAGAATTGAGCTACTAGTTTAGTGCAGTCGGTAACATCCATCAGTTCCTGTAGTGATCAACAT
The DNA here is from genome assembly GCA_949775195.1 of Diarsia dahlii. Taxonomy (NCBI): domain Eukaryota; kingdom Metazoa; phylum Arthropoda; class Insecta; order Lepidoptera; family Noctuidae; genus Diarsia; species Diarsia dahlii. Next base: position 6,966,471 of record OX459217.1, on the reverse strand, counting down.
CTGCCTAGCCGTTTCCCTATAACTATGTTGGGGTCGGCTTCCAGTCTAACTGGATGCAGCTAAATACCAGTATTTTACATAGAGCAACTGCCTATCTGACCTCCACAACCCAGTTAATACTAGGTATTTGGTCAGACTGATTGTCAGACATTCAGGTCACCTGTAACAACTGCTAAAGATCTGCTTATGGTAGCCGGGACCAACAGCTTAACGTGCTTTCAGAGACACGGAGAAAACTCGGTATGTTATACCTACTACCTACCTACTACATAAAAACAATCCTTGATGCGGATTATATATCATTCCAAAATTTCAGCTCGATCGGTGCAGAACTTTTTCCGCCTTATTAATAAAAATAGTTAAACCTGGTTTAATTTACGCTTGGTTTATCTCGCATGCCATCACTTTCTTTTGAATATTTTTGAAGTGAGACGGCATGCGAGATAAATCAAGTGTAAGTTAAACCAGGTTTAACTATTTTTATTAATAAGGCGGTTTGAGTTTTTGAAGCGTACACAAACCAACATAACATTTTTATATACATAGATGTGTGAACTTACCATTTCCCGAAAATCCCTCGTCGCCTGATCCCAAGTTGTCTTCTGAGTCATCTTCTGCTTGCACCTCCACCTTCACTATATTAGCTGTACCAGAAAAAAATACAGGTTATTACAACTATTATAGTTACGGATTTTGTATTGTATAAATTATAATAGGTGTAAAATAGCCACGACTACGACTGCATGGTCTTGAACTAAACTGATTAGAATACCAGTTGTGCGTCCAATTTTTCTTCATAGTATTAGTAGTTCTTGTATGTTTATAGAATGGCCAGACTCGTGATGCAGTGTGTGCCAGAAAACGGACTGCAACGCCGAGAGAAGCCTAGAAATAAAGTCGTAACACGTAAGGCCGGTGAGTTAGCCTATTACGCGCCGTCTACATGTCCGCGCCTATGGTGGCCGGAAGCCATTACGCGGCCTCTGACGCCCGGGGCGTCTCACGCAGCGGCTAGGACGAAAGGTTCTCGCCCTCTCATAACTCCTTCGCAAAAGGAGGTGACGGCATCCCATTTCCCTCGCTCCGGACCATGGATTGAACCAGAGCCGGAACTCCAGCTGATATATACAAATTTTTCAAAATTACGTCTAAACAGTGTCTTATTCTGCAAATGTTTCTGGAACTGCTCTTCGGTGTGAAGAACCTGCTTCTTAAAGTTGATTGCATTCCGCAGCTGAGTGATGCAGACCTCGCATATGCCGCCATCGTCTCCTTGCTCCGACACGTTCAGCTAATGACAAGATATTCAAGGGTTTTATTGGATACTAACTTCAGCCCGATGTCTTTCAAACTACAAAAATTACGGTTTTCCATACAAACTTTCATCCCCTATTTAACTCCGGTTGAATTTCGAAAAATCCTTCCTTATTCCTAGTCTACCATTATAAAGGGAACCTCTACATCTCTTTTAATGAGTCCAGATAATCGAAGTTTAGATAATTGGGATTCTACTGTACTGTCAGTTTTTTAACTGAAACCTAACTTCAATAGCATTGTTGGATTTGTTTCATATGTTGTGCTTATGTTCCTAGTTTAGAATACCAGGTCAGAAAGCATTAATTGTCAGTTTTCTGATAAGTTGTTTTCTGTAGCAGCCATAGAATCTAGATGTGTGCCCAATTAATAGCAATTTGATATCTCTCCTTTGTTTTCTTACATTAGACAACTGGAGATATTAGGGTATAGGCTGTTAGTGGTTGTTGTAGGGTGTGATGTTATTATTATTGTCACAACGCAAATAATCATGGTCCAAACAAAGAACAGATTTGAGTATTTCATTTAACATTCTAAATATCCAAAACAGTAATTCGTGAAGGCGATATAAAGAGTCCAAAATTACTGAATTCCATAATATTAACTGCAACATAATTTAAATAATGGTATCCGCCCCTAAGACGACCCACTGACCGGTTCCAGATCTATAGAAAATAATACAATATCAAGGGTTTGGGAACGTCACCTCTTGAAATGAACTCGTCCAATTTATAAGAATACAACCACAACAACTAGATTTATCGAACCGGCGGCGGTGGCTGCCATGATGGCTAGGTAACACCCGGACAAACAATAAAAAGCAGCCCTTTGAATGCACAACAAACTGTTGGGTAGTTAATAAGTTCTCAAGCTAATATGAATACCATCGAAATTAAATGTTATAGTTTCAAAAGGTTTACAAAAGCGTTTTACTTACCAGTATGTCGAAACATTCCCTCAACATGTCTGAGTAAATCTCCTCTTCGCCCATCCAATGATACGAGCTTTTAATGTCTTTAAATGCACCTTCCGATGCACAACACCGACACATACCGGTGTTCACTGTAGAATCCATCATTTTGATAGATTCTTTTCTAACATTAACACTTAATCTTAAATTTAGTTGGGAAAAAGTTACAGGACGCCACTACTTCGAAGCTCCGCCATTTTCTGAATGTTTTTTTTTTTTTCACAGACGGTTTCGTTGGGAATTGATTTGTAGGCAAAGGTGGCTACAGTAAAGCAGCCAGAATGAGCTTGTTAAAAAAGTATATTATTAATAATTATATATATTATTATACTAGCTGAACCCGCGCATGCGTTGCAATGCTTTTTTCCTACTACCCTACCTACTACCCTTCCTACCTACTACCCTACCTACCTACTACCCTACCTACCTACTACTCTACCTACCTACTACCCTACCTACCTACTACCCTACCTACCTACTACCCTACCTACCTACTACAATACCTACCTACTACCCTACCTACCTACTACCCTACCTACCTACTACCCTACCTACCTACTCTACCCTACCTACCTACTCTACCCTACCTACCTACTACCCTACCTACTACCCTACCTACCTACTCTACCCTACGTACCTACTACCCTACTTACTACCCTACCTACCTACTACCCTGCCTACCTACCAACCACTTTCTCACCGTTAAAACCTTCTCTGGACTTCCACAAATAATTCAAGACCAAAATTAGCCAAATAGATCCAGGCGTTGTTGAGTTATGCGCTTACCAACACATTTTGCGATTCATTTTTATATTATAGATTATATTTATATATTATTAATTATTTAAAAAAGTATAGTTTTAAAATTTCATAATTATTCCCTTTATTCATAAATTAACAAATTTTATACATTTTTAAATATTTCCTATAAAAACAAAAAAAAAAACATTTAAAAATATAAAAAACTGTAGCCCACCGGTATCGGGAACAGGGTCCAAGCTACCGGCGGTCAGGGCTCCAGAGAAAGGAACCTCCTAACAATGCGAGCCGTGTCCAGGAGTACCGCTTTCTGCATCAAGCCCTTGATCCAGCTGCCTAACGAGAGCCTCCTCAGGTGTTGGTCGAGGCTCTTGGCAATTAAGCCATTGGCTGTAACGACTATCGGCACAATGATCGCTGAGTCCACATCCCACATGTCGACAACCTCGCGAGCCAAGTCAAGATACTTGATTTGTTTATCTTTCTCGGCTTTCACGAGGTTCTCGTCATGCGGGACGGTTATGTCAACAATCATTGCGCGCCGCTCTGATCGATCCACCACCACTATATCAGGCTTATTAGCCATAATAGTCCTGTCAGTGATGATGGATTGATCCCAGTACAGTGTGATACTGCCATTATCGAGAACTGGGTCGGGCACATACCTGTAGTACGGCACTTCTGATTCCACAAGGTTGTATTTCAGAGCAAGTTGCTGATGGATAATCCTGGCTACAAGGTTGTGTCTATGCAAGTATTCTCCGTTAGCCAGACGAGAACACCCGGAGATAATGTGACGGATTGATTCGCCCGGACGGTGGCATGCCCGACATATGTCAACCGTACCGTCCTTCACAATAAATCTCCGGTAGTTATTCGTCATCATAACTTCGTCCATAATTGCACAGACAAAACCTTCGGTTTCTCCAAAGAGTTCCCCGGAACGTAGCCAGGTTACGGACGCTAGGAAATCTACATCGGGCCCGTGTAGGGCCCGGAAAAAGCGTCCGTGGAGCTCCTTGCTCTGCCATACTTCCATGCGGTCTTTAGTGTCAAGCACTACAGGTTTGCGCCAGTTCTCTTTAGCCAAGGAGAGCGGGGTGAGGCCTTTGTCCACCGCGACAACATCTCGATGCATCCCCACGTCGGCTTCCAGGAAATATTCCCTGAGACTGCATATCTCACGATTGTGGAGAGTCTTAGCATTTAAAAAGCCTCGACCTCCACACTTCCGCGGGATATACAGTCTCATAACCGAAGAACGTGGGTGATGCATTCGATATGCCGTCAACAATGTACGGACCTGCCTATCCAGGGCGTCTAGCTCTGTTTGAGTCCATTTGAGTATGCCGAAAGAGTACATCAAAACCGGCATGACCCAACCGTTGAAGGCACGTACCTTATTTCCGCCTGACAAAAGACTATTAAATACCTTTCTCAGGCGGCCAAAGAAGCGCTCCTTCAACGATTGTTTCATGTCGGCAACGTTGATGCCCAGCGCTTCCGACATACCCAAATACTTATAGGTTTCGGTTGCTGAGAGGGATCTAAGATTTATGGAACCTGTGAGCTGGGTTCCAACAGACTCCACAATCCTCCCTCGCTTTACATGCATGACCGCACACTTGTCAACACCGAATTCCATCCTAATGGCGCCACTGAAAGCTTCAGTGACCTTCAGTAGCTCCATCAGGTGCATATCATTCGTGGCAAAAAGTTTTAGGTCATCCATGTAAAGGAGGTGAGATATAATCTGACCACCTCTCTTCAACCGATAGCCCAGACCTGCAGGGCTATTGTGTATCTTTTAATGACAGTGGATAACTTATAATGTCTATCAAATAACTGTCAAATAGTGAGTTTTTAAGAAAAAGATGTACCAAACCATAACCAATTTACAGTTAATCTATGGACATTTCTGATAGCCACTGACGTTAAAAAGATACGCAATAGGGGGGCTGAACCCTCCAGCAGCGTGCTAAGAGGATTCAAGGCTAAGCAGAACCAAAGTGGACTCAAACTGTCGCCCTGAAATATACCCCGCTCTATCCTTATCGGTTCGCTATTCCTCTGGATCTGTCGACATCCTGGATAGCGAAGGACTGTCCTCCATTGCCCCATACACGACATCAGGAAGGTGCGCAGGGTTGCATCAATTTTATACAACTCTAGCACCCTCATGAGCCATGTATGTGGCACCGAGTCATAGGCCTTCTTATAGTCTATCCAACATGTCGACAGATCCTTTCGGGAACTGCGAACCTGTTGGCTAATGGCCATATCAATGAGGAGTAGCTCCTTAGTACCACGGGACCCGTTCCTACATCCATTTTGAGAAGCAGACATAACACAATTTTCGTTAATATGTTTATTAATTTTAGCTCTCAAAATGGAGGTAAGAACTTTATAGACCGTTGGTAGACACGTAATCGGTCTATAATTTTTGGGTTCCGCAGTACTACCCGATTTATGGAGCAGGTGGGTTATTCCAGTCGTCAGGAACTCTGGTAGCGACCCTGACTCTAAGGCTGACTGGAACAGGGCTGCCAAGCAAGCATGCGATCTTGTGATCCATTTAATCCAAAAGTTGTGCAGTCCGTCATTATTATTATTATTAAATAATATTTTAGAAAATTCAACAGTTGTTGTATATTGTCTGGAGAAAAAGGAGCAGAATAATTAATTTTATTGTGAATGTAAACGGCCAGTTGGTTGCCGGAAAAAATTAAAAAGTAGAAAACTGTCAGTTTGCGTTCCAAACCCATTACAACAGGTTTCTACGAATAGCGTAGCATTAGAAAAAGAAAGATAGTGGTCCATACGCCTTAAAGTGAACAGACCAACACTTAAATTATGTTTCAAATTGTATAATTTCAGTGTCGGACATTATTGTCATCATCAAGATAGCTCTTGGTTTGTGCTTTGTAAAAAAAAATATTGAAATTAAGAGAAAAGAAGCAATTATACGTTTTTAAAGTTTTATTGACACCATGTCGTACGGCATCGTTTGCCGTTGCTGCCTTTTGCGAGCGCCTGATAAACAGCTGAAGACAGAATATTCAACATTGGGAAAGTCAGAAGTTTACGCCGATATGCTGAAAGATTGCTTCGACATTCAGGTAAATAGTGCTCAAAAACAATCTCTTTCTAATGAAATCTACGACTAGATAGATCTGTCTACTGTTCCGTGCCTACAATTTGATCAAAATAAGTACAGGACATCTGAATTCTTGTCTTGAATCTGTTCCAGTTCTGTTTGTTAGTAAATTGCATTATTGACCTAATTCATAGAAATAAATGAGTTTCTAATGAGTTGTATGTTTAATTTGTGCAGTAGTCGATGACGCTACTATATGAGTTCGATTTCCAGGTTTCTAGGAGAGTATTTTTTTTTTAACAATTTGTTTTTCACGAAACTCTAGTCCTTTTCTAAATTAAAAATAACTAAGTTTCTCCATAAGACATCTGCTATATAACAGTATAAGTACAGTGCGATCAAATTATCTTGGCAGGTCTGAACATAGGCTCTGCGAACTTTTACGCATGTAAACTTGTGAAGAAAACTGTTATTGCCAGATAAACCAATACTTAAACGATCAGAAAATATCTAATTTAAACAGTGAGAAATACAAATAAAATAGATATCATAACACTTTTATACATTAGTTGTAACAAAATGACCTGCACGAAGTTCGGACCTGCCAAGATAATTTGATCGCACTGTAAGTACTGTCAAAATTAAACAGCCCCAGACAATTTAATTTATTTGTAGATGATGTTCCAGGATTTTTACTAAACCATTATTTTAAATAATCTACAATAACAAAGTAGGGCTTTGTAAAAATGATATTTTTCTTTTTTCTTGAATCATATTATCATATTATATTCCTATTATGATTCTGCTCAAGCAAAATTAAGAAGATGACAAAAAAAGCGATGGATGGACTGTGTAACAGGTGATATGGTAAGGAATGAGGTGTCTGATGACATGCTGAGTAAGAGAGAAATATGGAAAAATAAGACATGCTGCATTGACCCCAAATGAATAGATAGATAGATTCATTTATTTGCCTGAAAAATGGTATTTTACAGATTTTATAACACATAGGTACACATTAGTTCTTCATATTCCGCCTACTAAATAAGGCATGCAAATTTTGATTGAAATATAAACAAAATTATTAAATTGCAATGTCCAAAAAAAAAAAAGTACTGCATACATCAATAATTGTCTCAATATCAAATTACTTACGCATGTCAAATAATAATTAAATTACAAATGTCCTCTAACTAATAAATCAATTACAAATTTCCAAAATATAAACAACAACAACCAATGAAAATAAATTACAAATGTCAATAAAGAATTGGGATAAGGATGGTATAGTACATGGATGCACAGTCTTATTGAGACCATGAGACCAAGGGCCACTTGGGCAAATGATAAACTTAATGGCGGGCCACCAGCACAAACTAAAAATATAAAAACTGCCAAAAATTCAATTACAAAAATAATATACTAGTCTGAAGCGTGGCACTGTTTAGCGCTTACAATCTTTTTAACATTCGTAAAGTTTCTTCCAAACGTTCATTTGCAAGGTGGTTTCGCTTTATTATGCTTTGTTTAATATTCAATACCGAAAAAGTTTGTTCACATAAATATAAAAAGTAGAACCAAATAAGCTGATGCATTTTCAGGCATTTGTGCGCAATTCTTTGCAGTAGTGTAGCGGGGTTTTTTGCCGCCAGGGGCCAACTCTAATTTGGCCGCCCCCTTTATTTTCGTTGTTACTCAAGAAAACTAGCACAAAGTCAAGTTTTATATTATTTGAAAGTCAGAAAGTTCAGCTTCAGACAAGAGGGCACTAAGACACGAAATTTTTTGGCTTTGACCTAGGTGATTTATATTAATTGATTTTCATTTTATTATTAAAAAAATGCATAATTAACTTACTTTTACTAGTAACGTATTCAAGGAATGGACACTCAGAAATCGCGGCGGTAAGAGTGAGCGTAATAGCAGAAAGCAGACCGAAATATTTTACGTAGGGCTAGGTCGAAAAGCCGCGCCAAGCCAACGACTTAAAGTAAGGAAAATACATCACTGCTTGGTTGTCCTTAGTTTTGCAACATAGGTCCCGATTACAATAGTCATTATATGATTTGAAAACCATGACTTGATCTGTAAGGCTTACTAAAAACGCCAAATCACACAACCAATCAGAATTTTTGAGTTGCACGAACATTTCTGAGTACGCATCATTGGCATTATGCACCTTCACAGCGAGCCCGCTTAGTAACGCGCGTGATTCAAATTATCTAATATTATTTGTAAACCTCAGGTATATTTTCCTTCAAATGCACGAAGGAATATTTTTGCTGGCGAGCCACTGACATATCACCGGCGGGCCGCGGTCTGTGCATCCGCAACTCTACGTCTAAAGCGCATATTGCATATGGGTGGGAATATTATTCGATCCACCCCAGCTCCTCAAGAAAGGCTAGCAACCCCTTGGATAAGGATAAGAGAATGATGAGATTCTGATGACTTCTCCCATTTTTTGTGGGATGAGAAATCATCCAATGACTCCTGTGTCAGACTTTTACTGACTAAAAACCACCCATGTTCCTTCTTAGCACTTTGTGTTGAGGCCGCGGTATCTCTTTCAAATAACCCGCAGCCATGACGGACTAAAGATACACCTTCTTTACCATTTTTTTACACATTTCAGATGCTCCTGGACTCTGAAGATAGTGAAGACGGTATCTGCGAAGTCTGTATCACAAGATTACGGGATGCCTGTGACTTTAAGGAGCAGGTACAGCAATGCCAGAAGGAGTTTCTGGATAAACTCAACGCTTATAATGTTAAAGGTATGAATTATATTTGTTATATTAGGTTAACTTACACCTAGTTAGGGACTGTGCTTTAATCATCTGAGGTTCAAAAAGGAGGTGGTGGGGATACCGTGGCAATAGGGTAGTTGACAAAAAAATCTAATTAGTCCGATAGATTTCCAAAAAATATTGGACACATAATATATTTTTACAAACAATGAAGACGATATACAGTGGTTCAAAAAGTCGTGAGAGCTTGGTTTATTTTTTTACCACGAAGTGACGTCACAAGCCCCAACTCATGATATTTGACACGTTTATTTTCGTAATGTTTTATTAATTTGATAAAACAAAAAACACGTATCCAATATTTTTCGATAATCTAACAGACTGACTAAACAGAGTCATATTTTTTTTAAACAGGAATCATCCCTATTGCCTGTATTTTTAGGGCAATAAAGAAAAAAACGCCTCTTTGGCCTAGTGCTTGCAAGCACAACTGAGCATGAGGTCCTGGGTTAGATTCCCAGGTCGGGCAAAGTGTTATTGGGCTTTTCATCTAGATTTTCTCAGTAGTAGCCACAGAGTCTTGATTTGTGCCCGGTGAATGGCAATAGACTCACTTTTTACATGGGACCTCATAATATCTTCTTTTTAAGCACACCTCTACCGCCTATCCCTTTGGGAATTCAAACCTACATTCTGGCAAATAAATGGATATTTATATTTAAAAAGGACTGATGTTATATTATGAGATAACTTTAATGAACTGATCTAAACAAAAGTTATAATGTAAAATTATGAAAAAAAAAAATGGTGGCTCAAAAGGACACGTAAATGAGGGCTGAAAAAAATTAAATCAATGTAAATAATTCTTACCTTTCAGATGAATCGGGGCCAACGGTAAAGGAAGAATACCTGGATTTGGATGACGAAAATGGCATATATTTTCTTGGTAAGCATTTATTCTGTCTGCGTACTTCTTCTCCCTAAGGTTGATGTTCCAGGGTAGCCCGCGAAATTCAAATTTTCTTACGTTTTTAGCGATTTTCAGGCCAGTGCTAGGTTGTATGTTAGTGAAAATATGATTTGCGGCTGTGTGTGTGACCTTTTGATGAAATACTCATTCTTGACAGTTACATGAACTTGGAGGGTTGTAATGATGATTTTGATGATTATAATTCTGTAACTGCATACGTCTTACACCCGCAAATCATATTTTCACTAACATACAACCTAGCACTGGCCTGCAAAATGCTAAAAACGTAAGAAAATTTGAATTTCGCGGGCTACCGTGAACATCCACCATAAGCAGATAATATGTTCTTTAGGCGGCCAAAAACGCGATGTTACTGGTTTCTATATCATCATCTGCCTAGCCTTTTCCCAATTGTGTTGAGGTCGCCTTCTAGTCTAACCGGATGCAGCTAAATACCGTGTAAAATACTGGACCTCCACAAATGTCCACAATCCATTTAATACCTACGAAAATGGCATACTGCCATTTTCGTAGGTATTAAATGGATTGTGGATGGTTTAAATAGGGAGTTGACAACAAAAATCTATATTTAAAATGTCACTTACGGGATATCTTCCGTGATTATTATTTGTTTTGAGTTCCCGATATTTCGACGCTGTTGCAAGCGCCATGATCGCGGGTCACGACAAAACACACTCACAGTATCACCAGGTTTTTTGAAGTCTTTAATATGTTGCTGGCTGCTTTTGAGCATACTCAAAACTGGATTCCACGTACTTGACAATTTAAAGCCATCTTCTGAATTGAAATTTTTGTGTTTCTTTATAGTTATGAACCGTGAAAGCTTAAAACAGTGTATCAAAAATCTAATTAGTCCGTCAGATAGATTTCCATAAAATATTGGGCACATTGTTTTTCTTTTTCCATGTAAACAAAAAATGACGACATTGCAGTACATTTTTACCGAAATGTGACGTCACAAGCTCACACTCATGATCTTTGACGCGATTTATCATCGTCAATTTTTATTATTTAAATAGAACAAAAAACACGTACATCCAATATTTTTCAATAGTCTAACTGACGGACGGACTAAACAGAATAATATTTTTTTTGTCAAGAAACATCCCTGTTGTATGTGTTTTCTCTTACAGAATTAAAAGACGAATTGTCAGATGATTTCGATGACTTTAAAGACGAGGACGATAACAAGAAGTTGGCAGAACTGCTTGGCTTTAATGACGTCACTATTAAGAAGAGAGCCAGTAAACGTAGAAGCAAGAAACGGTTGCTGCTTGAGAATGGTGGGAAAGGTACGTTTGTTTGTTAGTTTGTTAATTACCTTTGCATGCCTTTTTTGTTTTCCTGAAGGTTGAGAAATCATCAATGAATGACTCCTCCCGCTCTGGGCGGAGCGGAAGGGAGTGTCAGACTTCTACTGACTAAAAACCACCCCTCCTCCAAAGGGCTACTTTGCGCCCGAGGCCGTGGTATCTCTTTCGAACAACCCGCAGCCCCGACGGTTCTAACGCCCGAATACTCGAACGTCACTCAATTATAAGTAGCCCTCAAAACTCGTGCTATCTCTGTCACTCTGCGTTAAAGTAACAAAGACAGCACGAGATTTAAGTGCAACTTAAAATTGAGTGACGTTCGAGTATTCGGGCGTTAGTTACCCTTTTTTTTTTTGGTGGGTCTAGTACAAAAATCCGCGGCCCCGACGGGCGTTGTAAGTTACCCTTCATGCTTAAACCACTGAACCGATCATTCCGAAATTACTAAAACACATACTTTCTCTCTCTCATTCTTGTCTAGATCTCCCAATGTTTTGCCATCAACGGCCACCGGCCAGTCAGTCACGAACGAGTCCACATTGTGTCATGCCAGCGTTTCTTGGGCCTGCTTCGGTGAAGACAACCGTCTTCAGGCAGCCACTGTGTGACCATTCTGCCAGCTGTCAAAACTCATCTTGGGAATGACCTACCCAGCCTGTGCCCGGTTGATGAAAATAAGCTCACTCTATTTTACATGAGCCTTATGTTCTGCTCTGACTAACCCTTCAGGGACGCGTGATGTTATTTATCTTAATAACTTTTTACAGAACTAAAATCGAAAAGCCGTACTATGAAGCTGTCCATCCGCGCGTTGAAAGAACAACAAGTGACGGTGGACCAGATCCTTAAGCCAGTGAAGGTATGAATTATTAAATACTAGCGACCCACCTCGTCTTTGCACGTGTGCAATGTTTATTTATTTATTTAGCCTTTATTTTCCTTAACAATTAGATTTCTTAGGCAAAAATGGTCTTTTTGTGGCTACGTAACGCTTTGCTAGGGGGGTGGGTGGTAACAATCTCCAAAAATTGCGTTACGTGATACTTGAACGCAGGGAGCGTTCAAGTCAAGTATTACGTAGCGTGAGTGGGGAAACTTTGTTATTGTATTCGAGGTGGAATTTAATACCGAGCCGGTAGCGAGGTTATTTGAGAGCCGAAGACTGCAGTATCACCGATTATATTTTGCATGCCCATGTGACTGAACTAACTTATATAACAACATCTTTGAACCAAATAATTACCCAAGTTTGCGAAGAAATAAATGATTTGATTTGAAAAAATATAAGATATATTCTATTTTGTTTATTTTGCGTATTGCCAACCTGTATATTCCTTATTTTGTAGAAGTTATCCTCGGGCTCGACCATGCGACTGATAAGCGACGCGTCTAAGAACAGAGCCAACATCGACACGTTACTCAAATGCTCCAACTGCACGCCTTTCGCTAATAAAACTATAGCAGGTGAGATTGATTTATTTATTATCTTTGTAGGGTGTAAACGGACTCTTCACGGAGCCGTTCGCATTGTGTACAGTGATACAGTCACCAAAAGAGATAAGTGTCCAGTATCCGGGCACCTAACTTAAAATTACTTTTAAATTATGTTGTAAGTGTGCTGTGTAATATTATAATAGCCAAAAAAACTTAGGACACGCATCGATGATTCATGTCGAAAGCATAACTGCACAGCACACTCATAACATTGTTTAAAAGTAATTTGAACTTAGGTGCTTGGATACTTATCTCTTTTGGTGACTGTACATCAAAAATTTTTGCTGGGAAAAAACTTTTTTTGGGGTGGATTTTTACGGTAAAACTCAATGTAGCACACTCAAAACATTTTAATAATTTAAAATTTTGAATGATAAACGGGTCATGGCGGAAATGAAAGTACAATTACTACCTTAAAAACTGGTATTCAGAAAATAACTTGGAAAATCGAGAAGTTTCACGTCCAATATCTCCATAACTAGAAGGTTCCCTGATAAGACATCGCACATTGCAATTACGGGGAAAAGAAGGGCCTTTCGGCTTCGACACCCTTTGGACTCACCATTACCCCCTCTCTTTCCAGGAATCCTCTGCGCCTACTGCAAAACAACATACAGAAACCTACACCACCTCAGAACCCACATACAAGATGAACACAGCAAGGACACCCTCATAGAGTCCAAACGCATGGACAAGAACAACCTAGCCATCAAAATGGACATCACGGACCTCAGGTGCAAACTTTGCAACGCTAGGATGGACACTATAACAACTCTAAAGAACCATTTGACTATAGAACATGATAAGAAATTCTTCCACGATGTTAACGACTATGTTCTAGAATTTAAACTAACTGATGGAGATATACTAAACTGTGCACTGTGTCATTCCACTTTTGAGACCTTCAAAATGCTCCTACAACACATGAATGGACATTACAGGAATTATATATGTGAAATATGTGATTTGGGCTTTATAAACCAACATAAGTTGAGGAATCATAGACGGACACATGAAATTGGGAATTTTAATTGTTCGTTCTGTGACAAAATCTTCAGTACTAAAGTAAGGAAAGTGTGGCATGAGAAATATACACATAATCCTAATGCGAGATACAATACCAGTTGTCCTCATTGCGAGGAATCGTTCACCAGCTACTACAGAAGGAATAGACATATGGCCGTTGAACATAACATTTCCGCAGCTACGTACAAATGTAATATTTGTGACAAATCTTTCATTTTAAAGTCAAAACTAACGTTTCATATCAAAAAAGTGCATTTGATGGAGCGGAATCATATATGTCCAGAGTGTGGACAGGGATTCTTTATTAAGCAGTCGTTAGATGAGCATATGATTAAGCATAATGGAGAAAGGGTCTTCAAATGTGCTGTCTGTTCTAAGGCTTATGCACGAAAGAAGACTTTGCGAGAACACATGCGGATACACAATAATGATAGGAGGTTTAAATGTGGGGTGTGTGCTCAAACTTTTGTTCAGAAGTGTAGTTTAAAAAGCCATATGCTCTCAAATCATGGAGTTACTTTAGCGGAGTATGAGAACGGAAGAACGGGGCTGGGTAGTCCATAGCTGGCTAGATACCTAGTGTAAGTACCTATTATGTATGAAATTAATATATTTACAGAGTGTAAAAGTATTACTACGAGTATTCTCCTAACGGTTTCTACTCATTCTGATGTTAGTCTGCATTATCCACTGCTGGGTAAAGGCCTCTCCCCATGACTTCTAGTCGTTTCGATCCAAGGCCAATGTGGACCACTGGTCACTGGTCTTGTCCAGATCGTCCCACCATCTTATACATGAGGTTATAAAAGTATAATTTAAAGTAATAAAACTCTGAGCAAAAATATAACGTAAACGATTTTTTATGAGTCGGATTTTTAGTTTTTACGAATACTGTTTTATTTTACACTTTGTTTCTCATTCAGAAGTTTTTCTCATTGTTAAAGAGTTTAATTATAGCACAATGACATGTAAGGGAGCGTTGAAGTATTTCGTAACTCAATTTTTGGACATTTTAGACACCCCATCCCCCCTATGTAACGCGCCGTAACGTTTTTCTAAACTTTCTCCCCTAGTATAACGTTACGTAACCACTAAGTGACCATTTTAACCTAAAATTTAAAATTTTGAGAAAAATTGTCTTTTAAAAAATACGTGTTAGGTAATCTCTTTACGCGACCGTTCTGTAGGGTTTAAAAAAACAACACGTAGTTCAAAGTTCCAAACCCCGCTCCTGTAATGCATCGTAAGGCCGCGCTCAGTTTGGACGCGTTTTCGTACGAATTTTACTCGTACGAACACGCACGAACGATCCTAACCTTCCTGGGCCTGCAGTCTCTACACTAATAACAGCGCTACGAATGTCTCTACGTCGTATCGATGTCAAATTTCTTTAATAGATTTTCAGCTTTAACTCAACAGCATAAGGTTGA
The DNA here is from genome assembly GCA_949775195.1 of Diarsia dahlii. NCBI lineage: Eukaryota > Metazoa > Arthropoda > Insecta > Lepidoptera > Noctuidae > Diarsia > Diarsia dahlii. The sequence continues at coordinate 6,951,327 of OX459217.1, read as the reverse complement.
AAATCGATTAAAGAAAGTTTTCGATTTTTCGACTTAACGACATTCGTAGCGCTGTTATTAGTGTAGAGACTGCAGGCCCAGGTACTATGGGATATTAGCGATGACGTGTATGTGTGCGCCGTAGTTTATGTCGGGGGAAGTCCTTTGACACGTTTTGGCTGTTTTGGTTGCAGTAAAAAAGAACTGATTTAATTCATCGATTTTTTTTAAATATATCATTTGATTTAAATCGCGATTAAAATCAAATGATTTAAATCACATCATCCCTGGAGTTAGTCGTACGTAAAATTAGCCGAATTTAAATCGTACGTTTACATACGATTCAAATTCGTGTCCAAAGTGAGCGCGGCCTAACGTTTTATAACCCCCCCCCCCCTCCCCTAATTCGTTACGTAATACTTGAACCCTCCCTAAGCTGCTTGTAAACTTTACAGGATGTTACTGTGTCTTCTATTAGTTACTGATTGATTAGTATTGATGACTTTGCAATCAAGAATTTCTCAGGTAGAAATTCCTGATTGCAGTAACTTGCCTATCGTGTGGTTCTAATATTCGTTCAAGTATTACGTAACGCAATAAGAGAAATGACATAAGCAATAAACAGAATGTTTAAGTATAAATTATGTTATTAGAAGCAATATAATGTTCTGTAATTTTAGGTATTATGTATTAATATTGCTCTGATAATCGAAAACTATGTGGTTGTCATATTATTTAATAATTAATTGTGTAAAAAATCTTTAATGACTGTAAATGTTGGTCAGTATATAACTGTTACACACAAACTTATTTAGTTGATGTTTTTAAGATATTAAAACGCGGGAATCCAATTTTATGTATTATTTTGTAAACATTAGGAGTTATTTTAGATTGTAAATAGGTCCAAGGCGTCTTCTCAAACATGCTTTAAACGGCGTTCAGAAGACTTAGGTGACAACTCATCCGCAAAATATTTCATCCGCGGATGAAACATCACCCTTTCAAAATTTTAAGGCGACGACTCATCCGCAAGTTCGGATGAGTCGTCGCGTAGATAATATTAATGTGGTCATATCGGCCAAATATACAAACTAGGAAGGGGATTTTTAAGGCTGACAACGGGAGAGGGGGGAGAGGAAGGGAGAGGGGATTTCTTTAAATAATACGTTTATTCATTTAAAAGCGGCGGAAGGAGAAAGGCTGACAGCATTGTGGGGGAGGGGGAGAGGGAGGGGAAGGGGAGGAGAAAAGGCGGAGAAGGGGAGGAGAAAGGAGAGGAGATGAGGGAAGAGAAGGGGGGATTTTTTTATTTTTTTGGGGACGTTGTATATATTACAGCCCAGGGGCCCTACTATGACTACTAGGTTAGGACTGTTTTAAGACGTCATAGTAGGGCTGCTCCCCCAACCCCGCTCCTCCCACCCCTCCCCCGCTGTTAGCCTTTCTCTCGTTCCTCCGCTTTTAAATAAATGAACTACCGAAAAAAATGCCCCTTCTCCTCCCCTTCTCTTCCTCCATCTCCTCTCCTTTCTCATCCCTTTCTACTCCCGTTCCCCTCCCCCTCCCCCACAATGCTGTCAGCCTTTCTCCTTCCACCGCTTTTAAATGAATAAACGTATTATTTAAAGAAATCCCCTCCCCCCTCTCCCGTTGTCAGACATAAAAAAAAACCCCTTCCTAGTTTGTATATTTGGCCGATATGACCACATCGCGACGACTCATCCGAACTTGCGGATGAGTCGTCGCCTTAAAATTTTGAAAGGGTGACGTTTCATCCGTGGATGAAATATTTTGCGGATGAGTTGTCACCTAAGTCGTTCATAAGCTGTCAGTTTCAATATTCTATAACAATAATATGCCAATAGCTATGTTACATTACAACTTCTGTAAAAAATACTAGGGGCCGGTTTGGCTAGCACATAATTTCATACAAATTCTGTTCTATTTTTTAATTTATACGGTAATATTCGGACATCATAATCGTAAGCCCTAGGCGTGGTATCGATTGATTTGAAATTATACAGGTAATTTCTAAAAATTAAAGTTTTAGTTACATTGAAATCACTATTGATTTCAATGTAACTATACACACTTTTATCATTGGTTGAAAAGTTTGAGAAGAAAAAGTATGGCACTGAGACCGATTCCGAACGCGTTTTAATTGGTTGCGATGGTAAATACCTCCTATGAAATCGATTCAGTGGTTCTTCCAAGAAAAAGGCTATAATATACCTATAACTTCTATGTCTAGTTATAACTTGTACAGGTTGATAAGTTATTTTGTTAATTGAATAAAAGATTTTAAAAACATACTTGGTTTTATTTAAATAAATAAATAAAAACGTTTATTTCGGACGTAGGTAGTCCATTTAACACAAAAACCTTACAAAACTATTGTTAGTGGCATCGCACAGGAAATGTCAGTCTATGGCAAGCCCTGGACACGCCCACCCGCAGTGTGTAGTCGCATCCAGTGCCGCCACAAAGGCGAGTCCCAGCGGCCGACGAACACGCTCAAACTATTTGTATAAAAGTTGAAAAAAAAATTGCTAACTGCACGATCATCACCAGTCTCTTATACCAAAAGCCCTTATCCCAATTTATTTGTGGTCGGCGCAGCATGTCTTATTCTTCCATACTTCTTACTATTACTTGTCATCTTCTGTTTATCTGCTCCTTAGCTGGAGTTTCTATATACCTACTGCGTATGTTGGGGGCTTACCTGATAGGGTAACAAAATGAGAACACGGACAGTACTAAGGTATTTATGACAATCGAGTCGGTGGACAGGCGACCTCAAAACTGCCAACAGCGGATATACAGTGAAACTTGGTTAAGTGGGACCTGGATAAGTGAGAAACCTCCATAGCTGGAACTCATACTGAGGTCCCAACACTCAACACAACATATCTGAGACACTGGGTAAGTGGAATACCTCTATTAAATTTTTGGATATATTTGACCCCCCTCCTCCCCACGTAACGCGCCGTAACGTTTTTGTGTAGGTACCTCGCGTCCCCCTTGTAAAACGTTACGTAACCACTAAGTGACCATTTTTGGTAAAATTTTGAGAACGCAACGTTTTAAAAAATGCGTGAGGAATCTCTGAAAAAAAAGAATATTACGTAACGCGTAGTTCAAACCCTTCCTCCCGCCACTGTAACGCATCGTAACGTTTTACAAGATGTCCCCCCCTCTCCCCCTAAATTAGTTACGTAATAGGTACTTGAACGCACCCTTGTGTGCTAAAGCGTTAGGTTCAAAGTTGATTGAGAAAATTTGACAGTTTCGAATACCTAGCTTGATGTGCTTGGCGTCTGATATTATCATGAATGGAAAGAAAACCAAGATATACATTAAAAACATTTATTTTACATTTACTACAACATATTGCCAGCGATAATAAACTCTATAAACATGATTCAAAAATTTACAAATAATATTATATCAAATCCGTATTATTATAATCTAACTTTTAACCATTAACATTAAAATGCAATTTTTTACTATATACAAATAAAATAACATTATTATCTATTAAATTATATTTATTGCCATAAAAGTAAATAGTAGCCCAATGCCAGTAGGAAAGCCTAGGCTTTTATATAATATTGCAATGATAATTCTCGTTTTGTTCCATTCTCGCTCAGAATAACATCGGCCTGTAATAGGGTAGTTGACCGACTAAAAAAAATATGATTCTGTTTAGTCCGTCATTTAGATTATCGAAAAATATTGGATACGTGTTTTTTGTTTTATCTTAAATTAATAAAAACATTACGAAAATAAAGCTGGCTTTTGACGTCATTGTCTGGTAAAAATGGACCAACCTGTGACGTTGCACGACTTTTCGAAGCACTGTATCGTCTTCATTTTTGGTTTACGTGAAAAAAAGAAAAATACGTGTTGAATATTTTTTGGAAATCTATCTGACGGACTAATTATTATTTTTTTGTCAACTACCCTATTCCTGAAGACTAAGGCAGAGGTGTACCCAGTGTCTCCTTATGCGGCCGCCACACACTCGACGAGTGGCATGGGAAGTAGCGAGGAAAGGAGGCAGGGACATAGTGTGGCAACGTTACTCGTCATGCCGCACGTCATGCTCCTCGTCCTGCCCACCGCTCCGCGATGATCGCGCGATGAATACATGTGATCCACCATCTCCGTTGGCGAGGACGATGACGACGATGTATATTTCTTTTTATGACAATGATATAATTAACTATTCTAAAAATGCATAGCGCGCACGCTGCCACAGTTTCATCGTCCATTAAATGGCAAATAACAAGTGAGGAGCGTCGCGATTAATTGCGCGAGTAGGGCAGCGGGCAACATCGCGGCAAACAGCAGCAGCGCGAGGAGCATAGCGATGAGCAGCGCAAGGAGCATAGTGTGGCGCCCGCATTATACCCAGTGTTTTGATTCATTTCATATTAATGTTGTTATATTTTCCTTTGAAAAATTACACGGTAATTTACACGGTATACTTTTAGTAAATACACCGTAATTTGGTCGAGAGACACCGTATTTTTACCCTAGCAACACGGTAACTCTCGATTTACATATGGAGACACTGGGTGTACCTAACAGTACAGTACAGCTATTAATAGAGGGGCTAGCCTATTGCCATCAACCGGGCACTATATCCAGACTCCGTGGCTGCTACGGAAATTCCTGATGGAAAAACCCAATAAATCTTTGTTAAACCTGGGAATCGAACCCAGGACCTCTTGCTCACCAGTCGCTCTTACGACTACTAGACTAATGAGGCAGTCACTCGTTCTGTCAGTATAAACAATTCTTGGATATCTACTGATTTAGAACTATTTAAGAATAACAACAACTTTAACCGCCTTATTAATAATAATAGTTAAACCTGGTTTAACTTACGCTTGGTTTATCTCGCATGCCGTCACTTTCTTTTGAATATTTTTGAAGTGAGACGGTAATTGACGGCATGCGAGATAAACTAAGCGTAAGTTAAACCAAGTTTAACTATTTTTATTAATAAGGCGGTAAGAATTTAACTTTGTACATTCAATTGCAAGGAAAGATGATTTGATTATTGCCAATTGTATAATATAACATTAAACTAGGTATGATGAACATAATAATTGAAAATCAATGGAAGAGACTAAGCACTGACCAGAGTGCATTCAATAGTGAAAAATGCGTTGATCCCCCCCTATTGCGTATCTTTTTAACGTCAGTGGCTATCAGAAATGTCCATAGATTAACTGTAAATTGATTATGGTTTGGTACATTTTTTTCTTAAAAACTCACCATTTGACAGTTATTTGATAGACATTATAAGTTATCCACTGTCATTAAAAGATACACAATAGCCCTGCATCTATTGTTTTGCTTGACCTTATGGCAGGCCACAAATGATCGGGTCGGCTTGATTCGGCACATGCCGAGCGGTAAATTCGAATATACATGGGTTACTTTTCAATGACTGTTGGCGTTGGTTCAATGTGCTTGTTGCCATTGCCTAATAAAATGTGAAAAAGTTCGAATATACATGGGTTACTTTTCAATGACTGTTGGCGTTGGTTCAATGTGCTTGTTGCCATTGCCTAATAAAATGTGAAAAAGGTTCAGCCGGACGTACGGCCTACACATCAGTTGCTTTTTGGATCAATAAGTCTTAAATATATGACTTTCCACAAACAAGCACTTATAAAGCAATGACTAACCAAATTGTAATATTAAGATCTCTGTAATTTCTAATCAAATACAAAGTCAGGCTGCAGTACTTTTTCTTCTTATCGTGTGGGCAGTAAAGTTAACGACCCCGCACACCCTAGTGTTAGAGTTTCTAAACCGCCTCAAGGGCCTCCGACATGGTTTGACGACCGCCATTTGGCGGTCGCGACCTCCGGCTTATACGTGCCTTCTGAAGCACAGAAGGATCTTTTTACCAGGGAATCAGGTGATTCAAGCCAGCAATGACTGGCAATGAGTCAAACTGGAAACAACTTTAGAAAGTATTCTTCCCGTGGAAATTAAACCTACGACAACCGGGTCACAAGACGACCTCCTGAACCACTCAACCACGGAAGCTGATGTACTGAATACGTGGTAATCGTTTGTGCGTCGATGTCTAACCCTGTATAGTTGACTTTACCGTTCGGCATGTGCCGAATATTGCCGACCAGAATATATGCGTTGAGTAGATTAAGAAATACGGTTTATAATTATTACTTAAATATATCACAGACCTTATAACTTAATTCAAAAAGGTTTTCACAACACGAACAACATTTAATAATAAAATAAAATCAATTTAAAAAAAATCTCTCTTCTTCACTTATATACCAATTTATTTGTGGTCGGCACACGATTAAAGGATGGCCCCTTACATAACTTTTTTTGGAGGGTGAGAAATCATCAATTTAAATGACTCCTCCCGCTCTGGACAGAGCGGTAGAATGTCAGACTTCTACTGACAAAAACCACCCATGTTCATTCTTAGCTCTTTGTGTCGAGGCCGCGGTATCTCTTTCGAACAACCGGCAGCCCCGACGGGGCATACATAACATACCTTACACTGGTATTTTTAGTCGTTGACTGAACTTGAATCGTACTTGACCTACATTCCACCTCATTAGACATATTTTGACATAAACACGCACTTCTCATTGATTACAGTGTGCAGTGATTAAAACAGAATGCAACTATGGGTTTGACAAGGATGGCTGATGTAAGAGGCAACGTACATATACGGATGAAGTACCTTTTTTTATCCAGCAATTGCAGCCAAGAAATTCTAGGCTTGATTTGGTAGGCGTTGTCGTGACGACAGTCGACCCAAGTTCAAAAATTTACTTTAAAGCACTAAAAATACAGTTGCTAATCTAATTCTCCGTCTTCTGCATAATCTCACAAGCAGCCATACTAATCCCATGATTCGACAACAAATGACTTTTCAAACTACATTTCTGTACAAAAGTCATACTACATACTTCGCATTTAAACCTCCTATCATTATTATGAATCCTCATGTGTTCCCTTAAAGTATACTTCCTTGCATACGACTTGTGGCATACTTCACAAGAATAGTTCCTCTCACCTGTATGTTTAACCATATGAGCTTTCAAGGCCTTTTTACTGAAGAAACGGTACCCACACTCCGTACACTGACAATTCCGTTCCATTAAATGACTTTTCTTTATATGATACATTAATAAACTCTTTAAAATATAAGACTTATTACACACATTACACTTGTACTGAGCTTCTGTATTATGCACTTTCACTAAATGTTGATTCCGTTGATAGTAACTCCGGAACGGGACATTGCAATATGGACAGTTTGAGATGTTTCTTGCTCCTAAATGCTTCATTTTTTCATGGTAATGTTTTTTAGTACGAGTTGCAAAGACCTTATCACAGTGCTCACATTTGAAACTCCCTTCCTGGTGAGTCGTTCGGTGAGCATTCAAAGACCGTTTGGTAGCAAACGAAGAATCACAAACAGAACATGTATAGTTACTATAATGTATGTTCATATGCTGCTTAAGCATCTTAAAAGTCTCATAAGTCGAAGAACACATTGCACAATCGTACACATCACCTTTTTTCAGCTTAAACTGTTGTATATGATCTTTTATGTCATTATGGATGGTCTTCCCGTGTTTTTTGACTAGATGATCCTTGAAAATGCCTAGACTTTCCAGTTTTTCGTTGCATATCTTACAGTATAGGTCAGCAATATCAACTTTGACGTTGAACTCAGTCATATCAAAGTTTGTTTTGAATTTCAGACGTTCTTTGAGATGTTCCTGCTCAGTATGCTGTCTCAAATCTGCCGGATCTGGGTAGGACAAGTCGCAGTACCCACAAGCGTATCCCAGCAAGGTTTTGTTCGTAAAAGGAGTAGCATTGGAGAACTTTAGTATAGTTTGGAGGTTCTCCCTATGTTTCATCTTGTCGTGGTGCGGTTGTCCTGACCATAGTAAACTTATTTTTGACTCGCTCGGGGCAGTGAGTTTTAGTCTTGTTTTTTTAGGTTTTATTTCAGTCTTTTTTACTGGTTTTATGTCTATGTCTTCTGTGGAAGAAAAAAGAATGAGATTAATAATTGCATTTGTATCGGTAGTTTTGTAATAGGTGATATCCAGGGTTTGTGGTGCAACATTTGCCAAAGTGAATGGGTCGAAAGGAGAGGTCATTTGCTGTCCCTTCAACCCCAATTACCTACTCATCCTTGGCCCTAAGAATTATTTTAACTGTTTTTTAATTGGATAATGAAATATTGCAAAATTCGACATTTAAACTTGAAATTGAGTTTTAAGATCGTTTTTCCTATTTTATAAAAACTTCACCATCATCATATCAGCCTCAAATCACCCACTGCTGGAGTGCTGGGTGAAACAAATTGTGATTGAAAAAAGAAAATTTTCAAAAAAAATGTGATTGAAAATAAAATTCTCACATGTCCAGGCGCACCTGTGTTAGTTTAATAAAATAAATAAACTCACTAATAGAAGTAGCAAGCCTGGACACCAAGGTCTTAATCTTATCATTCTTCCACGCGCCGTCAGAGGGCGCTGTCTTCTTCTTCACTGCACTACGTTTGGGGACACTCGAGTCTGCTCTGGCTTTTGTACTCTTCGATTCAGCTTTCTTTTTTGTAGGAGCTATTTTCTCGTTTTTGATTCTTTCTTGGGAAGTTACACTGGCTGGAAAGTTCAAGTAGATTTATATAGGGATGTCTTAAATGTGAAGATCTGTTTAAGAAATTAATAATCAAAACTGTTAAAATGTACAAATTAGTCATCATCATCTGCCTACCCTTTTCCCAACTATATTGGAGCCACTTCCAGTCTAACTGGAGGGAGTATAATATCAGTATTCTACATGGACGAGAGAGAAAATGAGGACATCCGCATGAGAACCAAGGTTACCGACCGACATAGCCCGAAGAATTGCCAAATTTAAGTGGCAGTGGGCAGGGCACATTGCTCGCAGAACGGATGGCCGATGGGGCCGGACATTTCTGGAGTGGCGACCGCGAACCGGAAGACGTTGCGTTGTGCGGCCTCCCACTAGGTGGACCGATGACCTGGTCAAGGTTGCGGGGATCCGCTGGATGCGAGACGCACGGGACCGGTCAATGTGGCGACACTTAGGGGAGGCCTATGTCCAGCAGTGGACGTCTTTCGGCTGAAATGAATGATGATTCTACATGGAGCGACTGACAATCTGACCTTCACAAGACCACAACCCTGAACCCAGTTAAGTACCTACTGCTAAGTAATACAATACCCCTTAGTAAATGGTTGTCAGATTTTCAGGACAGTGATCAAACAACGGTTTAACGTGCTTTCCGAGCCACGAAGGAAACTCGGTATACAATTAGATGGTTATTGGTCACCTATCCACGAGCCATCCATGGCAAGCGCTGCTAAACCTTGAAGATCGAACGCGAATATATGGCAAAATGCCACAGGCTAAAAATACATAGTGCATTATCCTTCTTTTTTTGAGGGTGTGTTATCATCCTCCTACTCTGGGCGGGGCGGAAGGGAGTGCCAGACTTCTACTGACTAAAAACCACCCAAGTTCAGTATCTCTTTCGAACAATGCGCAGCCCCGGCAGGCCTTGCAATGTTGCTGACATCTCTGAGAGGTGCGCGTGGAACACGAACCCGCCGTCGTCATAAGACGGACGGACGGACATCCACAGGCCCACGGTGCATCGTTCTGATGCGCAAAGAAGCTAGACTTACCTGCATCAATGAGATAGTAGTCATCAGAATCATCCCCACTGTCGTGTTTAGGCTCGAGTTTTATTTCTACTTTTTCATCTGAAACCAAAAAAACATGACAATAAATAGAATATAATAAATTGTAATATATTAAAAATGAGGAATGTTCTTGTTTTCCCATCAGCTAGGAAGCTATTTCAGAGGTTTTTTCAAACCTAATAGCTCATTTAGACTCGCGGCTCGTGCCTCGTATCGCGCCTTGACTTGCAGCTCGTGTGATTTTTTATAGCTCATTTACACTCTCGCGCGAGTGACGAGACGAGCCGCGAGGCGAGGCACGAGTCAATTGTGTGAATGGTGTGTTTGTGACTCGCCTCGCAACTCGTCTCGTCACTCGCAGCGCTCGCGTCGGGGGCGGTTTTTTGGCACGAGTCAAAGGGCCTCGCGACCGACGCGAGCGTCGTGTTTACACTCGCGCAGACTCGCGCTCTCACATCAGATGGTTAGACCTAAAATATAAATAATTCACAGGGTTCTATTGCAATTTATAGATATCATCCACCATCTTCTTCGGCGACGTATTAAAAAAAAAAACTTTTTTGTAAATAAGTCACGTAGTTTTAAAAACTAAGTAAGAAAGGAGTTGATGTTGCTAATAATTCAACGTCTTCCGTCATTGCTGGCTTAAAGCGAACTGAACGCCTCGCGAGAGTTTGAACAGACACACAATATCTCGCAGAAATCACACGAGCTGCGAGGCGAGGTGCGATACGAGCTACGAGGCGAGAGTGTAAATGAGCTATGAGAGATATTGTGTGTCTGTTCACACTCTCGCGAGGCGTTCAGTTCGCTTTAAGCGAGCAATGATGGAAGACGTTGAATTATTAGCAGCATCAGCACCGGCATCCTTACTTAGTTTTTACAACTACGTGAATTATTTACAAAAAAGAAAAATTAAAAAAAATCGTCGCCGGAGAAGATGGTGGATGATATCTATACATCGCAATAGAACCCTGTGAGTTATTTATATTTTAGGTCGAACATCAGTAACCAACTGATATGAGAGCGCGAGTGTAAACACGACGCTCGCGTCGGCCGCGAGGCCCTTTGACTCGTGCATAAAAAACCGCCCCCGACTATGATAATATTACCGTGCCCGACGCGAGCGCTGCCAGGAGCTTGACGAGCTGCGAGGCGAGTCACAAACACACCATTCACACAATCGACTCGTGCCTCGCCTCGCGGCTTGTCTCGTCACTCGCGCGAGAGTGTAAATGAGCTATAAAAACTGCCTGACTGCCAGACTCGTTAGTCTAATGAGCATGAGGTCTTGGGTACAATTCCCAGGTCTAGCAAAGTATTATTAGATTTTCCCATCAGGACTTTCTCAGTAGACAGCCACACAGTCTAGATATGTTCTCTGTTGATGGCAATAGGCTCGCCCCCTATTACATGCGGGTCCACATTGTCTCCAATTTCTCTTTTTTTTTTAAATGTTGCCCCACACTAGGAATTTCTCATGTATAGTGGATGCGTTTACTTTTAAAACTCACATATACAGACACACAGACCCGAAACAACCATCTGTAGGCCTTGCAAATATTTGTTCCGTGCGAGGATAAAACCCGCGACACGCAGCAGTCCAATCGCTCAGCCACTGCGCAACCCATGTTGTCGAGAATTAGTTTTGACTGTGGAAGCATTTGTCTTGCCACAGGCAGTTTTTCTTCTTTGCCAGTTAGTAAGGGTTTAATAAGTAAATAAAACTAACTAGTGTAACACGACGCCTTACGCCATCTACCGGAATGTGTGCACAACCTTACGCCACCCGAGTAGATAAAGAACAATCATCAATAAGACGATGGCAACAACAGTATCCACAGACTACTAGCGCCATCTACCATTCAACGTGGGAAGAGGACGTCCAACCGGCTATATAAACCAGAGCTTCGGAAGGAACGATTCATTCGCAGCTTAGACGGCAAAGTGAGCGATAGCCCCGCAGTCCTCACTTTGTCCACAAGCCTAACCTGAGCGGTGGCCCCGTCGCCCTCAGGATTAGTCGAGCTAAGAGGTTAAGGGATGCGATAGCCCCGCAGTCCATCCCTAGGACCACTAATAGTCATAACCTTTGTCTAACTTTATTGCTAATAATCTGTCAAGAGTAAGATGTGTTTTGCCTATCTGTCATCAACCGTTGGTTTCATTCCACCGCCACCATTATACTAGTAAATAAAACATCTTTCAATTCTCCCAATTCTGGGTTAAGCTCGCCTTTGTACATAAGCTTTATAATTGTAATTTTTGTTTATATTTGTTATTTTATGTGTGCAATAAAGAATAAGAATCTTTCATTACCTTTTTCAATACACACTATATTCTTGAAGAATTCTTCATTAGCGGTCAAGACTTGCTGCTTAAAGCTGAAGGAACTGCGAAGACTCTTGATACATGAATCACAAATGCTTGTTGGTGTTTCATTCAATGGCTTTAGCTGCAAATATAGAAGTTTAAGTTAAAGTTTGAAAGATTATGTGGATAAATCTACAGGAAAAACTTTGCAAAAAATCAGTTTGGTTTTGATTTTTATTATGTAACACCCCACTAAGAAATTCTCCTGTATTGTGGGTGTGTCTACAAACATTTAAACTCACATACACAAACAAACTGGTTTTTCTTCATAGGAAACAACCTACCTAAACTGTACACCTTTTCTCTACGTTCTATATGTGCTCATTTTATTACAGCCTACCTATGTGTATTATGAAACAGCCAGACCCCGATCCAGGCCTATTCAAAACCCAAATATTTGTAGAACCTTCAGAGTATACAAATTATTGTACTGTGCGGAGATCCAAACCATGACAACCGTGCCATCATTGCATGCATGAAGTCAAGAGATTGGAGAATTTTTTAACATCACATCTCCGTTTTTGGTGGAATCCAAACAAAAATAGGAGTATTTATTAAAATAAAAGCAAACAATATGAGTTATGTTGTGTGACAAATTAAATTATGCTTTCCCTTAACACTCTTTTATTGTTTTTGTACCTGAAATAAATGTTTTGTCTAAACCATTTTTAAATTGTCAATGTTTGAGGATTCAATTCCAAAATACAGTAGTTTCACTGGCAAAAAAATGTGTGACGGTTTACTGACTGGTTTCTTGATAATTTTCAAGCAACGATAACACAATAAATATGTCCTTGACACTGATAAGTTTAATTACTGTTGACTACAAATTAAAACATTTCTACTCCAATAAGTTTCTTAGCAGGTTCCGATCTAGTTAGAATATAGTTAGATTATTGGTAATAAGAAAACTACCAGTCATTTAATACGCTCACGACCGGCATTTAACGCGACTAGTAGGGATTTTATAGTAGTCCCGGATATTGACCTCAATTACTAACACGACAATAACAAATTATCCTACATAATACGTGTTCTAGGTGGTAATTAGGTATTAGTATTGTTGGGTATATAAATCTTTAGTATGGAATGTAAACTTACGATGATATTGAAGCATTCCTTCAACATATCAGCGTAGTTCTCTTTTTTGTCGAGCCAAAAGAAGCTTGAATATAAGTCTTTGTTCAGGCCTTGGCCGAGGCAGCAGCAACAGACACCGACCACTTCCATTATCTAGGGTTTCCTTACATTCAAACAAACAGTTTCAAAACTATTTCGTGAAAAACTCCGAGAAAATACAAAAGGTACTTGTACGAGACGTCGCGAAATCCTGTTTTTTGACAGCAGAAATTCTTGTTTTTTTACTCTTGGGGTGGCCAAGTAGGTACGTTAAAAAAGTTCCATTTACTGCAAAATTACATCAAGCGTGAATGCGTTCAGTAAGTCAACAGTAAGGCCGTATACAGAAAGAAAGCTGGTAGGCGGTAGCCCATTCCGAAAAACTTGTTGGCGACGTTCGTCGCATATCGAGGAAATTATTGTTAACCATGAATAGGCAGCAGGCAGCCGGCAGGCGAATGATGATATGGTAGGATATGGGTGATGGTTTTGTATGTGGTAAACTGGTAACACCAAATGTATTACCCAATGAAAAAATAAAACAGGTACCAAAACAAAATGGCCGCCACTCTCTATTGATTTTAGCGGTTTTGACGCCATGGCAATTTTTTCTAAATTTTCACTGAAAACGTGAAAATTCATTGCTTTTCGTTGTGGTTATGTTAGTGTAGTGTTGTGATGATGGAGTTCGACGAGATAGTGGTGAAGGAAAGCCCCGGGCTGTGCCGGTGCTGTCTCTCCGAAGGATGCTACAAGGATCTGGGGTCGGAGTATAATTGGATGAACGAAACCGAAGTGTATGCTGATATGCTATTGGAATGCTTTGATATCAGCGTGAGTTTATCTTGTTTTGCGCCTATTATTAATATTCCTGCAATAACAACCTGTACAGTATTGTTCAGGTCCTGTTTGTATAGTCTCCAAGATTTTTATCTGTACTAGAAGCCGGTTTTACAAAAATATTAGTCTATTCTATTGTGATAACATTTAAATTGCGGTGAGATGGGCAGACGACATTGTTGCCAATACAGGAATACCCTGTATGAGGCTGGCACAAGAGCGTAGAGCTATGCACAAGCATAGACTCATATAGCCAGCAGTGGGTGAAATCGGGCTGTGGATAATGATGATAAATAGTAAAATATATGTATAACATCCCTACAAAATATTGTGTTAAATTATATCAAAGTTACTCCTTCTTTTATCAGATAACTCAACACAATGAAGGTCCAAATGGCCCAAACCGGCTCATCTGCGAGGTCTGCATCACTCGGCTACGAGATGCCTGCAACTTCAAGAAGCAGGTCATGGACTCGGAGAAGAAGTTTATCGATATGATGGGCAGGGGAGAATTTAGACCTAAGAGTAAGTTTTTTTATTTATTTTTATATTATATGGGCTTACACTTCGACTTCAATCTTGCCCTAAGGGCAGAGATGAGGTCGACGATGGAACGAGTTTACCCAGAAGAAGCCTATTTACTCGCGACTTAAATAGATTGGGGTTATATGAACTCGGGAAAACCGACGCAGGCAGGGTGTTCCACTCCTTGGCTGTACGATTAATGAAAGACTGACGCCCGAATACTCGAACGTCACTCAATTTTAAGTTGCACTTAAATCTCGTGCTGTCTTTGTTACTTTAACGCAGAGTGACAGAGATAGCACGAGTTTTGAGGGCTACCTAGAATTGAGTGACGTTCGAGTATTCGGGCGTTAGCAAAACTCTTCGTACAAATGCAAAAAAAAAGTTCTTTTAATTATTACGATTTCAGGTAGGTATTTCAATGTTTTGATTTTGACTGAGTCAATTCGAATTGTCAATGATATTTTAAGAAAAATGATGTTTTTACTAAATTGCAAGCAGTTCCTACTATAGCAATATGCTTGCAAGTGTTATTGGGATTTTCAATAAGCAAATTGTAGTTGATGAAAATAAGCTTGTTCTCTATTACATACTGGTGAAGTGTGGGTATCCTATTAGGTACAGCTCTGCCTAACCTTTCACCAATTATAGGTGTGATGTTATTACAGAAAAACAACTATTGACAAGTTGTTTTTCTGTAATAAAACTAGCAACCAATAAGAATAACATTAAAACACAAGGGTTTTCTTATAAAGGTTCTCTTTTGACCTTCGAAAAGTGCTGATTATCAGCCTAGTTTGAATAAATGAATTTTGATTTTGATTTTTTGATTTTGAAAAAGGGTGTAAAAGTACCCTTAACCAAGCCGAAATGAGGCAGGCGAGCCTGTTGTCATCAAGCATGAGAAATTTCTGATTGATAAAACACAATATTGTTCATTAATAAAAAAAAACCTTAAAAATTGTACAAAACTAATAGTGCTTATAGGGCCCTACTAATGATATTAATTTCTATTGCAGTGCTAATTTATCAGACACATCTGAAGTGTGAAGTTGGGCCACCAGTGGAAGAGCACATTGAAGATACAGACATTCAATATCTTGAAGATGATGTGGATTTTGGTGATGGTATGTGCCTTACTTACAGTGCGATCAAATTATCTTGGCAGCTCTGAACATAGGCTTTGCGAAATTGTACGCATGTAAACTTGGGAATAAAACTGTTATTGCCAGATAAACCAATACTTAAACGATCAGAAAATATCTAATTTAAACAGTGAGAAATACAAATAAAATAAATATCATAACACTTTTATACATTCGTTGTAACAAAATGACCTGCACGAAGTTCGGAGCTGCCAAGATAATTTGATCGCACTGTACTTACTATTTTTACACCCAAAAATGGTTTGTGTGCAGCTCAATAGGGGATTGGACTGACTCAAAAATATATGATTCTGTTTAGTCCGTCAGTTAGAATATCAAAAAATATTGGATACGTGTTTTTTTGTTTTATCAAAATAATAAAAATTGACGCAGTTAAAACGCGTTAAAAGATCCTGGAGTGGGGCTTGAAATGTCACTTGTAGGTAAAAAATGTACTAGCATGTGACGTCACACGAGTTTTCGAAGCACTGTGTCATCTTAATTTTTTGTTTATGTGAAAAAAGAAAAATATGTGTTAAATATTTTTTTGGAAAACTATTCTGATGGACTAATTAGATTTTTTTGTCAACTACCCTTTTACTGCACTGTCACAGTGGCCACAACTGCTTGTTTTTGATCTCAGACAGCAGGATAGGAAGTTGAGCAAGGTTTGCAAAACAGCACCTCAACTACACCCCGCTGCTGTCTTATTGAGGTCAGTCTGGGATGATGATTCTCTTTTTTTTCTGGTGGCTGGGAAATCCAAATCAAATAACCCCTCCCGCTCTTGGGCAGAGCGAAAGGCAGTGAGACTAAAAACCACCCATGTTCCTTCTTAGCCCTGTATGTCGAGGCCGCGGTATCTCTTACGAACAACCCGCAGCCCTGACGGGGAATGACGATGCTGATATCAGGTTGGAGGAAAACCTGCTTAGATGGAGATTCATAAAGTCTGCCGTTATTTTTTTTTTTTTTTTGGTGGGTGGAAAATCATCGAATAACCCCCCCCGCTCTTGGGCAGAGCGAAGGGGAGTATCAGACTTCTACTGACTAAAACCAAACCCATGTTCCTTCTTCTTCGCCCTTGTGTCGGAGCCGCGGTAACCTTTCGATATCCACAGCCCCGACGGGATAAACTCTGCCCTGGAGTGTAAATTTGGTGCTGTTCCACAAACAATGGGGCACCTAATATCGTTTCTTGCTCACTACAGACAGGAACTGATGGACGCTACCGAAAGCGCCAAACTAGTATATCAGTTCTAGGCCACGGACACGTCGGACACGCTAAGAAAAATATGCTAATAATGATTTCATAACCTTTACAGATGATCTCAAAGACGAACTGACCCAACCTTCAGTGTCAGACGTCACCGTATCCACGCTACCCATCAAAGGCAAGCGTGGACGTCCCCGCAAGAACACCCCAGTCAAGCCAGAGAAGAGAACCAAGGTGTCAAAAGTCGACGATAAGGCGAAGACCTCGAAAGCTGTTAATAAAGGTAGGTCGATAGACTTGAGCTGTTTTGTGGGGAGTGTGTGTTGTGATTTTAAAGTAAGTGTAACGTAAACATTTATTTATTTATTTACAACATAACATCAGAGCAGTGGTGGCCCAGTGGTGGTGGCCCCGACTTACGAACAGTGAGTCGTGGGTTCGAACCCCGTCAGGCACATTACTTTGTGTAATTTATTTCATATGTGACATCTACCAATCCGCACTGGGCCCGCGTGGTAGATTATAGCCCATCCCTCTTCTAGAGAGGAGGCCTGAGTCCCTGCAGTGGGAACATTATAGGCTGATGATGATGATGATGAACATAACATCACGCCTGTAATCCCCGAAGAGTTCTATTCTATTTCTATTTATCTTCGGGGACGCCGGCAGACACCAGACGGGCGATCAGTCCTTTCGTTGTGGATTATTTCGCCCAGTTCCCCATTTTGGTGGATCCCCTTCATGGGTTACTGGTGGTCGGCATCGCGAATCTTCCTGTTGCCTTGCAGAAGCTCACCAGTTGTTCAGTAGAGATTTCTGCAAGCTTCTAAAATCCTCATTTCTCTATCTATTTATCTTCGGGGACGCCGGCAGACACCAGGCGGGCGATCAGTCCTTTCGTTGTGGATTATTTCGCCCAGTTCCCCATTTTGGTGGATCCCCTTCATGGGTTACTGGTGGTCGGCATCGCGAATCTTCCTGTTGCCTTGCAGAAGCTCACCAGTTGTTCGGTAGAGATTTCTGCAAGCTTCTCTTCATTAATCTCATCATCTGTTCCTAGGATTTCCCATCTGAGTAGCTCATACATTGTGCATTCCGCCACAAGGTGGAAACTTGTTTCTTCTGCTTCTCCACATGCTGGGCATATGGGATCTTCCTTTACTTTCATAATCGTCAGGTGTCTATTGAGTCCACAGTGTCCTGTTGGGATCCCTACTATCCCCGAAGAGTTAGGCAGAGGTGTAATAGTACACCCACATTTCGCCAGTTATGTTTCAGCCCCATGCAATAGGGGGCGAGCCTATTGCCATCAACCGGGCACAAATCCAGACTCCGTGGCTCTTACTGATAAATTCCAGATGGAACAAACACATAACCCTCCTTTTGGGCCTCGCCGCAGTCGGGTACATACAAAACCAATAACACTCTACCACAATGCTGTCCTATTTGACCCTAAGGTTGACTGGTAGAGAGTGCCTTGTGGCATTAAGTCTGCCTATGTACCACGTTTGTGCATGAAGTTTAAATAAATAACACTTTGCGCGATCCGGGAATCGAACCGAGAACCTCGTGCTCAGCAGTCGCACTTGACCACTAGACTAACGAGCCAGCATGTAACATAAAATCACGCGTATATTATCTACTAGTGGACGTCCCGCGGTTTCACCCGCGTAGTTCCCGTTCCCGTGGGAATACAGGGATAAAAAGTAGCCTATGTCCCCCGGGGATAGTGTAGCTTCCCAACGGTGAAAGAATTTTTCAAATTGGTTCGGTAGTTTTTAAGTTTATTTGTTACATAGCTAAATACAAATATGTCTTCTTTATAATGTTAGTATAGATTAGTTATCTCGTATACTGCTGGAAGACAGATCAATCAACTATATGCTCGCCTAGGCAGTAAAGTCAACTCAAATGCCGTGACAGAAGACGGCATGGCGCTATCATGGCGTGATGCACGTCAATTCAACCTTTTCCCATTGGAATAAACATTGTTTTGATAAAATCTTCAGGTCTATCAAGGTGTTAATAATCTTTAATACAAATAATTCGATGTTTTCAGTAAAATAAGTTGAAATATTGAAGCATAGTTCTTATTTTAGAAAATCACAGCACACACACTCCACTTTTTAACATTTTAGTTGGCAATATTTCTGAAACACAGCTGTTACTAGAAACTTTACTGTATTTTCTTCTGTAGTACTGTATTAGAAATATTGTCAACATGTTTTATATTAATTCTGAAAGGCCAAATCATTACATTATATCTTTCTTAATTGATCTAGGAATTCTAGGAGAAGAGTGAAATGGAAGAGGTCTATATCCAGGAGCAGGGCAGAAATTCGGTCTAGAGGATATATTGTTAGGAATATTCGGTAATTCCTCTTTCTGAAGCCATCATATACTATATTTTCTTTTATTTAAATATCAACGCAATGATTTGGCCTTTGGAATACATGTTTTTTGTGTTTATCAAAAGTGCAATGTTTACCATGGTATTCGTAAGATGCGGGCATAAGCCTAGCATCTTTTCAACGCCTAAAGTATTATGAGATTCGTTTGTATACTGTTCAAAGGCCGGAGATTATCCCACGGCAACGCGCTACAGGGAAAACTGTCCTAAATTGTCCTAACCCAGATTATGGTTCACTAAATTTCAATAAAACCCGCTTAAACGGTAAGGGGTCGTCCTTTACTCACGCGATGTTCGAAGAGAGGGGGGGGCGGGTATAAGACAAAAATCACGTTGAGGGAGGTGGAATAATGAGACTGTCTCATAGGTCTAGTGGTCCTAGTGTAAAAAGAGGTAAGGAAGACAGTCTCTTTCGCATTAATAATATTTCTATGAATTTTGTTTTGAAGAAACTGCCATAAATCCGATCTTCACAGTAAATAACTAAGTGACCATTGGGTGTCAACTACTGGGCCCTTTTCCTTCGGTAAACGTTGCACATGTGATCTATGTACAGTCACGGTAATATACACAGGTTTACAATCATTCAACATAAACTTTCCCTCATGTGCTTTGAAGATTAAAATACCGATGAGGCGACCATTACGACATTTTCTCCCGAATTGAGGGAAGCCTTTTGTAAACTAAGGAATTATCTTTTTAAACTAATTTATAATAATTTACGGACCAGAGTTTACGAGAATCGGTAGTATCTTTAACCCAGCAGTTTTTTAAACTAGATTCGTATAAAGTATATGAAGATTAGCCAACGACGGTCAAATATAAGCTAGCCTATTTGTGTAGCGAAGGAAGGGTAGCGTCTTTATTATAGTGTTGCTATACATTGAGGCTATTATAATAACAGATTAGTGTACGCAATCTTGGTAGTAAGGGGCTGTCCATTCATCACGCGAGCCTTGAAAGGGGGGAGGGGGTTTGGCAAAAATCACGAAATTATTATTTTGTCAAACCCGCGGTTTTTAAACCTTTTTTCGCGTGGTCCTTTCTGTTCTTAAAAATAATATTCTAAAACTTGTAAGATGTCATTCTTTAACCTCACCACGTGTCACCAAGAGGGAGGGGGGTTAAAAATGCAAAAAAAAACATTACGTGATTAAAGGAAGGCCCCTAAAAGAAAAAAATGTTCAGACTTTTTGTTACAATCTCGTCATGCGTCAGTTTACATACAAAATTTTTTTTTTTTTTTTTTCGTTGTTTATTATATTACAATCTAGCCCAATAAGGCTAATAAGCAATTTTAATCTAACTTAATTTGCTAAAAGTAACAGTATATCTAAGAGCACGTCCATTGCGTTTACTTAGCGTCTATTAAGGTGAAGTCACTTTGTTCTTGTGTCCATATAAATAGCTAGGTACTATATTACACTCGCGGTAAAGTCACAGATATTATTATGTTACACTATATTACACTACACTAACTCAAAAGGTTTAGTCCTTTTGAGCCTTCTTACTATGTCCGTGTTATCGAGGAGCTGGATGGCCTCAACATTAACATGATGATGAAGTCGATGTTCATGAGCTTCTGCATATTTTTGGATTATGCTGTTTACGAACTCTATATTCAGGTCCCGATGGATGTCGTCAATTCGTATATACCAAGGCGCGTTCACGATGTTCTTGAGTACTTTATTCTGGAATTTTTGTATAATTTCTACATTGCTTTCTTTGGCACAACCCCATAGTTGTATACCATAGGTCCATACTGGCATAAGGACTGATCTGTAGATCAGGATTTTGTTAGAAACTGACAACGCGGAATGCTTTCCTAGTAACCAGTTCATGCTTCTGTAACGAATTTCTAATTCTTCTCGTTTCTTTTTGACATGGGCTTTCCAGCGAAGCTTTGCGTCTAAGGTCATACCAAGATATTTGGCAGTGTTTTCGTACGGTACACTTTTGTTGTTTATGTATACTGGGTTGTGTTCCGATTTCTTGTTAGTGAAGTCAATGTGAATGGATTTTGTTTCATTCAACTTTATCTTCCACTTTTTGGTCCAATCATAGAATTGATTTATTGCTGTTTGTACTTTTACCACAGCTTCCTTGTGACTAGATCCTGTGGACATTATTGCAGTATCATCAGCAAAAGTAGCGATAGTTGCATTTTCTAGTTCTGGTATATCACATGTGTACAATATAGATACATACAAAATATGAATATTTAATGTCTCCCAAGACCAACGAATGTTTTCCGTGACTGTACACTTCTCTGTAATATAATTCATTATTATCGATAAATACATAAGTATTAGATTCTACATGAATTTATACGTGAAAATTAACTTCCGACAAAATACTACGTCTTTGACAGCCTGTATGGAAACTTGACCTGTAAAAATTAGGCTTTTTGACCATGAAAAATTCTTCATTGAACAAAACTATCTAAATAGTGCACTGTTGAACGAAAATGAATACTTTATTTTAAGTGTATGTTTCACCCCATCGGGGCTGCGAGTTATTCGCAAGAGATACCGCAGCCTCGACATAAAGGGCTGAGAAGGAACATGGGTGGGTTTTAGTCAGTAGAAGTTTGACACTCCTTCGCTCTGCCCAAGTGCGGGATTTCCCACCTGCCAAAAAAAAGGGTCTATTTGACCACTTAAGATTAAGTTCCCGTTAATTTATTTGACATACATCATTATTCGTATTCTCTTGCCCATAGCCCAATTCATTTGGGGTCGGCTCAGCATGACTTCTTGACAGATAATTTCAAACAAATTCTGTTCCATTTTACGTATTTATTCGATAAGTAGTTGCTATTCGGACATCGTGAAATAAGCCCTAAGACTTCTCATTCTGCTGGATTTTATTGGCTACTTATTCTATTTAAAAATAATCTAATGGTTTATGATTCTCCTGTGAAATCTGCGGCGATATAAATCATACAGTAAGGGATCGGACTGACTCAAAAAAATATGATTCTGTTTAGTCCGTCAGTTAGATTATCGAAAAATGTTGGATACGTGTTTTATATTTTATCAAATTAACAAAAAATCACGAAGAGAAAACGCGTCAAACATCATGGGCTTGTTTGTAAAGTCACTTGTAGGTAAAAAAAATGTACTGTATCGTCTTCATTTTTTGTTTACGTGATTAAAGAAAAAATATGTGTTCAATATTTTTTTGGAAATCTATGTGACGGACCAATTAGATTTTTTTTGTCCGATCCCGATTCCCGATTCTTTAGTTAGTATGACATTTGTCAGTAGATTTCAATTGATTAAGAGCTGAAACATAAAACACGTTAAAGACATATTCACACAGCACCACGTCTGTAATTCCCAAAGGGCTAGGAACAGGCGTGCCCATTAATAAGTACACCCACATTTCGCCAGTTATGTTTCATTTCTATGTAATAAAAATCGAGCATATAAGCAACACACGACCAAAACAAGCGCTACAAACATAGCTGAAGTATAATAAAAAAGATTTAGTAGTGGGGATACAATAAGACAGAAGCTTGAATCTTTTTCCTTTTATTTTCTGTTATTTTAAATATCGTAACACATTTTATAAAATCACTGTCGGTGTGTCACAGTGTTACGTGGAAAACCACCAAATCTTAAAAATATATCTGATATTAAAAACCTCGAAAAGGTTACCTTAATTAAAAGGCTTAGTTAACGCTCCTTTATTTGCGGAACGTATCTTTAAGGGATCGGTCACTACGAAACAATACTCCAAAATTGTACCATAAAAACTGAAGAAGCAAGGCGCCAAGATATCTCATACAAAAATTTCACTTTTTAGGTGAGAAACGGCGCAACACAGAGGCGTCGAGTAAGTCCTCAATGACATCAACAAAGCGCAACAAACTAAGAAAGGCGAACGCTATCACTGTTCTAGAAAATTCTACCGTCATCCCTTTCAAATGGCAGAGACAGAATTATCTCTGTTTCTTCTGCCATCTTACTTTCAAAGACACGGATTTGCTTAAAGAACATACTAGAACTCGACATAAGACTTCTAGTATTAATGCTGCGGTTTCTTACTT
The DNA here is from genome assembly GCA_949775195.1 of Diarsia dahlii. Taxonomy (NCBI): domain Eukaryota; kingdom Metazoa; phylum Arthropoda; class Insecta; order Lepidoptera; family Noctuidae; genus Diarsia; species Diarsia dahlii. Next base: position 6,927,908 of record OX459217.1, on the reverse strand, counting down.
GAGAAGAGATGAAAAAGTAAAGATAGATATCTCTGATTTACAATGTCGCTCTTGCTATCGTAAATTTGAAGATCTGAACGATCTTATAGACCACTTAAAAGGCACGCATACGATAGAATTTAACGAAGACTGTGGTTACGGACTTATACCGTACCTTCTAGAAAACGATGCGTACAACTGCGCGGTTTGCAAAGAAAAATTCCATTACTTTATGAAGTTAAATCAGCATATGAATGAACATTACGAGCATTATATCTGCGAATTATGCGGCAAATCGTTTTTAAGTCTAGATCGATTACGCTGTCACGCCCAAAATCACGGAGCCGGGTTCCATTGCAATTTTTGCCCGGAAAGTTTCGACACGCTCACTCAGCGAAAAAACCACGAAGCTGAAGTCCACAACAAAGAGAAGCTTCTAAAATGTTTCTTTTGCCCAGAAACCTTTCCGAATTACAATCAGAGAAAGCGTCACCACGTTTTAATACACGAGGTTAAAGCCCCGGAGTTTTCGTGCCCAGTTTGTAGCAAAACTTTCACCATCAAAAGCAGGATGAAAGTGCATATGCAAGAAGTGCATATCCGGGAGAAGAATTTCTCGTGTTCCATGTGTGAACAGAAGTTTTTCTCGCGGCACCATGTCCAAAAACATATGGTCAAGCATTACGGAGAGAGGATACATCAGTGTGAAGTTTGTAAGAAGTCCTATGCTAGGAAGCAGACTTTGAAGGAGCATATGAAGATCCATGGCGAAAAAAAGAAGTTTGGATGTAGTGTTTGTAGTCAGGATTTCAATCAGAAAAATAGTTTGAGGTTGCATATGAAAGTACATCATCCTGAGACTGTGATAAGTGAAGTATTATAAAGAAGCTAAAAACTAAAGTTTTGAGAATAGGGGATCGGACAAAAAAAAACTAATTAGTCCGTCAGATAGATTTCCAAAAATTATTGGACACGTATTTTTTCTTTTTTCACGTAAACTTAAAATGAAGACGATACAGTGCTTCGAAAACTCGTGTGACGTCATATGATAGTACATTTTGACGACACAATTGACGTTTTAAGCCCCACTCCAAGATCTTTGACGCGTTTTATCTTCGTCATTTTTTATTGATTTGATAAAACAAAAAATACGTATTCAATATTTTTCGATAATCTAACTTACGGACTAAACAGAATCATATTAATTTGACCCAGTCCGATCCCCTATTAATGTGGATGGGTATAACCACAGAAAAAACCTAGTATATATAAACGCAAGAAAACCTACTTCGCGTGGCCAGCTTAAGTATTTTATACTTAACGAGGTTACCGTCGCTGCAAGTTAATTTGTTTAAAACAACCACGTTAGAACTCAAGAACTTAATTTTAGACATTTAAACAACAAAAACTAATTAATGCTGATGATGTCATAATAGGTAGTCAAAAAATGGTACACTAGGTTTTCACACGGATCATGATTCTTCCGTTATCTAGGTATATCTGTGGTTATAACAGTAGAGGCTAAAGAAGCGATGGATATGGTTAGAAAGAAAAGAGGATGCTGTGATGTCGAGTATTATAGAAAGATAGCTTTATATAGTATAATGTATGGTAATCTAATAAGTTCACGCGGCAATAGGTTCAATCTAATAGCTATAGCAGTCATATTGTGTTGACATATTATCTATAACCGCCATGTGTATGGAGTTTTGCTAGCTAGTTCTATTTGACCTTTTGAATAAATACGTATTCCAGTAGGGTCATGCGAGCCCTATAGCAGTTATATTGCGTTTACAAAATGTAAACCCATCGCTTCGTATTTTTGCTAGCTGATTTATTTGCACTCCTTTAAATAAATAGGTGCTCTAGTTATAAGCACTATAAACTATGGACAGACATATTTAGACCGTGTAGGTATGCAGTTGTATAGGAAACTCCTGCAAACGAAAAATTTATAAGGGGGGGGGGGGGGGGGATAATGAACACATACTACTCTGTATTAAGTGGAATAGGATGATTGACATACTAGCAGTATTTACACATTGTGCATTTTTATCTCACACTTAAGAAAAACTAATATTATTTATAATCAAACTGTATTCTTTGAGAGGCATAGCAATACTTTAGAATAATGATCATGAGGCAATGTATTTTTATACTCTAATATTAGAAATTAAACAAAATTATAAATTATATTGAATCATTGATTTTCATTTGCAATGCACTTTTTACCGTACCTACTACCTAAAAAAAATTAAACTACGACCTATTCTCACACATGTCTTCATAATTATCTTGCCCTTATCCCAATTCATTTGGGGTCGGAGCAACAAGTCCTCTTCCATATTATGATACTTCTCTGTTTCACCAAATATACAAAACAAAAACTGACATATCGGTCGAGCCGTTTCGGAGAAGTGCGACCACAAACATTGTGACACGAGATATTTAAATACCTATTAGATCTAAGTACAGTCAAGGCTTTACCTTAGTCAGATTTCAAAATTATTTCCTTTTTCAAGCCAGGAAACATTTCTTTTTGGAACTACGGAACTGAAAATAACACAGAAAACAATAACATTAAAATGAAAGAATTCTGCCGTTACATTCTTTAAACAACTTTAAATGTACCCTAACCACAAAATGATCTTTTCTTATCTTTATTGAGCAAAGTAGACATTATTTGATCCTGATTTTTTGTTGAAATACTAAGGGTACCTTTATAGTAGACCAATCTTCTTTTCAGGTAAAAAACCGAAGAAATACAAGAGCACAGAGTCTTCTTCGATGAGAAGACGACGGAACCTCCAAATTCTATTCAACAATACATCAATAATACCTTTTAAATGGCGCGGGAAGTATCTCTGTTTCTATTGCAGCAAAGACATTGCCGAATATACAGAGTTAAGGGATCATACGAAAGCACATGGCAACTGTTCTATAAAAGACCATTCCTTGAAAGTCTTAAAAGGAGGAAAGAACATGGAAATAAAAGTAGACATCTCTTGTATTTCTTGCGAAGTTTGTGCAGAAATCTTACCGTCTTTCGACGAAATCATTGCTCATTTATTTGATAAACATGCTCTAGAGTACGATAAAGGAGTAGAAATGGCTATTGAAGAGTATAAACTTGCTAGTCTTAGTTGTACAGCATGCGATGAAACGTTCACATATTTCGGATACCTAGTTTCACACGTCAACAATAACCACCCCAAAAACTGTCACATGTGCGAGAATTGCAATCAGAAATTCAACAAAAAAAGAGATCTCTTTTCTCATGTTAAAAACTACCATCGAGAAGGCGGGTATAAATGCGAAATGTGCCCTCAAGTCTTCAATTCAATGAATATTTTAAGAAAACATAGAAATAATAGGCATTTGACACGATGCAATATATGCAATTTGAAACTGCCGTCAGCTTCTATGAGACAGAAGCATATCGACTTGGAACACCCAGACGACGGGTCATTGCAATGCGATGCCTGCTTCAAGGAGTTCCATACAAAACGAGGCCTTAAGATGCATGCAAGAAAATGCAAAGGAGAAGAGATCTTCGGAATCGCGATCAAAGAAGAAAACTCTGCCATGGACATAGATTTGGACGAGAATTACGATAATCCAGTCAAAAGACCTTGCGTCAAACAACTTCGGGAAAACATAGTCACAATCATTAACATGTCTACCGCAATACCTTTTAACTTTTATAAGAATAAGTTCAACTGCTTCTACTGTTCCAAAGATTTCGGCGATTCAGATGTGATGAGAGAACACACGGTTATAGAACATCCCGTATGCGATGTTAACGAGAAATGCATTCGGAAGTGTAGGGAATCAATATCTTGCGTCAAAATCGATATTTCGTCACTCACTTGCAAAGTCTGCTTCGAGTCTTTGGCAGACTTGGACCACCTAATCGATCACTTGATCGAAAAACATGATGCGAAGTACGACAAATCGATAACTACGTGTCTCCAACCTTATAGGCTGATTAAAGACAACATGGTCTGTCCTCACTGTCCTAACGAAGTCTTCAATTTCTTTGGATCGTTACTAAAACATATCAACCTGAAACATACTAATAACAACATAATTTGCGTGTACTGCGGTCAAACATTTCGCAGAGATCAAAACTTACGAGTTCATATTTGGCGTCATCACAGAGCTGGACGGTTTAAATGCACCATCTGTAACGCTGATTGCAATATTCCGTCTCGTTTGTACATGCATATGGCTCGCGCTCACGGCGTCAGAGCTGCTAAATGCCCGAAATGTCCCGAGTCTTTTGCAACGCAATACGAAAGACAGAAACATTTAATCGTCGCCCACAACACCGGTCACAAATGCACTTATTGCGGGAAACTGTTCACTAGGAACTCTTTTATGAATAATCATATTCGGAGGACGCATATGAAAGAAAAGACTAAAGAATGTTCTGTCTGCAATGCGAAGTTCTTTAATACTGTTTTGTTGAGGAGGCATATGGTTAAGCATAGCGGGCAGAAGATTTATAGCTGTGATGTGTGTGGGGAACGGTTTCACTGGCGTAAGACTATGCAGACGCATCGAGCTAGGTTACATGATAAACCGGTTTATACTGCTCCGGACTTATAATTTAGCTTTATAGAAGTAAAAATATCAAATGCCATTAATGTTAGCTCATGTTTGTAATACTTACATCATCTGCCTAGCCTTTTCTCAACTATGTTGAGGCCAGCTTCCAGCTTCTTTTATATGGAGCGTCTGCCTATCTGACCTCTTTCACCCGGTCAGTACTGGCTAAATGACTAAACAGACTTTCGGCCTGTTATATTACAAACGTAATTCTAATTACATATTATTATTACGTGTATATCGAGCTGGTTTCCGCAACTCCACGTTTAACGCCCGAATACTCGAACGTCACTCAATTATAAGTAGCCCTCAAAACTCGTGCTATCTCTGTCACTCTGCGTTAAAGTAACAAAGACAGCACGAGATTTAAGTGCAACTTAAAATTGAGTGACGTTCGAGTATTCGGGCGTAAGTCGCGTATTTATCGTACGGAAAACCTGACAAATACTTATATGATATATCCATTAATTTATAGATTTAGATTAAGATATCTAGAATTCTAGATTATCGACTAGTGTAGAAGCTATTAATTGTTAAGAGTATTTATTTCTAAATGCCATATTTATCCTTAGAATGTATAGAATATAAAAATCTTAGGTCTAGTAAAGCCAGGTTTAAACTAATAAACTATCCTAATGAACTACCTGTGTATGGCTGTAGCTCTCTTAGGACTGATATATACCAATGCTAGATCTTTCTTCAGACAATTTTTGTATGAAGACTGTATTTTTTAATTTTTCGCGGGCTATGTTCTTAAAGATCGATTGAATTCGTCCTCAACTTCATAACGGGTCTATACAAATTAACACACAATTCGCCATTCCTCCATGCACTGCCCTTTGCCAACTCAAAAGTACAAAACAGTCCTTTCTTTTCAGATTGGGAAACAGAGGTGACAAAGCACAGTGCTAGTTTTCTAAGGAGGCGAAATCTGCAAATATTACTCAACCACACAACGTTGATACCTTTTAAATGGCGCGGAAAATACCTCTGCTTTTATTGCGGAGATGATACGAAGACGCCCGAACGTCTCCGAAAACACACAAAAGCTCACGGACCTTGCAGCGATAGGGACAGAGCTATCAGACTAGTTAAATCAGCTGATGTAGAAATCAAAATAGATGTCTCCGATGTTAGTTGCGAGATTTGTTCAGAATCATTTCCGTTTTTAGACGAAATCATCGAGCATTTGATTTTAAAACACCATATGCCTTATGTTAAAGGTGTAGATATATTCTTGTCAGCCTACAGGTTATTAGATTTACAATGTCTCCTCTGCGATAAAAGCTTTAATTACTTACGTAAATTAATCAGCCATATGAATGTCGCTCATCCAAATAACAGCTTCGAGTGCGCCAAATGTGCGAAGAAGTTTAATAAAAGGAGAGATTTAGATTCGCATATGAGGTTCCATCATAAAACATGCCATTCGTGTACCAAATGCGATGAGAAGTTTCCTACCAATGCAGAGTTACAGGTTCATAGATCTACCGCTCATTCTTCGACCTGCAACATCTGTTTTGAAGTCTTTGCAAATGATGGAAAGAGGCTTGCTCATCTAAAATCAGACCATGCCAGTGATCAAAACCAATGCGGTTTCTGCAATAAAAGTCTAACAACCAAACAAGCGTTTATAAGACATGCCGCAAATTGCGAACATAAACCTACCGAAGAATCCATTATAATCGATGAAGAAGACAAAAAGATTTCTGTTAAAGAAATAAGAAAAGGCTTAGCAGCCATCTTTAATATGACTACCGCACTTCCTTTTAAATTCTTCATGAACAGGCTCCGATGTTTCTACTGTACGAAAGACTTTAACTCTTGCGAGGACCTAAAGGAGCATACGTTGAATGCACATCCTCATTGCGATACATCTTTCAAGTCCATGAGATTGAGGAACAGATATGACGGTGTTCAAATCAAAGTTGATATTTCAGCTTTGTCTTGTAGACTGTGCCATATCTCCTTGCAAGATTTATACGATGTGGTAGACCATTTGAGCAAAGAGCATAAAGTCAAATGCAACTTTTCTGTAGAAAGTAACCTACAGCCTTACAAACTGATAAAAGACAACTATCCTTGCCCTATTTGTGGTGAGGTTTATAGATACTTTGGAGTCCTACTAAAGCATGTTAGCGCCTCTCACAGTGGTAACAAACATATTTGCATGTACTGCGGAAAAGCGTTCAGAACGGACCCGAACTTAAGAGCTCATATATCCAGACGACATAAAGTCACTGATAATCACAAGTGCAGTGATTGCGATCTTGTTTTTGCGACTAACGGTGCGCTTAGGAATCATCAAGGGACGGTTCACGGTACTAAATTAGTTCAGTGCTTCGAATGTACTGAAAAATTCACTTCGCAGTATTCCATGCAAAGACATTTGATCACGTCTCACGGTACTGGCCATAAATGTACTTATTGTGATAAACTTTTCACTAAAAACTCTTTCATGGTTAACCATGTAAGAAGGTCCCACTTAAAAGAAAAAAATGTAGAATGTTCTGTGTGTTTCGAGAAGTTTTTCGACAGTCAGAGGCTGAAAATGCATATGGTTAAACATGTTGGGGAAAGGAACTTTCATTGTGATATTTGTGGGAAAAAGTTCCTATGGAAGAGGAATTTAAGAGGCCACATGGCTTCGCATATTCGGAACGCGAACGCTCGAAACAATACATAACAGTTATTGATAATGTTTTTGTTAATTTTTCTGCTATTGGCTGGTTATTTCATTTCTAGTTCTGAATTCATCATGATGTTTCCATTCAAAGATTTTGCCAAGATTTTTCCTATACGTTTTATGCCTGTTATACCTGTTATACCTTTGATGAATTATCAGTACCTTTTAAAGAAGATGAATGTGTCAACAACTTGAGACCGAGATCCAACCAACATCTAAATTCTATGCACAAATATTGCGACTACATAACGGAAAATACTATGCGAAAACTAACCTAGTGTGGGAGTAGAAGATTGAAATAACAGCACATTTATAGAGAAGAACAATTTGTTTTCAGATGGTCTACCAGGGCCGTACGAAGGCTGTACCTCTGAAAGGCGACGGAAAAACTTGAAACTACTGTTCAACCACACAACCATCATGCCATTTAAATGGCGAGGAAAATATCTTTGCTTCTACTGCGGAAAAAACTATACAGAATACATAGAATTCAGAAAGCATACGAAATCTCACGGATTATGTACCACTAAAGATTACTCCCTCAAATTGATCAAAGGCAACAATGTCGAAATTAAAATCGATGTCTCAGAAATTGGTTGCGACATCTGCAATGAACCCTTCAACAGATTCGAAGAAATAATCGATCATTTGATCTCGAAACACAAGTTAGAATATAATAAAAACATCGATATACCCTTCCAAGAATATCGACTCGTTGACTTTCGATGTTTACACTGCGAAGAGCAGTTTTCGTACTTCGGTTATTTGGTTAAACATGTCAATAATGTACACCCGCAGAATTGTTTCATATGCGATGATTGTGGAGTTACTTTCAACAAGAAAAGAGATTTGTCTATACACTTACGGAATTATCACAGACAAGGAGGTTATCCCTGCGATTTGTGCTTGAAAAACTTCGAAACTCGACTCATGTTGCGGAGGCATCAAAATAATATGCATTTTAGACACTGCAAGAGTTGCGGTTTGCGATTCGCGTCCCTATCTCTCTTACAAAAACATGTATTAGTCGATCATCCACAGAATGAAAGTAATATGAAGTGCAGTTACTGCTCCAAAGAGTTTCACACTGCTTTAGGCTTGCGGCAGCATATAAGCAAATGCAAAGTAAAAATTATTTCTCAGGTCGAACCTCAAACTTCCTTTCTAAATGACAGTAATATAGAACCGAAGAAAAAACAGAACATATTACAAATAAGACAAAACATACAGTGTGTACTAAATATGTCGACTGCTGTACCTTTCAAATTCTTCTCCAAATACTCCTGTTTTTATTGCTCAAAGAAATTCGTAGAATTCGACGAATTACGCCAGCATACCAGTCTTGAGCATCCTGTTTGTGATTTGAAATCCAAATGCATGAAGAAATGTAAAGGAGAAAGGATAGCTGTGAAAATCGATATATCTACGTTAGCTTGTAAATTATGTTGCCTTCCTATGCCTAACTTAGAAGATTTGATCACTCATTTAATAGCTGAACATAAGGCGAATTACGATACGTCAATTTCTGGATGTTTAGAACCTTTTCGCGTTATAAAGGACAACATGCCATGTCCTATATGCCCCGATACTGTATTCAGATACTTCGGCATTCTGCTTCGCCATATGAACTCCGAACACAGCAACAATAATCGGATATGCGATTTCTGCGGTCGTAGTTTCAGAAACGCAGCAAATCTAAACGTGCATATAACTTACGCGCATACCGGTTCATGCGAATGTGACATCTGTGGTGTTAAGTATAAGAACCAATGGTGTTTAGCACGGCATAGAGCGAGGACCCACGATGCGAAAGACCACAAATGTCCAAAATGCCCCGAGCAATTCCAGTCGCAGTATCATAAGCAGAAACATCTGATTAAAATGCACAATGTTGGACATAAATGTAGTTATTGCGGTAAAATGTTTACAAGAAACTCCTTCATGAAAGACCATGTTAGGAGGACACATTTGAAAGAAAAGAACATTCCGTGCTCAATATGCAATGAGAAATTTTTCGATAATTATCTTCTGAGGATGCATATGGTAAAGCATGAGGGGGATCGGAAATTCAGTTGTACTGTTTGTGGAAAAGCCTTTTTGAGGCGAAGTAATTTGAGCTCGCATATGGAGATGCATAAGAAATATGGGCATGTGCAGTTGTAGCTTTAACAAGGCTTAGCCCAATCACGGATAAACTGAAGTTATTTTGGGTGGGTGTTTATGAGCAGACAAATCAGTCTACCCTCTTTCTTGTACGTTTTTCGCAACAACTGTCACTCACAACTCGATTCTGTTGCTCACGAAACTCAGTGTCCGCTTGCTAACTTTTTTTGGCAATACCCTGCGTCAATAGTGTTCTGACATGTCCGCTTTGTGCACGGGCCAAAGTTGCATACGCTCTAACCACTTGAGAACGCATGAAAGAGCAGCACACCAAAGCTCTTGATAACCAACCTAGAATGGGTTGGTCTCAAATGCAAAAATGCAGTCGCTGTGGCCGAAATCGGCTAGACGGCATCATTCAACTAGCTTATGGCCCCGGCTTCACCCGCGTAAAAATGTTTATTTTCCATACAAAATTTGCCCACCTTTTTCATCCCCTTGGGGGTTGAATTTGAAAAATCCTTCCTTAGTGGATGCCTACGTAATAAGAGGAATACGTGCGCAAAATTTTAAGTTTCTAGCGCTTAGGGTTCGGCCTGTGCTTTGATCCTCAGTAAGTCAGCTTTGCCTTTTCATCTACACTAATATTATAAAGAGGAAAGATTTGTACCTATTTTTGTATGTTTGTAATGAATAGGCTCAAAAAGTACTGGGCCGATTTCAAAAATTCTTTCACCCTTGGAAAGCTACATTCACCCTGAGTAACATAGGCTACTTTTTATCCCTGTATTCCCACGGGAACGGGATCTACGCGGGTGAAACCGCGGGACGTCCGCTAGTAGTCATATAAAGATAGAAGAAATATAGATTTCGTATGAACCATCACTCAACTCAATCTACGCTCCCGTTTGTTTCAAGGATTAAAGATACGTAATCGTAAATGGTTTAGGTTTTAGGTGTAGAAATATTTGATACAATTATCCTATCTTTAAAACGGTGAAGGAAAACATCGTGAGGAAACCGGCATGTCTTAGAACCAAAAATTTTAAGACGTGGCATCTAGCAACCCGCACTGGGCCCGTGTGGAGGAGTATAGATCATTCCCTCTTATAGTGGAGCTGTTTCCCAGCTGTGGGAACATTATAGGCTGATTAATTATGCTTATTTATTACACTATGAACTTATTCTTTGGAGCCTGCAAATTAATTTTATAAGAAAAAGCTAAGTATGAAGCGACGAAACTCTACCTTTGGTTAGTAACGTATAAAATGATCTCGATTATATTAAAATACTCTGGGTTAAGCAAAAAACTGCAACTATTTAAAATGTTATGTTAAATTCAGGCATATGCATTTCATAAGAAAAATATATTTAATGTAATTATTAAAAATAATATGTAACCGCCTATATTTATATTAATATCTGTAAATATCCATCAAATTCAATATATTCATAACAGCATTTATTATATAATTTCATGTATAATTATAAATATTTAATCATTGTAACATGTTTTGTAATATTCACTTATTAAATCTATTAGATCTCTAGCTAGAACTAGAATAGTCTTATAAATGAACTAAGATAAAAATACTATTATAATAGTATAAAACTGAAAATTTATATTTCTAAAGCTGATATCAGACAATTCATGGAGTAAATATTCATTTTGGTTTTATTAAACGTTCACTCAACAACTCCAATGTAACATAAAAATCATTGGGAGCGTGAGTATTCGTAAAAGATGCCGAATATTGAAACAAATCATTATTGCACTGGTTTACTTTCAATCAATTTATATTTTTTAATTGCAATCAATTGTGTTTGGACGTGCCACTTCGAGTGTAGCGTAAACTATCCAGGACATAAATGATACCTACGTCTGATATCAGCTTTACTACTGAAGAAGACTTGTAAATAAATATGTGATACTCGAGAATGTACGAAATGTACGTCATTTTAATTTAAATAAATACTGCTTTGTATTTTACTTGTCGTTTTCATCACTCCCGCTATCTTTTATAGAATCTTTCCATAGAATACATCAAAAAAACCCGTGGGTTATAAAAACCCGTTTTAAGGTGAAAGCGCCAGGGTAGCCCCCGTTCAACTTTCTTTCAACTTTTTTTTTTAATTTTGCCGTCACGCTGTATGTACACAAAATAGGATTACATTGAACTAGAAAAACTAGCCGCATCTTGTAATAAAAGTTTTTAACTGAATTCACATAAGTATCCTTTTGTTTAAAAAACTTGCGCTGCTAATCCCAGTTTTAACAAACACTTCGTTACACCTAGATGTTAAACCAAGATAAAATAATGACAATCTAAATTATGTCGGCTAAGAACTGAGCTACGAATTTGACGTCTTCAGTAGCGCACAATTCTATACCTACCTACCACATGACTACATGACGACATATTCGAGTCACTATTCCTAAAACCCATCTGTGAGCACTATTCTAAGAAATGAATATAAAATATCTTATTAAAAACCCGCAAAAATCAACAAAACCACGTACAGAAAAAAATCGCCGATGGAATACATAACCTCCTTTTATAGAAGTCGGTTAAAAATAACAGAAACCAAGAAAAGTAAAAGCTGAATTTCTTTCCAGGTACAAAATTCAATACCGTGGAGGACAAATGTAAGAAAATGGAAGTCGCCCGTAAGCTATTGATAAAACGACGCAATGTCGAATATGTTTTACAGTATAGCAATGTTACACCCTTCATGTGGCACAAAGGGAAATATAAATGCTTTTACTGCAACGAAACTACCAAAGACCCTGGCGTACTTCGAGAACATACTGCCGAGACACACCAATTCGCAAATCTAGAACTTGTAGTCTTCGACAGAACTAAGAATAACAGAAATAAGGATGCCGCAGTCAAAATTGATGTTACTGATTTGAGTTGCAAGCTCTGTCCCCAAACTGTTACGAATTTAGAAGAGCTGATACATCATTTGATCATTGCACATGATGCTGAATATGATGTTAGCGTCCCGAATTGTCTACTACCGTTTAAACTAGACAAGGACCAACCTACATGCCCGACTTGTAATATGAAATTCGTTTTCTTCGAATATCTGTTACGCCACGCGAATAAACACCATTTATCTCATCACTATATCTGCGATGTATGTGGCACTAGTTTCCAAGGAGAGAATCATTTGAAAATGCACTACAGGTATTACCACAGAGAGGGTGGGTATACCTGCGAGTATTGTGGCATCAGTCTAGCAACGTTATCCAAAAAAATCTTGCATGAGAAGAACGTGCATTTAGTCAACCTCTCAACTTGCCCACATTGTCCGGAGACCTTCAAGAGTCCATACTTAAAGAAGCTTCATTTAGCAAACGTACATGGAGTAGAAGAACTGAAGATAAAGTGTCCGTTCTGTCCGAAAGTTTATCCTCAAGAATCGATAATGTCCCGACATATCGCACACCTAGATCTAAACTGAGACAACTCAAAAATCGTTGATTTTGAGTTATGCTTGTATTCGAATGCTCGGGGATCATACGCAACTATCCAACATAACAGGTTTAATAAATGCTTACAAAATGTATCGCTAGGTGGCGTTAACTTACTTTTGTTGAATCAACGTCTGTCTCCCTCTCCCACCTAGACAAGTCTATTGTCAGTTGACCTTCACTAGTCATAAAGAGTGTACGTATTAACAAGAACGAAAACGCGGACATTTCGAATTGTTACAGTTTTGATGAAACGTAATACGTGAGTTAATTTGAGTTGTTACGGTGTTGGTGAATTGTGCTACCATATTACATATGGATATTTTGACTTGTTCCAGTTTTGTTTGATAAGGTACGAAAATATTTAGTTACTATTTTGATTTGACTTTGTTTAGATGGATCAACATGTAAATTTCTAGTTGTCCTACTATTGTTGAAACAAATTAATTTCAATGTTTTTTCCATGTACAATGTGACATTTTACATGCGTCACATAAAAATCGTGTACGGTATTATAAATGTTATCTGTTTCCAATACACTGTTCTTAATCAAACTATTTACTGATTGTTTTTAAAGATTTTTTTGAGTTATCTCACTATTGCTGGATAATTACAATTTACAAAAACTGTTTTTTCTATTTCAGAGAAAAATGAATCGAGGCCGTTTTCTTGTTAATATTATCAATGAAAGACATAAAGAGAATCCATTAACAGCTAATGAAGAAGACTTAATTAATAAAGAGAACCTAATAATAGCTAATGAAGATGACTTCATTAATAAAGAGAACCTATCATCAGCTAATGGAGAAGACTTTATTAATAAACAGAACTTATTAACAGCTACTAAAGAAGACTTAACTACAACTATAAATGTACAAAAAAATAAAGATAATATTCCAATAAACACTAGTGTGATGATGACTAAACCAGGCCATAGCAGACAAAATGAGAGTGATTTTATTATTTCGCCAAGTGAAGAAAGTTTCGTAGATGACTCCGATACTGATCCAAGTTATTTCCGTAAAAAGAAGAAGACTCTTCCCCGTAAAGTTATTCCTTCTTCATCGTCATCTTCAAGTGGCAATACGTCATCAAACTCTTCGAATTCTAGCGACAGTTCTAGTAGCAGTAGTTCTGATTCCGAAACTGAAACCAGGGGTATTCCTGACACTCTAGCACAGTCTCGAAGCCAAGAAACTTTTGAAATTGAAACCACGGCTGTTACTGATACTGCTAAATTCCGAGTGTGTAAAGCTTTTTTTAAGGCTACACTTGACTTGAGTAACACATGTATTACTACTGCTCTCCGTAAGAAAAATGATGCCGGTATTGTAGTCAACGATTTCAGAGGCAAACACGGTAATCAACCACATATTGATGAGGGAATTAAAGAAAGTGTTGGAGAGTTCATTAACAGCGTCCCTAGGATTGAGTCTCATTACTTGAGGGCACAAACATCAAGGGAATCTATTTGCAGTGATAAATAAATCTCTTGCCGACTTATATCGCGATTACAAAGAAGCTCGTGAACTCAAACAGTTACCATTCGCCACGAAGTCAACCTTTAACAGAATATTCAATACAGAATTTAATATTGGTTTATAAATCCCAAAAAAAGATCTTTGTGACCTTTGTGAGGGTTTTAAAAATGCCAATGAAGAAGAAAAAAATAATTTAAAACAAAATTATGAACAACATCTTCTAGAAAATAATTTAGCAAGGGACCACAAAGAAAAAGACAAGATCAGAAATGACGGAGTAATCGTAGCTGTTTATGATTTACAAGCAGTTATGCAAGTTCCAGACATTAAGGATCTTGTAACAAAACATGCTATCCCACAGCTTTTTGTAGTTTCTTATTTTAAAAACGTCATTGGTGATAATGTCTGATTGCTTTTGAAAATGTGTGCTTTTTTATATCTAAGAATTTATAACATTTATTTTTGATATTTTATTTTTGTCTGTTATTTAGTTTGATAATCATGAGACAGAGGTTTTGTTTAGAGTAGGAAAAGTGATAATCTCCTTGGTTTTTAATTGTTGATCTCAAAGGTGCCATAGCAAACGATGCCTAATAGTATTGTAAGAAGTTTGTACTTACAAGAATTTAATTCTTATTACCATTTAATAATTTGTAAGATGTTTCTATTTTTAATTAATATAAGGCTAAAATTGAGAGACTGATTTTGTGATTTATTCTTAGCATTGCATTACATGAAAGTTTTTTTTTAAACGTTTAAGATTAAAGCCCTTTTTGATTATAAGAGAAAAATATCTCAAATTTTTGTTCCCTTTTGACTTTGGTAATTCCTATTTTTCATTGATAGTAACTGTACATTAATGTATAACTTTTAGTGTGTGGTGTTTATTAATGTTTCATTATAAATTTATGTTTTAGCACTCGTTTAGAACAGTTTTGTTTGAATAATTGTTCATATATTTTTTGAAATAATATAAGTATAACTCAAAATGATTCAATAAAACTGTTTCAAGTCTAATTGGTGTTTATTTTTTATACTCAGTCACCACTCTAAAGTGTAACAACTCAAAAAACAGCGATTATCGATAAAAAGGATTGAATTTTAGCCCCAGTTTATAAACAGTGACATTTAACAAGCTATTTATTATCTAGAATAAAATTAAATTGCATAGCTTTCCTATCAAAAAATGCAGATATACGTTTTTTTCGTCTCCTGAAAAACGACCTTTTTTGAGTTGTCTCAGTTTAGATCTAGGTGTGCGATATGAGAAGGGTGCATTTAAGAGAAAAGAATGTAGAATGCGAAGTCTGTGGCGACAAATTTTTCGGACCTTACGACGTAAAGTTACACATGGTCAAACATAACGGTGAAAAGAAATTTGTTTGCTCTGTCTGTGGCAAAAAATTCTCTAAGCGGAGTAATTTGAACTCCCATGCAGTGTTACATACTAAAGAGAAAGATTACGTTTGTGATGTCTGCAATAAAGCTTTTGCGCACCAAACGAATTTGCGCATGCATATCCGAAATAGACATAGTCGGTTTGATCTAGCTCCTATAGTTGACGAGATTGATGAAACCGATATGGTGCAAATGGAGATAATTCAGGAGGAATTAGACGGTGAAGTAACAGGACAATATATTGAATGATATTACCATATTGTGGAGTAAATCCACAATTTTCACCCACCAGTTGCACGGGAAAGTCAAGTTTAGTGATATGGAACTGAGTTCGTTTTTGATTGAAAACGAAAGTGCTTGATCGTTTTAATGTGAATTGTGCATAAGGATTGCAAATCTGGAATTATTCAAGTGGCTTATATGGAATGCTGGACAATAAAAAGGACTGATATAGTGAAAAGGACTGGAGTAAAACTGTGTGATATTGTAAAAGTTGGCGGTGAATCTAAAAATCGATCTTTTAATGTGAAAACTGCTGAAATAATTGACTGTGCCTGTTATAGAATCATAAAGTAGGTAGGATACTCGTATTATAATAAACACTAGGTTTTTAAGTTTTTTTCTGTCATCTACAAGTACCGTAAGACGGAGTGTATAGAAAGAAACGCAGCTCGCAGTGGTGAATCGCGACAACTCTTCGAGGGGGATTAACGTTGCATTAATTTGGTATGTTGCCAAAACGGTATCTAAATTGTTAAGTTAAATTAAGCAACTAAAATAGACTACTTATTTATTTATTTAATTTATTAATGTAGGTTCACCAACAGCTTCTGTGTACAACATATCATAAGTACATAGGTTTTACAGTCTCAGACTTACACAGTCGCCAATAATTGGTTAACCAGCATTCACAAAAATAAATGATAACATAACATAAAACATATACCTAACGAAAATTAAAACGAAATATAGGTACTTATTGGTAACATATCAAATTGGTTCAATTTTAAAATGTCTTTCAAACTTTTGTCTATTCACCCCTTTTTTTTGGAGGGTGGGAAATCATCAAATGACTCCTCCTGCTCCGGGCAGAGCGGTAGGGAGTGTCAGACTTCTACTGAATAAAAACCACCCATGTTCCTTCTTCCCACTTCAGTGGGAAGTGGAGAAGTGGGATTGGGCGGGCCATGTCTGTAGGATGGATCAAGACCGATGGGCGAAAGTCGTCACGCAGTGGATGCCAGAAGACGGGCGTCGTCGCCGAGGGAGGCCTAGAAAACGCTGGCGTGACGACCTAGAAGCGTGTTTGCCGAATTGGACGGAGAAAACCGCACAGAGGGATGAGTGGAAGGCTATGGGGGAGGCTTTTGCCCAGCAGTGGGACAATAGAGGCTAAAAAAAAAAAAAAAAATGTTCCTTCTTAGCCCTTAGTGCCGAGACCACGGTATATATTTTTCGAACAACCCGCATCCCCGACGGTCTCTAATCACCCCTGCGTTTGTATTCACCCCGTTTTACCGGGTACCCACAATGGTAGCAATTCGCCCGCAACTTCTTCCGCAAAAATTGTGATAGTCCGGCTAAAATTCATGATATAAATATCATTTATAGCCTGTAGCACCCACGAATAATGTTACTTTCTGCCAGTGAAAGAATTTTTAGAATCGAATCCTTATTTCCGGAGATACAAAGTTACAAACTTTTACGTCTTTATAATATTAGTTTAGATGACTTACCAACACTCTTGATCTTTGAAAGGTTAGGCAAAAGTGTACTTAGTAGGTACCCGCACCCACTTTTCACCAGTTATGTTTTAAGTCCCATGTAATAGGGGGGCGAGCCAATTGCACCAAACTCGCTACAAAGCGATCTTCGGCAGATTAGACAAACCTAATCTTATGTTAATTAATTAGGCATCTGTAACTGTAATTATATGCTTTTCTTACGTTGTATCGATGATTTTAATGATTATAATTCTGTAACTACGTACGTATTACGGTCGCGAATCATATTTTAATCAAATTAAATTAAAAAAATATTATGGTTCCGTTTTCAAATCAAAATTTAAGGCTTTCTTTAGGTTAGGAAATCTTGGAGTAGAGACCAGAATAAACTAACTTTTAGCACTACTGTTCAATTATCTTTTACTTTGTACATAGTTTACATACCTACTTACCTATTTTAAGTACCTACTTATAATAAACATTTATGAATTTCAAACATGTTGTTTTTACCATAACCACCACCATCAAAAAGGTTCCCATAAATATGAAGTTTAGCTAGATTGAAATCACATTTAGGCACCTTCCTCACCGGATCGCTTTCGTTTCTTTACCGAGTGCAGTTTAATGAGAGCTTCCACACTGAGTAGTTTCGGTAGAGATTCGTTACCAAGCGCATACACACGTCTCTGTACCTAGTACAGTCGCCGTCAGATATATTGTAGCAAACAAGGTTACCAAATACTTCTGAACAATTTAAAATGTCAATAAGTTCCTAACACTACAAGTTACCATTAATATCTGAACATTCATTACTTCATTAATATCTGAACAGGTGCTTGACACCAAACAACAGTTATCTGATAGAAATTATTGAAAGCATCTGCTCAGATATTAATGAAGTAATGAATGTTCAGATATTAATGGTAACTTGTAGTTTATGGAACTTATTGACATTTTAAATTGATCAGAAGTATTTGGTCACTTTGTCTGCTACAATAGGTATATCTGACGGCGACTGTACTACCGAAGCATTCGATTCACCCGTCCCGTCAAACCCACAGTAGACGACATATTAACGTGACGGCCGGCCCTATAACAAATGACAAAAACCGAGCCAGTCAAGAAGTGGATCTCGATAAAAAAATCTGTACAGAATCGAAAACAATGCAAATGGGCCGATCCGGTGAGGAAGGCGCCGAACACAGAGATCATCATTTTCTTGCATCTTTTTCTCTTTGTCACTTAGAATTGCAACTGACTAAAGTGAGAGGTCCAATCGCACGTTTTAGTGCTTCCGATGCTAATGACTTGTGACCGGACCTCTCACTCCACCAAATTACGGCAGAACGTGACAAAATGAGATAGAGATACTCGGAAACGCTGGCTGAACCGTACTTGCACATGTGATTTCACGCACACTATCATCCATCTCACTCAGTATGAAATGATACTTTTTTTAATTATAAAACGCATTTGAAACCATCACGAAAACGCAAAAGGAGGCGTAAACCTTGACTCTCTTTTCAGGACGTCGCTCCACGCAAGAAACATACATCGAACAACTCAATAAAAAACGAAGAAACGTACTCCAAATCCTTCAATACGGTAACGTGATTCCTTTCAACTGGCAGACCAAGGGATTCCGATGCTTCTACTGCTCAAAACCAATGCGGGACTGCGAAACGCTCAAAAGACACACCGAGAAACATTCAATAGATCTTAATGATTTTATAACTAAGAGAATCATATCCAAAGATATACCCGTCAAGATTGATGTCTCGAATTTAAGCTGCAAAATGTGCATAGGAGAACCTTTGAAAGATCTAGAAGAGTTAATCACACATATAATTCTAACTCATGATGAGGACTATGATAATACCTTGGATGTATGCGCATTACCTTTTATATTAAACAAGAACTTAATGCAATGTGCCCTTTGCGACAATCAGTACGACAACTTTACCAGTATGCTCTGGCATATGCATAAGGACCATGTGAACCATTCTTTCATCTGCCAGATTTGTGGTTTAAGCTTCATCAACAAGATTCGCCTTAAAAGACATATAAGCAACTCCCATGTGGGGTACAGATGCACAGTTTGCGGCAAAATGTTCAACGCGTGGTGTAGGATGGAGAAACACAAGCAAAACATGCACGGGCAAACTAAATTACATGAATGTACCCTTTGTACTGCTACTTTCGAAAACCAGTATCAATTGAAAGTGCATTTAGGAAAGATGCACAATGTTGAGAAGTATAGAATCAAATGCGAGTATTGTCCAAAAATTTGCACGACTAAAGGAGCTATGTTACTTCACGTTCAATCTCAACATTCTGAGTCCAAGTTCGAGTGTGATTTGTGCAATTACAAGACCGGGATAAAATTTTTGATTACTTTACATATGAAAAAACATATTGGGGATCGCGATTATGCTTGTAGCATTTGCGAGAAGTCGTTCCGTAGGTCTAGCAACTTGAGAGCTCATATGAAGGTCCACTCTGGTGTTTCTGGTCGTGTATGCCGAATATGTCGCAGAGGTTTTACTGATTTGGAGTCCTTGAATGTTCATACCAATGAGCTTCATGGTTATGAAGAGGCTTAGGTATTTGACATTAAATTATAATTTTATTTAAAAATGATGGCATAAAAAACTGCGCCTCAAACTGGCAGCTGGTAATGTGCCCAAGAACGCGGCATTGCCACGTTGCATGGCATCACTTAGTCTCTGCCCAAGGTAATGGGAAGCGTCAACAAGGCGTTTCCTTAAATGGGCTATGAGCACTCGAACCCCTCGGTCTCAGAGTTTCAATCCCAATCGGCTGGAAAATATAATGGGATTCGCGGCAATAACAAGTGTTAAGTGAAATGATTGATGAATTAGAGAGGTTCTCACAAGTTACATAAAGCTATCATTTATTATAATTATTAGGTATGTTATAGATACTTAAACATTTTTTTTTTCTTTATTTAGTTAGGGGCAAAGCGCAATGCGTATGTCAGTCAGTCCCATCGTACCCTAAATATACATACATAGATCATAATATGGACCATGAACCTGAACAGACTCTTCGTGCAATATGTAAAATAATGTTATAAGTTGATAATAAATAATTAATTTTTAAGCTGATATTTTGCACACGTCTAATTATTTAAGATGACAATGTATGGTTAGCTTCATTCTAAATTCAATATGGCGGACTTCGAAAAAGATGGCGGTTGTCTACAAAACAAAATAATTTTATATTCATCAAAACTATAAGCTTACAAGCTTTGTCATTATAAAATAAGTTTTGAACGTCTGGTGAAATTGAGTACCTATCTATTACTAAAATTCAATTAAACTATAATACCTACTTAATATCTACTCATTTGTTTCTCTTTTATCCCTGCCTATTTGAACATTTTTAACCACAAACCACATTTTTACAAAAAAACACCCATGTATTGTAATGAGGGTCGAGCCAATTGTGTTCATCTGAGCGCAAATTCAGACTCCGTGGCTGCTTACCCGTCTTTTGAATCTTACCAGCTTATGCTTATCAGTCGCGCTTGTGACTACTAGACCTACGAGGCAGAAATGCGAATTTGATGTGGCGAAATGTGGGTGTAGGTAAACTAAGACTTGTATGTATGTACTAACCCTTCGGGGATTACAAACGTGACTTTACGTTTTAAAAAAAACTACATGTCGTATTCTGGCTACCTCTAAACCCTGTGTTTTCCTTACAGGAGAACTAAGAGGTGGCCAGGAGTCGACAGAAGAGCAGCTCAATGATATATCTCCCGAAGACTGCCAGTCTCTCCCAGGCACCGCTATATCTCAGTCCACTAGCAAGCAAAGCCTTACTGTGAAAGACAAACGAAATATCATGAGGAATAACGTAGTAGAAGTCCTCACAAAATCCACGGTCATGCCCTTCCGTTGGCTCAAAAGTTCATATAGATGTTTCTACTGCTATGACATCTTCCAAGAGGCTTCCGATTTGAAGGTTCACCAGGAAGTACACACTGGAGACGCTATTAAATTCCAAGCTATGAAGAATTATTGGGAAGCCGTTGTCTATATCGATGTTTCGAACCTCGCGTGTACTCTTTGTCCGGCTAAAATAACAGATTTATACGATTTAATTGATCATTTGATCGCAATACATGGAATTGAGTATAATAAAGATGTAGGGATCTGTATGGTGGCTTTTAAGCTTGATAATTTTAATGTTAGCTGTCTTGCTTGTGGTGCGAACTTCTACACTTTTGGACCTCTACTCCATCATACAAATAAAGATCATAAAGGGACCTCAGCGATCCTTTGTGACGTCTGCGGGCAGCATTTCAAAGATGCGAACTTACTCCGACTTCATGTCAAATCCGTTCACGAAAACGCGCTAATTCCTTGCACTGAGTGCGGAGAAAAATTTGACTCTAAGTCGAAGTTGAAAACTCATCAGAAAAACAGCCATGATATGGAAAAGAAATACAAGTGCGCGGATTGTTCGGAAGTATTCCAAAGTCACTATAAAAGGTCCAGACATATGGCAGCCGAACATAAGAATAAGCAAGAAATCAAATGCCCTCACTGTCCAAAGACTTTTGTCTTCAGAAGCATGATGATGACACATCTGCGGGATTCTCACCTGAAATTCCGTAACCATATATGTGGCGTATGCGGTTGGAAAGCATTTAACAGTAACCGGTTGAAAAACCATATGTATAAGCATAGCGGGGAGAAGAACTTCAAATGTGATGCTTGTGACAAGGCGTTTACTACTAAGAAGATCATGAAGGCTCATTTTGCGAGGATGCACAAAAATCCTCATTCTGCTATCATGCCTTACGTGAACAATCCTTATATGGGACAAGTTTAAATCGTTGACGCCTTTGTATTCTTAGGTTTTAAGGAAAGAGTGGTTAGGGATAGATCTCAATGATCATTGATCTTCTTGTTTTATGGTCCTTTGTTCAGTACTACATCCTGAGCAATGCTGTCACACATTTCATACGCTTTTCTATACACAATTACCTGTTTGGCGCATTTGAATCTCAAGGCAGAGCCCCCCTCTGCTGTCAATCGTGCGTGGTTAGATTGTAAGCCGACCCCAATGTATTTTTCGAAAAGGCTAGGCGGATGATAGTAACATGCATAGTATTGAATAAATCAAGTTATTTTATTTAACACTAGATGTAGGTAGATCTAGATACTCATACAAGATCATAATTATGTTTTTTTTTTGTGTTGAATACAAAAGTAAATAATATAAAGCAATGTAACACCCAGATACAAAATGCTATTATTTATTTAGTTTATGTAGTAGGTATGTATGCTGAATATTTTTTACGTAAACATGACTTTCTCCTTAACACTGGATTTTATTTCACATATACTCACGTCGACCAATCAAACTATGAAAACGAAATGAGTGATAAAGCTGATCTCTCATTGTACGGGAAGCTCGTACAAAACGAGGCCAGGTTATACTGGACCCCGTCGGGGCTGCGGGTTGTTCGAAAGAGATACTGCGGCCTCGGCAGGTCTAAGAGGGTGGTTTTTAATCTGTAGAAGTCTAACACTCCCTATCGCTCTGCCCAGAGCGGAAGGAGTCATTTGATGATTTACCACCCCCTAAAAAACAAAAAAGGTTATACTGGATATTGTATAAGTTGAAGTGTCGCCGTGTGAACATAATATCCTTCCTTATAACTAATATGCAGTGATGCATTATGTAAAACTACCATTTAAATACTTTACATTTGTTTTCCGACCAAACCGTCATAACCTCGTATCTTCGTTATATCTAAAACAATGTGTTAATTTTTCTACCGTATGACATCGACAAACCCAAGTGTTATGAAAAAAAGCTACTAAGAGTAAAAACTCTATGAAGAACTTTTCTACTTCCAGGAAATGCAAGCACTGAGGAAAATCAAGATAAAACAGACATAGAGCAAGTAGGTATACCAGAAAATCCAATACAGGATACCACAACTGATACTGAAGAGAAACCCACCAAATCATACGGTATACTAGAAACACAAAGGATTTTGAGGGAAAATGTAACTCAAGTCCTCGTGAGATCCACTTTAATGCCTTTCAAGTGGCTGAAAAACTCTTACAGATGCTTCTGGTGCTACGAAATCTTTCAACAACCTAAAGATTTAAAAGAACACCAAGTTGTACACATTACAGACGAAATAGCCACAAAAATGAAGTCATTTTTGGATCCGCAAGTCTGCGTGGATGTTTCGAGCATATCATGCAAACTATGTCCTGAAAAAATTGAGGATCTATACTCTTTAATTGATCACTTGATTATTAAACATGGAATAAAGTTTAATAAAGATATAGGCATATGTATGAGTCCTTTTAAATTGAACTCAATCAATGTTTCCTGTGCCATATGCGGTGGCTTATACCAAACTTTCAGCCGACTTTTGTTCCACACAAACAAGTACCATAAAGGATCTTCAAACGTACTTTGCGATATATGCGGGAGTCATTTCAAGACTAATCAAAGATTGAAGGAACATATAAGCCTAAAACACGACCAAAAAACAATTAAATGTCGGTTATGTGACGACAAAGTCACTCCAACGACTATTAGAACCCACATGCAAAGAGTACACGGGAAGAAGTACAAATGCTTTAACTGTACAGAAGTTTTTGAAACGCATTATAAGCGATCTTTGCATATGATGACAGTGCACAAAAATAGAGAGACAATCAAATGCTCGCAATGCTCTTTAACCTTCGTCTTCAGGAGTACAATGATGAGACACTTGAGGGAAACACACTTGCAAGAACGAAACGCAGTCTGTGGTGTATGTGGCTGGCAAAGTTTTGAAGGCAGCAGGCTTCAGATACACATGATGAAACATTCGACTGAAAGAAATTTCATTTGCAGTGTATGTGGCAAGGCTTTCAAAACTAAGAAGACCTTGAGAGGACATTGTAAGAATGTACATTCGAAGGTCACACAGAAGAATGTAAGACGACCTGTCCCCTCGTAATGGTTTTTGGAAAGGAGTTTCTGATGGCTGAGGCTGAGAAGCTAGACCGAAAAATGTGTAACATTGAAAAACCTTCCCGACTTCCCGATCACCTAAGAAACTACATCTTTTTTAATGAATTTAGCTTGCTTTCAATGTTGAGAATAATTTTTAAATACCCATTTTAGTCATTTTTGCGTGTGTGTGTGTGTGTGTGTGTGTGGATTGTGCGACCAATAGTGTGCGAACACCGTTTTAACCGGGTGTCCTTACGACACCTCTATTTTACCATAAAACAGCTGTTGTATATATTTTTAAGTAAGCAATTAAGCGTATTATTGAGTTCCAATTATACACTTTATAGTGTATATCTATTTATCTGTCACCCATTCGTGATAAATTAATGAATAAATATTTAAATTAATGCAATTGTTTTTCTTAAACCAACTTCTACTCGTATAAGAGGAAATTGACGTCGAGGTCGAGGTACACCGCGGCGAAGGTCGTGTGACGATCTGATCTTGTTTGCGCAAGCGATAGCACAAGATAGGGATGTTTGGAAGGAGAAAGGGGAGGCCTTTGCCCAGCAGTGGGATACATAACATGCTACGAAAAAACCCTAATAAGGGAATCTTATATTTAAAAATCGGTTCATTAATGACAGAGATATCCGAGAACATACCTACATACAAAAAAAAATACAAACGAATTGAGAAACCTCCTCCTTTTTGGAAGTCTGATAAAAAGCTTTTCCACATGGGTCGACATCAGGAGCCTGTTTTTCCTCTCTAGTTTCCAAGTTAACATACATATCGTAAAAATACAATTCGTTGTTACTGGAAACTTTCCTTTACTCTGGGCTCCGCCGCAGTCGGGTAAATAGGTCTTCAAGGTTAAGTAGCACCTTGCCAAGAACGAACCGTGAATGGCAATCTATCCATTACATATCAGGTTATTTCCGTGCCTCGAAAAGCACGTTATGACGTTGGGCCGGCTTCCATTTGAGGTAAGATAGGCAGTC
Organism: Diarsia dahlii; assembly: GCA_949775195.1. Taxonomy (NCBI): domain Eukaryota; kingdom Metazoa; phylum Arthropoda; class Insecta; order Lepidoptera; family Noctuidae; genus Diarsia; species Diarsia dahlii. The sequence continues at coordinate 6,902,445 of OX459217.1, read as the reverse complement.
GCTCCATGTAAAATATTAGTATTCAGCTGCATCTGGTCTGACTGAAAGCTGACCACAAATTAGTTGGGAAAAAGCTAGTCATATTGCGATGACTCGTGGAGACAATTTTAAAACACCCGAAAATATCACGAAGGGCATCTAACGCTAATCGCGTTCTAATCTCTCATTTCAGACCGAGAAGAAAGACGAAAAGATCAGCTCGCTACATTACTGACAATCGTCATAGAAAACTCAACCATACTCCCTTTTAGATGGAACAGAAGCCAATTCATGTGCTTCTACTGCCAATCTTTTTTCGTCGAAAGCGCTCTCCTTCGAGAACACTCGGTGTGTTCTCGAAGGAGAGCCTGAGTCTGAACATAGAGAGATCAAAATCAAAGATATCATAATAAGGACACTTTATAAAGGTGGCAAGACTAAGATAGACATCTCAAATCTTTGGTGTACCAGCTGCGCAAACCAATTCGATAACTTCCAAGAGTATTTTGAGCATATCTCAGAAACACATGGCCTTGAGATCGAAAAAGAAGTTTCAAAGTCATTTGATTGTTTTCATCTAGATGACGATGGAATGTCCTGTCTAGAATGTGGACAGTACTTCAAATTCTTTGGACCGTTGCTGGCACATACGCACAAATACCATGTCGAGCAGGTTTTATGCGAAATCTGTGGACAAGGGTTCCCTGATAAGCATAATGTACTTAACCATGTTAAAGTCATGCATGGAATCAAGTCTTGTAAACATTGCAATGAAACTTTCCGAACACAATATGCGTTGACTAACCATGTAGAAAACACGCATAGGACTGATAAGTTACAATGCCCGAAAATGCCCTAAAATACTACGAAATAGATACTTAAAGAAACGCCACTTAGCCTTAATCCATGACTGCAAAAGTGCGCAGTTCGTATGCGAATTCTGTTCGAAAATATTCACCAGAAAAAGTAAATACATACAGCATAAGCTTCGGGTACATCTCAAAGAGAAAAATTGTACCTGCGAAGTTTGTGGGCACAAGACTTTTAACGAAGAAGGACTGAAAGTGCATATGGTTGTACATGGTGAAGAGAGGCCTTTCAAATGCGGTAGGTGCGAGAAGGCTTTTAGAAGGAAAAAGAATCTTGTTGGACATATGAAGACGCATAGGAATAATAAGATTAAGACTGTTATCCACGTTGATAATATTGATCGTTTAGTATTAGAGGTTTCTGAATAAAACTATATGCTCACGTTAGCACAGACGTTTTTTATTTAACTCGCAACGGGTGTTCAATTTTCCAAGTCGATCCGTTACAGGTAGTTTATTGGCCCGCAAGTCTGCCAAACAGTCTTACCAAAGGGTATCATACTATGATCCAGTACTAACTGGGTCGCGGAGGTCAAAAGGCAGTCGCTCCATGATGTAAAACATAGTTGTGAAAATGCTGTAATGAGACAATGCTTCTTCATTAGTTTTTTATTACGGCTCATTTTCTTCGTTAGAGGAACTCGAGTGCATTTCATGCTCCAGGCCCATTTCCAGGCCCAACTGTTTAGCTTCTTACATGATGTCAAATAAATGTGCGGCACAAAACTTCGTGCACAATTTTTGGTAGAATCGAACCATTGGACAAAATTCTGTAAACTCTATCTTTAAAGTTATATATTTAAGACTTATAAAATACCTTATTTTGTTAACCAATAAATAAACTGCCTAAACGCATGATTTCATCAAATTCGGTTTAGTAATTTTCCGATAAAGCCCTTTCAAAGACTAGTCAAATGATAAAAAGTCTGAATACATTTTTTCTTTTGGTTCCAGACTCGCGGCAGGAACTACGAAGATTATTCACGATATTTCTCGGCCATTCTACAATAATGCCTTTCAAATGGTACCTAAATCGCTATCGATGTTACTACTGCGACGAAACCTTTCTTGACTGCTCAAAACTAAAAGAACACACTAAGAAACACGATGAAGTAAAAATAAGTAGGATTCTGAAAAGGATTGGGTGTCATAGTCGGATTAAATGGGATATTTCTGAGATTTCTTGCAAACTGTGTCCCAAACCAATAGTATCTATCGATCACTATTTAAATCATTTATCTGAAGCTCACGATTTAGATATTGATAGAGACGTGTTCCATAAATATTGCTACATCTTCAAATTATCAGACGAAGGCATGATTTGCCTCGAGTGCTGCGAAAGTTTCAAGTTTTTCGGTCCTCTGCTGAGACATATCAACAAATTCCACAACAGCACAAAACAATACGTTTGCGACTACTGTGGTCTAGCTTTTGCGTTAAAAGGTACAATTAAGCATCACATAAGAAACAGACACTCTGGAAAGAAAACAAAATGCAAATTCTGCGACAAAATCTTCCCAACCAAAGTCCATTTAGCAAATCACTGCAGGAAACATCACAAAACAGGCAAATTCGTTTGCGACATGTGCCCTAAAACTTTTGAAAGTAGATATTTCAAGAGATGTCACATAGCTATGGATCATAACGTGAAAAGTATGCAATTTCCTTGTGAATCATGTCCAAAGATCTTTATGCGTAAGAGCGCGCTTTTAAAACACGTTTCGATAGTGCATTTAAAGGAGAAGTTTACTACATGCCACCTCTGCGGACACGAGGCATATGATATGCAAGGTTTAAGACGTCATATGAATTCTCATGACGCTGCTAAGCGCTTTACGTGCCGTATTTGTGATGTAAGGCTTAGGACGCAGAAGACTTATGATGCTCACATGAGCAAGCATTGTAAATCTACTGAGGAGGAGTTTATCCTTGGGTAAAGAAAGATTGGTTAGATATGGGAGCTTGATTCTTATGGGCCTACTACACGCTCAAGCTTCACCACACTTTTCGTTCACACTTCACAGTACTGTGAAGTGTGAACGCGCGTATGGTTGGTAAAACTATATTACCATTACAAACCACACGCGCGATGTACTGTGTGCACCGTGTAATCGCGCAGGCAAGACTGTGGGGAAGTGTGAGCGTGTGGTAGGCGCAGTATGTGTAGTTGCGTTTGCTTATAGTCCAAGATCCCAGGGCTGCCAGACGTCACGTATTTTCTGACGAAGGAAATGTGGGCGATTGAGTAGTGTTAGTATGAAGTTATGAACTAAGAACACACCACTACCAGCTAACTTGCTTGGACGGCCAATTTTCAGGTATCAGGTCATCAAGGTACACAAAAAAATCACTTACTTCACGTATTTTCTACAAGCTGATTTTTACGTATATTTTAGGCAATATCCTTAAAAATAAGTCGCAAATACTCCCAGACACTTTCCGTCGGCCGTTTTGCTTAACTTTTATATTTTTAAGGATATTGCCTACAATATACGTAAAAATCAGCTTTCAGAAAATACGTGAAGTTAGTAATGTTTTTATGTACCTTGATAGCCTGATACCTGAAAATTGGCCGTCTAAGCAAGCTAGCTGGTAGTCGTGCGTTCTTAGTTCATATTAACACTACTCAGTCGTCCACATTTCCTTCGTCAGAAAATACGTGACGTCTGGCGGCCCGGGATCTTACTCTATTACAGTAGTTTTTGACGTTACTCTGGTCTTTACCCAGGAGTTATAGTAAGTTAGGGTTGTCTTATGCTTTGGACTTACATAGGCGTAGTAAAAATACAATAGTTTCGCCTTGACTTACCCCCGTGAGGGTCTACGTTCTACGTCATTCGAGGATGCATACCTTCAAACTTAATTTTTAATATAAGACTATACTAAATATAATATAAACTAAACTAACCTAAAAACAAACTAACTATAAAAGGGCATCGAAAAACTCCTCCTCAACGCTGTCAGCAGGTAAAGTACCCAAGAGACTGGCAGCGTTGCCGCGTTGTATGGCAACACTTATCCTCTGGCCAAAGAAAAAGCCAGCCCTTGGGTCGGAGGAAGCGTCCACAAGGCGTTTTGAAATATCCTTAAAAAGGCTATGTGCACTAGGACCCCACGGCCCTAAAGTTTCAACCCCAAACGGCTCGAAAATATAGTTTCCACAAAGGTTACTATATTTACGCCGCTTGAGGTTCTCCGCAGCCGCAGCGGCAGCGCCAGCACAACACGAAGAGCTTGGAAGATGCGATGGCGCAAGAGTATCGACGCAAGTTGCGTCCCATACTAAAGGCCTACCCATCTTCCAAGGAAACAACGACATGCCGTCCGGTCTCTTGCCATCGTCGCGTGCCAAGCCATTTGGCTCTAAGACAGCAGGGACGCCGAGGAGGAGGAGTTTTTCGATGCCCTTTTATAGTTAGTTTGTTTTTAGGTTAGTTTAGTTTATATTATATTTAGTATAGTCTTACATTTATAAATACATTTAAATCTAAATAAAAAAAAAAAAAAAAAAAAAAAAAAATATACTCTCAATCATGATGTAAATCTTAGGCCAATATTTTAAGACTACGTAATCACTATTTAATTCTACAAATTAAAATAAATTGTTTTGAAAATTACTTCGATCGTTTTATTTAATCCCTGTTTATGACCGCTACGAAATGACTAAATTACCTCAACGAAACTGACCCACAATTCAGTTTCAAGCATATTTAAATAGGTAATCATCATCACCTTCCTGCCCACATGTCTCATTCTATTTGAAGTCGGCACAACAAATTACTTCTTCTATTCTACCCTGTCAGTCGCAACGACATTATTTGCTTCTTTCTCTTTTCTAGCATACCTCACACAGTCCCTCCATCTCTTCTTTGACCTTCCTCTTTATTTAAGTAGGTATCCCAATATTCAACTTTTATAACTTGACAAGTATTCTAAATCCTAACAAATCTTGTTTCAGTATCCGACGAAACTATAGAAGCTCGACACGCAGAAAGGCAAAGAAAATACGACCTAACAAAACTCATGACCATCATCATAGAAAACTCGTCAATTCTACCGTTCAGGTGGTCTGCCAGCAAATACATGTGCTTCTACTGTTGTTGCGACTTCGTAGACAGCGCTAAGCTAAAAGAACATACAATAGAAGAACATAAAGGTGCCAAACTGAAGAATGTACTCAGAACGTTCATAGGAAGCAGTAGAGTCAAACTTGATACCTCAGAAATCACCTGCAATAAATGCGATCAAGAGTTCCGTCTTTTCGACGAATTTCTGAATCATCTAGCAGCAGCTCACCAGTTTAAAATCAACAAAGAAATAGCTAAATGTATCTTTACCTTCAATCTTTCCGATGATGGAATGTCTTGTCACGACTGTGGACAGGAGTTTAGATTTTTCGGACCCTTATTGAAACATGTCCACAAATTTCACAACAAATACAAAACTTTTCTTTGCGAGATTTGTGGGCAAGGTTTTGTAGCTAAAGCGAATGTTTTGAGCCATATAAAAAACGTTCACACATTTACTCCTGGCTTAAATTGTCGGAGATGCGACAAGGTATTTAGAAACCACTATTCTTTGCAAACTCATTGTGAAAGCGTCCATAGGACGGAAATGCTTAAGTGTCCGAAATGTCCCGAGATGCTTGCTTCACAATACTTGAAGAAAAGACACCTAGCGTTAGTCCACGATGTCAAAAAACTGCAATTCAACTGCGACCAATGCGAACGAGTGTTTACAATGAAAAGCAGACTCGTGCAGCATAAATTGAGGACTCATTTGAAGCAGAAGACAATATCCTGTGACGTCTGTGGTTTCAAAGTTTTTAGCAGCGATCTTTTGAAACGTCACATGGTGAGACATGATAATTCAAGACCTTTTGAGTGTAAGTTCTGCCAAAAGACATTCCAGAGGAAGAAAACTTTGGATGTTCACACACGTATACATACGAATGATAAGAGGTATGCTTGTAAAGAGTGTGGGAGGGCCTTCGTTCAGGTCACGAGTTGGAAGTTGCATATGAGGGTCCATCATGGAGGAACCGCTGGGGCGTCTTGGCATTGACGTAGGGTCAGCTGTAGATTATTAGATGCATCTTGTGTATATAAAAGAAATGTATATTGCTCAGTTATGGCTTGGTTTTGTTTTATTTTCAATTAATAGCTAGTCTAACAACTAACAATTACTGGTGTACTTGCTAGTTTTTCTTACTCCTCCGCTATTATTTTCTGATTAATTTCGTTGCGGGACTTCGTCGAGCTTCATTGTTTCGGCGCTCTTCTGGTGGTCGCCACTGTTGATTCTAGCTTTCAGGAGTTACTGTGGTATGGGAATAGTTATTAGGTGGCGCTGTTGTCGATATCTTGAAAATATTGGGCCAGTAGTGTGTAGGGTGAACGAAAAAAGAACAAAAAATAGTTTCTCCATATACGTTTATTATCACCCAAAGTATATACAATCGCTATTTACATCAATATCAATTCATACATATTGTTATTGCAGTCACACCCTACATTACATAAAGAACAATTTTGTAAGTAACCTGCCCCATTCAAACACCAAATAAATATCTAAGTTTTTTGGATTTGCAAGGCTCCGTTCAGTGCTGGCAGTTGAAATTAAAATAGCAAGCTTATTGTCCCGTTATGTTATTTCAAATTACCAGCGTCGATATTTTGAAAACCTTAATAAAACACATTAATATTATCTCAAATAGAAATTAACAGGTTTTTCTATAAGATGTAGAGACGCCAGTACATCCAAGCTACCCAAAAATGACATTTTCCCAATCAACTTTGAATCCAATGCTGTAGAGATAAGGTCTCTTCTTCATATCGTGGGGGCAGTAACTACTGTAACTAGTAAGGTCTAACGACCCCACACACTAGTGTCAGAGTTTCTGAACCGCCTCAAAGGCCTCTGACATGGTTTGACGACCGCTATTTGGCGGCCGTGACCACCGGCTTATACGTGCCTCCCGAAGGCCGAAGCACGCGATCATCTTTTTATCAGACAATCAGGTGATTCAAGCCTGCAATGTCCTAATCAAACTGGACACAACTTTACAAAGTATGCTTCCCGTGGGAATCGTACCCATGACCACCGGGTCACAAGGTCAACGCCCAAACCACTAGATTACGGAGGCAGTTGAATGGCTTAATGTGCTGGCGTTATACCACACTGATTATAATTTAAATATTCAAAGAATACAAGGTGGAAAGGACATCGATACACAAACGATTATCACTTATTCTGAAATTGTACAACTAGCATAACTAAATAAACCACACAACTTACAAAGGTCGACAACATCTAGACATCTGAAAATTGTTCCTCTTGTCACGGAGACGAATTTAATCAAGTTAACATGAACAAAATGTGGAACAAAATATGTTTGCACACAAATGTGTGGAACAAATGTTTGCGCACAAATGTGTGGAACAATAATGTTTGCGCACAAATGTGTGGGACAGATCTTTGTTTGTACACAAATGTGTGGAACAGATGTTTGCACACAAATGTGTGGAGCAAATGTTTGCGCACAAATGTGTGAACAGATGTCCACGCACGTTTGGTGAAATTGCAACATTGCATATAAGTATTTTTTTAAATAATTATATATTGTTTGCGAGTAGCCATATTTCGGAGTGGAACCGTAATATGGCTACTCGCAAACTGACAACTCAAAATCGCTGCTAGTGGTCACCGACAACTACTTACATTTCTGCTACGGTCCTTACATACTCTTTTTACCTCCTCCACATTCATACATCTGGTCATACACGCACGCGCGTTGCGAGTACTACGCACCTATCCTTTCTGAAGAACCTCACAAATTAGGTCAGTGTATGTCTTTTTAGGGCGTTTCCAAATTATATTATATTTACATTTTAATATTGTCTTTCATTGACTAGATGTTACAATATAAGACATCACATCATTGGTTGACGAAGGAATTACCGCTACCGGTAAATATTTGTAAATTATTAAACTAAGCATATCTAAGCATAGTGGATATAATTATATGTTTAATGCTTGTTTTCACTGACGCTAGGCAACTCCGAAATCAATGCCACTGTACATAGAGCGACTGCCTATCTGACCTCCACAACCTAAATAGTACTGGGTATCATAATACCCCTTGGTAAGACTCGTAGTCAGACTTTCAGCGCGCAACAGATAGTTTTTGTCTAGGCATACATTTTAGTATGACTTAGCGTTAATGAAAACACGCATAAAAAAGAATGATTAGCTATCTACCTAAATAATAAATTACAGTATATTTTAACTAAATCAATAATAATTTACTTACAGAAAGTTAACAATAAACTATTTTACCTAAGTAACAGAGTTTTATAAAGGTTACTGTGCAATCAAAATAAGAATAGAACATCACGCCTGTTATTCCAGAAGGGTTAGGTAAAGTTGTTTCTGTGACTACGGCGCCCGACGGCATTACAACAATAAATGAAAACATTTATTCATCGAAATATTTTTAAACTATCAATTAAATCCTAACATCGAAATTAAAATAGTACATTTTGATAAAAGGAAGCGTTCAAGTATTACGTAACGCAATTTTTGGAGACCCTCCCCCCAAGTAACGCGCGCGCCATGACTTATGGTTATGTAACCACCAAGGGACCATTTTTAACAAAAAAAAAAAATTTTGACAGAAAAACGTATTAAAAAATACGTTAGAGAATCTCTCTACGCGACCGTTCTCAAGGGTTAAAAAAAATGCTATTTAACGCGTAGTTCAAAAACCTCCCCCCGCTGTAACGCATCGTAACTTTTTACAAGACTTTCCCTCCCCCCAAATTCGTTACGTAATACTTGATTTATGATGCAGCGCAATATAAGGTGGGCCATTGTCAGTGGAGATACGCCGCATACACACTTGTCAAACTGGGTGTATCTTACGCCTAATGGCAGTCCGCAAATCTAATAAGACTTAAATTCTTATTTAAATTGCACAGAAAAAACGTGTGTCTAAATTAAATAAGTATTGTCAATTGCAATTGACAGAATTTTAACAAATCAATATCTTTTTTGATACACTTTAAATAACTTATATGCGCAGGTGGGAAAACAATGTTATATTATGTGTTGAATGTTATACTATGAAAACTCACACACAAATCGGATGAATAGATAATTTTATACGTATAGATGCGCACAGATCATCTATCATAACATGTTATAAAATGTAGTTATTATAACATGTTACAATAACAATATGTAACAAATGTTATATAACTTACGCGTACACATGTACTCAAGAGAAACGACTATGTTATATAACACTGTTATTGATATCGGGGTATCTATGTATAGGCTCGTCAGCATCATAATTCGTATTCGTATTGTATAATAATATGTATGTTGCAATATTGAAAAACAATGTAACATAATGTGGACGTGTTATAAAACACAAGTTGTACAATATGTTACATAATCTGTACACACCTTTAGATTTTGTCGGTACGGACAACAATGCATTTAAATATCATTCATTATTATGAGTATTTAAAACGACGGCCAATATAACAGCACCATGCTGAGATAGTCGCTTTTTGGCTTTGTACAGGACCAATATCGTTTGTTTTATTTTTTTTATATAATTTTGTTTTATTGTTAATTTTAACCATATTTATTTTTTCTTTTTTTATAGTACATTTTTAGTACGAATTGGAATTTACGTAAACGCAACTAAATATAAGATTGATTGCCATATAAATAATTTTAAAGTATCTTTTCAAAACACAGAAGCCTCATTCGGAATTTTAGCTATTTTTTAAATTATTTTAAAACAGGAAAAGGGGTTCGAAGATTTTTGTATGAAGCCTGACTATTACTTTCGCTATTTTATTTTAAAATAGTGGCCACTCATAAAACCTACATAAATCGATAGATGACATCAATACAAACAAGTTTTGTATGAGACAAAATGTTATAAGTGTCACGTTTTTATAATTATGTATATGTATACGTGTTTGTATTATACGTGGCCGCTATTTTGAAAAAAAATATAATATAGCGGAAGTAAAGCAGGCTATTTAATTCAAACACCTTTTTACTGCCTTTAAAAAGGCGACAGTAGCGCCATCTCTAAACATTTTCTATCAAAATCACACATAACCTCTTTCAACTTCTAACGTTTTACGAAATAGGTATACAGACAATAAACTAATTAAAATTAAATGAGCCACAATGTAAGATAAAACCTCAGAACGCCTTCTTACTCCGTTGCGGCAAAATGGAATCCTTTGCAAAACTGAAGAAGGAGAGTAGACTGTATCGCTTTGATTTTCTTGATAGGTAGTCTGTTAGCACGTTGCTGTCTCCTGAAAAATTAAATGATTATTGTAACATAACGCTGGAATTCACACGAGGTAGGTGGTAGAAATGTCATAATACTATACAGGGTGTACCCTTTGGCAAACAGGATCCATTCAGCTTCATAATCCACGGGATTTTTTATTTTTAGTTCCTATTTTCTTTAACTCTATGTAAAATTACATTATTTCTACGCAGCCCTTCATTTATAGCCGGCTAAATAAAAAAATGGGTGTAGAAATACTCTAACGAACAACGCGTGAGCTTTTCACTTCCTGCCTAGCTACAGAGGTCATCAAACTCGTAGTAGAGCTTGCCGTTCGCTACGAGGATATAAAACAAAACAAATAATATGGGGTTCTTATAACGATCCTGAAATAAAATCTTTTACTGGTCGTTTTATCTTAGTACTAGCTTTTGCTCACGGTTTCACCCGCGTGGATGTCGGTTTAACTACAAAAATGTCGATTTTCCATACAAACTTTCATCCTCTATTTAACTCCCATAAGGGTTGAATTTCGAACAATCCTTCCTTATTCCTTGTCTACATTATAAAGGGAACCTCTGTGCAAAATTTCAGCTTTCTAGGTCCAAGGGTTTGGGCTGGGCGTTGAGTCAGTCAGTCAGTCAGGACTTCTCTTTTCATCTAAATAGATAGATGATATACCAGTCTGCCGAAGGCTGTCCCTTACACGCTGTTAATTAGTTAAGTTCCTGGTATCAAACTAGGTCATCATCATCAGCCCATAATGTTCCCACTGCAGGGACTCGGGCCTCCTCTCTAGGAGAGGGATGGGCTATAATCTACCACGCGGGCCCAGTGCGGGTTGGTAGATGATGCCACATAACGTCTTCGAATTTTTCGGTTTCCTTACGATGTTTTCCTTCACCGTTTTAGAGAGCAGTAAAATTAGGTAGGTACTTACCTAATAACAGTGGTTGTTTTTCTCCAGTGGTGGGTAGCACGTAGTCGTTTGCCGATAGGGAGACAAACAGCGCGAAAGGAACCACCCATAGGCATAGAGTGAAGTATGCTAATACCTGGAAACGTCATAATATACTGTTACTGGTGCTAAGCTATCTTTTAACCTAACAGACAGATGTGTTGCTGGGGAGTTTGTTCCGCCACTTCTTCTTTCCAGCTAAAACACTAGGAAGTGTCGAAGGGTGGGCGTTTTGGGCGACTGTCTCTTGTAAATAAGTAAAGTAAATTTTGACGAAAAGTGCTGATTATATTATCAGCCTAGTTTGAATAAATTACTTTTGTTTTTTTTGTTATTTAAGAAACCTCACTGTGTAAACCTGATACTGCCATCAGCGGTTCATGGTACATAGGTGAAAAAATTCCAAAAATCTTTAAAAAGTTCGATTTCTCTAAAACAGCCCAGTGAACCCCAAGTTATCGGGGTCGAAAATGATGGCAAATTAGGTCTATATAACCCATTTCAGACATTTTCAGATAATGCACCCAATAGGGGATCGGACTGGGTCAAAATAATATGATTCTGTTTAGTCCGTAAGTTAGATTATCGAAAAATATTGAATACGTGTTTTTTGTTTTATCAAATCAATAAAAAATGACGAAGATAAAACGCGTCAAAGATCTTGGAGTGGGGCTTGAAACGTCACTTGTGTCGTCAAAATGTACTATCATATGACGTCACACGAGTTTTCGAAGCACTGTATCGTCTTCATTTTAAGTTTACGTGAAAAAAGAAAAAATACGTGTCCAATATTTTTTGGAAATTATCTGACGGACTAATTAGTTTTTTTTTTGTCCGATCCCCTATTGCCAAAGTCTCGGTAATCGGCTTCGAGTCTTAACGGATGCAACTGAATACCTGAATTTTACATGGAGCGACTGCCTATCTGATCTCCGCAACCCAGTTATTCTAGGTTCCCTTGATAAGGCTGGTTGTCAGACTTTCTACCTGTAATAACTGTCGAAATGACAGCCGGGATCAACCGCTTAACGTGCTTTCCGAGGCACGGAGGAAACTCGGTACGTAATACGTGGTCATCCATCCACAGACCAACCTAGGCAAGCGGGGCTCAACCTGGCGCTTCCATCTTATATTAACAAACTTAAATACAATTACAAAATACCCACATACCTCCGAAAAACTATAAAACACGGCCCCAAAGAATTTGAAGGCCAGATAATGATGCAATGCCAGCGTCAGAATAGCCGTTATAAACGTAATGCTGGTCACCCTGACCACTGGGAAGTCTCGGAGCAGTAGACCGTGGAGGACCTGCTGCAGGAGCCCTAGGGCGTTCAAGTGGAGCGGTATGTCTTCGAAGATTAGGAGGCCTATGTGGATGCATGCTGTGGCCTGAAAAAGAAGAGGGTATTTTAATAATGAGTCTTGTCATGTAGGTACCTCGTAAGCCTTTTCTTAGCAGTCATTGCCTAGTGGTATTATTTATTTATTTATTTTCTCTATACATACAAATATCCTTACAGACTAGACCCAATGCGATATTGTTGCAGACTTAAAATTAAAATAATTTACTTAACTGTTTTAACATAACAAATTCTATACATAGCTGTTCTTGTAAATTCACCCAAAGTGCAACAGAATAAGTCCAAGTCCTCAGCAATGAGGTTGAGAGTGCGGAGCGCGCTTGTGACTTGTGAGCGACACCTCGCGCAGCAAGTTAGTTCGCGCGCGCGGTTCTACCAGGGTCCCGAGTCTGCTATTCAATAGTGTCAGAATGGTCTATCATTGATCTCATAATTGTTGATTGATGACAAGCCAAAAAATACCTTAAGTCTGTCGACATAAGGTACTTTTTGGCTTGTCGTCTACTTGGCAAAATCAACAATTATGAGATCAATGATAGGTACTATTGAATAGCAGACTCGGGGCCCAGGTATGACTGTGGGACTGTCAAGTTAAAGATCTCAAGTTTGAACCAAGACACGTACCTCTAATTTTTTCTCGACGGCACGTAAAGCCCAAGAGCCCCATGGGCGACATTTTTCGAATACCAGTAGTTTATTTTTTATGTAAATGAGACTGCTGTTTATTTTTTATGTGATTGAGTGGTTGCATGCGCGACTGCTGACCATGAGGTCCTGGATTCGATTCATAGGTCGAGCAAAGTGTTATCAGGTTCATCCATCAAGAATTTCGCAGTAGCAGGCATGGAACCTGAATTTGTCCTGGTTGGTGGTAATAGTTTCACCCTGTAATACATGGGACTTAAACATAGGTAACTTGCGAAATGTGGGTGTACTAATAGGTTCACCTGCCTACAGCTATTATCACCAGCTGCCTCACGAGAGCCTCCTCAGGTATTGATCGAGGCTTTTGGCAATTAAGCCATTGGCTGATACGACTATCGGCACAATGATCGCTGAGTTTATACCCCACTTGTGGACGACCTCGCGATTCTTTTATCTTTCTTGTTTGATATGATTTTTCCCATTATTATTAGAAAATATTTGAACTACAGTGATATTGTACTTACAATAGTTGCCCATGTGATAATAGTTTTAGCCATAACTGTGTATTCTTCTACTAATTCTGCTAAATAATATAGACCAGCCGCTGAAATGAATAAAATATTGTTTACTTTTATGTTTATTACATATAATTATATTGAAAAAACATTAAAACTATATAAAATTGTAGCCCATCAGTATCAGGAATAAGGTCCAAGCTGCCGGTGGTCAGGGCACCAGAGAGAAGAACCTCATCACTGTCTGCTATGCCCAGGAGCTAGCAGGCAGGAGCTAGCAGGATGATACAGCTCTTATTGTTTATTACAATATTATTAGACTTATATCTCTACTAGCTTTTGCCAGCGGCTTCGCCCGCGTGAAAATGACGATTTTCCATACAAACTTTCATCCCCTATTTAAATCCCTTAGGGGTTGAATTTCGAAATATCCTTCCTTATTCCTTGTCTACACTATAAAGGGAACCTCTGTGCAAAATTTCAGCTTTCTAGGTCTAAGAATTTGGGCTGGGGGATGATGAGTCAGTCAGTCAGTCAGGACTTCTCTTTTTATTTATATAGATAGAAGATTTAGCAAAAACCAACCAACCATCTACATAATTTTCCTACCTTTCATCATAATCATTTTCTTGCCCTTTTTTTATGTTTTTGGGTGGGAATACATCAAATAACCCCTCCCGCTCTTGGGCAGAGCGAAAGGCAGTGTCAGATTTCTACTTAATAAAAACCACCCATTTTCCTTCTTAGACCTTTATAAAGGCCGCAGTATCTCTTGTGAACCACCCGCAGCCCCGACTCATTCTCTTGCCCTTATCTTAAATCATTTGGGCTTGGCCCTGCTTATGTTAGTTGTCAGACTTTCGGGCCACTGACTATCGGTTACGACTGTCAAATATCTACAAATGACAGCCAGGAGCAATTAGTTATTGGAATTTCCGAGTTACAGAGGATACTCAGTATATTATGGGTGGTCACTCATCTACTGACCAACCTAGGCAAGAGCAGCGTAACTTGAACATTGATCCGAGCGGCTGCTAGTATCTACCAACAAGCTCGTAAGTACTACCTAGGTACTTATTGCGTTTTATTTAATTAATTATATGTATGTATAGCACAGTTCTACTGATTCATCTAAGTCAAAAATAGATCTTATTTGATAAGAACTATTTTATAAACAACAAGTATAATTAATTCGTTCTGCCAATGTTTTTTTTGGATTATAGCCAGATTTACATGTTTTAATGCAGGTAATGCCTTTAATATCCTGTTCTGGCTGTTATTTTATCGCATATATGCCTTACTATGGGTTTAAAAATGTAGTAACACTCATTATCGGTCAAGGGCTATTTATAATTATTCATTAAGAATGATAACGCAAAATCTCGGCCAGAATTTTTTCTTCATATAAAAAGTAAATTAAAACTCATTGAATTGCTTTATTTCAATGATTTTACCATGAATAAATGGATGTTGATTTAGTCTACAGGAAAAACATAATATTATAGTCCTAGGTTCTAATTTTAACACATAAATCACGATTTTTCGAAAATACTAATTGAATTGCGTTTTTGACATAAAATTGTGTGTATTACTTACCGATGGCCAGTGTGATGAATATAGCCTGAATGGCAAAACATAATAAACTTAAAAAGTAGAGGAAAATCATGTTTCTGAATTATTTTTCACCTTTGTTTTGAATTTTCTGCACAAAATTTTAGGTTATACGCGTTGTCATTGAAATGCCAAACCCAATTAACGTCAATGTCATTGTCAAAACAGTGTTGTCATCATAGGATATCAATCTTAACCAAATGAAGTATTTTCTATGGAATAGTAGAAATCAGTGAAGATTGATTATTAGTTCAAATTGTTCAAAAAGGCGCGGGTTCGGGTACTCTTGCGGGCGGGCCTGGGCGTATGCGGCAGAATTTCTAAGGATATTAAGTTTTGACAAATTGGCTGCAGAATACCGTATAAGATCGAAGTGGAAGGTCTTTATCCAGCAGTGGGACAATATAGGCTAAGAATAGCGGGCACCCGCACATTGCGCCCAAGTAAGTGTTAGAAACTGAAAAACAGTAAAACGAAAAAAAAAATATTCAAGACTATTTGCAAACACTTTATTTTAATGTCATTATATTAATTACTGATGGTTGATTTAATGATTTATGGCATCACAATACAATTTTAATCTTAAAAGTAGTTAAATTTAAGGTTTGATCAGTCTAAGCAACGTGGACTAGGGTCTCCGCGTACAAATCACCATGTTCATTCTCAGCCTTGCAGCCATAGTATCCTGTGTCTCCTTTCTTGGCGTTTTTGATGGTCAAGACACCATCTTGGTATGTGGCTCTATCACCAAGAGCCTTGGCATTGTATGTCCAAGATACCTTGGGCTCAGGCAGGCCGGTAACTTGGCAGGGTATCAAAACGTCTTGGCCTTCTTTCACGTCAATTTGCTTTTCAGATTTCTTGGAGAGTTTTGGCGCACCTGTAAAAGAGAACAAACTATTAGTAAAAATCGGGAAAACAAGCTTTATTGTCAAGAGTGACTGTAGAAATAAGTGTGTGGATAGGTCTTCCACGGGTTTGACCAATTAACTGGTGTTAGTGGACCAATGAAGGTTATGTTCATCAGCTGAAGGACACATTATAGCCGTTTACCTCCGTCCCACTACCGCTGTTTAATTCATGTGTAATTCCTATATAACAAGAGGTGGACTTATTTCCATTATCCAGGCACAAATCCAGACTTAGCGAAAATGGACAAACTCAGTAACTCTCTGGTAGACGGCTCGACCTGGACCAATCCAGGACCGTATCTCAGCAGCACTGAGTTCTTGCGACCAGTCGAGCAGTTTATTTCTATTCCCATGGGAAAACCTCAGACTTTCTTCTTCTAACGTTCTAATGGCATTTAAATGGATACTCACTGACTACAGTCAACCTCATGGTATGAGTCTGCTTTCCGCCGACTTCATTGTCCACCACGCACTTGTACTCTCCCTGGTCTTCGGGCAGCGTCTCCTTGATCAACAGTCTCTTGCCGCTGGTGCGGTTGTGGGCGGTGACCCTGTCTCCTGGCTTGCCATCAGTGTCCTTGCCGTCTTTGTACCAGGTAGGGTAACCTAGGGTGCTGTGGAAGTGAATAAACAGGTTTAGTGTCACCGAATGGCGTTCAAGCACCGGAAAAATAAATGTGGGTCATCCGGCGTAGAGATGGGCAGGCGACATAGTTGCCAACGGTGGAATCACTGAATGAGGCTGGTATGACCGTGGAAATTGGCACAAGAAAAGAGAGGCCTATGTTCCCAGCAGTGGGTGAATTCAGGCTGTGGATGATGATAATTAGTGTCAATTTTAACCTCGCACTAAAAGAGTTTAATAAAAGCATGGCTGACTTCATATCAATTCAAATCTACACTATAGTCATCTATAATGTCTTAGTATTAGTTCAAAATATGGCCAAGCGAAAGAACCATAGTCCTGTACCAAAATATTGCAAGTAAACATACTGTAATCGCGAAAAACCGGAGCAATAACAATAAATACTGAATGCGTCGAGTAATCAAGGCGATATCAATTAAAAGAACATAAAAACATGATATTAACACTTCGCTGACATACTTGGAAAGGCATAAAAAAGTCGTAAAACAAAATGTTTAGGTACTTCGTTAGTTTTGCTATTTATAAACTAAAGTACCCGAAACGCCCGTTTTGGAGCGCAGTTTGATAAAGATTTGAGTTAATAAAAAACACTTACGTTCCACCATAAATGCAGTAGATCATAGTAATATCACCAGCTTTAGCCATCATATCGTTGCTCACATACTGGGGCACCAATTCTCCATTATTCGGGGTCTTATCCTGGACCAACGCCTTCAAGAAATGCTCGGCTAACACCACTTCTTCGGCAGAAGCAGGAGTTTGGGCGAAGCAGACATATTTGAAGCTAGGACTGACATCAGATTCAGTAACATTCGAGAAATACAGAGTTCCTTCAGGAGATAATGTGATTCTTCGGCTGAGGAATGTCTCAATGATAGTAGGGTCTGATCGGAGTTGTGTCTTCCAAACTATCGTGGGTTTTGGGTATGATTCTGGGATAGGACAGTCCAGTTTAAAAGGCCTGCCTTCGACGGGAGTATGCTCTTGAGTTTTCACTTGTGGGGCATTGATGAAGGTGCGTTTCAGGCTGATTTGACGGGTGCTAGCGGTTCCTGCAGGGGTTTCGACGAAGCACTGGTATTTGCCCTCGTCTTGAGGTTGAGGGTTGAAGAACATGATGCTGCCTTCGCCAGGGCGTTGGGCGATGTGACCGGCCTTCTCCCAGTCGAAGGGCTGGCCATTCTTCTGCCAGGAGTATCTGTAAGAACAGTGTAATTGTGAACTTTGTTTATTAACACACCTACGAGATACGTAGGTAAGTACTTTCCAAAGGGGTTTCGACAATATTTTTTTTTAAGCACGTTGTCCCACACTAGGAATTTCTCCTGTATCGTGGTGCGTTTACAAACATTTAAACTCACATACACAAACCCAAACAACTATCCATATGCCATACAAATATTTGTTCCGTGCGGGGATCGAACCCGCGACACGCAGCGCAGCAGTCCAATCGCTCAGCCACTGCGCCAACCGAGTCGTCTCCGTATCCGAGGTAGTGTGGTATAGTATAGGCACAGATATTATAATACTTCGTATAGGTTTCATCTTAGCTCCGGTATGGTAGTGGTACACACGGCTACACATCAAGCTATACATTTCCAGTACAAGCTGGTCTCGCATTGGTTAGGATTTCCATACAGTGCGAGATCAGCGTAAACTGGAAATGTATAGCTTGATGTGTAGCCGTGTGTACACAAATCCAGACTTTGTGGCTGCTACTGAAAAATTCCTGATGAAAAAGCTCAAAACACTTTGCCCTGCCCGGGAATTGAAGCCAGGACCTCATGCTCAACAGTCGCGCTTACGACGACTAGACTATACAGTGAATGGAATATTTAATTTAGAATGTTTAATGAATCAATAAAGACTATTAAATAAACAACTAGTTTTTCCTCAATAACTAATAGGTAAAGTAATTATTGTGGTTTCCCTAGTTTGTTTCTAATAAGGATTATTGTGTGGTCTTATTGTTTCCTTAAAAATGATTCAGTTTTCCTACATTTAGTGAATCACTTGATAGTTGAAGGATAAGTCTGTTATTGTTTTGTTTTGACTCTGATTTTCCTTTACATCACGCCTTTACTCCGCTATGGGGTAAACATAGAGGTGTGTCTAATTAATATACTCACAATGCAGCTAGCAAAACACAATGGCTGTCATTTATATATCTTTGACAGTTGTTACAGGTAGTCAGTGGCCTGAAATTGTGACAATCAATCTTACCAATGTGTACAAATTCGTTCCTAACCCGGTACTAATTGGGTTGTGGAGGTCAGATTGGCAGTCGCTCCATGTAAAATACTGGTATTCAGCTGCATCCTTCATCATTTCAGCCGAAAGACGTCCACTGCTGGACATAGGCCTCCCCTAAGTGTAATTTTTGCTTAGGGGGGGTTTGCCATAATCGCCACGCTTGGCAGGCGGGTTGGCGATCGCAGTACGGTCGATACAAAAAGCACAGAGAACGCTGCTGCCCATTCTCTGGTACATCCCTTAGTCGCCTCTTACGACACCCACGGGAAGATATGGGATGGTGCTATTCTTTGCGTTCAGCTGCATCCTTATCCGTATGCAATGCTGGTTTATCTATAGTATCATACTAATATTATAAAGAGGTAAAGTTTGTGAGATGTAATCTCTGGATCTAAAGAACCAATTTAAAAAATTCTAACACTAAAGGGAAGCTTGATTATTGCCGAGTACATAGGCTTTATTAAAACGTTCCCGTGAGATACTTAATTTCTGACAAAAACGTGAGCGAAGCCGCAGGCTAAATCTAATCACACTAATATTATAAAGGCGAAACTTTGTGAGTGTGTATGTTTGCTACTTCTTCACATCTAAACGGCTGGAGCGATTTTTTGTTATGGAGTTAGCTGACACCCTGGATTAACACATAGGATAGTTTTTATCCCGATTTTATCTTCCTGAAGGATAATTTTCGCCCAAAACGTGATCGAAGCCGCGGGATAAAGCTATAGTACTTTATAATTTCTGCACTCACTTGACATCTTTCTCCCGACCTTCAGTAGCACACTCCAGCAACACGGTGGAGTAGTTGTCAGCCTTGAACAGCACCTCAGCAGGCTGTTCCTTCAGTACTGGCAGCTTGGAGTTGGAGGCAGGTGCCTGCTCTACTGGGTGGGATACGCCTGTGGGACCGACAAAGTGTTAATGCGACAAGGTACCCAGCGAAATTTGAATTTTTTGGATTAAAAAAAAAATATTGGTTTTCCTTCAGAAAAATAGGTAAAGTAGTAGTAGTATAAAAAGTAGCAGCCACGAAGTCTGGATTTGTGTCCTGTGACTGACAAACAGCTCGCCCCCCTATCACAATGGCACTACAACTTAACTAATGGTTGACGTATTAGAGGATGAGATACAATCAGCAGCACCATTATGAAAACACTTAGCAACATTTAGAAGCAATTTTCACCTAGTTGATTTTATTTTCATTTTACGTCACGAAATAGTACATTACTGCAGAATCCAGTAAGTAAGCCTTCCTGGCCAAGTATGAGTTAACCGGACCGAACCGCAGGTGAGGTCTGGTTATATACGAGGCCAGGATGGCTTTCTTACTGGTTGAGGTTTGTATAATGCTTTTCTCAAAAATTAAAGAAACTTTAACAACAAATTCGTTTAATTAATATTGAAGGTTACATTCTTATGTGAAAAACACAATAGCACTTTTTGGCCGACCCGGGAATCGAACCCAGGACCTCACGCTCTGCAGTCGAGCTTGCGACCACTAGACCAACGAGGCAGTTTAGGAAACAACTTTAGAAAAATCTTTTTAATAAACTGAAATTACTAAATACAATCATAAAATCCCACACTATACTTCTACAACATTACTAAGTACAAAACGCAACGTATAAAATGGCTGTTTAAGGCGACACCCAACCAGGATTTACCAAAAACGTACTGTCTTTGAACGTCAAGTGTGAACTATAGGTTTGAAGTACTGAGGTGGGAAAAATATCCTGTAAAGAGAAAGAACTAAACTTGCATTATACCGAATCAAATCTCCGAATAAAGTTACTAACTCTATAAAAAAAATATATACAATTGCCTCTTTTTTTTAACTTTATCGTCGAAAAGCTCCGTAATTTAAGCGATAACATAAGTATTTTTTTCTAGAAATAAATAAAGAATACAATTATTTAATTTAATACCGGTTATTTTTTCAAATTATGTTAAGTTATTTATCATAATTAAAGGAAAACCCTTGAAAATCAATAAACCCAAGCGCCTAACAAAGACTAGCCAGCCTAACACTGTACGCCCAAAAAGCAACCTTATTGAATCCGACTAAGGTGGAGTGTAGCACTACGCCTATAGTATAGTCGAACGGGTGCGTTGGGTCTCGCCTTAAGGTTCCAAAAATATATGTATCTCATAAAATGTCATTACAAAAAGAGAGATAGATATATATTTGGAACCTCCCTTCTATAACCATGTTATAATGGCTAAACTCTAATCTGTGTCTGGTACTATGTTTTTTTTTCTAAACAGATCTAAAGAGGATGACCTAGTGTCCAGTAAGTAAATTACATACTTACTTACTGGACAGTAGGAGATTCCAAGTTTAAAATCTCGCTTCTTACTGGACAGTTGTGAATAAGTCTCCGGTAAAGTTCACTTTCTGGATACTTTTGAGAGATGTTATGGCAACATTACATACCATTTTTGAGAAAATAATATTTTGGAACTCATGTTATATAAAGTAGGTCAAATGTTCCAGTTGCAATCGTTATTTAAGAGCCTATGCTACCTCAAATTAGCAACTCTATTTGTGGTGGTTCAAACTTCGTTTGAAATACTGTTGGAATAAAGTTCTAATCAGCTTGCACTACAAAGCGGTTGTTACGTCTTTCCCTGCGGCCGAATAGTGCGAAATTAGTGGTATTTTGCGATTTACAAAAAAACTATTGATTGGACTAAAAAAGTAAAATACTATGATTTTAGTATGTTGGACCTTATAGAATTATTTGGCAAAAAAATCAGAACGATGACATGAATTTTTAGAGGTATCTTCGTGATTTTTTTCTATCGAGCAAAGTTAGTTGTATTATGTTTTCACAACAATGTCACTAGCATTTATCCTGAAGAATATCATATATTTTTCTGATTTTGTTTACTGCAGTGAATCATATACTTTTACGCATTATAAAACTTGCGATTTACATTCGCGTTTGAACTTTGTCAAGTGTATACATATTATTGCTCGTGACTGTACACCTCTGTCTAAGCCTGTGTGTGCGTGATGTTATGTTAGGTTAGATACATAATTATGTATTTCTCTTTGGTATGATTAATAGAATATGCATTGTAACATGGAAAAATAAAACATCTTTAAAGTAGTTCTAAGGTACTCACAGTAAGCTAGGCATACTACCACCAGCAAGAAACAAGTCTTCGCAATGTGAGCCATGGTTTCTGAAAATAAACAATTTATATTAAGTAAAACATTTTGTATATTATATGGTCCCATTCTTCTTCTTTTTATCGTGTCTTTTTTGTGTCGAGAAATATCTCTACGCACATGTATCCCTATATAAAATAGATGGATCGTCTATACATTGTAACAAAGCGTTCACGTTTAGTACGGCTAACCAAAGATATCCAACATCGATCACTAAATAAGTATCCAAGCAAAAAAAACACAGATCATTAAAGCTTTATTTTGACCTAAACTGTTGGGTAACCAACATTTCTAGTTTATTTTCGTTAACAGTTTTTTTCTTGTATTGTGACATTGGACACAATACAAGAAAAAAACTGTCAACTACCAAAATAATAATAAGCAAAATTCATTGGAATTTTGCTTATTATTATTTTGGTAGACTGAATTATTTTCAAAAGTTAAACCACCCATTTTAATGGGACCGTATTGTATGATGTACTAGGAAGAATAACGTAGAAAAAATGAGACCGTAGCGTTTCGGGAGCAATCTCGTAGCGCTACGAACTACGGCGTAGCAGCGTAGTATTAGTGGTTCGTTCGTAGTATTCCTGCGCCTACGCTCTCCCTGTGTTTTCGATTGCATACGACTTGCGAATAATCTCATTTTTTTCTAACGACAAAAAAGTAACGGAAATACCTAAGCTAAAGTCACCTAGACACCTGCTTTAGAAACTAAAGTTATTTTCTCTTTTTTTTAATTTTATACTTGCAACCTTTAACTAGAATCGACTTACATTTTATTTATTTTTGAAGTGAAAACTTCTTTAGCGGCGCTGAGCACTTTTTTGTATGGGTAAAAACTTTCAAACTCGCGTCAGGGTCACGAGTTTGGAAGTTAATATTGAAGTTTTCACTTCTGCCGGCACTCCCGGAGTGCTATTTTTTTACCCGACTGCGACTAAGCCCAAAAGGAGGGTTTTAAATTGATATAATTTGCAAGTAAACAACGCATTCTAGATGACGGTCCAGGATTCGTCCTAAAATCCGCTATTATTGATTGCCTAATTTTTATAATAAAATTAATATTTTATTGTGTAGAATGATACATGAGTAAGGAAAAATGCCACCGTGACGTCTAACAGGGAAGAATGGAAGATGGAAACGTGTTGCGCCGACCCCAAAAAAAACGGGATGATGACCAGACAAGGCAAGAAATGGAAGAGTGGAGACTTAAGAGGACATTTACCCAGGAGTGGGACAGTTTAAAACATGAACATAAACTTTTTACCCGACTGCGGCGAAGCCCAAAAGGAGGGTTATGTGTTTGACGTGTATTTACGTTTAGTTAACCGAATTAAAAAAAGTGGAAGGTGGCGAAAAAAAAGTCAATGAAGCAAACGGTTTTAAATGTCATCGACTTTGGGAAAGAAATAGATCACCTTTTTAGTTTGAAATTTCTATTTCTGGTTTTTTTATTGTGGTACCTATAAGTAAACAATGTAAACTAGTTTGTGCTGGTATAATCAAAAATTGCCGCTGTTGTTGCAAGCTGTTACATATTGTTAAACTGGGGCTTGATTCAGAAAGCAGTACCTACTTCTGTACACGGCGCGTATTGTCAGGAGGTTCCTCTCAAGAGCCCTGATCACCTAATGCTGGTGGGCTACTATTTTTATACCTATTAATTATAAATGTTATTTTTTCACAGGGTCGCGGTAGACCACGCAATAGATGGCGGGCGGGATGAACTCGATTTATATCTTTCTTGACAATTGGAAAGAAGTTGTACAGAATGTCGACTGTTGGAAGGAATGGAGGGAGGTTTTTGCCCAGCAGTGGGACGATATGGGCTAGCTATAATAATAATAATAACATGTTTTGTTACAATAGGAATATGAAACAACGTAAATCATTTGTTTGTAAATGAATAAAAGAAATACAATATGTAACAACTTGTACCACATTAAAGAGGGAAGTCGGGAAGAGAAAATAATAAACACATAGTCAAGTACGTACCTCTTTCTCAACACGGTGTCAGAAACTACGGCTTTGGAAGGCGATGTACCAGTTTATATATCAGACAAAAATGATTCAGTTATTTGCATAATATAACTTGGCGAGCAGAAGGTTAACTTTGCATAATACTACTTACCTTTTTCTTCCTTTACATATTGGAGATTTAGTTCGTTATTTCTGACCAAAAAAAATCGGTCACCGATTTTTTAACCGACTTCTAAAAAAGAAGGAGGTTCTCAATTCGGATGTTTATATATATATATATTTTTATGTTTGTTCGGGCATAACTCCGTCACTGGCTAACCGATTTGAATTTTTGTTTTGTTGGAAAGGGTATACTTCCCAAATGGTCCCATATTTTTTTTATCGAAATCGGTCAAGCGGTTTTTGAAAAATCAACAAAACTCAAAAAAATAACTACATTGTCCACATTATGACCCATGAACATGTGAACCACTAAAAAGAGAAAAATAAAAACTTTTTAACAAAAAATAAAACACAAAAAAGTGAAATATAAACTTTAGAAGAAAAATCAGTTTCTGAAGTCGGTGCCAAAAAAATTAAATCAAACAAAAAAAAGTCACCGACTTCAGAAACTGATTTTTCTTCTAAAGTTTATTTTTCACTTTTTTGTGTTTTTTTTTTAAGTCGGTTTTATTTTTTTTACGAACAAATGTTAAATCGGCCTGACAAAAAGTCTGACGTGGGCATTCAGCCTTACGTGTATTGGTGTAATAAACTTTGAAATCATATTTATTACGTAAAATTATTGTTATTTTGAAGCTTTGTCCTCATTATAACACGATAGCTAATAAATACAACCAATTTTGACATAGGTAAATCTCTCGCAAATTGAAAAAAAACGTCTTTAAGATTTATCTATTTGTTAATTATTTACTATTATTTATCCAATTCTAAATAATATTACCAAATTGTATGCGGTTTGATTTTAATTTTGATCAGCTTTTATATTAATCAAGTAATCGGTTTTCCTCTTGAATTTCTGAAAAGAAGTCATTTTCCGCGAGCTCCTTTTTTAGACTCCGGACCTCATCTCTGCCCTTAGGCACAGTCTGGCACAGATTACCCTTAGGGCAAGATTGAGGTCGAGAGTACGCCCAAATAATATAAAAAAGAATGTTCTTTTGGATGTCGGAAAAAAAAACACCTTGCAAAAAAGTAGCATTTGGTTTTCTGTTCTCTCTTGCAATGGGCATGTTTTTACAAAGTGCCACACATACTCAGCTGATAACCTGTGTCATGAGTACCTACATTGCGGGGACTTTACTGTCACCGGCAGAATTCCAAGTATGCCATCATAATATTTATTTTACCATTTTACGCTAATGGAGGAAAGCCTCGTTGCTTCGGTTCAATGGTCGAGACTGTTGTGTAGGGTGTCCTGGGCTGGGTTCCGTGCCTAGTTTGGGCAGTGTGTTTTACATTAGGCAGATCTTAGTGAGTATGTTTACACTCCATAATCTGGATCTTTTCCCAATTGAAGATAAAAAACTGGTGAAATTAATATACTGGAGGAGCTCGTGGTATAAAGAAACTGCTGCTCGGGGTGTCTAAAATGGCTTCTTAAGCAGATTATAATATGAATTGCGTTAAAAAGCGTAAAATGGACCTTTCATAATAGTAACTGCGTCTGTGAACATTTAGGAAACTAGATCATATTAGGAAAATAATAAAATATGAATTGCGTTAACATTCGTAAAATAGTCACATGAAATCTAGTCACATGAAGTCATCAAATGACTCCTCCCGCTGTGGGCGGAGCGGGAAGAGTCATTTGATGATTTCTCACCCTCCAAAAAAGGAAAATAAGGAATCTGTGCGTACTCACGAATATGATAGCTTGCAGCTTTGCTCATTTTTACCCGACTGCGGCGAAGCCCAAAAGGAGGGTTATACTTCAAACAAATCAGTTAAAGCAGTGGTAGTCTAATGATGTGAGTGATGGGACCGTCGGACTGACAAGTCATAGAGAAACAAGTTATGAGCTAACAAACATAAAAAAAAAAAAAACAGTGGAATTGATAACCTGCTCCTATTTTTGAAGTCGGTTAAAATAATCGTGTGGCGCTGACCCCAAGTGACACGGGACAAGGGCAAGAAGGAAGAAAAATGGCTGCGGGTTGTTGGCTGCGGGTTGCTCGAAAGATATACCGCGGCCTCGGATACATAGGGCCTCAGATCAAATTTGATCTGAGCATAGGGCTAAGAAGGAACAGTCTCTTCTCAGATTTTTCAGCTTTGGTTAAACATCAGTCTCTAAATGTATCTGTATAATCTTAAAAGTAAATACAAGTTAGCTGGCTGTATACTTATTAGCTTTTTCGACTGTACATGACATATTAATAAGTTTTATTAATGCAAATTGTAAGTCATTGTCATGGTATATTTTTTTTTGTGTAAATAAGAATAAGGATGAGTCTTAACTAGTCACTCACTATAAAGGGGTAAAACAAACAAGTAATACCTACGTAAGTAAATCTAGCAGACGTGCTGGAATTAACAATGAGTACTAAATACAATATAATACACAGGTATCTGAATCATAGTCACTTCCAGTCTTTCAAAAACAAAGATTTTCCTCAATTTGACGTTCAAAAAACCTAATAAGTATTATATTTCTGTAAACTGGTTGGATATGTAGAGAATTTTTATTAAATTAGAGTTTTTTCGATCACCATCATCTGTCTAGCCTTTCCCAAGTATATTGGGGTCGGCTTTCAGTCTAACCGGATGCAGCTGAATACCAGTATTTTACATGGAGCGACTGCCTATCTGACCTCCACAACCCAGTTAATACTAGGTAATACGATACCCTTTGGTAAGACTGGATGTCAGAATTTCAGGTCACTGACTATCTGTAACGACTACCAAAGATCTATATAAGGCAGCCGGGACCAACAGCTTCCGAGCACCGAGGCACGGAGGAAACCCGGTATGTCGGTCGGTCACACATCCACAGACCGACCTAGGCAAGGACAGCTTTACCTACAGATCGACCCGAGTGGCAGTTCGATATTACTCCTAATAACTAAAAATAAAAACTCTTTAATTATTTATTTTTTGTGTCTTCTTCTTTCTCGTGTCTGGTGATGGTGTCGGAGTGGTACCTAGATACATATTTGGTGTAAAATGTATCCTAATTAAGCCGAAAGGTAGTACTTGTTCATTGTTGTTTATTTTGTTCTGGATTTATGTCATAAGTAGGATATTGAATGTCAAAGTCCTAACGTTTTCGCTTTCGTTAATTAAACTAGCACATCGCCCGCGACTTCGTTCGCGTCTAAATGATACCTTCATCGAGAAGCACTAGCTCTATCCATTGGTGATTTGAAAACAGCATGACAATCGGTAGGTACAGTAGTTTTTGAGTTTATCGCGAACAGATAGACAGACGTGGTGGAGGACTTTGTTTTATAATAGTATGTAGTGATGGTGATATTTTTAGAATATATTTACTTTGCCTTAAATACCTTCATGGATCCTCTTAGATAATATTCAATACATCATCCAATCATCCATCAGCAAAATGTTTCGAGTGTGTTATTATAATTATAATTATTGAGTGTTACCGTAAAACGTGATTATGAACCAAAAAAAGTCGCTCTCCGCCCATTTAATTGATGCGTAGATTGATGTAGGTAAGTACAGAATGCTTGATTGACGACGTCGGGTGTCATGTCTGTCCTGTCTGCCTGCCTGTCTGTCGGTTTCTCAGAAACGGCTGAACCGATTTTTACGGGACTGTTGCTGGCAGATAGCTGAAGCTATATATAAAAATATAAGGGTTTGGAGTAATTCTTACTGTTATTTTAGAAATAAGCTTAAGTGTTCATTACGAAAAGGCCGATTCAAATAGAAAAGTAATCTACAGCTAGTAGGTACCTACAGTAAGCAACAGAAGTAGCTCAACATTTCAGCTATTATTTTTAATGTTTCAGAGGATTATTCGCTAAAATATTAATTACTCTTCAATAATTTGTTAGTAACGACTAATATCTAACAAGTTTTTATTAAAAAACTTGCTTTGAAACTTTGAGTGTTGCTAACCGTATCTACCTAGTACCTAATATACTACTCTGTGTAAAAAGTATCGGGAATATGTCAATAAAAAGACCCGCGTAAAAGAGGTCGTTCTAATTTTTTTACTGCATGTTGGTAGCACTGTACTGATTAAGCGCGCAAAATTTGAGCGGGATCTGTCATTTAATTTGTTTTATAAACTACACTTTTTGTTGGTGATAGTTTTGAGTCCTCGGCGATTTTTACAATGGAAAATATTGTTGAACAAAGAGTGTGCCTTAAATTTTGTGTTTCGAATGATATTTCATGTGGTGAATCACTAAAAATGTTGCGAAATACCTACGGCGAATCGTGTATATCGAAAACAAGGGCTTATGAATGGTATAAGGCTTCTAAAGAAGGCCGAGAAGTAGTAGTAGACTTGCCTCGTTCTGGTAGACCTTCAACCGCTACGACCAAAGAAAACATCGACAGAATCAAGAAGCTAGTGCTCCAAAATCGACGTATGAGTCTGAGAGAGTTGGCTAGTGAGGTGAACATATCTTTTAAGTCCGTCCACAACATTCTCATTGACAATTTAGGCATGAAACGCGTCGCCGCTCGACTAGTTCCAAAAGAGCTTAATTTTGTTCAAAAAGCGCAGCGAAAGCATGTCGCTGAAGACATGGTTTCCCGAGCTTCTACGGATCCGACCTTTATGAAACGTATAATAACTGGCGACGAGACATGGGTTTATGAGTACGACATGCAAACAAGCCAACAGTCTTCAGAATGGCGTCTCGAAAACGAGCCGAAACCAAAAAAACCGCGGCAAAGTCGCTCCAAAATCAAGGTGATGCTGACAGTTTTTTTTTACTACCGTGGTGTGGTTCACTCCGAATTCCTTCCAGAGGGAGAAACAGTGAATAAAGAATATTATTTAGGCGTCATGAAGCGTTTGCGTGAGAGTATCCGTCGAAAACGTCCAGATTTGTGGCAACACAACTCATGGATGCTGCACCATGATAATGCACCATCACACACAGCCATTATAGTGAAAGAGTTTTTAGCGAAAAATTCAACAAAAGTTCTCGACCAAGCACCGTATTCACCTGATATGGCTCCGTCTGACTTTTTTTTATTTCCCAAGTTAAAATTACCACTTCGAGGAAAACGTTTTGAGTCGATAGAAGCCATAAAAGAAAATTCGCTGAATGAGCTAAAGGCCATACCGCAAATAGCCTATGAAAAATGTATGGAAGACTGGGTGAAGCGGTGGAGATGTTGTATTGCAAGCGATGGGGCCTACTTTGAAGGCGATAAAATAAAGGTCATTGGGCAACTAAGTATGGAACCTATACCCAGAGCCTACAGAAAAAAAAATAGGTAGGTTGTTTAGATAAACGTCTCTAGTTTACGAATATATATGTCGCATTAGCGCAGATACCGGGAAAAAACCATTAATCTAAAAAATAAAAAAACAGTGATTATGTTAATTATAACAAGACGTAGTACATTTTATTGGTTTCTTGATAGTAAACATGATTTGAAAAAAAAATACAAACAACAAAACAAGTATAGAAGAGTTTTTAAGTTTTTAACCGACTTCAAAAAAGGAGGAGGTTTTTTTTATGTATGTTACCTGATTTCTCCCCCATTTGTGGACCGATTCTCAAAATTCTTTTTTTATTTGAAAAAGTAAACTCCCGAGGTGGTCCCATTTTAATTTGGTTAAGATCTGGTGCTGATCTTCGGAGATATACAATGGAACTCTTCAAAAATAGACGGCGAATCTGTCGTAATTGCTGGAATCGCTTGGATGTTTGTTGAATATACATTATCATGACGTAACATCACGCCTGTATGCTCTGAGGGGGTATGCAGATGTGTACAATACACATTTTTTTTAATGTATTTTCACCGATTTCTCCCCCATTTTTGGAAGAGTACTTTCTGAAAGTGGTTCCATTTCAATTTGGTGAAGATCTGATGAAGATCTTCGGAGATAGGCAACGGAACTCCTCAATAAATGATAGCAAATGGACTGGGATTGCTGAAATCTCATGTCTGTCTATTGTTTACACCAGTTCACAACATAACATCACGCTGGTACGTTGTGAAGGGGTAAGCACATGTGAACCATTAAAAAGTGAAAAATAAAAACTTTTTTACAAAAAATAAAACCGACTTCAACTTTCGACATGATCAATGTCCACAGAAATAATTGTATCGTTTAATAACGCCGCAGGCGTATCTACTTGATCTTGATGTCGGGCCCAAGACAAAAAACCAGGGCCGTACGCAAGAGGTTTCCGCCGCCGATCGCCACTACGAGAACACGGCGGGGCTCCGCCCAAGCAGGGCACACCTCCACAGTGTGCTCCACCATGTCCTCCGGCCGATCCTCGCAGTGGAAGCATCCGGGCGTTTCCTCCCCGCCTGATTCGGTGCAGGTACCTCCCGGAACATCCGTGTCCGGTGAGGACCTGCGTCAGACGGAAGGTGAGGGCACCGTGGCGCCTCTCTAGCCACTCCTCAAAGAGGGGACATACCGCCACTATCATGGCATGCCCTGCACGGGGTTGCGACAGTCGCTGTCTCCATGCCGCCATGAGATCACACCGGGAGGTCCTTCGCAGAGCGGCAATTTGCCGCGGCAACGGAGTGACCCCCCGGTGTAGCGCCTCCGCGCGCCATTCACGCAGGCGCGCGAGGACTATCGCCTCCAGATCCCATGGCGGCAATCCGGCAAGGAGGTTCGCCACCTCGCGGGAGATCGTGCGGTACCCACGGCCAGCACCTTTTGGGGCGCGTTCAAGTAGTGGGCGGCCCGCTTCGTCAAAGCACGCGCCCACACCGGGGCCCCGTAGAGGGCCATGGACCGCACGATCCCCGCATAGAGCCTCCGGCAGGAGGCGTTTGGCCCCCCAAATTGGGTAAGAGCCACCTGAAGGCAGCCCCAGCCCACTCCAGTCTGGGAGCCAAACGTCGGAAGTGCTCCACGAAGTTCCACCGGCTGTCGAGGACGAGCCCTAGTACCTACTTCAAAGTACACTCGACGCCGATGGGAACCCCTCCCACCGTTAGCTGGGATCCCGACGGCAGCAGTTACCCACGTCCATGGAAGCCCATGGCCTCCGACTTGTGAAGTGCCACCTCGAGACCCAGCTGCCGGATCCTCTCGACGACTATCGCAACCCCGCGCGTCATCGTTTCGGCCGCCGCCTCGTACGACCCCTCCTGTGCCAGCACCAGCGTATCGTCCGCGTAGCAGACGACGCTGAAGCGAGCGCTTCTTTTGTTTATTTAACAGAATGCTTCACTGAAATTGTTTTATCTATACATTTATTATCTATTTTTTATTCATCTATAACATTTTATTCCCATGGTTTAAAAAAAAAAAAACCATCTTAAATTTAGTGTAGGTTAATACTTAACAATATAAAACTAATTTGGTTTTTGTAGGAAGACTATCGTTAACTGGGTCAGATTCTGCCCCATGACCTTTAGATGAATAATTTGTATTTTTTGTTTTATTGACAAATTCCCGATACTTAGTACACAGAATGTATATGGACTCAGTAGCTTGAACTGCACAAATCAGTCTTTAACCTGAGTTCAAGGTTTCTTTAAGTTACCGGGGTTAACTTAACTGAGAACCCTTCAAGAGTCAATAGTACCTATTTACTTTGAAAATAGTGCGAGAAATGACAATTTGTTTGCAAATGGACTGCAAGTCCTAAGTGGTGTGGTAGTACCTACTTAGGTATCTAAATATTTTTTCATTACTCATACTCTGAAAGTAGGTCAGAACATGCCTGCGGAGCGGGTTGAAAGTACTACTTTTCAGCCCTAGGGAGAATCGCTTTCTACTGACACCTGTCAAATTATTTGTTCTAATTGGGAGCAAACCTATTGCCATCAACCAATGTAATTAGGAGCAAGCCTATTGCCACCAACCGATGTGATTAGGAGCAAGCCTATAACCATCAACAAATGTAATTAGGAGCAAGCCTATTGCCATCAACTGATGTAATTGGGACCAAGCCTATTGTCATCAAACAATGTAATTAGGAGCAAGCCCATTGCCATCAACTGATGTAATTGGGGGCAAGCCTATTGCCATCAACCGATGTAATTAGGAGCAAGCCTATTGTCATCCACCGATGTAATTAGGAGCTAGCCTATTGCCATCAACTGATGTAATTAGGGGCAAGCCTATTGCCATCAACTAATCTAATTAGGAGTAAGCCTATTGCCATCAAACGATGTAATTAAGTGCAAGCCTATTGCTATCAACCAAGCTAATTAGGAGCAAGCCTATTGCCATCAACCGATATAATTAGGAGCAAGCCTATTGTCTTCCACTGATTTGGGTAATTAGGAGGAAGCCTATTGCCATCAACCAATGTAATTAAGAGCAAGCCTATTGCCATCAACTGATGTAATTGGGGGCAAGCCTATTACCATCAACCGTTGTAATTAGGGGCAAACCTATTGGCATCAACCAATGTAGTTAGGAGCAAGCCTATTGCCATCAACCGGTTTAGGTAATTGGGAGCAAGCCTATTGCCATCAATCAATTTAATTAGGAGCAAGTCTATTACCATCAACTGATGTAATTGGGGGCAAGCCTATTGCCATGAAACAATTTAATTAGGAGCAAGCCTATTGCCATCAACCGATTTAATTAGGAGCAACCTATTGCCATCCACCGATTTGAGTAATTAGGACCAAGACTATTGCCATCAACCAATCTAATTAGGAGCAATTCTATTGCCATCAACCGATGTAATTAGGAGCAAGCCTATTGCCATCCACCGATTAGATTTAACCGATTTGAAGTGTTTCTCTTATGTTTACTTTTTAATTTTTTTTGTCCTTTGTGAAACCAATTACCTTTTCTTTCTTCATTCTTTCGATTTAGGTAATTGGGCGCAAGCCTATTCCCATCAACTTTCCTTGTATTCGTAATGAAAAGCACAGTGTTTACCTCGGGTTAAAGACTTATTTAGTCCCTCGAACTATTAGCGCCCTCGCTACGCTCAGGCGCCAAACCCCGTCTCGGGGACTAAATAAGTTCCTTTCACCCCTAAGGTAACAATGTACTATAGAATATTGGAGATCGTTTGAGTCGTAAACAGTTAGTTTGAAGTGGAAATTATGTTTTTTTTCCCAACTCAAGGATCCAAGACAGTTTAACTATCTCGTTTCACCATACGAACGAAACCACGGGCAAAAGCTAGTTATAATATGAAAGAAAAGAGTCTAAATTGAATGGTGTACAAAAAAGCAAACGAAAATACATGCTTGATTAATTTCTAATCAATAGCCGATGTTGATGGACAGATTATCTTGAAATTCTGCTCGACCTCTTATTAGATAAACGGTATAATCAAGTTTTAATTGCCAAGTCTATGGCCTCAGACTGGCACAGGGTTGTCACCAGTTTCAAGAGAAATAAATATTATCATCTGCCTAGAAGAGCCTTTTTATTTTTTGGAGGGTTGCAAATCATTAAACGACTGCGAACGTTGTGTTGGAAGGCCTCCCACTAGGTGGACCGATGACCTGGTCAAGGTTGCAGGAACCCGCTGGATGAGAGACGCACGGGACCGGTCAATGTGGCGACGCCTGGGGGAGGCCTATGTCCAGCAGTGGACGTCTTTTGGCTGAAATGATGAATGATGATGAAACGACTCCTCCCGCTCTGGGCAGAACGGTAGGGAGTATCAGATTTCTACTGACTAAAAACCACCCATGTTCCTTCTTAGCCCTTTGTGGCGAGGCCGCGGTATCTCAATCGGTCTTTGCCAACTATCTTGGGGAATGGGGTCAGCTTTCACTCTACCGTATACCCCGTTAAACTAGAAGCCGACCCCAATAATATAGATGGGAAAAGGTCAAAAGGCAAGGCAGATGATGAGAACGCAATAATAGAACTTCAAGAGGAGGGGACACCCACAGGCTCATTGCGTGGTTGTGTTATAAACAAAGTCGAAGCCACTTTTTCTATGTCATTGTTAGAACTATCATCAAACGTTAGAATTCTTAGTTTTGCTTTCATTGGCGGTTCTAACTTCGTTTAAATTCTTGCATGCCCATTGCATATAAGGAAATGAAGCGAGTTTTTTTCAAAAGTGTCTCTACGAGGAAAGTGTATCTACGAGGAATAATTCAAATATTTGCATAAGTAATTACTTAAGTCCAAGTAATTACTTTGACTTGACTATTAAATACATCGGGGTATACAAGGGGTATATACCTCCATGACCCAATGCATTCATCAGCAAAATGTTTTGAGTGCATTCCATCGTCATCAGCATCAACCTATAATATTCCCACTGCAGGGATTTAGGCCTCCTCTCTATGAGAGGGATGGGCTATAATCCACCACGCGGGCATTGTAGTTTTTTCTTCGGAATAAAACTCGTGGATACGGGAACCAAGTTTAATGTTCTCTATAACTTAAAAGAGCAGTAATACAGACAGAGCACACACGCCGTGTCGCGTCATGAGAGCTATCTTATGTTTCACAATGGCGGCGGTCGGAAGGGCGTGTGTTGCCACAATACGCCACTGTAGTAAAACGTGATTTTGAAAAAAATATTAACTAGAGGCAACCCTACACTCGTGCGGGTGTAACATTCGTCACATATGGTACATCTAGTTAGCATATTCATTACTCTTCATGACTCTTGGGATTCACCGGGCGAGGAGGAAACTGCTGGTTTAATAATTTTCCTTTTGTTGTTATTATGACTCTGTACTCTGTACTTCTGTAGTGCAAGGTCATACGGTCACATCAGAAGCGGGAAAAAGTAGATGGCATGATGCATAGAACTTGTTAGATTCTTTGTTGCACTATGTTTGTGGAAAATTCATCGTCAATTGAGTCCATACTTAACCTTACTTAGTCTCCTTTCTTGCACTACGGCTGGAGACCGGAAAAAAAAAATAACCCTCCTTTTGGGCTTCGCCGCAGTCGGGTAAAAATGAGAACATCCTTCTTTTTATGAAGTTGGTTAAAAAGTAGCAAAATATGCAACACATGATTTTTTATGAGTATAGTACTACGATACAAATTGAGGTAGAGGCTAGATAATAACAGCAGCTCGGATTAATCTTTAAGTTAAGCTGCGCTTGCCTAGGTTGGTTCGTGGATGGGTGAGTTGGGTGACCAATTATTACAAACAATTTCCTCCGTACATTTCAGTTTTACATAAAAACCGGTCTGGTGGTATAAGTTGAAGATTTTGAAGGCGGTTAGTAACAGAAGTTGTGTGCACTAACTAATGCACTCTCTTGTGCCATCAATTTTATTGTGTGATCCTCCTAATGTGTGATTTTCGTAGGCGGCGAAACATAATTGGGTAACGAAGGCATATGATGATGAAGAGGATAAGGATAGTTTATTCTGTGTGACATGCGTGATGGGAAATCATCAAATGACCCGTCTCTGAGAGGAGCACAAGGGAGTATCAGACTTGTACTGACTAAAACTCACCCATGTTCCTTCTTAAGGCTGATGTTCCAGGGTAGCCCGCGAAATTCAAGTTTTCTTACGTTTTTAGCATGTTGTTGTGCATCATCAAAATCATCATTACAACTCTCCAAGTTCATGTAACTCTCAAGAATAATTATTTCATCAAAAGGTCATTCTTGAGAGTTACATGAACTTGGAGGGTTGTAATGATGATTTTGATGATTATAATTCGGTAACTGCATACGTCTTACAGCCGCGAGTCATATTTTCACTAACATACAACCTAGCAATGGCCTGCAAATCGCTAAAAACGTAAGAAAATTTGAATTTCGCGGGCTACCCTGGAACATCCACCTTAAGGCCCGTAATCCACCAAAGCGGAGAGGAGCGGAGACGAGAGGAGATGTGCGGAAATAGGCCAATCACATTAGTTAAAATTTACATCTGGTCTTTCGCCCTTCCTGTGATTGGTCGAGGCACATCTCCTCTCCGCTTGGCACATCTCCGCTTTGGTGGATTACGGGCCTTTTTTTTTTTTTTTTTTTTTTTTTTTTTTTTTTTTTTTTTTTTTTTTTTTTTTGGTGGGTGGAAAATCATCGAATGACCCCCCCCGCTCTTGGGCAGAGCGAAGGGGAGTGTCAGACTTCTACTGACTAAAAACCGAACCCATGTTCCTTCTGTGCCCTTGTGCCGAGGCCACGTCATCTAGTACTACTTGTGTTCCGGTGCCGCGGTATCTCTTCTGAACAGTCCCGCAGCCTCTGTCGAAATCGGCCCTTGCAGAGCCCTTCCATTTGCTGCGATCCTGGTCTGGACTGAGCTTATAGACGAGTTGAGATGTGCGAAGCAGAGGAGAGGAGAGCTAGTGTATATCCACCGACGCCGCTGACAATGGAGGATGGAAGACAAAAAGATCATGTAGTGCTAACCGATGGGTGCGGCGACCCCAAGTTACGTCGTATAAAGCAGTTCAGAAAGATGATAATGACGATGGAGAACAAACAACAAGGATGTTGGTCGAATACGAAATGAAATAACCACGATGGCTTCAAAAAATAGTTTATAAATTGATCAAGAACACGTTACAAATAAATTAAGACCTTATCAAAACTGCAACATTGCAACTGTGGCGCTTCGAATCTGTATTCAACTTTTTTTTTACCCCTACCCAATGTTGCCATAATCCAAATATAAATACTTAACATCCTTTATTAAATAGCTTCCGCTCTGGTGCTCTGGTGGTGGTGGTGTTTGAATCAGGGATCCTTGCTTTTGGTCTCCAGAAAATGTATTTTCCATTCGCTTAGGGTGGAGTAAAATCTGACAAGAACAGAGGACAAGGAGACCATTGGAGGCATTAGTACACGGTGCATATTCATAGAGCTGAAGTTTGAAGGTGCCTGTTTATTGATATGGCAACATTTTGGAGTTTCTATGTTAGAGTAAGAACTTCTTCGTGCTTGGTTTTTCTTTGGGATGTCTATGGGAGAGTAAGAAGCTCTACTACACTCAACCGATGCATGCTCTGGGACAATTTCGCCAGGTTTCTTCACAGATTCTTTGACATTTTCTTCCAATGGTACATTCTTAATTTCAATGACTTGTGATGTATTGTCTCTAGAAGTAACGTACGGTTTCGTCACGTCAAATTTCGGTTTCATCCATTCAGTTTTGAAAAATGTTCTGCGTATTAGTTTCGAGTTTTTGATTGGAACTGAAAATTAAAATTGATGTATTGGTATCTTCGATCAATAATAGTACTAGATTAAGCATCAGGAACAAAACTAAGTCGCTCAAGTGGCCACGTTTGCACACACGTAAACATCTACATATCATCTTAGAAAAAAGTTCAATATTATTAACAACTTCAGATGATTATAAACCTTAACACTTAAACATAACGTTTAATTATCATTGTAAAGTATATTTATTTAAGCCCTTTCATCGGAGAAAGATTAGAAGCAAAAAATTTTAAATGTCGCTCCAAAGTAAAAAGTCATCAGTACAAAAATATTCATTCTAAAATGAAACTTAAACCCTAAGCAATACGGTTAAAAGCATTTTGTGTACAATGTCGTGCTTATTCTATTGCGGAACTAGCGTTCCCTGTTCAAGAACATGATACAATAGTTGGTGCGTTGTAGCAAACATTGGCCAAACAATTATAATATTCGCTGATTTAATTATATTTACAGTTTAATTATGTTTAAATATTAAGAAAAAGCACATAATGATATTAAATTACCGAAAAAAAGAAATTCCTTCCAAAACCTTGGTGTTACGGTGGTTATTTACGCAGTTTTTGAACGCATACTGCGGTATTTTGACGTCTTAATGTTGGCTAAGATTGGACTATACTAATTTGAAATAAGACCACAAATACGTTTGTGGTCTTATATTTCGGGCCGTTTTTGAAGCGCTTATCGGGAATCTAGTACATTATTGATCGAAGATTGGTATTGTATAATATAAGCAAACAAAAGTCATCGACTACATTTGCTCAAGATATTTGAATTCCATGTTTTGCTTGTGAATTCGCTAAACACTTTTTTTTTTATCGTGAGATGTTTCCACTTCTTGAGCGGATCATGTCTGCAGAATGCATCAGCATAGCTAATCACAAATAATCGAATCAAAAGCTGTTGAAAGTATCGTATTGCATAGTTTGGTACACAATCATATCCTTCGATCAATAATAGTACTAGATTAAGCATCAGGAACAAAACTAAGTCGCTCAAGTGGCCACGTTTGCACACACGTAAACATCTACATAGCATCTTAGAAAAAAGTTCAATATTATTTACAACTTCAGATGATTATAAACCTTAACACTTAAACATAACGTTTAATTATCATTGTAAAGTATATTTATTTAAGCCCTTTCATCGGAGAAAGATTAGAAGCAAAACATTTTAAATATCGCTCCAAAGTAAAAAGTCATCAGTACAAAAATATTCATTCTAAAATGAAACTTAAACTCTAAGCAATACGGTTAAAAGCATTTTGTGTACAATGTCGTGTTTATTCTATTGCGGAACTCGCGTTCCCTGTTCAAGAACATGATAGGTACAATGGTTGGTGCGTTGTAGCAAACATTGGCCAAACAATTATAATATTCGCTGATTTAATTATATTTACAGTTTAATTATGTTTAAATATTATGAAAAAGCACATAATGATATTAAATTACCGAAAAATAGATATTCCTTCCAAAACCTTGGTGTTACGGTGGTTATTTACGCAGTTTTTGAACGCATACTGCGGTATTCTGACGTCTTAATGTTGGCTATGATTGGACCATACTAATTTGAAATAAGACCACAAATACGTTTGTGGTCTTATATTTCGGGCCGTTTTTGAAGCGCTTATCGGGAATCTAGTACATTATTGATCGAAGATCATATCGCATAAAAAGTTTTAGCTGTGTGAACGTTTTGTTTATGAAACATGAGTCATAATGTAAACACTCCAAACAGAGCGATAAGAAAGACGCGCGCGCGTTTGGTTTTGACCTTGACAGGGGAATATTACTATTAATACTGAGTAACCAATTTTCATCCTTGTCTCTTCCACTACACGTTGGGCAAGTGTGAGTTAGATAGGCATAGTTTTCAGTCTTTTAACGGTTTTTAAAAACGCGGGAACAAGCATCATTATTAATGATGCTTGCCAGATAGCCCTTTTTTGACATGATGGTTATTAACCATGCTTGACACTTGAGTGGATTGCAGGACTGATGGGCTAAAGTCGTACGCAGTGGGTTCCAGGAGACGGGCATCGTTGCCCAGGGCTGCCTTGAAAACGCTGGCGTGACGACTTATAAGCTTTTGTGTGAGATTGGCCGGAGAAAACCATATGGAGAGAATAGTGGAATAGACTATAGGGGAGGCTAAGGGTTCTCCGAAAGATATACCGCGGCCTCGGAGTCGGACACAAAGTAGGTACTAAGAAGGAACAAGGATGGTTTTTAGTGATGGATCATGATATGAATCAGAATATGGATTATAATATGAATCAGAATATGGATCATGATATGAATCAGAATATGAATCAGAATATGGATCATAATATGATTTGTAATTAGAATTGTAATATGAATTGTAATATGAATTGTTATATGAATTGTAGTATGAATTGTAATATGAATTGTAATATGAATCACAATATGAATTGTAGTATGAATTGTAATATGAATCATAATATGAATATAATATAATATAACATAATATGAATTGTAACATGAATTGTAATATGAATTGTAATATGAATTGTAGTATGAATTGTAATATGAATCATAATATGAATCACAATATGAATTGTAATATGAATCGTAATATGAATCAGAATATGAATCGGAATATGGATCATGATATGAATCGTAATATGAATCAGAATATGAATCGGAATATGGATCATGATATGAATTGTAATATGAATTGTAATATGAATTGTAGTATGAATTGTAATATGAATTGTAATATGATTTGTAATTAGAATTGTTATATGAATTGTAGTATGAATTGTAATATGAATCATAATATGAATCACAATATGAATTGTAATATGAATCGTAATATGAATCAGAATATGAATCGGAATATGGATCATGATATGAATCAGAATATGAATCAGATATGGATCATAATATGATTTGTAATTAGAATTGTTATATGAATTGTAGTATGAATTGTAGTATGAATTGTAATATGAATCATAATATGAATATAATATAATATAACATAATATGAATTGTAATATGAATTGTAATATGAATTGTAGTATGAATTGTAATATGAATTGTAGTATGAATTGTAATATGAATCATAATATGAATCACAATATGAATTGTAATATGAATCGTAATATGAATCAGAATATGAATCGGAATATGGCTCATGATATGAATCAGAATATGAATCAGATATGGATCATAATATGATTTGTAATATGATTTGTAATATGAATTGTAATATGATTTGTAGTATGAATTGTAATATGAATTGTAGTATGAATCATAATATGAATCGTAATATGAATCAGAATATGAATCGGAATATGAATCAGAATATGGATCATAATATGAATTGTAATATGAATTGTAATGTGAATTGTAATATGAATTGTAATATAAATTGTTATGTGAATCGTAATATGGATCATAATATGAATTGTAATATGAATTGTAATGTGAATTGTAATATGAATTGTAATATAAATTGTTATATGAATTGTAATATGAATCATAATATGAATTGTAATCAGGGTTTGGCATGTTTAAAACAACTTGTTTAATTAGCATTCGCTCATAGCTCTCTGTTGTATTATTAAAGTTATTGCTTTTAATTTTGTTTAAGTTTATCTGCATATGATTTGTTCTCAGGTGTATCTGTTTTATTAGGAGGTGGCATCGGTTGTGTGTTTGGTATGGTTTCTTGTGGTACTATGTTTTTAGTTTTCAAGGAGGGGTTGTGTGTAGGATATTTTCGTGCTAAGATTTCTCTATATACGTCACATCCTTTGAAATTTGCTGGATGAGCTCCTAAACAGAGTGCACACTTGGCTGGAGTATCGCGGGTGGTTTTAGGACACTCTGATGTTTTGTGAGATTCAGCACACTTCACACATCTATATGGTCTCATGCAATAATTTTTACTGTGTCCATATTGTTGGCACCGTTGACACTGTACTATTGATCTCCTCTTTTTAGGGTCTTCAATGATTACTGATTGGTGGTAGATGTATTTCAGATCTTTAACAAGCTTGTTCTTGGAATTTGGTAAGAGATTTACAAAGAAGGTTGATGTGGGTTTCTTCTCTGGGCAATACTTGGCATTGATTATTTCACCCGAAACTAGATTACCAGTCCTCTCTATATCTTCTATAATTGCAGATATAGGGGTACTATGTTGCAGATTTCTTATGACGATTCTGAAACATTTTTCCTGTTTATTGTTAAACTAGCTGACCCGTGCCCACTTCGTTGGGCATAATTAGTCGAAAGTGTGCTAATTACGTTTCGAAAAATTCAATTTCGAGGACGTCCGCGCGGGTACCTACCTCTCAGATCAGATGTAAAAGGCCACGCCCCTTTCTCCCGAAGCGAGCACAAACGCGAACCGAATTAAAGCCGAAACCATCCCGCGCCCACCACTGCTTTGGTTTTTTCTCCGATTCACTTTTCAAAACGGACTACCACATAAAAGCCTTTTTATTTTTCGGTTTTTTATATAACCTATGACACTTAGCAATAATGTGGCTTTCTATTGGTGAAAGAATTTTTAAAATCGGTTCTGTAGATCCCGAGATTACCCCTTACAATTTAACAAATGTTACACAAACTTTACCTTTTTATAATATTAGTATAGAAGTATAGATGTGTGACCAATGAGATTGTTTTCCCTGACAGTCTTTATAAGCTTCTTAAAGTTATCAATATTCGGGCAATTAATTCGTAACTGGTTTTTGCTTATAGTCTTGTATGTAAATTGGTCTTTGTTAACTACTGTTACTAGTAATTCTGTTAATCTGGCTACATTTTCTATACCATATAAAATTATTGGTGGGGGTGTGTACTGCTTTTTAGGGTTCCGTAGTCAACTAGGAGCCCTTATATGTTCGCCATGTCTGTCCGTCCGTCCGTCCGTCATCGCTTAATCTCTGTGACCGTTAGCACTAGAAAGCTGAAATTTGGTACCAATATGTGTATCAATCACGCCGACAAAGTGGTAAAATAAAAATTGAAAAAAAATGTTTTATTAGGGTAGCCCCGCTATATGTAAAGTGGGAAGTGTTTTTTTTTTAATTTCAACGCTAACGTGTGATATATTGTGGGAAAGGTATTTAAAAATGAATAGGGGTTTACTCAAATCATTTTGTGATAATGTCAATAATTTCGGAAATAATCGCTCCAAAAGTAAAAAACAATGTGTCCCCCCCCCTTCTAACTTTTGAACCATAAGTTAAGAAAATATGAAAAAAATCTGAAAAGTAGAACTTTGTAAGGACTTTCTAGGAAATTCATTTTGCACTTGGATGGAAACAACAGATGGAAACAGCAGTTAACCAATATAATTTGGTCCCTGAATCGTATGAGCGCCTATACAATCCAGAGGTCAAGTTTCATTGGTTGGTGGAAAACCATTTTGAAAAAAAAAAACACCTTTTAAACTCATAAGTGGGAAGTGGGAACACTTGTGAATTTATTGTGACGGACGGGAAACCGGAACCCTACACTGAGCGTGGCCCGCCACGCTCTTGGCCGGTTTTTTATTGGTTGAGTGGCACTTTCATCTGTTTGATTGATGGGCAAAGTGCTAAATAATAATAAAAAATAATAATAGTTAGGTAGTTAGTTAGTTAGTGATAAATAATAATAGTTTGTAAGTTTGGTTGGGGATGGGCTATTGAATTTCCTTCTTTTGGGGTTTCTAGATTGGGTTATTTCGGTCTTTCTTCTGTTTCTTCACTATCACTGAGTAGGATTGTGCCCCCCCCCCCCCCCCAGAATACGTGGGGCAGCCTGAGCCGGGCCCAGGGAGGGATTCTCCAGCATTGCTGGTACCCTCCTGGGGTAGTATCTCTTTTAATACTACGTCCATGATATAATTCTCCCAACAACTCCAGACTTTTTAGGAACTACTTGGGTCCCAAGGCTTGCTGTAGTCTCTTCTAGACAGTTGCCTACCTAGGTGTATGGTTATACCGCCATTGCTCGGTTGCCAGAGCCTCGTCCGTTATCTAGCAGGGAGCACCACAGCAGCCAATTGGCCGCTGCCACTATCCGGTGCGGGCAGGTGAGGTTGACAGTAGGGCCGGTTAAGGTGTTATAAACCGTTCCCCCCTTACTCCCCCATCATAATATGAATTCTAATATGATCCATATTATGATCTATATTATGATCCACATTATGATCCACATTATGATCCACATTATGATCCACATTATGATCCACATTATGATCCACATTATGATCCACATTATGATCCACATTATGATCCACATTATGATCCACATTATGATCCACATTTTGATCCACATTATGATCCATAATAGAGCGTGTCTGCTACCTCCTGGGGTCTAAAATGGCCACTAGCAGATCATAATATGAATTGCGTAAAATAAGCGATACCTAAGGAATAGCGATTCATATTATGATTCAATTTATGATTCATATTATGATTCATATTATGATTCATTTTATGATTCATATTATGATTCATATTATGATCCATAGTAGGATCCATATTGTGATCCATATGATCCATAATAGAGCGTGTCTGCTACCTCCTGGGGTCTAAAATGGCCACTAGCAGATCATAATATGAATTGCGTAAAATAAGCGATACCTAAGGAATAGCGATTCATATTATGATTCATTTTATGATTCATATTATGATTCATATTATGATTCATTTTATGATTCA
Source organism: Diarsia dahlii (assembly GCA_949775195.1). Lineage (NCBI taxonomy): Eukaryota > Metazoa > Arthropoda > Insecta > Lepidoptera > Noctuidae > Diarsia > Diarsia dahlii. The sequence continues at coordinate 6,858,266 of OX459217.1, read as the reverse complement.
TATTATGATTCATTTTATGATTCATATTATGATTCATTTTATGATTCATTTTATGATTCATATTATGATTCATATTATGATCCATAGTAGGATCCATATTGTGATCCATATGATCCATAATAGAGCGTGTCTGCTACTTCTGGGGTCCAAAATGGCCACTAGCAGATCATAATATGAATTGCGTAAAATAAGCAATACCTAAGGAACAGCGATTCATATTATGATTCATTTTATGATTCATATTATGATTCATATTGAGATTCATTATATGATTCATATTAGAATTCATATTATGATTCTTATTATGATTCATTTTATGATTCATTTAATGATTATAAAGCTTAGAAAGGCAGGGTATACCTGCAACATATATTAACATTATTAAAATCATATATACAAACAGTAAGGCAAGAATCCAATTAGAAGCTTTGGGAAAAGAGTTCCGGATCAAGCGAGGAGTCAGACAAGGAGATCCAATGTCCCCAAAGCTGTTTTCAGCAGTTTTGGAAAACATCTTTCGCAAACTCGACTGGGAACATCTAGGCCTCAACATAGACGGAAGAAAACTAACCCACTTAAGATTTGCGGATGATCTGGTTATACTAGATGAAAGTCCAGTGGCACTCGAAAAGATGATACAAACTCTGAATACTGAAAGCTCTAAAGTGGGTTTAAAAATGAACTTAGCAAAAACGAAATTGATGACCAACTCAAAAATGGAACCTATTGAAATCCAAAGACAACAAATAGAATATGTCGACGAGTATTGCTACTTGGGCCAGATCATCTCCCCCAAAGACCAAACAACCAAGGAAATAAACAAGAGGATTGCTAATGGGTGGAAAAGATACTGGTCTCTCAAGGAAATTGTAAAATCAAAACAACACAATATGGCAACGAAAAGAAAGGTTTTCAATGCTTGCATTCTCCCATGCATCACCTACGGCTGCGAAACATGGTCCCTCACAAAACACCATAGAGACAAGCTAGCAAAGTGCCAGAGAGGTATGGAACGAAGCATGACAGGATCAAGAAGGCAAGATAGAGTTAGCAACATGCAATTACGAGGAAAAACTAAATTAACCGATATCCTGGAAAAAATAGACCTTCAAAAATGGAGATGGACCGGCCACATGTTGAGATGTACACAAGAAAAATGGAGCCAAATCATAACGAATTGGTATCCAAGAGACGGCAAGAGACGTCGAGGACGACAACTAATGCGTTGGGAGGACGAGCTGAAGCTTACTGCGGGACCCAAATGGAGGAGAGTTGCCCAAGACAGGAAACAGTGGAAGCTACTGGAGGAGGCCTTTGCCAAGAGGCACACTGAGCTGAGAGACATTTTGTAACCAAACAATTGAGTAACCAAGACTTAATCTCTCAGCCAGTTCAACGGGCTAAATAATAATAATAATAAATAATAATAATAAATAATAATAATAAATAATAATAATAAATAATAATAATAATAATGATTCATATTAGAATACATATTTTGATTCATTTTATGATTCATATTAGAATTCATATTATGATCCATATTATGTTACATATTATGATGCATATTATGACCCATATTATGATCCATATTATGACCCATATTATGATCCATATTATGACCCATATTATGATCCATATTATGACCCATATTATGATCCATATTATGATCCAAATTATGATACATATTATGATCCATGAACTCACGGTCACCCACTAGTTCTATCGTATGACTGTACAGTACCCCGTGAAGGGCACGCCACGATAGTGGCGGTAAGTCCCCTCTTTGAGGAGTGGCTAGAGAGGAGCCACGGTTCCGTCTGACGCAGATCCTCACCGGACACGGATGTTTCGGGAGGTACCAGTACCGAATCAGGCGGGAGGAAACACCCAGATGTCACCACTGCGAGGATCGGCTGGAGGACACGGTGGAGCACACTGTGGAGGTGTGCCCTGCTTGGTCAGAGCCCCGCCGTGTTCTCGTAGTGGCGATCGGCGGCGGCGACCTCTCGCGTCCTGCCCTGGTGCAAGCCATGGTCCGGGGCGAGGAGGAATGGGACGCCGTCGCCTCCTTCTGCGAAGCAGTGATGCTAGCGAAGGAGGTGGCGGAACGAGAGAGGGAGAGAACCTCTCGTCCCAGCCGCCGCGGAAGGCGCTCCGAACGACTGTGCAGTAGAACTTGTGGAAATGATCCCTCTATTCGTGTGTGCGTATTCTTCTTTTTTTTTAGCCTTTCACTGTCCCGACCAGTCCCGACGTATATTTTATTCAAATCCGTTAATCCGTTTATGGGTTATGAGGGAACAAAAAAATGGACATACATACATACAGGTCAAATATATAATAACGCTCCATTTGGGCTTCGCCGCAGTCGGGTAAAAACTAAGGACCGACCGAAGGTTCGGTTTCGGTTTCGGTGTCGGCCAATAATTGGCCGAACCTTTCGGCCCCGCCGAAACAAGATATTACGTGAATTGTCGCGCATCATTCAGCTAACTTCGAGTCAGTTGAGTTCGCTAGCCGGCGCGATCGTGTTGATCTGAGGGTATGTGATTTTTCTCGCGCAAAAATTTGGTAAAGTATTTATTAATGATGATGTATTTTTAAGGCATTCATTATGGTCTTGTGCTACAATTCATTAGATATTTTACTTGGTTCTGTTGAGTTATTCCCTAGAACTTAAGCGGCTAACAGACGTAAAACGCAAGTTTTATAATGCGTAAAAGTATATGATTTACTGCAGTAAACAAAATCAGAAAAATATATGATATTCTTCAGGATATATGCTAGTGACATAGTGTTGTGAAAACATAATACGACTAACTTTACTCGATAGAAAAAAAAACACGAAGAGACCTCTAAAAAATTCTTTTTCACTTCTCTCGCTCTAAAATTCGTCTTTATGTCGTGCGTAGGCGACATAAAGTCGCGTTTTATGCTCTAGAGCATAAAGTAAAATCTTCGTCGAAGACCAAGGTAATCGGCACAGGTAATCGGCCCAACAGCCACACGAACAACTTCAACTTCATAGAATAACCTCTTTAATTCGTTTCGTTAGTATTCTAAGAACAAGGGATTACTGCTTTTCATTACGAATACAAGGAAAGTTGATGGGAATAGGCTTCCCCCAATTTCCTAAATCGCTTGACGGCAATAGGCTTGCTCTTAATTAGGTTGTTTGATGGCAATAGGCTTGCTCCTAATTACATCATTTGATGGGAATAGGCTTACTCTTAATTACATTAATTGATGGCAATAGGCTTGCTCTCAATTACCTAAATCAGTGGATGGCAATAGGCTTGGTCCTAATTACATCGGTTGATGGCAATAGGCTTGCTCCTAATAAGATTGGTTGATGGCAATAGGCTTTTCCTAATGACATCGGTTGATGGCAATAGGCTTGTCCCTAATTACATCAGTTGATGGCAATAGGCTTGCTCCTAATTACATTGGTTGATGGCAATAGGCTTGCTCCTAATTACATCATTTGATGGGAATAGGCTTACTCTTAATTACATTAATTGATGGCAATAAGCTTGCTCTCAATTACCTAAATCAGTGGATGGCAATAGGCTTGGTCCTAATTACATAGGTTGATGGCAATAGGCTTGGTCCTAATTACATCGGTTGATGGCAATAGGCTTGCTCCTAATAAGATTGGTTGATGGCAATAGGCTTTTCCTAATGACATCGGTTGATGGCAATAGGCTTGTCCCTAATTACATCAGTTGATGGCAATAGGCTTGCTCCTAATTACATTGGTTGATGGCAATAGGCTTGCTCAAAATGTTTTTATATCTGAGCAGTATGAGTAACGACATAAGTCAGGTGTTATGTCAAGTTTCCTACTGAAAAAAAAAAGTTAATTGACGGGAACAATAATTATTTTTACAATATTTACAAGTTGCTGTTTCATTTCCTCGCAATCGAAGTGAAAAGTAGAGTGTAAAACTCGTCCATAAAACCCATTTTGCTCTCTACTTTATATCCATCCTCGCTCGCAAGCTCGCATCGGATGGATAAACGTCTCGCGCAAAATGGTGCGTTTTATGCAATTGATGTACAATCTACTATTAACGAGTAAAAACCATACTAAAATACATGTCATCGTTCTGATTTTTTTGCCAAATAATTCTACAAGCAACATACTAAAATCGTACCGCCTTATTACAAAACGTAGTTAAACCTGGTTTAACTTAGACTTGGTTTATCTCGCATGACGTCTCACTTCAATAATATTCAAAAGAAAGTGACAGCATGCGAGATAAACCAGGTCTAAGTTAAACCAGGTTTAACTACCTTTTGTAATAAGGCGGATAGTGTTTTACTTTTTTAGTTCAATCAATAGTTTTTTTGTAAATCGCAAAATACCACTAAATTCGCACTCGACGTAACAACCGCTTTGTAGTGCAAGCTGATTAGAACTTTATTCTAACAGTTTTTCAAACGAAGTTTGAACCACCACAAATAGAGTTGCTAATTTGAGGTAGCATAGGCTCTTAACACTTAAAAAATGTGTGAAGATACCTGTGATGTTTGATTCAAACTTTACTATATTTGCTTGTAATTGTTGATGGATTCAATTTTGTAGGTACCCGTTTTCGAACCGCCCCATAGTTCCGATACACAACTACCTCTTTAACTAGTACCGTGAATGACCTTCAGTACTATTAGTTATGTCGCAATTTTTCTCTTTAGTACACGAGGTGGTAATGTTTTTTTTTTTTTAATTACAATCAAATATACTACTTAATGTTAAAAATTAAGAGCTTATTTTTTTAAAAAAATTACAAATATATTGATTGTTTTTTTTTAATTTACATTATTAATTTTACAAGTAAAAAGCTATTTTTGTTACATTCATACCTACTTTAATTGTAGCATATTTTTTTTTCACGTGTTAACTGTCATAAATGCGTAAAAATACAATTGATTTATCACGCTATAAAAAATCGAAAGTTTCGGTTTCGGTTTCGGCCGAAACTGGGACCAAAGCCGAAGGTTCGGTTACGGTTTCGGTTTCGGCTGAAAATCCTGTTTCGGTCGGAAACTAGTACAGCTTGGCAAAAAAGAGTAGAAAATCCGGGGGGCGCCACTGTGCTGTTCATATGGCAACCCGTTGTGACCGTATCGCGTAACTACCTATCGTCTTGATACTTTTATTACTATTTTTTTATACTTAAAATTTATTTATTGAACCAGAATTTATTCTCCTCATGTAACTACCTAAAAATACATATATATATGTTAGTAGCACTGTTTTTAAAATTTTCTGGGATTAAAAAAAGGCGTAGAAATAATTATTGTAATTTATTCTAATAAATCTTCCAACTCTTTTTTGGGACGACCTTTTCTATGTTTTCCGGGTGTAGAAAATACGCCTTTGTTTCGATCTCCTTCCAGGACGACTCTTCATATGGTGCTTACTGATTTACCTAAAGTGAATAAATAAATATACATAAAAAAATGCATTTTGCTTTAATAAATAACAAATTAAAAATAATACATTTTTGGTACATTTGTAATTCTAATAATATAACAAACAGTTATCACCTTGAAATCACATTCAACAATAAAGTTATGTAGAAATCGAATTTAAATTCACATAGTGCACAGTACGCCACTCAAGTATCAACATTAATCTGACACGCTATACCAAGGTAATGTCAGACAAAATGTAAACATAACCTATGTGCTCGATGATTATTGTTCAAAATTCCACTTATTTCGTATGCAAGCAAGTCAAAACAGAATGGGGTTCATAAATTAACACTTAATTCATCTAAAAACAATAAAACAAACAGTTACATACCTGTCATTTCAGCGGTTCTTAGGTAAACATCGTTGAGATCAGAGAGAATGGTTTTGGCCTCTTTTTCTGCCAAACATCGCCTGTATACCTTATTAATTATCGCTCTGCCAGCACTTCGGATGGTTTTATTCATTTTGTATTACTCTACGTTGCTTTAATCACGTTTTTAGGGCACAATTATAAATTTAATAAACTTTCGAACTTTGTTTACACCAAACGTCATAAGTTTTTAATTGTTGCCAGCAAACAAAAAAATTAGTTCCGTTTCTAGACTTTTTTGCCAAGCTGTAAAAACGTAATTTAAAAGTTTTTAATTTAATAAAAAATCATAATTTGAAGGTTTTTAATTTCACTATATATATGTCGCCGCAAGAATGTCTTTCGGCTAAGATAATTATTCAATCTCATTGATAACCAGCTTATATTGATGAACCTGCCATCTCGTGAGATGCTGGCACAATTATTACAAAGGTCAATAGTGTGACAGTGCCATCTATTGACTTTTCTGCTAAAACCACCACTTAAATAGATGGAATGTAATTAAATGTTCCACAACTCGAATAGTAATTTATTAAACAGAAGTCTCTAACTAGAACTATAGTTAAAATTAAGATAAGCTAATGTTTTATGAATATTGGGATTTTAATGATTGCCACACTTGGAATGAGGCTGTCTATGAGACGTCATCGCACAATGTTGTGATGATGGCGGCGAATACGATTTTAATGGTCAATAACTCAATTTATAATCTGAAACTACAACTAAATCAGTTTCTTTATGTAATTATAAACTAAAAAGTCATAAGATCATTTTGTAGAGCAATTCAATAATAGAAAACCCATTGTCTGTTTTAAATCCTAAATTAACCGGAAATGCTTTGTAACATTTTGTTGTAAAGAAATGAACCTATTAACTAGACATTAACGCCATTGCATTAATAATGGTATTGTTTTATTGTTAAATAATTAATAGAATCAATTGTGAAGTATTTTAGTAATGATTGTTAGTTTTAACTAATTAGGTCATTAATTACTATACTGGTTTTGTGGTACTTCCGCTGGGGACTACAGACGCATGCGACGAAAAGTAGAGACGCTAGAACAAGTTATGTCGCGCTTAGCGAATAATTGCAAGTCAAGTAAATGAAAGTGGTTTTTGATGTGATTAATGTTAATAGTGCAAATGATAATTGTAACATGATTTAAAACAGTGTATAAGGAGTTTCTTTGCCTATTCTTCTCCTAAAAGACCAACCATGTATTCGAATGGGCGATTCAAACCGCAAAGTTTTTATGTGCCTGTAAATGGAGCAATGTAAATAAACGTTTGGTGTTTGAGTCAAGTAATGTGTGTGATTTCAACTACCCATTTACCTATCAGCCACGAAAAGGAATCTAAGGCGACGACAATATGGCGGAGCCCATTGATATTTAGGAACAGCGTCCCTCCAGAGGGTTTCCCGCCGCGTCATTTAAATTAAATGGTGTGGAAAAATTAGTGGTGTGACAAACGAGAATAAAATTCCTGTTTGTCATACTGGTGTGATAATGGTGTGACTACGAGTCGGTAACGAACACACCCTGTAGTATTTGTGTTGTGTACCTATGTACAGTGCGATCAAATTATCTTGGCAGCTCCGAACTTCGTGCAGGTCATTTTGTTACAACGAATGTATAAAAGTTTTATGATATTTATTTTATTTGTATTTCTCACTGTTTAAATTAGATATTTTCTGATCGTTTAAGTATTGGTTTATCTGGCAATAACAGTTTTATTCCCAAGTTTACATGCGTAAAATTTCGCAAAGCCTATGTTCAGAGCTGCCAAGATAATTTGATCGCACTGTACCTAGATATGATTTTTATGAATAGTGTTTGGTTCATTCATATTATCTTAAAAATGTAATACCTTGTGTGTGTGTATATAATGTGTGTTACAACAAGTAGGTACAATTACAAATAAATAAAACAGATTTGGATATTCATTTTATTTTCGCTGTTTACCAAAATTTTGTTGTAATACAAGTAGATCAGAACTGCCCAAGATCGTAAACTTTATTTTTTCCTAAGGATACTGCGAAGGAGTCCAACGCAGAGAATGAACTTCTTTTAGGGAAGCCTTCGCAAGGTTTGAGGGTACAGGGTGGTTCGGGGTTCATACTCGCCCGCGCTTTTGGAAACACCGGGCAACCTCTGACACACGGCGGGGCACCACTTATTCCAGGTGTCCACTTCTCACATGGCTTCTCCGGTTTCTTAGGAATTGGCCAAGACGGAATCGGAGCCCACGGGTCAAATTCTCTAGCCAATAAAGTCTCGACGTTAGATTTCATTTGCCGCAAAACTTCCACCACTATTTTGCCCAAATTCTGAACATGCTCAATAACCATGTCAGTCAAATCAACCCTGAAAACTGCGGCGCAGGCTTCAGCTTCGTAGTCGCAAGCTATTTCTGGGCAAATTCTTCCTAATTGTACTCCACAAGTCGCGTCAATATCACAGGCAGTACATTTCTTTGAACCACCTCCTTTCTTCTTTGGCACACAGACTTTCGGCCTTGCCTTCACCATAGGCAGCCCAAAGGAAGGTGGTGGTACTGGATTGGCTGGTGGAGATCTGGGTGCCGTAGGCATGCATCGAGGACCTTTCTTGCATGTCCCTTTGGTAGGATCCACCTTAACCCCTAAATCGCTGGAGCACCGCATACGATTTCTTCTTCTCACTCTTCTGAGAAGTTCTGTCAGGGATACCTGTTCCTTGCTTGGCAGACTTGTCTGCTTTGGCGACACGATTCCAGGCTTAATGATAGCGTCTTTAATTTCCGGTGTAATTTCAGGTACCAATTCAAATTGTACATTATCGATTTTGTGAAGTACTTGTGGCGTTACCAGGGGAGTAGCTTCTTGTTTAGGTTTTTCGAAAGCGCTAATCTTGTTGTTGACTTCCGCTTGTGTATCTGCAATCAAGTTCTCGCGTTGCGACATCAGACTTTTAACATCTACCAGATTCGGATTTGGTTTTGGTCGTATTGACTCGCAGATATTTTTCTTCATGTAAATAGTCTCGGAGGTGTCAACGAAATCAGTAATTGTACAAGTAGACATTGAAGGTCCTGGTGATATCGGACACGTTTCATTGCATGTCAACACATAGTAAGGGTCTAACTCGTGCTCTTTCATCAACTCTTCGGGCAAAGTTACTTTTTCAGGTTTTAGATTTAATTTACACTCTGAATTTTCATCTGCGTATAATTTGTTTGGACATGTTTTGATGGCTGTATCTTCGTTAGGTGACTTTTCTATATTTCTATCCCATTTGTTGTCTTGGAGTGTTCGGTCATGATGCAATTCAACTTCACCAGATGAAGAAAGGTGATGGTGTGATGATGGACTTGTGGGGTTGCGAGTAATCGCGGGCTTAATTGCTTTAGCGGTGTGAGGAGTTCGTTCTCTCGTCTCTGTATTTTTAACAAAGATATTTTTATCATTAGATCCTGGTGTGGATCTTTCCGTGAGTTGCTTAAATATAGATAAATGCAAGTTTTGCATGCTTTCTATATCGGATAGTATAGGTACTGCAGTTATCTCTTTCTGTATAGTTTGATTTATGTTTTTATTCTGTGATGGTGATATGTAATGAGATTCTTCCATTTTGTCTTCGTAGCCGTCTAGTTTTTGTGTCCGGAAGCATGCGAGCTTAGCTGTGGGATTATTGTCGCAAGATACAGGTTTTATTTCTTCCTTAGTCTGTTCTGGATAATCAACACCATCTTTTTCTTCCACTTTTTCGACGTCTTCTGAATTAAGTAAAGTCGTTTCTTCAGCTTGTTCATTCAAATCGGGTAGTCTTACTTGAGAAAGTAAGTGATATCTTGAACCCGATGTCCTGGAAACCGTATCGCCTATTTCGTCTTGGTTCTCCGATTCAGCGCTCTTATAGATTTCCTGCTGTTTTTCGTTACATAGGTCCATTTGTGGTAGTTTGTCTTCCCCTAGTGTATTGGAAGTTTTGTTTTCAGGTTTACAAGTCAAAGGAATGCCAAGCTTATCCATTTCCTTCACCAACATTTCATCTAATTGCCCAAGTGGGCCGTTCAGACACCGTTTAGCCGCTTCGTCTAAAGTATCGTGTCCAGGAGAAATGCCTTGTCCTTTATTAATACAATTGATAGTTAATATTGGGTTAAGCTGGTCTCCCAAAATCTTTGGATTTACATTAAACCCTTCAATGTCCGGTCTCTGTGCTTCAACAAGAGGGATTTCTTCTATGGTTTCCAGTTTTTGGGCTAATTTTACCTCATTCTCGTTTGCTGCTCGTTTGTTAGTGGTAACATTAAGAACCCATTTCTTATCTGGGTTTACTACAGAATTTCTAACATGCTTGACTCTGTCGTTTGTCACAGCATCAGTATCATCATAAGTCTCTGCCTTATTCCCTACAGTATCTGAAGTGACTGGGTTGCTAATATTCAAAACATGGTCTCCTAAGTTATCTAGCTCAATTTCCTTCATAGTTAATTCAGGAAGTGGTGCTCGTTTTTGAATAAGTATTTTTGTATCAGCATGTGGAGCTAATTTTTTTGTATTCTCCTCAACTGTGATTTCGCCATCATCGTCGACGTTAATTAGTTCCCGAGACATTTTGAAAATGCCACATTGTCTATCATCAGGTATCACAGGGTTTTCTATATTTTTTAGTTCTTCTAATCGTATTCTTGCGTTTTCGGCTTCTCTCATTTCACGCTTTGTGTCTTCAATGTTGATTGTGGGGGAACAATATTGTTCGTTCGGTCCCTTATCCGGTTCCGCAGAGCCTGATCCAAACGCTTTGTCTATTATCCTCTGGCACCTTTCTCGGTATGTAGCAGGGATTCCAGTCGGAGTATCTATGGGAGTAGTTTTTAGTATGGGAAAATCGGTGCCTTTTCCTGTATGACCTGGTCCATCGTCTGTACTTTTATGGTCTTTTCTTATGACAGCATAAACTGAAAAATAGCGAAAAAAGCCATGAGTATGCTTGTTAAGATGCGTTAAATAAGTTTGAGCAATATTTGAGTTCGAATTCTAAAATATGTAAGTTATCCTCACAGGCTTTTATCGCCATTTTTCTTTCCGCCTTCCAAAAGGTTTGGAATTACAGCGCCATTGCACAGATTGAGAAAATAAATATTGTTAAAAACAATTTTTACTAGTTAAATGGTTGATTTATAAAAAAATGAAAGATGGCGTAATTGTGCTGGATACACAGATTAGAAGTATTCGTCGTGTGTGCAGATATTACATTTAGTTTACGAATTGGCATCTCAAAGGTCTAAAAAGTCTGCTTGCTGCTTAAACGGGATGCATAAAAAAACAAAATCTAAACGACTAAGTACACGCTAAGCACCCCCTGTGAGCTTCGACTTGGGGCGTATTATTTGCAAACTAAAATCAAATAGAACTAACTACATCTGCTAAGTTCCCACAGTGTCCAACGACGAGGGTGTATAACCAATGTGTTGTCAGTGAAAACTTATGGCACAGAGGCGTGGTTTTTAACTACAGGCCTACTAGAGAAGCTTTTTTTTTTTGGTGAAAATCATCAAATGACCCCCCCCCCCCGCTCTTGGGCAGAGCGAAGGGGAGTGTCAGACTTGTACTGACTAAAAACCGAACCCATGTTCCTTCTTTGCCCTTGTGCCGAGGCCACGTCATCTAGTACTAAAATCCGCGGCCACTACTAGAGAAGCTCAGAATCACCCAATAAGCCATGGAGAAAGAGTTGCGAGTTCGAAGATTTTTTGCGCATTAAAATCCGGAATGAGAAAATTCGACGAAAAACCAGTGTCGTCGACATAGCTCTCATGTCAGTGTAGATGCCGATTTTTGCGATTTTATAGATTCAAACGCGCGTAAAAAGCGATAGAACATAGAGCGCGTTAGAAAGTCGTTTGAAGCACATAATTGATTGGCTTGGAAACGCTGTATCTTCACGTACAGTCGAACAAGCTAATAAGTATACAGGTAGAGTTTTTTGTAATTCTAATAAAATGAAAATATTGATTGTAATTTTGTTTTTTAAAGCGTTTCGCATTAAGCTACTTATGTTAAACGCTGTATCGTTTGACATCAGTCTCTAAATGTATCTGTATAAAGGTACCAGTTGGTAGCCGACTGCACGCAGCAGCAGCAGACAACACGTCGTCGCGTCATGTCGCTGCAGTCATGATTTCGAACCCGACTGCAAATAACTATTAGTCAATAACTCTAAACAAACTCGACGTGTCGTTGCTCCGGCATCAGTGGCACTACTGATCTGCGGTCGGACGACACGTGCGTCTGCCGCTCGACGACGCGTCGCTAGCTTCATGTCGCCAACTACGGAGGGAATTTCATAGAAATACGTAGAAACCAGTCGTGTCGCCGCGACATAGACGTCGCTGCGTGCAGTCGACTACCAACTTGTACCTAACTTAATCTTAAAAGTAAATGCAAATTGGCTGTATACTTATTAGCTTGTTCGACTATACACGCGCAGTAGACGCGCGTTTCTTGATCGGCCCGTGTGCTTAGGTTACAAGTACAAGGTAGCATTCATATCTCGTTTGAAGCGCGTATACGCGCGTTTATCTGCGCATTTAAAATACGCAGTCTGCTAGGGGCCTTAGCTGTCAGAGTATGAATGTTATTAGAGTAGTGGCAATGAGCAGGCCACATCCCTCGAAGAACCTACAACCGATGGGGAAGAAAGGTTCTAGAGTGGTGACCACGAACCGGAAGATGAAGCGAAAGACACGTCAAACTGGAAAATGAACTGAAAACTATAAATGTTCAGTTTGACAATGTTGCCGGCACAATGTGAACAGTCAGCGAACATCTATTCATTTACTATCTCTTTTACAGGTGACTTAAACGAGAAACTAGGATCTGAATTTAATTTGTGCCCGGTTGGTGGCAATAGGCTCGCCTCACATGAGATTTTAACATAACTGGCGAAACTTGCCCGTGTAATATTAGGCACACCTTTGCCTTGGCCTGACCCTTCGCCGCCTTTCGGGGATTACAGTTGTGGTGATAAGGTAAGAAATGTACAATTAATGAAATATAATAATTATTTAAACTTGCCTGGCATATTGCAGAGATCATCTCTCAAAAGACGTGGTCCAAATCCAAGAGAACACACCTTTCTTACTCTTGAAATGCTTATTCGTGACATCTTTGTATGAGACACATAAATTTTGAATGTTAATCTGAGGTTAATCAGCGAAAATAATTTTGTTACATTTTTCTGAATTCATCACAAAAGTTACTAAAAAAATTTGACGTTTGATTTTGTTGTTCCGATTTTGTATTTCAGTTAAAAACGTTGACTTGTCTTCTGTATTTATGCTGCCAGCAATATTTGGCAGTAGACATAAAATTTAGTTGCTACGCGGTCTGTGCTACGCGGCGCTTTACTTTACGTGCCTCAATGATGTTTATTAATAATATGGGAGGACTTCACTCAGAAAAGGATGCCTTAGGGTGCACAAGAAAGTGTACCTGGTGTACCTATTGTCACAGTTAGTTTGTATAATATTTTAATTAATGAATAGTTATGCTGGACTTTACCGGGTAATGCTCAAACTGTGTTGCCGACAATGGAACAAAAATAAAAGTTAATTCACGGAAGGAAATATTGGTTACAAATGCTTCAATGATGATTAAAATAATTTTATTATGTAACATATTTATGCATAACAATTTCATGTAAAAATTAAATAAAAATCAAATAAAAGCTAAATTATGCAAAATTGAACGCATTTTACTGAACGAGACGAGAGAAATTTAGTGGTAGTCACAGATATTATAATACTTGTGGTAGTGCAACGTTTCGTTGCAAATTTTATGTAACTGAACCGTATATTTTGTAAAGTTCAGTTATGCATAAAGACATAACATTATCTTACACACAGATAACATTTTTAGGGTTGGCATTTGAAATACGCATCCCGAATTTGGAGTTGGTAAGGGTTGTATTATATAGAGGATGTTTGCCCCTTTCAATTGACACCCCTTTCACCCTGAGCAGACTCGTGGTTTTCTTTAAATTAGCGTTTGAAGTTACGTGCAACGGAACATGTTTTTTCATCAAAATAGGAAAAATAAATATTCTGTGAACGTGAAACGGAACGTTTTCCGCCATTTTGCAGTACCAAGTGAGAGTCATGGTCCACTGGTTAGGTTCTGTCACTTTATAGTGATAGAAAATGGTTGGGCATAAAAATAAAACGAAAATTATTTTAATTTTATATTATATTTTATAAACATATTTTACAGCTTTTAAAAGTTCTATGAAAATGTTCTATAAAATATGTTTATAAAATATAATATAAAATTAAAATAATTTTCGTTTTATTTTTATGCCCAACCATTTTCTATCACTATAAAGTGACAGAACCTAACCAGTGGACCATGACTCTCACTTGGTACTGGTCTGCCCTACCCCTAAAGCAAGCCAGAGCCGCGTAGGCAAACTTGGTTGCAAGAGCGTATAAGGGCGGCATGGGCACCGGGCCGTAGGCCGACGAAGGAGGCCGGCGGAGGCCCGGCACTTCGGGGACAGAAGATATTAGTGTTATGTAATATGCGAGCGAAGCGAGCGCGCGTCATAGAGTAGATGCGTTGCATGTATGAGTGACGTTATAATTATTATTATAAGAATGGTGCGTCGCCTTTACATGGGAGTGGTGCCAGGGCACGGTGGGCACCACCCCTCACCCTTCCCCTGTCAAATGACACAAAAATTTTACCCGTTTCGCGTTTTAGCGCTATTCTAACCTCAAAATTTAAAAAGTTAAATAAAAAAAAAACTACGCATTTGCTCACTTGGGGGTTGAAGGGGGGGGGGGGTGGCGGGACCCCCCCCCTCCCCCCCCAACCCCAGCTGTTATATAAGGATGCGTATTTCAAATGCAACCCCCATTTTTAGTCATATTAAAATTTTATTTCACAGAATATGTTTTTATTTAAATAATTAGAAAAAGTTTTTCACTTTATAACGATTACTATTTTCAGATTTGTTGCTAAACAAATCTAATGTATTCTGATTAGCCAACTTTGATGTAACGAAACGTCATTTCAAATGCAAGAAAATAACAAAGATGGCTGAAGAACAGGTGAGAACCAAAATATTATGATTTTTTAACGATTTTATATGATTTCACTGTAAATATTGCATTTAACTCTACTTTAAAATCACACAGATAAATATACTGATGTTATTTTTTAAATGCCGCCATTAATTTCATTAATTTTGTCTCTGTTATTTGGTGTTTGGTTCGCGAAGTTATATTCCGTGCGTTAGATTCTCGTTACAGGCGTAATTTCAGCAAATTATCAATTATAAAAATATTTGTTACACGTTTAGGTGTACGTTATTGTATGATGATACCGGCACCTTGGTTATAATGCGATGTTTACACATCCTATCCTTGAAATGTAATCAAAACCTGTAATGTTGAATTAGAGACTTTCTGCCCCCTAACTAGTGCGTTTTACGATTTCTGATGTTCTACTTTCAAATTTCTCGGTTGTTTGGATGAGGATCGTATTTAGCGTTACATTTCCTTTTTTTTGCGTATTGTTTACAGTATTTTGTCAATGTTTGAGATGAATTTTGAAGGACAACAGTTATTTCATTGTCAATCACAAAATGTTTCAGAAATCACAAAAATGGACACTCCTTAGTTTTAGAGTAATGTTATTTACAGAAGCACTAAGGTACTAGACTCCTTGTCAATTGAGTAATTTCTCATATAACAATTAATTTGTGAAACATCCAAAATTAAAGAAGGAAGGTTAGATAGCCATTATTTATAGATAAGTTGAGATAAAGGTTCAAAATTCGTCATCCTTTCAAATTCTCACTTTTTTTTGCACTAGGAAATTTTTGGAACATTTGTCATTAGTACAGAGTTTAGGATAATTCGTCATGATACCAAATCTTGGATAATATGGCTTCTTGCCACACCTTACCTCACCTACCACACCTCTTTTCGTGATGACAAGTTTTTGTTTCTTCTTTTTCGTGTGGTTAGCAGCTAACCTGGTGTCAAAAGATTTTATGCTGCTCATGACCCCTGATTTAGCTTTACAAGCAGTTGAGAAACATCTCTCAGGCATGGTACAGTGCGATCAAATTATCTTGGCAGGTCTGAACATAGGCTCTGCGAACTTTTACGCATGTAAACTTGTGAAGAAAACTGTTATTGCCAGATAAACCAATACTTAACCCATTTATAACGACCGATCGTTATAAAGATCAAAAAAATATGTGAGGAATCCCTCAATTTTTTACCACATGTATCAAGCTAACAATACTAAAAATTCACTGGAATTCGAGCTAAAAAAAGTTTCAGTAACAACTGGGTTAAACGATCAGAAAATATCTAATTTAAACAGTGAGAAATACAAATAAAATAAATATCATAACACTTTTATACATTATTTGTAACAAAATGACCTGCACAAAGTTCGGACCTGCCAAGATAATTTGATCGCACTGTATTTTCCTTCGTTAAAGCATGTGATAATTATACATTATGCACATGAATAGGAAAAATCTGAGGGCCTTGTCTTGGGTTCAAACTTATAACTTGGCAGTCCAATGGTTACTCCACTAGGCTACGTTACTACGTTACTACGTACATACTATGATACCTATGCTTGCTTTAGTTTAATTGGTCAATAGATACCAGTTCCGTATGGTCTTGGATGTAACGAATAGCACCATCCATGGGTGTTGTAAGAGGCGGCTAAGGGACTTACCAGAGAATGGGCAGCAGTGTTCTTTGTGCCTTTGTAACAATCATACTGCTATCGCCAACCCGCCTGGCAGGCATGTCGATTATGGCAAATCCCCCTTATGGAGGCCTATGTCCAGCAGTGGACGTCTTTTGGCTGAAATGATGAGATACCATTAACATCAATCTTAGATGGTGTGACAAGTAAAGAGGTGTCTGATGAAATGACTAGTAGTAGAGAAATATGGAAGAAGAAGACACACTGCGCCAACCCCAAATAAATGAGGGTAAGGGCAGGAGATTGGTGATGATGGTCAAGACACCATTAAGCCATAAATTAATTCAGTTTTACAGGATAGTTTATAGATTACAACTGATTAAAGGTGTGTTTAATCAGTTGTAATCTATAAACTTCCTCACATACAAATATTACAGCTGTATTGCCTATTGTATGTGTTAGGAAGAGTTTGCCCTTTTCTTTTTTTTTGGAGGTTGGTTGGTAGTCATTAATCAAGGGAAAGCATGAGGAAACTGGCATGACCTACAACCATATCATTTTGAAGGCATGTGACATCCACCAACCCGCACTGGGCCTGTGATCCCTCTCCTAGAGGGGAGGCCTGAGTCCCTGCAGTGGGAACAATATAGGCTGATGATGAATCTTTAAAAGGTATCACACACACCACATTATCAAAATGGTTTCGATGCAGCAATTTTTTTTGTAAAATCTCTTGGGCTTGGTGCGAGTTGGTAGATGTCACATGTCTTAGAATTTTTTGGTTCTAAGACATGCCAGTTTCCTCATGATGTTTTCCTTTACCGTTTTGAGAGCAGCGGTGATGAAATCAATTAGGTACCCAAAGTAATGCTCCTGCCTGAGTTCGAACCCACGACTTACTGTTCGTAAGTCAGGGCCGTCACCACTGGGCCACTGCTGTGATACAAAATTAAAAAAAAAATGTAAATAATAACCAAGCCAGAACAACACAATTTCACAATATTAGTTAACATTGCACAATTCTGTAATTCACTTACTCAGAATTACAACCTGTAGAGTTGATATTTACATAACATCATACCTTGTAACTCCCGAAGAGAGGCAGAGGTGTAAGTACAAGAAGTAATTAAGATGCTCAATAGAAACGTAATATCGATTTTACGTGTTCAAAATTAATGACGGAAATATGACTGTACTACGGCTACGGTATATGACTGTGCTACGGAAATATGACTGTTCTCGGGAAAAAGGCCGGTCTATGAAAATATGACTGTACCACGGAAATATGATTGTCCTACGAAAATATGACTACTACGGAAATATATCTGTAGGTACTAAAAATTGGCATACAGTTTCAATTAATTTATCTGACTGTTTAAAGATTTTAAATGCCTATTGTCGTTTTTCCAGGAGGTGATACAAATAGAGCTGCTATGCAAACAGCTGTACGAGTCACAGGACCCGCTCGTGAGGGAGCAGGCAGAGAAGGCGGTCGTCGGCTTTCAGGTTTGTCACAAGTATACGTTTAACATCTAAAACTTGACCACAAAGGTTATCAAACTAATAACCTAGTTTATTATCAAAATGAAAAAGAAAATCAATCAATCAATCTTTCATCATCATCATCATCAACAGCCTATTAATATTCCCACTGCTGGGACACAGGCCTCCTCTTTTTGAGAGGGGATGGGCTTTAATCTACCACGCGGGCCCAGTGCGGGTTGGTATTGGTAGATGTCATATGTCTTCGAATCTTTTCGTTCTAAGACATGCCGGTTCCTTCACGATGTTTTCCTACACCGTTTTGAGAGCAGCGGTGATGAAATAAATTACACAAAGTAATGTGCCTGCTTGGGTTCGCCACTTATCATCATCATTTCAACCGAAAGACATCCACTGCTGGACATAGATTGAAAAATATTTAATGAAATGTATTTCTTGAACAGTCTTTATTTTAATAGAACAAGATGTAGCAATGAGTAGAGTAATTTGATGTTAAAAAAATACTAGAAATGGATTTTTCCATTACGTGATGCTGAAAAATCCGAATCCGAATTCGATATTTTGGAAAATTTTGTACTTGTTAGTAATGTAAATCCCAAATTCAAGCTATCATCGCCTGTAAATCCGTAAGGTATCCGGTAGGTATTAACCCAATCTATCACAGCCTACATTATTTTATTTTATTCTATTCGAGGAACCTACAGCTAGTACAGTGTTTGAAGCAATATATATTTGAAGGCCATTTACAAGTTTCCACTGATAAAAACTTGAAACAAAACAAAGGTAGGCACGAAATAGCTATAACATAAATTAGGAAACAATGTAACATGGTCGCCTAATACAAACTACATGCTCTACTACTATGTTGTACTATTTTACTGAACAATTTGTATATTTTCATATGATTTATTCAGCAAAAAGCAGTTATTTTGAAATTACAAACAGACACTTCCATTATAAACCGAAGTCTCTTGAATGCCTTTCACAAGTCTGAAGTCTCTCATCAAGTAGTCACTCAAGAGACTTGTATGAACTGAGACGGTTGTATTGGCGATTTTAATCATTATTACTCAGTAAAGTCACATTGTTACGGTCGCGAATCCTATTTTATTTAACATACAACCTGACACTGATTGTGAAATTTAAATAAACGTAAGAAAATTAGAATTTCGCATCTACCTTGTCGCATTCACCTTAGCATGTACTAGAATATTGTATGAGGTTTAAGTGAATCTGAATAAAAGGCTTTATTCATGTATTACATGTTTACAGGAGTCTCCGGACACGCTGAGCAAATGCCAGGCGTTGCTCGAGCGCGCAGACTCCAGCTATTCCCAGCTGTTAGCTGCGACGACGCTGGCTAAACTTATTAGCAGGTAACTACACACAATATACTCACTATCGTAAGGTATATTTTTTTCGGACAAGCGCCACTCGGTCACTCTTTTCACAAACCTCTGTAACTTCTGAAAGCCAGAATCAACAGAGACGACCACCAGAATAGCGCCGAAACAATGAAGTGAGCCGAAGTCCCAGACCAATAATTTGACTGGATCAGACTGAACTGACTGGACTGGACTGGACTGGAAATTAATCAGAAAAAAAAGTGGGAAAAACATAGTGACAATGGATATAGACGGCACGGTTGGCGCAGTGGCTGAGCGATTGGACTTCTGCGCTGCGTGTCGCGGGTTCGATCCCCGCACGGAACAAATATTTGTATGGCCTACAGCTAGTTGTTCCGGGTCTGGGTATTTGTGTACGTGAGTTTAAATGTCTGTAAACGTACCCACGATACAGGAGAAATTCCTAGTGTGGGGCAACGTTGTATAAAAAATAAAAAGAAAAACTGGATCAGACTGGACTGACTGGACTGGACTTGAAATTAATCAGAAAAAAAGCGGGGGAGTGGGAAAAGATGGCTATAAGAGTAGAGGAGGACCAAAGAAACGATGGATGAACTGTGTGAAGGATGATATGGCTAGAAAGGAGGTGACTGCTGACATGACGAGAAATAGGACAGGAAGAAGAAGACATGTTGCGCCGACCTCAAATAAATTGGTATAAGTATAAGGGCAGGAGTGAGCAGTAGTGGCCCAGCAGTGAGTAGTGGTGGCCCAGTGGTGGCGGCTCCGACTTACGATCAGTTGGTCGTGGGTAACCCAGGCAGGCGCATTACTTAGTGTAATTTATTTCATCACCGCTGCTCTCAAAACGGTGAAGGAAAACATCGTGAGGAAACCGGCATCTCTTAGAACCAAAAATTCGAAGATATGCGACATCTACCAATCCGCACTGGGCCCGCGTGGTGGATTATAGACCATCCCTCTCCTAGAGGAGGCCTGTGTCCCTGCAGTGGGAACATTATAGTCTGATGATGATGATGAAGGGCAGGAGAATGGTGATGATAGTAGGGGGCGAGCCTATTGCCCAACCGGGCACTTATTTAAATTCCGGTTCTAGACGGAAAAACCCAAGAAATAAAATAAAGGCAGAATGTTGAATTATTATGAAAGCTGTTTTTTTTGTGATAACTTACTTATTATGATAGATGATGACTTATTATTAATTATTATGAAAGATGATGACTTTTTTTTTTTTTGTGGCTTCGAAGATGATGACTTATTTTGATTTGATTTGCAGATCCACCGCGAGCCTGTCGACGCAGCAACGCCTGGACATCAGAAACTATGTCCTCAACTATTTGGCAACTAGGCCCAAGCTGGCCAACTTTGTCGTACAGGTAATTATTGTTTATTTATATAAACTTCGAGTACGGTACTCGAAGTTTATATAAATACAGACGGCTACATATCAAGCTATAATTTTCCAGTTTACGCTGATCTCGCACTGTATATAAATCCTATACAATGCGAGACCAGCTTATAATGGAAATGTATAGCTTGATGTGTAGCCGTCTGTACATTAAATAAAAAAATGTGTGACCTCCTATCTTGCCCATCCTGCACTAACACTTGCACCTTTCAAGATTTACTCGAAGCAAATTTTGTGGCTCCAGTCTGGGGGTGTAAAATGACCTCTTTAGCAAATCGTAATATGAATTAAAAGCGTAAAATGGACCTCTCATAATAATAACTGCGTCTGTGACCATATAGGAAAACAAATCATAATAGGAAAACAATATGAATTGCGTGAAAATTCGTAAAATGGTCACAGACGCAGTAACTATTCTGCCGTCCTATCACTAGAAAGCAGTTAACCGACAAATGGTCAATTTTTACTTTTTGATACAACGTGATAGAGTTCAAAATTCTCTATCTTTCTGTCTAAGAAACATTTTTATAATATGAATAGTTTCAGAGATACAAAAACTATTCAGGCAGTTAAGTAACATAATTTATGATGATTCCTTCACTCGAAAGCGGCTAACCCGCACTTCTTCGCTAAATATACGTTAAAATACCTTAACTGCCGGATTTGTCTATAATTGTCTGGTCTTTTACTTAACTACAAACACGTTATCTCACTTTTCTTGACTATAAAGAAGCAAAAGGACTATAACTACTTTGTAGTTTAGTTTTTTCTTATGCATATGTTTTAAAAAGCTAGCTTAAATGCAGTTATCCGCCTTTAACGGCTGTTTAGCTAAGTATTTAATATTTTACTTGAAAATATTTCGTAGTTGTCTGATGAAAACGGTGGAAAAAAATAAATTATGCTTAGCTACAAAGCAGTTAAGCCCCATTACTTAGCTAAAAGGCAGTTTGCCGACTCTCGCTTTTGATTCACTACGGGGTATTTCAAGTCTTATTCCAGGTCATGGTCTACCAATGTGTCACATTTCTATTAAATCGGATCAGATTTGAGGCGTGACGGAAGAATAAATGCCCTCAATCAAAAATATCAAAGTTAAAGACAAATACAAACAAGCTATTCAGTTGATTTCACCCACAACGACTGCATTTTATGTTTTTTGTAGGAGTTTAGGTGTACTACTTTTTCATATGCTCTCATATTAGTAGCATTTCCAACTTTGGACGAAAAACTTTGTTACAAAGTGGTCATGTCAGGACACCTTTGAAGATTCATAGTTAGGTTTTCTAGGTTTAAGGTCATCACGTTTTAATCTACAGGTGAAAGAGAGCTGGACTCAAAAAGTTACAAATGACAAAGTCGTAAGACGAATATTATAGGCTAAGACCTCAAGTGCATGCAGACCATCAAACAAAGAAAGGTTGCTTAGCTCGGACCCGTTATAAATAGTAGTGGCAGTTGAGATTTAATGCAACAAATTATAATGGCAAAGCACCTAGTGGGAAAACGCCATCGGTCGGAGGAAAACGTCTTGGCTGACAAACATTTTCGAATGAACCGTAATCAGGAGCGTTGCTGAGCTGCTCCATCTCGCAAAAGAGAAGTGGAGTTATTCCTGGCTAACTTTGAGTAAAGGCAGCAAAATAAGTAGAATTCTGAACATCTTTGAAATGTAAAAACTGGCCGACACAGTCCCATTCAGAGTCAAAGATACGCTTAGTCTCTCATCGTGATTTGAGATTTGAGACGTCACACAATAACTTGAGATCATGAGAACGAAAAACTTTGGGTTATAGTTTTACAAATGCTACTGCTGAACCTCAACTCTCTGATTTATTGCGTCGAGATTCCCTTTGAATGTGATGCTGCTGCATATTTCTGTACTGTTGTTGTTACATTTAACTGGAGCTGATTAGAATATTAAGAGCTGGTTGTCTACGTTCATTGCCTTTACATGACGTCCAATAAAAGGTCAAACGTTTCCCTAGTTCATAGTGACCCCAACCTATTTAAGTCGCGAGCTAATACCTAAGCTTGTTCTGGGTTAGCACGTTCCAGCGTCAACCTCGTCTCAGTCCTCAGAGCAAGAGTAGGCCCATTTTTACCCGACTACGGCAAAGCCAAAGGAGGGTTATGATTTTGACTGGCTATGTATGTATGTATGTATGTATGTATGTATGTATGTATGTATGTATGTACCTATGTTTGTATGTATGTATGTATGTGTGTATCTTCATCTGTTCCCTCATAGCTTCTAATCTACTTATCGGAACTCGACATATGAGGTATCGTTAGAACCGTCTCAATTTTTCGCTGAATATAGGCTACGTGACGTGTCACAAAAAGCGATTTGGCGCCCTCTAGCGGACAAAAAGTAAGGCTTAAAAAATAAAAATGGAGATAAATACGCCGTGTTTGGTATCATTTAAAAGGGCCTCACTTGTACATTTCCAAAATATTGCTCAAATTTAAAATCACGCCCTCTAGCGGACAAAAAGTCAAGAGTAAACAAAATATTTAACACCAAAATTGTTTAAATAAAAAAAGTAAAAAACTAAAACCCGACTACGACAAAAAAAACGACGCTGAAAAAGTATGAAACAAGATTTTCAGGATAGAACAAAAAGAAAAGCCGTAGTCACACGTTATAGGTAACACCTAAACACTTTAATACCGTGTGACTACGGCTTTTCTTTTTGTTCTATCCTGAAAATCTTGTTTCATACTTTTTCAGCGTCGTTTTTTTTGTCGTAGTCGGGTTTTAGTTTTTAACAAACAAGATTTTCAGGATAGAACAAAAAGAAAAGCCGTAGTCACACGTTATAGGTAACACCTAAACACTTTAATACCGTGTGACTACGGCTTTTCTTTTTGTTCTATCCTGAAAATCTTGTTTCATACTTTTTCAGCGTCGTTTTTTTTGTCGTAGTCGGGTTTTAGTTTTTAACATTAGTGATAAAAAAAAATGACGTGCATCTTAAAACAAATCGTCTTCCATTAGACGTTTCATCAATACCGATATTTGGCTAGTTGGCCAACAGAGAAGATCACTTCAAAAGTTCCACTCTCAGAACGACAACCTAATTATTTTGGGTTTCTGGAACCATTGATTCTGCAACAATTTTTGCAAATACTTTTTAGGGGTCAAGAGCAGCGACTTGCCACGATAAATAAGAGTTGCAGTCTGATCGGTCACATTTTGTTCTTATTATTTATAGTGCGTTCATTCAAGTACTTTAGAAGATTCCACCCACTGTCCCACTCTTCATTCATGACAAAGAGTTTCTTGGTGACTTCATGAATTCTCACACCCCAGGGTGTGATCGGTTACATTTTGTTCTTATTATTTATAGTGCGTTTATTCAAGTATTTTGGAAATATCCACCCACTCTTCATTCATCACAAAGTGATTCTTGATGACTTCATGAATTCTCACACCCTGGTATATCAATAATCACTCCCCAATTTAAAAAAGTAGAGTTTAATTTTAAGGATCGTCTAGCCCAGTGGCTTCGGGTAGTGTAGGCAATGTGGGTATAAATGTAACTTTATATCATAATATTTTATTTAAAATATTGAAATATATTTTAGGATTTTACAAGAACATGCCATTAAATCTCACATTTGCCTGATTATTGCTTAACTAAAAAGCAGTTAACCCACAAGCGAAATACTTTTAGCCACCTTTTAGTTAAGTAAGGTAGTTAACATTTTAAAAAGTTTCCATTTATTATTGGCATAATTAGCTTAAAAGCATCTAAAACCCCATAACTGCTCCTAAGGAAAGGTATTGTTACTTTAATCTTGGCAAATACCATGTCTATAAAGCAGTTACGTCACTTAACGACTTTTTAGTTAAGTATTTCTGCATAACTATCAACCAACATACTGAATGTCATAATTTTAAATAAATAACTTAACTAAAAAGCCGCTAAAGTATGGTTAACGGCCTTTTAGTAGAGTAATTAGATGAAAAATGTTAATTAAATGCTTCACTAAAGTATAAAAATCAATTTTTAAAATAATTGGTAAGAGTTTCAGAACAGAAAGAATTCTTGAAACAAGGCAGAATACCATACCAATTGATACGTTCAAGAATGATAATCCTAAGTATCATAGTTTTTTAGAGACAACGATTCGCACCTTTTTTGCCATTATCTCGAAAACAACTTTTGTCACTTAACTGCTTTTTAGTTATAGGACGGCAGTATTATGAAAGGTCCATTTCTCTTTACTCCTGCCAGCAACACGTGTATTTTATTTATTGCCAATATCATTTATACTTTTCAACAAAATAATTCTTTTTTAACCGACTTCGAAAAAGGAGGAGGTTATAATATGTTCGTGTGTATGATTTTTTTTTTTTTTTTTTATGTATGTTACCTGATTTTTCCCTCATTTGTGGACCGATTCTCAAAATTCTTTTTTTGTTTTTGAAGATCACACTAGCTTCTAGAAGCTAGACACTCATACATACAAGAGTAACTCCACATATTGTCCGCAGTCCCTGGTATCGCTGTTCGCGCGCATCACCAAGCTGAGCTGGTTCGACATGATCAAGGAAGAGTACGTGTTCCACAATGTTATCAATGATATCACCAATTTTCTCAGGGTAAGTTCAACTATGTTTTTTTTTTTATTTTCCAATTATGATTTTCAACCCACCAAAAAAAAAAAAAAAAAAAAAGGGTAAGTTCAACCAAATATACAAGATCCCATTAAAATAGGTGGACAATTTTTAACACAGCGTTCAGTAGGTCTAAACAAAGATATCTAAACAAAAAAAAACATTAAATAAAGGATTTTTTTTTGTACTCATAGTAATAAATTGCCGGCACTCTATATAGAACAAACTCATCCTTTATGAGTAGGTACTTAAATGCGTTTTTCTTATTATTATTTTTACCATCGTCTTTATTTTGGTGGTCTGAATGATTTCTGAAATTTTGTCCACCTATTTTAATGGGACCTTATATAATGGTGACTGGTAATTAGCGCACGATACTTAACACCTTCAGTGCCGAGAGCCCTCCTAGAGGTGGGCTCACATTTTCCCAAACGTAATGCTAGTGACCCTCCTGGAGGGCTCACTTGCAATATGTATGGCGGGATGGCACATGAGCTCTATGAAATGGGGAGGAGTCGAATGTGTTAAACACTTGATTGTACTCATGATAACAACCAATTTCTATTAAGGGTCCAAAAAGTCAGCGTTTTTTACGAAAAATTAGCTGTTCAGTACGAACAGGTGATTTCTGGTTTAGTCCCACAATAAAAGTTTTTTGTTATCATGAATACAGTCGTCACGGGTTTAAGTATCGGACACTAATAGGGGATCGGACTGACTCAAAAAAATATGATTCTGTTTAGTCCGTCAGTTAGATTATCGAAAAATATTGGATACGTGTTTTTTGTTTTATCAAACCAATAAAAATTGACGAACATAAAACGCGTCATAGATCATGGAATGGGGCTTGAAACGTCAATTGAAGGTACAAAATGTACTATCATAATTATGACGTCACACGAGTTTTCGAAGCACTGTATCGTCTTCATTTTTTGTTTACGTGAAAAAAGAAAAAAATACGTGGTTAATATTTTTTGGAAATCTATCTGACGGACTAATTAGTTTTTTTTTGGTCCGATCCCCTATTACCAGTCACCCTTTAAACTTCTATTTAATTACCAATGAAAAATTTCTATGGAGAGACAGAATGCTGTACTGAATAAGTGGTAACAGTTTGTCGGTGTCCCTTTCACCTTAATTATGTCCTAAATATGTCGAAAATTTCATGAGAAAATTTTCGAATAAGAATGTGGATATAAGCAGAGGAAACAAATGATGATAATGTTAGTGACCATGTCAGCTTAAAAACTTATGTGGTTTTGGATTTTGTTGGACTTTATGTCTTTGGACGTGTGACTCTGAATTTTTAGAAATCCGAGGACTTTTCCAGTTTCCTCAACTTGTATTCGATTGCCGATATAATACTCCTTCAACAATTTCTGTTACAGAGTCAAGAGCTATGCACCATAGGAGTCCAGCTACTCTCGCAACTGGTGATAGAAATGAACCAGGTCTCCGAAGCCGACGCCAATCGTTCCCTTGCTAAGCATCGGAAGATTGCTTCGTCTTTCAGGTAAATGTTAAAAAACCGGCCAAGTGCTAGTCGAACTCGCTTATGAAGGGTTTCGTATCTATAAAAACGGCAAAAAATTCGAAACGCCAAAATTTGACGCGTTTTATCTTCTTCTCAATTCGTTTCCCGCACAGAACATATCTTTGTATGGCCTACAGATAGTTGTTCCGCTTTTTGGTGTTTTGTGTATGTGATTTTAAATGTTACGAGAAATTCCTAGCGTTTCCTAGTGTGGGGAAACATTCAAAAAAATACTTTTACGGTTCACAAAATCAAATTTTCAAAATAAATAATAAACAAAAGTGTGTTGTTGATGCCTGTAATAATGAGTGAAAATCATAGTAAATAAAACAGCCACCAGGTTAAAATTATTTTTACAAGTAGGCCAGTTTCAGACAAATTTTGTATAGAATGACAAAAAAAAACTAATAAGTCCGTCAGATAGATTTCCAAAATATATTGGACACGTATTTTTTCTTTTCTAAAAAATAAAGACACTTCAGTACAATTTTTACCGGAAAGTGACGTCACAAGCCCCCACTCATGATCATTGACGCGTTTTCTTCTTCAATTTTTATTAATTTGATTAAACAAAAAACACGTATCCAATATTTTTCGATAATGTAACTGACGGACTAAACACAATCATATTTTCTGTAGTCAGGAAAGTAGCCAATTAAAAATCGCGGTTTGAAGATTTACACCCGTATAAAATATGTTATAAAAATTTAAAACTGAGGACTTGACATTTTTTTTTATGAAAATAAATTATGGTTGAATAACCAAGATACAGTGCAATCAAATTATCTTGAAGATTTACACCCGTATAAAATATGTTATAAAAATTTAAAACTGAGGACTTGACATTTTTTTTTATGAAAATAAATTATGGTTGAATAACCAAGATACAGTGCAATCAAATTATCTTGGCAGGTCCGAACTTCGTGCAGGTCATTTTGTTACAACTAATGTATAAAAGTGTTATGATATTTATTATATTTTATTTATCTGGCAATAACAGTTTTCTTCACAAGTTTACGAGCGTAAAAGTTCGCAGAGCCTATGTTCAGACCTGCCAAGATAATTTGATCGTACTGTATCTCTGGTTATAGTAGAAACTATTTATTGTTTCTAACATATATCGTCACCATTCTCTTACCCATATCCGAATTCTTCGTTTATCCATTCTCTTCTATTACACGTCATATTCTCAAACACTCCCTTTCTAGTTATATCATCCTTCACACAGTTCATCCATCGCGTCATTGGTCTGCTTCTACTCTTATAGCCATCTACATTCATACTCTAAAACTTTCCTCACGACATTTTCCTCATTCCCTCGCAACACACGACAACCAATTAACACACAACTTTTCGGTCTTCTTTCATTTCATGCTTTTTTAAATAATCATATTACGAGAAATATAAGGTCCCATTAAAATAGGTGGACAAAATTTCAGAAATCATTCAGACCACCAAAATAAAGACGATGGTAAAAATAATAATAAGAAAAACGTATTTAAGTACCTACTCATAAAGGATGAGTTTGTTCTAGAGTGACGGCAATTTATTAAGTTAAGTAAAAAAAAAACACTTTATTTAATGTTTTTTTTTGTTTAAAGATATCTTTGGTTAGACGTACTGAACGCTGTGTTAAAAGTCCACCTATTTTAATGGGACCTTATATAGGATGTAATCGAACCCTTCACACAGCCGTCAACCAAGCATTATGTACATCAAACTACGTACCCCTATGCAAAAGTTATTGCTTGGAAACAACTTTTTTTTGTGGGTGAAAATACCTTTTTACGTTAAAACTCAATGTAGCACTCTTAAACCATTGTGCTAGTAGATGCTTTGAATAGTTAACGGGTCATGGAGGTTATTTAAGTAAAGTTATAACCTGAAAAACTAGTATTAAAAAAAAGCTGTGAAAAGTTTTCATGTTTTATGTTTTACCCCCAATATCTCTGTAACGAGGGGGTTCCCAGGTATAGTCTAGAACAAAAAAAATGATCGCAGTTATGGGGAGACCAACTAGCTTCCGCTTTGTTAAGGGTCCTTTTGCACCCTTTATACTACATTTTTTAAAATAAAAATATAAATATTTCAGTGTGATGCGCAGTGCTGATCCGAACTGTGTGTTTGGTCATCAATATACGTCACTCAAGTGAGGATTATAAAACTAGCCTTTTTCCAGTCATACTGGATCAATTGCTATCTTAAATGCGCTCTTATTAACCTTTGGTATGTTACAACTTGGATCCGCTAATTTTAAATAAGGAGCAATAAAATGTAATTAGTCCGTCAGATAGATTTTCAAAAAATATTGGACACATATTTTTTCTTTTTTCACGTAAACAAACAATGAAGACGATACAGGGCTTCGAAAACTCGTGTGATATCACTTTTCAGTACATTTTGTTACCGGAAAGTGACGTCTCAAGCGCCCCCACTATGACGCGTTTCATCTTCGGCAATTTTTATTAATTTGATAAAACAAAAAACACGTATTTCCAACGATAATTAATCTAATTGACGGACTAAATAGAATTATATTTTTTTTAGTCAGGAAACATCCCTATTAGTACAGCCATAATTCGTCTGTTATGTTAACCGGGCACGAATCTAGACTCCGTCGCTGCTACTGAAAAATTCTTGTTGCAAAACCCAAAGCACCCAGGACCTTTGACCGCCACAGTCAAGTAAGACGACAAGCCAAAAAGTACCTTAAGTCGTCAGACTTAAGGCACTTTTTTGCTTATTCGGCTTGTCGTCTATACGTGACTGTGGCGTTCAAAAGGTTAAGCATAGCCGTCGTGCTTGCAGCCACTAGACCGACGAGGTAGTAAAAAGAGGGGAGGGGGGTTGTCCGAAATGCACAAATGAATTGATATACTAATATAGTTTTAGGGTTCTAATTACTAACGAAAACTGTATTATATCATTATGTATGTTAGTCTGTAAGGTATTTAAGGGCCCATTAAAATAGATGGACAAACTTTTAGAAATTATTCAGACTACCAAAATAAGCCCAATGGAAAAATAAATAAATAAATGACAAGAACAAAAACAACTAACGAAAGTACACTAAAAATGTTGGTTACCCAACATTTTAGGTCAAAATAAAGTAATTTTAATCAGTTTTTTTTTTGCTTGGATATTTTTGGTTGGATGTACTGAACGCTGCTGTAAAATTTGTCCATCAATTTTAATGGGACCTTATACCAATATCTATGAGCCAAAGTTGTCTGACAATAAATAAATGTTATGATACAAGAAAAATAAACGGTGTAGTATAACTAGTTTACGCGGATCCAAGTTCGCCATACCAAAGGGTAATGATAGACCATTTACTATGTATTTTTCCATTGTTATGCTTACCCTACTTCAAAAGGAGGATGTATTCGTCGAGTTTCATGTACGTATGTTAGGATGGAAGACCGAAAACACTCATTGGCTATAAAAAAACAAAATTACATTTTTAACCGACTTCAAAAAGGAGGAGGTTATTTTCTGTCTTCTCCCTCGAGAGCAGTGGTGAGTGCCCCGACTTACGAGCAGTAAGTCGCGGGCTCGAACCCAGACAGGCACATTACTTTTTGTAATTTATATCATCGCCACTGCTCTCAAAACGGTGAAGGAAAACATCGTGAGGAAACCGACATGTCTTAGAACCAACAATTCGAAGACATGTAACATCTAAAACAATCATTGGCTATACCCTACAATTTTTTTTTTTTCTGACTTCTCCCTCGAGAGCGGTGGTGGCCCAGACAGGTGCATTACTTTGTCTAATAGACAAAGTTTTGTCTTGACAAAAATAATCTAATTAGTCCGTCAGATATATTTCCAAAAAATATTCGGCACATATTTTTTCTTTTTTCACGTAAACAAATAATGAAGACGATACAGTGCTGATCGTGTGACGTCACAGTTTGGTACATTTTTTTACCAGAAAGTGACGTCAAAAGCACCCTCTCATCACGATCTTTGACACGTGTTATTATCGTTAATTTTGATTAATTTGATGAAACAAAAAACACGTATCCAATATTTTTCGATTAATCTAACTGACGGACTAAACAGAATCATATTTTTTTTTAGTCAGACAACTACCCTATTCATTACATCACCACTGCTCTCAAAACGGTGAAGGAAAACATCGTGAGGAAACCGGCATGTCCTAGAACCAAAAAATTCGAAGACATGTGACATCTACCAACCCGCACTGTGCCCGCGTGGTGGATTAGGCGCTTTTCACATGGAGCAACTTAAGTTGAGGCAACTATCAACTTTTTAAAAGTTTCCTGTAACTAGTTCACAGTTGCTATAACGTACGTATAACGGACTAATTATTTTTTTTTGTCCGATCCCCTATTAGAAACTAACTTAGTCATCGATTACAGCAACTGAAAACTGTTGACGATCACCGGAACTCGAAACTCGAGTTGCTAATGTGTGCGTGGTCCAATTGAAATATATCGAGCCTTTTCAGAAAGAAGATCGTAACCGCCATTTTGCATAATTTTACAGGAGAACGTTTTTTTTTTAAATTTCTCAAAATAGCAAAACAGAATCTATTTGAAATTTTTACTTGGTGTTATATGGGCACCTCCCTATTAATTCAAAATGTAAACTCAAGTAAGTGACAAAAGATTCAAAATCAGTTGATCTGGCGGTTAATAATTAAAACCGGTTTTTGGGAATTTTGGCCCTTACAGCTCCATGTGCAAAGCGCCTTATAGCCCACTCCCTCGCATAGAGAGGTTGTCTATGACCCAGAAGTGGGAACATTATAGGCTGATTTTATGCACTGTCTTCTCGTTCATTGTGTGGTAGTGCCTAACCCGGTTTCATAGTTTTTATGCCACCTATGGGCCTCCAGCATAGCTATTCACAAAAAATCGAATCGAATATGTCATTTATGTCTATTTCGCTTGCTCTCGTAATGCCAAAAAAAGATAGACTTACGACATTATCGATTCGGGTTCGTTTCGATTGTTTGAGAATAGCTATGCTGGAGTTCTGGTCTCTATGCACGAAATTCACGAATAGAAAACGGGCGTTTCCTATTCTGTATCACTTACGGCTACAAGTTAGTTCTTCTTCTAAGCGTGTCGATGGCAATCTAAATTGTGTCGGCCCAGAACTGAGCTATTAGGCGCTTTCGGTAGCGTCCATCAGTTCCTGTAGTGAACAACCAACAGGACTCGCAGGACACGATATAATATCCGTATTTATATTCAAGTTAAAGTAATTACTTGAACTTAAGTAATTACATATTTATGCATACATCTTGAAAAGAGTTCAAGCGAAGTTAGAACCGTCAATGAAATCAAACCTAAGAATTCTAACGTTTGATAGTTCTACTAACATCAAGAAATTATTAAACTACTGAGAAAAAATCGTATCTTAAACAATGACTTTTACTCAAGTAATCACTATTACTTGTTTATAGACGGTGTTTAGTGTCCCATTGTTTGAGTAACTGTACCACATTTACACTTCAGTGCTGAGTCATGTATCTATCACCCCTGAAAGGTTAGATTAGGTTACTGGCTTCGTGGAAGGCGCACTATAGTACCCATCGAGCCTTTTCAGGAAGAACATCGTAAGCGCCAAAATTCCCAAAAACCTGTTTTAATTATTATCCACCAGATCAACTGATTTTGAATCTTTTGTCACTTACTTGAGTTCATAATTTTGAATTTATAGGGAGGTGCCCATATTGGCCCAAAATTGTAAATATTTTGAGAAATATTAAAAAAAAACGTTCTCCTGTAAAATTATGCAAAATGGCGGCATGATCCATGGGAAAATAATGCTGGGGTTGTTTTCGGTCAGTTAGAGTCTGACAGACTTCGCTAGCCCCAGGGCGAAGGACATACATGGGCATTTTGGATCCCGGTACAAAAAATAAGAAGATGTTATCCTTTTGAACTCCAGAGCGTAAACGCATCAGCGTCTCCTCCCACGCCAAGGCACAAAAACTCACAAAATAACCTTTTATTTTAAATGACACTATTTTGTATTAACCTTTTGAGCGCCACAGTCGTGTATAGACGACAGACCAAAATGTGCCCAGCACGCCACGGTCGCGCATACGTGACCGAACTTTAAACGTAAATAAATGTCATAAAACAGCATTGTTTTGTTTATTTCTCTTGTTAATTATGTACCTTGACTCTTCTTAATTTATCTAAAGTGAATTGCTTTCGTTAGATTTCATCTTTAGTAACGCAAAATGAAAAAAAAGAAAACAAGTCATAAAGTTCGAAAAACATAGTGCCCTCACCGCCACAGTCACCATAACAAGACACGTAGTGATGTAGGTAGCAGTCAATATAACAAGAATATCGACCTTGACGGCAACTTTCGTTATATTTAATTTACTCTGAATTCTGCACTAGTAAATAAATAAAACATTTCCTATTGAACTTTTATGTTTGAGAAATCAAGAAAACTTTATAATACTGAACTGTGCGCTCTATAGAAGTCGAGTGTTAGTTGATTATCGATTAATTCTAATGACTGTAATGCCCATCTCTATCACACTGTTGTATTGTCTGTGCCGGGGTCGCCACAGTCGTCTCTAAGTGACAGTCCCATGACGTCATACGCGGTTTTTTTTTTAATAGAGTAGTTCCTTTACTGTTATTAATTTTTAATAATAATGGATGCGGCCATCCATTATTAACCTTTTATTTAACCGCTTACGTCAGATTAATCCGACAAATATTTTCGGGTCCATGACGATTTCGTCAGGGTCGTATATTTACGACCAAAATACCGCAGCTTGTTTTACCTTCCGATGAAGCTGATGATATTATTAGTATAGCTGATGGACCCTCTACCTCCACTGCCACCGCCACTGTCCGCACAAAGTGTACTTTTTTTTACATAATGATGCCTTTTTTTTTGGTGGGTGGAAAATCATTGAATAACCCCTCCCGCTCTTGGGCAGAGCAAAAGGGAGTGTCAGACTTCTACTGACTAAAAACCACCCATGTTCCTTCTTAGCCCTTTATGTCGAGGCCGCATCTCTAAACTACGCAACGGATACTTACGGGTTTTTTGAAAGATGGAGTGATTCAAGAGGAAGGTTTATGTGTAGAATAAATGCTTCCGTGCGAAGCCGGGTCGGGTCGCTAGTTTATTATATTTGCGACATCAAATAATAATATTGAAATAAAATTTCTCATATTTACATAAGTTTTTCACAATATGAAACAGAATATTAGTGAATCGAAACTTACGAAAAATACGAAACCATTAAAACTAAATACCTATTATTATTTCGATATTATTAATAAATATCGGTGGCGTACCTCTAGCGCAGAGGCGAGCAAATTTTAAAAAGTCGTGCCAGCTGCGCCACTGTCGTCCTATGGTGACAAGCAAGTACGTCATGAATGAACATAGTGCTGTTATGGTATTGACTTGGTTTTATCGATTGTTGTTTTGAATTGTGGATTTAACACCGAAACTGTGACACATATCATTATTATATCTGTCATAAAGGACAAAGCGGGATGAAATAAAACTCCTGTATTATATTGTTCCGGTATAGACCTTTTATTAAAAACATACTCTAGGTTAGAAAATAAATAGTTAGTGCTCTATCGATATAATTTTGAACTCACTACTATTTTGTAGGTATTATAGGTTGAATTCTTAGCTTGGCGCTGAGGGCACGGTTTTGTTATTTTGACGTGGCGGTCAAAGGGTTAAAAAGCAGTTACAAAGTGTAAAGAAATTACGATTTTACCGTGGCGTTCGAAAGCTTAGGTTACTATAGGAATGTGGATGTACTATCAAGCACCGATCAAGTACATCCACATTTCGTCTGTTAGGTTATCCGGTTATCCAATCACTCGATCAATGAGAAAGCAAATGGCGGTTAGTCGGAATCTTTTGTTTACGTAATGAGAGTTTTCGGTCTTTGTGCCTAACATGTACTATCATATCTCTGATAATTGTAGCCCGAATAATTGTAATTTATGTTTTATTTGGCAAAAGTAATCATTTGGTTGAGACTAAAGAAAACAAAAAACACGCAACCAATATTTTTCGATAATCTAACGGACGGACTAAACAGAATCATATTTTAGTCAAAACATCCCTATTCTACGACTATAGGACCTTCAATTTCGCTTCAATACGAAGTATCACATTATTTTCAACATTCTAACGTCCCCTTTTGCCCCCAGAGACACACAACTCTTCGAGATGTTCCGCTTATCCTGTTCGCTACTTGGCACCATGAGAGGGAAACCTCTGGAGCTGGCGGATGAAAGACAACACGCTTTGGTGGCTGCGTTATTACGACTGGCACACAACTGTCTTACGTTTGACTTTATTGGGACCACCAGTGATGAGTCAAGTGATGATCTATGTACCGTACAGGTGAGATTTCAGGACTAGTGGTATTAAAACGGTGAAGGAAAACATCGTGAGGAAACCGGCATGTCTTAGAACCAAAAAATTCGAAGACATGTGACGTCTACCAACCCGCACTGGGCTCGCGGTGGATTATAGCCCATCCCTCTCCTAGAGAGGCCTGAGTCCCTGCAGTGGGAACAATATAGGCTGATGATGATGAGAGGCAACATGCTTTGGTGGCTGTGTTACTGCGGCAGGCACACAACTGTCTGACGTTTGACTTCATTGGGACCACCAGTGATGAGTCCAGCAGTCTTTGCAGGTGTGATTTGAGGACCAGAGGTCATAGCCCGGGCTGCCGGGTGCGAGCAGGCTTTTTGTTCGGGGAATTGGATAAAAAGAGAATCATTGACTGCCTAGCCTGTTCCCAACTATGTTGGGGTCGGCTTCCGGTCTTACCGGATGCAGCTGAATACTAGTAATTTAATTTATATGGAGATGCTTTTGGCTAGATACTAATAGCACCTTGGATCAATCTACAGACTTAACCGCGCTAGCCTAGGTTGGTCTGGCTTTCTGGCGGCTGACTACCTGTAACGACTGTCTGAAGTATACAAATGTCATCCTGAATCTACGGCTTAACGAGCTTTCTGAGGCACGGAGGATACTCATTATGTAATGGGCGGGAACCCATCCCCAGGCAAGCATGTCTTAACCTAAATATTGACCCGAGCGGCTGTTGTTATTAAGCCTTGAGCTCCTCTTAGAAAATTACTTTCGAAAATATACTTTATTTCTTGTCCAAAGGCAAAAGTTTGCAAAAGGCTAGGTCGATGATGATGACTAGGATCGCTGGAGACAAACACCTTTTAACACCACACACCAGCCAGGACAATAATCACCATTTCTCCCCCTCAGATCCCCACATCATGGCGTCCAACATTCCTAGAATCAGGCACCCTAGACCTGTTCTTCGAGCTCTACCACCTGCTAGGCGGGTCTCTCGCTAGCCTGGCGCTGGCGTGTCTGGTGCAGGTGGCCTCGGTGAGACGGTCGCTGTTCAGCTCCAATGAGCGAGCCAAGTTCCTGAATAGACTGGCTGCTGGAGTGCTCAGGATATTGGATAATACGCAGGTATGGAGATTTTAAAGGGTGAAGGAGACCTGGGAAACATTTTTGGACCGAAATCCAAAGTAACCGGCCAAAGAAAAGTATATATGTTACAGGCAAAACTCTTAATCAGTCAAAACTACTTTTGACCGGTCAAAACTATTATAACAAATTATTAGGTGGCTTCTGTTTTATTATTTCTCTATTAAAAACTAGCGGACGTCCCGCGGTTTCACCCGCGTAGATCCCGTTCCCGTGGGAATACAGGGATAAAAAGTAGCCTATGTTACTCAGGGTGAATGTAGCTTTCCAAGGGTGAAAGAATTTTTGGAATCGGCCCAGTACTTTTTGAGCCTATTCATTACAAACATACAAAAATAGGTACAAATCTTTCCTCTTTATAATATTAGTGTAGATAACCTAAATGTCGTTAGGAAACTTATTAGGTTTGTTAGGTTTTTTTTTTGTTGACCCTTTGGATAACCTTATACGCTAGCCAACATTTATTTCATTAGAATAAACGCGTTGTAACGCAATAAGGGTTTTGACTGAAACCAGTCAAAAGTAGTTTTGACTGATTAAGAGTTTTGCCTGTAACATCATACATATTATGTTAGTTCATGACTACCTAAACATTTTTTAATATTACTTCATTCGGTAATAAGTTGTTCCTGAGTGAAGGAACCTTTTAACCTTAAGTAGTGACTCAGATATCAGACCTAGAGGAATGACGTCGTATTAAAAAATGTTTAGGTATTCATGGACTATCTGGCTACTTTACGTTTTTGGTCCATTTTGTCAAATGTCCTTTTCAAGTCTCGTGCCCGATTTGATGAAAACTTAACCTTTTTCAGGCGCTGTCGGACCCCACGAACTACCACGAGTTCTGCCGTCTGCTGGCGCGGCTGAAGTCCAACTACCAGCTAGGTGAGCTGGTGATGGTGGACAGCTACCCGCGCCTCATAGAACTCATCGCCAAGTTCACTGTGCAGAGCTTACAGGTGTGAAGCGTCTCCTATGCCTTCCAGTCTGCAGCTAAATATCAGCATGTTACTAATAAGAACTGCCTACCTGGCCTCTGCAACAAAGTTACATGGGTGTCAGGCAGGATACCCCTTTTTAAAACAGGTTGTCTAATTTTTGGATTTCTGACTACTTTTGACGACTGTCAAAGATTTATAAATGACAGATGGAACCAATGTTTTGACGTGCTTTCCTAGGCACGAAGAAAACTCTGTATATATATAACTGATGGTCACCCTTCCACAAACCAACCATACAGACACAGATGGGAGACAAATAGAAGCTCCCATGTTACATTTAACTGTGACACATTTGTATTTTTGGGGGGTATGAGGAACAGGGTGTAAAGTTCCTCATCCCCCGTTGAAAAGGGAGGATCCTCCGACCGGACGGGGGATGAGGAACTTTACACCCTGTTCCTCATACCCCCCAAACTGGTGACACCGACGTGATGCCCCAGTGAGTCGGGGTGATGCTGCGTATGCTCCAGTGGGTCGGAGTGTGCAGTGCTGCGTAGTGGCTGGCTGCTGCGTCACGTCGGGGTCACCAGTTTGGGGGGTATGAGGAACAGGGTGTAAAGTTCCTGTCCGGTCGGAGGATCCTCCCTTTTCAACGGGGGATGAGGGCACCCTGTTCCTCATACCCCCCCCCCCCCCAAATATTTATAACCTAGGTATTTAGACCCGACTGCGGCGAAGGCCAAAAGGTGGGTTCCTAGAAATAAAGATTTCATGTTCAACCCTAGCAAGCGCTGCATAACCTCGAAGATCGACTTGTGTGGCTATTATTATTTAGCTACGACCTCTTTAAAATTCACTCCTGTTATTAAATAATAATCATGTTTTTTTTTCGTTCCAGATGTGGCAATTCGCCCCCAACTCAGTCCACTACTTACTCTCCCTATGGCAACGTATGGTCGCCTCAGTGCCCTACGTGAAGGCTTCAGAGCCTCATCTGCTAGAGAGCTACGCGCCAGGAGTCACCGCAGCCTACATCGGCTCCAGACTCGACTCTGTGTCCTGCGTGCTAAGGTATATTATCTAATAATCTAGTAGTAAGATTTTTGCTGTGCACTTCAGCAATAATACCAAAAGTCAAAGACGATTTGGCTTGAAATCGTGTTTAACTGGCGTATTGAGTACTACTAAGGTACGTTATAATCATAAATCTATACTTTATACATATAAATACGATTTAAGTGCCTGTTTTTAATGTCAAAATAGCAAATAACTGCTGTTTATTGAATAGGGGATCGGACAAAAAAAAACTAATTAGTCCGTCAGATAGATTTCCAAAAATTATTGGACACGTATTTTTTCTTTTTTCACGTAAACTTAAAATGAAGACGATACAGTGCTTCGAAAACTCGTGTGACGTCATATGATAGTACATTTTGACGACACAAGTGACGTTTCAAGCCCCACTCCAAGATCTTTGACGCGTTTTATCTTCGTCATTTTTTATTGATTTGATAAAACAAAAAACACGTATTCAATATTTTTCGATAATCTAACTTACGGACTAAACAGAATCATATTATTTTGACCCAGTCCGATCCCCTATTCTAAAAGTTTACTGTATTTGTAACAAAAAACATGTTTATCATGCTGTGAAAAAGCAAACAGACCGATATTCGCAGCGTCTTTCTTCATCATTTAATATCCTCTCATCTTTTACAGGGACGGCCTCGAAGACCCTCTCGACGACGTGGGCACAGTCCAGCAACAGCTAGAACAGCTGTCCGTGGTGGGTCGCTGCGAATACGCCAAAACGTGTCAGCTGCTAGTAGCGCACTTCGACCGCGCCGCCGCAGCCTATAGCGTGCCGCAGCCGCAGCAGATACCTATGCTGCAAGGTTAGTACAAAGAAAGGGGGAAGGAGACAGTGCAGAAGTCGCCAGAATCCGTAGGAACCTCATCATGATTTGCCTAGTCTTATTACCAAACAGGAGATACCCACATTGACCAGTCCCGTGCGACACGCATCCAGCGGATTCCCTCAACCTTCACCAAGTCATTGGTCCACCCAGCACTTTTTTCCCCATTGGCCATCCGAGCAATGTCTCCAACCCACTATCACTTAAGAGGTTTGTGATCAGAGTTTCCTTGCGTGATCGAATTGCATGAGAACCAAGGTTACTGACGTAGCCCGAAGAATTGCCAGACTTGAGTGGCAGTTGGCAGGGCATATTGCTCGCAGAATAGAT
Organism: Diarsia dahlii; assembly: GCA_949775195.1. Taxonomy (NCBI): domain Eukaryota; kingdom Metazoa; phylum Arthropoda; class Insecta; order Lepidoptera; family Noctuidae; genus Diarsia; species Diarsia dahlii. The sequence goes on along the minus strand of OX459217.1, from coordinate 6,818,553 downwards.
GGCCGATGGGGTCGAAAAGTTCTGGAGTGGTGACCGCAAACCGGAAGACGTTGCGTTGGAAGGCTTCCCACTAGGTGGACCGATGACCTGGTCAAAGTTGCGGGGATCCGCTGGATGAGAGACGCACGGGACCGGCCAATGTGGTGACACTTAGGAGAGGTCTATGTCCAGCGGTGAACGTCTTTCGGCTGAAATGATGAAGATAAGAACTTAACAAGCATCTTAGTATCTACCTCTATCTATGTTAGTCCTTTTACTGTATCCTCATGATTGTTCCATAAACCGTTTAATTTAATCTTTATTTATTTATCTTCTTCCTCCTACATTCGAAGACAGCTGAAATCTACCAACCCGCACTGGGCCTGCGTGGTGGATTATAGCCCATCCCTCTCCTAGAGAGGAGGCCTGAGTCCCTGAAGTGGGAACATTATAGGCTGATATTATGCTGACGATGATGAATGTGGAATACTCAAAAATGTATACCTATATCCTATTATGGACTGAGTCCTCAAAATTAGTCCATAAAACATTAAATTTAATCATAATTCTCATCCATATTTTTCCTCTCACAGGCCAACTAACCTGGCTGGTGTACATAATCGGCGCGGCGATAGGAGGTCGCGCCTCAGTCAACACTTGTGACGAGAACGATGCTATGGATGGAGAGCTCGTGTGTCGAGTGTTACAGCTGATGGACCTCACTGACTCTAGGTTGGCACAGGTAAGAACTAACATGAAGGTGGCATATGGAGGGCCACCGTCCGTCTGTCTCATGACGACGATAGGCCGTGTCGACGGCGCGTTCGTGTGCGGCAACATTGCAGGGACCCGCAATGGTTCGAAAGAGATACCACGGCCCCGGACACAAAGGGCTAAGAAGGAACATGGGTGGTTGTTAGTCAGTAGAAGTCTGACACTACCTTCTGCTCTGCCTAGAGCGGGAGGAGTCATTTGATGATTTACCACACCCCAAAAAAATCGAAATCAAAGCATTTATAACAAGTAGGCTATTTACAGCCACTTTTGAATAGTGTAAAAAGATATAACAATGAAATGTAGCTACAGTCCCAGTCACAAGATATAAAAACTGCGACAGTACTATAATTGCCCATTCCAAAGCTTAAATGCGGCAGTAGGCGCATGTCCTAGTACAGTCAAACAAGCTAATAAGTATACAGGGTAGAGATCTTCATAATTCTATAAAACTGAAAATATTGATTGTAATTTTGTTTTATCAAGTGTTTCACATTAAACGGCTGATTTCAAACGCTGTATCGTTTGTCATTAGTCTCTAAATGTCTCGGTATAATCTTAAAAGTAAATAAGTTAGCTGGCTGTATACTTATTAGCTTGTTCGACTGTACCAATAATTCGAAGACATGGTAAAATCTACCGTTTTGTAGATGTCATCCGTAATTTTTGACCCTAAAATGATAAGTCGATTCTCATCAATAAGCAGTCTCAAATGAATATCAAATTAATTCTAAGATCAAAAGATCTTTGCAGCACATCTATACTAATATTATAAAGCTGAAGAGTTTGTTTGTTTGTTTGTTTGTTTGAACGCGATAAACTCTGGAACTACTGGTTTGATTTGAAAAATTCTTTTTGTGTTGGATAGTTCATTTATCGAGGAAGGTTATAGGCTATATAACATCACGCTACTACCAATAGGAGCGGAGCATAAATGAGAAATGTTGCAAAAACGGGAAAAGAACATTCCTTTCTGAGAGCTTCCGTTGCGTGCGCTGCGAAAACGGTTTAAGTTACGAGAATATCATGTATGAAGTAATTATTCGTCTTTAAAAGTTCTAAAAAAAAGTCCACGACAGCATCTGTCTATCTTATAAGATTGACTCACTGTAACCATTTTTTACTATTAAAATGTTAGGTTAAAAAGAATTATTTTTTGCGAAGCTTATTTAACCCATATGGTATTAATCTATATCTAAATAAATGTGTTCGTTAGAACGGAAATTTAATATAGAATATTTGTGCGCTTTACTCTATACAGTTTAAACAAATATCTTAGAAGATATCACAATGTAAAAATACCCGCGCGGAAAAATAATTACGCGGTTTGCGTCGCAATGTAGGTACGGGGGATTCTGGCTGGCCTCCGGGAAATTCAAATTCAAACAAAATAATGTTTACAAGTACAGGGTGTTATCGACATCGTATATTTAACAGTAAGAGATATTTATAGTAATTCTCATTTTAGTATAATCTTAACTAATATTTGGGCCGACACAATTTAGATTGCCATCGACACGCTTAGAAGAAGAACTAATATTTTAGAGAGGAAAGATAAAAATTTTTGTTTGTTACGATTTAACTTAATAATTTTGGTTGGATAGTTGATTTATCGAGGAAAGTAATAAGTTATATATAGAGACGCAGACAAAGTTGCGTGGGTCAGCTAGTCTTCTATATAAATAAAAAAAGTGAAAAATAAAAATCAGCTTCTGAAGTCGGTGACTTTTGTTTGTTTGATTTCATGTTTTTGCCACCGACTTCTGAAGCTGATTTTTATTTTTCACTTTTTTGTGTTTTATTTTTGTCGAAGTCGGTTTTATTTTTTGTAAAAAAGTTTTTATTTTTCACTTTTTAGTGGTTCACATGTGCTTACCCCTTCACAACGTACCGGCGTGATGTTATGTTATGAAGTGGTGTAAACAATAGACAGACATGAGATTTCAGCAATCCCAGTCCATTTGCTATCATTTATTGAGGAGTTCCGTTGTCTATCTCCGAAGTACTGTAGTGAGTACAGGCGTGATATTATGTTGTGTGATGGCGTAAACAATGCTTAGATATGCTATAGCAACAATCGCGGTTAATCTGCTGTTATTTATTGAAGAGTTCCCCCGATTTCTACAAGATCCCATCATCAGATATTGAAATGGTGACAATGGGACCACACGGGAAGCACCAGCTTTCAAATGAAAAAAGAATCATGAAAATCAGTTCACCCAGTCGCAAGTTATGAGCGAACAAACATTAAAAAAAAAAAAAAAAAAAATACAGTCGGATTGATAACCTCCTACTTTTTTTGAAGTCGGTTAAAAAGAGAAGTCCTGACTAACTGACTGACTCATCAACGCCCAGCCCAAACCCTTGGACCTCGAAAGCTGAAATTTTGCACAGAGGTTCCCTTCATGTAGACAAGGAATAAGAAAGGATTTTTTGAAATTCAACCCCTAAGGGAGTTAAATAGGTTATGAAAATTTTGGAAGGAAAATCGTCATTTTCACGCGGGCGAAGCCGCTGGCAAAAGCTAGTTATTAATATTTGTCTTTTCTCTCACAGGGCGGCTGCGAGAAACTGGAACTCGCCATGATGTCGTTCTTCGAGCAGTTCCGTAAGATCTACGTTGGGGAACAGGTGCAGAAGAACAGCAAGGTCTACCGGAGACTCAGCGATGTGCTGGGTCTAGCTGACGAGAGCCAGCTGCTCAGTGTGCTCATGAGGAAGATGTGAGTATCGTCATCTACCTAGCCTTTTCCCAACTATATTGGGGTCGGCTTCCAGTCTAACTGGATGCAGCCAGTATTTTACATGGAGCGACTGCCTATCTGGCCTCCACAACCCAGTTAAATACTGAGTAATACGATACCCTTTGAAAAGATTGGTTGTCAGACTACCTGTAATGGCTGTCATAAATTTATCTACTAATGACGGCCGCAACCGCAACCAACGGCTTAACGTGCTGGTACGGAGGAAACCGGTATGTAAGGTGATCACCTTTCCACGGATTAACCTAGGCAAGCAGTCAAGCACGGTTAGCTTGCAGATCGACCCGAGCGGCTTTCATTATTTAGCCTCGACCTCTTGTAATTAAAATCGCCTAATAATCTTATTTTTTCTTTGCCATACCATACCCACTTTTCCTTGCACTTAGTTTTACACACATATTTTTTCTTATCTAATATTTTTTTATCCACAGCATAACAAACTTAAAATACTGGGGCAGTTCGGAGCAGATCATATCAAAAACACTGGGTTTGTTGAGCGACCTGAGCGGAGGATACTCGTGCGTGCGCAAACTGGTCAAATTAGACGAAGTGCAGTTCATGTTGACACATCACACGGTGAGTTGTAGCTTTCTTTTTAACCTGCTCTGTTCCACTCCTTGGTAAAGACTTCCCTCCACTCCTTCCAATTCTTTCGAACTCGCGCGTCCTTTTTCCAGCCGGCTTAGCATGACCACCGAAGAAACGGGTTTTGTCGACGGAAGAATCGACAAAATGACAGATTGTAACAAGGTTTCACGTCAAATTGTATGGAAAAATCTTTGTCTATTCTTGGTAGAATAGAATGCCATGCTACCCGGGCAGTTCTGACGGAACCTGTCTAGTTTGGCTACGAGAGATGGCGCGACCTCGCTTCACTGTGTCAGCACCAGTTCCCTGCTATTTTGGTCCACAGCACACCTCGGACACTCCATACAACGCCCGCAAAATAATTACCTATTACTACTACATAAACAATAGTAGATTGTACACCAAGTGCATAAAACGCACCATTTTGCGCGAGACGTTTATCCATCCGATGCGAGCTTGCGAGCGAGGATGGATATAAAGTAGAGAGTAAAATGGGTTTTATGGACGAGTTTTACACTCTACTTTTCACTTCGATTGCGAGGAAATGAAACAGCAACTTGTAAATATTGTAAAAATAATTATGGTTCCCGCCAATTAATTTTTTTTTTCAGTAGGAAACTTGACATAACACCGGACTTATGTCGTTACTCATACTGCTCAGATAAAAAAACATTTTGACCAAGCCTATTGCCATCAACCAATGTAATTAGGAGCAAGCCTTTTGCCATCAATCAATGTAATTAAGAGTAAGCCTATTCCCATCAAATTAATGATGTAATTAGGAGCAAGCCTATTGCCATCAACAAACCTAATTAAGAGCAAGCCTATTGCCATCAAGCGATTTAGGTAATTGGGGAAAGCCTATTCCCATCAACTTTCCTTGTATTCGTAATGAAAAGCAGTAATCCCTTGTTCTTAGAATACTAACGAAACGAATTAAATTAAAGAGGTTAGAAGTTGTTCATAATTATGGCTGTTGGGCCGATTACCTGTGCCGATTACCTTGGTCTTCGACGAAGATTTTACTTTATGCTCTAGAGCATAAAACGCGACTTTATGTCGCCTACGCACGACATAAAGACGAATTTTAGAGCGAGAGAAGTGAAAATAACATTTTCACTTCTCTCGCTCTAAAATTCGTCTTTATGTCGTGCGTAGGCGACATAAAGTCGCGTTTTATGCTCTAGAGCATAAAGTAAAATCTTCGTCGAAGACCAAAGTAATCGGCACAGGTAATCGGCCCAACAGCCACAGGAACAACTTCATAGAATAACCTCTTTCATTTAATTCGTTTCGCTAGTATTCTAAGAACAAGGGATTACTGCTTTTCATTACGAATACAAGGAAAGTTGATGGGAATAGGCTTCCCCCAATTACCTAAATCGCTTGATGGCAATAGGCTTGCTCTTAATTAGGTTGGTTGATGGCAATAGGCTTGCTCTCAATTACCTAAATCAGTGGATGGCAATAGGCTTGCTCCTAATTACATCGGTTGATGGCAATAGGCTTGCTCCTAATAAGATTGGTTGATGGCAATAGGCTTTTCCTAATTACATCGGTTGATGGCAATAGGCTTGTCCCTAATTACATCAGTTGATGGCAATAGGCTTGCTCCTAATTACATTGGTTGATGGCAATAGGCTTGGTCCCAATTACATCAGTTGATAGCAATAGGCTTGCTCCTAATTTCATTGGTTGATGGCAATAGGCTTGCTCAAAATGTTTTTATAACTGAGCAGTATGAGTACAACATAAGTCAGGTGTTATGCCAAGTTTCCTACTGAAAAAAAAAAGTTGATTAGCGGGAACCATAATTATTTTTACAATATTTACAAGTTGCTGTTGCATTTCCTCGCAATCGAAGTGAAAAGTAGAGTGTAAAACTCGTCCATAAAACCCATTTTACTCTCTACTTTATATCCATCCTCGCTCGCAAGCTCGCATCGGATGGATAAACGTCTCGCGCAAAATGGTGCGTTTTATGCACTTGGTGTACAATCTACTATTTCACTTCTCTCGCTCTAGCCATAATTATGAACAACTTCTAACCTCTTTAATTTAATTCGTTTCGTTAGTATTCTAAGAACAAGGGATTACTGCTTTTCATTACGAATACAAGGAAAGTTGATGGGAATAGGCTTTCCCCAATTACCTAAATCGCTTGATGGCAATAGGCTTGCTCTTAATTAGGTTTGTTGATGGCAATAGGCTTGCTCCTAATTACATCATTAATTTGATGGGAATAGGCTTTTCTTAACTACATCGGTTGATGGCAATAGGCTTGTCCCTAATTACAAGAGTTGATGGCAATAGGCCTGCTTCTAATTACATTGGTTGATGGCAAAAGGCTTGGTCCCAATTACATCAGTTGATGGCAATAGGCTTGCTCCTAATTACATTGGTTGATGGCAATAGGCTTGGTCAAAATGTTTTTTTATCTGAGCAGTATGAGTAACGACATAAGTCCGGTGTTATGTCAAGTTTCCTACTGAAAAAAAAAATTAATTGGCGGGAACCATCATTATTTTTACAATATTTACAAGTTGCTGTTGCATTTCCTCGCAATCGAAGTGAAAAGTAGAGTGTAAAACTCGTCCATAAAACCCATTTTACTCTCTACTTTATATCCATCCTCGCTCGCAAGCTCGCATCGGATGGATAAACGTCTCGCGCAAAATGGTGCGTTTTATGCACTTGGTGTACAATCTACTATTGTGCACGACGTGCACGTGCAAATGTGTGCGTAAACTCTAGTAGGGTTATCGTAGCCTAAAAACTGGCGCGGAAAGTGCAACGGTCTGCTTCGCGAAAACCGAACGACAACTAATACGAGCGCGAGCCATTGCTCAAGAGTCGGCGACGACTACCTCGAAGTGCGGGGTGAGGTGCGGTATTTAATATGAGCGCGGGGAAGGGAGTGTCCCTTCTGTACGTAGTACTATTATGTATTCTGTGTCCACAGTTTGTCCGGCATGCGACAGAAATGTCCTCCCAGTTGCATTGGGCAGCCTTATTGTACGCAGTATTGTTTTTCGAACACGATCCGTTAATTTAACACATAGTGTACTGGGCTTCATTGCTCATTGGCAGACCTTTAGTTTGGACTTCTGGATGTCAAAGACCTAATCTGTGCAAAATAATATTATCAGTAATTTTTTTTTTTTTAATATGTAATGATAATTTAGTTTTAACGATTGTCTGGCAGTTTTAGTACTATAAGCGACCTACCCAAATGTCCTTTCTTTGGTATTGTTCGTCGTGACGTTGAGCTCCTTGAGTTATAAGTCGAACTCCACGATAACTGACAAATGACAAAACCAATTTGCAAAATAAACATAATTTATCACATTACAGGCAGAACACTTCCCATTCCTGGGCATCCAGGGCGTGGGGGCTACAGAGATGAGGTGTCGCAGTATGCTGTACACGGCGCTGGGCAGACTGCTCATGGTGGACTTGGGAGAGGACGAGGATCGGTTCCTTGCCTTCATGATGCCGCTTACTGGTAAGACCTGATTGTCTGATAAAAAGATGATTCCGTGTTTCGGAAGGCACGTATAAGCTGGTGGTCCTTGCGGCGGTTTAGAAACTCTGACACTAGGGTGTGTGGGGTCGTTAGACCTTACTGCCCACACGATAAGAAGAAGAAGAAGACTGGTATGGCAACATGATATTTGTTTATACTGGTGACCCGCAACACAGGTAATAGGGTAGTTGACATTAAAAATCGAATTAGTCCATCAGATAGATTTTCAAAAACTTTTTGTTTTTCACGATTCAATCAATGAAGACACAGTGCTTTGAAAACTCGTGTGACGTCAGATTGCATGATTTTTTTCCAGAAAGTTACGTCACAAGCCTGTGACGCATATTATCTTCGTACTTTTTCATTAATTTGTTATACTTAACAAAAAACGTATCCAATATTTTTCGTTAATCTAACTGATGACGTTAGAAAGAAGTCTAAACAGAATTAATAACTGATAATAAATTTTCACTAACTATTGCCCACCACCTTCGTCCGCGTGAAATTATTATTAAAATATTACTTAAGGAAGTAATATTTTAATAATAATTTAATTTAAGTTGAGTCGAATTTTGTTAACAATTTCAATAGTAATTTTATTTTTGTCATTTTGTATGCAGCAAAAAAAAATTCTTTCTTTCCTTTACGTAAGTAATCAATTTCTTCTCATTCCAGCTGCCTTCGAAGGCATAATAGGCCTCCTCTCCGGTCCAGAATCAGCGATGTACAATTCAGAGGACGCTAAGAAGACGCTCATAGGCCTCGCTCGAGACCTGCGCGGTCTAGCGTTCGCGTTCAACACTAAGACCACGTATATGATGCTGTTTGATTGGATGTGAGTATAACATCAAGGTTTTGTACGTAACAGGGGTGGGTAGAGGTGTGTTGTATACCGTAGTTTGGTTGTTGATAAGAAAAAGCAAGATTATTGCCCTCTAATGTTGTGTATTCTCTCTGGTATATCATCATCATCATCATCAACAGCCTATTAATGTTCCCACTGCTGGGACACAGGCCTCCTCTCTTTGAGAGGGAATGGGCTATAATCTACCACGCGGGCCCAGTGCGGATTGGTAGATGTCACATGTCTTCGAATTTTTTGGTTCTAAGACATGCCGGTTTCCTCACGATGTATTCCTTCACCGTTTTGAGAGCAGCGGTGATGAAATAAATTACAGAAAGTAATGTGCCTGCCTGAGTTCGAACCCACGACCTACTGTTCGTAAGTCGGGGCCGCCACCACTGGGCCACCGCTGCCCTCTGGTATATCGATTGAAAGATTTCAGGTGTTTTTGTCAGGTGGTGAGAGGTGTACCAAATAGTACTTACTTTTCGCCAGTCGTTTTTAAGTCCCATGTAATGGAGGGCGAAGTTTTATTTAATTTATTAATATAGGTTCACCAACAGCTTCTGTGTACAACATATCATAAGTACATAGGTTTTACAGTCTCAGACTTACACAGTCGCCAATAATTGGTTAACCAGCATTCACAAAAATAAGTGATAACATAACAAAACATACTTACATCAAAAATTAAAACGAAATAAAGGTCTTGAAATGAAATATGACTTACAGATAATAAAATTCAAAAAGAAAAACCGTATCGCTATTTTATCAACTAATTACGACTAACATTTAAAAAAGACATAAAATATAAAAGTTATTAATGCTAAAACAAAAACAAAAATGAGATCAAAACTGAGATCGTAAAGCTATAACAAAAATAAAAATGAGATCTAAACCGAGATCGTAAAGCTATTATTAATAAAAATAAAGGAGGAAGTACTTAATCCAATAACATAAAATAAAGAACTAGACTAACTTAACAAAACACTATGTTGCGATTTTCGGGAATCAAGTAATTGGGTTTTAAAGATTTTGGTGCAATGATAATAAATGTCAACATCAGGTGAGGATTTAAAGGAATTCATCTCTCTACTCAGTCTGTTTAGTGGCGAATTTACCCCAATATTAGTGTTTCATCCTTGAGTATTGAACAAGTTGGTCAGAGGGTATCTAGGTATATTGTAAGGTACTTTTAGCCCAATACGCTCTACTAGATTACCGCAGTCTAATTTATTATTCACTAATTTGTATAAAAACATGATATCTTGCGTCAGTCGACGGTTACGCAGACTATTCATTTGAAATGAATGAAGACGTTGTTCATATGGACAACGGGGAGATATTACGCTGAAGGAATACGCTAGGTGTTTTGTAAAGGCCCTCTGGATACCTTCGACTCTTTGTGAGTGTACTGCATAATGGGGGTTCCACACCACGCTAGCAAATTCTAAGTGGCTACGAACTAAGGCGTTAAAAGTACAATTTTTGTTCTTACTAGCTTAAACCCTTTACTATTTCTCTTAAGAAATCCTAGTAATCGTGCTGATTTCGTAACGATGTTATCGATATGACTTATGAAATTGAGTTTACTATCCATGATGACGCCAAGATCGCGAACCTTTTTTACTGTTTCCAATAATTCTCCTTTTATTTTGAAGGAGACAGTATTGGACTGCTTTTTCCTAGAAAATCGTATGTGGCTAGATTTTTGCACGTTAAGCTTCATGTGATTCAGGTCGCACCAATGCTCAATTCTAGCTAAATCCTCCTGAATTAGGGATGCATCTTCATCTGAGGTGATAATTTTATAAATTTTAAGATCATCAGCAAACATTAGATATTTACAGTGATGGATTTGATCAGTTATGTCATTGATGAATAGTGAAAATAAAACTGGTGCAAGGTGAGAGCCCTGAGGCACTCCTGAGTCAGCATAGTATGGGTCAGACTCATAACAATTAACGACAAGAATCTGTGATCTGCGGGATAAATAAGACGAAAACCAGTTTAATAAAGAGCCATGTATACCATAAGTTACTGCCATTATCATCATGATTATCCACAGCCCGACTTCACCTACTTCTGGGTAAATACCTCTCTTTTCTTGCGCCATTCTCCACAAAAAAAAAATAAGTCTGCGAATGCGTCCGAAATCCAAAGACGCACGAAGGTTTTTGATATTAGAAATCGCATTATGGAACTAAATTGGAGTTGGGCAGGAGTGCAGGACAGTAGCAAGGCGCTGTGATTGCAGGTGGTCCTAAGGGTGTCACCGAATGGCGTCCAAGAACTGGAAAACGAAGTCCGGCCGAGGTCGTCTGGTGGCGAGATGGACAGACGACATACTTAATGCAACAACGGCTAATAAAATAATTACATTTTTCTCTCCCCCACAGCTACCCAGTCTACATGAAGGTGCTACTCCGAGGCATAGAAGTGTGGTTCGCTGAGCCGGCGCTGACGACTCCAGTGCTCAAGCTGACTGCAGAACTGGCACAGAACCGCAACCAACGTCTGCACTTCGACGTGTCCTCGCCGAATGGCATCTTACTGTTCCGGGAGCTTTCTAACAGCATCTGTGCTTATGGTGAGTCATTTTAGCAGAAAGACGTCCACTGCTGGACATAGGCCTCCCCCAGGCGTCGCCACATCTCTTGGTCCCGTGCGTCTCTCATCCAGCGGGTTCCTGCAACCTTGACCAGGTCATCGGTCCACCTAGTGGGAGGCCGCACAACGCAACGTCTTCCGGTTCGCGGTCGCCATTCCAGAACGCCTTCGACACGCTACGCAGCCAATCGCTCACCCACAGCACCAACCGTGTAGACCAATATTGGTCATTTAAAACACTCTACGTACAGTGCGATCAAATTATCTTGGCAGCTCTGAACATAGGCTTTGCGAAATTTTACGCATGTAAACTTGGGAATAAAACTGTTATTGCCAGATAAACCAATACTTAAACGATCAGAAAATATCTAATTTAAACAGTGAGAAATACAAATAAAATAAATATCATCATAACACTTTTATACATTCGTTGTAACAAAATGACCTGCACGAAGTTCGGAGCTGCCAAGATAATTTGATCGCACTGTACGAAATGTTTGATACATTTTCTATTAGGCTCACTGCTAAGAGTTGAACTCCCTGCCTGCGTCGGTTTTCCCGAATAGGGATGTTAACTAAAAAAATCTAATTAGTCCGTCAGATAGATTTCCAAAAAATATTGGACACATATTTTTTCTTTTTTCACGTAAACAAACAATGAAGACGATACAGTGCTTTGAAAACTCGTGTGACGTCATATTCTAAGACATTAGTAAGTATGTCATTTCTTAGCGAGCAGTGACGTCACAACCTCCCCACTCAAATCTTTGACGCGTTTTATCTTCTTCAATATTTTTCTATAATCTAACAGACGGACTAATTAGAATCATATTTTTTTTTGTCAGTAAACATCCCTATTCTTAAGACCCTAATCTATTTAAGTCACGAGTAAATAGACTTCCTCTGGGTTAACTCGATCCATTGTCGACCTCATCTCTGCCCTTAGGACAAGATTGAGGGCAAGAGTACAGGTCCATCTAATATAACATAGGTCTTACAGCACAAAAAAATTAAATAAAATTTTAGTCCTTACAAGTTTTCGCGACAACCTCAATATCTGGTATTTTCAACTTGCTAGGTTCACCCGTTCCGTTCCTGAAAAAATGTGGTGACATACGGACCGATAGACAGACTAGAGAGTGTTCCTCTATGGGTTTCTTTTTTTTTAGGGGTTCGGAACCCTAAAAATAAAGTAAAACACAAATTAATTATGTTTTTTGTCTGTTACAGGCAGCAGAATACTAACGATAGACGTGAACAAGAAGCAGATGTACTCGATGAAGCTGAAAGGCATCTCTCTGTGCTTCTCCATTCTCAAGTGTGCGTTGTGCGGCAACTATGCCAACTTTGGAGTGTTCAGGTAAATTTAATTAATGTTCAAACTCAAGGTTTTCCAAAGAGATGCTAGCGAAGGAGGCGGAACGTTAGAAGGAGAGAATCTTTCGTCCCAGCCGCCGCAGGAGACGCTCCGGGCGTCGGGGGCCACCGTACACGCGGGCCTGTGGACGGTGAGTAATGGGCTAGCGAGCCGTCCGTGCGGCTTATGACGGCGACGGCGCGTTCGTGTTCCATGCGCGCCTTAAACAGATGTCGGTCAGCAACATGAAAGAGGCCCGCGACGCCCGTCGGGGCTGCGGATTGTTCGAAAGAGATACTATGGGTAAAAAAGAACATGGGTGGTTTTTAGTCAGTACAAGTCTGACCCTCTCTACCGCTCTGCCCAGAGCGGGAGGACTCACTTGATGATTTCTCTACCCTCTAAAACTAAAAAAAAAAAACACTAATAACTATGCACGAAGTAACTTTTAAAAGTGATTTTCACGAGCACGATATTTTCTTATTTTGGAATAGAGACCGTTATTTTGCGTTACTATTATTATTCTCATGTATCGTGGATCTTTTTACAAACAGGCCGTACAACTAATAGTTCCATGTTAAAATCGAACACACGACACGCAGCACAGTAGCCAATCGCTCAACCACTGCGTCCACCATACCGTCACGATGACAGCAGATGTAATATTATCATTGTCGTATGTTACAGGTTGTACGGCGACGAGGCTCTCGATAACGCGCTCAATATGTTCGTGAAGCTACTGCTTAGTATACCACAGAGTGATTTACTTGTAAGTACTAGTTTTATTTATTTAGAGCACTAGATTTAATATTATTTTAGAGCAGCGGTGGGGCCCCGACTTACGAACAGTATTTCGTGGCCAGGCACATTACTGTGTGTAATTAATTTCATCACCACTGCTCTCTAAAATGGTGAAGGAAAACATCGTGAGGAAACCGCCATGTCTTAGAACCAAAAAATTCGAAGACATGTGACATCTACCAACCCGCACTGGGCTCGCGGTGGATTATAGCCCATCCCTCTCCTAGAGAGGAGGCCTGAGTCCCTGCAGTGGGAACATTATAGGCTGATGATGAGGCAGGGGTGTGCTGATGTGTTATAGGGTCATTGAATAAATGTTCATAATTGTAGGTAAAAAACAATTAAAATCCTATTACATAAGACTCAAAAATAACTGGCGAATAGTTGATGTATACAGTCAGCACCAATACATATACGAGTACACTTAGTGACGTTTAGAAGTAATTTTCACTTACTGTATTGATTTCAGTTTTATATTATAGCTCCCGCAACGTAACTTGGCAAGAGTCGTTAGATGCGCAGAAGTCATTTTTAGGTCTCTTTGTTTAGGTCCGTCGGGGCTGTGGTGGCATGGGTTTGGTTTTTAGTCAGTAGAAGTCTGACACTCCCCTTCGCTCTGCCCAAGAGCGGGGGGGGGGGGGGGGGGTTATTCGATGATTTTCCACCCACCAAAAAATAAATAGGTCTCTTTGTTTGTGGCGCGGAGCGCGGTGTATGAGGTAGCGTCATCCGCGCGGGCGATTGGTGCATTCAAATGCATACGTTCCGGTCGCTCCCGATTACACTTGCGGTGCACGAAACTTGTGTTGTTTTTGTTATTTATTTTTGTTACGAATGTGAGTTGTCGTTGTTTAAAATTTAGTTTTTGTTGTTTTTGTTATTGTTTAAAATTTAGTTTTTGTTATTGTTTAAAATTAAATTTTTGTTGTTTTAAATTTTGTTTTAACTTTTAAATGCATTTTTTGATTTACAACACCTAATAAATGTCACAGTCTTCACATTTCTTTAACTTCATTATTAAAAATAAATTATGTCAATAACCATAGAATAATGACAAGCAATAAAAGTGACCACTTTTTGTGGCACAAAGTGTACGATGCGCGAACTTTGAATTCGAATTTCGAAACCTTGCCAAGTTACTAGTCAGGAGCTATACGTAACGAAACGAATGTTTTGGAAATCATTTTATCATAAAGTAGACCATATCGCACAGTTGCAATCACAACCTCACGAGAAATTCGCGTTTGAACTTTGCCAAGTGTATACATATTATTGCTTGTGACTTTACTTGCTAGGTACAGCTCTATCTAAGTGCATGTTTACGTACAGGCGGGGCGTCGCGCGGCGCGTGCAGCGTTTTTAATTCAAACACACGGCAATGTATGAAAAAGTTAACGATTTCAAAACTTGATAAAAAAGAGCATTATGCACGCGCCGCACAACGCCCCGCGTCTCCGTAAACGAGCCCTAACCCTTCGATTATTTCAAGCATAATACCATAAATATAGTTGAACAAGTCGATTGTAACATTGCAGGACTACCCGAAGCTCTCGCAGACGTACTACGTGCTCCTGGAGCGCCTGGCACAGGACCACATGCCGTACCTTGCCAACTTGCAGCCCGACGCCACGCTGTACATCCTGTGCTCCATATCCGAAGGTCTCACAGCCCTTGGTAAGTGTATGTATACTAGCTGATAGGTGGTTCTTGTACACGTTTTTTTTGATGAGTGATCACTCAAGACCAGATCTGTGTTTTAGTTGGGGAAAGGTTAGGCAGGTGTGGTAAGACGACGCACCGTCATTTCAAGCCCGCGCTTATATGACAGACTGACCCCGAGTCTCCAAACCTTTTTTTTTCGTAATGTTAATTAATAATAATTAATAGGGCATCACAGAGCAGCGGTGGCCCAGTGGTGGCGGCCCCGAATTACGAACAGTAGGTCGTGGGTTCTAAGCCAGGCAGGCGCATTACTTTGTGTAATTTATTTCATCACCACTGCTCTCAAAACGGTGAAGGAAAACATCGTGAGGAAACCGGCATGTCCTAGAACCAAAAAATTCGAAGACATGTGACATCTACCAACCCGCACTGTGCCCGCGTGGTGGATCATAGCCCATCCCCTCTCAAAGAGAGGAGGCCTGAGTCCCAGCAGTGGGAACATTAATAGGCTGTTGATGATGAATAGGGCAGTTTCCTGACAAAAAAAAATGTTTAGTCCGTCAGTTAGATTATCGAAAAATATTGGACACGTATTACACTATCTACATCTACACTTCTACACTAATATTATAAAGAGGAAAGATTTGTACCTATTTTTGTATGTTTGTAATGAATAGGCTCAAAAAGTACTGGGCCGATTTCAAAAATTCTTTCACCCTTGGAAAGCTACATTCACCCTGAGTAACATAGGCTACTTTTTATCCCTGTATTCCCACGGGAACGGGATCTACGCGGGTGAAACCGCGGGACGTCCGCTAGTTTTTTATATTGTCACGTAAACAAAAAATTAAGACAATACAGTGCTTCGAAAACTTGTGTTACGTCACATTTCTATACATTTTTAACCGGAAAGTGACATCACAAGCCCCTACTCAAATCTTTTACGTGTTCATCTTCATCAATTAACTGACTGACTAAACAGAATCATATTTTTTTTAATAATAGAGATGTTTATCTCTATTGACTGGTAAGAATGGAACAAAAATACCGTGTTGAGTTGACCCCAAATAACATCGGACTAATGCAGGAAGACCGGGGGAAGCAGGGACGCGTCTCTAGTAGCAAACAATAAGATTGTAATAAATACTCTTTATATGATGTGTTTCAGATACGAGTGTGTGTACGGGATGCTGCGCGACGCTCGACCATATTGTCACGTTTTTATTTAAACAGTTAGTGCAGAAATGTAAGTACTATCTTCATTACTTATTTAATTCATCATCAGCCTATTATGTTCCCACTGCAGGGACTCAGGCCTCCTCTCTAGGAGAGAGGGATTTGCAACTGTTAAAATATTATCGGATTTTGTGACCAATATCAGTAGTTTTTTTTACCGCAACCTCTAAAAGGGTAAATACTTGACAAAAAAAAACCAATTGTCAGAAAGAGTTCAAAACATATTATTGGACACATTTTTATTTTTCACGTAAACAAAACATGAAGACGATACAGTGCTTCGAAACCTCGTGTGACTTCACATTCCAGTACATTTTTACCAGAAAGTGACGTCACAAATCCCCACTTTGATCTATGACGCGTTTTATCTTCGTCAATTTCTATTAATTTGATAAAATAAAAAAGACGTCTCCAATATTTTTCGATAATCTACCTGACGGACTGTACGGGAGCACCAGGACTTGGCTAGAATAAAACGAGGAGAATCTGGGATTACTTAAAAATGTGTACTATCGAGGTAATGACACAAGCAGTAATGAATATGCAGTACTTCTATCAAAAACTTAAAACTAAAACAGGACGCATCGTCGCTCGCTGCTACGACGAATCCATCAGGCGCTCCAACATGCTCCCGGACGTTGAAAGATTCTCTTTCAACAAGCATCAGAAGAGACGGGTAATGGGCAAATTCTGTTGAAGGCTCGTCTTATTACTCCAGCAGTGGTCCGGATGTCAGCCACACGAACGATGCCATCTGACCCTGGATGGACGGCGACAATTCTACCTAGCTTCCACTTGAGGGGAGGTAGGTTATCTTCCTTTATCACTACCAAGGAATCCAACTTCAATGCAGCTGTGCAGGAACGCCATTTTGTTCTCTGCTGCAACTCGGAAACAAACTCCTTACTCCACCGAACCCAAAAATGCTGGCGGAGTTGCTCGATCCTTTGGAAACGAGTTAAATGATTAATTGAGTGTTCCTGTATATCTCGCTGTGGCAGTGAAGTAAGCGGTCGACCGACGAGGAAGTGTCCTGGTGTCAGAGGTGTAAGGTCTGCAGGATCAGTAGATAGCGGCGTCAATGGACGAGAGTTCAAAATTGCCTCAATTTGGATCAGCGTGGTGTTAAGCTCTTCGTACGTGAGGTTACATTTTCCCAACACTCGTTTTAAATGGTATTTGGTCGACTTAACACCCGCCTCCCAGAGTCCGCCAAAGTGAGGAGTATAAGCGGGAATAAAGTGCATCTTAACTCCATCATTAGCCAAACTTTCACCTAAGGAATCGCAATTTGACTTTAAAAATTTAGATAAATCGTTGTACGCTCCAACGAATGAGGTACCGTTGTCAGAATAAATGTTAACGGGTTTTCCCCTTCGCGAAATAAACCTATACAAGGCCAATAAATATTTATTACTAGTTAGGTCACCTACTAGCTCCAAGTGAATAGCCTTGGTGGTAAAACAAATAAATATCGCAACGTACACCTTTACTAGCCTACAACCGCGGCCTTGCCGACTGGCACACATGATGGGACCGGCATAATCAACACCAACACTCGAAGGGGTAGCCTCCCAGATGGAGACGCTGCTGGGGTAAATTCCCCATTAAGGGTGTAATTACATTACCCTTCATACGACAACAGCGCACACAGTTATGATAGCAAACCTTAGCTAAATTTCGGCCACCTATAGGCCAATACGATTCCCTTATCGACGCTAATAATAACTGTGGGCCTGCGTGCATTAATCTCTTGTGTTCGAAATTAAACAAAAGCTTAGTAAATATATGTGTGGACTGTAAAATAATAGGGTGTTTTTTATTATATGAGAAGTCAGAATTCTCTAAGCGTCCTCCGACACGCATTATATTATTGCTGTCTAAATAAACATTAAATTTGAGAAGGGCGCTTTTTGAAGGTAAACTTTGTTTGTTTGCAAGTAATTTGTGCTCTGGAAACGAATCGATTTGACATCTTAAAATAATAACATTTAATGCTTCCTGTAGTTCTTCTTCTGATAGAAAGTTTCTAATTACAGGAAGTTTTCTACAAATTCTAATAAATCTCAACACATATGCTACGGAACGAACAAGTCGTAAATAATTAGAGAAACGCTTAAAATCTATAAATAAATCGCAAGAACTATTTCCTACAATAGTACTCAATGAAACTTGAGGTCGCGTTTCTGGCAATGTCTCGACTTCTAAACATTTAAGGTGAGATGGCCAGTTGGACTGATCTTCCTTCAAGAAGTCGGGGCCACACCACCACAGATGTAATCCTTGCAGAGCATCAATATCCACGCCACGAGATATGAGATCTGCTGGGTTCTTGGCAGTTGGGACATGACGCCAAGTACAGTTTCCTGTCTTATCTAAAATTTCAGCAACGCGATTGCGTACAAATGGCTGAAGTTTAGAGGGCAACATTTGTAACCATCCCAACACAATGGTCGAGTCTGTCCAACAGTAAACCCGATCGAACTTTACTCGAAGTGATTTGACTACCTTCTCACACACGCGAGCTCCCACTACGGCACCACACAGTTCCAACCTCGGAATCGTGGTAGGTTTAATCGGCGCCACACGACTTTTCCCTATCAGTAAGCGGACCATGCATTCACCATCACCGCGGACACTACGGACATAGGCACACGCACCGTACGCGCGCTCAGATGCATCCGTGAATACATGGAGTTCTAACGTGTGGTACGAATCGAACATAACAAAACGTGGGATACGCAAGTTATTTAGAAGAGGGAGATTTTTAACAATAGCTTTAAAGGTTGAGTTGAGTTCCAGAGTCAACGGTTCGTCCCATGAAAGGTTGTCCAACCACATTCTTTGCAACAACATTTTCATGGTCACTACAGAAGGAGATAAAAGACCTAAAGGGTCAAAAATGCGTGCAATTGCTGAAAGCAAATCACGCTTAGTACTGCCATTAGAAGGCATCTCAGAACTTATCACGAAACCTAGTTCGTCAGAGTCAGCAAACCAGTTGAGCCCCAACAGTTTATTGGGCTCACTAGATCCTATACCTAAATCTAAGGATGACTGAGAAGGTCCTGAGACTAAAACAGGTTCGTTCGACTTCCACTTTCGAAGTGGCATGCAAGCTGATCTGAGTGCATTGGTGACTTCATTGCGAATTACCATTACTTCATTTAAATCATTGCCACCCGTGAGTAGATCATCTACGTAAAAATCATGCTTGATAATGGTGGCAATCTTATCATCAGTGCACTCACTACCTAATTGCTTAAGGCAGCGCGTCGCTAGAAACGGCGCACTCGCCGTACCGTATGTGACGGTATTCAGTTTAAATACCTTGACAGGACTACACGTGTCTTCACGCCAAACTACCTGTTGCAAGTGCCTATCAGATGGATGGACTACTATCTGTCTAT
Source organism: Diarsia dahlii (assembly GCA_949775195.1). Taxonomy (NCBI): domain Eukaryota; kingdom Metazoa; phylum Arthropoda; class Insecta; order Lepidoptera; family Noctuidae; genus Diarsia; species Diarsia dahlii. Next base: position 6,799,004 of record OX459217.1, on the reverse strand, counting down.
ACATCTTTTCAACATCGGCTGACAAGACATACTTATACTGTCGAAACCGAAGAAGTATAGACAGAAGATCGTCCTGAACAGTAGGACCCACCATCTGTAAATCATTCAAGGATACTCCTGATGAAGTAGGGCAACTAGCATTGAACACTACACGTAGTTTGGTAGTGGTACTACATTCGCGTAGTACCCCGTGATGAGGTATGTAATAGGCATTTAAATCTAATTCCTTGTTTACGGTCATATGACCTAACGACTCATACTCTGCCATAAACTCGTGATACAACTTACTAAAATCAGGCTTAGCCTTAAGTCTGCGTTCCAGGGAAGATAAACATTTAGACGCCCTATGAAATGAGTCACCTAGAACAGAAGGGTTCTGCTTCATTGGTATACGGACACAAAAACGACCGTCCTCTAAACGAGTCGTGTTTTTAGTAAAATGGTCCTCACACAATTTTTCCTCTGGCAAATAAGTAGACTGCTGCGAGGTAACCTCTTCAAGGTTCCAAAATCGCGTCAACTCATCACGAATAAATCTTGAGTCATGATCATTATAGGAACTAGTTTGAGTAAAGTGACAACTTACACTGTTACTAAATTTATTATTATCGTATAAAATGGGACCAGAGACGATCCAGCCTAACCTGGTTTCACATAATACTGGCTTCCCAACCCCTAGCTTTAATCTTTGAGAACCTAACAGGTCCCAGAATAGATCAGCACCAATTAAAAGATCTACATCGGAGGGCTTGTAAAAACTAGGGTCTGCCAGACAAATATCAGTAGGAATATTTAGGTTAGATAAATCTAATTCACGACATGGCATTTCATTCGTTATTAATGGCAAAACAAAACAAAACAACTTAGCAACATAACTGTTGTTGAGTGACGTCATTTTTACCTGACAAGTATTGCCTACGCGTGAGGTCGCGTTATTTATGCCATAAATTGAGCCATCTATCGAACTTGTATCTAATTTAAGTCGTTTACATAGTCGCTCCGTCATAAAGCATGATGTACTACCACTATCGAGTGTCGCTCGCACAATATGCTCACGATCATTATGATCTAATACTTTAACTAAAGCTGTTGACAACAACACGCCGCGCTCCTTCCTACTGTCGCCATAAGAAGGTGAAATGTTCGCAGACAAAGCTACGTTATTAGCGTCAGTGCTAGCAGAGTGCGCGGGCGACGCAGACGTTGACGGAGACGATGTTGTATTATCACTACGATTGTCGCTAGTGTCTGAAGTATGAAGTAATATGTTATGCCTTCGCTTGCATAACTTACAACCCGGTTTTTTACAGTTGTTGGAGAAGTGACCCGGACGAAAACAATTGTAACACAATTTAAAACTAGGCATTAATTTACGACGAGCCTCGTTACTCAACGAAAGGAACTGTGAACAATTAGATAGACTATGGTCACCTTTGCAATTGGGACATTGCCTCGTGACCGATTCAGTGCTTACTACATTATTAGAATCTTGTGTCGTCACCATAGACTTGATTTTACTCGTTGAACCTGATTTAGCAACACCTGACACGTTGTGTCTTGGTATTTCTAGGGTTTCAACTAAATCAGCGCGTGTGCGAATAAATTGGAGAAATACATCGAAAGTAATCTTGCTATCCTTGTCAGTACGACCTATAAATTCCTCCCATTCGCGATAAGACTTTTGATCCAACTTACGAGTAACTAAATATATCAACAAAGTATCCCATTCCTTGACTGGTTCACCTAACGATTCTAACGCTCTTAAGTTTTTATTTAACACGTCTATTAAACCTTTCAAAGCGGTTGAGGATTCCTTTGTGATAATGTCTACGTTACATAATGCTGACAAGTGATTCTGCACTAATAACCTTTTATTGTCAAATCGATCGCAAATTAAATTCCAAGCCACATTATAGTTGCTAGCGGAAAACTCAATGGATTGAACAACCACAGCAGCAGATCCATCCAGAGAAGCACGCAAATAATGAAATTTGTTGATTTCATATATCTCGTCATTATTATGGATGAGGCTAGTAAAGGTGTCACGAAACTCCAACCAATGGGTATATAATCCATTAAACTTCGGAAGTTGTATAATAGGCAACTTAATATTATGTTTATAACCACTACCACGAGTACTTTTATCACAAACCGAATCATTTTCTTTATTAGAGTTACTCAGTAACTGTTGAGCCCTCGACAATGCCTTAAAGTACAATGTCTCGAACTCACAGCGCTCAGACAACTGGGCCTTCGCATCATCAACCATACATTCTAACCGCAACTGTACCCCATCGTATTGTTCGTACAACGACTCAAGTTTACCCATTCGCAGCTGTAATTCCGTGACGTCACAACTACTTAGTGTCTTGTCAATCATTGCGTCCAGGTAACTGATGAATATAGTTAAGCGGCCCTTATAACTGCCTCGCTTCTTTATTAATTCCTTTTCCTCGGACATACTGGGACTCGAGTGTTGTCGACCTGAAATGTATACAGTAACAATACGTTTATAAACTTAAACAGAACAGTTACGTATCTACTTACTAAGTTATACGGTTGATTTTAATGTGATGACTGATGGAACTATGTAATTAGATAATTTTTAATGTAATTATCTGTATATAATAATAAACTGATCACCTACTAATATGAAGGTGTGCAAACTTTTTATTAGAAAATCCTCAATAACTAATCTTTAAGTTATATTAATTAGGATATAAGTAAGCAATAAATCTGAAGTACACTACGGTTTAATTAACTGACACTATAATCAATAATTGGAAATAATATCTAACACTAATCCGAATAAACTATGCCTTATGAATACCCACGCATCAACTAATAATTAACTGAATAGTTATCGCTCTAATGCGACAATACAAATTATATAAATGTAGTACTAATTCCTACTTTATTTAATTGTATTTATTACATATTATCAATTGTCGCTAATTGTATGCGCAGCATACAAAAATAACGAAACCATTCAAAATGCAAAAGGTACTATATGAACATAATTTATATTAATACAAGTTAAAAATGCACTAACCTTTAGTAACTTATAATTAAAGTTAAATACAACCTGTATGAGTGTTGGGTGACGATATTATCCAATATAAAACTTAACACCGTGAAAATAATATGTACTATGTACTATGTAAAATCCAAATTCCACGCTGGCGGCACCGGCGTATAACCTCTCAAGTCCAGGTTAATTAATCCGTCCTTAATATCGCTGATTTCATTAATCTTCGAATTAACTTGATGAATACCACAATCCGGCTCGACAATGGACCATGTACGGGAGCACCAGGACTTGGCTAGAATAAAACGAGGAGAATCTGGGATTACTTAAAAATGTGTACTATCGAGGTAATGACACAAGCAGTAATGAATATGCAGTTCTTCTATCAAAAACTTAAAACTAAAACAGGACGCATCGTCGCTCGCTGCTACGACGAATCCATCAGGCGCTCCAACACGGACCAACAAAACCACCTTCTTGGTCTTGTAGCTCTGGTATACTAGTAAATCGTAATAATATTGCATCATTGCTAATTTTGTTTCCAGCTACAAACAAAGTGTCGAACCCGCGCCAGCCGCTACCAGAGACAAGCAACATGTTCATAGAAGTGCTGCAGAGGCGGCCGGAGATCATGCAACAGCTACTAGCTACTGTGAGTATATTTACTTGTAGTCGTAATAATCTCTCTTATTTATATTTTACTAGCTACTAGAGATCTGCCCCGGCTTCGCTCGGGTGCGGTGTACTACATCAAACCTTCCTCTTAAATCACTATCTATTGCTGAAAACAATATACATATATCGGAGAATACGGTATTCCTCATGATGGCGATGATAAGACAGGATGGATATCTCAAAATAACACTCAGTGGTTCTTCAGTACAACGGTACATTGGTAATCATCACACCGGATGCTCATGATAAAGAATAACGATCAAGTCAACCACATGGAATGTAGTGAGGTTAGTAGGAAACACGAGCAACCGTAGCGCCGTCCGCCATGAAGCCCCTGCTGGCTCGGGCTCCTCTAAGTTGACGAGCGCCTTCTGTCATCAATCACTTGACAGATGTCGTTGTTAATCGTGCCAGAACTAAACACACCCAAGCAACTGCTAAAGAGGTTGAACTACACGACAATAGTTGCTTGACATTCCAGTAGTTCAGATTCTATCTACGTTCAGAGACTGCAGTCTCCGACACATATAAACAGTTACTTCCGCTGTTTGTAGGCTTATATCTTTTAAATAGGGGATCGGACAAAAAAAAACTAATTAGTCCGTCAGATACATTTCCAAAAAATATTGACCACATATTTTTTCTTTTTTCACGAAAACAAAAAATGAAGACGATACTGTGCTTCGAAAACTCGTGTGACGTCATATGATAGTACATTTTGACGACACAAATGACGTTTCAAGTTTTAAGCCCCACTCCATGATCTTTGACGCGCTATAGCTTCGTCAATTTTTATTGATTTGATAAAACAAAAAAGAAACACGTATCCAATATTTTTCGATAATCTAACTGACGGACTAAACACAATCATATTATTTTGAGTCAGTCCGATCCTCTATTACGCAACGGATTTAATACAGTGATTTAAGAGGGAGGTTTATATATATATAGTTAGAGTAATAAATGGTTAAGGTGGATCCCTAGATAGACCTCGCCATACATTTTGCAGAACGAGAAATCTCCGTAAATAAACGATTTCTGCAGAATAAAAGCAAGTATAATGAGTCTTTATAATGTATTATGACCGCAAAACGCCCAAATTTTATAAAAAAAACAGTATTTGTAGGCGAATTAGACTCGATAAAAAACGCAAAATCTTTGTATGTGTGAGTGACCTGAATCGCGCCATCTGACAGAAATTTATAGAACCACGTGGAACCACCGAGAAAGAGTTCGTTGCTGTTGTGTTACGAGTTTACGTTCGGTAAATATTTATAAAGATGGCGCTGTTCGAAAATTCGAATAAGCGCTATTCGAACAAAGTAAGGTTACAGTGCGCGGGTGGCAAGGGGCGGAATGCAACTGTATGGTGGCTAGCGTCACCGCGTTACTATGGTTACGCGCGGCCCCGAATGCTGCACTTCGATTGAGACCCGAAAATGTGTTACTGCGCATTCAAGGTCATAGTTCAACGTTTCTAGGAAGTTAGCGCCGCCGCGCGCCGGCGCGCGGGTTTTCCCGCGGATTTTACATTTTATTATTGATACAATGTTTTTTATTAGGGAATGAGAAAAAATGCTAGAAAGTAAAAAAAAATATGTGCGATCTGGCGGCCAGGAATTTTTTTGGTTTTGTCCGTCATGGGTGTCGTTTTCATGGTTTTTGGGGTCGCTGATTACGAAAATGAGGTCAAAATGAAAATCCAAGATGGCGGCCAGGAAATTTTTGGTTTTTCCGTCATGGGTGTCGTTTTCATGGTTTTTGAAGTCGCTGATTACGAAAATGAGGTCAAAATGAAAATCCAAGATGGCGGCCAGGAAATTTTTGGTTTTTCCGTCATGGGTGTCGTTTTCATGGTTTTTGGGGTCGCTGATTACGAAAATGAAGTCAAAATTAAAATCCAAGATGGCGGCCAGGAAATTTTTGGTTTTTCCGTCATGGGTGTCGTTTTCATGGTTTTTGGGGTCGCTGATTACGAAAATGAGGTCAAAATGAAAATCCAAGATGGCGGCAAGGACATTTTTGGTTTTTCCGTCATGGGTGTCGTTTTCATGGTTTTTCGGGTCGCTGATTACGAAAATGAGGTCAAAATGAAAATCCAAGATGGCGGCCAGGAAATTTTTGGTTTTTCTGTCATGGGTGTCGTTTTCATGGTTTTTGGGGTCGCTGATTACGAAAATGAAGTCAAAATTAAAATCCAAGATGGCGGCCAGGAAATTTTTGGTTTTTCCGTCATGGGTGTCGTTTTCATGGTTTTTGGGGTCGCTGATTACGAAAATGAGGTCAAAATGAAAATCCAAGATGGCGGCAAGGACATTTTTGGTTTTTCCGTCATGGGTGTCGTTTTCATGGTTTTTGGGGACGCTGATTACGAAAATAAGGTCAAAATGAAAATAAGATGGCGGCCAGGAAATTTTTGGTTTTTCCGTCATGGGTGTCGTTTTCATGGTTTTTGGGGTCGCTGATTACGAAATTGAGGTCAAAATGAAAATCCAAGATGGCGGCCAGGAAATTTTTGGTTATTCCGTCATGGGTGTCGTTTTCATGGTTTTTGGGGTCGTTGATTACGAAAATGAGGTCAAAATGAAAATCCAAGATGGCGGCCAGGAAATTTTTGGTTTTTCCGTCATGGGTGTCGTTTTCATGGTTTTTGGGGTCGCTGATTACGAAAATGAGCTCAAAATGAAAATCCAAGATGGCGGCAAGGACATTTTTGGTTTTTCCGACATGGGTGTCGTTTTCATGGTTTTTGGGGTCGCTGATTACGAAAATGAAGTCAAAATTAAAATCCAAGATGGCGGCCAGGAAATTTTTGGTTTTTCCGTCATGGGTGTCGTTTTCATGGTTTTTGGGGTCGCTGATTACGAAAATGAGGTCAAAATGAAAATCCAAGATGGCGGCCAGGAAATTTTTGGTTTTTCCGTCATGGGTGTCGTTTTCATGGTTTTTGAAGTCGCTGATTACGAAAATGAGCTCAAAATGAAAATCCAAGATGGCGGCAAGGACATTTTTGGTTTTTCCGTCATGGGTGTCGTTTTCATGGTTTTTGGGGTCGCTGATTACGAAAATGAGGTCAAAATGAAAATCCAAGATGGCGGCCAGGAAATTTTTGGTTTTTCCGTCATGGGTGTCGTTTTCATGGTTTTTGAAGTCGCTGATTACGAAAATGAGGTCAAAATGAAAATCCAAGATGGCGGCAAGGACATTTTTGGTTTTTCCGTCATGGGTGTCGTTTTCATGGTTTTTGGGGTCGCTGATTACGAAAATGAGGTCAAAATGAAAATCCAAGATGGCGGCAAGGACGTTTTTGGTTTTTCCGTCATGGGTGTCGTTTTCATGGTTTTTGGGGTCGCTGATTACGAAAATAAGGTCAAAAAGAAAATCCAAGATGGCGGCCAGGAAATTTTTGGTTTTTCCGTCATGGGTATCGTTTTCATGGTTTTTGGCTTCGATCAATAATAGTATTAGATTAAGCATCAGGAACAAAACTAAGTCGCTCAAGTGGCCACGTTTGCACACACGTAAACATCTACCTAACATCTTAGAAAAAAGTTTAATATTATTAACAACTTCAGATGATTATAAACCTTAACACTTAAACATAACGTTTAATTATCATTGTAAAGTATATTTATTTAAGCCCTTTAATCGGAGAAAGATTAGAAGCAAAACATTTTAAATGTCGCTCCAAAGTAAAAAGTCATCAGTACAAAAATAATCATTCTAAAATGAAACTTAAACTCTAAGCAATACGGTTAAAAGCATTTTGTGTACAATATCGTGCTTATTCTATTGCGGAACTAGCGTTCCTTGTTCAAGAACATGATACAATAGTTGGTGCGTTGTAGCAAACATTGGCCAAACAATTATAATATTCGCTGATTTAATTATATTTACAGTTTAATTATGTTTAAATATTATGAAAAAGCTCATAATGATATTAAATTACCGAAAAAAAGATATTCCTTCCAAAACCTTGGTGTTACAGTGGTTATTTACGCAGTTTTTGAACGCATACTGCAGTATTTTGACGTCATAATGTTGGCTATGATTGGACCATACTAATCTATACTTATAATAAATCTGTAGAGAGGTCAATTCTGTACATGATATATATTTTCAAAATAACTATCAGGGGGTAATTAGTGATCGATACTGATGCCAAAAATGCAATCAGTAAAATTTTTGTCTGTCTGTCTGTCTGTCTGTCTGTCTGTCTGTATGTTCCTTATAGAAACAAAAACTACTCGACGGATTTTAACGAAACTTGGTACAATTATTCTTCATACTCCTGGGGAGGTTATAGTATACTTTTCATCACGCTACAATCAATAGGAGCAGAGCAGTGAAGGGAAATGTTGGGAAAACGGGAGAAGTTGCTCCATTTTTTAAGATTCCGTCGCGTGTGTAGCCTTAATGGTTAAAGCTACATAGAAATCATTTATGACGGAAATGTTTTACATAAAATTATCTAAAGAATATCCCACAGCAGCATAAGTCTATCTTTTATGGTTGACTCACAATAACACGTGTAACTCCCGATAGCTTAGCAGTTCGGAGCTTTCTGATTATATTTGTTTACTCTTACGTTTATAATACTCTCGCTCATCCCTAATTATAAGAAGTTAATATTATTACTCATTCAATAAAAAAAGAATCATAGTAATCGGTACAGAAACATCAAACTGAACCAAATATGAAATACGCTAATAAGCTGCGCGTGAATACTGAATCATGCCATAAGGATTATTTTTGTGTAACAGGAGCGAGCTTCATTCAATATTTGGCTGTTGATGCGTTCAGCGTTCGACCTTATTGATAGACAATAATTGATATTAACAAACCGTGCTTATCAGCGTGACTTTTAAGTCTTTAAATAGTTTATTTGAATTTCTTTTGTTGATATATTTTATAAAATAGGTATTAAGTAGTTATTTTGGTAGTGTTTAAATATTCGTTCAAATTACAAATTATTAATAGTTCGCATTTTATTTCTTTTTAGGGGAAGTAGTAGGTACGCATAGATTTTTAGATACCGATAGGTAAGTTTTGACTAATTTATGATCAATTTTATTTTTATATTGAGTAGGTAAAAGCGTAGATACTTTTATTAATTATAGTAGTTAGGTATTTATTTTAAGTGACTACTAAATTAATAAGGCTCAAGGGCAGAATTTTCGTGTTGCTGGAGTAGATCTCGGTGTCAGTTGTTTCTCGCATGGTCAGTTATATGTCGCTCTTTCCCGGGTTAGCAGTTCTAGAAATCTTTATGTTCACGTGCCGGACGGGTCAACTTTCAACATAGTTTACCCGGAAACTTTGGGCTGAAGTTTTACCTATAGAACGCTATAGGTACCTACTTAAGCCTCATGTGAAAGTGATCTAAACAATATTACCAATACATTAACTTAATAACATACAAGGAGTTACACGCTGACGGAGTCGCGGGCACAGCTATTAATAATAATATTCTGCGGTTCCTTTTTGCGATATTTTTCAACAGTATTGTGGATTGACATATTGTATTTCCCTACTAAAATACGAAAGTTAATCTGTCTGTTACATCAAAACCACTGAACCGTGAGGAAGGACATAATGGTACTTTTTTACGAAAAACGACGGAAACGCGAACGAAGTCGCGGGCAAAAGCTAGTTTGAAATAAGACCACAAATACGTTTGTGGTCTTATATTTCGGGCCGTTTTTGAAGCGCTTATCGGGAATCTAGTACATTATTGATTAAAGGTTTTTGGGGTCGCTGATAACGAAAATAAGGTCAAAATGAAAATCCAAGATGGCGGCCAGGAAATTTCTGGTTTTTCCGTCATGGGAGTTTTCATGGTTTTCAGAGTCGCTGATAACGAAAATGAAGTCATAAATTATTTATTTCAATTCAGTCTTTTAAGAAGTCGGTTAAATACTAAATCGCTTCTCTGGGACTTCGTCGAGCTTCATTGTCTCGGCGCTTTTCTTGTGGTCGCCACTGTTGATTCTGGCTAACAGGAGTTACAGTGGTTTGGGAATAGTGTGTCGGGCTTGTCCCAAATTTTACCGGACTAAAGAATCAGAATTTTATTTATTTCTCCAGTTTTCATATTACATATAATTTATCACTTTCAGTTCGGCTTCTTCTTTATGCTTTATCATTTCTTTAGTCAATTGATGCTTACAGGAGTTGTATTGCCTTCTTGCCACTGTTCTGAGGTCAGTGTGTCTAAGTTGCCAGGCACGTTGCTTCTTGACGTAACGCTCGGCTATTTTTTCTTTTATGTGTGTTGGAAGTCTGTCTTTGGAGTCCACGATTCTCAGCGTGGCTAACTCGTCGAGTGTTTTGACGACAGCTTTTTCTACTTCCAAGATATAAAATAGCTGAATTTGTAACGCAAATCTTTGATTGATGAGTATCGGGGGAACGTATCCGCTCTTGTTTGCTTTTGAATCTTCCATGCGCGTCATTGGAGGACTGTTCTTTCTCGCGGCTGGTCTCTTTGCTTTCGGGGCGTTGGTATCCCCACCCTCGGGCAGTGTACGCTTGCGTGACAAACTGCACGAGTCAGCTGAGACATTTTCAAATGCCTGAGTCATATCACAAATAAGAGCACAGACTGGAGTATTTTTATTCATATTTGACATAACTGCGTGCAAAAAATCATAAACTGCCATATTTATCGTTTTCTTTTTCTAAATATTTTTGTTCGGTACAGAGTATATTGTTCACTTCTTACTTCTCCCATGATTTTTATTATTATTATAGTCCTTATTTTGGTGGTCTGAATGATTTCTAAAATTTTGTCCACCTAATGGGTCCTTATAAGTTATATAGTACCTACACCTACCTAAAGATTAAAAAAAAAAAATACAGTCAGTAGGTAGGTACCCACTGATAATACATTTTCTGACACGGTTTGGTAGGTAGTAATTCATTGGTTTGGGTTGAATTGAAATTGAATGAATTGAATTGGGTTGAATTCCACTATCGCCTTCAATTCGTCGTTGTCGACAATGTTAACCGGCCAACCGCGAGGCTCGTTCTTCGACTCAAAATTTCCAGATTGAAAACGATTGAACCATTAATGGACCGTGCTTATGCAAGCAGTGTTAAGTCCGTACACGTCGTTAATGTTTCGTGTTGTTTGCGCAGCGGTATTTCCACGTATGAATTGATATTCGAAAATTGTACGAATTTGTAGTTTATCCATGGCGCCAAAAACTACCAAAAAGTCACAAAAACAAAAAACTATCAAAACACAAATGACTAAATTTGAAATTAAATTAACATGTCTTTCGAATAAAATTTACTTGAATTTCGAATTACGCGCCAATCCACAGATAATTAAATCTGAAAATGCCGGTTGTAGAATTTGCAATTACATAGGTAAAGACCTATTATAATCCGCATCAAGGATTGTTTTTACAGTATCCACGCGGGCACAGATATTATAATACTTCGTACAGATACCCAATCCCATACAAAGAAATGACACCTCCCTAAGTCATCTTATTGCTCGATTTATATTCTTTCCTCCATTATTTCAACAGATGGCAGCACCAGCGTCGCACTAATTGCCACAGACTGGAGTTTTACAACGCCATCTAGGAGTTCACGTTTCGTGTTATGTAGTTCCGGAACTTTCGGGTTCAGTAAAATGAGAAAAACATGTAATTATTTCGCTAAATGTTAAAAGATGTGAAAAACCAAAAATTTCCTTGGCCGCCATCTTGGATTTTAATTTTGAGCTCATTTTCGTAATCAGCGACCCCAAAAACCATGAAAACCACACCCATGACGGAAAAACCAAAAATTTCCCTGGCCGCCGTCTTGGATTTTCATTTTGACCTCATTTTCGTAATCAGCGACCCCAAAAACCATGAAAACGACACCCATGACGGAAAAACCAAAAATTTCCCTGGCCGCCATCTTGGATGTTCATTTTGACCTCATTTTCGTAATCAGCGACCCCAAAAACCATGAAAACCACACCCATGATGATAAAACTAAAAATTTTCTTCGGCGCCATCTTGGATTTTCATTTTGAATTCATTTTCATAATCAGCGACCCCGAAAACCATGAAAACGACACCCATGACGGAAAAACTAAAAATTTCCTGGCCGCCATCTTGGATGTTCATTTTGACCTCATTTTCGTAATCAGCGACCCCAAAAACCATGAAAACCACACCCATGATGATAAAACTAAAAATTTTCTTCGGCGCCATCTTGGATTTTCATTTTGAATTCATTTTCATAATCAGCGACCCCGAAAACCATGAAAACGACACCCATGACGGAAAAACCAAAAATTTTCGTCGGCGCTATCTTGGATTTTCATTCTCATTTTTGTAATCAGCGACCCCAAAAACACTACTTTATCAGCAATACCTAAAACTAGTCGGTTTGATTGAGAACGCCGCGTGCTTTGCTACCCGCTTGAAAAGTCGCCGCGATAATCGCGGCGGCCGTCGCCGCGGGCGCCGCCGCGGGCACCGCCCCGCGTCTGTATGAACAGCGTACGTAGTACATTGCCATACGTTTGTGTTTGCGCGTGCGAAGATATCTGCCGCGCGTCGCGTCGCGCGTACGTAAACATGCACTAAGATAGGCATTCCTATCCATTACACTTCCGGCTTAGGCTCGGACTGTAGGTATTTTACCCTCGAGAGTTTGCATTATGCTATTTGTAAAGTTGAAAATCTACTAAAGACAAACCGTAGTCGACACTGACAAGCCGCTGAGTCTTTGGGAATAGGGTTCAGGTTGTTTCGCTTTGCGGTGGTGGTAATAAAACGTCTATTTATATCTAGGTAGGTATATAAAAAAAATATCTCTATAAAGTCTCTACTTTATAGAGATACTAGCTTTTGCCCGCGACTTCGTTCGCGTGGAATACCTAGTGACTTCCGGCAGATTTTTGGTTTATCTCGCGAAAAAAAAAAAAAAAAAAGAAACTATCCTATGTCCTTTCTCAAGTTCCAAACTATGTCTGTACCAAATTTCATCAAAATCCGTTCAGCCGTTTAGGCGTGAAAGAGTAACAGACAGACAGACAGAGTTACTTTCGCATTTATAATATTAGTAAGTAATAGTAAGTATAAGTATGGATTTTATATAAATTAAATTTTGTATATAAATATAGACGTTTTATTTCATTAGATTTTAGATAATGTCCTAAAATCTTCTAATGTAGCCATTGTAGAGTAATTTCCAAAAAACGCATTGCGGGTTTGTGCGTTCAATAGCGATTCTCCAAATTATTTAACAAAAATAAAGCAAATATTGAACAAAATTAGTACAATGAAAATTAAATGGTTATCAGTCAGAATGATTCACTACAAACATACTACACGCACGCACACAGCTGCGCGCTGCGCCGCGAAAAGGGATATCAATGTTTCGTTTGATTTTTATGCTCGCCTCGAATTGCAATTACGAGCTTCTTATTTATTTATTTATTTTATTTATATATGTAACCAACAGCGATACATTAAAATATAGGTAATACAAAATATGCTTGTTACAGTTAGGTTACCCTATATTACTGGATATAATGTAAGACATGCGAACGGACTAATATACTATACAATTTCTTCTACGGGCTAATGAAACTTGACCTCTGGATTGTATAGGCGCTCATACGATTCAGGGACCAAATTATATTGGTTTTATGTTTTGTATGGGAGTTTTTAACTTTTTTTATTTTTCATAATTATTCCTTTATTTATGCTATAAGAGCTTGCTTCACCCCAAATTTCACAATTCTAGGATGACCGGGAGTGCCCTATAGGTTACATTAGGTACATACATTCTATAAAAATTACCGCGAACACACACATTCTCACTCAAACTTACACTAACTTACACGCACACATTCAAAGAGAAGAATCCTATCAAATGTTTTGTTGATTTTCATAAGAGTGACAAGAAGTCCACAGCCAAATATAGAAGTCAGTGATGAGTGTGTTAGCAGATTATGTACACACGGCTACACATCAAGCTATACATTTCCAGTATAAGCTGGTCTCGCATTGTATAGGATTTCCGTACAGTGCGAGATCAGCGTAAACTGGAAAGGTATAGCTTGATGTGTAGCCGTGCAGGCTCTCAGTTGTGCGTGCCGCGCCGAGACGAGTGGTTAGCTTACGTAAAAGTTTTTTTTTTAATTAATGTCCTCCAATCTTTTTTAAATGCCGGGAACGTATACGGGTGTTTGAACTCGGCTTCATCAAAACCGGAGATATTGTATTTTAAACTTCCTACTAATTTTGAAAGATAAGAATGATTTTTGTTATCGAATTATGGGCGTTCAAAGTTTCTGTAAAAAAAAAATTGAAATATCTCGAAAACGGAGCGTCCTAGACAAAAAAGACACCCCCGTGATATTTAAGTGAAAATCACATAACACCAAAAAAAAATTTTTTTGAAGTGAAAACTTCTTTAGCGGCGCTGAGCACTTTTTTTTGTATGGGTAAAAACTTTCAAACTCGCGTCAGGGTCACGTGATGCTGATGCGAGTTTGAAAGTTAATATTGAAGTTTTCACTTCTGCCGGCACTCCCGGAGTGCTATATTTTTTTTTACACTGGTCCAACTTTACTTAATAATAACATTAAATAACATTTTATTAGTCTAAAACTGTGCAGTATGAAAAAAAATGAAATTGAAATATCTCGAAAACGGAGCGTCCTAGACAAAAAAGGACCAAAGTTTTGACCCCCCTCTGCCACCCCCGTGATATTTAAGTGAGAATCACATAACACCAAAAAATATTTTTTTTTTTAAACTGGTCCAACTTTACTTAAATAACATTAACATTTTATTAGTCTAAAACTGTGTAGTATGATATGAAGGAAAGTTCATTGATAATAATAATTTAAAACAATATAATATTCGTTCTTAATATTAATAACTAGCTTTTGCCAGCGGCTTCGCCCGCGTGAAAATGACGATTTTCCATATAAACTTTCATCCCCTATTTAACTCCCTTAGGGGTTGAATTTCGAAAAATCCTTCCTTATTCCTTGTCTACATTATAAAGGGAACCTCTGTGCAAAATTTCAGCTTTCTAGGTCCAACGGTTTGGGCTGGGCGTTGATGAGTCAGTCAGTCAGTCAGGACTTCTCTTTTTATTTATATAGATATAGATATTATGTTAATTATTTATAGCAGAATTGCACATCACTAGTTGTAGTAAGCTAGTTATTTTAATTCGATTCATTGATCACAACAGTATAAAAATATTTAAGAAAAAAAAAAACAATATCATCAACATTAAAAGGGACAACCCTATGGCTTCAATGGAGCGTAGGTAGTTATCGCATCAACTAGGCTTAGTTTCGGTACTGTCCATATTTATATTGTGGTCAGAGGCATCCCTGGCTATTCACAATATCCAAACGACGGCGCGCATGTAGACGCGCGCCGCCCGTGAGCAAAACTCACTTTTACGTTTGTCAGGTTATGTACATTTTCATTCGCAGAATCGCGGCGACTATCGACTTGAAAGAGAGACGAAAGGAATAAAAAAAACTCTGAAAAAGATCCGTTAGGTAGGAAATATAAAAACTCGATTCACAAATTCGATGAAATTCGCAATGCAGGAGTTTACAGGGGTGAAATAACGATCGATGAGCGAAAAGGATTTAGCTAGTCTCATATCCGCATGCCGGCGTAAAGACCTTCGACACTCAAAACCACTTAACTGGAAAAAATCGTTTTCTCCAATGATATTCAAATACTAGAATATCATTGGTTTTCTCCAATGATATTAAAAAGAAAGATACGCCATGTTCATACTGAATGGCGTTCAGATATCGTTGCGTTCTACGACAGGGATAGATAATACGGAACGTTTAAGATAAAAAGAGATAGCTAGTTACTAGACTGCACCAATTGCCGTAGTTTGTCCTCAACAATTTGTGCGTGCTAATGCGATATCTACCTCTTTTTATTTATAATATCATTGGGTTTTCTCCGTATTTTTACGCAAAACGATTTGCCCGCGCAATATATGCTTGTCCCGCCACCACAATTCTTAAAAATTCAAACAAAAAAAACTTGATGTTCTGGGGTGAAATATCGATTTCCTGGATCGATTCAGCACTAGATATCGATTTGAAAAAACATTTATATTTGATCCAAAAAATCGATTCTTTGCTCAATCGATATCAGATGGACATCCCTATTGGTCTGCATTCCAGGCCCAGCTTGACACTTGACAGTTGACAGCTTGAGTGATACCGGTGACAAATGGAAATTTCTGGCTAAACTTCTCCGCCCCTAAGACGACCCACTGACCCTGTTGTGTTTAATTATTCTGTTTGATTACATATTTAATTGCAACTCTACCTAAGATGAACCCGACTAATAAGCTTGCGTATATAAACGACATTTATGTATTCAGTACCGTGAAAATCACGGAAAAAAGTGCAAGCAACATTGAAAAGACATCATGGGAAATTGTTCTAATGATTTTTAATGAGTAAATCAGATTCCTGGAATGGTAAGATATCAGCCATCCTCTTATTGTTTCTTACTTTCAAAGAAGCCACAGCACAAGCCAGTACCTACTGCAGCATTACGCTGCATTTTAAACTTTTTACTTGAAACCTCGATGCCATATTTACCTTTAACTAAATATTTTTAAAATTGGAGATAAAAAATTCTTGACAGTCGATTTTTTTGGAGTCCAGGCTTCATTCGTACGACAGATTGGAGGAAATGTGGTCATTATACCAAAATTTTATTGTTTTTTTCTTCGTCCAATGTCCAATGTGATCCATTCGTAATGTTTTCATCATAAAAAACTGCAGTGTACAGTGTGCAGTGTTTAATTAAAGGATATCGCGAATTAACGCGACATATAGTTTTCTTATTATTATCTGGTACGTATATTTCTGGTCTAATCTTATGTCTTCGTTATTATGCCTTTCTCTCATTTTTAAAACCCTGTTGAAATTTCGATCTTCTTTTAAAACCCTGTTGTTTCTCATCTTTTTAGGGTGTTGAACCAGTTTTGAAGAAGGTCTATTAAAGGCCTTCTTTTATTACCCTATATTCACCGGTCTGGTCGTCTTCGGGTGCCACATCTTTTAATTTCTGGCAGATGAAATAAGCAAGAGGAGGCAGCGACGGCTGTTTTGGGGCCGGGTTTGAACGCGTCACCTTTTTTTATTTTGGTTAAATTTCGCCGGATACAGGTATAAAATTCATTCTCGACTAACTTATCAAGACCCATTTGGACTCCCTAGAGATTCCGTGTGTTCGTGCGTGGTGAAGTGTTTGAGACATTTTTTTTAATATTTGAACTCTGTAAAACTCTATGTTTAAATCTAGTCATATTTTAAATTCATGCAATGTAAAAAAAAGAAAATTGCGGAACGTTCCGGCAAGATTCAATTTTGCCTATAATTTTAATTTTTCTAAAAAAACTGCTTTTTTAAATCAGTCAGTGTCATACGAATTCTATTTTTATCTAGTTTAACTATTAATTTCTATTTTAATTCTTTGTTTTTTTGATAACTAAATCTTAATTAAAATATTATTGAAAGTGGTGTGCCGAGTTTCCATTTTTCACGCCACAGTATGGCGCCCGAACAAAAGATAAGTAATTTCCAATACTAAAACCAATAACATAATATATTTTTTTCGTTATTTCGTGTGTGGTGCTCTTAGCGAGCAAATTTTATTCATCTTCTTCTTACAGATACAGCAAATACATTTGATTTTATCAAGAATTGTTACAACGGTTCTCGATACATGTGATTTCTTCAAGACATTGTTACTACGGTTCTCGACGTTGCGTTGCTGGAATACTTATTTTATTAAATTTTAATGACATGTTCATGAATTTAAAAGAACTAAACCTGTAACTATATTACGTTCAAGTCTTTTATTTCTCCTACAATATATGTTAATTCCCTATTTCATTTCTCTCCTTTAGCTAGCGGTATTTAGAACCCGATGCGTGAAAGTTTAGCCAGCGTGTTAAAAGGTAAGCTTTGTACGACAGGTTTTGCTTGAACCTTTAGATTTTTCAGGTTTCTCGCCCATCTGTTTCGTTTATTTGCCTTTGTCTCGCTGTGGTTTTCACTAGGCATATTTCTTTGTTAGACTACTGCATGTTTCTATAGAGTATCTTTCCTTCGAACATTGTGACTAATTTATTTTCCTGATAACTCCTTCGTTCGTTAACCGATTTGTGAAAGTTATATTTGTATGTTGGTTTTAAACATGTTGTTACACTATTACACCAAAATTACATGAATATTTACGTAAACATAAATTCTCATTTTCAAGTTACGTAATTATTCATCATATTATAATTTTTGGCACCATTTACTTGGTCAGATTTGTTATTTAGTAGTTGCTAGGTAACGGATACAGTGCGGCGCGGATCTCTCTGTACAATTCGCAGTGGCGCTGCTTGTCTAGAAAACGTACATTAAAATACGTCAAATTTGGTACATTTATCTTAGTTCCGATTTTTCCCACCAACACATATATTTTGTGTTAGAAACTTTTTCGTTTCTTAACGATAACTTCACGCTTATTATTCTTGAAGGTTAGATAGAAGTTTCTTTATTAAGATTATTTGATCTTTTGTTATAAATTTAGTCACTATGGAAGAACAGAGTTTCCCTATAGGTGAGACTCCTTCACGTAGGAGTCCAATCATTTCTAGACCTCCACCGATCCCACCTAGGCTCTCCGTCTCATCTAATATTCCTTCTGTTGTTAGGTCCGAAGAAGTCCCTCATCATTTCCATAATAGGTATTCACTTTCCAAATGGAAAGTTGAATTTTCAGGAGATACAAATACTTGTGTACGTGAGTTTTTCGTTGATATAGAAGAGCGTAAATATGCCGACGGTATTTCGGACGAATATTTAATTAGGCGATTCCATGAAGTTTTATCTGGAGCAGCTCTAAAATATTTCAGGTCGATTAGGTATGATGATTTAACTTATCCTGAATTGAAGGAACATTTCTTTAAAACTTTCGCACCGACAAACTTTGAATTTAAAACGGAACATCAAGTTCGTAACTTGAAACAAAGATCTGACCAATCGGTTAGAGATTTTGTTATCCAAGTGTCATACTTGAACGATAGACTTACTGATCCTATAGTTGATTCTAAACTCCTCGAGATAATTACACATAATATGCACCAGAGATATTTCCCTTGTCTATCGATTCATAGATTCAAAAATATTAATGATCTGATAGATATAGCTTCTCATTTTGAAAGTTACTTGCCTCAAAATTCAAAGGCGGTAGCTACTATTACACATCAGGCTCAAAAATGCCCTAAATGTAGTCAAACCGGTCATTCATATCGTGACTGTCCTAATTTTCCTGGACTTATGTGTTTTAAGTGCCGTAGTCCTGGTGTTATAACTAAGGATTGTCCTAAATGTAATCAAAAAAACGCGTAGACTACCGGCGGCACGCATTTCGTACAGTGTCACCGGTGATAGCTTCAGATACATCGGATAATAGGCCATTTATTGAGATATATTTGGGAGACCATTGTGTTAAAGCATTATTAGATTCAGGTGCTCAGATGTCTATAATTAGTGATGCTTTTATTCAAGAATTGAGAATAGCTGTTGAAACTAATATTAACGTTAACGTAATGTCTGCTAATAATTCCCCTATTGATATTATGGGAACTGTTAATTTACCAGTTCAATTTAATAATACGATTTTTACACACGAATTTTTAGTTGCACGTTGCTGCACTTCCTCAGTTATATTAGGGATAGATTTTTGGAAGAAGTTTGGCTTGACATCTCTTTTTAGTCAAGCTTTTAATAAAAATATCAATGGTAATATGTACTTGTCTTCAATTAACCATGATTCTTTTCAATCTAATGTTGAAAATAAAGACCGCTATATACATCCTCGTAATGTATTATCTAATTTTCAGGAATTAAGCCTTCAACAGACAATTAAAGAATTTGAGGATATTTCATCTGATAAAGTAGGTCTAGGAAAAACGTCGTGGTTGTCCCATAAAATAAATACGATAGGACAACCAATAAGGCAAAGATTTTACCCACTTTCTCCGGTTAAGTTAAAAATCCTTAATGATGAAATTGATAAAATGTTAAAGATGGGTGTTATTCGGCCTTCCCGTTCGCCTTGGGCTAGTCCCGTTGTTATGGTTACAAAGAAGGACGGTTCCGTCCGTTTCTGTGTAGATAGCAGAAAACTAAATAGTGTTACAGTTAGAGATTCTTATCCTCTTCCTCGGATTCATGATATTCTAGACAATCTTCGTGGTGCTAGATATATTAGCTCGCTCGATTTTAGCAGTGCATTTTGGCAAATTCCTCTTGCAGATGACGATAGCTGTAAAAAGACAGCATTCATAGTACCCCAACGAGGTTTATTTGAATTCGTTAGGATGCCGTTCGGACTAACGAATGCAGCTTCTGAAATGCAACGTCTTACGGACATGATCGTAAATTTTGAATTTACTTCAACTAGCGATAATTGTGTTTTCGGTTATGTTGACGATTTAATTTTAATTTCAAAGGACTTTAATAGTCATCTCGCGCTCTTAAAAAAGGTTCGAGATCGGTTGAAAGAAGCTGGATTATCCATTAATTTAAAGAAATGTGAATTCTGTAAAAGTGAATTAAAATATCTTGGCTACATTGTTAATGAGAAAGGTCTTCAGACTGATCCTAGTAAATTGGAGGCGATCAGAGATTTTCCAACACCTACTACTGCTAAGTCTTTACGTGGTTTTATTGGTATGTGTTCATATTATAGGCGTTTTGTAAAAGGTTTTTCTTCTATAATAGCTCCTCTCACATCTCTGATAGGCAAAAGAAAAGGTCGTGATCCAATCAGTTGGGATGATGCTGCCGAACGTTCATTTACCAAGTTAAAAGATGCGTTAATTAACACGCCAGTAATGACTTGTCCTGATTTCTCAAAGCCATTTATTTTACAGTGTGATGCTTCAGCAATTGGTCTCGGTTCTGTTCTGTCACAAAAAATAAATAATGTCGAACATCCTGTTGCTTATTATTCCCGCCTCTTTTCCAAAGCGGAGCGAAATTATAGTACTACGGAACGCGAACTTTTGGCTGTTCTAGAATCGATTAAACATTTTCGTTGTTATTTAGATGGAATGAAGTTTACAGTTATAACTGACCACATGGCTTTGAAATGGCTTCTTACATTAAATAATCCTTCTGGTCGTTTAGCTCGATGGGCTACTATTATTTCGCAATATACTTTTGATATTGTTCACCGCAAAGGTTCACAACATATCGTACCTGATGCTTTATCTAGAATTTATGCTAGTCCTATAACTTTTGATCAAGGTCCTGAGAATACCAACGATAGATGGTATAAGAAGGTTTATCTTGGCGCTCGCGATACTCCCCAAATGTTTCCTGCTTACGTCATTCAGAACGGTGTTCTGTTAAGACGCATGCCCATTTCTAGTCCTTTATCCTCTGATCCATTGCGCGTAGTTTTACCCAAAGAGAAAGTTCCACTAGCTATTTGGGAGGTACACAATAATTTTCCTTCCATACATCCTGGTGTCACAAAATCATACCTTAAGATCAAGGAATTCTATTATTGGCCTAACATGTTTCGGGATGTTACCGAAATCTTAAAGCAATGTGAGGTATGTAAAGCTTATAAAATCGCGAACACTCAACCACGTGGACAGATGTGTTATCCAAAAGACGTTTCGTTACCTTTACAGATTATTTCTATCGACGTTATTGGCCCATTACCTGCTGCCTACTATGGGTATAAATATATTCTATCCATGGTAGACGTTTTTTCAAAATATGTCTGGCTTATTCCCCTTAAAAAGGTAGATGCCAGTTCAGTAATTAAAGCTTTAGAGTCTGAAATATTTTTTAATTTCGGTGTTCCGCGTTCTATTCTTTGTGATAACGCTACTGTTTTTCGTAGTAATCAATTTTTAAACTTTCTTAGAACTTTTCATATTGATTCTCCTACTTATACACCATATTATACTCCTCAAGCCAATACCGTTGAACGTTATAATCAAAGTATTATTACCTGTTTAAGCATCTTAGTTGGAAATAATCAAAGGAATTGGGCAAAAATGCTACCAAAGGTCAAACTATATCTCAATTCATGCGTTAACTTAGCTACAAGTTTTACACCAAATTTCCTTATGTTTGGTAGGGAAGTTACTATAGATCCGACACATGCTTATGGACAGACTCGAAGCGCCAATTTAGCTGAAAGTCGGTCTCAGCATGCGTCAAATCTCACTTCTCTTGCCGAGGTTTATGCAAAGGTTGCCGATAATCTTTCTATGGCTTTCCTCCGTAATTCTCTTGCATATAATAAGAACCGATCAGCTATCATTCTCAATATTGGTGACACTGTATGGAGACGTAACTTTACTAGATCATCTGGTACAGATTATTTTACCGGAAAACTTGCTCCACGTTTTGTTAAATGCCGTGTAACTAGGGTTATATCTAGGACGATTTATGTTTTACAAGATTGTGATTCTGTTCACTCCGGACAATATCATATAAAAGATATTCTGAAATAATTCCGTTCCTATTTTCTTTTATTTCTATCTATTCTTTCGACTTCAAGTTATATCTTTGACTTTCAGTCTTTTCTTTCGACTGAAGCTCTTATTTTGACCAAAATACTATTTTTTAAATAAGGTTTCTCCTATCCTTTGTGACTTCTTCTTAGTGAAGCTCCCTATTTTTAGGCCTCCTCTGGTTTATCTAAGGTGTATATTGTTTTAATACATATTTTGGTACTTGTTATGTCGCGATCTATATTCAATGACAACATTGTTTAGCCACTGTTTTTTTGACCAATCACCTTGTTGTTTGGGAGGGATTTTTTTTGATAGATTCTACTCGTGAAAATAGGCAGACTCTAAGTATCATGATTGGCTGAAAGTCGGTTTTGACACGTGTTTAATCTTTTTTCCTACTCCTTTGGTTAATACAAGGTTCATCGATAATATTTGTATGGCTTTCTTAAGTTTACCAATAATATTTGTATGGCTTTCTATAATTCTCGAGTTTATAATGCATACAGTCCTCCTAGTTCCCTCACTTCTTCTTTCTTCCTTCTCTATCCTCCCATGTTCTTAACTTGAGTTAATTCTAATATTTAACTTCAAGAACTTAGGCTTTGACTTCGAAGTTCATAATTGGAACTTCCTCTTAGGATTCGTTGACCTTATATCGTCACGATATCCCTCTTTTGTCTCGATGACTTGCTATGGTCTCGGTGTACAACCTTTTGACTTATTCTGCCTTTGACATAATGTCTACCTTTTGACTTACGTCTGTTGGCTTGTAACTGAGTTCTATATTGACTCAAAAGTCCCTCTTTGCGACTCAATGATCTCTTAGTCTTGAGTTCCCCTATCGTCTTCATGACCATGTGTAGTCTTGAAGACATTTTTTTTTTGACTGAAGTCGTCCGTTTTCTCAGCCGAGGTCCTATTTTTAAACCAAGGTTTGATCTTTGACTTCAGTCGATTTTCTAATGTCTATTTAATTCTTTTTCATTATTTTAAGCGCGCTTAATTATTTTTTGGGATCCCTAACTTTTAATCTGATTCTATATTAGTTGTAATTCTGTAGACGCATCTGGAGTTGGCACGGATAACGTTTAAGTTGAGGGTCGACTTTCTGTCTTATTCAGTATTCATTGCACTTCGATGTTGTCGTTTTTATTATTTTGTCATTTAGGCTTTCTAATATTAAATACTAGGTTATTTACTTATTAAGTAGGTTAATATTTAATTCCACTTTCACTCCTAATTCACCTAAGTTATTTTTTTTTTCTTCCTTTTAATTAGTCTAAGTAGTTTAATATTTAATTAATTCATTTTTTTTTTCTTCTAATACTTCTTTATATTCTTCATTTTTATTATTTGTCACTTAATCCGTTATTTCCAACTGATTCTATATAACCAGATATTCTTATAGGGTTGTCATCTACTACCATAGGGTTGTCACTTGTTCCTATTGGACACACTATAGGGTTGTCACATATTTCTGATGGTCACACTGTAGGGTGGTTACCTGCTTCTTTTAGTCACTCTTTAGGGATGTTGTTTTGTCATAGTGTTGTATCTTGTTATCGATGTTGTCTTGACACTGTGTCAAGACTTTTTATCGATAATATCTGGACTTAGTGTTGTCAAATTTTATCGATGTGGTCAATGATTTTTTTTTTTTCCTGGATTAAGGGTACTGCAGCATTACGCTGCATTTTAAACTTTTTACTTGAAACCTCGATGCCATATTTACCTTTAACTAAATATTTTTAAAATTGGAGATAAAAAATTCTTGACAGTCGATTTTTTTGGAGTCCAGGCTTCATTCGTACGACAGATTGGAGGAAATGTGGTCATTATACCAAAATTTTATTGTTTTTTTCTTCGTCCAATGTCCAATGTGATCCATTCGTAATGTTTTCATCATAAAAAACTGCAGTGTACAGTGTGCAGTGTTTAATTAAAGGATATCGCGAATTAACGCGACATATAGTTTTCTTATTATTATCTGGTACGTATATTTCTGGTCTAATCTTATGTCTTCGTTATTATGCCTTTCTCTCATTTTTAAAACCCTGTTGAAATTTCGATCTTCTTTTAAAACCCTGTTGTTTCTCATCTTTTTAGGGTGTTGAACCAGTTTTGAAGAAGGTCTATTAAAGGCCTTCTTTTATTACCCTATATTCACCGGTCTGGTCGTCTTCGGGTGCCACATCTTTTAATTTCTGGCAGATGAAATAAGCAAGAGGAGGCAGCGACGGCT
This sequence comes from Diarsia dahlii, assembly GCA_949775195.1. Taxonomy (NCBI): domain Eukaryota; kingdom Metazoa; phylum Arthropoda; class Insecta; order Lepidoptera; family Noctuidae; genus Diarsia; species Diarsia dahlii. The sequence goes on along the minus strand of OX459217.1, from coordinate 6,774,495 downwards.
GTTTTGGGGCCGGGTTTGAACGCGTCACCTTTTTTTATTTTGGTTAAATTTCGCCGGATACAGGTATAAAATTCATTCTCGACTAACTTATCAAGACCCATTTGGACTCCCTAGAGATTCCGTGTGTTCGTGCGTGGTGAAGTGTTTGAGACATTTTTTTTAATATTTGAACTCTGTAAAACTCTATGTTTAAATCTAGTCATATTTTAAATTCATGCAATGTAAAAAAAAGAAAATTGCGGAACGTTCCGGCAAGATTCAATTTTGCCTATAATTTTAATTTTTCTAAAAAAACTGCTTTTTTAAATCAGTCAGTGTCATACGAATTCTATTTTTATCTAGTTTAACTATTAATTTCTATTTTAATTCTTTGTTTTTTTGATAACTAAATCTTAATTAAAATATTATTGAAAGTGGTGTGCCGAGTTTCCATTTTTCACGCCACACTACCTACAAGAATTATGATTGTCACTTTGTTCATTTTAGATTTGCAGACGTCATATTGCCACGCCATGTCACAATCATGTGAAATGCAGAATGCATTTCACATGATTGTATACAAAAATAATATTTGCACTAAAGATAATTATTATGATGTTTGGACAATGGACATGAAAATGACATGAACATGTTACAAAGAGCATGTTTATGCAACAATATGGCATAATTGTCAGGTCATCAGGTCTTTTTATTGATGAAGAATTTGGATTCTTAGCAACGAGCCCTGATGGTAAGATTATTCAATTATAAAAATATACAAATAACTAGCTTTTGCCTGTGGTTCTGCCCCCATGGATCTTGTGTCGCGTGGATTTTTTAATTTGGTTCACTGGCGTAGGCCTAAAAACTGTTTTCTTTTTTACAGGTATTATAGAAGCAGAAAATACTATTGTAGAAATAAAATGTTTTCCCTCCTTGGAAAGGAAATCGCAAAATATTAGAGAAGCATCAAAAAATAAAAAAAATCCTATTCATATGGAAAATGATGTTTTAGTTATAGACAAAAAGCATAATTATTATTATCAAGTAAGTAACAAATATCATTATTTCTTGGTTGATGCATGTATAATAATAATGTATTTCTTGGATTGTTTTTGTTTCTTTTCAACAGCTATTATTATTTTGATTCTAGGTCCAAGGTCAATTGCGAATTACCAAAATGAATAAATGTTCATTTGCTTTATATCCGTCACCCAACCATTGACTGTCATAGAAGTTAACCGGAATGAGGAATTTATCAACGGTGTGAATTTATCAACGGTATGAATATATTAAAAGGTATGAAAAATTTAAGTCTTACTCATTTCCTAACTTATCGAGGTGTGGGTTCAGTATGAATAGTCTTAACAAAACTGTGTAAATTGATTTGTTGCAGCGAAAACTACGTCTTCCAACATTTGATTCAGATCGCACGGAAATGATTTATGTGACAAGCAGAAGATTAGAAGAGTAGACAGACAAGTAGCGCGTAGAAGAGAAGATATTTTATTATAATATTTTTTATGTATCTTTGTATGGTGGTATGAGTCGATGGTTTCGAATCCAAGCCAGCACTTTGCTTTGTGTAAATTATTTCATCACCACTGTTTAGAGGAGGCCTGAGTCTCAGCAGTGGGAACATTATAGACTAATTATTATGATATTTTTGTACGTAGCGATGTTTGAGTTATTTGTTAGTTTATAAGATTTTTCTGTGTAGATATGTTTCTATCATGTATTTAGGTACCAGCTTAACAATTCAATTGGAAAACAATGTTTATTGAAGTTCAAAATTGTATAATAAGTAGGTATTCTTGAAAAATAAATGTTATGTTTTGCTAGCAACCACTTGTGTGTTGTTGTGTAAGATACTTACATGTGCCGTTACCGCACTTACGTGTGATGTTATCTCAATTGTAATCTACGAACTTTATTATTTCGAATACTAATTTTAGAATCAGAATTGTAAATTATCAAAAATATTTAAAAAAAAAGTGTGCTATCTTTGTGTGGTGGTACGAGTCGATGGTTCGAATCCAACCAGAAACTATTTTGGTAAATGTAGTGAGAGTAAATAAAACGATTATTTGTATGAAAATATTAACTATAGATAAATACACACATCAAAAGTGTCTAGGGATCAACATATATTTTTGCAATAACTTTTCTCCTGATTGATATTAATTAAAATTTTCTTTAAGGATTCATCAAATAAAGTGTTTTCGTTTGTCACAGTAACGATAAACCAAGTCACCTTTGCATTAATAAAGAAATTTGCCATTTTCCTAATAAAGGGATTTTTGACATTTGAACCACTAACATTAAAGTTCGAAAAAAAGACTGAAATAACAGTTTTCTTTAAAATTTTATTGGGTAACTTAAACAATTAATAATCCGTGTTTCTACCGCGAACACTAACAACACAAGAACATCGGTTTGGCATACTCAAAATGAGTTCATCCAAATCACGCTGTGGAATGGCCGCCCATGTTCGTTGCAACAACAAAAAAAGGTCTTCTTGCGACTGGATACCCTCCATATTCGGCAGAGCTCTTCTCTGTAGCATATCCCATGCATGCTCAATCGGGTTCAAGTCTGGCGACTGAGCAGGCCAGGGCAGGACATTGATGTTAGCTGCGGCGAGAGTCTGTCTTACAACTCTTGCGGTGTGCGGTCGTGCATTATCATGCATTAACTGAAATAAGGGACCGATTTGCACTTGTAGAGGAACGATGACGTCTGATACAATCGTCTCAGCATAAATTTGAGCGTTGAGGTTGCCTCTGATCCAAATCAACTCAGTTCTTCCGCCGATCCAAATACCCGCCCATACCATGATGGTTCCACCACTCTATGGATGGACTTCCTGGCAGGATTTTAATCGCTGTTGGCGTCCAGGGGTTCTCCAGTGTCGTATACGTCTTGTATCCGGTCTCATACCAAAACGAGACTCATCAGAAAAGCACACGAAACGCCATTGTTCTTCTGCCCAATTTCTGTGTTCAAGAGCCCATTGATATCGAATCCTACGATTGTGCATTGCTATAGGTGGTACCCGTAGCGGTCTTCGGGAATGAAGGTTCACTTCATGCAAGCGGTTTCTGACTGTTTGGTCGCTAATTAAGTTCCCTGAAGAGTGATGAAGCCTCACAGCTAACATCATGGCGGTTATTGTTGGAGCTAACAAGCTAACATCAATGTCCTGCCCTGGCCTGCTCAGTCGCCAGACTTGAACCCGATTGAGCATGCATGGGATATGCTACAGAGAAGAGCTCTGCCGAATATGGAGGGTATCCAGTCGCAAGAAGACCTTTTTTTGTTGTTGCAACGAACATGGGCGGCCATTCCACAGCGTGATTTGGATGAACTCATTTTGAGTATGCCAAACCGATGTTCTTGTGTTGTTAGTGTTCGCGGTAGAAACACGGATTATTAATTGTTTAAGTTACCCAATAAAATTTTAAAGAAAACTGTTATTTCAGTCTTTTTTTCGAACTTTAATGTTAGTGGTTCAAATGTCAAAAATCCCTTTATTAGGAAAATGGCAAATTTCTTTATTAATGCAAAGGTGACTTGGTTTATCGTTACTGTGACAAACGAAAACACTTTATTTGATGAATCCTTAAAGAAAATTTTAATTAATATCAATCAGGAGAAAAGTTATTGCAAAAATATATGTTGATCCCTAGACACTTTTGATGTGTGTATTATTAATTTATAGAAGGTACAATAAAAAGCTTTACAATTGAATAAATATTGTTTTATTTATTTAGTACACGTCACAATTTATTTCCACGTTAGGTACTATTTAGGTTCAGTCACATTACAACAACCTATAAAGATACAATATACTTACCTTTATTACCCATAATAATTTGTTACGGTGAAAAAGTATCGGATTTCGATCCTAGACCAATAATCACTACTTAGTATAAAATAAAGTCGCTTGCTTAAATCTTTAAAACTACGCAACAGACTTTGATGCGGTTTTTTTTAATAGATAGTGATTCAAGAGGAAGGTTTATATGTATAATAACATCCATTTTCACCCGTGCGAAGCCGGGGCGGGTCGCTAGTTATATATAAAGAAATAGATTGGAACATAACAATTTAACCTCTAGTAATATATAGTATGCTTAATAAAAATATTAATATTTGTATTTAGTTTTTGCTTTAACGACTGTAACGACATCTATCTTATAAATAATTAATTTGGTCCTCTTTCTTTAAATTAACGCCATCTAGTGGTGTCGTAAGTTACTACTATTTACTTTGCATGTGTGTGTAATGAGTAAATTCATGTGGCTTAATCTTAATTTTCTACTAATCTTTGTATGATACCAGTTAACAAGCACGGTGATTATCTAAAAAAATCAAGTTAGTACCCAAAGTTCAGCAAAAAGTAAAGTTGTCTATTAAAAATTTCTATGTTAGGTGTAAAAATTGAAAATGTTCGAAATTGTGGATGTGTCGCCATCTAGCGGCAAAATGCCAGTGAGAGCAATCATCCATCCACCTTAAGAGCGTATGCTACCTCAGATTAGCAACCCTATTTGTGGTGGTTCAAACTTCGCTTGAAATACTATCAGAATAAAGTTCTAATCAGCTTGCACTACAAAGCGGTTGTTACGTCTTTCGCTGCGGCCGAATAGTGCGAAATTAGTGGTATTTAGCGATTTACAAAAAAACTATTGATTGGACTAAAAAAGTAAAACACTATCCGCCTTATTACAAAAGGTAGTTAAACCTGGTTTATTTCGCATGCTGTCACTTTCTTTTGAATATTATTGAAGTGAGACGTCATGCGAGATAAACCAAGTCTAAGTTAAACCAGGTTTAACTACGTTTTGTAATAAGGTGGTATGACTTTAGTATGTTGCTTGTAGAATTATTTGGCATAAAAATCAGAACGATGACACAACACTATGGCACTAGCATATATCCTGAAGAATATCATATATTTTTCTGATGTTGATTACTGCAGTGAATCATATACTTTTACGCATTATAAAACTCGCGTTTGAGGTACCATACATAACTTAATGTGAGTGTGGAGCCCCAACTCAGGACATGCCATACCTCCTCTCTTGCCCGTCGAGCCCAACTAATTGCACGTTCAAGGACTTGAACGAAGCCAACGAAAGAGCTGTCCAGGTTGCTACGTACTGGATGGACAAAATTTGAGTTGTCGACTCGAAAAGAATAAGAATAAATGGTTTATTGATAAAACAAGTTCACGTGCAATCTCATTATTAAACAATGCTTTTATTCCAGGTCCTAAACGTGATAATGTTCGAGGACTGTTGCAACCAGTGGTCGATGTCGCGGCCACTGCTGGGACTGATCCTGCTGAACGAGGAGCAGTTCGCGCGCATACGACAGGATATGATCGCGCAGCAGCCCAGGGATAAACAGGCGCAGGTGGGTCACACACGACACGTAGGTCCTGGCTCCCGGACAGCGCACACGCGGGGCAGGGGACGGTGAGTACTGGGCTAGCGAGCCGGACACACACGACACGTAGGTCCTGGCGGGGGCCAGCGCACACGCGGGACAGGGGACGGTGAGTACTGGGCTAGCGAGCCGGACACACACGACACGTAGGTCCTGGCGGGGGCCAGCGCACACGCGGGACAGGGGACGGTGAGTACTGGGCTAGCGAGCCGGACACACACGACACGTAGGTCCTGGCGGGGGCCAGCGCACACGCGGGGCAGGGGACGGTGAGTACTGGGCTAGCGAGCCGGACACACACGACACGTAGGTCCTGGCGGGGGCCAGCGCACACGCGGGACAGGGGACGGTGAGTACTGGGCTAGCGAGCCGGACACACACGACACGTAGGTCCTGGCGGGGGCCAGCGCACACGCGGGACAGGGGACGGTGAGTACTGGGCTAGCGAGCCGGACACACACGACACGTAGGTCCTGGCGGGGGCCAGCGCACACGCGGGACAGGGGACGGTGAGTACTGGGCTAGCGAGCCGGACACACACGACACGTAGGTCCTGGCGGGGGCCAGCGCACACGCGGGACAGGGGACGGTGAGTACTGGGCTAGCGAGCCGGACACACACGACACGTAGGTCCTGGCGGGGGCCAGCGCACACGCGGGACAGGGGACGGTGAGTACTGGGCTAGCGAGCCGGACACACACGACACGTAGGTCCTGGCGGGAGCCAGCGCACACGCGGGACAGGGGACGGTGAGTACTGGGCTAGCGAGCCGGACACACACGACACGTAGGTCCTGGCGGGGGCCAGCGCACACGCGGGACAGGGGACGGTGAGTACTGGGCTAGCGAGCCGGACACACACGACACGTAGGTCCTGGCGGGGGCCAGCGCACACGCGGGACAGGGGACGGTGAGTACTGGGCTAGCGAGCCGGACACACACGACACGTAGGTCCTGGCGGGGGCCAGCGCACACGCGGGACAGGGGACGGTGAGTACTGGGCTAGCGAGCCGGACACACACGACACGTAGGTCCTGGCGGGGGCCAGCGCACACGCGGGACAGGGGACGGTGAGTACTGGGCTAGCGAGCCGGACACACACGACACGTAGGTCCTGGCGGGAGCCAGCGCACACGCGGGACAGGGGACGGTGAGTACTGGGCTAGCGAGCCGGACACACACGACACGTAGGTCCTGGCGGGGGCCAGCGCACACGCGGGACAGGGGACGGTGAGTACTGGGCTAGCGAGCCGGACACACACGACACGTAGGTCCTGGCGGGAGCCAGCGCACACGCGGGACAGGGGACGGTGAGTACTGGGCTAGCGAGCCGGACACACACGACACGTAGGTCCTGGCGGGGGCCAGCGCACACGCGGGGCAGGGGACGGTGAGTACTGGGCTAGCGAGCCGGACACACACGACACGTAGGTCCTGGCGGGGGCCAGCGCACACGCGGGACAGGGGACGGTGAGTACTGGGCTAGCGAGCCGGACACACACGACACGTAGGTCCTGGCGGGGGCCAGCGCACACGCGGGACAGGGGACGGTGAGTACTGGGCTAGCGAGCCGGACACACACGACACGTAGGTCCTGGCGGGGGCCAGCGCACACGCGGGACAGGGGACGGTGAGTACTGGGCTTAGCGAGCCGGACACACACGACACGTAGGTCCTGGCGGGGGCCAGCGCACACGCGGGACAGGGGACGGTGAGTACTGGGCTAGCGAGCCGGACACACACGACACGTAGGTCCTGGCGGGGGCCAGCGCACACGCGGGACAGGGGACGGTGAGTACTGGGCTAGCGAGCCGGACACACACGACACGTAGGTCCTGGCGGGGGGCCAGCGCACACGCGGGACAGGGGACGGTGAGTACTGGGCTAGCGAGCCGGACACACACGACACGTAGGTCCTGGCGGGGGCCAGCGCACACGCGGGACAGGGGACGGTGAGTACTGGGCTAGCGAGCCGGACACACACGACACGTAGGTCCTGGCGGGGGCCAGCGCACACGCGGGACAGGGGACGGTGAGTACTGGGCTAGCGAGCCGGACACACACGACACGTAGGTCCTGGCGGGGGCCAGCGCACACGCGGGACAGGGGACGGTGAGTACTGGGCTAGCGAGCCGGACACACACGACACGTAGGTCCTGGCGGGGGCCAGCGCACACGCGGGGCAGGGGACGGTGAGTACTGGGCTAGCGAGCCGGACACACACGACACGTAGGTCCTGGCGGGGGCCAGCGCACACGCGGGACAGGGGACGGTGAGTACTGGGCTAGCGAGCCGGACACACACGACACGTAGGTCCTGGCGGGGGCCAGCGCACACGCGGGACAGGGGACGGTGAGTACTGGGCTAGCGAGCCGGACACACACGACACGTAGGTCCTGGCGGGGGCCAGCGCACACGCGGGACAGGGGACGGTGAGTACTGGGCTAGCGAGCCGGACACACACGACACGTAGGTCCTGGCTCCCGGACAGCGTAGGTGCGGGCCTGTGGACGGTGAGTTATGGGCTAGCGAGCCGGACACACACGACACGTAGGTCCTGGCGGGGGCCAGCGCACACGCGGGACAGGGGACGGTGAGTACTGGGCTAGCGAGCCGGACACACACGACACGTAGGTCCTGGTGGGGGCCAGCGCACACGCGGGACAGGGGACGGTGAGTACTGGGCTAGCGAGCCGGACACACACGACACGTAGGTCCTGGCGGGGGCCAGCGCACACGCGGGACAGGGGACGGTGAGTACTGGGCTAGCGAGCCGGACACACACGACACGTAGGTCCTGGCGGGGGCCAGCGCACACGCGGGACAGGGGACGGTGAGTACTGGGCTAGCGAGCCGGACACACACGACACGTAGGTCCTGGCGGGGGCCAGCGCACACGCGGGACAGGGGACGGTGAGTACTGGGCTAGCGAGCCGGACACACACGACACGTAGGTCCAGGCGGGGGCCAGCGCACACGCGGGACAGGGGACGGTGAGTACTGGGCTAGCGAGCCGGACACACACGACACGTAGGTCCTGGCGGGGGCCAGCGCACACGCGGGGACAGGGGACGGTGAGTACTGGGCTAGCGAGCCGGACACACACGACACGTAGGTCCTGGCGGGGGCCAGCGCACACGCGGGACAGGGGACGGTGAGTACTGGGCTAGCGAGCCGGACACACACGACACGTAGGTCCTGGCGGGGGCCAGCGCACACGCGGGACAGGGGACGGTGAGTACTGGGCTAGCGAGCCGGACACACACGACACGTAGGTCCTGGCGGGGGCCAGCGCACACGCGGGACAGGGGGACGGTGAGTACTGGGCTAGCGAGCCGGACACACACGACACGTAGGTCCTGGCGGGGGCCAGCGCACACGCGGGACAGGGGACGGTGAGTACTGGGCTAGCGAGCCGGACACACACGACACGTAGGTCCTGGCGGGGGCCAGCGCACACGCGGGACAGGGGACGGTGAGTACTGGGCTAGCGAGCCGGACACACACGACACGTAGGTCCTGGCGGGGGCCAGCGCACACGCGGGACAGGGGACGGTGAGTACTGGGCTAGCGAGCCGGACACACACGACACGTAGGTCCTGGCGGGGGCCAGCGCACACGCGGGACAGGGGACGGTGAGTACTGGGCTAGCGAGCCGGACACACACGACACGTAGGTCCTGGCGGGGGCCAGCGCACACGCGGGACAGGGGACGGTGAGTACTGGGCTAGCGAGCCGGACACACACGACACGTAGGTCCTGGCGGGGGCCAGCGCACACGCGGGACAGGGGACGGTGAGTACTGGGCTAGCGAGCCGGACACACACGACACGTAGGTCCTGGCGGGAGCCAGCGCACACGCGGGACAGGGGACGGTGAGTACTGGGCTAGCGAGCCGGACACACACGACACGTAGGTCCTGGCGGGGGCCAGCGCACACGCGGGACAGGGGACGGTGAGTACTGGGCTAGCGAGCCGGACACACACGACACGTAGGTCCTGGCGGGGGCCAGCGCACACGCGGGACAGGGGACGGTGAGTACTGGGCTAGCGAGCCGGACACACACGACACGTAGGTCCTGGCGGGGGCCAGCGCACACGCGGGACAGGGGACGGTGAGTACTGGGCTAGCGAGCCGGACACACACGACACGTAGGTCCTGGCGGGGGCCAGCGCACACGCGGGACAGGGGACGGTGAGTACTGGGCTAGCGAGCCGGACACACACGACACGTAGGTCCTGGCGGGAGCCAGCGCACACGCGGGACAGGGGACGGTGAGTACTGGGCTAGCGAGCCGGACACACACGACACGTAGGTCCTGGCGGGGGCCAGCGCACACGCGGGACAGGGGACGGTGAGTACTGGGCTAGCGAGCCGGACACACACGACACGTAGGTCCTGGCGGGAGCCAGCGCACACGCGGGACAGGGGACGGTGAGTACTGGGCTAGCGAGCCGGACACACACGACACGTAGGTCCTGGCGGGGGCCAGCGCACACGCGGGGCAGGGGACGGTGAGTACTGGGCTAGCGAGCCGGACACACACGACACGTAGGTCCTGGCGGGGGCCAGCGCACACGCGGGACAGGGGACGGTGAGTACTGGGCTAGCGAGCCGGACACACACGACACGTAGGTCCTGGCGGGGGCCAGCGCACACGCGGGACAGGGGACGGTGAGTACTGGGCTAGCGAGCCGGACACACACGACACGTAGGTCCTGGCGGGGGCCAGCGCACACGCGGGACAGGGGACGGTGAGTACTGGGCTAGCGAGCCGGACACACACGACACGTAGGTCCTGGCGGGGGCCAGCGCACACGCGGGACAGGGGACGGTGAGTACTGGGCTAGCGAGCCGGACACACACGACACGTAGGTCCTGGCGGGGGCCAGCGCACACGCGGGACAGGGGACGGTGAGTACTGGGCTAGCGAGCCGGACACACACGACACGTAGGTCCTGGCGGGGGCCAGCGCACACGCGGGACAGGGGACGGTGAGTACTGGGCTAGCGAGCCGGACACACACGACACGTAGGTCCTGGCGGGGGCCAGCGCACACGCGGGACAGGGGACGGTGAGTACTGGGCTAGCGAGCCGGACACACACGACACGTAGGTCCTGGCGGGGGCCAGCGCACACGCGGGACAGGGGACGGTGAGTACTGGGCTAGCGAGCCGGACACACACGACACGTAGGTCCTGGCGGGGCCAGCGCACACGCGGGACAGGGGACGGTGAGTACTGGGCTAGCGAGCCGGACACACACGACACGTAGGTCCTGGCGGGGGCCAGCGCACACGCGGGGCAGGGGACGGTGAGTACTGGGCTAGCGAGCCGGACACACACGACACGTAGGTCCTGGCGGGGGCCAGCGCACACGCGGGACAGGGGACGGTGAGTACTGGGCTAGCGAGCCGGACACACACGACACGTAGGTCCTGGCGGGGGCCAGCGCACACGCGGGACAGGGGACGGTGAGTACTGGGCTAGCGAGCCGGACACACACGACACGTAGGTCCTGGCGGGGGCCAGCGCACACGCGGGACAGGGGACGGTGAGTACTGGGCTAGCGAGCCGGACACACACGACACGTAGGTCCTGGCTCCCGGACAGCGTAGGTGCGGGCCTGTGGACGGTGAGTTATGGGCTAGCGAGCCGGACACACACGACACGTAGGTCCTGGCGGGGGCCAGCGCACACGCGGGACAGGGGACGGTGAGTACTGGGCTAGCGAGCCGGACACACACGACACGTAGGTCCTGGTGGGGGCCAGCGCACACGCGGGACAGGGGACGGTGAGTACTGGGCTAGCGAGCCGGACACACACGACACGTAGGTCCTGGCGGGGGCCAGCGCACACGCGGGACAGGGGACGGTGAGTACTGGGCTAGCGAGCCGGACACACACGACACGTAGGTCCTGGCGGGGGCCAGCGCACACGCGGGACAGGGGACGGTGAGTACTGGGCTAGCGAGCCGGACACACACGACACGTAGGTCCTGGCGGGGGCCAGCGCACACGCGGGACAGGGGACGGTGAGTACTGGGCTAGCGAGCCGGACACACACGACACGTAGGTCCAGGCGGGGGCCAGCGCACACGCGGGACAGGGGACGGTGAGTACTGGGCTAGCGAGCCGGACACACACGACACGTAGGTCCTGGCGGGGGCCAGCGCACACGCGGGACAGGGGACGGTGAGTACTGGGCTAGCGAGCCGGACACACACGACACGTAGGTCCTGGCGGGGGCCAGCGCACACGCGGGACAGGGGACGGTGAGTACTGGGCTAGCGAGCCGGACACACACGACACGTAGGTCCTGGCGGGGGCCAGCGCACACGCGGGACAGGGGACGGTGAGTACTGGGCTAGCGAGCCGGACACACACGACACGTAGGTCCTGGCGGGGGCCAGCGCACACGCGGGACAGGGGACGGTGAGTACTGGGCTAGCGAGCCGGACACACACGACACGTAGGTCCTGGCGGGGGCCAGCGCACACGCGGGACAGGGGACGGTGAGTACTGGGCTAGCGAGCCGGACACACACGACACGTAGGTCCTGGCGGGGGCCAGCGCACACGCGGGACAGGGGACGGTGAGTACTGGGCTAGCGAGCCGGACACACACGACACGTAGGTCCTGGCGGGGGCCAGCGCACACGCGGGACAGGGGACGGTGAGTACTGGGCTAGCGAGCCGGACACACACGACACGTAGGTCCTGGCGGGGGCCAGCGCACACGCGGGACAGGGGACGGTGAGTACTGGGCTAGCGAGCCGGACACACACGACACGTAGGTCCTGGCGGGGGCCAGCGCACACGCGGGACAGGGGACGGTGAGTACTGGGCTAGCGAGCCGGACACACACGACACGTAGGTCCTGGCGGGGGCCAGCGCACACGCGGGACAGGGGACGGTGAGTACTGGGCTAGCGAGCCGTCCGGCCGTCTTGTGACGGCGACAGGCCGTGTCGACAGCGCCAGTGTGTTCCACGCGCGCCTCTGTCTACATAGTACAGTGCGATCAAATTATCTTGGCAGCTCTGAACATAGGCTTTGCGAAATTTTACGCATGTAAACTTGGGAATAAAACTGTTATTGCCAGATAAACCAATACTTAAACGATCAGAAAATATCTAATTTAAACAGTGAGAAATACAAATGAAATAAATATCATAACACTTTTATACATTCGTTGTAACAAAATGACCTGCACGAAGTTCGGACCTGCTAAGATAATTTGATCGCACTGTACACATGATGTCTACATAGTAGATGGACATAGCTCGCAGAATACGCAAGTTGAAGTGGCAATGGGCAGGCCACATCGCTCGAAGAACAGACAACCGATGGGGAAGGAAGGTTCTCTCATGGCGACCACGAACGGGAAGACGCAGCGTTGGTGCCTCCCACCTGGCGGAGCGACGACATCGTGAGAGTCGCCCGCAACCAGTGGATGCAAGCGACAGGCTGCCGTTCGTTATGGCGTTCTATGGGGGAGGCCTTTGTCCAGCAGTGGACGTCTAATGGATGATGATGATGAGTAGATGGAGCCTACAAGGTCCAGTGCCTGCCAGGGTTGCGAAATTTGTTCGAAACAGTCACCGTGGCCCCGGACACAAAGGGCTAAAAAGGAACATGGGTGGTTTTGGCGCCCATAGCGGGAGGAGTTGTTTGACGATTTCACACCCTCTAAAAATAAAAGTACCCCCTGTGAGGTACCTCACAAGTTGTCCTTATTAAGCAGTCACTAACCGCCTTATTACAAAACGTATTTAAACCTGGTTTAACTTAGACTTGGTTTATCTCGCATGACGTCTCACTTCAATAATATTCAAAAGAAAGTGACAGCATGCGAGATAAACCAGGTCTAAGTTAATCCAGGTTTAACTACGTTTTGTAATAAGGCTTTTAGTCTCTAAGTTTTTACCTCTTGGCTGAAGGCCTTACATTTCAGGAGTTCACAGGATTGTCCGGTTAAGCAGAAGACAGCTTCATAGGTTAATCTGCGAGATGCCTTTTAGATAAAAGAAGTAAAAAACCAGGCTTAAAGTGTATAATGTCTTTCTTTTTACCCGACTACGGCGAAGCCAAAAGGAAGGGTAATGATTTTGGCAGTCTATGTATGTATGTTCCACCGTAGCGCCTAAAATACTGAACGGATTTTAATAAATGAGGTGTCAATAGATTCGTAAGAATAGCCCCGGTGACATAGGCTATATAAATTTTATAAATTCTTTTTATGACGGAATTTAAATGTCAAAAACTTACCTCAAAAAAATTAAATTGAGATAATCATAACATGTTTGGTATCAAATGAAAGGTCTTGACGAGCAAAAACCAATATTTTATTCGTAGTCGGGTTTTAGATTTTTAAACTTGTTATTTTCTCAGTTGGCGCACTGGTTCAACGGACTTATGGCTGGCATCGAACCCAACCTGCTCACAAAGAACAGAGACAGGTACGTGTTATTTAAAAAATGCCAGTAAAACGGTTTTGTACGGTTGGCGCAGTGGCTCAAACAATGGACTGCCGCGCTGCGTGTCGCGGGTTCGATCCCCGCACGGAACAAATATTTGTAAGACTTACAGATAGTTGTTCCGGGTCTGGGTATTTGTGTATGAGTTTAAATGTTTGTGAACCACGATACAGGAGAAATTGTGAGGGTTTAAAAAATAATTTTAGCAATAATGCAATTTTACTAAAACCATTTTTTTTTTATTTATTTATGTACACACAAAATACAAAAAAAGGAAAATACATAAAAAGAATAGCACAAAGGTACTGCTTATTTCATAAGAAATCTCTTCCAGCAGACCTGCGAGAGGAAAGTTAAATTAGAAATATAGACACAGTGTGTAGCAAAGACAAACAGGAAAATTTGAATTAGAATTTTGAACAAAATTGTACCTATCGATATAAAATAAACATACATACAAATTAATACACATATAAAAATAAACACTAGTATTAGGAGTACATACATATAATGTATAAACATACATAAATACAGAATATTACAGTATAGAGGAGAGGTAATGTTCGTTGACTTGTTTTTTGAAAATAAACAAAGATTTTAGGCGGAAGTGAGTTCCACAAACGTACTGCGTGAACAGAGAAGGAGTAAGACAAGAATTCGGTTTTATGGGAAGGGAAATTAAGATGATGCCTAAGGTGGGATCTACACAGAGCATCAGAGGGACGGGTAAAAGAAAAACGATCGCGAAGGTAGCTGGGATATCAAAATCAAATCAAAAATCAAAATTCATTTATTCAAACTAGGCTGATAATCAGCACTTTTCGAAGGTCAAAATTTACTTTACTTTACTACAGTGAAACTTGGCTAACTGGGACTTGGATAAGTGAGAAACCTCTATAACTGGAACTCATACTGGGGTCCCATGAGACAGATTTGGATATCTGAGACACATTTAACCAGGTTTCACTGTATTTACATTTTTATAAGACAGTCCCCCAAAAACGCCCACCCATCGACACTTCCTAGTGTTTAGCTGGAGAGAAGAAGTGGCGGAACAAACTCCCCAGCACACATCTGTCTGTTAGGTTGGTTAGAAGAACCAGACTCGATACAATAGCAAGGTGTCAGTTAAATTTAACCCATTGACCGCCACGATCAAGTAAGACGACAAGCCAAAAAGTACCTTAAGTCGACAGACTTAGGGCACTTTTTTGCTTGTTCGGCTTGTCGTCTATACGTGACTGTGGCGCTAAAAAGGTTAAGATTTACTATAGACACAATCAGTAATAAACAAAAGTATATAACAATAAACAATGTAAAAATAAAATAATAAATACATAACATAACAGTAAACTAATTTTGGAGAAAGAACACAAATAACAAACATTGTCTTGCGTTCAACTCAGCGACCAACTATTCTTATCATCTAAGTAGTCGATAATAGAATAGTAAGCTTTTAAACAAAGATTAGATTTAACTTTGGCTTTAAACTCATTAAATGGCAAGTCTAGAAAAGAAGATGGCAGTTTATTATAAAATGTAATCCCGAGCCCTACGAATGAATTGTGAACTTTGTGAAGCCGGTGGAAAGGAGCGCGTAGTTTATGCTTATTTCTAGTGTTAAAGTTGTGGATATCACTGTTTTTAGTGTACAGGTGGATATTTTGTCTAATATATAAAATGTTGGCAAAGATGTACTGAGAAGCAACCGTGATATGCAGGGTTATAAAGGATGATTATTTGTTACTAACAGCACATTAAATTTTAGTCAATTTTACTAAAACCACTTTCTTCCTTCTCCAGATTCACACAAAACCTATCGATGTTCCGGCGCGACATCAACGACCTGCTTCGGGGCGCGGGCGCGGGCGTCAGCGGCAACAACGCTAGCGATATGATGACGTCATAATGTTGCCGCAACAACTATTTACTTTGTAGTCATGTAGTCGAGATTATTCGACTTTGAGTCTTCTGTGTGTACTGTGAATAGAGGATCGGTATTTTGAAATTCGTGTGGAAAACGTGGATTGTAGTAGATCATCAAATGATCCCGCTCCGGGCAGAGCGGTAGGGAGTGTCAGACTTCCCATATTCCTTCCCAGCCCTTTGTCCCGCGCCGCGGAATCGCTTTCGAACAACGGACGGGTAAACCGGCATGTCTTAGAACTAAAAATTCGAAGACATGTGACATCTACCAACCCGCACTGGGCTCGCGGTGGATTATAGCCCATCCCTCTCCTAGAGAGGAGGCCTGAGTCCCTGCAGTGGGAACATTATAAGCTGAATGATGATGATTTTGAAATTGGGAACAAGAAGTGTTTAGTTGGTTTAGTCGTTGCAAGTGTGACTGCTCGACATGAGGTCGTAGATTTGATTTCCGGGTCGGGCAAAATGATTTTGGGTTTCATCATCAGGAATTTCTTAATACTTGTACCCTGTTGATGGCTTGGATTTAGCAGAGTCTACCTAATAGTCACCCACATTTTGTAATTTATGTTCAAGTCCTATAGTCTCCTTGAATCATCATCATCATCATCAGCCATAAGACGTCCACTACTGGACAAAGGCCTCCTCCATAGATCGCTATAAAGAACGTCAGCCTGCCGTTTGCATCGACCGGCTGCCTGCGACTCCTCCTTGAATAAATGTTCATAATTAACCCTAAGGTTGACTGGTAGAGAATGCCTTGTGGCATTAAGTCCGCCTATGTATCACTATTGTGCATGAAGTTTAAATAAATAAATCATTATCATCATCATCAGCCTATAATGTTCCCACTGCAGGGACTCAGGCCTCCTCTCTAAGAGAGGGATGGGCTGTAATCTACCACGCGGGCCCAGTGCGGATTGGTAGATGTCACATATCTTCGAATAAATAAATAAATGTTCATAATTATTATCGTTAAAGAATTTATAAAAGCCAGAAAAATCTTTAAAAGAATGGCAGCTACTAAGTTCTTTAAATCGCTCAATCTGGCAATCAAAATACACTGGGAGAACTTTAACTGCCTTATTACAAAACGTAGTTAAACCTGGTTTAACTTAGACCTGGTTTATCTCGCATGCTGTCACTTTCTTTTGAATATTATTGAAGTGAGACGTCATGCGAGATAAACCAAGTCTAACTTGAACCAGGTTTAACTACGTTTTGTAATAAGGCGGAAAGAGTTAGGCTACCTGTGTCCTATTCCTTTCTCCCTCCTTTCTTCCTCGGGATTCTTCATTTCACTTCTTTTCATTCCTTGGTCTTTTATGCCAATATATTTGGGGTCTACCCTATCCCTTTCTGCGATACTTCTCTATTAATTGTCAAAATATCGTCTCAAAACTTCACAGTACACAGAAGATCTTAGTGTTAAAAAAAACTATAATTATATTATTAAAATAATAATTATAATTAGTAAAAGAAATTGTTAGTTCATCTACAGTTTCATTAATATCACAATTTTGAACTTCATTCATCGTCATAGTATTTTTTATTATTATTTTTTCGTTTTTAAACTATTAAACTTAAATCTACTACTGATATGTTAGGTTCTTCGTGATTTTTTTATTAAGCATTCGTTGTTTAGATTTCTTAAGAGTATTTTGATGTTATATGGCGTTTGGAAATATAATAAATTGTACATTTTCTAGTATATAAGGTCCCATTAAAATAGGTGGACAAAATTTCAGAAATCATTCAGACCACCAAAAAAAATAATAAGAAAGACGCATTTAAGTACCTACTCATCTAAGATGAGTTTGTTCTAGAGTGCCGGCAATTTATTACTTTGAGTAATAAAAAACACTTAATTTAATGTTTTCTTTTGTTTAGATATCTTTGGTTAGCCCTACTGAACGCTGTGTTAAAATTTGTCTACCTATTTAAATGGGACCTTATATATACCTCTCATGATTCGAAAAGTCATTAGTCACCAATATGTCATACTTGGCAACGTTTAAAAGCAATTTTCGCCTACAGTATTGATTTCATCTTTATGTTACGTAACGAAACTAATATTTCTGAACCCATATTTATCATAAAGTAGGTAATATTTCAATGTTGCAATCATTTTCATGAGAAATTCGCGTTTAAACTTTGCCAGGTGTATTACATATTATTTGCATGTGACTGCGATCGATCGATCAATGTGTTGTGACCTATTCACAAAAAGAGGTTACTTTATAATGTAAATGTATAACTTTATCCTATCTTGTGTACTAAAACTTGCGTTTAAAACCACTGCTGGGCAAATAGCCATTCATACATACCACTACCACACCTCGGACACTCCATACAACGCCCGCAAAATAATTACCTATTACTACTACATAAACAAATAACGTTTGTGCACGACGTGCACGTGCAAATGTGTGCGTAAACTCTAGTAGGGTTGTCGTAGCCTAAAAACTGGCGCGGAAAGTGCAACGGTCTGCGTCGCGAAAACCGAACGACGACTAATACGAGCGCGAGCCATTGCTCAAGTGTCGACGACGAATACCTCGAAGTGCGGGGTGAGGTGCGGTATTTAATATGAGCGCGGGGAAGGGAGTGTCCCTTCTGTACGTAGTACTATTATGTATTCTGTGTCACTACTCTTGCGCCGTCAAGCGGGTAGTGATCACTATCACTTCATAAAATATTATAAAATAAAGTCCTCCGCTGCGTCTGTCAGTCTGTCAGTTCCTGTAGTAGGTATATCGTGTTGTGTATGTTTTTAATCGGTTCTTGTTACATCTGTAGGGTTTAAGTCTGTGACATTATAACAATTTAAAATCAAGGTTCTGGAAGTAGTCTTTCCTAACGGTTTTCCAAAAGTCATCATTACAATAATCAATACACGTCATAGAGGTTATGTGATGTAAGCCTTTAAAGACTTCATCTACCTAGCCTTTTCCTCTATGTTGCTAAATACCAGTATTATACATGGAGCGACCTCCACAATCCAGTTCATACTGGGCAATACGATAACCTTTGGTAAGACTCGTTGTCAGACTTTCAGGTCACTGAAAGGTCTACCTGTAACGATCAAAACTAACTATTCTGAAGAGAGAGGTAAACGAAAGAACTTTCAGGTCACTGACTACCTGTAACGACTGCCAAAGATCTTTACTTCTGCTCCGGCGAAGTCAAAACTAACTATTCTGAAGAGAGAGGTAAACGAAAGAACTTTCAGGTCACTGACTACCTGTAACGACTGCCAAAGGTCTTTACTTCTGCTCCGGTGAAATCAAAACTAACTATTCTGAAGAGAGAGGTAAACGAAAGAACTTTCAGGTCACTGACTACCTGTAACGACTGCCAAAGATCTTTACTTCTGCTCCGGTGAAATCAAAACTAACTATTCTGAAGAGAGAGGTAAACGAAAGAACTTTCAGGTCACTGACTACCTGTAACGACTGCCAAAGATCTTTACTTCTGCTCCGGTGAAATCAAAACTAACTATTCTGAAGAGAGAGGTAAACGAAAGAACTTTCAGGTCACTGACTACCTGTAACGACTGCCAAAGATCTTTACTTCTGCTCCGGTGAAATCAAAACTAACTATTCTGAAGAGAGAGGTAAACGAATGAAAGCCAGAAAAGAGAAACGACAACTATTTGCAGGCAAAAGATAAGGGTCCTCTGAGATTGGAGGTTACAATAGGGGATCGGACAAAAAAAAACTAATTAGTCCGTCAGATAGATTTCCAAAAATTATTGGACACGTATTTTTTCTTTTTTCACGTTAACATAAAATGATGACGATACAGTGCTTCGAAAACTCGTGTGACGTCATATGATAGTACATTTTGACGACACAAGTGACGTTTCAAGCCCCACTCCAAGATCTTTGACGCGTTTTATCTTCGTAATTTTTTATTGATTTGATAAAACAAAAAACACGTATTCAATATTTTTCGATAATCTAACTTACGGACTAAACAGAATCATATTATTTTGACCCAGTCCGATCCCCTATTGCCAGTCACCTTCACTAATATGATAAAATCAAAGGTAAAGAAGACTGGCAGGTTGGCGACAGATGCGCCACACTATGTATTCAATCACAGACTTGGCGTCGTGCTGTGATAATTGAATTGGAAAATGATAACAGTGATTTCGCCTGTATTGAAACTGTTCCCAAGTCTGCTTTGAAAGAGAGAGGAGGTGCTTTGGAACCTAATATATCGAGCTGGCGTTGTCTGAATGACAAAATACTTGAACGAGGCCATTGTGTACACTGGAGAGGCTCTTTAGCGCGTGCATGGAAAGAGGCCAGTTCCCGCTTCGTTGGAAGACGGGGAAGCTGGTCCTCACCCAAAAGCCGGGGCGCCCTGCGGACTCGCCGTCTGCATACCGGCCCATTGTGCTGCTCGACGAGGTGGGCAAGCTCTTTGAAAGAGTAATTGCAAACCGCCTCCACCTTGAGGGAATGGGTCCGGATCTTGCGGATCAGCAGTTCGGCTTCCGCAAGAGGCGCTCGACGGTGGACGCCATCATGCGCGTGAGAGCCCTCACGACGGGGGATGCGGTCTCTCGGGGCGGTGTGGTCTTGGCGGTGTCTCTCGACATCGCCAACGCCTTCAACACCATGCCCTGGAGCTGCATCAGGGAGGCACTCCGGTATCACCGGGTGCCGGCCTACTTTCGTCGTGTAGTCGGGGACTACTTGACCGACAGGACGGTAATCTACCCTGGTCAAAACGGAGAATGGAACCGGCGAGAGATGTCGTGCGGTGTTCCACAGGGTTCGGTTCTGGGGCCGCCCCTGTGGAACATCGGTTACGACTGGGTGCTGCGTGCCGACCTCCCTGACGGCGTCAGACGACGGCAGCCGAGACCAACAGCTTAACGGAGGTAACTCGGTTTGTAATGGCTGGTCCCACATCCACAGACCAACATAAGCAAGCGCGTTTTTACCTAAAGATTGACCCGAGTGGCAGTTACAGTGAAACCTGGTTAAGTTAGACCTCAAGGGAGCTGAAAATTCGTATCACTTATAGAGGTATTCCACTTACCCAGTGTCTCAGGTATCCAATATCTGTCTCATGGGACCTCAGCATGAGTTCCAGTTATAGAGGTTTCTCACTTATCCAGGTTCCACTTAACCAAGTTTTACTGCATTATTAAACCACGAGCAGCATTATAATAGATACTTTTGCCCAGTTAGTGGTAAAACGCAAGTTTTATACAAACTGGTGATTTAGAGACCTACATCCGTCAAGTGATTCTATCCGTCATACTAAACAACTTTTCTTTATGAAACCCATATACTTGGGGTCAAGGGGGATTTCAGACAAACATCACGATGGGGCTGGCTGGGTATAATGTGACGATTACGTTTTTCGTAGGACGAAAATATAATGAATTGTGTGACGGTTACCATATTTTCGACTGATTAGAATTAAAAATCTGAGCATGTGAATAGTCTAAAATAAATGTTTAAAATTATATTTGCTAATACTTCTTCTTGTTATCGTGTGGACAGTAATGTCTAACGACCCCATTGCACCCTAGTGTCAGAGTTTATAAGCCGCCTCAAGGGCCTCTAACATGGTTTTAATAATTGTAAAACAATCAGATTTTTTTCAATAATTAAAAAAAAAACACGTTATATACTGTGAGAAGGGTACGTCTTAAACCTCGCAACGTATTAATGTCATCTGCCTAGGCTTTGCCCAACTATGTTGGTTTGCCTTTTTTTAATCGTTTACCAAGCAAAAGAATGACGAGTAGAACCACCCTTGATGGATGCAGGATCTAAGCGTGAATACACATTTGCACGCACAAATCGGCGTTTTGTAGTATTAGTAAACAAAAGTCGTTTCCGAGCAATGATTTTTGCATAGGCTGTCAACCAAGCATTCTGTACATCAAATTAAGTAAGTCAATTAATTTGATGTACAGAATGCTTGATTGACGGCCACCGATGCAAGAAAAAGTTGGTATGTGTGTGTAAATATGATTTCACACTAAACCTGTATAGTCTATCTACGTCATAGTCATGACGTCGTAATGTATTCGTAACTGTTAAAGTGTTGTGTAACAAAAAACAATAATGTTCCTTGCAATCCATGCTGTATGAATTTTATGTTATATTGTGAGTGCCCTACGTCGCTTGCTTGTATATTTGTCGATTGAATATTTGAGTAACTGTTTCTTAGATTTTATTACGTTTTTAATTCTCGTGACAACCTGTATTATTAACCGACTGCCAATAAGGAGAAGGTTCCTCAATTCGACTTTAAGTATATTTTTTTATGCGTGTTCACGGATAACTTCTTCGTTTATGAACCGATTTTGATGATTCCTTTTTTTTTAGTAAACGCGTATTTCGTCCGCAAGTAGTGGGTGGGTGGGTGGCGTAGGTTTAATTGTTTTTGTACGGAATCCTATTAAATTACTTGTTAAAATGTTAGTTCCGTATCAGAGATTATCCGAAACTAACAGGCAGACAAAATGTGAAAAAAGTTTTCCTGTCCTCCAGCGTTCAGTATTTTTATTTGTTTTGAAATTACAAACTTAAACAATCAATTATATTTTTTTGTATACGAGAATTAAATACAGGTTAAATAGACCGTTTATAAGAAACAAGTTTAAAACATCAACAAATCACAACAAGTAAAAGTAGGCACATGAAATGTTTCACTGTATGATCGCAAAGTTTAATGTAATTAGTGTGTTGAGTGCATTCTAATATTATAATTTATTGTAAGGGCGATTTGTTAAATGCGGACAATACTTTAGAGGCGTGGCACAGTCGAACAAGCTAATAAGTAATAATAATAATAATAATAATATTCCACAACTATCACACAACGCCATCTAGTCCCAAGCTAAGCAGAGCTTGTGTTATGGGTACTAGACAACTGATAAACATACTTATATATTTCTAAATACATACATATTATAGATAAATTACACCCAGACACAGAACAAATGATCGTGCTCATCACACAAACATTTGTCCTGGGTGGGAATCGAACCCACGACCTCCGGCATAGCAGTTAGGGTCACTAACCACTAGACCAACAGGCCAGTATACAGCCAGCTAACTTTTCACTTTTAAGATTATACAGATTCATTTAGAGACTGATGTGAAATGATACAGCGTTTGACATCAGTCGCTTAATGCGAAACGCAATCAGTGCAATAGAGTTATAAAGATCTCTACCTGTATACTTATTAGCTTGTTCGACTAGTACTCATGAAAATGCGACGACACGTTTGGTGCAGTGGCTAAGCGATTGGCTGCTACGCTGCGTGTGCCAGGTTCGGTCCCCGCACGGAACAAATATTTGTATCGCTTACGGGTAGTTTTTCTGGGTCTGGCTGTTTTTGTTTTGGAGTTTAAATGTTTGTAAACACGACACAGTAAAAATTACTAGTGTGGGTCAATGTAAAAAAATACAACTTACATTTACAATTCACTATGAGACCGAACTTGAAATCGCTCGTATAATACATACTGATTGAACTAAAAGTTGCTCATATTTATGAATACTTCACCTTTAAAGTATTGCCCATATTTTACCAACCATTCTATAAAAGCAGCGTTTAACTCTTTGAATCAAAACGTAGTCCCTCGTGTTCCCGTAATAGCAATAATAAATAAAATACAGTTTTATGCAGAAAATATAGAAACTGACACATCTTCAAAATCAAACCACTGTTCTAACCGACTTCTGAGGAAGGAGGTTATGTATTCCATCAGCATCTTTTTTTACATGTATGTTCACCGATTTTTTTTTGTGATTACTGGTCGATTTTTGTTTTTCTGGTTTTTCAATCATAATCAGCCTATAATGTTCCCACAGCTGGGACACAGGCCTCCTCTCTATTAGAAGAATTGGGCTGCTATCAATCACACGGGCCCAGGTATTGGTAGATGTCATATCTTCGAATTTATGGTCATCATAATTCTATCCCAGTTCAGTTAGGATCGGCTTCTCCCATACTTCTATTATATACTAGCTAATGCCCGCGGCTTCACCTAAAACCTTCCTCGCAAACCACTCTATTCATCGGTGAAAACACCATGAAAACGGTGTAGTAGTTTTTGAGTTTATCGCGAACAGACAGACAGAAACGGCGGAAGAATTTGTTTCATAATATGTGACTAGCTGATGCCCGCGGCTTCACCCGCGTGGATGTCGTTCAAATTATATACTAAAACCTTCCTCTTGAATCACTCTATCTATTAAAAAAAAACCGCATCAAAATCAGTTGCGTAGTTTTAAAGATTTAAGCATACAGACAAACAGACAAAAATAGTGACTTTGTTTTATACTATGTAAGGATGATACATATTGTATTTGTTTTTACATTTTCTGCATTTATTTGTAAGTAATGAATGAGTATGTCTAAGTAATGACATTCCATGTTTTGTCCCGGTTGAAGTAGAAACTCCATGAGGGTGAAAAATGTCTGGTTTTAGTTATTTTTGTGCCCGTCCCGGGCTATTTATTTATTTGGCTCACCAACAATAGGGTACTTGCATGACTGTTTCTTTTTACTAGTAATTTGGAAAAACTAAATAGAATGATAGGCAAAAGTAAAAACAGTTGTGTAATATCTTAAAAAAATTACATAGTTTTAACTGATTTAAAATTACTTGTTAGACAAAAAAAAAGACAGTGCTATGAAGAAATGACATCATATTTTCATACCACCATAGTTACGTAGTACCTACAAATAGCCGTTTCGCGCGACAAGGATAGAAAGTCTACCCACCAGAAACTTCTAAAGCGTGTAGCTACTCCATTTTTTGATCGATTTTATTACTTTTTGTACATATCGTATTATTTGTTAGTTCTTTGAAATAACATAACAAAATTTTTAAAAGAAGTACCCTATATGAATTAAATCTCTACTTGTACTAGCAAACTCGGGATTCGGCAAAAAATGACTACTTTAAATGTGTAAATGGACTTTACTTATAAATGTACTGCAAGGGTCGTAGACAGTCTTATTATAAGTCATCATCTGCCTAGCCTTTTCCCAACTATATTGGGGTCGGCTTCCAGTCTAACCGGATACAGCTGAATACCAGTATTTAAGGTTGATGTTCCAGGGTAGCCCGCGAAATTCAAATTTTCTTACGTTTTTAGCGATTTGCAGGCCAGTGCTAGGTTGTATGTTAGTGAAAATATGATTCGCGGATGTAAGACATATGCAGTTACAGAATTATAATCATCAAAATCATTATTACAACCCTCCAAGTTCATGTAACTGTCAAGAATGAGTATTTCATCAAAAGGTCATTCTTGAGAGTTACATGAACTTAACACTCAGCAATAATGTGGCTTTCTATTGGTGAAAGAATTTTTAAAATCGGTTCAGTAGATCCCGAGATTACCCCTTACAATTTAACAAATATACAAACACACAAACTTAAAAATATTAGTATAGATACAACCTGACACTGATGGCAAATTGCTACTTTACAAAAATAGCGACTTTGTTTTATACTATGTAAGGATAAGTAAAGTCTATTTACTTGTCTTCATATTTGTGCGGCTATGTTTTAAATATATGATGTTGTTTACCTTTTAGTATCCCGAATGTCTTCTTAGTTCTAATGTTGTAAGCTATAAGTTTTACATGAATGTTTCCTATAAAAGGGTGTAAAATTTAAAGTGCCCTTCTCGAAAAGGCACTTCTTGTCACCGTCACTGCGATCATATTTTTGTTCTAGACCATACCTGGGAACCTTTTAGGTATGGAGGTCAAAGTTTTTTTTAAATACAAATTTTTCAGGTTATAACTTTATATTACCTTCATGACCCGTTTCTTATACAAAGCATCGTTCAGCACAATGTTTTAAGAGTGCTACACTGAGTATCACCGTAAAATTTGATTTTTCACCCCCCTAAAAGTTGTTTCCCAGTAATATTTTTTGCGTAGTTTGATGTACATAATGCTTGGTTGACGGCTGTGTGAAGGGTTCGATTTACACCCTCTATGAAAATGGTTGAAAACTACAGTTATGTTATGTCGAGATTATATTCATGGGTTATTTATTGTGTGGTTAATAGCTAACCTGGTTGTGTAGTATGGCGATTCTATCTCTATAAATAGATAAAGATCTTTCTACAATTTGTCATTTTGTCGATTCTTCCGTCGACAAAACCCCTATTGTACAGTGGTCATGCTATAAGTGCTAGTTTCTCCCGTACTAACCCGACAAGATTCGTGTCGAAGAATTTAAATTGCGACCTTAATTGTTCAAATATTCTTATTTCTTAATTATTGTACTTCTTTTTTATTAACTTACTTGCTTTTCCAATACACTGGACATTGGCAGAATAGTCGACATCGGCTTTAATTAACAAAAATAGAATAGAGTGCTAGTGTCAGTTTTTTTATTTATGCCGCCCATGTACAGACGGCTACACATCAAGCTATACATTTCCAGTTTACGCTAATCTCGCACTGTACGGAAATCCTATACAATGCGAGACCAGCTTATACTGGAATTGTATAGCTTGATGTGTAGCCATCTGTACCTCTGACTTGGCTTTACATGCCGGCGAGAATTATCTCCGCCATGCTGGTTTCCTCACGATATTTTGTACGTTCAGCTTCTTGGTGAGTGCTA
Source organism: Diarsia dahlii (assembly GCA_949775195.1). NCBI lineage: Eukaryota > Metazoa > Arthropoda > Insecta > Lepidoptera > Noctuidae > Diarsia > Diarsia dahlii. Next base: position 6,748,022 of record OX459217.1, on the reverse strand, counting down.
ATTATTCTTGCAGAATCTTATAGATATTGATTATTATCTGTTCACTAAGAAAAATATAGGTTTTATCCATTACAAACTTCTATAGTTGTCTATTCGGATACTATAAGTCGGAGAACCTTTAGGGTCTCTAGGCTTGTTTGGCAGATAAAAGTGTAAAAGTGTTGGCAATGCTGTATTATCTGGTAGATTGTTGCTTTTCAGTTATTATGAGTTTTTGGTTAACTTGTCTGACAAATAGATGCTTTGAATTATATCATATAAATTGATTCTTTATTATACTGAGTGTAAAAAAACCTTTAACGTAACTTGTTGTCCCAGTCATAGCGATCACTTTTTTGTTCTAGACCATAGCTGCGAACAAGGTCAAAGTTCCAAATTTTTCACGTTTTTAATGGGATAACTTCACTTTAAATATGTTCCTCCATGACACGTAGTTTTCAATGCATCAATCAACACTTTTATTGTTATTACTATTGGTGACCCCCAAAAAAATTGTTTCCTTTCCCAACAATATTTTTTGCGTAGGTTATATGGGTCATTTTACACCTTGTATAAATTGAGGAAGAAACATAAAATTGAATAATTTGTTATTCCTATTTTTAGTCAAGCATGCATTTTAAAACTTACATCTGACAATTCTGTGTTTCGATTCTATGTAATGTTATCATATTTTTATATAATATAAGACAGTTATTTATAAGTAATGAAGTAGTAAAACTGTAATACTTTGGAAGTACTCAAAATATTAAACATACCTACAGTAGAATCCCGATTATCCAGATCTATTAAACCAGGGGTATTTCCGGATAATCGATTTCGAAGTAAAATCAAACAATATTAATAACTTTTTATTATAGATTGTGTTTCACATACATCATTTAGACAATAGGATATAAAAATACGGGAATTAGAACCGTGAACAAGGAGTCCGGATAATCGGGATTCTACTGTATGTATTTTTTTCTGTGTCAACAAAATGTACTTTAACCCTTGTAATATTGCAAAAAAATAGTCAGTGTGTAAAACTCCACATAACATGTTGTAGTGCTGCCGACACCGTTTTGATAGTAGTCGTGAAGTTGATATATTTATGTAGTAATACCGTGTTAACTTGGTACGCAGTGCGCGATGCGCTTGTAAATACAATACATTGTGATTTGTACAAAGCGAGAGCTGTTGTTTTATTTAATACTAGCGGACGTCACACGGTTTCACCCGCGTAGTTCCCGTTCCCGTGGGAATACAGGGATCAAAAGTAGCCTATGTCACCCGGGGATAGTGTAGCTTCCCAATTCAAAGATTTTTTCAAATCGGTCCAGCAGGCCTACCATGACGTCTTAAAATAGTCCTTATTCCAGTGAGAAAAAGAGATGGCGCTAGACACTCTGTATAGTTCTGTCACGTTTCCACACTGGAATAAGAATCGTTTTAAGACGTCATAGGCTAGGGCCTCAGTAGTTTTTAAATGTATGCGCTGCATATAAAAATATAAATCTTCCCTCTTTATAATATTAGTATAGATATAGACTAGCTGATGCCTGTGGCTTTGCCCGCGCGGACGTCGGGACGTCTGGGATCAAAATTTCATGATTACTTTTGGTGGCGATAACCAAAAGTAATCATGAAATTTTGATCCCAGACTGCTTATTTTTTTTCACACCTCCAGCAAATGCCAAAGTAGCCAATGTATAAAAACTTGACAAATTATATACTAAAACCTTACTGGAGAACCACTGAACCACTATCCATTGGTTTATCGCGAACATACAGACGCGGTGGAGGACTTTGACTTTTTTATCGGTTCGCTGCTGTGCTTCGTGTCGCGGGTTCGAATTCCGCACGAAACAATAATATTTGTATGGCCTACAGGTTTGTTCTGGGTCTGGCTTGGAGTTTATGAAATATTTGTGAACGCACAGGTTCCCGACAATGTTTTTTAATAAAAAGAAAGTATTTTTTTCTGAAATTCTACTTTATTCATTCAAATTAATTTACAATACAAATATTAGGTACTTATATAGAACATACCTACCTACTACAAAACAAAATTAGGACGAATAAGAAGTCATGTGAACAAAGGTTTAATATAAACTTCGGATAATTTCACTCTGTCCATGATAATTCGGGGTGGAAGGGCAATCGACGCGAAAACGGTTTTTCTTTATTGGGAGAAGCTCGTCACACTATTCCCAAACCACTGTAACTCCTGAAAGCCAGATTCAACAGTGGCGACCATGAAATAAATGAGTTGTTGTGAATGAGTTTGAGTTTATTCCACCAGGGTAAATTAATTTCAAGCGATATTAAAAAGTATCGCGTTTTTCATCATCCTTTGGGCACGCTATAATCTAAGTTTTGGCACCATATCCTAAAGTCAAGCAGTCTACACGTTCTTGGCAAGCTCGCCGGACTTCGCGATCACATCTTCAATGGTACCGACCATGTAGAAGGCAGCCTCAGGAATATGATCCAGCTCTCCTGCCAAAATCTGTTGAAGAAAATGTTTGGGTTAGCGACACCGAGTGGCCTATACTTGGAGCCTCGATGAGGGATCGCATCCAAGAAGAAACATGGGTGATTTTTGGTCGGTAGAAGTCTGACAGTCCCTTCCGCTAGAGTAATTTTATGATTTCCCACCATCCAAGAAAAAAAAGGTCCAGGATTGACAAATCCTTCGATTCAATTTCCATTCGACAAGTCGTACCTATGTCTATTTTTTTTTAGCATTATGAAAGTGAGCGAGATGGAATACGACATTCCGAGAATCGGGGCAGGTCGTGGAGTTTCTGCGCACACTCTCTGTGTCCTGCAATCTCTTGTAGTCGATAGCTATACCTCCATGCTGGCTGCAGGACAGGTGCCAGAAGCTGTTTCATCATCATCATCAGCCTTTAATGCTCCCACAGTCCCACTGCTGGGACACAGGCCTCCTCCCTTTTAGAGGCTAGCGAATAGGCTATAATCTACCGCGCGGGCCCATTGCAGATTGGTAGATGTCACAAGACTTCGAATTTTTGGTTCTAGGACATTTGCTTGTTTTGTTTTATTTGTTTTTTTTTCCTAAGGTGTTTTCCTTCACCGTTTTTGAGAGCAGTGGTGATGAAATAATATACACAAAGTAATGCGACTATCCGTGTTCTCAATGCAACTCACCCTCTGGAACCCTTTGATAGTCTCTTCCAATTTGACCAGCTTGCCGATGTGACCGGTGAATACTTCAGCTACCTGCGCAGGAAATTATTAAAGGAATAGGTATAATGGGAATATAACCCTCCACGATCATGTGCCCCATAGATTGTGGGGCAAGATTAAATTTACCCTTGACTGAGCTGATTGCAATGATGGGTAGAAAAAACACTCGTCATAGAGATATATTTTTTGTTCTAGACTAGAACAAAACTTTTGAAAACGTTGGAACTTTGGCGCCTAATATCTCCGCTAGAAGGTTTTCAGGTAAAAATGACGGGGAGAAAAATTGGTTATCGGCTTCGGTATGGGTATTTTTACACCCTTTAGGTATCGCTCTGATAAGCACCCAAATCATAATCAGGGTTTAACTTTTCTACCGGCTCGGTTGACCTGACCTTGTAAAGAAACCGGTAGACAAACTTAAAACCCCTCATTACCTGTAAGGGCTGTGACAGAAACCGTTGAATCTTGCGAGCTCGCGCCACTGTCATTTTATCATCTTCTGATAGTTCATCCATTCCGAGAATAGCGATGATGTCCTGTAGAGACTTATAGTCCTGGTGGATGGAAGGATGACACATGAAGACAGGATAGACATTCATTCATTTTCATTCATTTTGGATCAGGTAGACATTTCTCCGGCCACCTTAAAGGGCCTGCGGACGGTAAATATAGCGCTGAGTTATCCCAACCAGTGAGGTCCAAAGAGGTGGCCTCCAGTGATTCCTGCGTGCCTTCATGGAGAATGTGCAGTTGCTGACCGCACTTGGTGGTGGGAACCCACAGAACACATATACTGGGAATTGCAGGCCCCCGACACATGGAAGAAGTGGGAACAGGGAATTTTTAGGAGGTTGGTGTCTGTCATAAACTTCCACTTTTGCCCCAGTCAGAGAGAATCCATGAGGACTTTCGGACCCAAAGAAATTAGGTCTCTAATAGCTAACCTCGACATCAGACTTAGCACGTCGAGGAATATTCTGGTTTCTTCACGATGTTTTCCTTTACCGAAGCAAGTGATATTATATACTCACATGGATCTGAAAAATGAGATGTGCTTGTTTTGGGTTCGAACTCGACACCTATAGGTAAACTTGGCAGTTCGACGGTCTCACCACGAAACCATTCAATGAAACTCGAGCTCTTCCCCTGACAGGAATCCACAAGAACTTCCAAACAAACCTGCAAGATCTTCTGCACACCTCTAGCGACGCCATAATGCTCAGCCCCAATGACATTAGGGTCCATGACTCTAGATGTGGAGTCCAGGGGATCGACTGCAGGGTACACCCCCAACTCGGCAATAGCCCGGGACAGTACCGTGGTCGCGTCTAGATGGGCGAACGTGGTTGCTGGCGCAGGATCTGTTAGGTCATCTGCTGGGACGTATACTGCCTAGGAATAAAGTGAAATGTAGTAGGTATATCGTTTTTTTTTTTTTTTTGGTGGGTGGAAAATCATCAAATGACCCCCCCCCCCCCCCCCTCCGCTCTTGGCAGAGCGAAGGGGAGTGTCAAACTTCTACTGACTAAAAACCGAACCCATGTTCCTTCTTTGCCCTTGTGTCGAGGCCACGTCATCTAGTACTAAAATCCGCGGCACAACGTTTGGTGCAGTGGCTGAGTGACTGGCTACTGTGCTGCGTGTCGTAAGTTCGATTCTCCCGTGAAACATTTGTATGAACTATAGTTGTTCCTGGCTGTTTGGTGTTTGTTAACGCACCCTCGATACAAGAGAAATTTCTAGGGCCCGGCAAAGGATAAAAAATTAAAAGTTTAATAAAGGTAAGTTTTTGGGAAATTTAGTTCAAGACAACACAAGGTTCTGTTTATTATTTATACAATTGTTTTAGGTATTAACCTGCATTGAAAGCTCGTAGGTACAGCGAGATGGTTGTTAGTTATTTGCTACTGCGCCAAGCACTTGACAACTATTGGTACGAGTATCACGTTTCTGCGTGTATTTTAGCCGCACTGATAGGTTTACCATTGCGATGTGTGATGCCTCCATTTAGTTCGTATATAGAACGATAGAAACACCGCAAATTACATGGTTATCATAATCTTACCTGCACACTGGTTATGGAGCCAGTCTTCGTAGAGGTGATCCTCTCCTGCATGGTCCCCATGTCAGTCGCCAAAGTGGGCTGGTAACCCACGGCGGATGGAATACGGCCTAGCAAGGCTGATACCTGATGAGAAGATTATAATTTCATATTTTGCGTTCCACCTATTTTCACCTGCTATTTAGCTGCTCAGTTACCCTCTGACCCTTGCTTGAACCAGCCCGCAACAATCATCATCATTTCAACCGAAAGACGTCCACTGCTGGACAAAGGCCTCCCCTAAGTGTCGCCACATTGACCGGTCCCGTGCGTCTCGCATCTAGCGGATCCCAACCTAACTAATGAAACCACTCCGATCCAGCCTGTTCCCTTAGAGTCCTCCCCAGTGACGCCCTAAACCAAGGGTCGTACTCCGGCAGGACGCGTTACTCGGACATCTGAGCAATGTCCTGATTTCAATTCCCTGGTCGGACAAACTTAGAAGAGATACCGCGGCCCCGGAACACAAAGGACTAATGGGCCTACCACACTCACAAGCTTCACCATAGTTTTGCCTGCACAATTCGGTTTGTGCGCAGTACATGGTGCATGTGGTTGGTAAAAGTGTATTACCATTACCAACCACACGCCCATAAAAAACAAAATGGGTGAGTTTTAGTTAGTACAAGTCTGGCACTCCATTACGCTCCGTCCAGAGCCCAGAGGATTTATTCCATTCTAATACCAAAAACTAATACCACTGGTATTTGATTCAACTCTTATTTTTTTTCTATTCCGAACGGATACCACTTTTTAAATAATTTAATTTAATGTACGAACGAATACCAACAACTTGAATTTGGTACAGTCAGCGCAGTCAAACCTAATCAAAGTAAATTTGTTTTTCAATATTTTTATGTAATCGTAATTATAATGCTTAAAACTTTCCAAATTCACTTCACTCCAATATTTTTACAAAGGTTAGCATAGGTAAGAGTAGTTTTAGTGAATCATCTTGCTATTTTTTTTACCTGCGAGAAAGGGTGAGTTTGCTCTATTGTTCCAAAATTCGAAACAACCAATCAGAGTCAAGTGTGACTGGAATGTTGTGCTTTGACTCGGAGAGAAATTTTATCTACATAAATTCCTCAGTACATTTCCGTGCGGTGGCGGTGGCGTATTGGTATCAGAGTGACAGTGATTTTTATTTATTAAGTGAGTATATTAATTTGTTCTTTTGTATAATTTACTTCTCTTTATTAAAATTAGTGTTATTTAAAATACCTATTATTTGATTTTTTTATCATAATCCAATCAAATGTAAAAGTTACATACAATATATAATTTTTTTTAGATATGTCTGAGGAAGCTGATAATCAGCCCTCAACATCTTCGGGAAAAACAGGAAGCTTGACTTTCATAACAAGAAATGGTGGCTTGGTTTTAATGAGAGCTGGTTACCAGTACACAAAAAAAAGGGAAAATAAAAATGGATGGACCCATTGGAGATGTGTGAATGTTAAAGAGTGCAGTGGATCTTTACAGATAAAGGTATGTTACCAACTTCTTACATAGAGTTTAACTGGCTTATTTATAATGGATTAGTGGAGCTTTATAAGGCCTTTGTAGGAAGCTTGTTAAAAAAATGGTATTCATAATCGTATTTTAGAGGTAAAAACACTCTTTATTTCTCCATTAAAGTTAATTTGATTTAAAGAAGCCATGACCCTTCTTTAAACGTTCGTTAACAATAAAATGGCCGACATCAATTCTATTCTATTTCTTTAAATGGCAATTAGTACGGATGCCGTTGTCGACAATTCTGCCATTGTCAAAAGTGAATTGGAATAGCAAGAGTAAAAAAAAAACACTAGATAAACAAAAAAAAAGGGAAACAAATGGCCGACATCGATCAGTTGTTTCGTGTTTGACGTTCGGTTTACAATGTCAGTCAGTTAGTATTAAAATACCTACTTTAAAATCCGTACATAGCATTGTGGTTGTTCGCGTATAAAATTGTATTAGCAGAGATTCGATGCATTTTATCTGGATGACGAAGAATTTCGTAAATGGTACAGTTTTTCCAAAGAAACGGCTGCTTTTATAATTAATTTAGTCGGTGGTGTGGTACTTCACCAGAATTACAAGTATTAACGGCAACGGCCTTTGCCGCTTTTTCCCAGATTGCATGATAACAAATTCAACAAATTGTTCAAAAGACTAGGTAGTTCAAACTATTCCCTCCTTTACCTTGGTGTACGTTTTTTATGACAGTGTTTAAAAATGCATAGACAAATTTTCTGTGACCAGAGGCAAACAACGTTAAAATCGACTAAAATCGCATATTTTTCTACAAAATGGCAACATTGTGTACGATAGTGGCGTTTAGTTATGGGAGCTCTAAGAAACGATTATGAATAAGAATTTTTATCGAACGTTCGGTAGGCTTAAGGTGAATGCTCCAGGGTAGCCCGCGAAATTCAAATTTCCGTACGTTTTTTGCAATTTGCAGCTGAGTATCGGATATTTTATTAATAGAAACTAAATTCGCGGTACTGGCATGTATGTATTTACACAATTATACTTATTAAAACCTTCAATATAATTGTCTAACTTAGAGAAAAGAGAAAATGTGCCATTTTAATAATAACTTTACGTTTAATATAAATTTTAACTTAGTGGGTTACATTGATAAATTTAACTAATATAATGATATAAATACATACATGCCAGTACCGCGAATTTAGTTTCTATTTACCATACTATCCCATACTGAGCTGCAAATTGCAAAAAACTTACGATAATTTGAATTTTGCGGGCCACCCTGGAGCATCCACCTTAAAACATGTTTTAACTAATGAAGGTTTATACCTTCGGTAAGCGTTATATTATGAATAAGACAGTTAGTGTTCCATCTTTCAATATGTATTTTTATCCGAAAACTATTTTGCTAAAGCTATTTTGTTGTCCTCACAGGATGGCAATATTTCCAATGAGAAAAATCATAGCTGCGAGCCCGATGAATTCAAAAATGTAATGGCAAAAAAGCTGGATGATTTAAGAGATAAAGTGATGAAGTCTGATTTCGCCCCAATACCAAACATATATAACAAATTCAAATCACAATTCTGCGCTACTGAATCAGATTTGGTGAGAAATATCCCATCGTTTGCAAACATCAAATCAAAATTGTATTATGCAAGAAACAACGCAGCTGGTGTAAAAAAAATTAAATGTAAATCAATTGATGAAGTAGAAGTTCCATTACAATTTAGAGATTTTTTGTTTTACGATTATAAAGATGAGTCTTCCAATACCCGAATAATAATCTTGGTCAGTCCAAATCAACTAGAGAAAATTCCGAGCATTAAATTTTTTGAAAGCGACGGAACATTCGATTGCACCCCTGAGCCTTTTGTGCAGTTATATACTATCCACGGAGATCTGGGAAGTGACGAATATCACACTCGTATAGTTCCTCTTATTTATGTTTTACTTAACAAAAAAACAGAAGAAACATACAAAAAATTATTTGAAATTTTGAAACAAAACATTCCTGGGTGGGAACCCGTAAAATTTTTAACAGATTTTGAACTAGCCGCAATGAACGCCATTACAATTGTTTTTCCGTCAGTTGTGATTAAAGGATGCTACTTTCAGTATTCCAAAAATGTATGGAAAAAAGCAAAACAGTTGGATCTGACAAAAGATGCTATCACCCAAAGACATGTAAGACTTTCAGCTTTACTGCCTTTACTTCCTCGTAAATTCATATCAGAAGGATGGTGCTACATAATGGAAGACTGTCCTGATACTGACGCCATTCAAACATTTAATGACTACATGGTGTCACAATGGCTAGAGAACGAGAGTTTTGTAGACATTTGGTGCGTTCATGGTGAACGCCATCGAACCACAAATGCCGTAGAATCTTGGCATAAGAAATTAAACTCGGCTGTGCCAAAGAATGCTAATTTATATCAGCTTCTGAACGTGCTGAAAGAGGACGCAGATTTACAAACAGTGGTTGTTACTCAATATAAATCAAACGCACCCCCCGCAAAACGATGTGCACAGACAACTATTATGAAAAATTCGTGGATCACATACGTAACTGACCAACTCCTCAAAAACAAAATCTCCGTAGGTCACTGCTTAGAAAAATTAAGGGTTTAGCTACTAATTGTTGAAATATAAGAAATTATTTACACGTCATTTAGCTGATTATACTAATAGTTGATTTTCTGTGATATTTTATAATTCTTAGATTATAAGTGAATTATTCATATATGACGTTTTTGCAAAATAAAATTGCTGATTCATTGCTATATAGGTGAAGAATGACTGATTTGATTAAACAAAAAGTTGATTTTCTGTGAAATTTTACAATTGTTAGGTAAGGTTAGAATTCATTGCAAAAAAAATTGCTGATTCATTGCTATGTAAGTGATGAATGACTGATTTGATTATACAAAAAGTTGATTTTCTGTGATATTTTATAATTGTTAGATTTAAAGTGAATTTTTCATATTAGATATTATTGCAAAAAAAAATGCTGATTCATTGCTATGTAGGTGATGAATGACTGATTAGATTATACAAAAAGTTGATTTTCTGTGATATTTTACAATTGTTAGATAAAAAGTGATTTATTTTTGTTAAAAATTTACCTGACATAGTTGTTATGAGATAGGTAGACGTGAATAATTACGTACCTGTCTAATAATAACTATGTCAGATAAATCTATACTAATATTATAAAGCTGAAGAGTTTGTTTGTTTGTTTGTTTGTATGTTTGTTTGTTTGTTTGTTTGTTTGTTTGAACGCGGTAAACTCTGGAACTGCTGGTTGGAATTGAAAAATTCTTTTTGTGTTGGATAGTCCATTTATCGAGGAAGGCTATAGGCTATATAACATCACGCTACGGCTAATAGGAGCGGAGCATAAATGAAAAATGTTACAAAAACGGGAAAAGGTATTTTCTTTTTGAGAGCTTCCGCTGCGTGCGCTGCGAAAACGGTTTAAGTTACGCAAATATCATGTATGAAAGAATTGTTCCTCTTTAAAAGTTCTAAAAAAAAGTCCGCGACAGCATATATCTATCTTTTAAGATTGACTCACTGTAACCTTTTTTTACTGTTAAACTTTTAGGTTAAAAATAATTATTTTTTGCGAAGCTTATTAACCCTTAAGGTATTAATCTATATCTAAATAAATGTGTTTGTCAGAACGGAAATTTAATATAGAATATTTGTGCCGTTTACTCTATACAGTTTAAATAAATATCTTAGAAGATATCGCAATGTAAAAATATCCGCGCGGCAAAATAATTCGCGCGTCGCATTGTAGGTACGGGGGATTCTGGCTGGCCTCCGGGAAATTCAAATTCAAAATATTTACTGCATCATAATGTTTACATGTACAGAGTGTTATAGTATATTTAACAGTAAGAGATACCTATAGTAATTCACACTTTAAAATTATAATCTAAGCTAATCTAAACCATCCAAACTATTTTAATAAGAGGAAAGATAAGATTTTTTGTTGTTACGATTTAGCTTAATTTATGTCGGATAGTCGATATATCGAGAAAGGTTATAGCTATATTTATGTGACGCAGACGAAGTTGCGTGGGTCAGCTAGTTTCAATATAAATTAAGAGTTAATTTTTTGAGATATTTTGTAATTTTTAGATTGTAAGTAAATTCTTCCTGTTTGATGTTTTTGCAAAAAAAATATTATACAGGTATAGAGAGGAACTAAAATTATATTAAAGTTGATTATTTAAGTGATATTTTATCATTGAACAAGACGTTTGCTAACAAAATTTGATTTTTTTGGAGTTATCTGTTTTTTTTTTCAATTAAAGGTCTTATATTTACATACAAAGCATTTTTACTGACTGTACCTTATATCTTTGAACTTGTTTTGGTATTAGTTTAAACAATGGTATCGGTTCGGAATAGAAAAAAAATATGAGTTGAAACAAATACCAGTGGTATTAGTTTTTGGTATTAGAATGGAATAAATCGCCCAGAGGCCATTTGATAAAGAAAAAAGGTCGGACAAAGTATTTGTTACGGACGTTGCGGCTTCATCAAATGTCTCCAAACACATAAAGCTTGTAATTACCTTTCGCCTCTGCTTAACCCTTCAGGAACTTAGCGCGATGTTATTGTTTAACTTTGTTTTTTGTTATGGTTTGGAGACAAGTCGTAGTTACGTCAAATTTATGATTGTATAATGTAAATACATAAGAAGTTAGGGAATAGCGTAGGACGTTATCATGTTTTGTAAGTTATACATAAGGCTAAGTTAAGAAATTTAAACTGATGTTATTTAAGAAGTTTTATTGATAAATAAAGAGTTTTGGTATTAGGGAACCTAGAATAAGCATGTATATCACTCAGGGTGGTTTTATTTTCCTAATAAATCGTTGTAAACGACAGAGCGAGCGAGTCCTACCGCCACAAAAGGGGCGTGGTCACGATCGTACGATGTTTCTTGCTGCGTTCTTATTGGACGCCGCGATGTTGCACCCTCGCGCTCTCTGTCGTAAAAGTGAGCTAAGATGTACAGCCTATAAATATGGGCCGCTTTGCTGCGTGCTGGGTCAGTCGTCGGTCCGCGCTCGTCCACCATACAGCAAAGTGTTCCTGGGAATATACGTGAAGATTATGAATATTGAAGCCTGAAGTTTGTTTCACCCCTGAACCCCTATTAGAAGAATAAATTTACAGTCCACCCACGACAGTTTTGGTCCTGCGAGACGGATCGTGAGCAGTTTTGGTCCTGCGAGACGGATCGTGAGCAGTTTTGGTCCATGCGAGGCGGATCGTGAACATCAAGAAAGAAAAACGTCCGTCTTAAGAAGAATTACGTATTATTTCTACGAGGATCGTCTGAAGATTCAAGAATGAAGACTAGAAGCGTTGCTGCGCGGGAAAGTGCGTCGGAGTCAGGCTACGACAGTCGACGGCCAAGGGTTTTCGAAGAGCCGCCGCGCTCGCCCTCCACCATCGCGTTCGCGAACGCACCCCTCGCCCCCGCAGTGGTGAGGGAGGATGCGCCGATAGTAACACGCGTCGCGCCCGCGCCCCCGGTCGCCGCCACGACCGGGCGAGCTGCGTCGGTACCGTTTGAGGGCGCGCCCGCCGCGCCGGCTCCTCACATACCCGGGAGTAGAGCCGCCGCGATCACGTACGATCATGGTGAATCGCGCGCGACACCATCCGCGTCGTGTTACCCAACGACACCCGCCCCGCGCCACGCAACGGAGACTCCGAGGACAACGACGGCCGACCACGAGACAGCGAGCACGGTGCGCTCAAGAAGGTCGCGTACCAGTGAAATGGCAAGAGTGAAGAAGGCAGAATACGAGGCACAGAAGAGGATCGCCGCCATACGTAACGAGCAGCTAGAAATAGAAAAGGAGCTCGTTGGCAAGCGGTTCGAGTATGAAGTGTCTGCGATCGAGGCAGAAGCGGAAGCCCGACAAGAGGGCTCTGAGCACGTGACCGAAGACAGAGTGGACGAGTGGCTCCAGAATATGGACTGTGACCACCCCCGAGTCTCCGAGCGGCAGCAGGGAGAGCGTTTCCAGCACCCGGCGGCCGCACGCGCTACGGACGAACCCGCCGCCTATCGCAACCCCAATACATGTGTCGACGCCACCACTCCCGCCAGGTACGACCAACGAAGACCGAGGTCAACATCACGCTCGCCCACAAGAGGGGAGCATCGCAGCGGTATCGATCGACTGGCCGACACGTTGGACAAAATGATGCGTGTGCGACCGCCGCCGCGACAAGTGACGGAGCTACCTGCGTTCACAGGAGCCGCCACCGAGTGGCTGCCGTTTAAGGCAGCATACATGGACTCGTCCAAAGTCTACAAGTTCACGATGACCGAGAACTTGGCGAGACTACGCAACTGCATCAAGGGCGATGCGAGAGAAGCCGTGTCAGCACTCCTGTACACCGCAACAGACCCGCAAGTGGTCATGAAGACGCTCGAGCAGTACTACGGACGACCGGAAATTTTAATGGATCGTGTCATGGAAGATTTGAAGAAATTGCCTCGACTCGCGAGTGCGGCAAGTGACATAAACTCGTTCGCGGTTAAACTACAAAATATAGTGTGTGTGCTAACAAACATGGACAACCGCGGATATATATATAATCCAATGTTAGTGCGTGAAGTGATCGACAAGTTGAGCCCGCACATCAAGTCAAGATGGTGCGACTACGCGTCTGAAGCGGCGGAGTCGTTCCGGGAGCCCGAGATTACCCTACTGTCCAGGTTCCTGATGAGAGAGGCTGACCGAGCCATGAGGTATGCCTTTTCAAGTTGTGCGGCCCCGGCCACAGTGAAAAAAGAAACCCGAAGCGCGCCACAGACCGGCACGAAGAGGAAGGCAGGCCGGGAGGTGATCTACGCTACGTCGGAGAAGAAGGAGGAAGAGGCTAAGCAGGGGTGTTTGTGTTGTGGCGGTGACCACGAAGTACCTAAGTGCGCCAAGTTCCTGAAGATGAGCGTCGAGGAAAGGTGGGAGTGGGCACGGAAAGAAAAGGTATGTTTTAAGTGTGTTACAAGGCGCCACAGACGCGACAGCTGTAAAGCGAAGAGGTGCGGCAGGGACGCATGTAGCCGCCCACACCATGTGTTATTACATAAAGAGGCTTCAACCGAGGCCCCGGCAAAGTGCGTCGACGCCGAGAAGCCATGCTCTAGTGAGGCCGTGATGACCGTCTCCGCACCCAGCGACATACCACAACGAGTACTCCTGAAGATATGTCCCGTCACTCTCAAAGGGCCAGGCGGACAAGTGTCGACGTTCGCCCTGATGGATGAAGGCTCTACAACATCGCTCATAGACGAAGAACTTACTCGTCACATTAAGGTAAATGGGCCAACTTCAAACTTACGTATACAAGGCGTGACGTCACAGCATGAAGAGAGTAGTCAAGAGGTCAAACTCCAGATCCGGGGGCAAGGCGGCGAGTTCCACGAACTACGCGCACGGACCATGAAGAACCTGCAGCTACATGGGCAGACTGTGGACCTGGCGACTCTCGGTAAATACCCGCACCTACATGGCATACAACACGAAGTTTTCTTCAAGAATGGCACACCAAAGGTGTTAATAGGGGCCGACAACTGGCACCTTATAGTCACCCGTAAGCTACGCACAGGAAAGAAGAGCGAGCCCGCAGCCTCATTTACCCAGCTGGGATGGGTGATTCACGGGACGGCGCCCCGCACGACGCTAAGGGAGCAAGACGGTCAGATAGTGCTGCACCTCTACGACGTGTCCGCGACCAAGCGGACAGATGACGTGCGTCGGGTTGAGGAGCTAGTCAAGTCGCACTTCAGGATCGACGCTCTAGGAGTCTCCTTAGCGTGTAAGGTGAAACCCGAAGACCAGCAGGCCATCAACTCTGTGCGAGGCACCATGCGAAAGGTGAACGACCGCTACGAGGTGGGATTACCATGGCGCGACGAGGACGCTACGATGCCGAATAACTACAGCTGCGCGCTAAGGAGACTCAAGACAATTGAGAAGAAGATGGATTCATCACCTGAGTTCGCCGCACAGTACAGCGCACAGGTCAACAACCTTCTCGACAAGGGGTACGCTCAAGAGTGCGACGGCACAGAAGAAAAGCATAAAAGGGTGTGGTACTTACCACATTTCCCGGTGGTGAATCCCAACAAACCGGGGAAGATGCGACTGGTGTTCGACGCGGCGCACCGTTACAGTGGAGTGTGCCTCAACGACTACCTGCTGGAGGGACCTGACCTCCTGAAATCTCTGCCAGGAATTCTTTTCAGATTCCGGGAGCGACCGGTGGCTGTCACAGCTGACATACAGGAAATGTTTCTACAAGTCAAGATAAGGGAGCGAGACCAAGCTGCACAGATGTTCCTCTGGAGAGACAAAGGACGCGCCGAGCCACCTAAGAAGTACAAGATGACTTCGATGATCTTCGGAGCTTCGTGTTCACCCTTCATCGCGCACTCAGTACGAGACGCCAACGCAGAGCTGTACAAAGAAGAGTATCCCGACGCCGTACGAGCTATAACATCATGCCACTACATGGACGACTACGTAGACAGCTTTGCCACCACAGACGAGGCGATCAAGACTGCGCGTGAAGTGATAAAGGTACATAACAGTGCTCATTTCAATTTAAGAGGATGGTGCTCTAATGAACGTGACGCAGTGAGGAACATCGCCCCAGGAGAGCTGCCACACGACACCGAGGTGCGACTCGGCCAACGGGAGGCGAACACAGACAAGACGCTGGGACTGCTGTGGCAGACAGACACAGACGAGCTGGGCTTCAACACCGGCCTGGGCCGGCTGTCACCGGAGGTGAAGACACGGGACCGGGCGCCGACGAAACGGGAAGCCCTGGGAGCGGTGATGGCAGTCTACGACCCCCTGGGACTCATCAGTCATTTCACCATCACCGGTAAGATCATACTTCAAAACTTATGGAGGCACGGCATCGGTTGGGACGACGCGGTACCGGAGGAGGACATGCAGCGCTTCGACGAGTGGATGCAGGGCCTGAACGAGGCGACAAAACTACGCATCCCGCGCTGCTACAACAGGTGCCCGGACGACGTCGTGGAGCTGCATGTCTTCTGCGATGCCAGCGAGCAGGCCTACGCAGCGACAGCCTACTGGAGGATCCAGAGACCAGATGGGAGAGTGGACGTGAGACTGGTAGCAGCCAAATCGAGAGTGGCCCCGCTGAAACCCGTCACCGTGCCGCGACTCGAACTACAGGCAGCAGTCGTCGGCGCACGTTTGGCAGAGACAGTGCTGAAGGAACATCGTGACAAGCCCCGCAGCGCCACTTACTGGACCGACTCACAGACCGTGCTACGTTGGATCGAAAAGGATGCGGCGAAATATACACCGTTCGTGGCGCACCGCTTAGGCGAAATCGCAGAGCTCACTAACGTCGACCAATGGAGATGGGTACCCACCGCACACAACGTGGCAGACGACGCTACACGTCCCGACTACGCGCTCCGCATGAAGCCAGAAGACAGATGGTTCACCGGACCCAGGTTCCTGTATGACGACAAGGAGTCGTGGCCTAAAGAAAAGGTCAAGGATATTACGACTCACGAAGAAACAACATATGTGGCGATTGAAAAACCAAGAGAGCGCCCTTCCCATCTACCCGACATAAGTAGATTCTCATCGTACGAGAAGCTGCTACGGGCGACAGCCCTGCTCTTTCTTTTCAGGAATAAATGTAAACAAAGAGAAAGCCAGATGACCGTTGACCTCATAGAGAAGGCCGAGAAGATCTGGATAAAGCAGGTACAGCTCGACCACTACGCAGATGAGATGCAGCTACTCGAGAAGGGGAAGCCGGTGCCTAGGACCAGCAGTATATACAAACTGGACCCGCAGCTGGACATGGGAGAACAAGTTCTCAAAGTCAGAGGAAGAATAAGTCACGCGGCAGTCATCGAGACGACGAAGACACCCGTAATCCTCCATGGTAAGCATCCATTTACACGCTTACTTGTACAGAACGCACATCGCCGAGCCGGTCACGCCAACAACGAACGAGTGATCAACGACCTCAGACAACGCTACTGGGTGGTCAACCTACGCCCTACGGTACGAGCCATCGCACAAGGATGCCAGCTGTGCCGCGTGCGACGAGCCATGCCAGTGAAGCCGACTGCGGGGAACCTGCCGGCGGAGCGATTGCTGACGACACAGCGCCCCTTCACCCACTGCGGGACCGACTACTTTGGTCCCATGACGGTGGTCATCGGAAGAAGACATGAAAAACGCTGGGGGGCCCTGTTCACCTGCCTAGCAACAAGGGCAGTCCATCTGGAGCTGGTGTCGAGTCTATCCACCGACTCGGCTCTGATGGCGGTACGACGAATGGCGGCGCGTCGAGGCTGGCCTAGGGTCATGTACTCGGACAACGGCACCAACTTCAGAGGGGCTGACAACGAGCTGCGCGTGGCCTACGGGGAGTGGGCTAAAGAGTTCACTCACTTCGGACTCGAACATCGCATGAGGTGGAAGTTCATACCACCGGGGGCGCCACATATGGGGGGAGCGTGGGAACGCCTAGTGCGCTCCGTGAAGACGGCGCTGGGGGCGACCTTACATCAAAAGGCGCTCAAAGAAGAGGTGCTGCTGACGCTGCTGACCGAGGCCGAGCATTCCATCAACTCTCGGCCTCTCACCCATGTCTCTGTCGATCCTAAGGATCCGGAGGCCCTTACGCCGAACCACTTCCTCATCGGGACCTCCACGGGCCTACCCTACACCGGGCCTTGTGATGAGGCCAGTCGCAAGCAATGGAGAGCCGCCCAGGCGCTCGCCGACCACTTCTGGCGGCGCTGGGTGACCGAGTACCTACCCACCTTGGTGCCACGAGGGGCATCAGACGACCAGCGGCGGCCTCTCCAATCGGGCAGCCTGGTCGTCATCGTCGACTCAACTCTACCTCGAGCAACGTGGCCACGAGGCGTCGTGGAAGCAGTCTACAGCGGTCCAGACGGCAAGGTGCGGTCAGCCGACGTGAGAACCACAGCGGGCGTCCTGCGGCGACCAGTCACGAAGCTCGCCGTCCTCTGCGTGGAAGATTAGGCTACGGTAGCCCTGCGCCGGGGGGAGACTGTTACGGACGTTGCGGCTTCATCAAATGTCTCCAAACACATAAAGCTTGTAATTACCTTTCGCCTCTGCTTAACCCTTCAGGAACTTAGCGCGATGTTATTGTTTAACTTTGTTTTTTGTTATGGTTTGGAGACAAGTCGTAGTTACGTCAAATTTATGATTGTATAATGTAAATACATAAGAAGTTAGGGAATAGCGTAGGACGTTATCATGTTTTGTAAGTTATACATAAGGCTAAGTTAAGAAATTTAAACTGATGTTATTTAAGAAGTTTTATTGATAAATAAAGAGTTTTGGTATTAGGGAACCTAGAATAAGCATGTATATCACTCAGGGTGGTTTTATTTTCCTAATAAATCGTTGTAAACGACAGAGCGAGCGAGTCCTACCGCCACAAAAGGGGCGTGGTCACGATCGTACGATGTTTCTTGCTGCGTTCTTATTGGACGCCGCGATGTTGCACCCTCGCGCTCTCTGTCGTAAAAGTGAGCTAAGATGTACAGCCTATAAATATGGGCCGCTTTGCTGCGTGCTGGGTCAGTCGTCGGTCCGCGCTCGTCCACCATACAGCAAAGTGTTCCTGGGAATATACGTGAAGATTATGAATATTGAAGCCTGAAGTTTGTTTCACCCCTGAACCCCTATTAGAAGAATAAATTTACAGTCCACCCACGACAGTATTATTGATTTTTGTTTTTATTCTGTAGTTCAGCACTTACCTCAGAGCCCGCCTGAGTGAATCTAAAGATGTTGTCAATGAACAGCAGTACATCCTGTCCCTCTTTGTCTCTGAAGTGTTCCGCCACGGTCAGACCGGTCAGAGCCACGCGCGCTCTGGCGCCGGGCGGCTCGTTCATTTGACCGTATACTAGGGCCACCTGGTATGAGAAACACGGTTAATTTTCTCAAAACCTGTACTTACCTACTGTACGGAAGCCAGCATATTACGCCACCCGAAACTCTCAAATTTTCCCAATCAACCTTGAAGTTAAATGATATTTAAGTTTAAGCTTTAGAGAAATTTGACATTTATTGTAGTAGCTTATTGTGATGACGACTTTAGAATTAAGAAACGACTGGTCCAATGGCGGGATTCTTCTGGATGGTCTCGGCATTAGCAAGACAAACCGCTTCTTGTAAGTTTTTTTTATTTAATTATTAAAAAAATGTCCCGACAATAAATCTTAAAATCCCGACTATTTGAAATTTTGACTCGCAACCCTAGCTGGGTCACAAGCCTAACCAATAATGGGGAGGAAATGGGCCGCGACAGCGTGGGCCAAGTATGGATTAGTGGATATTATGTGAAAATCGTGGCAATTTCCTTTAGGCCATCACAGCTCCTTTTTTGTGGGAAAATCCTCATGGATACCATCCGTCTTGGGCGAGTGGGGGGGTTATTTCGAACTCTAACCGACTAAAGAGTGTCCTTACTACTACTGCCAGGGGACCGGTTACGGCAGATGATGAAGATGATTGGAGCAGGCAAATAATAATAGTTTATGGTAAAGTTCCACTATCTATAATCAAAGTTAAAGTTGCTAGCCCAGTGTACCTTAGAAGTCTTGTAACTGTCTGTAATAACTCCGCCCACTTTCATTTCGTTATACAAATCGTTGCCTTCACGCGTTCGTTCTCCGACACCGACAAATACCTGATCAGAATACACAGAATACAGATCAAAACACTCAAAGCATCCCAGTATGAAGTCCTAAAAAAGTGTTATTGTCGTAGTTCTAGTGGTTAGTTGGTAACACGCCAGAACGGCTGAACGGATCTGGATGAAATGTGGAACAGAGATTATAGTCTGGAATAACACATAGGCTACTTTTTACATATTTTATTTGTCACACAATACACATCAAATCACTAAAGGAACTGGTGGGCGTCAAATTAGAGCTCATGTTCTCGACTAGATTGACACACGTTAAAAAAACCTTTCACTCATCAACTCAATATGACCAAACAGCTTGATTCCCAGTATACTTACGGAGAAACCTCCGTGTGCCTTAGCAACGTTGTTGATGAGCTCCATAATCAGCACGGTCTTGCCGACTCCTGCGCCGCCGAACAGGCCAATCTTGCCTCCTGAATTATAAGATAGAATGAGATCATTATTGTCCCCGCCGGGGCTGCGGATTGTTCGAAAGAGATACCGTGGCCTCGGCACGAGGGCTAAGAAGGAACATGGGTGGTTTTTAGTCAGTAGAAGTCTGACACTCCCTACCGCTCTGTCCAGAGCGGGACAAGTAACTTGATGATTTCCCCACCCGACAAAAAAAAACATTATTGCTCAATGTCTGATGGCGAAACTTCACACTTGTATTGCCTCACCCAACAGTGTTTCTCCCGAAACGTATTATTTAGTTCCATATTCCTTTGCAAAGAAGTACGCTATAAGAGGGATATAATGGATGGAGAGGGAGAGGATGTCTAAAGAAAAGATAGTTAAGGATTGTGTGAGGCATGATATGAAAGAAAATAGAATAGATAGCGTGACGATAGACAGGGGAGAATGGAATAAAAATCGTGTTGTACCGACCCCAAGTCACATTAAACACAAGCAAATGAAACCGCAAATGGCAGACTGGATTTGTGGCCGGTTAATGACAATTAGGCTCGCCCCTTATTACATGGGGCATAAACGTAAAGCTGCATATTTCAAAATTTTGATCCTACGTTTAAAACCATTATCATCAAAATCATGATAATTCTCTTGCCCTTATGCCAATTCATTTGGGGTCGGCGCAGCATATCTTCCTCTTCCACACTTCTCTGTTTCTCGTCATCTCATGAGACACCTCCTTTCTTACCATAATCATTCTTAACACAACCCATCCATCGTTTCTTTGGTCTTGAAAACGTTTTATATATTTTAAAAAGATGCGAAAACATACCTTTTACATATGGTGCGAGAAGGTCCACCACTTTGATGCCAGTCACCAGGATCTCCTGTTCCACCGACATCTCGACGAAGGGGGGAGCGTCTGCGTGTATCGCGGCAAACTCATCTGTTTCTATCGGACCACGCTCATCTGCAGTAAATTCGAAGATGATTCAAGATTCTTTATTTGCATGAAATATGGTCTTAAAAATAAAAGGTTTCACATTTATTTCACATTCAGCATGCAAACTTAAAATTATATTAAAACACCTAGCACCTACTCGTAATTTAGGTAGGTAAGTAACCATAAAACATGATAAATAAAATATCATTAATTCATTATTGACAATGCGGCACCGCTGGCGCAGTGGCCCAGCGATTGGACTGATGCGCTGCGTGTCGCGGCCTCGCGGGTTCGATCCCCGCACGGAACAAATATTTATATGGCGATTAACAAAAGTCGATTTAATGATTTGATTTGAAGGTATTTAAGCTTACAAGGCAGATGTGAGTGGCAACGACGCCCGGGACCCCGGACGCTCTAGAAAGGCATACATTGATCTTATTGGTGCCGTTCTTCAGAAAGGACAGGTGCGTAGTACTCGTAACCGGGCGGCGTGCGTATATAACCAGATGTATGAATGTGGACGAGGCAAAAGGAGTATTATGTAAGAATCGTAGCAAGTGGCGTTCTGTAATTTCTGCCTACCCCCATGGAAAAATGACGTCACTTTATGTAGGTATGTTTAAAACAAATAACTAACCAATAGGTTCCCCAATGACATTGATAATCCTTCCCAATGTGGGTTGACCAACAGGTATGGTGATAGGAGCTCCAGTGTCCACGATGGGCTGGCCTCGCACCAGGCCTTCGGTACCATCCATGGCGATGGTACGGCAGGCATTCTCGCCCAGATGCTGGGCCACTTCCAAGATCAGACGTGGTTCTGAAAGATGATGACGGAATGGAAAGAACGAGCAGAATGAGACCAGTAGTGTAGCTTTTTCTAACCTTTATCAATATGAAGATCAAAAGAAAGAAAAGATATTTATTTGGCAAAATAAAAAATATATTATGTGTCTCACGGGTGCGCCAAATAGGCCCAGTTCAGCATACTTTCGAGCAGCTAGTGCCCGACGCTGATCACTCCTCACATTTTATTCTATGGTAACAGACGCTTACATCATCATTCTGTCGGCCTGATACCAATTCAACTTCTCTAAACTCGTCATCTCATCAGAAAATTCCTTTCTTACCATGTCATTTTTTTACATAGGTAAGTCCATCTATCGTATGTTTTGAATTCTCAAAAGTAATTTTATTCCTTTTCCTTATTCGACAAATTTGTGTTAAAAGTAGGTACTCACTTCTGCCAGGTACTTCCAACGCGTTCAGGATCGGAGGCAGGTTCGTGTCAAACTGGCAATCCACGACGGCCCCGATAACTAAGAAACAGAACAGCTGTTAGGTACCTTTATGCGTTATAACTGTAAGTCGTCAATTGAGTTAACTTCATCATCTGCTTACCCTTTTCCCAACCATGTTGGGGTCAGCTTCCTTTCTAACCGGATGCAGCTGAATACCAGTATTTTAAATGGAGCGACTGCCTATCTGACCTCCACAACCCAGTTTGTACTGGGTAATACGATATCCTTTGGTAAGATTAGTTGTCAGACTTTCTAGACACTGACTACCTAGGCTATAACGACTGCCAAAGATCTATTTAAGACAGTCGGGACCAACAGTTTAACGTGCTTTAAGACAGCCGGGACCAACAGCTTAACGTGCTTTCCAAGGCACGGAGGGAACTTGATATGTTATCATAGTCACTCAACCATGGGCTGACCTCTGATCACCTCTGTGAACATAGTATAACCTCGTAGATCGACCCGTACGGCTCTTTTTATTTAGCTTGGAGCCACTAACCAGCGATGATGCGACCCTGGGCACCGCCACCAGCAGCTTTAGGAGGTTTGCCAGATCCTGCCGCCTTCTTTGGAGCACCCTCAGATTTTCTTGGCGGTGGCACCACCTTTTTAGGTGGCTCCGTTTTAGCTGCCTTCTTGTCTGCATCCCAGTTGATATCAGTTGTAGAAAACTGAGGGGGTAAGTTGTCTTTTAACGTATTTTTGTTTACCAACTAAGTTTTTATCTAAATCTAAATATATTTATAAAGCGGAAGATAATAGTCTCTTCGTTTGGTTGAACGCGCTAATCTCAGAAACTGCTGGTTAGAATTGAAAGCATCTTCTAGTGTTGGATAGCCCATTTATCGAGGAAGGATATAAATAACATCACGCTACAACCAGTAGGAGCAGAGCATTAATGAAATATGTTGCAAAAACGGGAGAAAATCTTTGGTGTAATTCATGGCATGAGCTAGTTATAAAACAAAAGAAACTTACATTTTTAACACCACCTCTAAAATTAGCTCCATATTTAAACCAGGACTGCAAGAACATTCTAGGTTTACTCATCCATGGATTCATGTGAGATGAGAGTGAGAGAGACCCCCGTTCTTGACTTCGAGGGCCAAGAGGGGAGCGCTTCAGGACTGAAAAGTTTTTAGCCTTCGGTATACGTTCTGTTATCTTCACATCAGATGGTGGTCTCTCGATCTGCTCCATGGCTGGTGATAGATTGTATCTTACTGCAATATTTATTGGAAAGAAATTAGGTTCATCAGCCTATAATGTTCCCACTGCAGGGACTCAGGCCTTCTCTCTAGGAGAGGGATGGGCTGTTATCCACCACGCGGGCCCATCAATGCTGGTTGATAGATCATGTTACATGTCTTTAATTTTTTTGTTCTAAGACATGCCAGTTTCCTTACGATGTTTTCCTTCACCGTTTTGAGAGCAGTGGTGATGAAATAAATATTTACCAAATATTTCGCAAGTCTCGCAACCCTTGCGCTTAATGCAGAACATGTGCAAATGGATTGAGGACACAGTTGGCGCAGTGGCTCAAGCAATGGACTACTGCGCTGCGTGTCGCGGGTTCGATCCCCGCACGGAACAAATATTTGTATGATCTACAGATAGTTGTTTCGGGTCTGGGTATTTGTGTATGTGAGTTTAAATGTTTGTGAACGCACCCACGATATAGGAGAAATTACTAGTGTGGGGCAACGTTTTTATAAAAAAAAAAGAGAAGAAAAGATTATATTTTAAAACTGGCGTTGGACAATGGTGAAAAAGACAAAGTCTAATGAAATGAGATTAGAGATGGAGAGCGTGCGGGCCATGGCACAATTACGTCACAAATTATGGTTAAAGTTTTTTTTACATATTTGGGACGACATGCGAATACTGAGTACCCTTCCTCAATAAGTCCCTCGTTTAACTTAATTAGGTTTTAAAACGAGATGTCAAAGTCCCGGGACTTTTCGTAATTTTAGTTGTCTCGGGGCCCGGGACTTTCGGGTCGAGATCGAGACTCAAGACGAGACAAGATTGTCGAAATTAATAATTAGTAAAACTACACTACTTAATTGACTTTACGGAAGAACTGTATTGTAGGCTTCTAGAAAAAAAAACCCCTAATATCCGGCCAGATGTGGAAATAATGGATGCTGAACATTGATATTATTATGATGCTGAACCTAAATAGTAAGTAACAGAGCTCTCAATTTAAGTACACAATGAACTTGACGAGCTGACGAGTCTTTTGTAATCAAATGGAACAACCAGGGTAGGTCTGTACTGTAGATAAACGCAACACTTACAAGCATTGCAGCATACACGACTGATCTCAGTTGGCAATTTTGTAAACGCCTTTACTTTTAACAATATTTTCTTATCCATGATGATAAATAATCCTTTTTATTTGTAACACAATCGGTGTAAGGTGACGTCAAAAAATTCAAATGACTGACAACTTCAACCCATAGATTTTTTACTTTAATTTCATTTGAAATTATTTTAAGGAGGTTGTGACTTCAGGATTTATGTCAAACAGGTTTTGCCGATTACGTACCTGTATTATTTCTCCTCGTATTGTAAAATACTGGTATTCAGCTGCATCCAATTGGAATGGAAGCCGACCTTAATATAGTTCGGAAAAGGCTATGCAAAAGTCGTGCAGTTGAGACGAAACTGCGACTACATTTTAAAGGCTGTAAAATTACGGTAATTTATTGACCTCCTGCGTGTCAGTTTACCCACATAGCTTGATCCTGTTCGTCAATGTCCTGACGCTGACAGCGCGTTTATATAAAGCAGAGGGCGAAAGGGTTAATTGTTCGTGCAACGTGTGGGTTCTCACAGAAATCGTTAAGGTAACCTACTAGTGTAACTCTACTTGCGCAATAGAAGGCGAAATTTTTGTTTGATTTTTTATAGAAGTTACTTAGTTTTGTAGTGAGGAAAGTTTTGTGGATGGGTTTAAGAGTAGAGGAAGACCAAAGAAATGATCTTCTTTTTATTGTGTGGGCAGTAAGGTCTGACAACCCTACTGATTCTAGTGTCAGAGTTTCTAAACAGCCTCAACGGCCTCTGACTCTGACACGGTTTGGCGATCGCCATTTTTGGCGGCGACCACCGGTTTATGAGAAGTTCTCATCAGGGACCTCCTTTCTTATCATATCACACAGTCCATATAGATACCGTTTTGTTCTGTCTCTGACTGATATGGAGGGAAGTGGAAATTATGCATTGTGTTAATTACGTACTCCTCCGCTATTTTTTTCTCTTATTAATTTCGTTGCGGAATCCATGCAAGACATTTAAATTGTTTCTCTGGGACTTCGTCGAGCTTCATTGTCTAGGTGCTTTTTTCTGGTGGTCGCCACTTTTGTTTCAGACTTTCAGGAGTTGCAGAAGTTTGCGAATAGTGTGGTGGGCTTGTAAAATACAGAATTTTGTGTGCCTTACGGCTTCGTCAAAACGTTAGGTCCTTTTTAACAATGGTGCAACTAACTATAAGAGTCTAACCAACCAAGGGGTATCATATTGCCTGTCGGGGATACGGGTTGTTTGAAAGAGATACCACGGCCTCGACACAAAGAGCTAAGAGGGAACATGGATGGTTTTTAGTCAGTAGAAGTCTGACACAGGGACTGTTAGACTTCTATCAAATGAATCCTCGCTCTGCCCAGAGCGGGAGGATTCATTTGATGATTTCCCACCCTTAAAAAAAAGGGGGTATAATATTATTCATCATCAGCCTATTGCAATCCACTGCTGGATAAGGCCTCTTTAATCTTACGCCACTCAACTCGATTTTCGGCAACTCTCATCCAGTTGTCACACGCCACTCTGCGAAGATCATCGCTCCACCGAGCCTGCGGGCGTCCCACCTTACGCTTGCCGATTCGCGGTCTCCACTCAAGAACACGTCTACTCCAACGGTCATCGGTTCTGCGACTAATATGGCCGGCCAACTGCCATTTCAGCTTACTTATTCTGTGAGAGCAGCTATGTCGACAACTCTGCATAGTGCCAATATAGGTATTTAAGACTTTTAAGATAATATAGACACCAAGTTTTACCTAATTGACGAGTTTGTTTAATTTCTAAACAAAAGGCAGGACGCACTGGTTGAAGACCTTAGTCTTTAGGCTCTGTGGAATGCGTGACGAGAAGACCCGACGAAGCTTCCTAAAAGCTGCCCAGCCCAGCTGGATTCTTCTATTAGCCTCTCTCTCAAAATTGTTTTTACCAAACTGCAGAGTTTGCCCTAGGTAAATATATTCTCGAACAACCTCGAGAGGATCGCCATTGACAACATTAGGTCCTGGGGTGACGTGTTTGTTGAACATAACCTGGGTTTTGTCCAAGTTCACCCTGAGAACCTCAAGTCATCTGCGAACCTCAAGTGCGATATATACTCGCCGTTGATGGTCTTAAACACATCCTCCAGTGCGTTGGAGAACAATTTCGGGGAAATTACGTCCCCTTGCCTCACCCCCCTGCGCAATGGGATATGCTTTGTCTGCTGGTTCTGAGTTTGGACGGTCATAGTGGCGTCTTCGTATAGGCTCCTCAGCACTTGGGTGTACCGCCAGTCTACTTGGCATCGCTGCAATGACTCCAGAACAGACCAGGTCTCGATAGAGACCATATCATATTATTATTACCCAATACCTACTAATTGGGCTGTGGACTGATCTGACCAGGCAGTCGCTCCATGTAAAAGACAACATAAGACTAGGCATATGACAAAATTATACAAAAATGATAAAGTCCTAGCGCTCAAATCGAAGCGATAGACTAACATCACCTTCGTTCCAACAATAATTATTAGTCTGTTATTTGATGTTAAACCTTCGACGAACAGGGAACTACGGAGAGGACCACTGCCTAACCTTTTGACCACTACCTACAAGGTGGGATACTATATAAAATATAGTATTTATTTTTCTTTCCCGTTCGTTCGCACTTTGTAAACATCTCTAACCTTCTAGGGGTTTTGGTAAGACTTTCTTCAACGACATCATCATCATCATCAGCAATGTTCCCACTGCAGGGATTCAGGCTGCCCTAAGAGAGGGACGGACTATAATCCACCACGCGCGCCCAGTGCGCGGATTGGTAGATGTCACATGTCTTCGACTTTTTTGGTTCTAAGACATGTCGGGTTACTCATAATGTTTTCCTTCACCGTTTTGAGAGCAGCGGTGATGAAATAAATTACACAAAATAATTCGCCTGCCTGGGTTCGAACCACTGGGCCAACACTACTCCCTCTGTAAACCCCCGTTACTCTGTATATTACTCGGTCGCTCATAAATCATACGACGCCATGTCAAAACTACAAAAAAATAACAATCAAACGAAGTCTCCACCGGCACCTCTGTGCAGGTTACTCGGCCGCTCATAACGCGAACGGTGGCGACGCCGTAAGCACCAATTATAACGCCACGCGACGCCATGTTGATTTCAAGAGGCTCTTTATAGTAGACACTCATTTGCCAACCGATTGTTTTTTTTTTGGATTTTGGGAAATCATCAAATGACTCCTCCCGCTGTTGGCGGAGCGGAAGGGAGTGTCAGACTTCTACTGACTAAAAACCACCTATGTTCCTTCTTAGCCCTTTGTGTTGAGGCCGCGGTATCTTTGCGAACAACCCGCTGATTTCCCACCAGTCAAAAAACCCATGTTCCTTCTTAGCTCTTTATCTCTTTCGAACGTAGTTTGGATAACGAGAATTCGAGAGACTCCAAGCATAGGTAACTCGATGCAGCTAACCCAAATATTTTATCCGACAGATTTTGGCAGGAGAGCTGGACCATATTCCTGCTGCCTGCTACATGGTTGGTAGATGTGATCGCGAAGTCCAGAGAACTTGCCAAAAACGTGTAGACCGGTTGACTTCCAGTCTAACCGGATGCAGCTGAATACCGGTATTTTTCACGGTGCAGCTGCCTATCTGACCTCCACAACCCAGTTAGGTACCTTTATCCGATACCTTTTGGCACAGTAAGACTTTCAGGCCACTGACTAGGACTACCGGACTACCTACCTGTAACGACGGTTAAGCCGCGCTTGCCTATGTAGGTTTTTCTGTGGATAGGTGAGTGACCATACATTTCAAACCAAGTTTACTCAGTGCAGGAACACACGTTAAGCCGTTCGCGTTGGTCCCGGCTGCAATTTGTAGATCTTCATGTTCCAGGTAGTCAGTGGGCCGAAAATCATTACTTATTATAGTTGCCATTTTGAGCCACCAGAGAGAAAAGTTGAAGAAAACCTGTAAAATAAACAAATAAATTACCCAAACAAATACACAAACGCGACCTAACAAAACACCTTTTCGAACCACCTGAAAAGTTAATGCCACTTCATCAACTATTCAACACAAAATGTTACACGCCGTGTCATAAGTTAAGCCATGTTACCGCGGGAAAATAGAAGGCGTGGCTTCCCTCCCAACCAATCAGGGCCCAGCAAACCACCCGATAATTACTCATTCGACCAATAGGACTCAAGGATGTTGACGTGAAAGCCCCAATAGAAGAAAGCGCGCGAAATTACTCGAAGTGACGTAGCATTTTCCATAGTGGTGTAATATTATGTTTTATTTTAGTTAGTCTAACGGCTTGTTTGCTTTTGGAATGGCGGCGGAATATTATAATATTTATTGTTTGAAAATAGAACAAAAATGAAAAAGTGTTTTTTTTAGTCAAACGTAGTTCGGATCTATTTCTTTAAATGACGAATATTTACTTAAGGACCAAAGGCATAATAAATGTTTACTTGTATAAAATGCAATCTATTAATTGGCCTTTCATTGCCGCCGTCGGAGTTTTTTTTTTTTTGTCTAAATAAAGTGGGTACTTTTCTCAGGAAAGATATTTTAAGCTATCAGAAATATACATAGAATTTTTCATAAAAAAAACAACAGACACAGTCAATTACATTAAATGATTTCCTAAGAAACTATCAAAAAATAAAACTTAAACTATGTGAAACAAAACAAAGTGGAAATTGACCAAAAAGTTATAAGTGATAAAAATAACCCGAAAAGTACCAAAAGGTAACATTTAATTTAGTTGAAAAAGTGCTAGAAAAATAAAAAACATTGCCAGAACAAAAAAATATCATGCAAAGATTACCAACCTCTTCCAAAGTGGACATTTAGGAAGAGAATCGCCAGTACATCCATCAGAATGGAGCCAGGAATGCCGCTGTATTCTCTGGAGTCGGTCGCTTGTCTGCTTCGAAGCTACAACCACTTGCTGGCACCAACTGCGCCCGCTCCAGCCCCTGGTAAGTCTAAATAACAGAAAGGCCAGTGCATCAGTAGACCATGGGGACAGGAATGCCGCTGTATTATGGAGTCAGCTGTAACTATTTACTGGCACCGACTGCGCCTGCTCTAATTCCTGATAATGATACTGTTAGCTTGCTTCATCTCAAAGGGTAGTTAACAAAAAAAAACTAATTAGTCCGTCAGATAGATTTCCAAAAAATATTGGACACGTATTTTTTCTTTTTTCACGTAAACAAACAATGAAGACGATACAGTGCTTTGAAAACTCATGTGACGTGATATTTTAAGACATTAGTATGACATTCCTTAGCGAGCAGTGACGTCACAATCACAACCTCCCACTCAAATCTTTGACGCGTTTTATCTTCGTCAATTTTTTTTGATTTGATAAAACAAAAAATACGTATCCAATATTTTTCGATAATCTAAAAGACGGACTAATTAGAATAATATTTTTTTTAGTCAGTAAACATCCCTTTTGCTGGGCATTGGGCAAAGACCTTTCCCCAAGACATAGATTTGGCCCCCAGCCATCTCCCCCAGCCCAGCTCATAGAGTATGCGGAAGACGTGCACAATATTTTTTTGGGGGTGGGATATTATCAAATAACCCCTCCCGCTCTTAGGCAGAGCGAAAGGGAGTGTCAGATTTCTACTGACTAAAAACCACCCATGTTCCTTCTTAGCCCTTTATGTCAAGGCCGCAGTATCTCTTGCGAACAACCCGCAGCCCCGACGGGAGACATGCCCACTTCAGTCCCATTTCACCTTAGCAACTCTATTAGCATTTGAACAACGTCATTAATTTGTGGTTTGGAGCGCAGTATACTGCGCTCCAAACCACAAATTAATGACATTAACCGACCGTGTACGCAAACGCAACACGGTCGGTTAGTTAGACGCCTGGAATAGGGTAGTTGACAAAAAAAATCTAATTAGTTCGTCAGTTAGATTTAAAAATATTGGACACGTACTTTAATGTTTTCACATAAACAATAAATGAAGACGATACAGTTTGGTACATTTACTCACGATCTTTGACACGTTTTAGTTTCGTCAATTTTTATTAATTTGATAAAACAAAAAACACGTATCTAATATTTTTCGGTTATCTAACAGACGGACTAAACAGAATTGTATTTTTTTTTGGTCAGTCAACTACTACCCTATTCTGCGGTCCATTGTACGTTAGCAGACCTGATACGTCTAAATCGTAGAAGGACCAAGGTATAAATATACCATGCAGACAGGAATGCCGCTGCATTCACTGGACTTGGTCACCTGCCGGTTACGAAGCTACAACCATTTACTAGCACCCAGTGCTTTGATTCTGCCCCCGCCATGGTAGTCTAGTTTTAAGCTAAAGAAATAAAATACTTTTGGGAGTAGGAGACTATAGAAAAGATAGATGGATTATGAGAGAAATGATAGCGTGACGATTAACAGAAGAGTATGGAAGAAGCAAACATGCTGCTCTAAGAGTTGGGAAAACAGCAAGAGAATGATAACGAAACGAAGTTAAACGAATATGTGGTATCTTTTTTTTAATAATAATAAACATTTATTTCCCCCACAAAGTACAAAAATACAATATAGAGGTGTAACAATATAATTGGAGGTACAGAGGATTGTGGGAGTCAGGAACCCAAACTAGGATACCCTGTGCTATGGACTCCTGTGGTTAAACGAATATGTGGTTAAACGAGGCCATGAAAACGAGCTGGCGTGATGGCAGAAGCCCCTAGCACACGGCGTATTTTCTACGGCGCCGACGACGCGCAGATGAAGCGTGTATTATACGCGCTTCAAACAAGATTTGAACGCGACCTTGTAACCTAAGCACACGGGGCGATCGTGAAACTGGTAACTCCTTGCAACGTTTTGTACGCGCTTCGAACGAGTTTCGAACGAGTTTCGAACGTGCTTCGTGCTTCACATGCGCGTTTGCAAAAACGCAAAAATATCTACGACGCCGACGACGCGCGTTTCAGGAACGCGTCGTAGAAAATGTGGGGGATCAATAGCGTTTGATATATTGGCCGGAGAAAACCGCAATGGAGAGAAGAGTATTTAAGGTTCTTTAAAGGTCTTTGCACAGCTGTGGGACAATATAGCCTATGGAAAAAAACCCCACCCACAACCTTTCATTATTTTAAATGAATTCTTTTATGAAATTACTGCCGCCGCCGCGCGCCGACGCCGCGCGCCGTCGCCGTGGGTGTTCCGCTTTCAAGTGTTGTTGTATTCCCAGACTTATAGATTCCCTCAACCGACATTACTCATTGAGATAACTTCTAACTGAGAAACTTATGAAAGACATCAGTAAAAAAACCGTATTTGTTCCGTTTGAGGTTTAGCACCGCTACGCGCTAGCAGCAGAACTAGGCTAGTACAGCCCGCGCCCCGCTGTGCTATAGGAAGATAGGATGGCGTAAAGGTGTTAGAAGTTGCATCCCAGACTAAAGGTCTACCCAATTTCCATGATAGGGTGAAACTGTGTTGATTGAGGGATCAACGAACCAGCCAACCAAAAATGGGGCTGCTGCTGCAGGTGCTGAAAATCTCAAACGGTACCAATACGGTTTTTTTTTATTGATGTCTTTCATAAGTTTCGCAAATAGAAGTTATCTCAATAAGTCATGTCTTTTATTGTCTTCACTATCACTATCATCACTATCACTACCACTACCTACATCATCATCACTATCACTATCACTACATAGTATAAAACAAAGTCGCTTCCCGCTGTCTGTCCCTATGTATACATGCTTAGATATATATCTTTAAAACTACGCAACGGATGTTGATGCGGGTTTTTGTAATATAATACATAGATAGAGCGATTCAAGAGGAAGATTTTAGTATGATTTTTGCACCCGTGCAAAGCCCGGGCACGGTGCCCGGGCGGGTCACTAGTTGATTATTATAAAGTATGAAACTGCTTTGTAACATCCGTCACATCTGAGGTGCAGTTGAAAACCAATGTTTGGGGCTGCTTGCTCCCGTCGAGGCTGCGAGTTGTTTGAAAGAAATACCGCGGCCTCGGCTCAAAGGACTAAGAAGGAACATGGGTGGTTTTTAGTCAGTCGAAGTCTGACACTCCCTACGGGAGGAGTCATTTGATGATTTCTCACCCGCCTAAAAACAAAAAAAGGGGCTACTTGCTCGTTTTTTTTTAAATTGGGTCTATTTGAGCAGCCGAGCCGTGACGCACAATAAATAAAGTAGGTTTCTTTTGGCATCTCCCAAATATACCTGTTTTCTTTCTTCTTCTTTTCTTTCTTTCTTGTTATATACCTAAGCGAGTCTGCGTAACTCTGTTCAGTTTGCCTACAGTTTTTTTTTTATTTGTCAGTTATAAATATTGTCACTTTCTGGAGCCCTGACACAGTCAGAAAGCGTCACGGTGGTAGACCTCGTAGAAGAAGGCGACACGATCTGGGCAATACATGCGACCGGTGGTCCAGGTTGGCCTTAGATCGAAATAACTGGAAGTCATAGAGAGAACCCTTTGCCCTGCACACTGGGAAGATACAGTCTGACAGTATCAGTATTAACAGTTTCGTTGATTCGTCATTATCGTTGAAAAGATTTCGTTGTCTGGATTGGACGGTTTGGATGATATGCCAGTTTCTTCAATTCGACAGTTTCACTCAATTCGTCAGTTAGATATAATTTATACTTTTTTTTAATTTAAAATTTAATTTTATAATTTATACTCGAAAGCATTAGATAGTATCACACACTCTGCAATCTTTAATGCTCTATTAAACAAAATGTAGAATCAAGATAAATACACCTTTTACAGAATATTTATACCAGTAGTACAGCAGCAATAAAATTAAAACGGATAGGTCCAAAATTTTAAATTCTCAAGGGAGTCAAACAGGGCGACCCGCTATCTCCAAAGTTATTTACTAGTACCCTGGAACAAGTGTTTAGAAAGTTGGCGACCGCATTGGAAGAGAAGGGTATTTGTATCGGCGAGGCGAGGTTAACAAATCTGAGGTTCGCTGATGATATTGTCCTCTTCTCCCCATCAGCTGCGGAACTGGAAGAGATGCTACAAGAGCCAAGCAACGTAAGCCTTGAGGTTTGACTAAGGATGAACATGTCGAAGACTAAGCTCATGAGCAACAGCTCACCGATCAACGTGCACATAGACGGGGAGAAAATACACTATGTCCAAGAATACATTTACCTTGGCAAAATAGTCTCATTCCAGGCGAGACAAGACAAAGAAGTTGCAAGACGCACGGAAAACGCCCGGAAGAGCTATTGGTCAATGAAAGAGCTATTTAAGGGCGACCTACCCATCCCCTTAAAACGTAAGCTAATGGACACAGACTTGGTCTTCGACTAACATCTAGAGGTCCAAACTCAAGGTTTGCCAACGGGCAATGGAGCGCAGCATCATCATTCAGCATCATCATTCATCATCATCATTTCAGCCAAAAGACGTCCACTGCTGGACATAGGCCTCCCCCAGGTGTCGCCACATTGACCGGTCCCGTGCGTCTCTCATCCAGCGGTTTCCTGCAACCTTGACCAGGTCATCGGTCCACCTAGTGGGAGGCCTTCCAACGCAACGTCTTCCGGTTCGCGGTCGCCATTCCAGAACTTTTCGGCCCCATCGGCCATCCGTTCTGCGAGCAATGTGCCCTGCCCATTGCCACTTAAGTCTGACGATTCTTCGGGCTACGTCGGTAACCTTGGTTCTCAAGCGGATGTCCTCATTTCTGATTCGACCACGCAAGGAAACTCCGAGCATAGCCCTCTCCATTGCCCTTTGGGTGAGAAGAAGAGCGCAACATACTCAACGTTAAACTTACCGATCGTATAAGGAATACCACACTGCGCTCCAGAACTCAAATGGCTGAGATAGCTCATAAAGCTGCCAAACTAAAATGGGACTGGGCAGGTCATGTCTGCTGGTAAAGCTGTGGGCCAGCATATCTCAGAACTGAAGCCCGGAGACAGCTAGACGGCTGCGCGGCGGAAGACCGAGGAGGAGATGGCGGGATGCATTGGATGGCTTTCTCGTTAACTGACGGGACGAGGCGCAACAACGAGAATAATGGAAGGAATAGGGGGAGGCCTTTGCTCAGGAGTGGGAAAGATTAGGCTAACAAAAAAAATACATAAAGACTACCTAACAAAGTCGAGAGGAGAGACTAGAACAATGATACCTACTTATTGGCTCGCATGATTTTATTGGCTTTAGGAATATTCTATAATACGCGATAGTACCTACTATTAGTTCATTACTTCGTAATAATAATAATAATAATAATTAAAATAATTAATGGTCTACTTTCATATTATTAAAATTAATTTTAGTTTTAATTCTTTATTTAATAATAATTAGCACAATAATAATCATCATCATCTGCCTAGCCTTTACCCAACTATATTGGGGTCGGCTTCAGACTAACCGGATGCAGCTGAATACCAGTATTTTACATGGAGCGACTGCCTATCTGACCTCCACAACCCAGTTAATACTAGGTAATACGATACCCTTTGGTAAGACTGGATGTCAGAATTTCAGGTCACTGACTACCTGTAACGACTGCCAAAGATCTATATTATGGCAGCCGGGACCAACAGCTTAACGTGCTTTCCGAGGCACGGAGGAAACTCGGTATGTCGGGTCACCTATCCACAGACCGACCTAATTAGCACAATAATAATAAGAAGCACTAAATAGAGCTTAGTGTAAAATTTATAATAATTACTAATTATCATTTTAATTGTTTATTTTGAAATCTAATTGGTATAATGAAGACATGGAAACGATTAAAGGTGATAGTATAAGGTAAAAAAACAGTAAACTAGAAAATGTACGTATTGGTTCAAAATTAATCAACGGACAAAATCTAAATGTTAATTATTTATAATTTAAACTATGTCTGTTGTTTTATTAACTTTTAAACGAAATAGTAATGTAAGGGACAAGGACCAAAAAAGACTTAAAGTTAAAATAAAGTAAAGGACATGGGCTTAATAAAAAACGTAAAGTCAAATTAAAATAACGATATTTAGTTAGAGTTACGGCAATTACGTTAATCGGATTCCATTGTAAGCAGGACTAACTTCAATATGACTGTTTGGAACGAATACATTGACCGTTACCCTATTTTTTGAAAAAAAAAAATTGTATTGTGGCATTGAAAAATCCTTACTGTAACGGTCATTTTTTTAAAGCTAGATTTTTTTTAAATATAGCATTGGAAAGAGCGTAAAAAACTGAATCGAAGTGCATTTATAACTCATTTTCGAATTTTTGTCCCTTACCTTAATTGATCTTTCGCCAGACGATATAGTCCATCATACGTTTCTTTAGTATTTATTATTATTCTTTTCTTTTTCCCTACTCTTATTGCCGTCCATATTCATAGTGAAAACTATCCCCACGATGATAGATAACCGATTTAGTGTTTGTTGTTTGTCCGTCGCGGTCGGTAGATAAGTAAGCATCCATTCTCTCTCTCTGGTCGGTTCCTCATGTCTGAGGATCGTGGTCAGCATGTAGATTGCATCTGGAGCGGATTATCTGCCTCCACCGGTTTCTGTCCAGCGCGTCTCTCACAATTTCATGGAATTGGGACGACGTTCTTTCCTTTATTTGGTCGGTCCATCTAGTTAGCAAACGACCGCGCGATCTTTTGCCTTCGGTGTTCCCAACCATAATTAATTTTTCCAAATTGTCATCGCCCCTGCGCACTGTGTGTGCCATGAGTATGACAAGATGCGTTGCCTGCATATAGTGTACAAGCGAGTTTTTATATGGAGCTGGTTCAGGATCGATGCATTTAGTGCGTTTCGCAGTCCAAGGTAATCTCAGCATTCGCCTCCAGCACCACATCTCGAATGCGTCAATCCTTTGCCTTTCTCGGGCCAAAATTGTCCATGTCTCAACTCCATATAGGAAGATAGGGTATTCCCTATCTTCCTATATATCCTAGATAGGGTATTCCCTATCTTCCTATATGGAGTTGAGACAATGAGCCTTGATATTCCAGGGCTCGTATCAGCATCCATTACATACAGACATAAGTATCTTTCCATCATCATCATTTTTCATTCGTCTGCCCTTAAACCATCTTTTGGGTTCGGACAACGTTTCTGCTTCTTCACAGAGCTCCTCCTCTACAGAAATACATTCGCAGTTCCCAATAATTTGAGCTATCCAGCCTCTTCATCATCATAACTCTCCTGCCCTATCCCAATTTATTTGATTTGGAGCAACATGTCTTCTTCTTCCATACTTCTCTATTTCTCGTCATGTCAGCAGTCACCTCCTTTCTAGCCAAATCATCCTTCACACAGTCCATCCATCGTCTCTTTGGTCTTCCTATACTATTTCATCCAAGTATCCAACCTATTTACTCAAACCACGAGCGCAAACCTGCCAATAAGTAACAATGTTGATTCAACAGTAAATATTGATTTATAAAGGCAATTAGCCTTCGACCTTACGACCCTTATAGCACCTGCTTGATCACATAACCAATAGTTAACCTCACCCATTTAAAACAACACTTTATTTGCAGCCGTGTAGAGTAGGATTTTGAATTGAAGCTGTTTAGTTGATGACACCACAAAATCGGGAGGGTACAATCTATTATTTAATGTCAAATGTGTTGGCGTTATTTCAATGTGTGCCTTTTTAATATTGGGGGCTCTTTGATTGTTTTGTAAGTAGATATTTAGCTACACATTGTCTACAAATGTTTGCTAACTGTTCAACTCAAAAAAATACAGCTTTCTAGTACAAAGAGACTTTGAGCTATCTGCGAACAAACAGACAGACAGATGGACTGACGAACATTTTGAATCTATTGTTACGAGCTGGGTATGGGATAAATAAAATCACTACCAATTAAACACACGAATTAACTTTATTACTCAATAAACACTTATTCACAATCACTTCAATACTACTGAACGCTTTATCGTACTAGATTTCACTTCGATCCTTTCGTAGTCTCGCTTAAAAGTAGACTCACTCACTTCGTCCTCAATCGGTCCTTTTATACCCAAGCAAACAAAAGACATTCGAGATAATTCTCTATTATTCAAGAAAGCATCCACAAAAAACATTAACAAAAAATAAATTTAAAGATAAAAGAACCGACAAGGAAGAAGTTACTTAACGTCGTCGGCATACGGTCGAAATTACAATGACAACTGCCGGCGACTCCCGGCGCCTGACCTTGAATACAATGTAAGTTCTATACCTACTACGGAAATAGGTACCTAAAAGAATGAACTCGTATTTTCTAGGTACTACACAGTTATTAGCGCGGTTTCTCGAAGATTCTAGATGACCGTCGTAACACTGCCCCCTCCTTAGACATGCTCGTCCCGAGCATCATTAGTCCCGTAATATCGCGCCAGTCGGTCCACATGCACAACCTTAGGCGCACCTCGCGGACCCTTCTGTATTCGGTAGGTGACATCGTTGATCCTGGTCACAACTCTGTATGGTCCATCCCATTTTGCTTGCAATTTCGGAGACTTTCCCTTGCTCCGCACTGGGTTATGCAACCACACCAGCGAACTTTCGTCGAAACCACGACTGTTTGCCTTCCGGTCATAACGAGTCTTCATCTTCTCAGACATCTGTTGCCCGGATTGCCTGATATGCTCATACACATCATTTAACTTGTTACGCAGGTCATTCGCGTAATCCGTTACACTGCGTGGGACATCAGGGGGAGTTCCAGTTATTAAATCTGCAGGCAACCGTAATTCCCTTCCAAAGTTCGCGAAGGCTGGAGTTACAGTCGTACTTTCGTGAACTGCACTCCGATAGGACAGAAGAAACGGCTGTATGTGCTTGTCCCAATCCCTTTGCCTGCTTTCCACGACTTTAGCCAGATATCTCTCCAATGTCTGGTTGAATCGTTCCACCATTCCATCAGATTGTGGGTGGTAAGAGGTGGTCCTGGTTTTGTGTGTACCCATCAATCGACAAGTCTCCTGAAAAACTTGCGATTCAAAATTTCTTCCTTGATCGCTGTGAATTTCTAAGGGTACTCCAAAACGACAGAAGACTTCCTGAACCAATTTATCTGCGACTGTTGTTGCTTCTTGGTTAGGAATGGCGAAGACTTCTGGCCACTTTGTGAAGTAGTCCATGACAACCATGAAGTACTTGTTTCCGCTATCACTTTCTGGAAATGGTCCCGCAACGTCCAGTGCTATCCGCTCCCAGGGGGCTCCCACGTTGTACACTTTTAATGCACCTCTGCTTCGTGTGTGAGGTCCTTTCACAGCCGCACAGCTGGTACATTTGCGACACCAGTCCTCCACATCATCTCGACAGTGGATCCAGTAAAAGCGCTCTCTGATCTTCAGTAGAGTCCTTTTCACCCCCATATGTCCTCCTGAGCATCCATCATGGTAGAGCCGTAAAACATCCGGTACCTTAGCTTTAGGAACAACCATTTGTAGATGACAGCTGTCCCCACGAGCGTTTTCCCATTTACGGCACAAGACTCCATCCTGGATCTCCAAACTGTTCCATTGTGCCCAATAACTCTTCGTGATGGAACTCATCGCAGCCACATCACTCCACTTGGGCTTCGGAGCACCAGCTTTCATCCAGTCGAAGATTGGCTTGATGTCCGAGTCATTTTGTTGAGCCTGTTGTAGAGTCTCCTTCCATTCATCGCTGAGATCCGTTCTAAGCATCCTCACGGGCACTACTTCCT
Organism: Diarsia dahlii; assembly: GCA_949775195.1. Taxonomy (NCBI): domain Eukaryota; kingdom Metazoa; phylum Arthropoda; class Insecta; order Lepidoptera; family Noctuidae; genus Diarsia; species Diarsia dahlii. The sequence continues at coordinate 6,708,793 of OX459217.1, read as the reverse complement.
TAGTCTCTTGCCTGGCACAGTGCTTGCAGTCTTCAGGACAAGGTCTTCTTGACAAGGCATCTGCGTTACCGTGAGTTTTCCCACTGCGATGTTCAGTTACGAAGTCAAACTCTTGCAGTAGTTCAATCCATCTAGCCACTTGTCCCTCTGGATTCTTGAACTGTAATAGCCACTTCAATGCAGCATGGTCAGTTCGTAGCTGGAATTTCCGTCCCAACAAATACTTACTGAAGTGCTGCAATGTCTTCACTACGGCGAGCAGCTCTCGTCTCGTTACGCAGTAATTTCTTTCCGGTTTAGATAAAGACTTGCTGAAGTAGGCTATAACAACCTCCTGATCTCCTTTCCGTTGAGATAACACGCCCCCAATCCCAGTATTACTTGCGTCTGTGTCGACTATAAAGTCATTTTCAGTGTCAGGATATCCCAAAATAGGAGTATTGCACAGACGTCCCTTTAATTCCTGAAATGCGGCGTCGCAGTTCTCATCCCAACAGAATTGTCGCTTTTCCTCAGTGAGTCTGTGTAGAGGTTTCGCAATGTCGGCAAAATTCTTCACAAACCGGCGATAGTAGGAGCACAAACCCAAAAATGCTCTGACCTGTGTCTTGTCTTTCGGAACTGGCCAATCCTTGACGGCGACTACTTTCTCTGGGTCTGTTTGAACACCTTCCCCCGAAACTATGTGTCCTAAAAAGTTCACTTGTTTTCTGAAAAACGAGCACTTTTTCGGACTCAACTTCAGGTTTGCTGTTTGGATCTTTGACAGCACTCGGTTGAGGTTTCTAAGGTGATCTTCAAACGTACGGCCAACAATGATTATGTCGTCTAGGTAGACAAGACATGCGTCCCCAATCAACCCGGCAAGTACTTGCTCCATCAGCCTTTCAAATGTTGCAGGAGCATTGCACAATCCGAAGGGCATAACTTTAAACTGCCACAACCCTTTTCCTGTTGAGAATGCAGTCTTCTCCTTATCCTTGGGGTCTATTTCTACCTGCCAGTAACCACTTTTTAGGTCTAGTGTGGTAAACCACTTCATTCCCGTCAGCGTATCCAGTGTGTCATCGATCCTAGGCAGTGGATAGCTGTCCTTTTTCGTGACGTCGTTCAGTCGTCGATAGTCCACACAGAAGCGCATACTGCCGTCCTTTTTCTTTACCAGGACCACAGGAGAACACCATGGACTGGATGAAGGCTCTATAACCCCATTCTTCACCATACCCTCAATCATGGTTTCCACTTCTTTTTCCCGTGCAACTGGCAGTCTCCTTGGTCGCTGACGGATAGGTAACTCGTTGCTTGTATTAATTCTGTGCTGAACCAGTCCAGTTCTTCCTATGTCAGCATCACCCGTAGAGAAAATACCGGCGTACTGAAGTAACATCTTCTTAGCCTTGTCCATTTCTCCTTCACTTAAATGACAGTTTTCAAGAAGCGTTGACACGTCGAATTTGGCACTACTAATTTTGCTTCCGGTAGGTAGATCTTGCAATTGACGCATCCAAGCTACTTCCTCACAAGTGCCGATCAAGGTACCCTTCTTAATCACTTGCTCCTTGTCACTTGGATTCAGGATGCGTACAGCTGAGATGTTGTTGGCCTTTACCAGAGTTCGCGCCATCTTCCAGGAAAACTCATTGTTCACCCTTTCTATCAGAACACTTCGATCTTTGTGTCCAGAATTCGGTGGTAACTTGACTGGCACGATCGTTTCTGATCTGCGAGGAAGAACAATTTCCTTCAAACAGTACACTTTCCCTGATGGTGCACCTTCCATGAAAACTTCCTCGGAACCACATTTCAATACACCTTGGTCAATGTCGATCTCACAACGATATTTCCGCATGAAGTCCAAGCCCAAGATGCAATCGTCGACTATGTCGGCCACGATGACGTTGTGTCGGTAAATTCTATCACCCAATTTTAACTCCACCTCCTTCTTGCCTCGGACGGTTATGTGCTGACCGGTAGCTGTTAATAATTGAAGACGGTCGCGGTTATTGAAGTAGCCCCCAAGAAACCTTTTCGCCAGGTGAGAATTGACGACCGTGTGAGAAGCTCCAGTATCCAACGTCAGTTTGCATGGAGTTCCGTTGACTTCGCCGTTGATGGTCAGGCTGTTCCCGTCATGTACTTGTGAGATCGAGATCCTCGGGGCTCTTTCAAAACCAGCCAGCACCCGCCCCCCAGTCCTGGCATTTACTCGTTTCCCTGCTGTGGTTGGGCAGCCACTTCAGCCACTTTTCCTTGCTGAGGTTGGTCTTCTTCTGGTGAGCTGCGCTTAGGACAGCTTGATCGAAGATGACCCCTTTCTCCACAAGTGTAGCACCTAGGGCTGTATCCTTGCGGGCGGTCGCGTACAGGTGACGCTACAACCTCCCTGACCCGGTGCGTACGGTGGTCCTGCCTCACTGCCTCTACTTCTAAGGCATGGGCCAAGGCATCTTTCAGCGTCTCATGATGCCCAAGTCTCACAGCGGCTCTAACCTCCAAGTCGCGTATTCCATCGATGAACGCCTGTACCAGATTGCCATCAATAAGTGCAGGGGCAGACTGGTAAGCTTTACGAACCAACTTTTCAACTTCCAGGGCCCACTGTTGTAAGTTCTCGGCACTACGTTGAACGCGATCCCTTAGTTTAGCACGAAAAACGTGCTCCAGGTGCGCGTCGCCGTATCTGGACTCTAATGCCTCCAGCAGCTGATCGTAGGTCACATCCTTTCCGAGTGCCTCAAGAATGGTAAGGGCCTGGTCTCGGAGACCCAAAGTGAGCGCGGTCATGGCTTGCCCTTTGGTCCACCCATTCGCCTTCATAACGGCCTCAAATTGGATTTTATAGGCCGACCACGAAGATGTTCCGTCAAATGGCGGCACTTTAAACCCGCGTACTGAAGGTGCAGCAATCACCGAAGCCACAGCCCCGTCTCCAACCTTAATTTCACTTAAGGCCTTCTTCACATCGGCGATCTGAATTTCGGCCTTTGCGATACGGTTGTCGTGCTGCTGTACCTGCTCCTTCATCACGCTCAGCTCTTTTCCAACTGATGCGTGTAGATCCTTTATCAGGAGCATCTGTTCCTCTTGACGGCGAGCCTGTTCCTCCTTGTCCCGTTGCAATTGTTCCTGCAACTGGCGAGCCTGGTCCTCTTGACGTCGAGCCTGCTCCTCCTTATCCCGTTGCAGCTGCTCCTTCAACTGGCGAGCCTGGTCCTCTTGACGTCGAGCCTGCTCCTCCTGACGACGTGCCTGGTCTTGCAGCAGTGCCATTAAGGCAGACAAGTCAGGCGCCGCTGATGCTGGAGTAGCTCCAGATGGGCCAGCGACTGGCTCTGACGTAGGCTGGACACCGCCCGGTGTCTGTGTCGGGGAGTCCCCAAATCGCCTTTGGTCCATTCCTTGCTGTCGCTGACTCCTCGTACGGATACTATCCGTGTCGTCCTTGGGTAGAATCGGCATTATTTATCCCTCACTTCTGACACCAAATTGTTACGAGCTGGGTATGGGATAAATAAAATCACTACCAATTAAACACACGAATTAACTTTATTACTCAATAAACACTTATTCACAATCACTTCAATACTACTGAACGCTTTATCGTACTAGATTTCACTTCGATCCTTTCGTAGTCTCGCTTAAAAGTAGACTCACTCACTTCGTCCTCAATCGGTCCTTTTATACCCAAGCAAACAAAAGACATTCGAGATAATTCTCTATTATTCAAGAAAGCATCCACAAAAAACATTAACAAAAAATAAACTTAAAGATAAAAGAACCGACAAGGAAGAAGTTACTTAACGTCGTCGGCATACGGTCGAAATTACAATGACAACTGCCGGCGACTCCCGGCGCCTGACCTTGAATACAATGTAAGTTCTATACCTACTACGGAAATAGGTACCTAAAAGAATGAACTCGTATTTTCTAGGTACTACACAGTTATTAGCGCGGTTTCTCGAAGATTCTAGATGACCGTCGTAACACTATTAAGGGTTCCTTGTTGACTACAGAACCCTAAAAAGTAGATAAATTATCTAATTATAGAAGTAGGTACGCCAGGATCCAATGTTAGTGTTGTATTGTGGATTGTTTGCTTACGGGGTGAGACTGGCACAATAAAATTAAACGATTTAAAAAAAATATCTTTAAAAAGGGTTTTTATTTACGGAAATCGGTGACTTTGTTTATATTTTTTCCCTTTATAGTTGAGATAACCTTAAATACACGACTAGCTTTTACCAGCGGCTTCGCCCGCGTGAAAATGACGATTGTCCATACAAACTTTCATCCCCTATTTAACTCCCTTAGGGGTTGAATTTCGAAAAATCATTCCTTATTCCTTGTCTACATTATAAAGGGAACCTCTGTGCAAAATTTCAGCTTTCTAGGTCCACGGGTTTGGGCTGGGCGTTGATGAGTCAGTCAGTCAGTCAGTCAGGACTTCTCTTTTTTTAACCGACTTCAAAAAAAGGAGGAGGTTATCAATTCGACTTATTTTTTATGTTTGTTAGCTCATAACTTGCGACTGGGTGAACTGATTTTCATGATTCTTTTTTCATTTGAAAGCTGGTGCTTCCTGTGTGGTCCCATTGTCACCATTTCAATATCTGATGATGGGATCTTGTAGAAATCGGGGGAACTCTTCAATAAATAACAGCAGATTAACCGCGATTGTTGCTATAGCATATCTAAGCATTGTTTACGCCATCACACAACATAATATCACGCCTGTACTCACTACAAAGGTTATAAAAACTATTTGATGAAGATCTGATGAAGAACTTTGGAGATAGGCAACGGTACTCCTCAATTAATGATAGCAAATGGACTGGGATTGCTGAAATCCCATGACTGTCTATTGTTTACACCAGTTCATAACATAACATCACGCCGGTACGTTGTGAAGGGGTAAGCACATGTGAACCACTAAAAAGTGAAAAATAAAAACTTTTTTACAAAAAATAAAACCGACTTCGACAAAAATAAAACACAAAAAAGTGAAAAATAAAAAATCAGCTTCAGAAGTCGGTGGCAAAAACATGAAATCAAACAAACAAAAGTCACCGACTTCAGAAGCTGATTTTTTATTTTTCACTTTTTTGTGTTTTATTTTTGTCGAAGTCGGTTTTTTTATTTATATAGATAGGAGCTCGTGGCAAGATAATATCTGCCGCTCGGATCAATCTTCAGGTTAAGCCGCGCTTGCCGATGTTGGTCTGTGGATGGTTGACCACCAATTACATACTAAGTTTCTTCCGTGCCTCCAGTCAATTCTATATTTTTGTCAGACGTTAAGTGGTCAGTGGCCCGAAAGTTTGACAGGGCGTATTGCCTAGGTACTAACAGGGTTGAGGATGTCAGATTCAGATCTGCATCTTGCTTGACTAGAAGGCGACCCAACATAGTAGGAAAAAGCTGAGCAGGTAAGTTTTGGTTATCTATCTATCTATCTATATAAATAAAAAGAGAAGTCCTGACTGACTGACTGACTGACTCATCAACGCCCAGCCCAAACCCTTGGACCTAGAGAGCTGAAATTTTGCACAGAAGTTCCCTTTATAATGTACACAAGGAATATGGAAGGATTTTTCGACATTCAACCCCTAAGGTAGTTAAATAGGGGATGAAAGTTTGTATGGAAAATCGTCATTCACGCGGGCGAAGCCGCCGGCAAAAGGACCGATTTTGACAAAGAAATCAGAACAAAACAAACAGAAATATCACGTTGTCAATATATTTTGAAAAAACCGCTTATTTAATATAATTATAAGCATTCACCCCGTATTTAATAAAGTATAGGCAAACGTTTAGCCTCAGATATTACACGACCACGTAATGAGCCTGGTATTACGATGTGATGGAACCAAATAGTGTGGTGGGTGGGTAGGGGTGGCAAGTGTCAAATAAATATATTTGTTTTTTAACCGACGTTAAAAAAGGAGGAGTTTCTCATTTCAGTTGTGACTTTTATAATGTTTTATCTCTGTGATTAGTCAGTAAAGGAATTAAAATCAGTATTTTTTTTTTTTGACTCCGACATTCGAATTCGAAAGTAAAGTTATTTTAGACGGTTTTTAGCGTTTTTGACCCGGTTTTTTTTGGAAGTTGTTTTTTATTTTTCTCTTTTTTTAGTAGCACAAATTCTGAAAATACCACACAAATTCTTGAATCAATTTACATTGCGAAGAAGTTGTTAAAGACCATCATATCAACCACAGAACAGACAAAAGCTATTCTGTGACAACAGACCAAGAGGAAAAAATACCAAACTGGGGACATTCCCATTGCGATAAAGCTAAAGCAGAAAAAAGTATCAATCAAAATTATGCGGAAATATGTGTTACGGATTTCTTCAAAACCTTCGTAGATCCCCTCTGAAGACCGCGGGGAAGGTCCCGCGATCTTCAGAGGACTTTCTTGTTATTTCAGAATTTTTTTTGAAGACGTTTTGTTTTTGCAAAAAGTTTTGTTCTTCTCGATTCTTGAACATTACATTCGTTACTTATTAAAATATCTGTTTAAATAATGTTTCGCTCAAAATAAAGAACCGTCGAATAGAACTCACGTGCTCGTTATATGGCGTTTTAGCCCCCGGCTGAATCGCGCTATAGTTTCGTTACACGCCGGGGTACATTATATACCAACGGGACGTTTTGCCTCCTCACTGTGTTATTAGGTATAATTTAAAAATCATAATAACACCGTTGTACTTACAGTACAAAAGCAATTTTTGAGAAATCGGCCTTGTAGCTTTAAATTGTAAAAGGGCAAAGGCTGATTTTATTATCATTTGACACAAAAAGGGTGACTGAGTGCTCAAAGAACCATTCACTATGGAGATTATCACCACGAGTCTGGATTTGTGCCAGGTTAATGGCAATAAGTTCGCCCCCCTATTACATAATACACGTATAATGAGCATTTATAGGCCCTAATCCTAATCTACATTTAATTTTACCGGCAATAACTTTGGCAATATTTTTTTTTTTTTTTTTTTTATTATTGATAGGTTCGCGTTTGACCACTATCTCACCTGATGGAAAGTGATGATGCGGTCGACGATGGAGCACGCTTACCTAGAAGTAACCTATTCACTCTTGACTTAAAGACCCCTAGGTTATAGCTATCAGGAAATACAGACTCTGGCAGGGAATTCCACTCCTTAGCTGTACGCACAATGAAAGTATTCCCAAACCGTTTAGTGCGTATGGGTGGGATATTTTCAATGCTGCTGGCAATTTTGGTATTTTACCGGCCGGCAGTGGCAATATTGCCACCAGGCACATCACTAGACCAGCGCATTGGGCTTCTACCTCTGGGCCTTCTTCAGCAGCTTTTCTGGGAATGTAACCAAAAGAACTCTAAGTTAAGCAACCCTGAAATGCCAATAATAACACTTAATTAGTTGAACACACCCCTCCTCTTGCGAACTGCACGAATTTAACCCTCTATGCTCGTTTCGGGGTTAATTTCTGATTGCGGTTCGCGTTTTATTATTTGTAGCAATGTACCTAATAATAACCTATATAAATCATCTATACTTATAATAAATCTGTAGAGAGGTCAATTCTGTACATGATATATATTTTCAAAATAACTATCAGGGGGTAATTAGTGATCGATACTGATGCCAAAAATGCAATCAGTAAAATTTTTGTCTGTCTGTCTGTCTGTCTGTCTGTCTGTCTGTCCTCCTGTCTGTATGTTCCTTATAGAAACAAAAACTACTCGACGGATTTTAACGAAACTTGGTACAATTATTCTTCATACTCCTGGGGAGGTTATAGTATACTTTTCATCACGCTACAATCAATAGGAGCAGAGCAGTGAAGGGAAATGTTGGGAAAACGGGAGAAGTTGCTCCATTTTTTAAGCTTCCGTCGCGTGTGCAGCCATAATGGTTAAAGCTACATAGAAACCATTTATGACAGAAATGTTCTACATAAAATTATCTAAAAAATATTCCACAACAGCATATGTCTATCTTTTATGGTTGACTCACAATAACACGTGTAACTCCCGATAGCTTAGCAGTTCAGAGCTTTCTGATACAGGGTGGAATTTTGTAATGCCACCTGGAGGGAAAGTACTCTTATTACTGCAGATAGAAAATTTTACTCAAAGGAAACATTCCTTTATTTTTGAATAGAAAGCAAACTGCATTCAAAGATTTTCGAAAATTCTCTTCTCCCACACCCGGGAATCGAACCGGCTAAAATCTGAAAAAATTATACCCTGTACTTTTATTGCATCGATCGTTAGGGTCAATTATAAGGATGAAATCTCTCTAACAAAGATGATAAATTAAATGAAAGGAAAACCTGCCTGCGAGATCGCCAGATATCACCCCATTAGATTTTTTTTTGTGGGGATAGCACCATCCCATATCTTCCCGTGGGTGTCGTAAGAGGCGACTAAGGGATGTACCAGAGAATGGGCAGCAGCGTTCTCTGTGTCTTTGTAACAACCATACTGCGATCGCCAACCCGCCTGCCAAGCGTGGCGATTATGGCAAACCCCCCCAAAAATGCCTGGGGGAGGCCTATGTCCAGCAGTGGACGTCTTATGGCTGAAATGATGATGAAGACCATTTTTTGTAAATAAAAATTAATTTAAGATTTCCTGGTTTTCTTTTCATTTAATTTATCATGTTTGATAGAGAGATTTCATCCTTATAATTGACCCTAACGATCGATGCAATAAAAGTACAGGGTATATTTTTTCCAGATTTTAGCCGGTTCGATTCCCGGGTGTGGGAGAAGAGAATTTTCGAAAATTTTTGAATGCAGTTTGCTTTCTATTCAAAAATAAAGGAATGTTTCCTTTGAGTAAAATTTACGTACTCAAGACGCTTTTTGTTCCGTAAGAAAATATATGGACGTCCCGAGTTATTTATTACTGTAACTACCAAGCTCAAGTGGGATGAAATCACTCGGGAGCTTCTTGAGGGTCAAGCACCGCATGACCGCCATGATATTATCGCAAGAGTTTTTCATTTAAAATTAAAATCAATGATAGATCTACTTACCAAAGATAACATTTTTTGTATAACGCGGACGAAGTCGCGGGCAAAAGCTAGTCTTAAATAAATGCCAAGCCTTTTCCCAGAAGAAGTGAAAACTATGTTTATAATATAATATTCCACAACTATCATCTGTTTTTTCCTACTCCTCCGCTATTCTTTTCTGATTAATTTCGTTGCGGGATCCAAGACAGTTAAATCATTTCTCTGGGACTTCGTCGAGCTTCATTGTCTCGGCGCTTTTCTTGTGGTCGCCACTGTTGATTCTGGCTAACAGGAGTTACAGTGGTTTGGGAATAGTGTGGCGGGCTTGTCCCAATTAAAAAAAAAAAAAAGCCTTTTCCCAACTATGTATGTTGGGGTGGGCCAGTCTAACCGCGCGGATGCAGCGGAATACCAGAAAAAAACAAAGTGTTGAATTCTTTTAATTCTTTACCACCGACTTCCGTAAGCTAAGTTAAAGTCTGTTGATCCCGGTTGCCATCTTTGACAGTCGTTACCAGTAGTCCTTGACCTGAAAGTCTGACAACCTGTCTTACCAGGGAGTATCGTATTACCCAGTACCTATTAACTGAGTTGTGGAGGTCAGATAGGCAGTCGCTCCATGTAAAATAATGGTTTTCAGCTGCATCCGGTTAGACTGGAAGCCGACCCCAATATACTTTGATTTGTAGCAGTTAAATAGAATGGTATAAGGGCAGGAGAGTAGTGGTGGCCCAGTGGTGGCGGCCCCGACTTACGAACAGTGAGTCGTGGGTTCGAACCCCGTCAGGCGCATTACTTTGTGAAATTTATTTCATCACCACTGCTCTCAAAACGGTGAAGGAAAACATCCTGAGGAAACCGGCATGTCTTAGAACCAAAAAATTCAAAGACATGTGACATCTACCAAGCCCCACTGGGCCCGCGTGGTGGATCATGGACCCACCCCTCTCCTAGAGAGGAGGCCTGAGTCCCTGCAGTGGGAACATTATAGGCTGATGATGAAGGGCAGGAAGAGGGAGGGGCAGTTTTATTTATAATGTGTTTGTGTAACTATAGATTTAGGTATTTCACCTTTCACACTAAACTTACAAATAGACTTGCATTATCATTTGTTTAATCGTCTGAACCCCTTCTATAATTACCACTCATCATTACGACTACGCGGCAAGGGGTCGCACAGGTGTGTCGATCCCCACGGCCGCAGGTGCAAAGTGTGTGTTTTACTAATACCACGTCATGATCCTGTGAGGTCATTAGTTTTGGTATCAGCAGGCATGTTAGAATTACGTAAAGAAATATATAAATTAGCTATAGTTTCCAGTAGTCTTTTGCCCTTATTCCAATTCATTTGGGGTCGGCACAGCTCACACCAGCAGTGGAGCAGCGGTGGCCCAATAATGGTGGCGGCCCCGACTTACGAACAGTAGGTCGTGGGTTCGAACCCAGGCAGGCACATTACTTTGTGTAATTTATTTCATCACCGCTGCTCTCAATACGGTGAAGGAAAACATCGTGAGGAAACCGGTATGTCTTAGAACCAAAAACATTCGAAGACATGTGACATCTACCAATCCGCACTGGGCCCGCGTGGTAGATTATAGCCCATTCCCTCTCTAAGAGAGGAGGCCTGTGTCCCAGCAGTGGGAACATTAACAGGCTGTTGATGATGACAGCTCACACAGCATGTCTTCTTCTTACATAATTTTCGTCATCTCATGAGATACCTCCTTTCATACCATATCATTCTTTCATTGTTAACATCCACATTCATATTCAAAACCTTCCTCACGATATTTTCCTCATTCCTCCGCATCACATGCCCCCCATACCACGGCAACCGATTTCTACACAACTTTTCAGTCATTGGCGCCACTTTCAGACTTCTTCTTACGTATACTCATTTCATATTTTATCCATTCACGTAACACCACTCATCCCCTAAGCATTCTCATCTCAGTCACATGTAAATGCCTCATTCATCCCTTTTGTGGCCCAACATTCTGATCCATACCTACAAGACAGCAGGTGTTTATTTTTTTGAGGTGTTGCGGGAAATCATCAAATGACTCCTCCCGCTCTGGGCGGAGCGGTAGGCAGTGTCAGACTTCTACTGACTAAAACCACCCATGTTCCTTTTTAGCCCTTTGTTTCGACGCCGCGGTATCTCTTTCGAACAACTCGCAGCCCCGACGGGATAAATCTTCCCCTACAAAAAATCTACAAATAAAACAATATTTGATGAAACTGTCACCAACCCACGAAGGTGAACGTTTAAGGGTCGCGTGGCGTCGCGTCGATCAAACGTAACGCATCATTACCTGTGTTAGACAAGGGTCGGGGGACATGCATGCATACATAATTATATTTCAATAATTTAGTACGAACGATGTCGACAGGATCAGAGGTCAAAATGTACGGCAAATAAAGGGAGTCATTATAGAAGCTGAAAGGAGCTCGTGGCTTAATAATAACTATGATGATGATCGCCTATTACATACCGAGTTTCCTCCGTGCCTCTGAAAGATCGTTAAACTATTGGTCCCGGCTGCCATTTAGAGATCTTTGGCAGTTGTTAAAGGTAGTCAGTTACTTGAAAGTCTGCCAACCAATTTCTTACCAAAGTAGCTACCTAGGGAGGTCAGGTAGGCAGTCGCTCCATGTAAAATACTGGTATTCAGCTGCATCCGGGTATTAGACTGGAAGCCGACCCCAACATAGTTGGGAAAAGGCTAGGTAGATGATTATAGAATCTGAAAGGCACTTGTCCTCCCTGTCATTGCGTTTTTTTCGTCTGGACCATCTCTGAAATGGTTCTATTTACGGAGATATTGGTGGTCAAGCAAGATTCTAAATATTTCATAAGTTTTTTGAGTAAAAACAAGTTTGTAGCAGTGTAGTAGTAGTACGCAACAACACACTGAGCTACAAAACATAATTATTACTGACGTACTGCTCAAAAAGTCGCTAAGCTGATGTGCAACTTGGGGGTTGGTGGGATCTACCTCTTTGGTCTACCCCGGGCAACGGAATCGCTGACTTTTGTAAGCGGTTACGGCTGAATGATCCCAACACTGGTGGAAGGGCCTGCAAAGGTCCGCCTGGCTAGTTACCACCCTCCCGCCGAAGTCTGGCGCCAAACAGTTCGCTGAGTTCCGTTGGTGCGCGGGAGAGCCAGTGCTACTGGGAAGGCTCGCTCCATCGTAGACCTCATCCTTGCTCAGGCAAGCCTCGAGGTCAAGGGCTGACCCATCTTAAATAAAAAAAAAATTAAAAAAAACTGGGCTGGCCATGTCTGCCGTATACCCAACGAGCTGTGGCCCAAAATAACTACTTTTTGGAGTCCTGTTCCTTTTGCACCCTATATTTAATAAACCATTGTTTATTATTTGCAGATATGCACAACACGGTGAACCCTTTGCTGGCAGCATTGCCACCGCAGCTACACTGTCTCCCGCCCTATTGCCATCATCTACCACCGAGGAACACTACATGTAATGTATTGGTATATCTATCTATCTTCTTTCTCGCTTTTACTGTCTGCTTACAGACATTATGAAGTCGAATCATAATGTCTGTAGCAATAAACATCTATTACACTATTATTTGTTTTCCTATATTTTCTCAACATAACCATCTTTTACACTATTATTCAGTCATAACTTTTTTTTGTTTATATTACTTTTTATTCATAATAATCAGTATTATAAAAGGTCCCATTAAAATAGGTGGACAAAATTTTAGAAATCATTCAGACCGCTAAAATAAGGACAATAGCAAAAAAAAAAATAAGAATAAGAAATAAAATACCTGCTTTTATAGAATGAGTTTGTTCTAGAGTGCCGGCAATTTATTATTTTAAGTCAAAATAAAATCACTTTATATATAGTGTTTTTTTTTTGTTTAGATGTCTTTAGTTAGGCTTACTAAACGCTGTGTTAAAATTTGTCCCCCTATTTTAATGAGACCTTTTATACTATGCAAAGATATTCATAGGTTAGGTTAGGTTAGAACTGTGACCAACTACGCGCGAGCCGAGCGAGCGAAGCGAGCGGTGCCGCGGCAGCGGCCGGCGAGCGCTACCTCGAAATTGGTCGCGAAATTTTCCTAAGTATTTTTTTCATAGTGGGCACTATGAAAAAAATACTTAGACGACACTCTGACCTGAATTTCATTCATTTATTTTATTTCAAGACAAAAATCAGTGAAACGACCTTTAATCATTCTGTGGTGTGATGTCAGCACGTCACGTACAGCACGTAGTATAATATGCTAAGGTAGAGAGTATGTGAATACGTGATTGTAGATTATCGACATAACATCACGTCGTAGCTATGTATATAATGTTGCTAATTAAAGGTGGAAGAGTAATCGACTCTTGGAGTAGTAACTAACATGTAGTTTACTTTGACCCCTCCATCTCCTCGCATCGCATGGCGACCCTGCCAGTCGGCTGGACGGCGTTATAGTTGCCCGACCAGGAGCTAGTCACGGTTCGTGGTTGGCGGTTTGGTTGTCTTCATTGAGTATCACGTCAGTCGCGTCACGTCGCAGGCCATGGGAAGCACGACGTCCAAGGAAGAGGTGATTATCGCCCAGACGTCTACGAGTGGTGCAAATACCGCAACGGCTACTCAGGAGCTGGCGGCTATCAAGACCGTGTTGCTGTTTGTGGCTGTGTGTATGGCAGTTGTCATCATAGGGTTGGCGGTTCGCATGTATCGGAGATGTCACCACAACTGGATTGAAGAAAGGTTGAGACAGCGGGAAGTCCAGAAGGCTGTACAGATGGCTTGACCAGGAGCCGTCGGAGGAACGAAGTAAGTGTTTCTTAAGTGGAAGTTAATAAGGGTGTTTCGGTGCTTGTGTTCATCGTTAAATTTAGAGACATTAATTTAAATGGAAGTGGAGTTAACGTCGCTATTTGTACAACTTAAGTTATTAAGGGAATCTATTGTCAAGTTAGGCCCTAGTAGGCGAAAAGGCAGGAATTTTGATAGTAAGATTAGTGAGGTGAAAGCGCTTTATTGTAAATTTAAGTGTATAGTTTCAGGATATAGTAAGTTCTCGGAAGAATTGGCTCAGTTGGTATGTAAGATAGAAGCATTATACGTCGACACTATTAAGTTTGAGAGCGAAACCGGAACGGAACAAAACATGGCGGCGGAAAAGTTTTTTTTGAGAACGGCAGTTGGCCTACTCCCAAAGATGAGTGGTGATGAACAAGTTACGCAAGACTTAATTGATGCCATAGGATTATATAGTTCTATGTTAGTGGAAGCAGATAATGCTCTTTTAATTAAATTTGTTTTGACTACACGACTTACCCAGGGTGCTAGGATTCGGTTGTCCTCTAGTTACGCAACGGTAGATTGTCTGTTAGCTGATATGAAGAAGCATTTGTTAACAGTAGAGTCGGACGTAGCTGTGCAAGCGAAACTTGCTCGCGCTAGGCAGAATGATAGGTCGGTCGCGGATTTTGGGGCTGAGATAGAGAAGTTAATGGTTAATTTGACTATTTCTCAAGCCGGGGAAAGTTCGGAAGCATATGAGATTTTGCGGCCGTTGAACGAAAAGTACGCGATCAGGAAGTTTGCTGACGGGCTTCGCAATCAGCGTTTAGGTACGATCATTACGGCGCGGAATTTGACTTGTTTGAAGGATGCGGTCAGGGTAGCAGAAGACGAAGGTTGTGCATCGTTGGCACAGGTTATGGCGTATCAGCGTTGGCCCGCAAGGGGTGGTTTTGATAATAGAGGTCGCGGAAGTGGTTATAGGCGGTCTACAGTAGGAAGTGGATACGCGCAACATAAAACAGCTGTTGAGCGTACGCGCAAAAATGCCACCGTATGGCATAATCGTGGAATGCGGGGACGTAGCAATAATGCTTATCGTGGTCATTCGACTCAGCAAGGTCGGAGGCGTGTAGCGTATTTCGAGCATGCGCGTAGTGATGCTGACTCAGGCGAAACGTCAATGTCACGATGTAATGAAGCAACTGACCACCAGGTGCAGTTTTTTCGAGACTAAGCGTATTTTAGCTTGCGATAGTATTAATTGGGTAAATTTTCTAGTGAATAATATAGATGCGGAATGGTTAGTAAATGTGAATTTTTGAAGAAGCAAGTGCTTTATTTGGGGCATGTAATATCGGCGGAAGGTATTTCACCAGATCCAGAGAAGGTAGAAGTTATTAGAGGTTATCCGCGTCCATCGACGGTTGATGAGGTAAAGCGATTTGTAGCGTTTGCGAATTATTATAGGAAATTCATACCACAGTTTGCTGATATAGTGGTACCTATGAATAGGCTGTGTAAGAGAGGTGTTGTATTTAGTTGGTCCGATGAGTGCGAGAAGTCGTTTTTGTTGCTTAAGGAAGCGTTAATGAATCCACCGGTGTTGGATTATCCTGATTTTTCTGATAGCAATACTTTTATATTGCAAACCGATAGTTCTGGATATGCTATAGGGAGTGTGTTGTGTAATGGGAACGGAAAACCCATCGCATATGCTAGTAGGTCGTTAGGGAAGAGTGAGTTAAATTATCCGATAATAGAGAAGGAGTTGTTGGCAATAGTTTGGTCAGTTAAATATTTTAGACCGTATTTGTACGGACGGAGGTTCGTTGTAAAGACGGATCACCGGCCATTACTGTATTTGTTTAACATGACAGATCCATCTAGTAGGTTGACTAAGTTTCGGTTGTGTTTAGAGGAGTATGATTTTGAGGTTGAATATATTAAGGGCAAAGAGAATGTTCTAGCGGATGCACTTTCTAGAATAGTGATAACGAGTGAGGATTTGAAATTGATACGGGAAAAGACGATATCCGTAATGACGAGGGCGCAGTACAAGCAGTTGGGAAAGCCAAATGTTTGTGATAGGGACTCCGTGGTATCTGGGACTGATCACCCTAGGATCGTGGAAGTACTCAAGAAACAAGGAAATGACATTGAGATTTGTTTAGATGATTGGGAGAAAATGTTACGTAACAACAATGATAACAACAATAATAATAACGGTTGTAGGAAGATATTTTCAAAGTCGCGCAATTTAGTGTATATGCCAGAAAACTCGAGTATTTATGTAAACTATGAATCTTTATCGGGAACTTCGCGAGACGAGTTATCGAAAGACATAGTCAGTTTTTGTATTGAAGAAGGCATTAAAGAAGTAATTATTATGAAAAATCGTTATAACGTTGATTTTATTACAAGAATGGCAAAATATTTGAAGGAAAATAGAAGTTCGATTTGTGGGGATTTTAAACTGTGTGTAGTGAAGGATTTACGGAGAATAGAAGGGAAAGATGAGAAGAAGGTTATTTTGAATGATTTCCATATTTTACCCACGAGTGGTCATGCAGGAATACGTAGGATGGTGAATAATATAAAGAAGTATTATTATTGGCCTTCTATAGAGAAAGACGTAGTGGAGTACGTTGGTAAATGTGATAAATGTTGTAAGCAAAAGTATTCTAGGAATATTAGGGAACCCATGACGATTACGACTACTGCATCAACATCGTTTGAGAAGATTTATTTAGACATAGTGGGACCCCTTGATAGAGACGAAAGAGGCAATGTTTACATATTAACTCTTCAATGTGAACTTACGAAGTTTGTAGAGGCTTATCCGTTAAAGAATAAATCCGCGAATGAGGTAGCAAAAGCTTTGGCAGAGAATTTTGTTTTGAGATATGGAATACCGAAAACAATAGCTACGGATAGGGGTAGTGAATTCGTTTCGAAAGTAATGATAGAGCTATGTGATATCTTGAACATCAATAAAGTCATGTCAACGTCATATCATCATGAAAGTATAGGTTCTTTGGAGAATGTACATAAAACATTAGGTGCATATTTGAGGATACAGACGAATAATAACCCATCATCATGGAGTACTTGGATTCCATTTTGGTGTTTTTCTTATAATACGACAGTTAATACTGTTACCAAATATACACCTTATGAATTAGTGTTTGGAAGAATATGCAGGTTACCAAGTAGTCTTCAAGGAGAAAGTGTTGAACCATTGTATAATTTTGATGATTATCCTTTAGAATTTAAGTACAGATTGCAAAGGGCACAAAATGATGCAAGGGAGAATTTAATAGCGAGTAAATTAGCTAGAAAACATTGTTATGATAAGAATCTTAATTCTGTAACCTATAAGGAAGGTGATTTAGTTTTGATTAAGAATGAAACTGGCAACAAATTGGAATGTATTTATAATGGACCTTTTGAAGTTGTAAAAGACGAGTCACCAAATGTTGTGATTAAGTATAAAAATAAAATAGATATAGTGCATAAGAATAGAACAAAATTGTATTGTAAGAATTAGAGTAATAGTTTGTAATGGAAAAAAAAAAAAACCTTGTAATTTAGTTTTTTTTTTTTAATTTAAGAGGGGTGATGTGGTGTGATGTCAGCACGTCACGTACAGCACGTAGTATAATATGCTAAGGTAGAGAGTATGTGAATACGTGATTGTAGATTATCGACATAACATCACGTCGTAGCTATGTATATAATGTTGCTAATTAAAGGTGGAAGAGTAATCGACTCTTGGAGTAGTAACTAACATGTAGTTTACTTTGACCCCTCCATCTCCTCGCATCGCAATTCTAAACAGTTGTAAGAGTGAAAATATTATGGTAATTATGTTTAGGAATAAAAGCGTTAGGATAAAAAACAGTAGGAGTTTAAATATATTTACACTAATGATATTATGAATTCCAATTTTCGGAAACATGAGTGTTATGAACATCGTCGGTAGGACTACAAATAGTATGAATGAAAACTTTAGGATGAAAAATTTTAGGAAGAGTGATCATTCGGATTACAAATCGTTAGGAAGAACAATTTCGGATAAAGAACTTTAGGTGAGCCAATATGGACCCTCTTGAACCAGTTGGTGGCAAGAGCAAGCGAAGCAAGCTCGTATGTTTTGTTTGATGAAGTGATAACTTCTTACTGGGGGGTAAACCATTTTGTTACGTAACGCGTTACGGCGCCAAACTGTCTGGCTTCCCTTTTTTTCACGCATCGGCAGCGGTCGGCAGGCTCCTCCTCTCTCACTCTAACCCACAGCGCTAACCGTATTTCGGATTAAAATGGTGGTCGTCATGCACTGTATGCCCTAGATTAGTTTAAGTTATCACTTCTGTCGGGCGTCCTAACAACACGTTTTTAGGAAGCTTGGAACTCCATTACCATTCATTGAATTTAGATTTGATGTATAGCTATATAAGTAGACCATAAGTGAGAAACAGAACGTGTTAAAGACCGCATCGTCGATGGGGATATCTTAAAGGTCATGTCACTGTTCACCAATGGGGGACAAGCCGGAGTTCGGGAATAATCAAGGGATAGGTATATATGACCGAAAAGATAAGGCGCAACCCCTTTTTTTTTGGAGGGTTGTAAATCATCAAATGCAACTCCCACTCTGGGCAGAGCGGTAGGGAGTGTAGTGTCAGAGTTTTATTGACTAAAAACCACCCATGTTCCATCTTAGCCCTTTGTGTCGAGGGCGATGTATCTCTTTCAAACAACTCGCAGCCCCAACGAGAAGGCGCAACCCTAAACCTCACATCTGGTCCCCAGTACTGCCATCTCCAACGAGCGAGCTGGACATCCGTCGCCGCGGCGAGAAGAGACCGATTCCTCAGGAGTTGAAAGACGAGAAGTATTTCGAAAGACGACGCCGCAACAACCAGGCTGCTAAGAAGTCGCGGGACGCCAGACGTATTAGAGAAGACCAGGTAAGAGACCAGGGGGTCTAAAACGGCCACTTTAAGCAATATCACCAAACGCAATTCCATTTCCGCATTCCCAGCAGTTCCTTGGTGATGTTGCTTATTTTTGTAAAATGGTACCACTTATTAGATGAGTCATACTGAATTCAATTCCTAACTGAATCCGTTTTCTTAGAAATGTTGCCACGTGAAAAAAATAAAGACCGTATTATTACCGGTAATTTATTCATTCAAGATTTAATTATTAAAATTATTGCTATATTTATATACTTCTATATTTTAACCGTTATTTAATTATATTAAACTCATAACTGCTAAAAGACAATAAATAAACCTTGAAAAGGGTAAAGAAAGAATAATTTAATATCCTCATAAGCTGGCAACTAGTTGTGAACTAGTTAAAAAAAGTTATGTCAACAAACTGACACTTGACAGCCTGACAGGCGCGAATTGCGCTATTTGGAAAATTTTACTCTTTGATTTGAATGAATTTGAATCAATTATTATTTTGTGCGAGTTGGATTATTTACAATACAAAGTAAGTGCAAACTTGTTTATCTGGATCAATATTACATTCTATCGCTGTGTAAAAGTATACGTAAACAGTGTGTATTTTTTTGTAGGAATGGAAAGACTTGCAGCTCGAGTGTCTAAGACACAGTTTGTGATTCCGCTAGACTTCTTGTAGCGAAACCCAGGTTGAAGTTACGCTAGAGCTCGGTGTTATAATAATTTTACCCGAGGTCAAGCAAATCTTTTCGCCAGTGGTCACAAAAGGCTAAACTAAAACGCCAAAAGATTGGTCTATGATGAATATTTTTCTCATCACAACTTCCTTACCTTATTAATTAGAATCCCTCCCGCTCGAGCCTCGTCAATGATAAGCGCCATGTAGAAATTACTTACTGTCGATTGCAGTCCCAGCTTAAGCCCAGACTCACGATGATGACTATTTAAAACTATTACTTATCTATAATTATTGTTTTTAGGTCGCCCTTTGGCCCACACATAGATGAGTCTGAAGAGTTTTATCCCAGGTGGAAATGCAACAGGCTGCAGTCGATATGGTTAATGCTCAAGCAAATAACTTTATAGCACAGAACCCGGGCAGGATAAGCAGGATTACTGATACTGTTGAAAGATATTTATCCCATATTGGTGTCCCATAGAGGTAAAGTACAAGAATCTTTTGTCTAACTAAGCAATAAAACTATCAAGTTTATCATCAACAACATTCATGTAATATAATATTAAATAACAGCAAAGGGAACTATACTCTAACATAAAACAAAATCAATGTGTTTTAAATAAGATTGCGCTGATCAAAATCCACATCAAGGTGGCCTCTTCTTGACGCAGTTCCAATATACTGTTGCTGTGTACAAGACAATGTTTTTCTGTATAATATTGTTGCGAAGTATCTACTATTAGAGTCAGAAGTGTTGCTATTCGGGGACAAACGAGCGGAGACACCTGAAACATTATTTTTTATTGTTATAGATTAAACAATTATGTAATTTTATTTAAAAGTTTTGTTAATTATTGTCTGATGATTTTACTTACCTAAAATTTTCAATTTTTTTTTCAGCCTGGAGTTGATCCAAACTAGTCTTCAGTGGATGGTGTTTCCATAATGAAGAAGAAGTCATGGTTTGCCCCTCTGTGGCTAGCATCAACACTTTTTATATTCAAATCAGTTGATGAATGATGAACCTGAATGAAAAGAAAAAAAAACTGATTTATTATATGTTTCTGTTACCGTGTTTGATTATTGAAAGATTTCTAAGTTATTCATGATGAGAATCATGAGACTGATTAATTATTTTATTATGTTTCTGTAAGTTTCATTATCTGATTATTGCAACATTTTTTGTTATGATAAGTATATAAGATGAGTAAATAAATACACAATTTGGTAAAAATATGTTATCTATCACTATTGTTTTATTTTAGTACCTAATAAGTAGGTATTTATAAAGTCTCTTCTTCTTTTCACGATATGAAGAAGAAGATTAATAAAGTTAAAGTAAAGTTGAGCTTGGCACAATCAAAGAGACCTATGCCCAGCAGTGGGTGGAGTCAGGCTGTGGATGATGATGATTATGTTGAAAAGTAAAGAAAAATAACAACATTCTACCTTTTTAATCCTGAAGGGTAAAGCAGAGGTTAGCTCTTAGTATCTGCCAGTAGTAGTACGGGTCACAGCTCACAGGTAGATACACTAACCTGCTGCATCTTATAGTGTAGTTCCTTTATATACCTATAATAAGACCCAGATGCATTAAAGCTGAGGGTGATCAGCACCTAAAATGTAAATAGAAGATTGTAGTAAGTTATTAACTTATTACTTATGTATATCAATATCAGTGGGTATATTTATTGAAGGGGGTACCGGGTAAACCTCTACAATCACCATCATCATCATCACTACATAGTATAAAACAAAGTCGCTTTCTTTGTCCCTATGTCCCTTTGTATGCTTAAATCTTTAAAACTACGCAACGGATTTTGATGCGGTTTTTTTTAATAGATAGAGTGATTCAAGAGGAAGGTTTTAATACCTTTTTTGCGTGCCACCCGTGCGAAGCCGGGGCGGGTCACTGGTAGGTAGTATAAAACAAAGTCGCTTCCCGCTGTCTGTCCCTACTCCCTATGCATGCTTTGATCTTTAAAACTACGCAACGGATTTTGATGCGGGTTTTTTTATTAGATAGAGTGATTCAAGAGGAAGGTTTTTTGCACCCGTGCGAAGCCGGGGCGGGTCTCTAGTACTAAATAAAAGTGTGTATCTGCATAATTAATATACATAACTTTAATTATTAATTATCACAATCCTTTTACTTGCCTTGGAGGTAGTATTTATGTTATCCTGACGGGCACTTAAGTAGGTACGGCTCCAGCTCCTGGATGAGACCCCGACCAACACTTTTAGTTGATCTTTAAACACCCAACAAACTCTTGTCCAGCATTTCGGTATTTTCAGATTCCGAAGAGTTTTGTTTCGTCCGCGAGTTATTATGGAATACAAAACACGCGCGTGCTCCACAAAAATTGTCTAAAGCGCTAAATCGGCCATAATTTATTTATTTATTCACTAAATCTTTATTAGGACTCGTAAGATGTTGGTATTTATTAACATACTAAGAATCTGCTATTTGACATTAGCGCAGCATTGGCGCCTTTCATCAAATGTGGCCATTTTACGAATTTCCATACAAAATTGTCAGTTAGAGGAATTGCGTGAATTGAATCCTCAGCGAGTAATATTAGGAATTGCCTTATTGTGACCATTTTACGAATTCGAACATTATTCTTAATATTTTCCTTAGACGATTCTGCCAAAGTGGCCGTTTTAGACCCCCTGGTAAGATAAGAGATCATCATCATATGCCTAGCCTTTTTCCAACTATGTTGGGGTCGGCTTCCAGTCTAACCGGATGCAGTTGATTACCAGTAGTTTACATGGAGCAACTCCTATTTGTCAACTGTCTAGCTATCGCGGTTCATTAGTTATATACAGCCTGGTGACTGACAGACGGACGGACCGACAGCGAAGTTTGAGTGATAGGCTCCCATTTTTACCCTTGGGGTACGGAACCCTAAAAATCAAAGGTGCGTGTCTTGGGTTCGAACTCGGGACCTTTGAGTTGGCAGTCCATCGGTCACACCACTAGGCTGTCTCTCAGCTACTTCTCAGGTATCAGCTATCATCATTTCAGCCAAAAGACGTCCACTGCTGGACATAGGCCTAGCTGCACTGGCACTATACTCGTTTTAGGGTTCCGTACCTCAAAACGAAAAAACGGAACACATATAGGACCACTCGTGTGTCTGTCTGTCCGACCATTCCCAAGGGGGGAATGGTCGGACAGACAGATCTCCCATATCTCCAGAGCTATTGAGCCTAAAATTCTGAAAAAAAAAACAGAAATTAGTTCAACATTTCAAAACCTTTATGAAGTCTATGGTGCTAAGATAACATGGAAAGTCTCTTAATATCTACTACAATGGTACGAAACTACGGAACCCTTTATGTGCAAATCCGACTTGCACTTGGCCAGTTTTTTTATACATAATTTTTCTGTCTACCACCAGATAGCCTGGCGAGCCTGTCTCCTCGAACAAGAGAACGCGTCCCTCCGGGCCCACGTTGCCGCTCTCCGTCAAGAGGCCCTGGCCCTTCGGTCACTCCTGGCTGCTAGAGACGAACCACCAGCCCCCGCGCCATCTTCTACTACTCCTGATTAGAAGCCACTACCACCTACCGAGCCTATACCAAACCATGTTGGTGTCGGCTTCCAGTTTTACCGGATGCAGCTGAACATGGGTAGTTTTTAGTAGAAGTCTGACGCTCTCTTCCGCTCCGCCCAGAGCGGTAGAAGTCATTTAATGATTTCCCAATCATTAAAAAAAAAACATACGACATGTTTACGAGTACAATGAGTGTTACTAATGATTCTAGTCATCATCTGCCTAGCCTTTTCCCAACTATGTTGAGTCAGCTTCCAGTCTAACCGGACGCAGCTGAATACCAGTATTTTACATGGGGCGACTGCATTTCTGAGCTCAACAATTAGAAACTGGGTAAAACAATACGGTGGCTAATTGGTGACGATAAGCTAGTTGTCAAGCTACATAGCCTGGCCCACCGTCGCAAAGTCGCATGTCTGTCGGTCTTCTACAGACTGTACTTCGAAGAGTGTGCGCAGGAGCTCCACGAGCTGATTCCACCATCTCCCTTCTTCCATCGGGAGACTGACGTACTGCAGATTATCACCGTTACCTAGTCGACGTTCCACACATTCGAACGAAGCGCTTTGCCAAGTCCTTTATCATGCGCTCAGCCAAGGACTGGAATTCCCTGCCTGCGTCGGTTTTTCCGAGTTCATATAACCCTAATCTATTTAAGTCGCGTGTAAACAGGCTTCTTCTGGGTAAGCTCGTTCCATCGTCGACATCATCTCTGCCCTTAGGGCAAGATTGAGGTCAAGAGCAAGCCCATTTATAATAAAAATAAAAAAAAGACTAGACGTCAGATTTTCGAGTCACTTGACTAACTGTAACGACCCTGTAACGACAGCCGACGGACGACATTCGGTATGTTATGAGTGGTCATGGAGGAACCTAGGCAAGCGCAGCTTAACCTGAATATCGACTCAGACGACTGTTATTCCTCCTCTTTCTGACTAGAAGCATGTAGTTATAATAGCTGGCCGTCAATATGTCCCCGGCTGGTTGGTTTTGTGTAATTTATATCATCACCGCTGCTCTCAAAACGGTGAAGGAAAACATCGCGAGTAAAAGGATATCTTAGAACTAAAAAAATCTAAGATATGTGACATCTACCAACACGCACTGGACCGGCATGGTGGATCCAGCCCATCCCTCTCCTAGAGAAGAGAGCTGAGTCCCTGCAGTGGAATCATTAGACTGATGATGATGGTCCAAGATGGTGTCAGAAAATGTTTCTTGGAACGACCTTGGGTATGCTTTTACCCAGCAACGCTGAAACAATGACGACTTGACGGTACAGTTGGTGGCGCAGAGTGGCTCAAGCAATTTGACTGCTTTGCTGCGTGTCGCGGCCTCGCGGGTTCGATCCCCGCACGAAACAAATATTTACTGCAAGTATGGCCTACAGATAGTTGTTCCGGGTCTGGGTTTATTGTGTCATGTGAGTTTAAATGTTTTTGAACGCACCCACGATACGGGAGGAATTCCTATACTAGTGTGATGCAACTGTTTTTAATCAAAAATTAAAAAAATGTCAAGGAGTGTTCAGAGTTGCAGAAAGTTCGGTTTTGTAAAGGTCGCTTCTTACGTTTTCTGTTTTCTGTGTAAAAAAATGTTCTTCGTAGTCAAATAAGAATTCTTTGTTAGATACTAGTACATGAAGCTACTAAATTAGTTATATATGTATATATATTTATTAGATAGTTTCATGAACTGGCACCTGCCATGAGCTTTTTTCGTAATGATTCCGTCCAATTTGTGATTGCTAATAATAATGAATTAGATATTAACTGTATTTCATAAAAAAGAATGATCTCTATAAAAAAGTGCAATTGTGTGTAAATTACATTTTAGATTTAAGTATTTACCTCATTTTATTAATTAAATATGTAACCTAAGAAAAATTCTAGTAAGTGTAATATAACTCTTGCAATTTAAAAGTCTGGGCATCCTACGGGAACCACGCATCCAGAATGTAAGCTTTCATGAAACCTTTCATTCAAAAGAGTTAGGTAAGCCATTTCAGCGTGAAGGAGTAACAAACGTATCGCAAGTACAAACTTTCGCCATATGAGTGTGATTGCACGTAGGTATGTAATTAAGCCTTTGATTATTGTGTAAGTATCTAAATAAGTTAGGAACTAACATTGTTACTTATAAATCATCCATCATCAATAAATCAGTATTTTACGAAGTTTTGTTTTATTTTTTCCTCCACAAGGTCGCTGATTTCTCAAGTTGACTATTTAGATTCCCGTTTAAAATACGGAGCTAAAGAGATAAAATGCGGGTACTTTTCGTGAAAAACAGCGCCACATAACGCCATCTTACAAGAAATTATGTAACAAGTAGTGTTTCTAGCTGTCACTAGGGTGCGCTAAAAGTTGACATTGGCAAAGTCTAGTTTTTATTTTACAGAATCCATGTAAAGCAGTTTTTACAGAATTTTTAAGGATATTTAATCCCATTTCTAAACAAGATACAAAATTAACAATTTGTGATTAGCTGATTACATAATAACGTAGTTTTCACTGACAGCAACTCAGTAATGCAAACAACTCCAATCATTTCATTGGTTCAAGAATAGACGTCAAAAATTTCGGCCCAATGAAAATAAAGTTAAGAATACAGTATGCCAATGAAAACGTTTTAGCAGTGAAGAAAAAAGAGAACATTCTAGGGCGACCGGCGACCAGCACTATAGTTTTTTTGTGTTGGCAAGTTTTGTTCTTCGAGTTATGCTAGAAAAAAAAGTAAAAATTTAAAATTGTTCTTTCATGAAGTTGCGTCACCCACATGTTCTGTTTGAAGTGAAATAAAGCTAGCAAATAAATTAAATAGTTGATAATATTGTTGCAAAAATGTTGACCGCTACGCGGGTGATTGGCCGTAAGGCTCTGGAGTGCTCCGGCATAAGTTCCGACCTATATACACAGAGGAATTTCTCATCAATTATCAGAAGCGTGAGTGACCATTTTATTTCCGAAAACGAATGAAAATCTTATGTCAAATTGTCAGAAAATGTCAGAAACTTATTAATTTCTCCTCTCCAGTAGCTATTTATGAGAATTCTTTGTGTTTCCGTTGATTATTCGTGCCGGTTCTGAAGACACATGGACCCGACTACCAAAATGTCTAGGTTAACATTTCGACCTGTTATCGTGCTTTTCAGACCGCAGCCCCAACAGTGCCCATATACCAGCAGCATGCTGTCCAGTACAGGCACAAGTAAGTGTTCAATAATCTTTTTTTTTAATATTTCATCATAACCTAACTTATTGCATATCTCGGTTGACCTTTGAATGCATCATAAATTAAGGAGTTTGGTTGATATTCCACTCCATGCTCTAAGAATGTGTCTAAGGTCCTTGACTTCATTTCTGAACATCTCGTAGCCTGGGTTCATTGACCTTTTCATTAGAGTCCTAAAAAAAAGGGTTACATGTTAAAGATTCACTCAAGGTCAGAAAAATATAATTTTCTGAGAGAAAACTACAAGTTCTAGTGAATTAAATGTATTTTTCTGATGACGAATGAGGGACAATGTCTGAAACATCTGAAATGTATAGAAATTCAAACCAACTTCCACTATTATAATTCAAATAAGTAAAATATTTCAGTGTTAAGTTGCATTTACATTCTTGCCCTCATGTAATAAGTAGTTCAATATTTAAACTGTCTTAAGTACGAATTTCTGATGTAAAGACAACTTGGCAAAGATCACAAACTTTCATATCAAATTAATTTTTAACACTTTCAAAAGAATTAAATCAGCTCCCCGAAGCCCCTAGCTATTCCACATTACAAACTACCTAGCAAAACCTAGAATATACACAAATATCAAGCTGGTTGCATTTCAAGTCATAACCTCAAAATTGTACTTTGAACTTCAATATTTGAATAAATTATGACATCTTATTTGAATAACAACAATCCTGAACATGCAATCAGTTGTAATAGCAGAGGTTTTCATGAAAAGAGGTTGTAACGCTTCGTGTACAATTTCATCATTCAAAATTTTAATATCAATCTCGATATTGAAACTTAGTAGCAACCTACTACTTGCACAGATGGGGTACCTGAGTCCCTGCAGTGGCTATCATCATCATCAGCCTATAATGTTTCCACTTCAGGGACTCAGGCCTCCTCTCTAGGAGAGGGATGGGCTATAATCCACCACACAGGCCCAGTGCGGGTTGGTACTTTATCTTCGAATTTTTTGGTTTTAAGACATTTGTTGCCGGTTGTTTCGCGATGTTTGCCTTCACCGTTTAGAGCAGTGGTGATGAAATAAATTACACAAAGTAATGTGCCTGCCTGTGTTTGAACCCACGACTTACTGTTCGTAAGTCATGGCCGCAACTGCTCGGCCACCACTGCTCTCAGTGGCAATGGCTATACCCATCAAATATTTGGTGTCAGCACAGCTTGTCTTTTACCACACATCTCTATAATGGTTCAACTGGAAACTCTGTCCCCCATAATATTTGACAAGCGGAGCTATACTGATTTTTTCTCTGTAAGAGTAGGCCAAGTTATACACCAGTGAATTGACTCTTGTAACTCAGGAGTGCGATTCACTAAGGCACAACATCTTTACAACCAAGAAATCATCGTTGAAACACGCTGTTTTCGGCTGTGTTTCAACGATGATTTCTTGGTTGTAAATTCAAATTCAAATTCAAAACATTTAATTCAGACTTTTCGGTCCATAAAGTGTTAGTAGTACAACGAGGTGACTTACAGCTATGTTAGTGATTCACAAAATACAACAAGAGGATAAAAAAAATAAAACACGCCAGTCAGCTTACAATATATGCAGACCAATCCAATGCCTCCAAATAGGACTATGGATGTAGTCTGCAATCACACTCAGGTAACTGTTGGGACTGCCCCTCACCCTCCGCATCAGCGACGCAAAGATGTTGTGCCTTAGTGAATCGCACTCCAGTTCAGGCAATGCTTAGATTCAATAATCATCATCCTCATTCTTTTGCCTTATGCCCAATTTATTTGGTGTCGGAGTAGCATTGCTTCTTCCGTATTCATCTCAGCAGTCACCTCCTTTCTAGCCATGTCATCCTTCACAAAGTCCATCCATTCACTAGCTTAGATTTAACCAGTATCTAAAACTATGCATTCAATTAATTTTGTGTAAGCACCGCCGATCGGTGTCCGCGCCAGTGCGCGGTACACTTTTGCAGCAGTGCGAGAGTAGTCGCGGTACCAGCTAGTTGCGTGCCATTTGCACGCCACTTTCCTAGAAACCGCGGGACATTAAATTTAACTAACTTTTTAAAAAGGAGGAGGTTATGCATTCAAAGACAAAAATATGTAATAGGCTTAGTTAGTCATCAGTGTCAAGCTCTACTGCTGGACTTTGGTTCAATTCCGAAGTAATGGACTATTCTTGAGTTTTTCCATCAGGAATTTCCAATTAACAGCTTGGGGTATCCTCCGCAATTCTTTTCTGATTAATTTCGTTGCGGGATCCAAGACAGTTAAATTGTTTCTCTGGGACTTCGTCGAGCTTCATTGTCTCGGCGCTTTTCTTGTGGTCGCCACTGTTGATTCTGGCTTACAGGAGTTACAGTGGCTTGGGAATAGTGTGGCGGGCTTAACAGCTTGGGGTCTTGGTTTGTGCCTGGTTGATAGCAATATCGCCCTATTACATAGGCTTGAAAGTGTGGGTTTACAATACTCTGCCTTACCTTTCGGTGATTAAATGAGTGATGTTATGGTACGTTTATTTTGTTCCTAGGTCGGAGGGAGTTCGCGGCGCTGTCATTGGTATCGACCTGGGTACCACTAACTCTTGCGTTGCCGTTATGGAGGGCAAGACACCCAAGGTATGTACTTGATGGTTACATAATATTTATTATTTAGATCTTATTGTGTCAGTCAGGCTTAAATATTGCTAAGGATACCATGATTTCACACAGAAATTATGAAATATCACCATAGACACCTGACCTGGGCCCCGAGTCTGCTATTCAATAGTGTCAGAATGGTCTATCATTGATCTCATAATTGTTGATTGATGACAAGCCAAAATCAACAATTATGAGATCAATGATAGACCATTCTGACACTATTGAATAGCAGACTCGGGGCCCTGACCTGTAAAGAAGTGCTAAATTTATTTTAATTGTGGGTTTAAAAAAATATTTAATACAACACTTAATATCCATCAACTAGGGATGAATAGTAAAAAAAACTGCACAAATGCGAGTCGGATTCGCGCAATAAAGGTTCTGCATATTTTTAATTTGCCTCTTCTGTGAACATGCTAACTGACATTATAATTTATTTCATTTTATTCATTTATATATTTCACATTATAATAGTGTCTAAAACAGAAGATCTTTGTGAGAGTTGGACAGTTGACAAAAGTGTATGGTTACTAACTTACTAATAGGTTCTTGTTTGTACCCTTTGAGTATGGAACCCTAGAATATGATCTAAAAGGAATTATTGTAGACTGTAGACGACTTTGTCTAACTAAATCATGCAAATGCATCACTTTTAGGTTTTTAGTTTATAAGTAAAAAAGTTGTAATGAAACTATTATGTAATAGTAAATGCTTTCAAGGTGAAGTTACAACCTTGCGAGTAAAACGACAACATCTCTTATTACAATGGAATAGTTTATTCTTGGGTAGGAATGTTTAAAGATTTTACCAGAGTCGTGAGTTTTGAAATATACATCCCTATATTTTTGTTCATAAATGTTTTAGGCTTTTTACGTTTTCTGCGGGGCTAATCACGTAAACGTGTAAACGGACCTTTCACGAAGCCGTCAACCAAGCATTTCTGTACATGAAATTAAGTACTTTTTATTAAAAAAAAAAAGTGAAAAGTCATGGTTTACAAAAATTGCATCATCGATGGATGCATGTACAGGGGACACCATGGGGTACTTAAAGTAATGATATGAAAAACTTGGTACTTAATGTGTGAAACTTTGACCTTCAATATTTCCGTAACAAGGTGTCCTGTCTAGGTATGGTCCATAAAAAATACATATCGCAGTGACTGGCAGAACCTGAGAACAAGTGCCTTGCAGCTTCTAAGGGTCTTTTTACACCACAGCAGTAGGGATGTTTTCTGACTAGAAAAATATGATTCTGTTTAGTCCGTCAGTTAGATTATCGAAAAATATTGGATACGTGTTTTTTTTTTGTGTTTTCATTTTGGAAATGTACAAGTGAGGCCCTTTCAAATGATACCAAACACGGCGTATTTATCTCCATTTTTATTTTTTAAGCCTTACTTTTTGTCCGCTAGAGGGCGCCAAATCGCTTTTTGTGACACGTCAAGTAGCATAATTATGTTCAGCGGAAAATTAAGACGGTTCTAACGATACCTCATATGTCGAGTTCCGATAAGTAGATTAGAAGCTATGAGGGAACAGATGAAGATACACACATACATACATACATACAAACATACATACATAGCCAGTCAAAATCATCAATCCTTTGGCTTTGCCGTAGTCGTGTAAAAATAGTAATCTTTTATCAACTACCCTATTTCCTTAAAACCATTCGGAATGTGATTAAAAGTGTGTTTATGCTTTTGGGGTAAAATGTTGGTTAAGTTTTAATATAGTCCAAAGGGGATAGAACCGATGTTGCATATCAACCTGGCCGCCATTTTGTTTTTTTTAGAAATCGCGGCCCACGATGAAAGTGGTATGTATGGATAGGACATAAAGACGAACAAAAAATGTCCAGTAAATGGTACCCAAAGTGTCACGTTACCGAGATATTCGAAGGTAAATATCGACAATTGAGTACATCGACAATCATAAAAAATAGACTTAATTACGTTTATAGGCGTTAAATTGTATCCAAATAATGGTTCCCAGGTTGATTATATTATACATATACGAGAAAATTGCTTAGCATCGCAACGAAACGCTAGGTTATCAAAGAATAGTTTTCTCGTACTCCTATAGTATGTAGTAATGTACTCTCTTTCAATAAACTGTAATAATAATAATCAACGCCAATAGACACGTAAAAGGTCTATTTTCGATGTGGTCATTGTACTCATATGTCGATCTTTACCTTCAAATATCTCGATAACGTGACACTTTGGGGTACCATGTTTCATGGCATTTTTTGTTCGTCCAAATGTCCTCTATCCATACATACCATTTTCATTGTGGGCTGCGATTTCGAAAAAAAAACAAAATGGCGGTGGGTCGATATGCCAGCTTCCATACAAAAAAGTTCAAACCCCTTTATCTTTGTGTAAGCACCGCCGATCGGTGTCCGCGCTAGTGCGCGGCACACTTTTGCAGCGGTGATGCGAGAGTAGTCGCGGTACCAGCTAGTCGCGTGCCTCTTGCACGCCGCTTTCCTAGAAACCGCGGGACATTCCTTATTACGTAACTTTTATCTTCAATCTCCTATTTTGATAATATTTTTTATCTCTATGGCGGATTATAGTAGAGTACGTCAGTATATGCAACAGAAATAAATTATCTTTGAAAATTTCAACTGTGTAACCATTACAGTTCATGAGATACAGGTTTGTGATAAACGGACAGCGGAGTCTTAGTATTAGGTCCCGTTTTTACCCTTTGGGTACGGAACCCTAAAAATAGGTTCTGGGTTCGCTTCCCGAGTCGGGCAAAGTGTTATTGAGTTTTTCAGGAATTTCTCAGTAACAGCCACGGAGTCTGGATTTGTGCCCGGTTGATGGCAATAGGTTCGCCCCTATTACATGGGACTTAAACAAAACTGTCGAAATGTGGGTGTACTATTACACCTCTGCCTAACTCTTCGGGGATTACAGGCGTGATGTTACATATTATAAAATCGTTCTCCCTCTCCTCAGGTCGTGGAAAACACCGAAGGTTCCCGAACCACCCCCTCCCACGTTGCCTTCAGCAAGGAAGGAGAGCGTCTCGTAGGCATGCCAGCGAAGCGCCAAGCAGTCACCAACAGTGGGAACACCTTCTATGCCACCAAGAGGCTCATCGGCAGAAGGTTTGATGACCCTGAAGTTCAGAAGGATATGAAGAACCTTTCGTATAAGGTCGTGAGGGCTTCGAATGGAGATGCTTGGGTGGCGGGTAAGTCGAGAATTTGGTCTTTATTATTCTTTATCGCTTCATCATTCATTACACAAAGAGACAGATAGTTCGACAATCTGTCTTGCTTCGTAGCCGTCTCCAGGAGCGAGAATCCTGGAGACGGCTCCCAAGTATGTACAGTCGAACAAGCTATTTGGTATTGTGGTATTTCGCTATTCTAAACCACGTATTTTATTTATTTCACTGAGTGAGCTGTAGTGTTCTTATCTAATTCACACTTACCACACATTTTACATCATATTATACTTACACTTCGCATCTATCATACGTTTTATTGGTTTTTACATTAATATTCTGCGAATCGGTCTAAAACGATTCGTTTTCTTATAAAATATCTGAAATAAATAAATAATTTTCATATTTTTCATTGTTATGACACTTTACGTCAGGCTGTCAAACTGTCAATACTTTTTCTTTTAATTTTCTGTCATAGTTTCTTACTAGCTTAGTCTATGAAGGTTACTTTTGATTTATGTAATTTAAATTCTTTTTATCAATATGTTAGCTCAAATATTGTATTTTATAACTTACATAGCTCAGATATTGTATTATATAACTTACATATAATTAACTAACACGCTCTCAGAATTCTACGAAAAGGTTTTGGTTTGAATATTACTGGCTGTTCTGAATACTGGCAAGTTGCATTATGAAGTCACTATTTGAAATTCTGAAAAATGAACTGAAAATGACAAGCTGAGGATCTATAAAAGCCGAAATGATTTCACACGCGGGAACTTTTATTCTGGATCTGGTCGAGGAAACATCTTCTTATTATACTCTAAGTCTTCACTGAGTCTGTGCTGCTGCTGGTTCATTGAGTGAACGGAACGGTGCCGAGCGAGACGTTACGCTGCCGCCAAAAGGACCACCAAAACTTCTACCCGAGTGACCGGTGTCGAGCGAAACGCTACGCGGATGCCAAGAGGACCTCCAATTCTTCTTCCCGAGTGACCTGTACTGCCGTGACAGAGGATCTACTCTTGTGGACAAACTAAAGCTGACATCCTTCTTATAAAACCTCCCTCCTCCCTTCTGAGAGTGTGCTAGGTTAGGTATATTTTTATAACTTGTTTTGTATTTTTTACTCCTCCCTATTATAATGTTCAAGTCTACAACTTCTTATTTCATTCTAAATCAGTAGATTTGTTACAGTATACACTCAGATATGTTTATAATCAAATCATCTCCGTGTACCTCGTCTGCGCAACCACGACCACTCTGAAAAGAGTTTATCGACTAAGAAGATGTTTATAATTCTAGTACACTGACAATATTTATTCCAATTTTGTTTTTTAAAACGTTTGGCTGTCGTGTTTGGAACAGAATGTTGGGCCACAAAAGGGATAAATGAAAGGCAATTGCATATGGCTGAGATGAGAATGCAAAGGGGGATGTGTGGTGTGACGCAAATGGATTAAATAAGGAATGAGTACTTATGAGGAAGTCTGAAAGTGGCGCCGGTGAATGAAGAGTTGTGTGATAATCCATTGTCGTGGTATGGACATGTGATGCGATGGTAGATGGCCATAAGAGTAGAGGAAGATCAAAGAAACGATGGATGGACTGTGTGAAGGATGATATGGCTAGAAAGGAGGTGACTGCTGGCATGACGAGAAATAGGACAGGAAGAAGAAGACATGTTGCGCCGACCCCAAATAAATTGGGATGAGGGCAGGAGAATGAAGAAAGCGTTTCATCATTCATCATCATTTCAGCCAAAAGACGTCCACTGCTGGACATAGGCCTCTCCCAGGCGTCGCCACATTGACCGGTCCCGTGCGTCTCTCATCCAGCGGGTTCCTGCAACCTTGACCAGGTCATCGGTCCACCTAGTGGGAGGCATTCCTACGCAACGTCTTCCGGTTCGCGGTCGCCATTCCAGAACTTTTCGGCCCCATCGGCCATCCGTTCTGCGAGCAATGTGCCCTGCCCATTGCCACTTAAGTCTGGCGATTCTTCGGGCTACGTCGGTAACCTTGGTTCTCATGCGGATGTCCTCATTTCTCTTTTTGATGTCCTCAAGCAAAAGATGTCAAACGCTGTATCGTTCGACATCAGTCTCTAAATGCATCTGTATAATTTTAAAAGTAAATGCAAGTTAGCTGGCTGTACACTTAATACCTTGTTCGACGGTACAATGTTTTAGCACCGCCGATCGGTGTCCGCGCCAGTGCGCGGTACACTTTTGCAGCGGTGCGAGAGTAGTCGCGGTACCAGCTAGTCGCGTGCCGCTTGCACGCCACTTTCCTAGAAACCGCGGGACATTACTATTAACCCGGCGAGGATGTGGAGGGGTCACTCTGACCCTGTCGAATTTTAATCGTGTGTAGTTTTTTATTCTGCGATTGAAGAGTTTTGAACGTCACAATAGCTGTTGCTAAGGGACAGGCGCGCGCGCCCCGCGCCCCTGTTCAGTCGGCCGCCGCCTGCGACGGGAGCAACACGTGTGTGCAGTCAGAAAGGGTAAATATGACCCCGCGACAACCGCGACGTAACATTTTTATGTAAGGTTTCAATTATATTTTTTACTCAATATTATTATAATTTTAGGTTTTTTCGTACACAATGAATAGCCAGGAACTTGAGGATGAGCGTATACGTCTTGTTTTAATGCAGTCTGACAGTGAAGACGACTTGTTATCCGACGGTAGCGAAAAGGTTTATAAAAACATTAGGCCGATTGCTTGTTACTGAACACTGGAAAGGCCGCAAAGAAACACCTCAATTGCCGAGACAGCTACGCAAGAGAATCAGAGAATTCATCGGAGATCCTGAACAAGAAGCACCTGTTAGGGTTCCAGGTGTACGAAAAAGGTGCCAAGTATGTCCTTATGCCCGCCATCGCAAGACAGCCAATGTTTGTGAAGATTGCCCTAAGTATATTTGTCCAGAACACACTATTTCATTCTGCCAGGATTGTGCTACAATCACAGACAATAATGATTTGTAGTTCATAATTGATGATAAGACTGTAATTGCAACTAATTGATCTCTACGTATGTACCAAATTAAAAGTTAATCGTCTAAGAAGTTAGTTATTTTTTGTTGTTTTTAATGTAAGTTTAGAAAGTTTATGCAAAAGTTGATTATTTTGTAGTAGGTACTTTGCTAAAAGTGATTTAATTATAATATTTTGTACTCTTATCTGCGTTTTATTTCGATAAAACCGTAAAAATAACATGTAATATAAATAAAATTGATTAATATTTGGTACATTAATATAAATTTAGGTATTTTAAACCCAATTATATACAGGGTCAATAAGACCCTCCACAACCTCCACGTTACTATTTTCACCACATCCTCGCCGGGTTAACTTACCATTTTTTATTCATGTTTCTCATTAAAGAGGTACAATTAAAAGCATTTATTTTGTTTAATTAGACCATTACATGCACTTTTGAATGTCAGAAAAACTAAAGAAAACAAAGCTACAGTCACAAGGCATCATAATTTTAGTTTGTCATTCCAAATCGTAGATCTCTATGGACACTGTTTTAAATCAAAATATTGTTACAAAATCTTTCATCAACATCATTCATGTTGAGAACAAATATGTGAGAATAATGTAGAAAGACTTGCAATTTAAATACTTGTTCCTGTTACTCACAGTTTGTCATAAGCATAATTACATTATAATTTTCCCACTGCTGGGACACAGGCCTCCTCTCTATGAGAGAGAGTAGATCATAATCCACCACGCGAGCCCGATGCGGGTTGGTAGTTGTCACATGTCTTCCGATATTTGGTTCTAGGACATCAAAAATCCTTAATTTCGTATTTTCTCCTGCAGGCACTGACGGTAAGGTGTACTCTCCATCTCAAATCGGAGCGTTCGTTCTGGTGAAGATGAAGGAGACAGCCGAGGCCTACCTCAACACTTCAGTCAAGAATGCAGTCATCACAGTGCCGGCGTACTTCAATGACTCCCAGAGGCAGGCTACTAAGGATGCAGGTACATAATCTATCTATCACTACACACAGGGTGTAAATTAACCCATGTCACAGCCGTCAACCAAGCATTCTGTACATCAAACTAAGGGCTTCGGCCGTCTACGAAACCGTAGTTTCGTAACTGGTTTCGATGAAGGAATGATTTGTCCTTGTACGTAACTGGTTTCGATGGAGGACATATTTGTCTTTTTACGAAACCACGGTTATGTATCATGGTTACGTACGAAGAATTTACTGTTAAAGTTTCGATGAAGGAATGATTTGTCCTTGTACGTAACTAGTTTCGATTGAGGTATTATTTTGGTGATTGAAGTAGTTCAGTAGACGCGTTTGCTGTCTACTGAACTGACCTTCATCTTGTAATTATTATTGAAACAAGGTAAGTTGAAATATAGCACCGAACTACTGACACTCTTTAGTCGCAACAGTACGGATTCTTTTTTTTGTTTTAGAAAATAAGAATAGGTAGTAAAGTCCCACAAATTACCAGGAGAACAGAAGTAGGCAGGAGGTATTAAAATCTTTAAATCAAATCTATACTATGCCTTTCTAATACCATGCATTTTTTTGTTGGAGATAGGAAACCAGGATAGTAAAGTCCCACAAACTACTAGGAGGCCAGAATGGTAAATTAGTGGGGAAATCACCAAATGCCTCCTTCCAGTCTGGGCAGAGCGGTAGGAAGTGTCAGACTTCTACTGACTGAAAGCCACCCATGTTCCTTCTTAGCCCTGTGTCGAGGCCGCGGTATCTTTTTTTGTAATACAAAACCTCCTTCCTACTTCTGTTCTCCTGGTAGTTTTTGGGACTTTACTACCTATTCTTATTTTCTCAAACAAAAAAAAAAAGAAACCGAACTGTTGCCACTAAAGAGTGTCAGTAGTTCGGTGTTATAATTCAACCGGACTAACAACCGGACTACTGCAACTAGCCTGATATTTGTGGCTATGAGATCCTGGACCAATTATCACATAAATCAATAGTTTCGATAAAAGAATTATTATTCCTTGTTCGTAACTAGTAAAATTTCATATTTTTGCAAAAATTCCTTGTACGTAACCGTGGTTTCGTACAAAGACAAATATGTCCTCCATCGAAACCAGTTACGTACAAGGACAAATCATTCCTTCATCGAAACCAGTTACGAAACTCCGGTTTCGTAGACGGCCGAAGCCAAACTAAGTACCCCTACGCAAAAAGTTTTGCTACGACTTTCTTTTTTCGGGTCAAAAATCACATTTTACGGTAAAACTCAATGTAGCACTCTTAAAGCATTGTGCTAGTGGATGTTTTGAATAGTAAATGGGTCATGGAAGGTAATTTAAGTAAAGTTATGACCTGAAAAACTAGTATTTACAAAACCAGCTGTGAAAAATTTGTAACTTTGACCCCCAATATTTCCGTAACTAGGGGGTTCCTAGGTATGGTCTAGAACAAAAAAATTAACGCAGTGGTGGGGAGAACAAATGCCCTTCGTTTGCGTTAAGGGTACTTTTACACCCGTTATAAATCTATCTTACATAATAAAAAACAAAGTCCTCCACCGCG
The DNA here is from genome assembly GCA_949775195.1 of Diarsia dahlii. NCBI lineage: Eukaryota > Metazoa > Arthropoda > Insecta > Lepidoptera > Noctuidae > Diarsia > Diarsia dahlii. The sequence goes on along the minus strand of OX459217.1, from coordinate 6,671,182 downwards.
TCTGTCTGTTTGCGATAAACTCGAAAACTACTGCACCGATTTTCATGCTGTTTTCACCAATGAAGAGACTGGTTCTCGAAGAAGGTTTTAGTATATAATTTGTGGACGCGGACGTAGCCGGGGGCATCAGCTAGTAGTAGATATTAATTTATCCGTTGTAATGAATGTAAAAGTATCCTTAACAAAGCCGAATTAATGCTTCATCATAATTTTAATAATATTTTTTTTTTTTCTAAGTGAATAGGAATTCCTGTTAATTGAATTCTGACAGGTCCATTTATTTAAATTCAATTCACAAAATACGGTTATAAATTTTATTGTAATATGTACTCATAAAAAAAGGATTTTTATTGTAAACAAAAGCCAGATTATTTATCAGCCAGAGACAGATTCGAGTCGAATTTAAAACTTACGAGAAGTTAATCATCAGGAATTCTAAAGCTACTTAAAATTTTGTGTAAGCACCGCCGATCGGTGTCCGCGCCAGTGCGCGGTACACTTTTGCAGCGGCGCGAGAGTAGTCGCGGTACCAGCTAGTTGCGTGCCATTTGCACGCCACTTTCCTAGAAACCGCGGGACATCACCATTGATTTATGGAGTACGTAACGCAATTTTTGGAGATCCAAGTGACAATTTTTACCTGAAATTTGAAAGATGATAAAAAACGTTTTAAAAAATGTGTGAGAGAATCTCACTACTCGACCGTTTTGAAAGGTTAAAAAAAAGTAACGTATTATCATCGGCACGATTCTTGAGCGCTGACGCAAAAGTGAGAAATTGGGTCCCTTTGGTGGTATGAAGTGAGACGCGGGGCGGGGAAAGTGCAGTGATTGGCCCGTAGCGCATCGCGTCATAGCCGTCACTCGGGATTTGTTCTTTACTCCTGCTGCACTTACCTCACGACCAATAAATAATAAACGGGTGTGCGTTTTATTTGTCATAAAATGTACGATGCGCACAGCGATCCCCACTCTTTCGCCGAGCGCTCAAGAACCGTGCCGGTATCTGTAACGCGTAGTTGAAGCCCTCCCTCCTGCCCCTGTAACGCATCGTAACGTTTTACAAGACCCCCCTTCCCCCCAAATTCGTTACGTAATACTAGAACGCTCCATTGGTGCTAAACACGACTGCATAAGGTTGATGCTTTAGGGTAGCCCGCGAAATTCGAATTTTCTTACGTTTTTTGTAATTTGCCGATCAGTGTCAAGTCGTATGTTAAATATAATTAGATTCGCGACCGTAACAAATGTATATTTACTGAGTAATAATGATTAAAATAACCAATACAACCGTCTCAGTTCATAAAGGTCTCAAGAATGCCTTTTTCATCAAATGAACGGCAAATTGCAAAAAACGTAAGAAAACTCGAATTTCGCTTGCTACCTTATCGCATTCACGTTAATATGAGAGTTAAATTCCCGAGTCGGGGAAATTCGTTGGGTTTTGGAGCATTACAGGCATGAAAATGTAATGTTACATGTTTTCAACAGGTCAAATCTCTGGCTTGAACGTGTTGAGAGTGATCAACGAACCTACCGCGGCGGCTCTGGCCTACGGTATGGACAAGACTGACGATAAAATGTGAGTATCACTTAAGGACGCGTTTACGGATTCTCGCGGTAATTTGTTTTTTTTTTTTAGTTATGCTACTACAAATATTTTGTGTTCGTAGAGCTATGATTTTCAACACGAAGTGCAGCTAAAAAACGACACAGGTTCCACCCACAACGGTGGCAGAGCGCAGATTAAGTTTTACATTTAAAATTTTTGCGTAATTTATCATGACAGTGACCGCTAAAATGAACCTTATTGCAATCGTTTAAGATTCATCCGGAATAGCAAAAAATGAGAAAAAATAAGTTTCGGTTTTCATTTTTTCTGCGACTATTCATAGCATTTAGCTTAAAAAAAATCCCATTATTAAAAATTGAGTATATTTGCCTACATACAGTATTTTTAGAAATAGTAAAATATGTTAATAATAGCACAAAAAATGTACCTAAACTCAACCCGGTGTCGTTAATTTTGTGGAAAATGGCAACGTAAGATCGATTTTACATTATCAAAGACTAAAATTTTCAATATTATAGTTCACATTATTTGAAGATGAAGAACCAATCTATACGAGGTAGTTATTAGTTATATTCGATTTTGTTGAGTTATGACATAAAATGTACCGAAAAAACAGCATAATTTTGCCTGATTTGTAAACGCGCCCTTAATATCTTATAGGTGTGTGGCGGAACAGCATAGACCACCACATTACAATTCGAAGAAAACCGCCACCGCTTATGTTTTTGTACCGCGGTCTTAAATCAGGTGATGTCTTGTTTGCCATCGAGTGCAACTATACTACAGGTGCTTCAAACGGGCAGAATTATACTGCATTATAATGGCCGGCAATATTGCCAGCCATACTACGCAATATTGCAGTAATGGCCCGGCCATGTAGCCACACATATTTGGTATAGTCAAGCATTTTCACGTGTAGCCGGCAATATTTTCGAGATGGCCGAGCACACATTGCCGGAAAAGTATAGCCCGTTTAGAAACACCTTAAATTACAATTTTACTGAAGGCTTCTCTGTTTCTTGATCATTATAATATACACCTATTACTTATACTATTTCTTATTTCGTATCAATAACATGTGTGTAAGCACCGCCGATCGGTGTCCGCGCCAGTGCGCGGTACACTTTTGCAGCGGTGCGAGAGTAGTCGCGGTACCAGCTAGTCGCGTGCCTCTTGCACGCCACTTTCCTAGAAACCGCGGGACATTACCATCGGTCTTACTTCTTCCTATTATTATTTTCTGCACTCATTATTAATTGTAACTTAAAATACATATTTTATTGTTGTCAATTTGATGAACATAAACGTATTTTAATTTAATGTTATCATTTAAATGTGTTAGGTTTTTTTGCCGGGTATTTCAAAGCTTTAAGCGCAAAAGGTCTCTTTGTGTTAGCGAAGAGATAATTATACATCTTTTCTCGACAGCCAAACTTCCATACCGAATTGGGCATTGTCCTTTGCCTTTATTTTTTTAACATCCTGTACTGTCCCACTGATGGACATGGATGTAGATAAAAAAAACAATTTGGGTCCGTTCACACAGACCTGCTCTGAGAGGAGAGCAGCTTTTTTATCACGTTTAAAACAGAGTTTTGAATAATTGTAGTAAGATTTTTTTACGTAAGTAACTTCCTTTGTTCTTGAGAGCAATTTGTTCTTTAGTTCTTGAGCAAACATGTTAAAATTAATCTTATTATAATGTTTTTAACGTGATTAAAATCCGCTCTTCTCTACAAGCTGGTCGGTGTAAACGGATAAAAACGTCAAGAGTCTTTGGTCAACTGGACCCACAATAAAACTATGGGAAAAAAAACAATTTAAAATGTGATTTGTTCGACTAAACTCGTGGGTCCAGTTGACCAAAGACTCCAGGTGTATCTAAACTTCACCTTTAATTAAAAAAATCCTATCAAGTGAAAACCTCACAATTCGGTATTTAATTTGAAAATATCAAAAATGTATGAAAAGGGGTTTGAACTTTTTTGTATGGGAGCTGGCATATCGACCCACCGCCATTTTGATTTTTTTTCGAAATCGCGGCCCACGATGAAAGTGGTATGTATGGATAGAGGACATATAGACGAACAAAAAATGTCAAGCAACACGGTACCCAAAGTGTCACGTTACCGAGATATTTGAAGGTAAAGATGGACAAATCAGTACAATGACCACATAAAAATTAGACCTTTTACGTGTCTATAGGAGACTATAGGCGTTGATTATTATTATTACTGGTTATTGAAAGAGAGTAGGTACATTACATACTACTAGGAGCACGAGAAAACTATTTTTTGACATTACACAGCGTTTCAATGCGATGCAAAGCGATTTCAATGTGCGTATAACAATAATCAACCTGGGAACTATTATTTGGATATAATTTAACGCCCAAACACGTAAAAAGGCTATTTAAAAAAATATTTAATGAATGTCGTTGTACTCGTTTGTCGATCTTTAACTTCAAATATCTCGGTAACGTGACACTTTAGGTACCATGTTACTTGACATTTTTTGTTCGTCTATATGTCCTCTATCCATACATACCACTTTCACCGTGGGCCGCGATTTCGAAAAAAAATCAAAATGGCGGACAGGTTGATATGCCACATTGGTTCTATCCCCTTTTATGTTATTTTAAAGAACTAAAAGAAATAATACGATGTGTAAAAAAAGTTACAAAATCGATTAAAAAATGGAGTAGCTACACGCTTTTGAAGTTTTTGGTGGGGCACTTTCTATCCTTGTTTCGTGAAACGACCATTAGTACTACGTAACTATGGCGGTATTTATGATGACGTCACATTAGATGTAGCGCTGTCTCTGTCTAGCACGTCCTTTAAAATCGGTTAAAACTAAGGCATTTTTTAAGATATCACACATTTTTTTTTACTTTTGTCTGTATTTTTATTTACTGTTTCCGAATCACAAGTAAAAAAAAAATTTTCAAATACCCAATTTCATCCTCAGTATCGCCGTATACGACTTGGGAGGCGGCACCTTCGATATCTCTGTCCTTGAGATACAGAAGGGTGTGTTCGAGGTGAAGAGCACCAACGGAGACACCCTGCTCGGTGGTGAGGACTTCGACAATGTCATCGTCAACTTCTTGGTCGACGAGTTTAAACGTGATGTGAGTATTTTTTATTTACTTAACGAGTTTTCTACCTTAAGGGCGGGACTCCACCAAAGCGGAGACGAGCAGAGCGGAGACGAGATGTGCCAAATTCGACCAATCACAGGAAGGGCGAAAGACCAGATGAAAATTTTAACTAACGTGATTGGCTAATTTCCGCACATCTCCTCTCGTCTCGTCTCCTCTCCGCTTTGGTGGAGACCGGGCCTGAGGCCGGGACTCCACCAAAGCGGAGATGTGCCAAATTCGACTAATCACAGGAAGAGCGAAAGACCAGATGTAACTGTGATTGGTTGAATTTGGCACATCTCTCCGCTTCGCACATCTCCGCTTTCGTGGAGGCCCGCCCTAAAGGTGAATGCGACAAGGTAGCCAGCAAAATTAATTGCAAAAACCGTAAAAAAAAACGAATATCGCGGGCAACCTTGTCGTATTTACCGTTTTTTTTTTTTTTTGGTGGGTGGAAAATCATCGAATAACCCCCCCCCCCCCCCGCTCTTGGGCAGAGCGAAGGGGAGTGTCAGACTTCTACTGACTAAAAACCAAACCCATGTTCCTTCTTCGCCCTTGTGTCGGAGCCGCGTTAACCTTTCGACAATCCACAGCCCCGACGGGAAATTATTATTATTATTTTTCGTATTTACCTTAACTTTAAATGTGTAAGCACCGCCGATCGATGTCCGCGCCAGTGCGCGGTACACTTGCAGCGGTGCGAGAGTAGTCGCGGTACCAGCTAGTCGCGTGCCTCTTGCACGCCGCTTTCCTAGAAACCGCGGGACATTATAAATTATTATTTTGATAACTTAACACCATAGGGCGTTTCCTCGGAAACGAGGTGAAAGGGATTCTATGTGTACTCAGTATATAATTTCGAGCCACCCCACATAGAAAAACTTCATAGGTTATTTAAACTGCTGTTTCCTACAAAAGTGTAATAACTACACGGTCAAAATGTATAGAACAGCTTTTTAAAATTACCTATGACTAAACATTTATTTGCTTAAATTAAGAACTGACATCCATTTACTTTAGTCGGAGTTCGTGGAAAGCGCACTAGTTCTCATCTTCATCCCTGGTGCAAGCGTGGGAAGGGAACACCGGTATGTTTTTTAGTCAGTTCGAATCTGACAGACCCTTCCTCTTGCTTAATCTTCGTAGATGACCTCCCTGCCCTGGGGGCAGGGAGGTCATCTACGAAGATTTTCCTCCCCAGAAAAAAAAAAAAAAGAAATCCTCATTTACTTATACCTCTAATTCTCATTCACAGCAAGGCCTGGACATCCGTAAAGACGCGATGGCCATGCAACGCCTGAAGGAAGCTGCTGAAAAGGCCAAGATCGAGCTCTCTGGATCCCTGCAGACTGACATCAACCTTCCCTACCTGACCATGGACGCTTCTGGACCTAAGCACATGAACCTCAAGGTGAGAGAGACCACTTATAACAGAATCTTGCTAATAAAGTTGACAAAAAAAATCTAATTAGTCCGTCAGATAGATTTCCGAAAAATATTGGACACGAATTTTTTTTTTTTCACGTAAACAATAACTGAAGACGATACAGTGCTTCGAAAAGTCGCGTCATAGTCATACATAGTTTGATACATTTTTTACCAGAAAGTGACGTCACCAGCCCGGACTCTTCTCTTTCTTCTTTGACACATTTTATTTTCGTCAATTTTTATTAATTTTATAAAACAAAAAATACGTATTCCGAATTTTTTTTATGATAATCTAACAGACGGACTAAACAGAATCATATTTTTTTAGTCGGGTAACCCTATTCAGATTGAGTCTGCCCAAAATTTGGCGACGAGTTTGGCACTTTCAGTGGCCTCCATCAGCTCCTGTGATGTGTTAGTAACAGGACAGACAGGACACGATATCAAGTGCCCCATAGTTTCCCAAATATCATAAGGGCTATATGATGGGTTCAGGAACCATAGGGAAATGACCAGCATTGTTACCAGTGTAATGCAATAAAAAATACCGAACAAATGACAGCTCGAAATGGCGGCGTTTCGGATATCTGTAATTTTTTTTAAATCATAGGCAAACGAACAAAGTCACTATTCTTGTGTCACTCGAGATCAAAATGTCGTGCGATTTATAATTAAAATCATACTGAATTGGGGTTTCGGTGGGGTGAGACCACATTTACAATCCAGGGCAGAGTCATTTATGATTCTCCACCTGAACAGGTTTTCCTGCCTTTGGCCTACCTGTGTCCGGAGTCTGTTTAGAGACTTAAGGTCAGCCATGGCAACTCGTGTCCAAGTGGAAGGTTGGAGACTACTTATAACAGAATCTTGCTAATTAAATAACTATAGGTATAAAGAACAGGGTGTACTGTAAAGTGCATCATAATTCGTTCAGCATTTTAAGACATCAAACGAAAGACGAAGTTACTTTTCATTTACAATATTAGTATTAACTAACAGACGTCACGCGGTTTCACCCGCGTAGTTCCCGTTCCCGTGGGAATACAGGGATAAAAAGTAGCCTATGTCACCCGGGGATAGTGTAGCTTCCCAACGGTGAATGAATTTTTCAAATCGGTTCTGTCGTTTTTAAGTTTATTTGTTACATACACAAAAACAAATCTTTCCTCTTTATATTATTAGTACTAAATGAATGCTAAACATGACTTTCAATTTAGTATGATACAAGTACGTTTTATTTCGCACCTTTTTTCAATTTAATGAAATTAAATCCCAATGGGTCGATTTAACTTCGATAATTTTTTCCCATGGTATTCTGGCCCACGCATTCGGCCGAGTTTTCCACTACTGTTCTCACTCCGTGTAATCTGGGCCGCGGACCAGAGGCCAGTTTCCCCCTAACCCAGAAATAGGTAATATGGCTAATTGCCAATCTATTTTCAACACTGAAGATTTGGCAATCAGTATCAGAAAATCATCATTATTTATTATCACTCTTGCTTTCACACTTTCAAATAAATCATTCAAGATTTTCTTTTGACGTAAATCTTTTTTTTTTTGGTAGATGGAAATCATCAAATTTTAATGACTCCTCCCGCTCTGGGCAGAGCGGTAGGGAGTGTCAGACTTCTACTGACTAAAAACCACCCATGTTACTTCTTAGCCCTTTGTGTCGAGGCTGCGGTATCTCTTTCGAACAACCCGCAGCTGACTTAATAGTCTCACACTGATACAAGTAAATCCTAAACTAGCTTATGTCCTTGAATGGGAAATTACGAAGAAGTCAGTAATATGGTAGACGACAAAAAAATCAAATTAGTCCGTCAGATAGATTACCAAAAAATATTGAATACATATTTTTTTTATCACGTAAACAAAAATTGAAGACTATACAGTGCTTCGAAAACTCGTGTGACGTCACATTACAGTACATTTTTTACCGGAAAGTGACGTCACAAGCCCCCACTCGTGATCTTTGACGCGTTTTATCTTTACACGTAAATTCTTATTAATTTGAAAAAACATAATTATATCCAATATTTTTCGATAATCTAACTGACGAACTAAACAGAATCATATTTTTTAGTCAGGCAACATCCCTATTGTGTCACGGGATCATACTATCGGGATATAAAGTATACTGAAACAGTAGGCTAAACTAAAAGTAGTCTAATGTCGATTACTAGGGCTCCGGTATCGACTGGCTTATAAGCACCTTAACAGCACAAGCTGATGTCAGTCCCCCATGGCTGTCTAGGCGGTCTATCAGACGGGTGCCAGAGTGAACTGGGGTTATATTCCCCGGCCGTGTCTGTACATGGTCGGGTTATACGCTCACATACATTTGCTTAAATATATAAGAAAAACTTTCCCTTTGGTCTAGTAGTTACTTACAAGTATTATAAAGATCCATAATATGGTAGTTGACAAAAAAAAATCTAATAAGTCCGTCAGATTATTATTATTATAGCTAGCCTATGTTGTCCCACTGCTGAGCAAAGGCCTCCCTTCATTCCTTCCTTCTTTCGTTCAGATAGATTTCGTACTCGAAAGCAATCAATGTGACTCTATTACTAAGCCTCCCCTGTTCGTTGGTCCGTCTGTCTGTCAGCGGGCTATATCTCATTGTCCACAATAGGTAGACAGTTCAAATTTTAATTTTTGTGTATTTCTCTTGCCGCTAACATACGGAGTTTCCACCGTGCCACAGAAAGCACGTTGCCCCGTCATTTGTAGTTCTTTGACAGTCGTAACAGTAGTCGTGGCCCAATTGTTTGACAAATTATAAATTAAAGGAGGCCCCCTATTATGATGGTACACACGGCTACACATCAAGCTATACATTTCCAGTATAAGCTGGTCTCGCATTGTATAGGATTTCCGTACAATGCGAGATCCGCGTAAACTGGAAATGTATAGCTTGATGTGTAGCCGTGTGTACAGAAAGAACCCTTCATACGCGAGTCCGACTTGCAGTTGGCCGGTTTTTGTTCCATGCAATATTTGTCTCATTTAAACCTTACCTACCAACCCGCACTGGGCCCGCGTGGTGGATTATAGCCCATCCCTCTCCTAGAGAGGAGGCCTGAGTCCCTGCAGTGGGAACATAATAGGCTGTTGATGGTGATGACGATCCCTTCTTCTTTACGTGTCGATGATCTCAAATTGTGATAGACCAGCATGTAGCCACCTGCAGAGCTCTATCATTTGCTTCAAGTAAATCCTGAAAGGTACAAATGGTTGTGCAGGATGGGCAGAATAGTAGGTGGCGCATATCCTGCAGAGGGGTCCACACTGGCAGTTTGATTGGGATGGATCGACGATACCCCATTTATCCTGATTATATCTACAGCGGCCAACCTGGGCTCGAAAGCTCGTTAAGAGATTTCCAGATAGGCCACTGCATTTCGTTTCCGGGCGATAGGATGAAATCTTATAAAATACTAATAAATCTTTTTTTTTTCAACAGATGACCCGCTCAAAACTGGAATCTTTAGTAGGAGACCTGATTAAGCGCACCGTAGCGCCGTGCCAGCGCGCGCTACAAGACGCTGAAGTACAACGCGCTGATATCGGGGAGGTGCTGCTGGTCGGTGGCATGACCCGCATGCCTAAGGTGAGATAATGTTCCCACTGCTGGGACTGATCTAGCGCACCGTAGCGCCGTGCCAGCGCGACTGCTGGGACACACATAAGTTTTAGGTCAAGCTGCACAATAACTGACTAATGCTTGCACTGACTGGACGGGTCCACTTAAATTTTTGTGGGTCTTTCTTCAAAAGACCATCTCAGACACTAATCTGCATAGTCTTCATGTGTGTATACCAAGATTATGTCTAGACCTTAACACGTTCATTACCACTACGATTTTCACGATGTTTTATCTGATGCCGCCTACATTTTACGTAGGGATCCTCTTTCAATTATAACTCTTACGCCCGAATACTCGAACGTCACTCAATTATAAGTAGCCCTCAAAACTCGTGCTATCTCTGTCACTCTGCGTTAAAGTAACAAAGACAGCACGAGATTTAAGTGCAACTTAAAATTGAGTGACGTTCGAGTATTCGGGCGTTAAAGTGATAGACCGAGAGTTGAGTTTGTATTTTCTGCACCGTTTATTTAACAATAAAACACAAGGACACGCTCAAAAACTTAGAAGTACCCAATACCTTTGCCTATATAATAACACCAAATTTGAGCGCCTACAAGGTGTAGAACACAATCCGCCGTTGTTTTACGATTGAATGTGACTTTTGGTAAAATGGAAATAAAAGAATCTACCATATAGATATTTCATTAATAAAAGTTTGAGAATTTAGCGAGTTCAAGGCATTGCAGAATAGTTTATTTTCTTTCGATTATAAACTGGGTCTGCACACCCGGCCCACCACGTAATTCTTTAGATTAAGGTATATTTAGTCTTCAGTATTATTTTAAGCAGAAAATACTCATGCATTTTGGAATAAAATAAACTCATTGAACTCGCCGGGCGAGTACGGCGCTGGAATAAAATTTACGTGGACTCTCCGGGCGAGTCGGTGGCACTGAACGTGTTAAAAGACTTATGACCTCTGAGTTTGGTTCGGTTGTTTCTTCTCAGAGTTGTCAGGTACGAAACGAAAAGGTTTTTGTAGTAACCTGCAAAAATAACACCCTTGCTAAAAGGGACTCCGGGGATTACAGGCTTGATGTTGTGTGTCGTAAAGTTAGGTTTTACTAGGTGTTGCCAGCGGCTTCACCCGCTACAACTCGAAAATTATCCCGCGGGAAGATAAAATCGAGATAAAAACTATCCTATGTGTTAATCCACGTTATAGACTATCTGTGTACCAAATTTTATCCTAATCCGTTCTGTAGTTTTTACGTGAAGAAGTAACAAACATACACACTCACACAGTCACACAATCAAACTTTCGCCTTTATTATATTAGTGTGATTATAAGCACCTTAACAGCACAAGCTGATGTCAGTCCCCCATGGCTGTCTAGGCGGTCTATCAGACGGGTGCCAAAGTGAACTGGGGTTATATTCCCCGGCCGTGTCTGTACGTGGTCGGGTTATACGCTCACATACATTTGCTTAAATATATAAGAAAAACTGTCTCTTTGGTCTAGTAGTTACTTACAAGTATAAAGGTCCATAATATGGTAGTTGACAAAAAAATCTAATAAATCCATCAGATAGAATTCCAAAAAATATTGTACACATAAGTTTTTCTTTTTTCACGTAAACAAAAAGTGAACACGATACAGTGCTTCGAAAAGTCGTGTGACGTCACATTTTGGTACATTTCTTACCAGAAAGTGACGTAAAAACCTCTACTCATGTTCTTTGAGACGTTTTATTTTCGTATTTTTAATTTTAATCTAACTGACTAGCTGTAGCTAGACTAATTAGATTTTTCTGTGAAATACCCTATTGCAAAAAACGTAAGAAAATTCGAATTTCACGGGATACCCTAGACCATCATCCTTAAAGCATGTCATTAAATACTCGAATTTCCGCCCTACAGGTACAAACCACAGTCCAAGAGATCTTCGGGCGCGCTCCCTCCCGTGCCGTCAACCCCGATGAAGCCGTCGCCGTGGGAGCCGCCGTCCAGGGCGGAGTCCTAGCCGGTGACGTCACTGACATCCTGCTCCTCGACGTGACTCCCCTGTCCCTTGGTATCGAGACCCTCGGTGGAGTGTTCACTAAGCTGATCACGAGGAATACTACCATACCGACGAAGAAGAGCCAAGTTTTCTCTACTGGTGAGTTGCTTTTACAAAACTGCACTGGGCCCGCGTGGTGGATTATAGCCCGCTTCTCTCTTAGAGAGGAGGCTTGAGTCTTTGCAGTGGGAACATTATAGGCTGCTGATGATGAGTTTCTGTTAGAATTCTCTAGGTCCGAGATTTGATAATCAGGTCTGGCTATGAGTTGTTGGGCGTTTCCATCAGGAAGTTCTCAGGCCCGGTTGAAGGCAATAGACTGGCCCCCGCTGGGTACACGTCTGCGTTATCCTTCGGGGATATCAGGCGTGATGTTATGTCTATGACTCTGCCAAAGATCTATGTGTATTTATTTATTTATTAACTACTAGCTGATGCCCGCGGTTTCAACCGCGCGGATGTCGGTTATCGCGACCAAAAGTAATATTTTCGTACCCCCCTTTCAACCCCTTGAATAAAGTTTTTTTTACGTCCTTTCTCGGGTATCAAAATATCTCCATACCAAATTTCATGCAAATTGGTTCAGTAGTTTAGGCGTGATTGAGTAACAGACAGACAGACAGAGTTACTTTCGCATTTATAATATTAGTATGGATGGAAGACTTACAGTTAAGATAAATAGATTAAAAAATAGTATGTGAGACTGACAGCCAATTAAAAATCCTCACTTCTAAAAACAGATTTAAAAAAGAGTGTAAACAATACAATACAGCTACAAAAAAAAATACAGGATAACATTCAAGCTTAAACTAAATTCACATTTTGTATGTCTCATTCAGTACCTACAATAATAAAAACCTGAACAAACAAAATATTAATTAAATAAGCTAATATGACTAACCCACACCATTGTTACAGCTGCTGACGGCCAAACCCAAGTCGAGATCAAGGTCCACCAAGGCGAGCGTGAGATGGCGCAAGACAACAAGCTCCTGGGGCAGTTCTCCCTGGTCGGTATACCGCCCGCGCCTCGGGGGGTGCCGCAGGTCGAGGTCACCTTCGACATCGACGCCAACGGCATCGTGCATGTTTCTGCCAGGGATAAGGGCACCGGCAAGGAACAACAGAGTGAGTACAATATATTATAATATGTTACCGGGTTATTCCCATTCCTTAGGCCCTTGCACATGACGTATATTAAGGGTAAACAAGCCAACGGCACGAACTAGTTGGTGGGCGGGGCTAAAATGCATGCTATTTCATCCGACATCACGAGCGAAATGCATAGAGCGAAAGAGACACAACTAAAACGGGCGCGCGATTGTTTCTATGCAGACCTTTGGTAGTATGGAATTATGGATACCATGAAAAATCCATTGAATGTATCTATCTGTTCAAAATAAAATTATTTGGATTCTTTAATAACTAATCTATGCCTGTATGGTTTCACTTTTTTCATTTTCGTACTATATACGTAACTTATTTACGCCCAAAGATGGTTAAAATTAGTGCTAAAATATGAAAGTTTCGACGCTCATAATTTCCAAACCAATATTTTTTTTTCGAATTCTGCTTCCATAGAGGCCTAGATAATGACAAGACCAGTTGATACAATGTTTAATTTTGAACCTACACCGTCAACCAGAGGAGTAATCACCATATACGTTTGTATGGAAGAATGACTGGCTTTGTGCAACCTTAAACGTCCACTATACGTTCGCGCGCAGATACAGCGATCCCAAGCCGACCCTTTGTACGCGCTTCAAACGAGTTTCGAACGTGCGTTCTATCGCATTTTACAAGCGTTTCATTGTATAAAAATGCAAAAATTGGCATCTACGGCGCGGTCTGCGCGTTTAAATTACGCTGTGTGCCAAAGACCTTACTTTTAAGAAGATAAGAATCTCATACATTCATTCCCAAATTACTCCAAAAAATTATTAATTAAAAATACTTAGGTCCACGCGCGTAGACACGCGACGGTTGCCCGTCGTTGGCGCCCGCAACACGCAGTTTCAGGCCTTACTTTTCATTCTCATTCTCATTCTGCTCCATAGGTATCTGGTAAAATCCGGTACATATTTAAATTAGCTTGTGGATTAAAATATTGTGGAGTACTTTTGGAGCATTTTAATTTATCATGGATTAGAATGAAACCTCATTAAAAATATAATTTCAATGGAGTAGTGAGGGAACTCTTTTTGGAGTACTTTGGGAATAAGCCATGTTACCGGACAAATACATCCGGGTTGGTTTTTGTGACACGATGAATCTATTTGACCTGAAATCGGGTTTGGCCGGTATCGTATATACCAATAACATGTGTGTAAGCACCGCCGATCGGTGTCCGCGCCAGTGCGCGGTACACTTGCAGCGGTGCGAGAGTAGTCGCGGTACCAGCTAGTCGCGTGCCACTTGTACGCTGCTTTCCTAGAAACCGCGGGACACTATATTATTTTCTCTGAAATGAATATAATGGAGTCATGAACCTTGCCCGTGAAATTCGACTTTTTTTGCAATTTGCTGGTCAGTGTCAAGTTGTATGGTAAATAAAACAGGATTCGCGACCGTAACAAGTGTGACTTTACTGAGTACCTACTAATGATTAAAATCACCAATACAACCCTCTCAGTTCATATAACTTCCTTGAATGCCTTTTTCATCAAAAAGTCACTCAATGGAATTAAATCAACTCGAGAGGATTGTATTCATGTTTTTAATGATTATATTATTATACATACGCATTACGTGCGCGAATCATATTTTAATCAACATGAAACCGGACACGGACCTGCAAATTGCAAAAAACGTGAGAAATCCTGAATTTCGCTGGTTAACTGGAGGTTCCACCTTAAAGAAAAGTCACGAGCCGAAGTATATATAGACAAAGCAACTTCTAAAAGTAGGAGTGTTTATTAACCTTCCAAATTTTCACGAATAATAATAAATAAACATAGCATTTTGACTCTTATCTTTTAAAACAAACAATTATTTCAAAAGAAAATAATTTTTGAACTTTTTTTTCTAAGTGTATGCACATTCCTGCTCTGTCTCACTCTTATTTTAAATAAATCTACAGTAGAATCCCGATTATCCGAATCAATTGAAACCAGGGGTATTCCGTATTATCGAAAATCCGGATAATCGATTTCTAAGTAAAATCAAACAATATTAATAACTTTTTATTAAAGATAGTGTTTCACGTACGTCATTTAGACAACAGGACATAAAAACACGGTAATTAGAGCCGTGAACAACGAGTCTGGATAATCGGGATTCTACTGTATTTATATTGAAGCTGCTTTAAAACAATATCTAATTCACAATCTACCCTAACAGTCGTGATCCAATCCTCCGGAGGCCTCTCGAAGGACGAGATTGAGAACATGGTGAAGGCTGCCGAACAGTTCGCCGCGACCGACAAGCAGAGACGCGAGCGAGTGGAAGTATCCAACCAGGCTGAGGGCGTCCTACATGATACTGAGACCAAGATGGATGAGTACAAGAGCCAGCTGCCTCAGGATGAGGTGAGTACATCGATCAACATCATCATCAGCCTATAATGTTCCCACTGCAGGGACTCAGGCCTCCTCTCTAGGAGAGGGATGGGCTATAATCTACAACGCGGGCCCAGTGCGGGTTGGTAGATGTCACGTCTTCGAATTTTTTGGTTCTAAGACATGCCGGTTTCCTCACGATAGGTTCCATCACCGTTTTGAGAGCAGTGGTGATGATATGAACAACACAAAGTAATGCGCCTGCTAACCTTTTCCCAAGTTGTGGTCGGCTTAGCCTTGTAAATGTCGAAAGTTACAATTTTTTTTTTTTTTATTCGCAAAAAAAACAATGTGGTATTTTTCCGTAATTTTTAATGTATTTTTCGAAAGATTCAAGGACATTGGCCAGTATAAATTTCATGTATTTTTTTTAATAAAACAGAAAAAAAGTATGAAACGGGAATCTTTTATGTTCTAATTACGTACTAGTTCAACAACAACAACTTAGGATATTCTATGCTTGAACGCGAGCGAGCGTAGCGAGCAGTGCTGCGGGAGCGAGCGCTACATTCGGGTTGGGTGCAGTGTAATTGCTTTCTTTAGGTTCGTGCATTCTGACACGATGAAACGGTTTGCCCTAAAATATATAATAGATACCAATAAAATGTGTAAGCACCGCCGATCGGTGTCCGCGCCAGTGCGCGGTACACTTGCAGCGGTGCGAGAGTAGTCGCGGTACCAGCTAGTCGCGTGCCATTTGCACGCTGCTTTCCTAGAAACCGCGGGACATTCCATTTCACCAACTTAAAACTTTAAATCCTAATTTGCCATCGACACACTGAAACCGCCTTACAAAAGTCGTGCGATCTAACACAATTTCTTTCTACACACAGTGCGACAAACTCCGTGAAGAGATCGTGAAACTCCGAGAACTGCTCGCGAAGAAGGAGTCAGCCGACCCCGAGGAGATCCGCACCGCCACCAGTACGCTGCAGCAAGCCAGTCTGAAACTCTTCGAGCAAGCCTACAAGAAGGTACGTTTACAATGTTCTCACTGCTGTCACTCAGGCATCATTCCGAGCAGATGAAAGAGCTAATTAAATTAGACTAGCTTTTGCCGCGGCTTCGCCCGCGTGTATGTTTAATAATATCCCAACAATCTGTCATCCCCTATTTAACTCCCTTAGGGCTTGAGTTAAGAAAAAAAAATGTACTTAAACCTTCCTCGAGAACCACTCTATCCATTGGTGCAAACAGCATGAAAATCGGTGCAATAGATGTTTCCTGACTAAAAAAATATGATTCTGTTAGATTATCGAAAAATATTGAATACGTGTTTTTTGTTTTATCAAATTAATAAAAATTTACGAAGATAAAACGCGTCAAAGATCATGAGTGGGGGCTTTGACGTCACTACGTGGTATAAAATGCAGTGCGATGTGACGTCACCCGAGTTCTCGAAGCATTCATTTTAATTTCGTGAAAAAAAAAATATGTCCAATATTTTTTTGGAAATCTATCTGACGAACTAATTATATTTTTTTTTGTCAACTACCCTAATGTAGTAGTAGGGCTACTACATTTCTAAACTTGAAGAATATCACTAACACACTGATGCACACATTTGAGCCTACTTGCCTTCTTGAAAGCTAGTCGGTCAAGCACGTGTGCTATATAAATGTAGTCGCCGCGCTGTATCAAGCAGCTTGGCTTAAATAGAGCTGGCTGAATGATTCGGTACTACTACATCTGTCCTGTCTTTTCCGAACTATTCTTGTGGCCATTATTCTACAGGGGTTTTTAACAAGAACTTTGTTTTCTAAAACAAAGAATTTAGAGGAAAGTGCGTTTTGGGAAAGTGGACGAAATGGGAAGACTTAGGGAATTACCATTTTGGGAAGTGGATGTTTTGGGAAATGGTTGTTTTGAACCTAAAGGGGGCGGTAGGGAGTGTCAGACTTCTACTGACTAAAAAACCATCCTTCTTAGCCCTTTGTGTCGAGGCCGCCGTATCACTTTCGAGCAACCCTCAGCAAATCAGCTTCTGAAGTAGATGGCCAAAAAAAAACACGATATCAAACAAACAAATTAATGTCACCGACTTCTGAAGCAGATTTTTCTTAATAACTAAAACTATTTTTTCCCAGATGGCAGCCGAACGCGAAGGCCAACAGCAGTCCACCGAACAAAAGTCTACTGAACAACAGAGTCAAGAAAAGAAAGAAGAGAAGAATTAAGCGAACAGAAACTTAGGGATGATGTACTCGGTGTTGTACTTGTACTCGGCAGTGTACAGAAATGGTGGCCGATTATTTGTAATTATATATTTTAGGTTGGGGTACTGAAAGGGTGGATTTACATTATATTTTTACTAGTGACCCGCCTCGGCTTCACACGGGTGCAAAAAACGTATTAAAACCTTCCTCTTGAATCACTCTATCTATTAAAAAAACCTGCATCAAAATCCTTTGCGTAGTTTTTAAAGATCTAAGCATACATAGGGACAGACAGCGGGAAGTGACTTTGTTTTATACTATGTAGTGATAGTGACTAGCTTAGACCGCGTGGATGTCGAAAAATATCCCAACTAAGCATTTATTTTTCACATAGGCTAGTTACAGGCATTTTTGAATAGGGGATCGGACTGGGTCAAAATAATATGATTCTGTTTAGTCCGTAAGTTAGATTATCGAAAAATATTGGATACGTGTTTTTTGTTTTATCAAATTAATAAAAAATTACGAAAATAAAACGTGTCAAAGATCATGAGTGGGGGCTTGTGACGTCACTTTGTGGGTAAAAAAAGTACTAACCTTGTGACGTCACACGACTTTTCGAGCCACTGACTTTTGTTTACGTGAAATAAGAAAAATATGGGTCCATTCTTTTTTGGAAATCTATCTGAAGGACTAATAAGATTTTTTTGGTGAAATACTCTATTGTCAGAAACTTGGGATCGGGTTCCGTTTATTTTTTACCAAAGAAAGTAGAGGTTTTCCAGATAAAAAAATATGACGTAAATAATCCACCCTGAAGTATCCAAAAACCTATTAATATAAATGTGCTAAGTATTTAGTATTGAGTGGCGTATCATGAAAACAAGAAGACGTCTCTCATTGGCTGAGCCGAGGGTCGCGTCATAAAGCTCACTTCTGATTGGACGATATCACTCGATACTAAAACTTTTAAGTATGCCTGAAGCTGATGTTCTTTTTTGGTAGAAACTTCAATTGTTATTGATATTGGTTAGGATTTTGAACGAGGCTTCAAAGGGGTCGCGATAGTATCTGTTATCAGGATTTCACCATATTAGAGCAGCGGTGGCCCAGTGGTGGCGGCCCCGACTTACAAACAGTAAGTCGTGGGTTCGAACGCAGGCAGGCGCATTACTTTGTGTAATTTATTTCATCACCGCTGCTCTCAAAACGGTGTAGGAAAACATCGTGAGGAAACCGGTATGTCTTAGAACCAAAAAATTCTAAGACATGATGTGACATATAACAACCCGCACTGGGCCCGCGTGGTGGATTATAGCCCATCCCTCTCCTAGAGAGGCCTGAGTCCCTGCAGTGGGAACATTATAGGCTGATGATGATGATGACACTATGTCATTGGTCCTTTCTTAGGCAAGTTTAGTTTATTTTCATGCATTTTGAGTGTTTTATCTGAATTTTGTCTAACCAAAGAATTTATATTTAAAAGACAAAAGTTGATACCTAACATTTTTGATTTTAATACTATCTGACAAGCGGGGCTTATGATCGATTTGTTACCAAGTGGTAACAAGTATCGGATTACACACTGAATTGACCGATTTATTTGATTTAAAATAAATGAACTAGTCATTTCATTCATCATCTGCCTTTACCCAGGTAAAGTAGACTTGCAACCGGATACAACTGATACTGATAACCTACCATCCCACTCCTGGACAAAGGCCCCATGACTTCCAGTTGTTTCGAGCCAATGATCACTGGTCGTTAGTTTTTTCTAGATCGTCCCGCCATCTTTAAATACTAGTATTTTACACGGAGCCACACCTCGAACACTCCATACAACGCCCGCAAAATAATTACCTATTACTACTACATAAACAAATAACGTTTGTGCACGAGGTGCACGTGCAAATGTGTGCGTAAACTCTAGAAGGGTTATCGTAGCCTAAAAAATGGCGCCGAAAGTGCAACGGTCTGCGTCGCGAAAACCGAACGACGACTAATACGAGCGCGAGCCATTGCTCAAGTGTCGACGACGAATACCTCGAAGTGCGGGGTGAGGTGCGGTATTTAATATGAACGCGGGGAAGGGAGTGTCCCTTCTGTACGTAGTACTATTATGTATTCTGTGACGGAGCGATTCTTTGCCTTCTTTTTAACAATTTTTACTTCAAGAATCTTTCCGCCTTTTTATCCTTGTTCATGAACTTACCAATTTTAACAGTAATTGTTATGAAATTAAGATGTATGTGTGATTGATTCATCCTTACAATTCATTATAGGGTAGGCACAATAAATCTCTCACAACTCGCTAGAGTTCGCAAAAAAGGCTCGATACGAAGCGGCCTAATGTGGGAGTATTCGGTTTGTAATCTTTCTTTGCAACGAAAATATATCCACTAGCTTTCAGTGAGAAAATATGTCACAAACTCCCATAAAAAAAGGATTTCAAAACTAAATATGTTACCAGATTAGGTCCCGCGCATGGAGTGTGACTGTATAATAAAATATATTATTTTATCATACCATTGCGTCACTATAAACCAGAAAATGCATAATATTGTAACTACAAAAATTCCAGTAGTCCATATATATTATCACATCCGCCAGTCGCCATGTTTTAGTTTAGATTTTAGAATTAATAATATTAAAATGTTATTTAGTGTAAAAAGGGCTCATGGTTACCTTTGTAGTGTAAGATGGGTCTTGCAGCCTTTATTTTTATTAAATTATAAATAATTTAAATTTATATATTTTTTTTTAATTATTATTTTCCTCCATTCCTTGAAACATTACTAAAGGGCCACGAAATATTCCCGTCGGGGCTGCGCGATGTTCACAGGACACCGCGGCCTCGACATAAAGGGCTAAGAAGGAACATGGGTGGTTTTTTGTCAGTAGAAGTCTGACACTCCCAGAGCGAAACTGCCCAAGAGCGAGGGGGGGGAGGGGAATCATCATTTGATGATTTTCCAACCACCCGAAAAAAAAGGGCTACGAATCGTAAACCGAGGGCCACGAAATGCGACGCTCCAAGCGAATTCACCTTGTACTGTGCAAGCGTCAGCGGCGAGCGTCAAAAACTAATGTAAGTCTAATACCTACAAGGCCACAAGTTGCAGCGTGTTATTTTCTCACCCCCGATGTGATAAGTTTGACGTGTCTGTGTATGTGTGTGTCTGTCTGTGGCATCGTAGCTCCCGAACGCATGATCCGATTTTGATTGTTTTTTTTTTGTTTGAAAGGTGATTATTAGTCGAGTGTTCGATGTTTGAAAAACATCGGTCCAAAATGGCCGCCGCCACAAAATGGCAGATTTCTTTTTTTTTCACTACTCCATCAATATGGGTATCAAATGAAAGGGCTTGATTAGTCAAAGTCAGTCAAAAATATTTATTTCAAGTAGGCCAGTAACAGACACTTTTGAATACTCGAATTAAACTAACTGCGGCACTCAGAGAAATCCAACGATTGCTCAAGCCGCCCAGCAAGGCCTGACATAGTTTTGTATGACAAAACTGCCAAAAACCCTTACCAAGCGACGGCCCAAGCAACCAGAGTGCGGCAGTAAACAACTGAAGCTAAATAAACTAAGCTACAGTCCCAGTCACAAGGCATAATAACTCGTGAGTGTACTGTAGTTGCCAATTCCAAAGCGTTGGTCTCATGAGAAGAATGGCAAGAAACTTCATGGACACTCTTTTAAAATCGTTTGGGTTTACAATATGTTCAAGGTACAAACATAATCTTGGTATAATACACACATGAAGACTACTTAGAATACTATGTACACTGTAACAACTTTCAAATCCAAGATGGCCGCCACCACAAAATGGCGGATTACATATTTTTTCACAACTCCATCAATATAGGTGTATCAAATGAAAGGGCTTGATTAGTAGAATATATATAATCCCGACCGATTTCGGCCACAGCGACTTGGATCTGTCTATTAAGAGCATCGCTGGTGGTGTGCTCTCTGGTGACTGACATAAGCCAATTTTTGCCGTGAAAGTGCGTCCATTTTTGCCGTGAAAGTGCGTCCACATGGCTGCGGGTGGTCGGGCCTTAAGCTCCTCTCGTTTAGCATCGAGCTCTTCTTTACGTCGCCTTTCAAACTACCTTAGTGCTCACCACAACGGTATGCCTCCACAGTGACCGGTCCGCTGCCATTGCCTCCCATAGTGACGTGTCTAGGCTAGGTCACATCGTTTCATGTGGCGCTTAAGGCGCAGATAAGAGGGACACCGTAAAAAGGACCTGTTTTTCGTTGCAGAGTTAGCCGTATTGCTACTTGAGCATTTCTCTTTTTTTTTGCCATAGTTTCAAAAAATCGCTAAAAATAAAAATATATATATAAATCGTTTTTTTTTCATGAAATCAGGTAGTTTACTTTATTAACATTTGGATTTTTATAAGAAAATCTATTTTATTTATGAATTTTGTGGAAAATGTATTAAAAACTAAATGAAGGTAAATTACATGTTCTTATTTTGTTACTTTTTAATTGTTAAAAAAAACTTTGAAGTAGCAATTGTTATATTCAAAAAAATAGTTTTCTTGATACTTCATGATAAACTTAATAATATCATTGCAAAGAAATACCAACAAAAGTAAAAGAAAATTTTCAAATTAAGTGTTTATTTATTTTTTTGTTACCTTTCACCTAAATAAAATTTAAAGTTTTGATAATATGAAAAATAAACAAAATTTACCGATTTTACGTGCTTTTTATTATAATGTTAAGTATCCTTGAGTATCTTCATGAGATTCATTGTTTTATATTAAAAATAAAATACATAAAACATAAAAAGAGATCAGATTTTTTCTGGGACAGTAACAAAAAAAGAATATTAGGTAACAAAATAAAAATTAATAAAAAATAAAAGGCAACGTCTACAATGTACTAGGCGTTGTAGACGTTTTAGTGATTAGGATTAAAGATATAGATAACACAAACTATTTACTGTTCAAATTTTACAGTCAGAAAACAACTTTAAATTAATTCCTTTTTGTTACTAAAATTTTCCGCTTATACGTTACTGTGTACGAAGTAACAAAAAAAATAGTAACGAAACACTTGTTTAGTTTTTACAAAATATTATTATAGTAGTTAAAATTGGAGTTATGTCTAATATAATTCACTCAAATTTAGTGCAAGTTGTTAACTATTGTGACATGATAAAAGAAAGTAGTCAATATTATCAACTTACCTTGAAACAGCTGTAACAAATACTGGAATGAGATTCGATTTTCGAACTGGAATACGTGTTTCACATTTTAACGTCGGAACAGCACTGCCACTGACACCTAAATCTATATGGCGGCATTAAATGGTACCTGTAGTATTGCCAAGTTAAAATTGTGTATCGAAATGGAAGTTTTTTAACTATAACACATAAAAAATGGGTAACAAAAACTGAAATCTATTTTTGGAACTTTTTCTGGGACGAGTTTAAAATTCATTTTTAACTGACAAAATTTAAAAAAAAATACCAAAAAAGCAATGTAAGTAGATCTTTTTACCTCTTAGAATGGTTTAAAAACAAAATCTCGGTATAGTTTCTTTGAACCTTATTAAAATAATTGAGTTTTAAGTAACGGATGGTAGACTGGGACATACGAATTTTCATACATTGTAATTTTTTGGTAGTTTGTATTTATTTATTTTTTTATTTAAATATTATATTTTTATGATATTTTTTAATGATTTCTGTGAATTTTAATAAAAAATGTGCTCCTAAACAAAACAGAATCAATAACATACACATTACACAAATGTTATTAATCTGCAATCTTGTGGGACATTCAACAAATGTATATTGGCAAAAAAAAAGAGAAATGCTCACTTATTACAATTCCAAAAAAAATACAGTGTATAGTCAAATGTATAGGTAAAAGACTTATGCAAAAATATTTTCTAAAATTAATCAAGAACCTCGAAATAAAAAAATCACAAAATCACACGAAAAAACTTTTTCGTCTCGAATTGCTCAATATTTTGAGCGATAACTGTTATTTTTTTTTTTTACTATCAGAAAGGTTTAACCAAATAAAGACATATCGTCTGCTTACTGCGAAAAGATGATAAATGCACTTTTTTACCAAATTGAGTTAAAAACGCAGTTAAATGTAATTTTTCACGGGCTATCTACTGGTAGAACCCAATAAATGCTATGTCCAATAGCTGCAGAGATAATGAATGTGTAAAAGTGATATCTTACACATTTTGAAAAAAATTTAGCAGGCTAACATAATAAACAATCTTATGCCCTAAATCCGTTTCAGTTGAAACAGTTAAATAACAATAAATACGGTTAATACTTTTAAAATTATTAATTTGAATAGTAAAATGGTAAAAATTATTCTGAGAAAAGGTCATAAACGCATTTATTACATTTTACTTGTTAAATATTTCTACTCGGCTTACTCAGGTCTCTTCAGAAAAAAGGAAATAAATGTCGTATTTATGCTTTTTTACCAGCAAGAAAGAGAACGATCGATCGCAGTTATCACATTGCGTACGCGAGTGCTCACGTATTCCGCGAAATGAATAGGTCGATTATTTAGCAAGAACCTGTGATTTGCGTTAACTATTGAATCATGGTTGGTACTCTTGTTTACCAACAGCAACCATTGGAGTAGATCGTCAACCTAAACCTTTAGGTAAAGGACCGCCATCGAAAGATTAAGATACTTAATAGAATTAAAAGTCGTTAACCCAATATTTTTTGTTTGTAATAATTGATTGTGATCGAAGTTTGATTGCCATAACTATGTGAAAAGTAATAAAATTGATTTGTTCTTAAAAAGCCACTTCATTTATTGTAGTTTCATAGATTACCAATGAAATAAACATCTATTTTTATCTATTTATTTAATGATCACTTTGCGAAGCTTTAGGACGTAATAAGTGACATACTTAAACTAAAACTCTACAGGTAAAACCGGTTAAATGTATTAAAAATATCAATATTTCAGGGTATTTTGTGAAAGAGAGCCTTTCCAATCAAGTAATTGGTGTAAAGTACAGTAATTCACATTACAAAATGGAAATGAGCTACTGAAATCAATGAATTCAGAAGATACAACATGTTTGTTAAGTACAGGTAAAACGTGATAAATGCGACCTCCTTTCGATTCAAATTTAATTTTACCAAGTTTTTACTAACACCAAATATTATAGATGAGCAAATCTTAAAAGCGGAGTAGTTAATGTAACTTTTTGTACTATCATTTATGTAATTAAAGAGTTTTAAATAGATCAAATTGAAACTGAAACTTTAAAAAGTGATTTACTCAAATTGACACAAACTGCATTTATCATCTTTTCGCAGTAAGCAGACGATATGTAAAAATATTTTAACATTACAGCGTATTTTTTTTTTTAATAAATTATATCTGTGAACTATCGTTCATATTGGCAGTCACGAGAATCAAACGCATCCCCATTTTCAACCTTATTTGTTTAGGCGATGAGTTAAACGCGCGCTCAAGGTCGCGGGCAGGTAATGTCGCCTTAAGCTTAGTAGAATACTAAATCAATCACGGATCTCTGTCTTTCTCACGTTTCATCACTTCCTTCGCTAGCATACACCCTTAATTGATGGGTTTATGCTAGCGAAGGCATCAATCCCTAACCGACTTTAAAACAAACTTGTTTGTTTTCGATGAGATAAAATCCTCTAAAGCGGCACACATTTTCGAATTATAAGCTATCAAAGGTTTGCTAAACTAGAAGACGTTGCGTTGGAAAGCTCCACCGATGATCTGGTGAAGATTGCAGGGATCCACTGGATTGCAACCCGCTCGAGACCGGTCAATGTGGCGGGGAGCGCTGTGTCCAGCAGTTATATGTTTACGTACAGGCGGGGTGTCGCGCGGCGCGTGCTGCGTTTTTAATTCAAACACATGGCGATGTATGAAAATGTTAACGATTTCAAACGTCGATTTTAATAGAAGTTATTTTCTCGCATGTTAGTTTAAAATGCAGCGTTTGTTGCGGTGGACCCGTCTCAGTGAATTAAATGAAAAAGCACGAGACGAGCCATCTGCACGCGCCGCGCGACGCCCTGCGTCACCGTATACGAGCCCAAGCAGTGGACGTCTTTCGAAATAATGGTGATATGAAAGGGGGCTTATATCTCGGAATCGGATGCTTTAGGTTTTCTTTTTGAAGCGTATGTTGCTAAACGAGTAGTAGGTAGGTAGGTAGGTACTTCTTTTAAGGCGAGGTTGCACTACTTTGTTTTTATGTACGCACGCCCTCACCCCCCGCCCTGCCGCGCGAGCGATATAATGCCTAAATTTTGACTGTTTTTTCTCTCTTGGAGAAAAATGATAAAGAAATTATACATTATGTGACCCGAGATAATACACATTTTTTACGACCTTTATTATGATATAAGTTTTATTTTTCAAAGCCTAATATAACTCAAGTAAAACGATTATTTAGCCATCATTTGGACATGTCTTTGCGATGTAATTGGATGCAGTGAAGTGTAAGTAATCGTGTATCGCATGCCCGACATATCATGATCGAAGAGTCAACTATGTAATACATTTTTTTCAAAATTTAAATCCGTTCCATGTACGAGTAAAATGCTATTGTTGACGACGTTTATCGGGGTATCGCCTTAAACACGATGTGCGGACATGAAAACTCTTTACTGTTTCTACCATTTATTATTTTTCTATAGAATGTCTTCATTTCCCTTCATCTTGAAACTTTTCAAAAAGGAACGTCTCTAAAGCATAGCACTAGCACTAAATAAAATAATTATAATAGGAGGCGCAACATAAAACGAAAAAAATGAATTTGTCCGTCTTCACGTGTACTAGTCTGCTTATAGTATGTTTTGTTGCTTCTGAAAACACGGTACCTGTGTTTCTATTAGACTACGATCAAGTGTTGCTACAAGTCCGTGTAGACCGAAATCCCCTCACCAAAGTGTCGTCTAATGAATTCGCTAAACTAGCTAAGGAGACTGCCAAGTACAAAGTCATAATTTTTCTTGAAGAGAGTTTCTGCGTCGAAGATATAAGCACCAAAGATCCATTTTATGGCACTCCTTTTAAAAACTTACAAAGCAACCTTCGTATGGATAAAAATACAGTAAAATACTTGCCATCAGTAATTCAACCGCGGAAGGTGCTTAGAGACATATTTCCGCAAAAGGCGGATAAAATTATTAATTTAGCGCAACGCACGAAGCTACAACTGAAGGGTAATTTTGACTATGTCTACATGCATTTCCAAGATCAAAAAAACGAAACAAAGGCAAATATATTTAAAAGACATGACAATATAATAAAAGATGTAATGGGGGCCTTACGTGCAATGCAAGCTGGGCCAATTGTGGCCTTCTATACAGGGAAAGTGAACCGCTTGGCTGTGAAGAAGATCGAAAGAACAACAAAGGCTTCAAAGCATGAGCTGAAGGCTGGAAAAGCCGGAGTCTTCGCCCATTCGTCTGGACTTCTTTTCCGACTTTACGGTAAGTAGCATTTAAGTTTATCGAGTATAGAAGTAATGGGCAGCTGGCAGGGCACATTGGTCGCAGAACGGATGGCCGATGGGGCCAAAAAGTTCTGGAGTTGCAACCGCGAACCGGAAGACGTTGCGTTGGAAGGCCTCCCACTAGGTGGACCGATGACCTGGTGAAG
The DNA here is from genome assembly GCA_949775195.1 of Diarsia dahlii. Lineage (NCBI taxonomy): Eukaryota > Metazoa > Arthropoda > Insecta > Lepidoptera > Noctuidae > Diarsia > Diarsia dahlii. The sequence continues at coordinate 6,643,998 of OX459217.1, read as the reverse complement.
GTTGCGGCTTGCGGGGATCCGCTTAGTGCGAGAGGCACGGGTCTGGTCAATGTGGAGACGCTTATTTGAGGTCTATGTCCAGCTGTCCAGCAGTGGACGTCTTTCAGCTGAAATGATGAATGATGATGAAGTTTATCGAGAAGGAGCCGCGCTTAAAATTCCGCGCAAACGTTCCACCGAGCTCTGCAACCGGTGGCTGCTGCGCGGCATTTTGGCACCGCAAAAACAAAGGTTAGTGGCTGCCACTAGTAGTCGGCGGCCGCCATTCACTACACGTGAGCAGCGATTCCGTACTTACATCATCTTCCTGCCCATAACCTATTCTATTTGGGGTCGGCGCAACACGTTTTTTTTTTCGTTCTTCCCTGTTAGACGTCACAGTGGCATTTACTCCTTTAAAAAAATATAATTTCCGCTTCTTTACCCATGAAGTGGAAATTATGTTTTTCCTACTCCTCCACCATTCTTTTCTGATTAATTTCGTTGCGGGATCCAAGACAGTTAAATCGTTTCTCTGGGACTTCGTCGAGCTTCAATGTCTCGGCGCTTTTCTTGTGGTCGCCACTGTTGATTCTGGCTTACAGGTCGGAGTTACACTGGTTTGTTGGGAATAGTGTGGCGGGCTTGTCCCAAAAAAAAAAAACCTTTACCCAGTATTATATTATGTTGTTTTATTTTCTCAGGAGTTCAAGTGACGACGCCGACTCGACGGTTTTATTATGACCAGCAATCAACGGTTATCCACGAAATTCGCTCTAAAACTGGCTCTCAGACGGTTGCTGCCCGGTTCCCCGTGTACAACTTTTTTCTCGTTTGGAACATTGAGTATTACGCCAGAAACGTCCATATAAGTAATTATTTTCTATCCGAATTTGTTGTTTGACTACTGTTAAAAATTCATGAAAATGTTATTTTATTTCAAAGAAATAACACAATGTGTAAAAAAACCGGCCAAGAGCGTGTCGGACCACGCTCAGTGTAGGGTTCCGTAGTAATAATTCTTTTTTTGTTTGAAAAAGGAAACGTTCAGGACAATAAAATATGTAAACGAAGTTAAAAAAAATGCTTGCATATACGATTATACTACAAACTTAGTCCAGAAATTATTTTGTACAACTTTTTGTCTTTTTTGTACAAAAACTGTTTCCATCCAAGTTCAAAATAATTTTCCTAGAAAGTCCAAAGTTCTACTTTTCAGATATTTTTCATATTTTCTAAACTTATGGTTCAAAAGTTAGAGGGGGGACACATTGTTTTTTACTTTTGGAGCGATTATTTCCGAAATTAATGACATTATCAAAAAATGTTTTTAGTAAACCCCTATTCATTTTTAAATACCTTTCCAACAATATATCACACGTTAGGTTTGAAATTAAAAAAGTTAAGTTTAGTTAAGTTTGGACAAAAAGTTGTACAAATTAATTTCTGGACTAAGTTTGTAGTATAATCGTTTATGCAAGCATTTTTTTTAACTTCGTTTACATATTTTATTATCCTGAACGTATCTTTTTTCAAACAAAAAAAGAATTATTACTACGGAACCCTACACTGAGCGTGGCCCTACACGCTCTTGGCCGGTTTTTTTTAAATACCTTTCCAACAATATATCACACGTTAGGGTTGAAATTAAAAAAAAATCACTTCCCACTACGTATAGGGGGGCTACCCTAATAAAACATTTTTTTCCAATTTTTATTTTACCACTTTGTCGGCGTGATTGATACACATATTGGTACCAAATTTCAGCTTTCTACTGCTAACGGTCACAGAGATTAAGCGAGGACGGACAGACGGACGGACAGACAGACATGGCGAAACTATAAGGGTTCCTAGTTGACTACGGAACCCTAATGATGAACCCAGAGATAGTACTTACTGAGATTTAGGCTATGCCACTTTATGCATGCGTCTGGATTGAGGGCCCAAGTTATATTTCATAACAGTTTTAATTAACGTTTAAGAAATTTAAGGCCCTCTGCTTTGAGTTTAACTTATTTTTAACTTTCTTTTTTCTTTTTTTTAATTACGTTGCCCCACACTAGGAATTTCTCCTGTATCGTGGGTGCGTTCACAAACATAGAAAGTCACATACACAAATACCCAGACCCGAAACAACTACCTGCAGGCCATACAAATATTTGTTCCGTGCGGGGATCGAACCCGCGACACGCAGCGCAGCAGTCCAATCGCTTAGCCACTGCGCCAACCGTGCCGTCAAACTAATTTCCCATATTATTTCGTTACATAAGGGTTCAAAAAATGGGCCCTCGATCCAAATGCACATGAAATCTATCTGGCGGACTAATTAGATTATTTTTGTCAACTACCCTATTTAGATTGATATCGATACGCTAAGAAGAAGAAATTAAATATAATACATTTTTTATTTTATTTAAATCGATAATAAATAATTATAATTTATTTAATATCATTGTCATTTTAGATAAAGTGACGTTATGGCGTGTGGGTTCCGTAATGGATGACCCAGATGAGAAAATAGGTCATACGGAGTTGTCTATTGTCATTAATAATTGGCGCACTTACTACTGCGACGAACGGATTGATATATTTGATATACGAGATGGAGAAACTATCATGATAGAATCAATACTCGTGAGTTTTTCTTACATTTTATTTATCCTACTAATATTATAAATGCGAAAGTTTGTGAGTGTGTGACTGTGCGAGTGTGTGAGTGTGTATGTTTGTTACTTCTTCACGCAAAAACTGCTGAACGGATTTGGATAAAATTTGGTACACAGATAGTTTATAACCTGGATTAACACATAGGATAGTTTTTATCCCGATGTTATCTTCGCATGAGATAATTTTCGAGTTGCAGCGGGTGAAGCCGCTGGCAACAGGTAGTATTTAAATAAAAACGATACCTGAATGCCATCTAGCGGATTTCGGCCACAGCGACTGCATTCGATGGTTATCTACCACGCGCGGCCCAGTGCCGATTGGTAGATGTCACATGTCTTCGGATTTTTTGGTTCTAAGAAAGACATACCGGTTTCCTCACGATGGTTTCCTTCACCGTTTTGAGAGCAGCGGTGATGAAATAAATTACACAAAGTAATGTGCCTGCCTGGGTTCGACTTCGACCTACTGTTCGTAAGTCGGGGCCACCACCACTGGTCCACCGCTGCTCTATTACAGGATGTTATTGTTATGTTATGTTAAATAAAGCCTGCATAATAACTTGTATCGTTTTTCAGATTGATCCAATGTTTAACAACAGGACACAAGAGTTAAATATAATCGAATATTGTAAGCCTCTAGTGGCATCTGTCGAAGTATTGGACTGTCTCTTAATATCTTACGTATTATTTTTTTTATTATGTATTGCTCTTCTGCCGATGATTGACCTCCGTAATAATGATCGATATGATCAGTCAGACGGTCGTCCTTTGATACATGAAAGGTTACACTAAATATTATTACCTTTTTTTGGGTAATTTAAGGGGTAATGTGGGCGCTGTCTCTCTCCGACCCCCCTTTTTTAAATCATCAAATGAGAGTGGCAATAGCTTAAGTAAAAAGTCATATTTCTAGGTTTTGGCTCTTCCTCCTCCAATATTGTACCAATTTATAAGATATTTTAGACACCAAATAAGAAGGATGTATTCTGTGCCCCTACGTTTTTCTTTTTTCGTTAATAGGTTCGTTGTCACTAGTACCATTGACAGTTCCATGATGGAACTACTGAATGTTTTTTTTTATCACTAGTTCCATTTAAAAAAAAATTGAAAATAGTGGAACTAGTGTTGAATTTTTTATCATTCGTTCCATTATAAACGAATCTGAAAATAATGGAACTAATGTTGAATTTGTTATCATTAGTTCCATTATGAACGAATCTGAAAATAATGGAACTAATGTTGAATTTTTTATCATTAGTTCCATTTTAAAAGTAAGTATCTGAAAATAATGGAACTAGGTAATGTTGGATTTTATTATCAGTAGTTCCACATTATTATTTTAGGCACTTGTGAAAGGGGATAGAATAGAACCGATGTGGCATATCAACCTGGCCGCCATTTTGATTTTTTTTCCGAAATCGCGGCCCACATTGAAAGTAGTATGTATGGCTATAGGACATATAGACGAACAAAAATGTCCAGTAACGTGGTACCTAAAGTGTCACGTTATCGAGATATTTGAAGGTAAAGATCGACAATTGAGTGCAAGGACAATCATTAAAAATAGACCACCACCACCACCACCACGTTACTGGACATTTTTGTTCGTCTATAATTATGTCCTTTATCCATACATACTACTTTCAATGTGGGCCGCGATTTCGGAAAAAAATCAAAATGGCGGCCAGGTTTATATGCCACATCGGTTCTATTCTATCCCCTTTCACAAGTGCCTAAAATAATAATGTGGAACTACTGATAATACTGATAATAAAATCCAACATTAACCTAGTTCCATTATTTTCAGATTCGTTTATAATGGAACTAATGATAACAAATTCAACATTAGTTCCATTATTTTCAGATTCGTTTATAATGGAACGAATGATAAAAAATTCAACACTAGTTCCACTATTTTCAGTTTTTTTTTAAATGGAACTAGAGATAAAAAAAACATTCAGTAGTTCCATCATGGAACTGTCAATGGTACTAGTGACAACGAACCTCAAATTTGTAGGTACACTTGGCCTCTGTTGACAGCAATCTAAGTAAGCAATTTTGAGCATTTTTTTGAAGGTTCTAGTGCTTAGAAAAATAATGTTTCATCAAAAAGAAAAACATAGTGGTGTACAAGTAGTTAATATTTATTATTCTGTAAAAAATCATAGAGCTTTATAGTCATTAACAAGAAAGAAAACAGGCGAGAGCGTTTCTATGGAGAAAAGACCTCCCGCATTTCCTCTTAACGCTACTTATTATTAATTTGGTACCTTGTTACTAGACTTTTCCCTACTATGTTGCGGTTGACTTCTAGTATAACTAATAGGGTCTAAAATGTCGACTTTAGCAGATTATAATATGCGTTAAAAAACGTAAAATGGATCTTCCTCAGTAACAGCGTCTGTGAACATTTTACGAATTTTAATGCAGTTGATATTAATTTCCTAATAAGATCTATTTTTTTCCTAAATGATCATAGACGCAGATGCGCATCTGGATCGAGGGTTCATTTTTTGAACCCTTGTGAAACGAAACCCTTTAAATTTATGAAAGGTCCATTTAAAGCTTTTTATTTATTTAAACTATGCGCAATAGTGATACATAGGCGGACTTAATGCCGCTTAATTTTTAACGCAATTCATATTATGATCTGCTTAAGTGGCCATTTGAGCAGCGGTGGCCCAGTGGTGGCGGCCCCGACTTACGAACAGTAGGTCGTGGGTTCGAACCCAGGCAGGCACATTACTTTCTGTAATTTATTTTCATCACCGCTGCTCTCAAAACGGTGAAGGAAAACATCGTGAGGAAACCGGCATGTCTTAGAACCAAAAAATTCGAAGACATGTGACATCTACCAATCCGCACTGGGCCCGCGTGGTAGATTATAGCCCATTCCCTCTCAAAAAGAGAGGAGGCCTGTGTCCCAGCATGGTCCCAGCATAGGCTGTTGATGATGATGAAAGTGGCCATTTTAGACGCCCTGTATTTTACATGGAGTAGGTATATTAAGTACTAACGGTGCGCGAAAGTTCTTAAGACTTAATAAGAACAATTTAGCTTCTCTTGTGTGACTGTTAATTAAATAATAAATATGTTTTTTTAAATGGTGTATGTTTTATTAGTGGATTATTTTCCTTTTTAGGGTTCAAAAGAAGAAAACGGAACCCTTATAGGATTTCTCCCTGTGGGGTACCAAGCCTTTAGGGTAGGACATCGCTGGGAGATATCAGCAAAGAGACGGGCTTTATCTGAATGATATCATTATTTATGGACTGATCAAATAAATGCTCAGCATCACTCCGCATCACGGGTTGACTCGAGCAAAAGGTCGGCGTAAGTAAGAATGACGGGTGTATTGTTGCAGAATTTAATTTATGTTATTTAAAAAAGGTTAGTACCAGCAATGTACCTGAATGTACCTCCACGAAACAAGAACAATTATTACAAATATAAAGTGAGCCGCGGACCTGACAGTTAGAATGACGGGTGAATCTGTTAATGATGTGATAGATATGTTATGGTTACCTAAAATATTTACCAGAGGTTAGTACCTTCAATATACCTCATTAAATATAATCTGAAAATAAAATGTGACGAGTAATTAATGAGAAAATACAAAAACCAATTTTGGCGCCTACTATTTTTTTCCTCCGCTCAAATTAATAGTGTCGTAAGATTCGATCAATAATAGTACTAGATTAAGCATCAGGAACAAAACTAAGTCGCTCAAGTGGCCACGTTTGCACACACGTAAACATCTACATAGCATCTTAGAAAAAAGTTCAATATTATTAACAACTTCAGATGATTATAAACCTTAACACTTAAACATAACGTTTAATTATCATTGTAAAGTACCTATATTTATTTAAGCCCTTTCATCGGAGAATTAGAAGCAAAACATTATGTCGCTCCAAAGTAAAAAGTCATCAGTACAAAAATATTCATTCTAAAATGAAACTTAAACTCTAAGCAATACGGTTAAAAGCATTTTGTGTACAATGTCGTGCTTATTCTATTGCGGAACTAGCGTTCCCTGTTCAAGAACATGATACAATAGTTGGTGCGTTGTAGCAAACATTGGCCAAACAATTATAATATTCGCTGATTTAATTATATTTACAGTTTAATTATGTTTAAATATTATGAAAAAGCACATAATGATATTAAATTAAGTTATGGAATCAGGCGTTACTTTGCGGAAATCCATGACATTAAATGCTATGTATTATTTGTAGTTTTAATACCGCGAGACATATATCCAGGTCTGAAAGCAGGACTCAATTCCCACCGTCATGCATATGCACATGCACACATGGGCCCACCCTCCCGCCCTCATGCATATGCACACATACAAAACAAGTGTGAAATAATTAGCATGCCATGCAATCAAACCTATACTCGACACGTGTTTCGCCCCTCCACGGGGCATCCTCAGGAGTTGTTGACTCGTCGAGCGTTCGTGCTCGAATGAGCTAGTCGCACCGCTGTCGGCCCTTTATATACTGTTTTGATGACGCTCGATACAACGTCACAAAGACATCTGTGCCGAATTACCTGCAATCATACTAAGTAGTGGTGATGGAATTAAATTTGTTTGGTCATTCAACAGTGTATATGCATTGTTATTGTTATGTTTTGATATTTCTAACTGTTCCAACACACTCAACCGGAAACCCTTATCGCAAACATGCAGAATGTTATAGGTGTTGTTGTCGCTCAAAGAGTGGCCGGTGTCGATTAAATGTTTTGCGAAATGTGATTTATCTGGATGGCCATTCCTGTAAGCTGCAACATGTTCCCTGTACCTAATTTCGAAACCACGGCCTGTCTGACCTACATAGACCCCGGTGCAATCATTGCACACTAACTTGTAAACTCCGGATTTTTTTTTTTTTTTTTTTTTTTTTTTTCCGGTTTTTTTTTTTTTGTAAAGATAAATTAGAGAATTCAAAAAAATCCGGAGTTTACAAGTTAGTGTGCAATGATTGCACCGGGGTCTATGTAGGTCAGACAGGCCGTGGTTTCGAAATTAGGTACAGGGAACATGTTGCAGCTTACAGGAATGGCCATCCAGATAAATCACATTTCGCAAAACATTTAATCGACACCGGCCACTCTTTGAGCGACAACAACACCTATAACATTCTGCATGTTTGCGATAAGGGTTTCCGGTTGAGTGTGTTGGAACAGTTAGAAATATCAAAACATAACAATAACAATGCCTATACACTGTTGAATGACCAAACAAATTTAATTCCATCACCACTACTTAGTATGATTGCAGGTAATTCGGCACAGATGTCTTTGTGACGTTGTATCGAGCGTCATCAAAACAGTATATAAAGGGCCGACAGCGGTGCGCCTAGCTCATTCGAGCACGAACGCTCGACGAGTCAACAACTCCTGAGGATGCCCCGTGGAGGGGCGAAACACGTGTCGAGTATAGGTTTGATTGCATGGCATGCTAATTATTTCACACTTGTTTTGTATGTGTGCATATGCATGAGGGCGGGAGGGTGGGCCCATGTGTGCATGTGCATATGCATGACGGTGGGAATTGAGTCCTGCTTTCAGACCTGGATATATGTCTCGCGGTATTAAAACTACAAATAATACATAGCATTTAATTTGATATTAAATTACCGAAAAAAAGATATTCCTTCCAAAACCTTGGTGTTACGGTCGTTATTTACGCAGTTTTCGAACGCATGTACTGCGGTATTTTGACGTCTTCATGTTGGCTATGATTGGACCATACTGATTTGAAATAAGACCACAAATACGTTTGTGGTCTTATATTTCGGGCCGTTTTTGAAGCGCTTATCGGGAATCTAGTACATTATTGATCGATGGTTGTAAGTGAAAAATTCAACCTCGAGAAAAAGTTTGAAAGGAGAATGACCAAAAGCAGCACCAAGGAGTCTTATGGTTGAGAAGAAGAAGAAGTTCTTGTAAAAAATATCAATGTTTGACCTTTCTTTATTACATGCACGCATACGATGTTTGAGAGAGGTCATGTCACAGTTTGGGGGGATGAGGAACAGGGTGTAAAGCTCCTCATCCCCCATTGAAAAGGGAGGATCCTCCGACCGGACGGGCAGTTAGCCCGGTTACCTGTATGTTTCTACAGGTAACCGGGCTAACTGAAAAAAAAAGAAAGGATTTTTTTTATTTTTATTTTTTTTCAGTAAGGTTTCTGCAGAAGAAAATCGATTTAATAATGGAAGAAAATTAAAAAAAAAACAATTACTCGGGGATTTAGTGGATCGTAACAAAAAAAATTATTTTATTACATTATTAAGGTTTAACTACACAAGAAAGTTTCGCGGGCAACCTGCAATATAATTTTCCTGAATAGGTTTTTTTAACATCTGTCGTTAAAAAAATATGAAAATAATTATTATAATATTTTGATCTAGAACCATGCGATGATGCGACTTTTTGGTATGGTACTGCTTTTGGTCATTCTCCTTTCAAACATCTTATTCACGTTGAATTTTTCACTCACGACACTATTAATTTGAGCGGAGGAGGTGCGAGATATTGCTATGAAAAAATGGTAGGCGCCAAAATTGGTTTTTTGATTTTCTCATTAATTACTCGTCACATTTTATTTTCAGATCATATTTTATGAGGTACATTGAAGGTACTAACCTCTGGTAAATATTTTAGGTAACCATAACATATCTATCACATCATTAACAGATTCAGATATTTTTTTAGATCTGGCAAAGGCCTTCGATACAATATCAATTCAACTTCTTCTTAGAAAACTTGAATGTTCGGGCGTACGAGGGGCTGCACTTGAATGGTTTACGAGTTACCTGTCTGATCGCAAACAGCTAGTGAAAGTCGATGAACACTCAAGTAACGTACTTCCCATCTCCTTTGGAATTCCACAGGGCAGCACACTCGGACCAACTCTCTTCAGCTTCTACATGAATGATATTCTAAACTCACAACTAAACGGCGCAGAAATTATATCATATGCTGACGACACTGTCGTTATTTTCCACGCTAAAACATGGGAACAAGTGTACCGCCTAGCTGAGATCGGTCTATTAACTGTTTCTAACGCTCTTGATGCGAATCTCCTGACTTTAAATATTAAAAAAACTAAATTCATAACCTTCTTCAAAACATTAGCTTCTCGACCTCCACGTAATCTTCTTCTTAAATACCATACATGCTGCAGTTACCAGACATCACCGCTCACGCACTGTTCTTGCCTAGTCATAGATCACACTGCCTCAATCAAATACCTTGGCATCACACTAGACGAAAACATGTCATTCAAATCTCATCTACACTTGCTCTCTGGTCGCGTTAGAAAGTTGATACATGTAATGAAAAAGCTACGTAACTGCACACCATTTGAAATACTACGTACAATTTACCTTGGTTTATGTCAGTCAGTACTTCAATACGGGATTTCTGTTTGGGGTGCAGCCGGGAAAAGCACTATTATAGAGATAGAAAGAGCTCAAAGAGCCGTTATAAAAGTAACTTTAAGGAAGCCTTTTCGCTACCCAACAGATCTTATTTATAAGGAGTTTACTGTATTAAGAGTGCGACAATTATTTATTTTAAAAGCTACTCTACTTGTTCATAAAACCCTGAAGAATAGACCTGACTATGAAAACCTTATCTCTAAACGCGTCCTCTACATCCCTCCTCCGGAAGCTCATAGCCTTTTAGCCAGACGATGCCCATTCTACTCACATATCCATATTTACAATAAAATTAATAAAAGCTGCGACATTAAAAACTTGAACAACTTTTCATGCAAGAAAACTTTAATAAAATGGTTTGCCAAACTAACGTACGAAGAGACGGAACAAATTTTAAGTTAACTAAATTACACCAAACATATACACTCACACACACACACACATACACACACACATACACACGCACTAACATACCACATTATAATACTTTTTCATTTATGTAATAATAATATACCTAATTTTATTTTTGTTTTTGTTTAAAGATAACTACTTATTAATATTAATTTTAAGTTAACGCAACTCCGGCCCCCAAGATACAGGCTCAGCCTAGTTTGGGGACCTCTGTTTTGTAACAATGTAAAAATTTAACTGATGACTTAATAAATTTATTCTTATTATTCTTATTCTTATTCACCCGTCATTCTGACTGTCAGGTCCGCGGCTCACTTTTTATTTGTAATTCTCAGATCAAATAGCAGCTAATTGTTCTTGTTTCGTGGAGGTACTTTGAATTTCATTAAAGGTACATTCAGGTACATTGCTGGTACTAACCTTTTATATATAACATATTCAATTCTGCAACAATACACCCGTCATTCTTACAGTGCGATCAAATTATCTTGGCAGGTCTGAACATAGGCTCTGCGAACTTTTACGCATGTAAACTTGTGAAGAAAACTGTTATTGCCAGATAAACCAATACTTAAACGATCAGAAAAAATCTAATTTAAACAGTGAGAAATACAAATAAAATAAATATCATAACAATTTTATACATTAGTTGTAACAAAATGACCTGCACGAAGTTCGGACCTGCCAAGATAATTTGATCGCACTGTACTTACACAAAGGTCGGGGAACGGGTGTGTGTGTATGTCACATAAATCGTAATGGGCCTCGACGGCGAGGAAGGAATGTCGCCGGTATGTTTGTGTCTGTATTTTTGCGAGTTTCCATAGTTGAGGCCCTCGATCCAGATGCACATCATTATACACATAGGTACAATATGATTAATTTATACAGTGTACCGCATTCATTAATTTAGCCGCGAGATGTAACAAGAATATGAATTCTTAGGTTGTATGTTAGTGAAAATATGATTTCACTAACATACAACCTAGCACTGGCCTGCAAATCGCTAAAAACGTAAGAAAATTTGAATTTCGCGGGCTACCCTGGAACATCAACCTTAATTTTTAGCGAATACGGTGCTGCCATCTAAGTTTATTGGAAATATTATTAACTTAACATCCAATTAGTATAATATGAGTTTTGGACGAAGGGTAATATTTCGCTATAAAACTATTTAATGCACACAATTATGTAGTATTCAATGTTTAATAAATAAGAAATATTAAGAAAATGTCGTAACATACCAACTTGCCATCTTAGAAAACAATACTTTCATAATTTTGTCTATGTAATCTATCAATAGACTATTACAAACATCTTCTGTGTTTACCCATAAAACAGGGAAAATAAAACAGAACACGGAGAACTTGTTTTTTTCAGAAATTTTTCTCTCTAACGAATTCGTACTATTTATTGTTTCATTTACTTCATTAAATATTATTTAATAAATTGCAATAAGTTAAAACCCCTGTACGTTATACTAATTTATTTTTTGAGTGTAGATTTGAATATGTTTTCTCAATTTCGGCAATGTCAAAAACGAATGTTGGCAACAATGGCGAACCATAGACAAGGCGTCAAACTTATCATATGATCACTTTTCACATGACCCATGGTCAGTCGTCATCGCCTGAACGTCGTCTTTTATGACAAATTTGGGCTAAAATACTAACTTTTAGTCCGTTTTGCGTCCAATTTAATTAGCCTTAAAAATGGCGTTTTGCCGTGTGGTGTTCCCACTCTTAGTTCTAAGTGTAATTAGCTGTTCTGCATCAAAAGTCCCAGTGTTCCTATGGGGAGACTCGCTCAAAAGTTCTATTATATCGAATCCTCTTACGACTTACTCCAGCGATGAATTTACGGCAATCCTGAAGCAGGTGTTGGTAGAAGACCCTGTGACGCTCGTATTCATCGAAGAAACGTTATCTGTTGAAGATTTGTCATTGAAAAATGAGGATGGTGAGACGTCTTTCCCTAACTTACACGACAACCTCGATGAAGCTGTTTACTTGCCTAATGTAAAGGATGCGTTGCCGTCCTTGAAGAAGACTGCTGGTCCGGACGCTGTCAACATACTTTCTGGTGAATTCGTCCCTATTGGAGCAAGATTCGTGTTCATCAACCTCAATGATGCTCAAGAAGGGGAATCCAGGCCTGAAATGCTGCGCCGCCATGACGCTTTCATGCAGGACACCATCTCGAAGATGCCTGAAGAGTTGAACGTGGTTGCTGTGTACACAGCCAAGTATCCATCATGGACCATCCCGGTGACTAAGTCACGAGCTCGCCGCGCAGTAGAAGGCTCACGTGCCATAAACGTGTACACCGTTGATGGCCTCAGAATGACCACTACGAGCGTTGTTCTCAAGAACGGAAATGACTCGAGGGCATTGGGTGATATAACTAGTCACAGCTCGGAGCTGAACACCACATATGTTAATGCTACGCTGGTGTTTGACAACACTACTCTCTTGCTGAGCTTCAACGTGAAACGTGGATACTGGTTCTTTGGTGAGTTCTTTTACATCATTCTAAAATCAAAAGTCATTTATTCAAACTAGGCTGATACTTATAATCAGCACTTTTCAAATGTCAAAATTTACTTTACTTATTTACAAGAGACAGTCCCCCAAAAAACCCACCCTTTGACACTTCCTAGTGTTTTAGCTGGAAAAAAGAAGTGGCGGAACAAACTCCCCAGCAATACATCTGTCTGTTAGGTTAAAAGAACCAGACTCAATACAATAGGGTAGTTGACAAAAAAATCTAATTACTCCGTCAGATCATCATTTCAGCCAAAAGACGTCCACTGCTGGACATAGGCCTCCCCCAGGCGTCGGCACATTGACCGGTCCCGTGCGTCTCTCATCCAGCGGGTTCCTGCAACCTTGACCAGGTCATCGGTCCACCTAGTGCGTCAGATAGATTTCCAAAAAACATTGTACACATATTTTTTCTTTTTTCACGTAAACAAAAATTGAAGCCAATACAGTGCTTCGAAAACTCATGTGACGTCACATCGCACTACATTTTTTACAACGTAGTAACGTCAAAAGCCCCCCTCTCCTGATCTTTGACGCGTTTTATCTTCGGCAAATTTCATTAATTTGATAAAACAAAAAACACATATCCAATAATTTTTTACAATATAACTGACGGACTAAACAGAATCATATTTTTTTTAGTCATGACACATCCCTATATTAAGGTGTAACAAGTTAAATGAAGATTAACTATAGACACACTGCGTCCATGGTCAAGTGGTTTAGGAATTTGCCTTGTGACCTGTGGTTGTGGGTTTAATTCCCACGGGAAGCATACTTTGTAAATTTAACGGACATTACAGGCTTGAATCAAATGATTGTAAAACTAGAACAAAATTTCAGATCAAAGGGGATAGAACCGATGTGGCATATCAACCCGGCCGCCATTTTGTTTTTTTTTTTCGAAATCGCGGCCCACAATGAAAGTGGTATGTATGGAGAGAGGACATATAGACAAACAAAAAATGTCCAGGAACTTGGTACCTAAAGTGTCACGTTACCGAGATATTTTAAAGTAAAGATCGACAATTGACTACAACGACAATCATTAAAAATAGACTTATTACGTTTATAGGCGTTAAATTGTATCCAAATAATAGTTCCCAAGTTGATTATTATTATACGCACGAGAAAATCGCTTCGCATCGCAATAAACGATATGTTATGTCCAAGAATACTTTTCTCGTGCAGCGTGCTCCTAGTAGTATGTAATGTGTGTACTCTCTTTCAATAAACTGTAATAATAATAATCAACCCCTATAGACACGTAAATGGTCTATTTTGGATGTGGTCATTCTACTCAAATGTCGATCTTTACCTTTAAATATCTCGATAACGTGACACTTTAGGTACCAAGTTTCATGACATTTTTTGTTCGTCTAAATGTCCTCTATTCATACATACCACTTTCATCGTGGGCCGCGATTTCGAAAAAAAATCAAAATAGCGGTGGGTCGATATGCCAGCTCCCATACAAAAAAGTTCAAACCCCTTTTAAAATTCATGGTCTTCCTTCTATTTCTGACACTGTGTTATTTAGCAAAAAATAATCCATAAGATGATGCCTTTCGATTGGTATGATAAAGCTACCTGGGTATTTTTTTTTCTCGTATAGCGGTTTTGATTCTCGGTTCAACCATGTAATTATTTAAAAACCTATGAATGCAGTTTAAATTGTTTTTTAAATTAAAAAAAAAGAATATATATAAACATCCGAATTGAGAACCTCCTTCTTTTTTTAGAAGTCGGTTAGTAATGTCTCCTTTCAGTAAAATGTTTCTTCTACAAAATTCAAGGTACTTTCCCTCCTTGTGGCATAGCCGTGGGACAAACTGTATAAAGATTATAACCCCATACCCATAGTCAAAAGCCGGCTTTAAATGGTTCTATTTCTATTTATCTTCGGGGACGCCGGCAGACACCAGACGGGCGATCAGTCCTTTCGTTGTGGATTATTTCGCCCAGTTCCCCATTGGTGTTCCTAAATGGTTATTCAAGTAGACACTTTGGCATCAGTCCAAATAAAATGCCAATCTAAGATCTAAGAAAGAATAAGCTCGTGCCCTTTCACGCTACTTCGCGTGGTAGTTCCACTGTGACCGGCTGATTGAATTAATATAATAATAATATTCCACAATATCACACAACGCCATCTAGTCCCAAGCTAAGCAGAGCTTGTGTTATGGGTACTAGACAACTGATAAACATACTTATATATTTCTAAATACATACATATTATAGATAAATTACACCCAGACACAGAACAAATGATCGTGCTCATCACACAAACATTTGTCCTGGGTGGGAATCGAACCCACGACCTCCGGCATAGCAGTTAGGGTCACTAACCACTAGACCAACAGGCCAGTCCAATATTTATTTCGTTATATTAGTAATTCCACTCGTTTAAACCTAAAATCACCACTATTCGAACAGTTAAGTGCTTAAGACCCAGTGATAATGTTATCTTCAAGAACATATAACAAATAGTGACGAAATTGTGATTGTGAACCCAGTGCTCAAACTGTGACAATAAATTGAGCTTTTTATAAGGTAAACATATAATTCGCCTTATAAAGTTATACCAGGTACAGTACAAGTGATCGGGTAACAACATTATTGACCATATCAACCTTATAAACAATGCCAATGCAAGGAGATTTTACCTAATCAATAAAAGTTGTAAAGCTTAGTTCCAAAGACAACAGATAGTGAGGAGTTATAATAAAATTAGAGCAGCGGTAGCCCTGTGGTGGCAGCCCCATCTTACGAACAGTAAGTCGTGGGTTTGAACCCACCAGCCAGTCATCACTTTGTGTAATTTATTTAATTACCGCTGCTCTCGTAACAATGAAGGAAAACATTGTGTGGTAATAGTTACAATAAGTGATGCTTAATATACAAAAGATTACAGCCATAATAGGCCATATACAATACATCTATATACATACACATTACGTCATCACAATGGTCGACTGCCGATCCTCAAGAGCTACGTGGATTTGCTTCCTGAATACGTTTTTACTGAGGAATAGTATGTTGATTAAGCTAAACTCATTGTTTTAAGTCTCATCCAAGCAGTTATTATCTAACATAATATTTTCACAAAAATTCTCATCATATTAACCTTTTTTTGTGTATGGGAAAGCATAAAATGACTCCTCCCGCTCTGTGCGGAGCGGAAGGGAGTGTCAGACTTCTACTGACTAAAAACTACCCAGGTTTCTTCTTAGCCCTTTGCGTTCCGGACCCGCGGTATCTTTTTCCAACAGCCCCTCAGCTCCGGACATTCTATTAAGGTGGATGTTCACGGTAGCCCGCGAAATTCAAATTTTCTTAAGTTTTTAGCGATTTGCAGGCCAGTGCTAGGTTGTATGTTAGTGAAAATATGATTCGCGGCTGTAAGACGTATGCAGTTACAGAATTATAATCATCAAAATCTAGCACTGGCCTGCAAATCGCTAAAAACTTAAGAAAATTTGAATTTCGCGGGCTACCCTGGAACATCAACCTTAAACTCATGAAGGTGTACGAAATAAGCTTATTTATATCAAGAGTGTGATCTAAGACATAGGGACAGACAGCGGGAAGCGACTTTGTTTTATAATGTAGTGATATGCTTCGTTTTATCGCCCTTTGGCAAACCTTGAGTTCATCCATGTACACAGGATTAATGCTTCTATTATTTACTTCACAGATTCCGTGGTCCTGACCGTGACTGGATCTCAAAGTCTTGACCTCTTACCGGCCTCCCAAGGATTCTTTGCACCTGTAGGCTTCTCCTACCGTTGCGCCCAGTACGTGACTTTCAACAATGGCAATGATACACACCTCAGTTTTCAAGACCTGAAGGTAAGAAAAATTTTGTCTTCTATCTATATAAATAAAAAGAGAAGTCCTGACTGACTGACTGACTCATCAACGCCCAGCCCAAACCCTTGGACCTAGAAAGCTGAAATTTGCTCAGAGGTTCCCTTTATAATGTAGACAAGGAATAAGGAAGGATTTTTCGAAATTCAACCTCTAAGGGAGTTAAATACGGGATGAAAGTTTGTATGGAAAATCGTCATTTTCACGCGGGCGAAGCCGCTGGCAAAAGGTAGTTTTATACTTATATATTTTTTGTCTTACCCCACACTAGGAATTTCTCCTGTATCGTGGGTGCGTGGCCTACATCTAGGCCACGCACCCACGATACTTATGCTTTTCTGCCAGGCTCACCCAGAATTTCATGCAATGGTAACATTGTTGTCTGCCCAACTCGACGCCGGACGCCCAACACTTCTCTTTCCATATCATTTTTTTTTTTCACAAAAAGTGCTATTGGGTTTTTCATTAGAAATTTCCCAGTAGTAGCCCGGAGTTTGGAAGCTGGCGGTATAATACCCCCGTGCCTCGGAAAGCACGTTAAGCCGTTGGTCCTGCGCCTGATCTCTCTCCGGTCGTGTCGGATTGCCGTCCCTGAGGACTATGAGAGAAAGGGAACAGAGAGTGCACCTGTGCCTGCGCATACACTTGTGCACTATAATATCTCCCGCGCAGATGGCTAATCTCCGCTGAGATTGGCCGCCGTGGCTGAAAAACGGTCAGGAGGACTATATATATTTTTTTTTTGAGGGTTGGTTATCATCAAATGACTCCTCCCGCTCTGGTCGGAGCGGACGGCAGTATCAGACTTCTACTGACTAAAAACCACCAATATTCCTTCTTTGCCCTTTGTGTCCGGGGCCGCGGTATCTCTTTCGAACAACCCGCAGCCTCAGCAGGCACGACCCTTGCCTTGCGGGCCCTGCAATGTTGCTGACATCTCTTTGAGGCGCCCTTTCCATATCTTGGACGCCACTCGGTCACAAATTTACTCCACCTGACATCACAGTAAACTCGTAGACAAATAACTTGACCCAAAATGGCGTCGCAGGTTCTTTGCTTGCAGGTTCAAGTTATATGGCACGTAGTATACCTTGCTATTTTTTCGAACATAAGAGTTTAATGTTATAAATAAGCTTTAAACTTCCATTATCCTTGTTTTGAGTCCTACCGTTATGGGTATAATTAGAAAAAGTGTTAACACATAAATCATATCTTTATCGCCATTTTCTGTACTCACGGGAGACATAAAAAAGTTACCGCCCTAGCGGGCTAGCGCCGACCATTAGCATCTATCCTGTCAAGTGACTAGGCTAAACGAGGTCATCGCCTAAAAAAGAAAACCGCTCTAGAGAGAAAGAATTATATTTCTGTTTTCATTATTTCGAGGTCTACTTCTTCTTAGCGTGTCAATATTCAAAATTTAGCGACGAGTTTGGCATGCTGTGAAAAATTTTGAACTTTGACCCTCAATATCATTTGTGTTACGCCAACGAGAGAATCTGCGAGGGATTTATTGAATGGGGGTCAAGAGAGCTTCAGTCCTTGCATAGTCTTGAGCTGATAACCACTTAATAATTTTTGCTTTACAAGTATACTTTGAGCAAGCCACTATGTCCAAGATTTTGTTGACATATTGATACATGCATGGACCCATATCTTGTATTCTTTGTATCTTGTATCTTGTTTTCCATTTCTTATTTCTGGATGATCTAGAAGATTTGGATTAAGTTTGGGGTGCATGTCGGTGGAAGCGTAATAAGACAGACAAAATGAAAAGCTGCCTAATCCTCAGAACGTCACACTCTTGATACAGACTATCAGTGGGATACCGAAAGGGCCTTCCTTAAGCAACTTTTAAGATGCCTCTCTGTGCTCGTTTAAGTTTTATCAGATAAGTCTTTGCTGCTGCACCCCATGCCACTATACAATAATTCAGAATAGATTGGCACAAGGCGAAGTAAACACCTCTGATGATATTGTGGTCGGCTATGTATGTAAGCTTTTAAATATGAACATGAGTTTACGGGCTCTAGCAGTGACAGCATCTATTTGTATGATCCAGGATAACTGGTTGTCGATTAAGACGCCGAGGTATTTGATATTGTCGACTTGTTCAATCTCGACACATTGACAAGAATGTCTGCTTGGGTGCTTGCCGGAGTGGAGCCTGATTCGTATTGGATTTTTAGGCTCTTGGCGCTTTGTTGTTTTAAATGCCAAGTATTTGGTCTTACTTGCATTCAATGTAAGAAGGTTTTGCTCAACAAGTGCCCTTCGTTTGCGTTAAGGGTACTTTTACACCCTTTATTAAATCTTCAATTTTTTTTTAAGCCATTTTATGAACTAGTCCTTTTAAGAATTTGGCATTTTAAGAATTAGTCCATTTTCAAGCAGTTAGGCATTTATCGGCTAAGCCTTTATTACCTTACAAAAAAATTAAAAATATCTTTATCATTTACAGATCCAGCCGTTCTTCGAAACAAACACCACCCAAGAATTTGGTGAATCTTTCAACTGTGTGGGGTACTTCTCCGCAGGGATCCTTGCATCACTGTTCGTAGTCTTCATCCTTCTCGTCATCACCTTCTTCGGCATTATGATGATCCTCGACATCAAAACCATGGACCGCTTTGATGATCCTAAAGGCAAGACCATCACTATCAACGCAGGAGAGTAAATATTGAAGAAAAACGATGTTTTAGGCTTTTAGTGAGAGTGAAATGAGCCACCCGTTTTGGGTGTTAACTTCTGTTTTTTTTTTGTATAGAAATCTTAAGAAATAACCTTTTTGTATATTATCTGTGCCTTTTTGTGTGTTCGCGGTTTTTCTCACTTATTTTACAGAACAATTGTGAGTACCAACCTAACGGTAACGTAAAATAAAAATCGTTGTGATGTAAACTTACAGGTAAAGTATCTGGGAAAAGACTTATCATTTGAGTAAGCACAATCTTTTTTCTAATATTTTTCTTTCAGAAACTGTATACTTTTTGAGCATTTTTTTCTTGTTATTGCATTTTTTTAGGACTTTTTCTGAATAGTTTATTTTTTTCTTGCTCTCACTAAATAGTAATGTTTGACTGCATAGAACATCGTATTTTTAAAACATAATATGACGTCAGTAACGTCAAAAAAGTGGTGCCGTAGTTTAAAACACGATAGTTCGTCATGTGAGCTCAAATTGATTCCAAACCTATTTATTGTTAATCATTAATAGACGGTTAAACTAAGAAAAGTTTTCGATATATTTAATACGATTAGAAAAAACGGTGCCTCTACGCATAGACAATACCATAGACAAAGACTAAATCGATCAATTCTAAAATCGAGTTTGACATCGATCTTCATTTGACACAAAAACAAGTTTTTAATCGATGTTGAAAAACGCAACTATATACTCTTACTGCGTATTTGCTTATACATATACTAATGTAGATAATAATTTTAAGAATGTTTGAGAACCGATAATGTGCCTACGATACAAAGAAACTAATAAAATGTGGGTGTGAATAATATAATAATTAATAGATAAATATGCTTGGAGAATGCATATTAAGTCTGAAAGTATTCTATTTTGGGCCTTATGCTGTCAAACAGGCCTCGTTAGGTCAAGCAGGCCTCACTATAGGTCAAGAAGGCCTCATTAGGTCAAGCAGGTCTTAGTATGACAAGCAGACCTAATTAGGCCAAGTAAAGTATTAACTACGTATTTAAATAGCCTTGAAACTGCCTACAAACTATGGCTGTAAAGCCTAAGATAGATTAAATATGCATTTTCCATTGTTACAAATAGCCTATTATAGAAACCATGGCCTTAAATTTTAAATAAAATGCAATATATTCTTCCAGTATGAAAAAAACAACGAAATTGTTCTGAGCTTGTATTAAACGCATTGTATTAGTTTTAAAACCCTGTATTTGACGAGACTTGGCAGAATCTTAATTGGGACCTTAAACAAAAAGGAAAAAATTGATAAAAAAAATGAGGAAAAAGCTTAAATTAAATTTTAGTTTTTTTTTTGCAATTTGCAAATCAGTGTCGAGTTGTATATATTGCTTAAAATTTGATTCGTGATCATAACAATATGGCTTTTTATAGTACCTATAACCATTAAATGAACTTAAGAGGGTTGTATTGATGATTTTAATGATTATAATTCTCTAGATAAGCGTGTTACTTAGCTTGAAAATCCCAAACTGACTGTAAATTGTAAGAAACTTAACAAAATTTGAATCTTGCGGGCAATCGTGGCGTTTTCCCCTTATTATTATTTTTTATTCAAATCATTCGGCGAATTTCGAACATCCTCTTTTTTTAAGTCGGTTAAAAATTACTTACAATCCGGGCTGCGTAATGCCAACGGCCTTAAAAATAAAGTCCTCGTCAGACCGGTCTACTTCTAGTTTACTTTATTTGCAATCCATTAAAACATATAACTTTACTTTTTTGCAATACTGAACAGGTATCTTCTGGGTGTGTTTGTTCCACAGATATAGATAGACCTAGATTACGCAAGTATCACGATCAGTATGAAAACCAAGCGTACCATTTTTTTTACTACCTATTATGACGTCATCAGCACTATAAATCGGAAAATCAAATCGATTCAAAGACGCCGCCGCGTACTTCGCCCCAACCCCTTCCTTTTGTACCAGCGCCAACGTCCGACTAGCGCTATACACCGATGCAAACTGAGCGCGAAAGTGTCCACTTACGATTATTGTACGTACGCTAGGTCTATTTATATACCTATGTGGTTTGTTCCATCATAGACCTCTTCCATCGCTTTCTTGAGGTCAAGAACAGGCCTTTTGCAATAAAAATGTTGCTATCCCTACGAGGATTTCTGTGTTGCCAATGGACAAAAATGGATGACAAATTAGTAATTTTGTGGTAAATAAAGTGTTTGTGAAAGTAAATAAATAATCCCTCCATGTTAGTGCCAATCGTGTTAGTTCATTCCAAACGTTGGTTATTATTATATAGAAATTATAAATAAACAAAGTATTTATAAGAGTTGCAACTTCTTTCTTAAGTGTTCAAGTATTTCAATTATCTAGTTAACGATGTTTTTCGTCATGTTTGCTGATACTTCTTTTAAGTGAAAAGTATTGCCAAATATTTCTTAAATTCAGTTTTTATTTTCCATATATTTAATCCATGGTTTTCTTAGCTGTAAGCATAATTACATTTTTCTTTAATTTTCATTTGTAAATAGTTGTTTTCGGAATTATTTTATTGTTTGTTTCGAAGTATTAAATCGTGAGACCAAAATATTTTTCTTTTATTTTCTTTTTTTTTATTTATTTCTTTCTTTAAATGTGCGTTCATAAATACTTATAATATTGTTGACATGTTGGCTATTGATATTATTATATAGATAATAAAGCTTATAATATTGTAATGAGCTTTAATTTTAATTGTTTGATCTTCGCTCGATATTATAATAAACTAGCGACCCGACCCGGCTTCGCATGGAAGCATTTATTATAAACCTTCCTCTTGAATCACTCTATCTATTAAATAAAAAAAACCCGCATCAAAATCCGTTGCGAAGTTTTGAAGATTTAGGAATACATAGGGACATACAGCGGGAAGCGGGAAGCTACTTTGTTTTATACTATGTAATGATAGTGAAGTAAGGTTTTTTTTGACTTCATCGCTGGGTTATTAGTCGCAACTCTAAGGCCTCGACTGCTGAGCATGAGGGTTCGATTCCCGGGTCGGGCAAAGTGTTATTGACGTTTCCCATCAGGAATTTATCAGTAACAGCCACGGAGTCTGGATTCGTACAGGCATGACAGCCACACATCTGTCACAGCGGCCGATAAAACAGAGCATAAACAATGCAGTACTGGCCATACATTGCACCCTCACCCTTAAGGTGAATGTTCCAACCAGAGCGCGAAATTAAAATTTTCTTACGTTTTTTGCAATTTGCAGGCCATTGCTAAGTTATATGTTGATTGAAATATCCATCGCGGCTGTAAGACGTACGTAGTTACAGAACTATAATCATCAAAACATCAACCTAGCACTGGCCTGCAAATCGCTAAAAACGTAAGAAAGTTTGAATTTCGCGGGCTACCCTGGAACACCAACCTTAATCAAGAAGCTTCGTTGTCACTAGTACCTATATTAAATTGATTTATTCTCAGTATCTTCGCCGCGCCTTCGCCGGAACTAAGAAAGAACATGGTGGTTTTATTCAGTAGAAGTCTGACACTCCCTACAGTCTGTCCAGAGCAGGAGGGGTTATTTGATGATTTTACACCAGCAAATAAATAAAAAACGCAGCACCTCACGCTCAACAGTTACAGCCTTGTAACTGTTGAGAGTGAGGTGCTGCGTTCGATTCTCAGGTTTGGCAGTGTTATTGGATTTTTCCATCAGAAATTTCTCACAGCTTTCTAACTTTTAGGGTTCCGTACCTCAAAAGGCAAAAAACGGAACCCATATAGGATCACTCGTGTCTGTGTCTGTTCGACCCACAGAATAGATAAAAGAGGTTAGAAAGGAAATAGTTCCTGATTTGTATTAGAACGCGTGTCGCCGCTTGTCTCCCACTCTCTATATCCACTACATGCAAGCGCTAATAAGTACGCGAATTATGCACACAAATAAACCGCACTCACTTAGATCGCGAGCTTGCTACTGGTTGTCACACTAGCGCAAACATTGCGTTTGACGCACACTCACACTTGCGTATATTTCTCAGACATGTTACGGTGACCAAAAGGTCGATAATGTATATCGATAAAATTACTTGAGTTTTGTTACTTTAAGTTTTGCAGTTTTTGCTTTAATTTCGGGACGGGGCAGAAAATAAGAAAGCAAAAATATTTATTGGTCTCTCACACATAAAAAATTAAAGATAAAAAGTAAACATAAAAGATTTTTTTCAAATATTGAACAATAAGTACTTGAAATTCAATTTCAATGCAGATTTTATTATTGTCTTTGAAATAAAACGTATTTATTAAGTAGCAATAGCATGCGCTTGCTATCTTTCAAATTCGAATTTTTCAGAATAAAATGCAATCTCACACTATTTTTTTTCTATAATAGCTTTAGTCAGGTCTGTAACATATCTGGATCTGTTGGAAACCTAAACTTAAAATGTATGTTTCGATTTATAAATGGCTAACCTCAAAACAAATTTTAGATGAAAAACAATCAATAAACAATAATAAGGTATTGTTAGTATGGGATAAACAAAAGTTATTTTAATCATAACATAATAATCATTTGAATACATTCACACATACTAAATATCGTCATTATTTACAACTTGGTACAACACTATCGAAACGCAAAGAGTAGGCAGAATTTAAGCTTTGGCTCGTCGCACGCGACGTTCGCATTGCACGAAATGCATTGCGCAATTGCCAACGTAGTACAAGATGGTACCCACGGATTGTAAGCAATGTACATAATTTTGTTTCTGCTTGCGACTGTATCATTTTGTCTGCGAACTACTTATTACTATTGTAATAATTACAAATATTACTTGTATTTTAAGGTTTTTAGACTTACCGATGAAAGGAAATCACTTCTCGAGTCACACTACACACCTGGCTTCTTTTCCGACACGTAATAATCGCGCAACACGGCATAATTCTTTTTTTTCGCGGAGCTCCGTTCGCTGTCACAATATGAGCGCGATTGTTGGTCAGTAAATCAAATTTTGTCGACATTTATGATCGTCTGATCATATAGGCGGCGCGCGTGCCCCGCCCACATGGCCTTTCTAACCTCTTTTATCTCTTCTGTGGTTCGACCATTCCCCCCCTCTTTTCTCCGAAACTACTGATCGTAAAAGTTTGAAAAGAAATCTGAAATTTGTTCAACACTTCTTTATCTATATATTACAGGAAAACCTATAAGAAGCCTATGGTGCTAAAATAACATGGAAAATCTGTCAATATCTACAACAATGGTACGGAACCCTTTATAGTCCAAGATCCCAGGGCCGCCAGACGTCACGTATTTTCTGACGAAGGAAATGTGGGCGATTGAGTAGTGTTAGTATGAACTAAGAACACACTACTATCAGCTAGCTTGCTTGGACGGCCAATTTTCAGGTATCAGGTCATCAAGGTACATACAAAAATTACTTCACGTATTTTCTCCAAGCTGATTTTTTACGTACATTTTAGGCAATATCCTTAAAAATAAGTCGCAAATACTCCCAGACACTTTCCGTCGGCCGTTCTTCGTTCATACTAACACTACTCAATCGTCCACATTTCCTTCGTCAGAAAATACGTGACGTCTGGCGGCCCTGGGATCTTACTCTATTATGTGCAAGTCAGACTTGCACTTGGTCAGTTTTATAACAGCTACGGAGTCTAGTATAGTATGGGTAAATAAGTGACAAAATGTGTGTGTACTTTTAGGTACACCACTGCCTAACCCTTGGGAGAATAGGGATGACAACCGACTTAAAAAAATATGATCCTGTTTAATCCGTCAGTTAGATTATCGAAAAATATCGGATACCTACGTGTTATTTGTTTTATCAAATTATTAAAAAATCACGAAGATAAAACACGCGTCTCAAAGGTCATGAGTAGGGGGCGTAGGGCCTTGTGACAGCACTTTTACGTAAAAAAATGTAGGTACTTACTAAAATGTGACGTCACACGAGTCTTCGACGCACTGTATCGTCTTCATTTTTTGTTTAGGTACGAGAAAAAAGAAAAAATATAATCTAATATTTTTTGGAAATCTATCTACGCACTTAATAGATTTTTTTGTCGTCTACCCTATTCTCCACGGGAGTGAACAGTCGGCTTAAACTGTCAATCAAGGAACATGTTGTGTAATTTGTTTTGTAACACGTCCTCATAATGTTACATTGCAACATATAACAATACTGTACATACTCGTATTAGAATAACAATGTTATAATATTATGATACTAGCGGACGTCACACGGTTTCACCCGCGTAGTTCCCGTTCCCGTGGGAATACAGGGATTAAAAGTGTGTTGTGATTTCAGACCCGACCACAACATGGAACGGAGATTTTACTAGGTATGGCACAAAATGGTTATTTTAATTGTGTTTTATTGTGCCACTTACTTATCCCAGGAATTTGTGCCTTGTACTTTTTACCCGACTGCAGCGAAGCCCAAAAGGCCAATAAGTAGGCAATAGTGGCCAAAAAAGCCAAAACAATATTTATTCCGTGCGGGGATCGAACCCGCGACACGCACAGCAGCAGTCCATTGCTTGAGCCACTGCGCCAAGCGTGTCGTCATTACTGAAACTTATTTTATTTAACATGATAAGTTATATAATTTGTAGGTAGGTACGTACCATAAGCGCTCCCGCCCACGACAGACTTTTTGCAGGTGACCGATTTTTATTGGTCAGAAAATTTAAATCGGCCCGACAAAAAGTCTGTCGTGGGCTCCCGAGCGCTCACAGGGTATTTTTGGCCAAAAATAAACAAATGAAACAAGCATTGTATCTTTTATAGTATATTTTTCTTAAAAACATTGAGGCAAAAAAAATCTCATTAGGTAATTGTCATTTGGGCATGTCATACTTTAATTTCAATTATTTAATCAAACTAAGACAGTGGTGCATTTATTTTTACAAAAGCGAACTATTTTTGATTTACAGAAATACATTATTAATTCACAATTAATCAACAGGCATTAAAGTAAAATAAATCAATTATAATAATAGGGGATCGGACTGGGTCAAAATAATATGATTCTGTTTAGTCCGTAAGTTAGATTATCGAAAAATATTGAATACGTGTTTTTTGTTTTATCAAATGAATAAAAAAATACGAAGATAAAACGCGTCAAAGATCTTGGAGTGGGGCTTGAAACGTCACTTGTGTCGTCAAAATGTACTATCATATGACGTCACACGAGTTTTCGAAGCACTGTATCGTCTTCATTTTAAGTTTACGTGAAAAAAGAAAAAATACGTGTCCAATAATTTTTGGAAATCTATCTGACGGACTAATTAGTTTTTTTTTGTCCGATCCCCTATTGTCAAAAATCAATGCTTAAAATAAAAATTGAGCATTTATATTATATTAATCTTTATTTTTATCAGACAGTGGTTTCAAAATACATTTTAGTTTCAAGTTCAAAAAGTTTAAGGAGCCCCCCCCCCCGCATTGACTAAATCGGGTCGCATTTAACTTGTCAGGCCGTTTGACATTCGCTGTCACTTGAACCTTGAGGAATAACTAAACGCACACAGTTATCTAAAAAAATCGTTGATTGATACGGGAACAAGCGTGTGTGAAAATCGTAGACCATATTAGGTTTTAAAGACTGTCGAACAAACGGTAAGATTTACTTTTAAATTACTTCAGATTTGGCAGTTTGGCTGGTTGTAACTGGTCTACAGGCCTTCCACTTGCTGAGTGGTCAACGTCTTAATCACTGTGTATTTTGGTAGTACAGTCAAAAAAATGATTGCATCATAGATAGATTTGATATTTGATAAATGCGGCGCAAGCGTACAATGAACGTAACGGGACAATGAGTCGTCCTTTTTCGTGCATGCAGCCGTCGTTCATCGATTTATTAGACGATGTCACGTCGAAAAAGGCAAAAACTGTGAAAGGACTATAGCTTAGTAATAATCAACTTAAATGGCGATTTTTAAGCACCATCTCCAAAGGCACTGCTGCAGAAATATTTCTTTATAATTTTCAAACCACTGTCGCCCTGTCCTCTCCTAATAAGTGTAGGTCTGAGGATCGTAACCCTTTCCGGCAACCTTATCATCGATCCAGTCTCTCAGATTTGAGACGTCTACGTATACACCAGGTGTTCCATCTTCTCCGCAGCCTATGCCCCATGCGACGATACCGGCTTGGACGTAGCGGTCCTTTTCGTACTGTGGAAGGAACAAATATTAACACAGACACTCAACAGATATAGATAGACCTAGATATCACAAAAGCAACTACTTCGCGTGCCGTTTTTCGTCCCTAGCTTACGTACCAAAATCGTAAGTGGCCACTTTCGTCATGCTCAGTATTGCTCAGTTTGCATCGGTGTATAGCGCTAGTCGGACGTCGGCGCTGGTGCAAAAGGCAGAGGTTAGGGCGAAGGAGGCGCCGCGGCCTTACGCGGTGACGTCTTTGAATCGATTTGATTTTCCGATTTATAGTGCTAGTGACGTCCTAATAGGTAGTAAAAAAATGGCACGCTTGGTATTCATACAGATTTGCGTAATTTGCGTTATCCAGGTCTATCTGTATCTGTGCACTCAACTCAAGTTGTTAGTGGAAAAACAGTCAGGCGGAAATAAGAGTGGGCGAAGATGGGCAAAGATCGTCACTCACTGGGCACATTATTTTTTTTGGCCGGTGGGAAATCATTACATAACCCCTCCCGCTCTTGGGCAGAGCGAAAGGGAGTGTCAGACTTCTACTAACTAAAAACCACCCATGTTCCTTCTTAGCCCTTTAAGTCAAGGCCGCGGTATCTCTTGCGAACAAACCGCAGCCCCGACGGGCACTCACTGGGCACGTTATTTAGGAAATTGCCGTCGATGTACATCGCTGTGAAGGTGATGTTACGATCTTGTATAAGTGGCAAACATGGCTAGGAATCGCACAAATTATTCTTGGAGCGCTTTATGTTTAAATATCATGCATAATTTGTAAAGCCAACCAGGGCGGCATAATCGCGTGGCTTTGTCGCACGACAAAGCCCTTTTTGTAGATTAATAAAAGATAAATATCATGCAAGGTATAGTCGAGCTATCACAATTTAGACAAAGTGCTTTCTTTTTATGGTGCTAACAGCATCGAAACTAGCGCCACCCACATCTTATTTCTTTTCCTCTAAAATCACATCAAATTTGAAAAATCCAAAACACTATCATGCTAGTAAATATCATGTAGTATATTTAAAATCATATTTCATGATTCTAGACTTGAGAATTACTTATTAAGTACCATCTTTAATCAGTACCTAATAGGGGATCGGACTGGGTCAAAATAATATGATTCTGTTTAGTCCGTAAGTTAGATTATCGAAAAATATTGAATACGTGTTTTTTGTTTTATCAAATCAATAAAAAATGACGAAGATAAAACGCGTCAAAGATCTTGGAGTGGGGCTTGAAACGTCACTTGTGTCGTCAAAATGTACTATCATATGACGTCACACGACTTTTCGAAGCACTGTATCGTCTTCATTTTAAGTTTACGTGAAAAAAGAAAAAATACGTGTCCAATAATTTTTGGAAATCTATCTGACGGACTAATTAGTTTTTTTTTGTCCGATCCCCTATTCTCTTAATTTATCAGGTGATTTTAAAAATACTACAGGTGTATCTAAATAATCCAAATGCACCGTCTTACCTATTTTGATTGGCTTGTAATGATCAAATGTCGCTACTTATATATAGTCTGTAAGCTTTCTTTAAAATTAAATAAATAAATAATATTATGGTCGAACAAGCAGCTATTTGGTATACACCCAGA
Organism: Diarsia dahlii; assembly: GCA_949775195.1. Taxonomy (NCBI): domain Eukaryota; kingdom Metazoa; phylum Arthropoda; class Insecta; order Lepidoptera; family Noctuidae; genus Diarsia; species Diarsia dahlii. The sequence continues at coordinate 6,614,600 of OX459217.1, read as the reverse complement.
TATGTTTATAATTTTAATACTCTGACAATATTGATTGAAATTTTTATAAAGCGTTTGGCATTTAAACGACTGATGTCAAACGCTGTTATTTTTGTCATCAGTCTGTATTTAAACAGCAGAAGCTTATAAGCTTAAAAGCAAATCAAACTTAGCTGGCTGCATACCAAATACTTACTTGGACATTATTTTCTATGCGTCTCTGGAACTCTTCTGGGATTTCTGACGAATCGTCGTCATGCCTTACCTCAATAGGGCAAGATAGAGGAGAACCACCGTCTCCTTTGCAGGTATCCTTGCCAGGTTCACCACCGGCACACATGAAGGAGCTGTGAAGTTCGAAGAACCTCCCCAGACGAGTTTTACGCAGAGCTGCTTGACATCTATCGCGTTTCACTACTGGTAACTCGATCTGAAAGATACGTTTTTTGTTTTAGCTGTTTGTTCTATGGTCTAGGCGTCTAATCATGTTCCCACTGCAGGGACGCGGGCCCTTTGCGGGTTGGTAGATGTCATATGTCTTCGAATTTTTGGTTCTAACAACACATGCCGGTTTCTTCGCGATGTTTTCCATTCACGGTTCATGAGCGATACAGCCTGGTGACAGACGGACGGACAGAGGAGTCTTAGCAATATAGGGTCCCGTTTTTCCCTTTGGGTAGGTACGGGACCCTAAAAATATATATTTTTTTTAATGGGAAAGGTCCGCCACTGTATTCCCAAACCACTGTAACTCCTGTAAGCCAGAATCAACACGCAGAGACAATGAAGCTCGACGAAGTCCCAGAGAAACGATTTATCTGTCTTGGATCCCGCAACGAAATTAATCAGAAAAGAATAGCGGAGGAGTAGGAAAATATAATTGGCTATTAATTTGACTACTGTTAAAAATTCACGAAGATGTCATTTCAAAGAACTAACAAAAATAACACGATGTGTGATAAAATCAATGGAAAAAAGTAATAAAATCGATCATAAAATGACTTGCTTTATAGAGAAGTTTTTGCTGGGGTCACTTTCTATCCTTGTCGCGCGAAACGGCCATTTGTACTACGTAACTATGGCGGTATGAAATGTGACGTCACATTTCTGTGGCGCTGTCTAGCACGTCACTTAAAATCTGTTAGAACTAAGCCATTTTTTGATCGATTTTATTACTTTTTTCACACAAATCGTGTTATTTTTGTTAGTTCTTTCACAGATATTATAATACTTCGGTTCTTTGAAATAAATAACATAACATTTTCGTGAAATTTTAACAGTAGTCAAACAGCCAATTTAAAAAGGAAAAGTATTGGGTCATCATAACCAACCTTTTTCAAGATAACTTGGTACCGTCCCTCTTTGCCGAACTTGTCTTTGCCCCAGCCAGTTGCAAAGCACCTAGTACCATCTTCGGTCTTGACCTTCGGTTGTGGTAGACAAGCCACTCTGACATTAGGTTTCAATTCTACTGGTTCGGCTAGGAAGAGAATTGCGATATCGTAGAAGAGGTTTCCTGAAAAAAGAATTTGTTTTATTAATCATCTGCCTAGCTTTTTTTTATTCTAAAAAACGTTGCCCCACACTAGGAATTTCTACTGTATCGTGAGTGCGCTTACACACATTTGAACTCAGAACACACATATCCGATAAAATATCTGTAGGCCATACAAATATTTGTTCCGTGCGGGGATCGAAACCGCGACACGCAGCGCAGCAGTCCAATCGCTCAGCCACTGCGCCAACCGTGTCGTCTTTTCTATATGATGCGTTCGGTTTCCAGTCTAACCGGATGTAGCTGAACCAGTAAGTTCTTTACGTGGAGCGACTGCCTATCTGTCCTCCACAACACAGTTTGTACTCGGTAATACGATAACTCTTGGTAAGACTTGTTGTCAGACTTTTAGCACATGAGCTTCAGGTTCAGATCCAGCCCGTCTAAACTATCCGCCAATAGATAGTGCACAGTCTGTGGAAACTCTTAATCGTTATCTTTTTATGGGACAAGCCACCACAGTATTCCCAAACCACGTAACTCTTGAAAGCCAGAATCAACAGTGGCGACCACAAGAAAAGCGCCGAGACAATGAAGCTCGACGAAGTCCCAGAGAAACGATTTAACTGTCTTGGATCCCGCAACGAAATTAATCAGAAAAGAATAGTGGAGGAGTAGGAAAAACATAATTTCTACTTTCTTACCTTTGTTAAAGTCTTCATGGGTCACGACTTGGGCCACATCCCTGTCCTGGAACGGGTAAATCTCCTTGGTGCTCTGTGTATCCCACTCTCCTGCCCTGACCCTCAGTGACTTCGCGGTGGCCACATAGTGGGCTGCCGTGAGGACCACGCTCGGATGGATGAGGGAACCTCCGCCGACGTACACGTTGAGTTTCTGGCCGTCTGGTTCGTTTTCATTGACTGGTTCGATTCTGAGGGTAAATGTATGTGTTAGGATTTCGATGGTGATGGAGGTCGAAAAATGGCAGTCGAAGAAGATTTATTAATGAAATTTTAGAAGAATTAGGGTACTGTGAAGAGTGCGTCATGTGATCTCGAAAAATACGGCGCCATCATTTTCGACGTAACTTCACGTAACATATAGAATGCTGTGACGACACAAGCACGCAGCACAGCATCGCATACCGTTATAACGAATGCATGTGACCAAAACCTGACATTTTATATAATTTCACGCGAGCGAAGGTAGGGTACAGTTAGTTACCTATCTATCTGTCTCTATATATATACACTCCTTTGCAAAAAAAACGGGCACCTTAGGAAATTTACGTTCTAAGGTCGATTTGAGTTAATTCAATGAAATTTAATTGTTTGACGTAGTCTGTCTGTATACCTACTTATATCGTGTAAATTAATACGCGTGAAGTGAACTGTGGCAATTTAAAAAAAAAAACTATGAATTCTTTAAAACCGATGTACACGGCCAAACAATAAGAAGTGGTCGGCAATAAAGACAAGAAGATTTTTTTCATCAACATCATCAACAGTCTATTAATGTTCCCACTGCTGGGACACAGGCCTCCTTTCTTTGAGAGAAAAGAAGATTTTTTTACTTTGTTTATTTAAATAAAGTTACAAATGTAATAACCTAATAACGAGTGTGACCTCCTCTTGCCAAAATCACAGCTTGAATCCTTCTGGGCATGCTTTCCACGATGTTTTTAATGACGTTTTGAGGAATACGTTCCCACTCTTCTGCAATGACTGATGTTTTGTGGAGCATGTTGCACTGATCTTACCCGTCTCTTTAGAACATCCCAGACATGCTCAATTGGATTGAGGTCAGGACTTCGAGCTGGCCAATCTAAACGGCGGATCCCAACTTCTTGCATGTACGCTTCCACGTCGCCAGAACGGTGCGGGCGAGCATTGTCGTCCATAAAAATGGAATCTTCCCCAAGTGCAGTCAATGCGGGTTGTGCATATGGAATTAGGACTTCCATTATGTACCGGTGTGCATTTAATGTTCCATTTTCTATGAGAACTAACTCCGTACGCCCCGTCGAATTAATTGCTGCCCAAAACATAACGAAGCCTCCGCCATAAGGAGTGATTTCTTCGAAACACACTTCCGCATAGCGTTCCCGTGGTCTTCGTAGCACTCGCCGGCGTCGGTCTTCTCCACACAAAGAGATTCTAGCTTCATCAGAAAACAATACTTTATTCCAGTCCTCCAGAGTCCATGAAGCACAGTTTCGAGCAAACTGAAGTCGAGCAACACGGTGCTCACGGAGTAATTTAGGTCCCCGAGCCGGGCGGTAACTCCTGATATTGGCAGCCAAAAGCCTCCTCCTGACGGTCCACAAGCTAACTTCTACTCCTCTTACTTCTTCAAGGCTCTTCTTCATGTCCACACTTGACGCCTTACGATTCCGCAAGGCCTGACACATATACCTCAATGGGCCTGACTCACCAAAAAGCGGTCATCTCTTGGTTCTGTGCGTCGTTTTCTTCCCGAACCGGGTCTTCTTTTGACCGAACCGGTCTCTTGATACCGTTGCCAAGTCCTCTGGACAGTTGAACGACTCACATTTAGCCGCTGAGACACGTAAGTTTGCGAACAACCTTCTTCAAGAGGGCTATAATTTTACCGGCCCTTATCGCTTTATCACTCATGTCAAAAAGTGGTATTTAATGTAAAAAGAAAGATAAAATTGTTTAATTTGCAGAAAATATCCAAAAAGTTTTAAAATTTTAGTAATCAGTAATAAAATCGTTTCAGCAATTCGCGCCATTAGTAAAGCAATTTAACAATAATCTACAATAACCATTATTTTCCTTTTGTTAATTTCAAAATTTAAATTTGGAACGTACAGAATCATGCCAGGATTCTTCAAATAACATGCCAATACATCGTCAAATTAATAAAACCTCTTACTTGTCCTTCTTCATTGAAGTAGAGAAAAAAATATGAAGTGCCCGTTTTTTTTTGCAAAAGAGTTTATGAAAGGCAAAGCTGATTGACTAAGGATCAATGGACAGACCAAACCCTAAACTTAAAATTTCGCACACGTATAGGTATATAAATCAAATCAAATCAAAAATGTTTATTTGCAAGAATATGGTACAATATGGGTATAGTACTCTTATGACGTAGTCATACACGAAGGAAGCATTTGTGACCCCTATTTCACAAATGCTTCCTTCGTGGATGACTACGCCTTCATGAATGTTTGTATGGTCATTTTTGGTATTTTCGACATCCACGCGAAAGAAGCTGCGGGCAAAAGCTAGTAAATGTTATAAAATACTAACTTCAGAATAGCGCACATCCAAGGGAACTCTCCGAATTTGGTCTCCCCATTGATTTCTCCAGTGGTTCGCAGATCAGCTCCGTCGGGGTTGGCCCAACCACATCCCTCGCGCTGAAACAAGAATAAAAATAAATTACAAAACCGTTACAGAAAACCGCATTTAAATCGGTCAAACCGTTCTTCTGGAGATATATTATGTGAACATTCGTTTGCGCACAAACAAACAACCTCTACTGTAAACGCATATACCTTCTTCATTCCGTCGTGGGTAAAAATAATACAGTCAAAATTGTAGTCAGATATTTAAGTCTGGGCTGTAGGACTGTTCGAAAGAGATACCGCGGCCCTTAAGACAGTACAAGTCTGACACTTCCGTCCGCTCCGCCTAGAGCCCCTGGGTAATTTGAAGATTTCCCAACCTCTAAAAAAAAGGCCATGTTATACTGGATATGCATAGCTTATTATGTTGCCGAGTGTACCACATACGGGACTTTTATTTTACTCGGATTCATTTGCTAGGTATAATATATTAAAAGGCTTAATCATTATTGTTTATCTTTAGTTTGAGCCTGGTTGAGCCAAGTTTGTTCGGTCCGTGGGTGGCTGACTATCCATAACGTACAACCACGAATTAACTGTGCACATCGCTGGAATGCGACCTTCTCCTCCTCCTCACAGCTGAGGGGAGTGTCAGACTTCTACTGACTAAAAATCACCCATGTTCCTTCTTAGCCCTTTGTGTCTGGGGTCCCCAAAGGCACCCGAGGTACCTAAAGATCTACCCGAGCTGATATTATTAAGCCACGAGCTCCTCCCATCACACAACAATATAATAATGTCAAATAATATCATCTAGGTCCACTAAATACTGGTTTCTGTTCGACGGCGCTTGGCCATGCATATAACCGGTACGACAAGGTTGTTCGAACATTAAGGCAATTGTTTACGAAGATAGCCTGTTTCTAGAATTCGAGTGTTCGTCTTCTTAGACCATGAATTGACTGCAAAACAGGTTTTAAAATCTTCACATGTTTGAAATCGTAGAAACCCTAAAAATGGTACCTATTCATTGAAAGTGTAGCATCGTTGGTTGTGTTAAGTAGGTATCCGACGTTTCACACTTGTTTTTTTTATTTTTTATTTTTTAAATGAACAATCATTTTGACACAAGTACCTTTTCTATTTTTATTTCAATTGTAATTTTAAAATGAATTTTTGTTTTATGAATTTAGATTTATACAATATGAATAATTTATTTTATGATTATGCATTTTTGGTAGTATGTGTTGTGTATTAGCCGCCAATTAATATGATTATTTTTACTAACACTATTATTTAAGTATACCTACTAACAAAAATATGGATCACTGTTATCTAATTTGAATAAATAAATTATTATTATTATTAAAAAAAATGTGTTTTATTTCAGGCAAAATACCCTTAATGAGAGAATAATACAAATAGCACAGAAATCATTCACTGACAAAATGTCATCTAACAAATAAAAGGTGTTGTCATTGATGTAATCAATGTGAGGGGTGTTGTTAATTTTTTAATATGTAAAGCTTTTTGTTTTCCCCAACCCACATTATGGATGTTGTTTATACGAAATAAAGATTATTTTATTTATTTATTTTATTAAAGCTATTTTCGTTTTACTGATGAAATTATTTTCATAATTTTTTTTTGACGCATTTTTACTATTTCCCTCATAGTTCCATGTAATAAGGGCGAACCCATTGTTATCGACCGGGCACATGTTCAGACTTTGTAGCTGCTAGTGAGAAATTCCTGATATAAAAACCCAATAATCCTTTGCCCGACCCGGGAATCGAAGCCAGCACCTCATGCTCAGTAGTAGAGCGGGCAACCTCCAGACTAACGAGGTGGTTGTCATGATGTATTTAATGACGTACGAAGTAAATTATACACCAGAAATTCAATGGGCGATTAAAATACGTCATAGGTACTTACGCCCAGTAAACTATAATAATATTTGCACCGTACTCGTATTATAAAAAACTAGTTGTTGCCAGCGGCTTTGCCCGCTACATCTCGAAAATTATCCCACGGGAAGATAAAAACAATGTGTTAATCCAGGTTCTAAACTATCTGTGTACCAAATTTTATCCAAATCCGTTCAGTAGTTTTGCGTGAAAGAGTACCTAACAAACATCCATACATACATACTTACAAACTTTCTCGTTTATAATATTACCTAGTAGGATTACAACCATAACAATACAATATTAAGGCAGGCAGTACATCAGACCCCACAAATTATAGACCTATTTCAGTGCTGCCTACTTTCAGTAAAGTTTTTGAGAAATTAATTTTAGACCAATTACAAACATTTTTTAATAAACACAAATTATTGCACAATAAACAGTTCGGTTTTACGAAGGGTCGCTCAACTACTGATGCCGGTGTCGAACTTTTAAGACATATTTATAATGCATGGGAAGATAAATGTGATGCTTTGGGCATTTTTTGCGATTTATCCAAGGCATTTGATTGCGTCCTTCATGAAACCTTAATCAGGAAGCTCCGCCACTACGGAATACGAAACAGCGCTCTGGATCTTCTTATCTCATACCTGAGTAATAGGATCCAAAGCGTTGACGTGAACGGAAAAAGATCACCCGGATCTATTATAATAATGGGAGTCCCACAGGGCACAGTGATATTCACAATATAAATACAAGAAATAGACATAAATATATTGTACCCACAACAAGGCTCAAGAAAATAGGTGGATCTTTCAGATGCCAATGTATTCGCTTTTATAATAAACTACCAAGCCACATTCAAAATTTAAGCCTTAATAAATTCAAATCCTTTATAAAACGTAAACTTTGCCAGAAAGGATTTTATACTGTTAAAGATTATTTAGAGGACAAAAAAGCTTGGGATTGAACTGCTCCAATTTGAATCGAAATTGAATTGACTTTATACCTATTTTATATTATTTTTTTACAATTTGACATTTTATGAATTTTCTTTATACACATGACATTGTTTACTTTTTCAAGTATGATATTATTTTTTTGACCAATATTTACATGTTAAATATTTTATTTAATTTTTTATTTAGTTTTGTGTATATTGACATTTAATAACTTGACATGATTATTTAATATGACAAATATTTTATTATTTTTATATTGTGAATGTGAGGACCATGTGGGTCTTTCTCTAATTTTAACTATTGTCTGGCAGTTTGAGTACTATAAGCGACCCACCCAAATGTCCTTTCTTTGGTATTGTTCGTCGTGACGTTGAGCTCCTTGAGTTATAAGTCGAGCTCCACGATAACTGACAAATGCTTGCACTGACTGGACGGGTCCACTCAAATCTGTGTGGTGCTTTATTCAAAAGACCATCTCAGACACTAATCTGCATGATCTTCATGTATTTTATTATTTTCATATTGCGAACGTGAGGACCGTGTGAGTTTTTATTTATTTTTAACGATTGTTTGGCAGTTTGAGTACTTTAAGCGACCCACCCAAATGTCCTTTCTTTGGTATTGTTCGTCGTGACGTTGATCTCCTTGAGTTATAAGTCGAGCTCCACGATAACTGACAAATGCTTGCACTGACTGGACGGGTCCACTCAAATCTGTGTGGTGCTTTCTTCAAAAGACCATCTCAAACACTAATCTGCATAGTCTTCATGTGTGTATTTTACCAAGATTATGTTTGTACCTTGAACATATTGTAAACCCAAACGATTTTAAAAGAGTGTCCATGAAGTTTCTTGCCATTCTTCTCATGAGACCAACGCTTTGGAATTGGCAACTACAGTACACTCACGAGTTATTAAGCCTTGTGACTGGGACTGTAGCTTAGTTTATTTAGCTTCAGTAGTTCAGTAGTTTGCTGCCGCACTCGGAGAGCTTCAGTGGTTGTTTGGGCCGTCGCTTGGTAAGGGTTTTTGGCAGTTTTGTCATACAAAACTATGTCAGGCCTTTGCTGGGTGGCGGCTTGAGTAATCGTTGGATATCTCTGAGTGCCGCAGTTAGTTTAATTCGACTATTCAAAAGTGCCTGTTACTGGCCTACTTGAAATAAATATTTTTGACTTTTGACTTTTGACTTTTAACAAAAAAAAAACATTTAACGCGGTAACGCCCAAATACTCAAACGTCACTCAATTTTAAGTTGCACTTAAATCTCGTGCTGTCTTTGTTACTTTAACGCAGAGTGACAGAGATAGCAGGAGTTTTGAGGGTTACTTATAATTGAGTGACGTTTGAGTATTTGGGCGTAAGACACGGTAATTTGATCATGAAAATAACATTGACTGATTTGACATTGACAACAACAACATACAAATAAATAAAATAATTGTTGTGTCTTTAGGTATATCCTACCAAAATAACAGTTTTTACTGAAACTTTAATAAACAGTAGATATAACAATACAATAACATTCACATTTTGTTTGTCTGTCTGTTTGTTACGACTAATCTCCGAAATGGCTGAACCGATTTTGATGTGACTTCTACTGGCAGATAGCTGATGTTATTAGAAGATCTAACAAAAGCCAATTTTATTTAAGAGAAATAGCTAAGATTCCTTCTATTAAAATAAAAACCTTACAAAGGTTTTCGTTACCAAAATCCGTTTCAAAGGTATATTTTTATTTTATAATAACTTTACGCGGATGTTGTTCGCGAGTGGCAAATAAAGCATTAGAAACAGACATTGTTATATTTTTTAGTCAGTATGCTAGCAACAAAGAAATTTTCATTTAATTTTGAGGTCACCGCTGCGTATATCAATTTTATAGATAATTAGTTATATCATTTTTTAGCCGGTTTTTTTTTTTTTTCATTTAATTTGTAGTATCAATTTGTGTCCGGTTGGTATATATTACATGGGACTTATGATGCAAAACTATTCTTTTTTTGCCTTAAAAAGTAGCATAAGTCCTTTGTCAGGCTCTAGACTATCTGCTTACCAAATATCATTTAAATCGGTTCAATAGTAGTTTTGGCGTGAAAGCGCGACAGACAGACAGAGTTACTTTCGCATTTATAATATTAGTTATGATAAATCATACCGGTGTTAAGGTTAGTAAATCTTATATCCTATCCATAACACTGGAAAAAAAAATTCTCACTGTCACACCTGTGCTGGTTCTGAACTTCTGATACAGATTTAGTCCCTTAGCACTTCTACCTGTTTTTTCTGTTCTGTGGTCACACCAGTGTGACAGAGCAGGGTAAAGATATAGTCCATTTCACGAAAGAAGTCCCGCGGACAATTGTGGAACTAAATTTGACAGATGGGGAGATATGGCGAGCGAGAGAGAGAGATAGCAACATTATGTCGCGCGAATTACAGTGCTGCGTCTGCGGGACTTCTTTCGTGAAATGGACTTTAAGTCCGGCGTCATAATTCCGAGTCATTTTCTAAAGGTTTTCAGTTGGTATTTTTCAAATATTAACCGTCACCTCTTCTGCAAACCATTTCCTATTTACTTTGGGGCTAGGTTCTTTTCTATGTCCTCATTCACATCCTGGTGTGTCGTGACTTGAGGAAAACTTTTGTTTTACTAATTGCTACGCGGTGGTATTTGTCGCATGGTCTACGCAACTTCCTCCATTGGTTCCTCCGAAGCTATTGCATGCCGCGTGTACCAGGAGGCACACGCCAGTGGTGGAGGCCAGGAGGCTAAGAGGTATCCGGACAGCTAAAGTACCTATGTGACATAGCCCGACAGCCTATTTGACCTCCACAATTTAGTAACTGAATTACACCGTGTATTTTTAATATAAAGGAGAGCAGCAGAAACTGCCACGAGTTGCGAGTACTTTGTATAAGTTATTCCATCACCACTGCTCTCAAAACTGAAAACGGTAAAGGAAAATGTCATGAGGAAACTGGTATGGACTCTCACAGCGGGTACATTAGCAGCATTATATCAGCCTTTAACGTTTCCACTGCTGGGACTGTAAGCTTCCTCTCTATAAGGAGGTGGTTATAATCAACCACGAGGGCCCAGTGAGAGATGAATGTCACATGTCTTCCAATTTTTAGTTCTAGGACATGCCGGTTTCCTAAAGATGTTTTCCTTCACCGTTTTTGAGAGCTGCTGAGGCACAAAGTAATACCCCTCTGGGTTCGATCGGTTCGACTTACTGCTCGTAATTCGGGGCCGCCACCACTGATGGGGCGACCTCTGCTGCTGCATGACCAAGATTCAAAAATTCGCAAACACCGATCCGCATTGGTCTCGTATAGAGGATTGTGGACCTTCTCACAGTAGGCACATATGGCTCAGGTATACATGAGGGTTGTCATACCTGAGGCTGGTCGGGTTTAGGCTTAGGCGTCACGGGCTGGTCTGGGGGCCTCTTGTCAGGTACGAGGCAGCAGGTATCGATGTACGATGCGCAGGGACCATCACGGACACTGAGGAAGAAAGGTTAAATTAATTTTACAGACAGATGCAGAAACTAGATGAGGCCGCGGTTTTATACCTGACTTACATACACACATAAACTCACACCCTTTTCCCATGGGGGTAGGTAGAAACCGGAACCACCCGCTTATAGGTACACGTGCCTTCCGAAGCACGGAATCATCTTATCATCAGATAATCAGGTGATTCAAGCCTGAAATGTCCTAGCGAAACTGCAAACAACTTTACAAAGTATACTTTCACTCGACCACCAGAGCAGTAAATGGTGTAAATCACTAAAAAGTATAAAACATAGTCTCTTCCCGCTGTCTGTCCCTATGTATGCTTAGATCTTTAAAACTACGCAACGGAGTTTGATGCGGGGTTTTTCAATAGATAGAGTGATTCAAGAGGAAGGTTTTAGTATTTTTTTGCACCCGTGCGAAGCCGGGTCGGGTCACTAGTTATGAATACATACCGAATATCAATAACACCAACACCATCAGTGATGACAGAATTGTTGGCGACGTTGCACAGGTAGTAGCTGACACATTCACCCTCCTGGCCATCAGGCATCTTACAGGATAGGTCCTCGTCTTCTGTCGCTGTTGACAATATAAAAAAAAAACATAAAAACTCAGAATAAACATTGAATATTAGAGTCCCGAATCACGAACACAGGCAGGAGCGAATTACTTTGTGTAATTTATTTCATTACCGCTGCTCTCAAAACGGTGAAGGAAAACATCGTGTGAAAAGGGCATGTCTGAGAACCAAAAAAATTTTAAGACATGTGACATCTGCCAACCCACACTGGGCTCGCGTGGTGGATTAAAGCCCATCCCTCTCATAGACTGGAGGCCTGAGTCCCTGCAGTGGGAACATTATAGGCTGATGATGATGATTAGACCATGATTCTGTAAAAATAAGGGTTGCCCTCAAGCAGTACAGCTCATAGACTTTCTGTCGCTCAGATAGCTCAGATGGCAGTAAAGTCTAACGACCCCACACACCCTAGTGTCAGAGTTTCTAAACCACCTCGAGGGCTTCTGACATCCCGTCGGGGCTGGGGGTTGTTCCAAAGAGATACCGCGGTCTCGGACATAAAGGACTAAGAAACACTCCCTAATTAACACTCTGTCCAGTACGGGAGGAGTCATTTGACGATTTACCGTCATCGAATAAAAAAAAACGGGTTCTGACATGGTTTGACGACGGGCTTATACGTGCCTTCCGAAGCACGGAATCATCTTTTTATCAGACAATAAGGAGATTCAAGCCTTTAATGTCCTAGCCAAACTAAAAACAACTTTACAATGCTTCCTGTGGAAATTGAGAACCCACGACCACCGCGTCCACGGAGACAGTTGAACTGGTATTGAAAAAATTGAACTAATGTTGATGATGATACCTGTATTCGTATTGACCGGAGGCACTATAGTAGAACCGTGAGTCTTGTCCTGGATTGGCGCTGGAGTAGGCTGGTTAGTGCCAGGTGGAGGCCCGAAGATCGAGCTGAGGACGGAATCCAGGTCCCCATTCTTATTGTCTACAGTCTGGCTTTGGGCTGTTGCCACGAGCACCAGGATCGATATTATTTTGTACATCTGGAACAAAAATGAATGATATAAATCATGGGTATAGAGCATATTGAGCTGTATTGAGTTGACTTAGCAGTGGTCGAAATACGAATGACAAGGATGACCACATTGACCACGATCCAAGATTAATCTAAGAATAATAGTACTTGTTATCCAAGGGGTGAAAATTACTTATTTAGTCCCGAGACGGAGTATGGCGCGCGTAACGTAGTGAGGGCGCTAATAGTTCGAGAGACTGAATTTAATAAGTAATTTACCCGAGGTAAACACTGTGCTTTTCATTGCCAATACGAGGAAAGTAAAAATAAGAACATAAATATTAGCTAAAGAAAAATTGAGTGTTGATCGGATTGTCGCTTATTTTGTTTGTTTATTTGTTGTCCTCTAGTCGTCCAACTATACAGCCAGTAATTTTCATGTTCATCATTAAAAAAATGGCAAAGTTTTTGCCGAAATCTACGTTATTTTAGAGAAATAGTTAAAACTAAATTATATTAAAGTCATAATATAATTATATTCAGTTAACTTTATGTTATTTTAATTTTAAATCGTGCTGTAATTTAGTGGCTGTATAAAAAGGTGGAACATGGCTCAATAAAAATGTGAAAATAGAACTAGTTTTCTTTAATTAATAATTTAACAGCAATCAGTTGAAAGCGATTCTCCCTAGGGCTGAAAAGTAGTACTTTCAACCCGCTCCGCAGGCATGTAATGACCTACTTTCAGAGTATGAGTAATGAAAAAGTATGTATTGAAAGTTTGACAGGGTCATCATCATCATCTTTGTGCCTTTGTCCCTCATTCTACTTAGGATCTGCGCCTCAAAATTAATTATTATATTAAAGGGAGAATCCTGGATTGTGGTCCCGGTCCCGAAAGCCCCCACGACCCGGCGCAATACGTTTTCTTCAACCATTCTATGTCAGACGTCACGGCAACATTGACTCCTCTTTTAACATTCCTCACACAACATATCCATCTTTCTTTTGACCTTCTACTCTATCCATTCATTAACATAAACATCTATCACATTGATTAGTGAACCGATCCAAAAATGATGGATGTTTCACTCACCTTCCCGTAGTACACACGGCTACACATCAAGCTATACAAAACCAGTATAATCTGATCGTTCATTGTGCGAAAAGATCTAGTAAAGTGAGGCCAAGATTAACTGGTTTTGTATAGCTTGATGTGTAGCCGTGTGTACACCCAGGTGGACTAGGCGGGTGGACCACGGGCAATAAACGCTTCCGAATTAGTGAGAAGTGAAATTAAGGGAACGAATGAAGTTCATTTTATCAGTGTTGAGTGAACAAAAATTATCAAAGTCACTCGAATGAATTGTCTGATATCAGCAATATTTCAATGTAGGTAACGCATGTGCCGAAATTACTCAAAGAAAAGTGAGTACTTTTAAGCCGAAAATACTGTACAAAATATGATCACTCGGAATTTTCGTCGCATAATTTTTTTATTTATTTATTGTAATGGAGGACTAAGGGGGCGTCCATAAATTACGTGAGGTGTTTTTTAAATTTTTTGTACCTCCCTCCCCCCCTGGTGAGATGTCGTGAGATTTTATTCGACCCCCTCCCCCATCCCCCAATCACACGTGAGATTTTTCAAAATGTGGGTTTCTAATGCGCCTACCACACGCTCACACTTCCCCAGTTTTGCCTGCGCGATTACACGGTGCACACAGTACATCGCGCGTGTGGTTTATAATGGTAATACAGTTTTACCAACCATACGCGCGATGTACTGTGAAGTGTGAACGAAAAGTGTGGTGAAGCTTGAGCGTGTAGTAGGCCCATTACGTAAACGCGTTGGATTGTTATTGTAAAAATGAAAAAAAAAATTGCTTTGTGCTTTTATTTACAAGTTAAGACTAAATCAATATTGCTGAGAGTTTAATTATAAGTGTAATAAAGCACATGTACAATCTGGATTAAATGGACTAAAATAGTTTTTTTTTTTTTAAACAGAAAAACAATTGCGTGATATTTGCCGAGACACCCCCTCTCTCCAACGTAAGATTCGATGAGATTTCACTCAACCCCCTCCCCCCCTAAAACACCTCACGTAATTTATGGACGCCCCCTTACTTACAGCCAATAAAAACCAACAAAAAGAAGAAACCATAGTCACCAGAAAGCCTCACGTATAGAATTACAATAAAATGATTTATGGTGTGAGCACCCAACAAAAAACGCCAATGATCAATCAATGTTGATGATCTTCGATGTTGCAGTTTACGTACGAATTTTCGTAATTGACACTTATTATAGGATGATTTCGGTCACTTACATTGTTCACTTATTAAGTTAACACGTCTATTCACTCATAATATTAAAAGAAAACTGAATATTATAGGTTAAAACTATTCTGATAACAAATTTTATCTATGGTCGTTGAGGTCACTTAATATATTTGATGCAAATGACTTTTGTTATTAATAAAACATTATTAATTCTAATTTATGTAATGTCGTAGGTAATCAAATTAGGCTGAAATTACATAACATCACGCCTGTAATCCCCGAAGGGTTAGGCAGATGTGTACCTAATAGTACACCCACATTTCGCCAGTTATGTTAAGTTACAAGTAATAGGGGGCGAGCCTATTGCCATCAAACGGGTATAACCAGACTGTGGCTGCTACTAAGAAATTACAATTTTTTCTTGGAGGGTTGGAAATCATCAAATGACTCCTCCCGCTCTGGGCAGAGTGGTAGGGAGTGTCAGACTTCTACTGACTAAAAACCACCCATGTTCCTTCTTAGCCCCTTTGTGTCGAGGCCGCGGTATCTTTTTCGAACAACCCGCAGCCCCGACGGGAACCAATGATGACACCTTGCTCGACTGAATCGAACCCGGGACCTAAAACTGTTAGCAGCCGACTAACCACAAGACCTACTCAACTTGGCAAGCACTACTTAACCTCGAAGATCGACCCGTGTGGTTGTTATTATGTACCCACGAGGTTGTTGACATTCTAGAATAATAATTTGATTTGACACACGAGGCAACGCCCTTATCTACATATGTGACATTAAGGTGCGTACTGCCCCCCTACTATGACGACTTAAAAAGTAAAACAGTCCTAACTTAACCTTGTTCCAGTGTGGAAACGTGACAGAACTATACAGGGTGTCTAGCGCCATCTCTCTTCCACACTGGATTAAGAATAAGTTAGGACTGTTTTAAGACGTCATAGTAGGGCCCCAGGTCATATAAATACCATAACATTTGTTATAGAACGTGTTTTAGGCGTTTGCCTTGTGACCCGGTGGCCGTGGCTTCGCTTCCCACGGGAAGCATACTTTTTAAAGTTGTATCACAGTATCCAGTTTGGCTACGACATTGCAGGTTTGAAAAGATGGTTCCGTGCTTCGAAAGGCACGTATAAGCCGGTGATCCCGGCCGCAAAATGGCGGTCGTCAAACCATGTCACAGAACCTTTTTTTTTTCTCGGGGTTGGGAAATTATCAAATAACTCCCCCCGCTCTTGGGCAGAGCGAAGGGGAGTGTCAGACTTCTACTGACTAAAAACCGAACCCATGTTCCTTCTTTGCCCTTGCGCCGAGGCCACGTAATCTAGTACAAAAATCCGCGGCCCCGACGGGCGTCGGCCTTTGCGGGCCCCTCCTTGCTGACATCTCTTGGAGGCGCGCGTGGAACACGAACGCGCCGATGTCACAGGCCCTTGCGGCGGTTTAGAAACTCTGACACTAGGGTGTGTGGGGTCGTTAGACCTTACTGCCCACACGATAAGAAGAAGAAGTACAAATGTTAAACAGGGTGTATACGAACCCTGGAGGAGGAGGTTCTAAATTACCTTTTTTATGTGACTGATTACATACGGGACCGAAACGTGGTCGCTCACAATGGGCCTCATCAGAAAGCTCAAAGTCACCCAAAGGGCAATGGAGAGGGCTATGTTCGGAGTTTCCTTGCGTGATCGAATCAGAAATGAGGACATCCGCTTGAGAACCAAGGTTAACGACGTAGCCCGAAGAATCGCCAGACTTAAGTGGCAATGGACACATTGCTCGCAGAACGGATGGCCGATGGGGCTGAAAAGTTCTGGAATGGCGACTGCGAACCGGAAGACGTTGCGGTTGCAGGAACCCGCTGGATGAGAGACGCACGGGACCGGTCAATGTGGCGACGCCTGGGGGAGGCCTATGTCCAGCAGTGGTCGTCTTTTGGCTGAAATTATGAAATGATGATGTGACTGATTTGGATCTTTTTTATAATTATGTTTGAAAGGGATACTTAGTAGGTGGTCCCATGACCATCAAGTCTAGAGAGAATAGACTGAAAGCCGCCCCAACGTAGTGGAAAAAAAGCGTGTTAAAAAGGCTAGGCAGATGATAGATGAAACATATTACCTATCTACGAATACTACTGTACCGTTAAAACAAAATAAACATGTCGAAATGACATCATCAAGCTTGTGAGAAACTGGTTCCTTTCCTAATAGCTGCTCTACGACAAGTTTGAAGAACTTGTTGATTTTATTGTTCAAAGATATTGTTTACTTATTTCGTTACCAACTCAATTTAAACATACCGAAACGAGATATTATAGAAAGGTTACAGTTTCGAAATTTCTGATACATAAGTATAAATCTCGACGTTTTCCTTTCTATCTCTTTTTCCTTTCATCAAATAGTCACTCAAGGAAGTTATATAAACTGAGACGGTTGTATTGGTGATTTTAATCACTATTAGTCAGTAAAATCTTATTTTTTACGGTCGCGAATCTTATTTTATTTAACACTAGCTGTTGCCAGCGGCTTCGCTCGCGTGTAAATGTCGATTTTCTATACAAACTTTCATTCAACTCACAAAAGGGGTTTAATTTCGAAAAATCCTTCCATATTCCTTGTCTACATTATAAAGAGAACCTCTGTGCAAAATTTCAGCTTTCTAGGTCCAAGGGTTTGGGCTGGGCGTTGATGAGTCAGTCAGTCAGGACTTCTCTCTTTATTTGATTTATTCCATTCTAATACCAAAAACTAATACCATATATAGATATAGATAGATACAACCTGACACTAATCGGTTAATTGCAAAAAACGTAAAAAAAAACGAAATTTGAGGGCTACCTTGTCGCATTCACCACTAAAAGCTGTGGTCAAATGCATTGCATTTTACCACCGGGCATTGCATTGAAAGAAATGTCAACGTGAAATGTTTGGGAGTTCGCTAGTGTTCATTGTATCTTTCTTTCTAAATATAACTGACAAAATGTAGGTAAACTATTAGCATTACACCGCTGTCTAAACCATCGCGGCCTACAGGGGTGATGTTATGTTTGTATCTATGCGACAAAACTGCAGGTCGGAAAGTTTTCCGTCGGGGGCTGCGGGTTGTTCGAAAGAGATACCGCGGCTTCGACACAAAGGGCTAAGAAAGAACATGGGTAGTTTTTAGTAAGTAGAAGTCTGACATTCCCTACCGCTCTCGCTGTACCCAGACCGGGAGGAGTCATTTGATGATTCCCGACCCTCCAAAAAAAAAAAACAAAGGTCGCAAGTTTAGAAGGCGAATAAAATCGCGAATAGTTCTTACTTCGATTCGACCATTGTATAATTTTTTGTGACGTACGCAAGACGACCAATCACACTATGATAGCCAGTACAATCGGATCTCTCATTGTACCAGACATCTATACAAAGCAAGGCCCTGTTTTACTGGATATGCATAGCTTATTATGTCGCCGAGTGTACACACGGCTACACATCAAGCTATACAAAACCAGTTAATCTTGGCCTCACTTTACTAGATCTTTTCGCACAATGAACGATCAGATTATACTGGTTTTGTATAGCTTGATGTGTAGCCGTGTGTACCACATCCGGGACTTTTATTTTTCTTTCAATTAATTTGCTAGGTTGGTTGGTTGGCAAGATCATTACTGTATTGCAAACCATTTTCCTGTTACTTATTGTAAACTATAATGAGCCCGCTAGTTTTATATACTTACACTCTTAAGTAGTAGGTAGACCTCGTCGGGGCTGCGGGATACCGCGGCCTCGACATAAAGGCCTAAGAAAGAACATGGGTGGTTTTTAGTCAGTAGAAGTCTGACACTCCCTTTCGCTCTGCCCAAGAGCGTTATTCGATGATGTCCCAACGCCCCAAAAAGAAAAAAAGTTGTAGGTAGACCGTAATTTATGGAAAACCTTGTGAGGAAACCGGCATGTCTTAGAATCAAAAAAATCGAAGACATGTGACATCTACCAACTCGCACTGGGCCCGCGTGGTGGATTATAGGCATAGCCCATCCCTCTCATAGAATACGTTCACAGTACGGTCATGGCATGCCACGGTGGTTTACTTTATATTTAGACAAAATATTGCTTGATCATTAAAAACAAGTTATAATACAATTATAATCAAATCATTTTCCTGTTACTGTTGTAAACTACGCTTGTAATTATTTCATAATTAATAAATAAACGATGGTGGTACATATAGGAATTAATATCAATATTACACGACGTTATCATCATCTGCCTAGCTTCCAGTCTAACTGTATGCAGCTGAATACTAGTATTTTACATGGATCGGTTGCCTATCTGACCACCACAAACCAGTTAATACTGGGTTATACGATACCCTTTGGTAAGACTGGTTGTCAGATTTCCGGGCCACTGTTTTGCGCGCCTTCCACTGCGAGCGGAGCGGGCTCTCTGTACGGACTCCGTTTAACTCGCAACGGCTTTTTTCATAGAAGTGCTTCCACTGTGAATAAGCGGACTACTATAATATTACTCCGGTCTACTCAGAACATCAGCTGTTTCCTCTCATTACCCTTTTTAAACGGTTTTATTTTTTAGTGGAAGGTGGGCTTTACCTGTGACGACTATGAAAGATCTCCAACCAACAACCAACCAACAGGGACCAACGGCTTAACTTGCTTTCCGAGACACGGAGGAAACTCGATAAGAAATGGGTGGTCAGTGTGGTCACCCATCCACGGAGCAGCCTAGGCAAGCACGACTTAACGTAATGATTCCGAATGGCAGTTATAATTAAGTCACGAGCTTCAACCGCGGTATACTTGGTAGTTTTAATTTAAATGGGATCAGGTGGTGTATCACAAAGTCTAAAGCAGGATAAATCTTATTCCAGTGTGGAAAAAATATGGCACTAAACACCCTCGTTCACACTGTAAAAAGAATAAAACAATACTGCTATAATACAGCATGCGCAGCGGTAGCCAAGTGGTGGTGGTCTCGACATATCGAGCAGTAAGCCGTGGGTTCGAGCTTCGAGCCCAGGTAGACGCATTACTTTGTGTAATTTATTTCTTCACCACTGCTCTCAAAAACGGCGAAGGAAAACATAAACCAGCATGTCCTAGAAGCAAAAATTCGAAGCCATGTGGCATCTAACAACCCGCACTGCCATAGCATAGCCCATCCCTCTCCTAGAGAGGAGGCCTGAGTCCCTGCAGTGGGAACATTATAGGCTGATGATGATGAGGTATTGCTCTTTTAAGAAACAGCAGATAACTTTATTTTTATTACCTCCATGACCTCTGTTATAATTCAATGCATTCATCAACACAATGACTCCATCGTTACATTGAGTGCTATCGCAATTACCGTGATTATTCACACCAAATAAAAACTGGTTTCCTAGCCATTATTTTTGAGCAGTGTTACTTAGTTTGATGTACAGTCAGCATCACAAATATGTGTGCACGTAGCAGAACCCATTGTATCATAAAGTAGGTCATATCATTGATATCTAGTGGTAATCGTTATTTTACGAGATATTCGTACGAATAAGTTAGATGAAAAAAAAAACTGTTTCAGTTCCATTTAAGGGGAGTATTCCCTTTATCTTTTTATTTCTTATTTTTGTATAAAAATAGTAAAGCGGTTTACAGAATACATCTACCTTCCTAGTTTCAACAGTAGTCTTATTTGTTTCGAATAAAGTGGCTGTATAGTGTATACGTACAGACGGCTACACATCAAGCTATACATTTCCAGTTTACGCTGATCTCGCACTGTACGGAAATCCTATACAATGCGAGACCAGCTTATACTGGAAATGTATAGCTTGATGTGTAGTACAGACAGACAGACAGACATGACGAATCTGTATGGGTCTCGTTTTTTGCCATTACGGAACGGATCCAAAAAAACATACGGCCGAATAGAGAACCACCTCCTTTTTTTAAAAACGGTAAAAAATTAAGGTTTTTACAAACCACCCTTTGTTTTTAACTACATGTTTTCACAAAGAGTACCTTATATCTAAACGTCAATGATCATGCAAATTGTTTGCACTCATTAATACGTAATTTAAGTTATGACTAATACGAACGGGATTCCCCTGAGAGGTCGTTTTTTATTCTGCAATTAGTCTGTTTTCATTTGTAAACATATTGTTACGTGTAACTTGCTTATGTCCGCGGTTAAACTCGCGACTTCGATAAGTGTCCCACGGGATAGTTTTACCGGAATAAAAAAACTGGCGGAGTGCCAGCTGAACTCGCACATGAAAGGTTCCGTATCAAAACGGCAAAAAAAACACGTTTGTTGTATCGGAGCCCCACTTAAATATTTATTTTATTCTGTTTTTTTTTGTATTTTTTGTTATAGCGGCAACAGAAATACCTACATCATCTGTGAAAATTTCAACTGTCTTGCTATCACGGTTCATGAGATAAGTACAGCCTGGTGACAGCCTTTATAGGATCACTCGTGTGTCTGTCTGTCCGACCATTCCCCCCCCCCCCTTGTCTCCGAAACTACTGAACCTAAAATTTAGAAAAAATTACAGTAATTAGTTCAACACTTATAGATTACAGGAAAACCTATAAGAAGTCTAAGTACGGAACCCTTCTTGCGCAAGTCCGACTTGCATTTGGCCAGTTTTTCACGTAAACTAAATTGAAGGGAATACAGTGCTTCGAAAAGTCGTGTGACGTCATAGCTTGGTACATCTTTTTAGGGAACCAGCAATGCCCAACACAGGAATGCACGACACGAGAACGCGCGACATAGGAATGTAAGTGTTTTGAATTCCAATGTTGTACATTGTCATGTCGTGCATTCTCGGCCCGAACCTCGATTGTCCGGGCAAGAATGTACAGCACGAGAATTGGAATCAAAACAAACAGTGACGTCACATTAAAAAAGTAAAAAGCCATGTGACAATAGGGACGGGTGATACAATAAAATACTGGAAAATTCCGTGGTTCCTTCTTTTTTTCTTCGTGTTCCTATAATACGACCGTCTCGCGACAGTATCCTTTATGGGCGGCATGGGCACCGGGCCGTAGGCCGACGAAGGAGGCCGGCGGAGGCCCGGCACTTCGGGGACAGAAGATATTAGTGTTATTAAATATGCGAGCGTAGCGAGCGCACGTCATGGAGTACAATTTAATTCGGCAGCACTACCTAGCTCAATTACCTAGTATCCAAGTCCCAAAATTTCGAGTTGCCCAACTAGTCGGCCAACCAATCGCGCGATGTCGCCGATTACTGTGTCGTACACTCCTGTGTTGTACATTCTTGGGCCGGACCAGCAAGGTACACCCCAGTAATTGGCGACATCGCGATGTCGCCAATTACTGTGTCGTACACTCCTGTGTTGTACATTCCAGTGTCGTGCATTGCTGGTATGTGCATTACTGTGACGGGCATTATAGGGACTCGAGACACTTCCTTTAAATGAGAATAAGTGGGATCCACCAAGTGGACTCAGTTGGAACATGGATTGACATGGAAGATAATAATTATAATATCCTCGAATGTTTGGTTCTAGGACACTGCGGTTTCCTCATGTTGTTTTCCTTCACCGTTTCGAGGGCAGTGGTTATGAAATAAATGGCTCAAGGTAACACACCTGTCTGGGTTCGGGCTTACGGGTCACGGCCTGACTCGTCTGCGTGGTGGATCACGGCCTCACTGAGAGGAGGCCAGTGTCCCAACTGTGGGAACAATAAAGGCTTGTAAAGTGTCGACTAGTCATCATTATTCTGCCCTTATCCCAATTTATTTGAGGTTGGCGCAGCGTGTCTTATTCTTCCATACTTCTTTATTACTCGTCATCTAAGCAGTCGCTTCCACGACTTCCACCTCTTTTCTAGCCTGTCATTTTTCTCGCAATCCTTAATCCATTATAATAAATAATAATAATAATAATGTTTATTCAAAGAAAAACTTAGACATAGCTTACACAGGTTGAACTTAGTGTAAGTGGTGCAGTCATCTGTAGCCGAACTAGGCAGAGCCTGTATTTCGACTATCAGCGCCAAACCCCTCGATTATTAAACATAATTATAATATAAGTGCCAATATCATTTCATACCATATTGTTCAAAATAATTTTAAACATTTTTTATTTTTGTTTAATTAACTTTGTAAAAGAAAAGAAAAATAGTTTGTGTAGAATTTGCGTGTGGCCTCTTATTTGTGTTAGATGAGAATGTACGTGACTGATGTGTAAGAGGATGTGTATGAGGTGTGTGTTGTGGAGTGTGTTGTGTTGTGTGTTGTGGTGTGTGTTGTGTTGTGAGTGAGCGTGCGCGCGTTTGTGTGTATGTGTGAGATGCTTGTTGTTATTATTACACTAAATCGTTAGGACGCTATGTACAGAAGAAGTTCAGTCTGTTCATAGGTTAGACTTTTTAGGTATTCAGTTAGTTTCTTCTTGCATTGCATTTTTGTTAACGGGTATAAATTAAGGATTCTGTTCAACCTATTGTACAGGAATGGACCAATGGAGTGGGGAAAGCGTTGTCCAAATTTAGTTTTAAACAACTGAGTTCTTTCGCACACTATGTCCTTTCTTCGTTTTTGGAGGAGTAGTGGGTTGTAGATTAGTTTGCTGTGCTGTAGGAGGACAACGCTCAGTATGTATAACTGTCTCACGGTCATGACCTCCCATTCCGCGTATAATTCTGTAGTGGAGAAACGGATAGGCTTGCACGTCGCAACCTTCAGTACTGCACGCTGGGCGATCTCGATAGACTTCAGAGTTGTCTTTGATGTGCCTCCCCAGGATGATAGACAATATGTTAGAAGCGATTGACAAAGAGCATAGTATATCTGCTTTAGCAACTTAAAGTCCGCTATGTGCCTCAGGTTTTTAAAGATATAGATGAGCTTTCGTATTCTTCCGCATAGCAGCCTAATGTGTTCCTTAAAATTGAGATTGCTGTCTATGTTAACGCCTAGATATTTCACTGCGTGCACGGCTTCCAGTGATGGACACTTACAATTTTTTCCAGAGTGGCACTCGTGTGATATGATATTTCGCGTGATGCCATCTCCAGTAATTTTTTTTATGCTAAAGCAGATGTACTTGGTCTTGTCCACATTTAATGTAAGAATATTACTCTGAAGCCACTTTCCCACAATATCAAAACCCCGTTGTGCAGCACCGAAAGCCTCCTCCCATGTATTGGCAGCAAAAGTAAGGGCAGTATCATCCGCAAAGGAAATGATTTCACCATTTGTGAGGTCAAGACTCGTGAGACCATTTATGTACACAAGGAACAAACTGGGTCCCAGTATGCTACCCTGAGGTACACCGTGTGTGATCTGAAGGTGAGAGCTTTTAAAACTTCCTGCACGAACACACTGAGATCGGCCTGTCAGGTAGCTAGCAAAAAGTTGTAGTTGTGTTCCTCGAATTCCCAACTTTTCGAGTTTATCTAGTAAGAGGGCTACAGAAATCGCATCAAAGGCCTTTGCGAGATCTAGAAAGATAGTGAGACATTTTTTCTTTTTATCTAAGTTCGAAGTAACAAAATGTATGAGTTTATTTACTGCTTGCTCAGTTGATTTACCTTGTCGAAAACCATATTGATTATCTGAGAGCAGTTTATTTTTTTCTAAATATGTAACTAGTCGTGAATTTATAATTTTTTCAAGTATTTTAGATATTGCTGGTAGAATAGATATAGGCCGATAGTTATTGATACGATTTCTGCCACCACTCTTATAGATTGGACAGACTTCGGCTTTTTTAAGGACATCAGGGAACACTCCCTTCTGCAGACAATCATTTATGATCTTTGTCAGCGGTGGGACAATGATATTTTTATACGATTTGAGAAATTTATTCGTGATATTATCTCCACCACTGGCACAGTCCGATTTAAGGTCAAGGATGAGGCGTTCTACTTCCTCTTCAGCTGAATCCATGAGAACAAACGAATGCGGACTATTAGTAGCTGTGTGTGCATTGGTTTGTGTAGTGTTTACACAGTGCGCGTTTTGTTGGTGAATTTTGTTTGCTAGAGAACTTCCTACGTTAATGAAATAAATCTTGTTAATAATCATTGTTTCATTGGTCTTCCTCTGCTTTAAGACCGCTTTCAAATTAAGGTGAATGCGACAAGGTATTCCGCGAAAATGTTTTTGCAACTAGCCGGTCGGTGTCAAGTCGTACCTATGTTAAATAAAATAGAATTCGCGGCAGTAACAAATGTCTTCATAAAAAATGTGAAGGAATATGCATCTGCCGCGTGACTGTCGCGCTGCTAACGCCCTAATGTTATAGCGGTTAGCGGCCTTAAAACGTCGACTAGCATAGTATGGTTCGGTTTTTTTATTACCTATAAAAATAATGTAGTCGATAAAAGTTAGTATCCAATTTAGAATAATAAAGTTATGAGTTATAAAAAGTAATGATAATGATTTGACCTTAGGATAGCCGGTGTCTGTGGAGCGATATCAAAACTTTAATTAATCGTTATAAATGTGGTTAATAACTTGAACATAAATATGTTTTAATGATACCTAGGTAAAGATATATTTATTTACCGCAAGCCACAAATCAAAAATATAATTATATCAAAAAAGGCTAAATTATTACGCTGTATGGGTTATGGCGCCAAATAGGCCCTTGCCGCCTTATTACAAAAGGTAATCTCGCATGTTGTCACTTCCTTTTGAATATTATTGAAGTGAGACGTCACTTCAAAAATATTCAAAAGAAAGTGACGGCATGCGAGATAAAATAAGGCGGCTAGTGCTCAAGCCCAACGCTCGTTTTCAACTATAGGTACCTGGAGTAATGTGGTAATTTGTTAACCTTTCGCTTTTTGCCTATGAGGATAGGAAGAAACTTGTGAAACCATAGAACCCTGCTGCAACGATCCTTTAGCTTCGACGTCTCAGATAGTATTTATGAAATTATAAAAAAAGTAATGCGTTGGTTTTATAAATATTTAAAGTAATTGTACCTAAATTATTCCACCTATTTTTGGATTCAATTAAATATGTGATAAGTTGTCATTGTCACGTATTAAGTGAAAATTGCAATTTTCACTTTTGCATTTAACTGTACCCTACTTGTTTAGGAATGGCAATAATATTTTTGTCAATTTATAATATGGGGGTAATAATAAAAAAATATAAACGATTTTGTCATTGCTGATAAAATATGTTTTATGACTATAACGAACGTGTAACAAGATTATTAAGTGTTCGATAGGTGTTTAGCACATTACGCATGGTTTTTAAATTATTTAAACAACAAAAAAAAAAACACGAAAAAGTGAAAAATAAACTTTAGAAGAAAAATCAGTTTCTGAAGTCGGTGACTTTTGTTTGTTTGATTTCATTTTTTTGCCACCGACTTCAGAAACTGATTTTTCTTCTAAAGTTTATTTTTCACTTTTTCGTGTTTTTTTTTGAAGTCGGTTTTATTTTTTGTTAAAAAGTTTTTATTTTTCACTTTGTAGTGGTTCACATGTTCATGAGTCATAATGTGGAAAATGTAGTTTTGTTGATTTTTCAAAAACCACTTGTCCGATTTCGATAAAAACCATTTGGGAAGTACTCCCTTTCCAACAAAAAAAAGAATTTTTCAAATCGGTTAGCAAGTTAGCAAGTACGAACAAACATAAAAAAAAAACATTCGAATTGAGAAGCTCCTTCTTTTTTTAGAAGTCGGTTAAAAATACGAATAATTGCTCTAAAATGTGGCATCTTAGAGCATTTGTGGTTCCGAGGTTTAACTCAAGCATCATTCTCCATTTCTCCTGCCCTTATCCCAATTTATTTTAAGTCAGCGCAGCATATAATCTTCTTCCATATTTCTATATTGCACGTCATCTCATCGGGCACCTCCTTATTTAAATTACTCTATCATTTTCTACCCCGTCTATCCATTTTCTTTGGCCTTCTTCACGTACTACCCCCGTATCAGCCGTATCGATGATATGGGGCCCCGGGCAACAAGAATGTGTGTTAGCAAAAAATCGTAAAACATTATCCTCAATCTCACTTGAACTGGGCCATACTTACCGAGAAAAAATCATAATATCATACAAAAATGTGCCCAACGTGCCGAAAGAAGTTTTACTTCAATAATTACGAGAGTCAAAAAAGGAAAAATCTTTGGGCCCCTCAACAAATTTTGCCCGGGGCCCGTCTTATGCACGCTACGCCACTGCTTCCTCGACCCAACCGTGTTCATAGTTCATACTCAAAACTTTCCTCATGAATTCCTGGGTGCTAGGAATCCCTCAAACCGTTAAAGCAATTTACATTGAAAATAAGTCTCAGTCATTACTAATATTATTATATTATTAATTATTAATCTAATATCTATCTTCTAATCTTCTTCTTCTTCTTCTAATATTATAAAGAAGTAAAGTTTGTGTGTTTGTATATTTGTTAAATTGTAAGGGGTAATCTCGGGATCTACTGAACCGATTTTAAAAATTCTTTCACCAATAGAAAGCCACATTATTGCCGAGTGTCATAGGCTACTTTTTTATCCCTGTATTCCCACGGGAACGGGATCTACGTGGGTGAAACCGCGGGACGTCCGCTAGTACATAAATAAACAGATAATAATGAATGAAAATACCAACGCTCAGTACTCAGTTTTTTTCCAAACGTATTTCTTTTGCTTCTACGGATTTTGTATGCAATTACTTTTTTTACTAAATACGTAGACATGGCATGAGCAAAAAGTTTCTGTTTCTGTCTGTTGTTGTTGTTTGTTTATTTACTAACAACTAAGGATTTTTTTATTTAACTTGAATTCTGAAAAAACTGTTGTATGTTATGTGGGTATGGAAGTCAAGTTATTTTCCTATGGCACATTTTTTTGTAGAGTACACTTGTTGACAAAAGTCGATTAATCAGATTTTTAGTTAATATTCCCTAGCATGAGTATAATATAAACACATCGTTTCATGTTTCAATCGTCTTTCAATATTAAAAAAACACACACACTTAATATACACACGAATAGAGAACCTCCTCTTTTTTGGAAGTCAGTTAATAAAAAAGTCAGTAAAAGTCATAAAAGTAAAAGTAATAAAAAAGTAAGTAAAAGTAATAAAAAAGTCAGTAAAGTAAACTTGACTTTGTATACCCCCTTATCTAGTTTACTAATCAATATATTCATCAGCTCAATGTTTTGAGTTCGTTACATTAAGTTTAACTGTAAAACGTGATATAATTTCTCGTTTTCCAGCAGTAGTGTTAGTAACTTAGTACAGAATGCTAGGTTGACGGCTTCGTAAAGGTATATTGGTAGCCGACTGCACGCAGCAGCAGCAGACGACATGTCGTCGCTTCATGTCGTCGCGACACGTCATCGCGTCATGTCGCTGCAGTCATGATTTCGAATTCGAACCCGACTGCAGACGGCAACTGCTGCTACTGCTGTTATCTATGGGCACTCACTACTGATCTGCAGTCGGACGACACGTGCGTCTGCCGCTCGACGACGCGTCGCTAGCTTCATGTCGCTAACTACGGAGGGAATTTCATAGAAATACGTAGAAACCAGTCGTGTCCACAGATTATCTATTGTCGTGTCGCCGCCACACGTCGTCTGCTGCGGCTTCGTGTCGCCCGCTACCAACTTGAACCTTATAGGATCCATTTACACCCTGTATTGTATTTTGCCTTTTTTATCAGACTTTCGGATTGTAACAACTCGTAAAAACAGTCAAAGATCTACAAAATGACAGCCGACTAACGCCTTTTTTTTTTGAGGTTGAGAAATCATCAAATGACTCCTCCCGCTCTGTACAGAGCGGTAGGAAGTGTCAGACTTCTACAGACTAAAAACCACCCATGTTCCTTCTTAGCCCTTTGAGGCCGCGGTATCTCTTGTGGAGTACAATAATATGTGATACATGGTAATCCATCCTCAGATCGACCTCGGATCGCAAGTAGTTTTAACCTTCGATTGACCCGTCCGGCTATTATTCACGAGCAACAAAGGTTGCAGGGGTCAACATCTTTTTAAACTGGTATTTTACCACAAATTCAAGTTTTGCAAATAACAGAAGATTATAATATCAATAACACCTAAGATAGGATTACTATTTTGTTATTTTTATTGACATTATGGCTGACTGGCTTTTTATGATGTCACCCATTTTCGATGGATTAGGCAGTGGTGTACCTAATAGTAGGTACACCCACATTTCACTATTTCATAGGGGGCGAGCCTATTGCCATCAACGGGGCACAAATCCAGACTCCATGTCTGCTACTGAGAACTTCCTGATGGAAAAAAAAGTAGTTAAAAAACTAAAAAACCCGACTGAAAAAACTGAAAAGCAAAAAACAAGCACATTTTAAATTAAACAAAACTTGGAACCAGGCGGGGTTCTATTTTGTTTAGTTCTGTTTCTCATTTCATAATTTAATATTCAAACGAACCCCGCCTTTTTTATAACCTTTTGTTTATAGGATTTGTCACTTTGAATTTCTTTTATATAAACATATACTTAAGTGTTTTATATTTTTGTAATCTCCTTTTAAAACCCTTCTTTTGATACCCTACTCGATGGTATTGGAAAAAAAAATTTTTTTGAATTCCGCGATTTGGCCCCCAAAATCCAAATCATTTTTTTGTTTTTTAATTTTAATGTAGCCTATAATAACACTCGCGCCATCAAGACAAATCTAACGATGTATATTTCATTCAAATCCCTACATCCGTTTAGGAGTTATGAGGGAACAAAGAAACGGACATACATACATACATATACGTCAAACACATAACCTTATCTCCTTTTGGGCTTCGCCGCAGTCGTGTAAAAAACCCAATAACACTATGCCTGACCCGGGAATTGGACCAGAACCTTATGGTCAGCAGACCCCCTTGCGACCACTTGACCAGTCACAGACAGACACAGAGGTAAATCGGTGTGTAATTCATGGTCACCCATCCTCAGACTGACCTCGGCAAGCGTTACTTAACCTCGAAAGATCAATCCTTTCGGTTGTTGGTTTTTTTAAGTACGATAAGCCGTTAGTCTCGGCTGTAATTTTTTGTAGATCTCTGACAGTCGTAACACTCTCGTAACAGATAGTCAGTGGCCCGAAACTCCGATACAAGTCTTACCAAGGGGTTTCTTATTACCCAGGACTAACTAGGTTATGGAGGTCAGATAGGCAGTCACTCCATATAAAATACTGGTATTCAGCTGCATCTGTTTAGACTGAAAGCCGACACCAACATGGTTGGGTAAAGGTTAGGCACATCTGCCTAGCCGAGTATTTTTCAAAATTAAATGGTCAACATGAACGTATTTAACCGGCTATCTATTTTATTTTATTTATTGTAGAAAGCATGTTTTTATTATTTCGTTTATGACGATAGCCTTTTGAACCGTTTAATCGTGAATGGTACTTTATCGCTAGAAAACATTATTAATGCTTGTAATGTTTTTTTTTCTTGATCGTGTTGCTTACAAATAGCATAGCATTGCTCATAAAATAACTGTTATCTTACTAAAAATCTATATAAATAGACTAGACGGTATCTACCCGTAGTTCTGTTAAAATATCTTCAAATATGTAGGTACTTTTTCTTTAAAATAGCAGGTTTTATGCAAGTTTTTCTAGAGGAACACAAATTGATATTTCATCATCATTATTCCAATTTTATCCTTTATCCCAATAGCCCTAATCCCAATTTGTTTGGGGTCGGCGCAGCATATCTTCATCTTCCATACCTCATCATCTCATCAGATACCTTGTTGTTTCAACACTTACGTAGGTAGATCAGATATAAATATAAGTATTTAAAAAAAACCTGTTAGAACCTAACCGTATTTTCAAAGTTTGAGTCAATTTCTAAAACTATTGCACTTTAATTAAAAATCCAAAGTATACAGGTACTTGTGCTAAGTACTATATTAAAATCGAATGACCTTAAACAAGAAAAAACAACACGATTGTCACTAAGATTAGACGACGAAAAACACGAAAACAAAATTCAACGGATTTTTTTTTCCATTGCCAGAAAAAGAGTTCCCGTAAAAAAAATCAAACTGTCACCCTACCTTTGCGTCCGTCAAAGAGCTTGAGCGCCAAAACTTGCACTATTATAACATAATACTTTACAAAAACACAGACAAAGTTCTTGGAAGCCGGTTTAATTATTTGTCAGCTATTTTCCTCGTCTGGCAAGGTCGTGTGATGCGAGCTCACAACGCGAACTGGACGCGGGTCAGCAATGCTGTTTATTATATGTGGCGGCCATTTTAAATACATGTCAATAATGGCTGAGCATTGTGACGTTGTTGTTGTTTTTTTTACTGACATTTATTAATTTTATTCGTAGGTGATGTGTTTTTTTTTTTTTTTGTTGAATCGTTAATCTAGTCGCAGGCGTTAGGTAGGTAGTACTGCATATCCTAAGGTTTTAAGACTGGGTAATGTTTTTTCGTCAGAAACTCAGTCAGCCGTGGATTTTGTTCCTGGTAAATTGCATTTGGCTCGCTTACTATGAAAGTAGGTGTACCGACTACCGACATTGCAGCACACACAGCTACCCGACACTGACAAAATTATCCAAGAAAACAACCTATAGTTTTATCGATAACATTGAATATTATGATTAAAAATTGGACATATCGGAGTACATTGATGTTTTGGCGTCTGTACACCAGAGTCTATGCCTTCCTTACGTCCTTCCTTTATCTACGTAAATTCGGTTTTTCTGAGAAAGACAGTCGGTACGGGGTCAGAGATTATCTAAATCTGGGGGGGTTACCATTACGTAGCTATAGGTGACGTCTAGTCCCATCTCTTGTCCAATCTAGAATAAGAGTACACTCTGGGACAATATTACTTTCTTCTTCTTTTTCTTAGTAGCCACGGAGTCCGGGTTTATGTCTGGTTGGTAGCAATAGACCAGCCCCCTACACATTACATGCAACTTAAATAAGGCTGTAAAAGTACCCATAACAAAGTCGAAAGGCACTTTTTTCTTCCCGTCACTGCGATATTTGTTTCGTAGAACAAAACATAATAACGCAGTTTATTTCTACAGCATTTTAATTCTACAGGCGCTTAATGCAAATTCTTATTTGGAATAATGTTTTGTTTCTATAAGCGTTTCTCTTGGTATGTTTCATAAAAAAAAATAAAGAACAGATAAGGAACAATTATTTGGTTTATAAAGGGTGTAACAGGACCCTTAACGCAAAGGAAGGGCACTTGTGTTCTCCCCACCACTGCAATTTTTTTTTTGTTCTAGACCATAAATGGTAACCCCCTAGTTACGGATACATTGGGGGTCAAAGTTCCAAATTTTGCACAGCTGTTTTTTTTTTTAATACTAGTTTTTCATTTTTCGGTTATAACTTTATTTAAATAACCTCCATGACCTGTTTACTATTCAAAGCATTCACTAGCACATTGCTTCATTGACTTTTACCGTAAAACGTGAATTTTTAGCCCAAAAAAAAGTTGTTACCCAGCAAAAAGAATTGAGTAGGGGTACTAAGTTTGATGTCCATAATGCTTGGTTGGAGGCTTCGTGGAGGGTTCGTTTACACCCTGTATAACTGGCGTAATGTGGGTGTACTAAAAGGTGCTCCTCTACATACCTCATAATAACATTGCACCTGCAACCTCTGAAGGGTTAGGAAGAAGTATACCTACTCTATCCCATCGGGGTTGCGGGTTGTTCGAAGAGATACCGCGGCCTCGGCACAAGGGCTAAGAAGGAACATGGGTGGTTTTTAGTCAGTAGAAGTCTGACACTCCCTTCCGCTCTGCCCAGAGCGGGACTCATTTGATGATTTCCCACCCTCCAAAAAGAAAAAAGGGGTACCTTTACCCATAATACAATGACCAATGATGAGAGCCTATTTGCCATCAACCGGGCACAGAATACTTCGTGTGTTGCTGGCTGCTACTGAGAACTGAGATTTATACCTAATAGAAAAACACTATATTAAAATACTGAATATTATTATTTTATCAAATAATTAATTAACCTTACTAAGTAAGATGTTAATAGATTATAGATTACCTAAAACATAAAAAAAAGTAAGTAGTAACTTGCCTTTTCCGAAGCTGGATGAGGAAAATCTGTTCAAATAAACAAAAGTGAAGTATCTTCTATTTCGATAACAGTTTTTATTGATTGCTTTTAAAACATTTTTTTTTATGTCTGTCCGTATATTTGTTCCTTTAGAGAATCCAAATATATGAAAGGCAAACGGTATTTTAAACAAGAAAAGTTCATTTTTTCTCTTTCTTTCTGTTTTATTTTTGACTTATCCCCGAAACAGCTGTAAGTATCGATTTTGACGGGACTTTTACTGACAGATAGCTGCAAAGTTACAAGGACTAACAGTAAACTTAGACTTGTACCTACTTTAGAAAATGGATAAGGATTCCGTGCAAAAAAATTAAACCTGTGGAATTTATAACTAAATTCGATTCAAATAAGGGAAAAAACATTTTTTAACCGACTTCGAAATGGAGGAGGTTCTTAAATCGATTGGTTTTTTTAATAATTTATCGCCGTCGAAGATCGCGTGGCATAGCTAGTATTTAATAAGAAAAGCGGTTTCGGGATCTCCAGAAGAGGAAAAAAGTCACACAGCATCGTCCGCCGATCTGTCTGCGACCTCGGTAAGCTTTACTTAACCTTATTCACTATTCTCGTTAAAACAAAACGAAGGAAAACATCGTGAGGAAACCGGCATGTCTTGGAACGAAAAAATTCGAAAACATGTATCAACCCGCACTGGGCACGCGGGGTGTATTACATACAGCCCTTCCCTCTCCTAGAGAGGAGGCCTGACTCCCTGCAGTGGGAACATTATAGGCTGATGATGATGATGATTCTTCTTAATCTTAACTAATGTTATAAATGAGAAAGTAGGTTTGTTAGTTTGGTACATTTTCATGTCTAAAATACTGAACCGCTACCACTAAAATTTTGCATAAGTACTACAACACGTTGTACCTAAACGGAAATATGGTAAGTACTACCTTTCATCCCGAAAAAAAGTACTATTCTCGAGGAAAAATGGTGCCACGTGTCTTTCGAATCAAGTTTCAATTATAATATTAAAGAAACTTTAGTTATATTTTTATAATTATTTCCAGCGGGATAATCTCGAGGTTCCGCTTTTTCATTTATTCACGTCACTCTTAAACACAAAACATTATAAAGTTGATATACTAGTTTCTGACAAATTACGAAATCTCAGAAACTGTACAACCTGCGAACTCAGTTCACCAGGCAAATGGTAGATGAAAACATCGTGGAGAAGCCAGCACATCCTAGAACCAAACATTGAAATACATCTGAGCTCATCAGAGCGCAAGAGAATCAGATGGTCTTGCCCTTGTCCAATTCATTTGAAGTCGGCGCAACATTGTCTTCTTCTTCTGTACTTCTTTATTACTCGTAATCTCATGAGACACCTCCTTTCTTGCAATATCATCCTTTTCACAGTCCATCCATCGTTTCTTTGTTCTTCCTCTACTCTTATGGCCATCTACATTCATATTAGTTATGTGTTATGTGTTGTGTGTTATGTGTTTATTAGTTATAGGTATTAGTTATAAGTTAGAATTAGGTAAATAATTAAGGCGCATTTATCGCATTGGGGGTTACCCTGTAATGGTAGATGTAAGTTGATAAATAAATAAATAAATAAATAAATAAATAAATAAATAAATATTCAAAACTTTGTTCATTTGACATGTGAGGAGTTCGTGGCAAAATAATAACAGCTGCACGGGTCGATCTGCAAGGTGAAGCCGCGTTAACCTAGGTCTACCTGAATGGGAAACCATCCGTTACATACTGAGTTTCCCCTGTGCCTCGGAAATCACGATGAACTGTTTGTCCCAGCTGTAATTTTTTTTATTTTGATATTTGACAGTCGTTAGTGGCCTGCAAGTCTAACCAGACTGACCAAGGGGTAATGAGTAGAGTAGGACTTACTGGATTGTGGAGGTCAGATATACAGTTCATTCTCGTGTTCCCACTGCAGGGACTCAGGCCTCCTCTCTAGGA
Organism: Diarsia dahlii; assembly: GCA_949775195.1. NCBI lineage: Eukaryota > Metazoa > Arthropoda > Insecta > Lepidoptera > Noctuidae > Diarsia > Diarsia dahlii. The sequence goes on along the minus strand of OX459217.1, from coordinate 6,579,542 downwards.
GAGGGGAGAGGGCCCATGTGTGGTTGGTAGATGACACATGTCTTCGAATATTTTGGTTCTAAGACATGATGGTTTCCTCACGATGTTTTCTTTCACCGTTTTGAAAGTAGTGGTGATGAAATAAATTACACAAAGTAATACCTGCCTGGGATTGAACCCACGACTTACTGTTCGTAAGTCGGGGCCGCTAGACAATTACTCATGTCATTTACTGGTATTAAGTTGCAAACGGTTAAAATGGAAGTCGATCCCAACAGAATAGGGAAAAGGCTAAGCATAAGATGATTATATAGGAGAATACACATAGGTAGGTAAATAAACACTTTTGATGAGGTCACCGCTTGATAATAATGTCTGTATTTACTAAGAACTCCGCTACTTATGAAGCTGTGATTTAAAATAGTGTAGAATATTGTTAATTAGGCAAAGAATAATATTGTACCATTTATTAATCAGGTTAAAAAAAACCCTATGCTATATGAAAGGGGCGCATAGGTAAACATGACCAAATTTATAAAACAAGAAACATAAAATATTCATAAAAAATTTAAATGTTAATGATTTTTAAAATGCATTATTATTGTCCAATATTACCATTATTTCCTTAAATTCTAACAAACTATACACTATCTTCGGCTTATGTGTGTTCAGTGATACAGATACACAACAACTAGGCTTATCCCATTTGTATACGTCCCTGTGTGCCTCTGCCTGTTGGCCTTGTTCTGTTCTGTCTCCTGCTGATATGGAGGGAGGGAGGGAGGGAGTGGAAATTATGTTTTTTCCTACTCCTCCGCTATTCTTTTCTGTTAATTTCGTTGCGAGATCCAAACAGTTAAATCGTTTTTCTGGGCCTTCGTCGAGCTTCGTTGTCTCGGTACTTTTCTGGTGGTCGCCATTTTTGATTCTGACTTACAGGAGTTACAGTGGTTTCGGAATAGTGTGACGGGCTTGGCCCAGCCTATAGCAGTCGACCTTCTAAATTGTACGCCCCTCAACTCGATTCTTGGGGATTGTTGCTCCACCTAACCCTAGGACACAGTTTCTACGGCTTATAATATGACCGGCCCGTTCTCTGTCGGATCACCTCATTCCGGATGCGATCCCTGAGAGACTTCAACCATAACGGCTTCCACTACTCAATTATTATATTAATGTAGGTAAGTCGCGTTTTCCTCAAGATTTTATCTTACACTACAGTGTAAGACTACATTACTGACTATTTGACTAAACAAGTTACAACTTGTTTAGTCAAATAGTCAGTAATGTCGATGAACTTACCGGTCTGAGTTATTTACCTACTATGGGGTTAGATATATACCAAACTAGCTGATGCCCGCGGCTTCACCCGCGTGGATATCGTTCAAATTATATACTAAAACCTTCCTCTTGAATCACTCTATCTATTAAAAAAAAACTGCATCAAAATCCGTTGCGTAGTTTTAAAGATTTAAGCATACAGACAAACAGACAGACAAAAATAGCGACTTTGTTTTATACTATGTAAGGAAGTACACGGATAGACGGAAAAGTTGACTATCCGGTCATATTTGTAGCAGGCGCTGCGTGCTTATCAGTTATATTCCGGATTACTCCGTCTCGTGAGATGACGAGAAACAGAGAAGTATGGAAGAAGAAGACATACTGCGTCGACCTCAAATTAATTGGAATTTTTAAAGGCAAGAGAATGATGACTCCGTTTGGTGCGAGCTGGTACTGAAACTGGCCATCCCACGCGACCGAAAAGCGATCAGGGCCCCGAGTCTGCTATTCAATAGTGTCAGAATGGTCTATCATTGATCTCATAATAGTTGATTTTGACAAGTCAAAGTCAAAAGTCAAGACAAGTCAAGTCAAGTCAAGTCAAGTCAAGTCAAGTCATCAAGTTGTCAAGTCAAGTCATCAATCAACAATTATGAGATCAATGATAGACCATTCTGACACTATTGAATAGCAGACTCGGGGGCCCAGGTGCAGGACTAACGGCTTGACGTGCTTTCCGAGGCACGAGGGTATCATACAGACAAGTTCCATACTCCGCGCTACTACTGAAAAATTTCTAATGGAAAAACCCTATAGTGCTTTTGACCCGACTCGGGAATCGAGCCCTGAACCTCAGCAGTTAGTACCGCTTTCGTACACGAGACCCAAGGGGTAGTCGCCGACCTTTACAACATACATAAAAAGGCTAGATAGATAATCTGACATGATAATACCCAAAAAGTATGAAAGTATTGATATCCTTTTAATTTATCAATGGTAAGGATAATTTTGACGTCTGAAGAATGGGAGAGGACGTGTTGCGCCGAGCCCAAAGAAAAGGACAAGGATTTATGTCAATGGGCATTCTTATCGGCACATAAATACTTTCCTTCTATGTTACTGGCTATCAAAAGGTATTTAAATAGCTGTCATTTTTAAACGTCAGTGACTCTATTGTCAAAACTCCTTTCATCCGTCAGATCATGAAATATTGTGGCCCGAAAAACAATAAACAAACTTTTAAAACTCCCTCAAAAACCCTGTGAAAATGTTTCGGATACAACCTTACTTATATCAGGTATGTTTAATTTTATAACATGAGTCTACATTGCTTACGCGAACACAGATAGTTTAAGTGACAGCAGTACACAGCAGTAGCAGTAACTCAATATAGTGCTCCGTGGATCTTTACACGTGTGGCCATAATTGGAGCAAATGCTGCCAAAAATGACCACAGACAATATTACCTACTATGTTTAACAACCTCTTCCTGTAGCTAGGGAGCTGGCGAACATTTAAATGTATGTTTTGCTCGTACTTCGTATTGATACGCATTAATTGATTAGCTTTATCTAAGTCAATTCGTTTTATTAGAACCCCTGAATACAAAAAAATAACAGACATTTTACTACTGACTTTAACCATTACAGCTCGTTGAAGTCTGAATTGACAACGCAGCTCTACATTCCATGGTGGCAGACGCGGTTCTTAATATTAGATAGAGTCTGCCACATGAGCAAATCATAAAGATTTTTTGCTCGCCAGCTCCCAGCTCTCTTAGAACCAGCTATGCAAGCGCCATTAGTTTTGACAGTGGCCATCCAAAGATCAAGCGTAAAAAGTTTACACCAAGAACTGGCTGGAAAGGATTTACGAATATATAATATAATAATAATATAATATAATAATAATAATAATATTCCACAACTATCACACAACGCCATCTAGTCCCAAGCTAAGCAGAGCTTGTGTTATGGGTACTAGACAACTGATAAACATACTTAAATAAAATAAAAAGCCTTTTATTTTTTTTTTTTTCTTGCATTCCATAGTACAATTTCGTTTACAGTGTGCATATAGAATAGATTCGAAATAAATAAATTAATGTGATTATGATTAGCAAATATTTAGAATGTAATAATAATATATACATACTTATATATTTCTAAATACATACATTGTTTGGTATTAAGTTTATGTTGGGTGGCAACATCGAATCATTAAATAAAACATGGACGATTGAAAAGCGTTTCAATATTATTATAAAACATGGTGTCAGGTGTAAAATTAATAAAAAAGCGATATTTTGGCATGTCTACTGTGTCCTAGGACGCTCACGTGTTACCAGTGTGGACACAAGTATTAAAAACAACAACAATGGACGGTATAAAACCTCCGAGAAACCTAGTGCTGACAGGAGAAAATGCCAACTGGAAAAAGTTTAGGCAACTTTTTTCAATTTATCTAGAAGCCGCGGACCTAGAAAAGGCCACGGAACAGAGAAAAATAGCCATGTTCCTTAACTGTGCGGGTGAGGAAGCTATAGATGTGTACAACGTAAATTCCAAAAAATTGCTCACGTTAGAGTCTTTACTTGAGTATTTTGACAAGTACGCAGAACCACGGAAAAATCTAGTCTTACATACCTACGAGTTTCTGCAATATAGACAAGAAGAAGACGAGCCTGTTGACCACTTTGCTACCAGGTTAAGGATAAAAGCTAATAAGTGTGAGTTTGATACGATGGAAAATAGACTCATCACAATCATGCTAATAATTGGGGTGAGAGAAAAATCTGTCAAGGAGAGATTGTTGAGAGAAGAGGAACTGAATTTAGAAAAAGCGTTAGGAATTTGTCGGGCTTCAGAAGCTGGTAAAAAACAGGTGGAAACATTAGAAAAGAAAACTAGTGAATGTATGAAAATAGATGCAGTAAAAAGCAACAATACAGGGACAAGACCAAAAGAAATTAACTGTGGAAATTGTGGAAGAAAACACGAGTTAAAAAACTGTCCAGCATATGGAAAAAAATGTAAAATATGTGAAAAATTAAATCACTTTGCTGCAGTTTGCAGGAATAAAAACAATGATTATAAAAAATCAACAAAGAAAATGAACATGCTAGAAGAAGAAAGTAGCAGCAGTGATTTTGAGTATGATTGTAGTAGCATCATGACAATAGACAGTTTCAAGTCACAATGGAAAGAAAAAATATTGATAAATGGAACGCAGGTGGAATTCAAATTGGACACCGGAGCTGACTGCAACACACTACCGTTGGAGTTATTTAATAAAATAAGAGGAAACAATACACTGAGTGAGTTTCAGACTAATTTGGTGGTGTACAATGGAGATAAGGTAAAGACTGTAGGAAGTGTTGAATTGGACTGTGTTATCCGTAGAAATAAAGAAAAAGTTAAATTTAATGTCATAGATCTGCCAGTGAAACCGGTTCTGGGATTGGCAGACTGTATTAGACTCAACTTTGTGAAACGAATTGAAGAAATAACACAGTCCAACTCAGATAAAGAAGAATTCATAAAACAAAATAAAGATGTGTTCACAGGCCTAGGTAGTATAGGTACATATAAAATTAAGCTAAGAGATGATGCGCAACCTGTAATAAAACCAATAAGAAGAGTACCACAGGCTATAAAAGACAAATTGAAAGAAACATTAGATAATTATGAGAGGAGGAATATAATAGAAAAAGTTGAGGGTCCAACTGCGTGGTGTAGTAGCTTGGTGATAGTGGAGAAGCCGGATAAGTCACTGAGACTTTGCTTGGACCCGAAAGAATTGAATAAGAGTATACTTAGGGAAAATTATCAAATTCCATCACCTGAGGAGATATACAATAACCTGTCAGGGAAAGAGATATTTACCGTTTTAGACATGAAAGATGGATTTTTTCAGATCTTATTAAGCGATGAAGAAAAACTGTGCACGTTTGGTACTCCTTATGGTAGATACAGATTTAAAAGGATGCCATTTGGGATTTCCTCCGCACCGGAGGTTATGCAGAAAATGAACAATAGCATATTCAGTGACATACAAGGGGTAGAACTGTATTATGATGATTTAATAATAGCTGGGAAGGACAAACAGGAGCATGATAGGATATTAATGCAGGTAATAGATAGAGCTAGAAAGTTCAATGTAAAATTTAATAGCAACAAATTACAGTTTAGACTAGATCATGTGAAGTATGTAGGCTTGTTAATCTCTAAAGCAGGTATTAAAGTTGATCCAGGACATGTTCAGGCTATATTAGAACTAAAAAAACCAAATAATATAAAACAACTGCAAAAATTTCTTGGAATGTGTAATTACCTAAGTAAGTTCATACCTGAATATGCGAAAACTACCGAACCATTGAGAAGTCTTCTCAAAAAAGATGTAGAATGGGTTTGGGATGCAGCTCAGACAGAAGCATTTGAAGAATTAAAAAAGAAGTTGAGTTGCACTCCTACTTTAGCAATTTTGAGTAATAAGGGAACAATAACTTTACAAACAGACAGCTCTAAAAGTGGCATGGGAGCATGCTTGTTACAGAATGGGAGACCTGTGTCATTTTACTCTAGGTGCTATACGGAATGTCAAAATAGATGGGCTCCTATTGAAAAAGAACTTTTTGCTATATGTGCAGCTATGGAAAAGTATCACCAATTCATTTATGGACGTAGAATTATAGTGGAAACTGACCACAAACCTTTAGTGGCTATTATGAATAAAGACATAAATAAAATCTCTGCAAGACTACAACGCATGGTCCTCAAACTTTTAAAATATGACTTTGAAATAAAATATGTACCAGGGCCTAAAATGTATATTGCTGACTATCTGTCCAGAAACTATCTGTCAAGTAATAAAAGGGTAGAACCAACTCTGCAAGAACTAGTTCATTGCTTTGAAACGGAGTTGTCAATTTCAGACCGTATGATGCAACATCTGCAGTCTCATATCAATAATGACCTTAACTTACAACAAGTTATGAATTGGTATAATACAGGTTGGCCAAAAAATGATAAAAATATTCATGATAAGGAATTAAAAGTATTGTTTAAGTTGAGAAATGATATAAATGTCAAAGATAGTATTGTATATTGTAAAAATAGAATACTGATACCTAGAAATATAAGACAAGAAATGATAAATATTGTACATACAGGCCATTCAGGAATAGTAAAATGTAAGAAAAGAGCCAGAAAAGCCTTATTTTGGCCAGGAATGTCACAAGACATAGAGAGGTTCGTTTTATTGTGTCAGACATGTGAAAAATACAGACCATCAAATACAAAACAGCCTCTCATGTCTCATGAAATTCCTGAATTACCCTTTGTAAAGGTAGGAATGGATATATGTAATTTTGGGAAAAAGGACTATTTAGTAGTGATTGATTACTATTCAAAATGGATAGAAGTACAAAAGTTGTGTGATAAAACTGCAGACAGTGTAATAAAAGAACTAAAATTCATATTTGCTACACATGGAATTCCAAAATACATAGTTAGTGATAACATGCCTTTTAATAGTTATGTGTTCAGACAGTATGCAAACTCATTGGATATAAAATTGATACATTCAAGCCCAAACTATGCACAGTCTAATGGAATGGCAGAAAAGGCAGTAGGTATTATTAAAAACATCATGCGCAAATGCCGAGACAGTAATGCTGATTTTAGTATGGCTATGTTACATTATAGAACATCACCCGTTGCAGGCTTAGAGTACAGCCCGTCAGAATTATTGATGTCTAGATTGTTGAGAACAAACTTGCCTTGTGATCAAAAATTACTTCAGCCTAATGTACCTTCAGATGTGAAGGGAAAAATGTTGATTAATGGAGAGAAATCTAGAAATAACTATAATAAAACAGCTAGAGTCAAAAAATCCTTCCAAACAGGGGATAATGTGTTAATACAAAATTTTCCTGACAAAACTTGGCATACTGGTAAAGTTATAAGTAATGAAGGGCCTAGATCATTCTCTGTTCTAAATGAAAATGGAAATATAGTGGTAAGGAATGAAAAGCATATGATTCAGAGTAAAAATAAGTTTATTGGAAAGCCGCAGGCTCAGTTGGACTATGGAGACACATATGAAAATCAAACCAGAAACCCCTCGGGAAGCAGTAGTGGTGGAACACAAGATAGTTCTAATAATTGTAGTAGAACAGTGGAAGTCAATCAAGCAGCAAATAATGATGATAATACTAGGGTGACCACCACTACTACTCGCTCAGGACGATTGGTTAGAACTCCGGGTTATCTCCAGGATTATATAATTTAAATTAATTGTGAAGTACATTACTTAACTAGTTGATTAAGAATAATTGAAGTGCTTGTCATGTAATTGTAATTACCTAATTAAGATGAAAAGGGGGGGATGTTTGGTATTAAGTTTATGTTGGGTGGCAACATCGAATCATTAAATAAAACATGGACGATTGAAAAGCGTTTCAATATTATTATAAAACATACATATTATAGATAAATTACACCCAGACACAGAACAAATGATCGTGCACAGAAAAAATATCTCTGGTGGTTAAAAACAAAAACTCATTAGACCACAAAAAAAATGTCGAACATTGATTTTATGGTCTAATCATCTAATGTGTCATTCATTTTAGGTTTTCAAAGCAGATTTCCTGTCAAATGTTTTTGGAATATTTTCGCGAAATTTTGTAGCAATGCTGCCGATTTTCAGGTATTCTACGGTTTCTAAGTATATGCTTACTAAACAGGTAAAAATGCTCAACCATATTTGCGGCGTGGCCTGCGACCATCAATATATGCTGAATGGAATGCCACAGGTTTTCAAACGCACGATCACTCGTCCTATAGGCGACGAGCCCAAAGAATGGCAGAAGCTGAACCTGGAACATTTTAAAAACTATGGTTAGTTCCTGAAGTGAGAAGGCATTGAGAATTATTCTAGAGGGTCTCGACCACGGATGTAGATATGCCTAGATAACGCAAGAGCACCTACTTCACGTGCCCGGTTTAAGTATTTTAGGTAACTTGTTTATAATTATAGTAATTAAATAGTGCTTAATTATGACATAGTAGGTCATGCATAGTATGTCACGCTTGATTTTCATACGGATCGTGATATTAACTTGTGTTATCTAGGTATATCCACAGTGTGTAACAGATAGGATAATAATATAGTCATATTAAAGGGTGTACAGACCATCAAACTAAACAACTTTCTCCATAAGAGCCACATCGTAGTCGCGAAAAATTATCAGCTGCCCCATGCATTTGGGTCGAGGTTTCGAAGTAGGTATAATAGGACAACGGATAATTTTATCGGCCCTCCACTTTCGTCTAATTTCGAAAGAAATCTGCAGAAATTAGCTAAGTCAGTCCGCAATGTTATTAGCGATTCTCATACTCATGCAAGTCTTTTACACAGTGACACAGAGATTTTTTTAGCACAATTTGCATGAAACGATATTGTCGAATAGGTCGCTTTGCCGCGCGGATTCCGTGCGGTTCTTATGTGCAGACGCGCGTATTCCGCGCGATTTTTGCGTTCAGACGCTTGTTCTCGCGTACACGTTCTCTTTATCCGCATCTCTGGCTTGACAGCACAGTGTGCGGGCATCTACACAGCAGCACAGGACCTCTATATGCCCGTTGAAGGCGTCTACAGGAAGCGGGGCCGTCGACGACGACATTCGAAGAAGTCTATGGGCAGGCCGGGCCGGTCCCGTCTTCGAATATTCGAGAACAGTCGTGTGGACCTCGCTGGAAACGAAAATGAACGTGTGTGCTAGACAAGTAGGCCGCCCGTGTGAGCTAAAAAGCGGTATCTCAAAGTCACCATTTATTTCAATTGGGCCATTTTGAACGACAAACTGTCATCTGATGAACTAATCAAAATGTACATTGGAACACTGAGAAAAACGTGCAGATGTCGGTTTTATAAACTAAATTAGAGAGATAAGTACATGTATTTTACACATTTACCTAAAACATTTTTTGGGATACTGCTCTTTGGTTTGCCGGGGCAGTAGGGTTAGTTCAACTTATTATTTACTTTTAGTTCTAATACGATAATGAATTGGACAAAAAACAGTACCGCTGGACAATATACCGCAAATGAATGGTAGGTAGGTAACACGTTGAATCTTGAGCTGGCCTGCTGTCTCTATCATCATCATCATCATCATCATCATCATCATCATCATCTTCTTCTTCCTGCCCTAGTCCCACGTTATTTGTAGTCGGCACACACGTTTTTTTCTTTCATTCTGCTCAGTCACGCTATCATTTACTCCCTTTTCCATCATATTGTTCCTCACATAATCTATATTTTCTTCGATCTTCCTCTCCCTCTCCATCCATCATCATCCATCATCATCCATCACTTTTTTATTCACAAATGCTTACTGTATCTTCTGAGTTCCACTAGACCGAAATGGTAACTAATACTGGTTTACTTATCAGTAATTTGCGGTTGTCCATCGGTAAACTATTTGTAGAAATAAATTGTCATCATTATCATCATCATCATCATCTTCGTTTGAAGACATTTTAATTTTATTCTACCGATATTGGAGCTTCCAATACCTATAGCAGAATGCAGCTACCAGTGTGTTCCACTATGTCTGAAGTCCCGCCTCTATAACCATGGAGCGTTCCATGCTAGGCATAAAACTTATAGACCGAGTTCCTAACGTCGAAATTCGAAAACGTACAAAAGTTTTCGATTTTTAATCGCGTTACGGAACTCAAATGGAGTCGGGCAGGACACCTAGCAAGGCGCAGTGATGACAGGTGGACTAAGGCTGTCACCCAATCGCGTCCAAGAACTGGAAAAAGAAGTGTGGGTCGTCCAGCGTCCAGATGGGCAGACGACATACTTAGTTACCATCGGTGGAAAAACGAGAAGTCGCGAAGGTCTTCTTGCGATATCTAGGTAGATAAATATCTATATCTGTGGTTTTACGTCATTAAAGTAAACTGTATATCATCATTTTATTTTAATAATAATAGGTGTTGTCTTTCTAAGATCGAGTTTTTAGAAGAAATAGGTGAATTTTTACTTTTTTTGTCCAATTAAATTTTATTGTTTTCGTAGAACCAAGAGTTAATTTGGTTACTAAGATGAACTAATCCGATAAAATTGAGGTTTTAAATACTGGTTTAGTTTACCGAAAAGTTTTCTTGTTCGCTACTAATTATTACTAATCACAAAATTTCATTAGCGGTAAGTAAAGAATTTAAAACATCATTCTGTCTTTTACACCATCCAAAAGTCTTTGGGTCTTAGTTATGTTAAAATATGCCATACCACAGTTCAGTTATAATCATCATCAGCCAGCAGAACACGTCCACTGCTGAACAAAGGCCTCCCCCTAAAGGGAGGGGTTGCCATAAACCCCACGCTTGGCAGGCGCCTTGGGGATCGCAGTGAGGTCAGCGAAAGTTTAAAGGACCCGTCTCTCGCTCGATGCCTGGTCAAACTAAATCAAAATTCTACATGATTGTATTTTATTATCTATACAATAGAATTGAAGTTTATTTAGGTAGCTACATATTTTTGCGGTCTAACTAAGGCCCGTACTATTATGGTCGATGGAACCTATTATTTAATAAAAAGCTCTTAAACCTGAATTTAATAATTATGTCCGATAGGAGATGGGCAAGGAATTTGCGAAGAATGTGGGGGTCCACTGCATCTGCCCAGAGCTCCAAAAATCAAGCAGAAAAATACTGGAAAAGTTCCCAATAAAATTCCTGGTGTTGGTGCTGAAATTAAAAGGAGTATGAACCTTATTTATTAACGGTGTAAGGGACATTAACGCGCAAACCTGTTTTCACGGGTTCAGGGGGTTAAAAATGGCAACTTTTGCTGATCATAATATGAATTGCATTAAAAAAGTGTAAAATGGACCTTTCCTAATAGGTACTCGTAGTAACTGCGTCTGTGAACATTTATAGAAATAGATCATAATAGGAGAATAATCTGAATTGCGTTAAAATTCGTAAAATGGTCACAGAGTCACAGACGCAGTTACTATTATGAAAGGTCCATTTTACACAATTCGTATTACTATTTTAAACGCCCAGGCGATTTTAGACAACGTAGAATTTTTTGTCAGCTATTAGTAGCCATCTCACTGCTCTCCAGCGACGCCCTAAGCCGAGGCTCTTACCCCGCAGTACGCGTATAATCGCATGAGTTTGTATCTTGGCTGGAGGCCTTAAATTCAAGGTAACCACAGGAAAGTCCGATTAAGCAGTCCACAACGTCCTCATTCTGCATTTCTTGAATTTGTGGAAACAGTATCAGCCAGTGACGGATTAAGACTACTTGATGCCCTAAGCCTATCCGTATGTCAACTAGAATTGGTATATTTATACCTTTACCGCCTAAAAACATTAGCGCAGTTGAGCTGTTTAATTAATTGTTAAGCTGTTTGTTGTTATTTGTTTATATATGTGCTGCTCTTTTGTGTTGCTGCTGTCCATTAGCGAATAAATACATATTCTATTCTATTCTATTCTATTCTAAAGATGACCTGTTTTTGGATTTTTTGTCACGAAATAGCGTTACGGCCGCTTGGGGGAGAGATATCTCAGGAACTACCGCTTGGAACTGAATAATTCTTTTTTTGTTGGATAATCCATTTATCGAGGAAGGCTATAGGCTTTATAACATCACGCTACGACCAAAAATAATTGGAGCATAAGTGAAAAATGTATGTATGTGTGTAATGTGTTCCTATACTGTAAAGATGACAATGGGCTTGCTCCCATTGCTCCCATTTACATCGGTTGATGGCAATAGGCTTGCTTCCAAAAAAATCGGTTGATGGCAATAGGCTTGCTTCCAAAAACATCGGTTGATGGCAATAGGCTTGTAAAATAAGATGATGAAATATAATCCTTTGTTCTCATATTATTACATTCGCAAAATATTATATTCTCGAATTATTATATTCTCAAAATATTACACAAAGAACAATCACAGCGAAAAATGTAATTGTAGTTCCTGTCAGATTACAATGAAAAACATGTTTTTTTTTTCTCCTCTCGGGCCGTGAACTCCGAGTGCTCAAAGCCGGTTTAAGGAAATTTCCAAACGCTTATTTAACGCTTCTCGTGACCCAAGGGCTGGCTTTTATCTTGGCCAGAGGCTAAGTGTTGCCATACAACGAGGCAATGCCGCCAGTCTTTTGGGCACATTACCGGCTGACAGCGTTGAGGAGCAGTATTGTAAACTTGTATGCACTTGATTACTCGGGATTTGTTTAGTTTCAGTTAATATTATTAATTATATTTTATTAATGATAAATGCAAATAATTTTGCATTATTGTGTGATACTGCAATTAATTTTTATTTTAATATTGGATTACGTTCGAAAGTGTTTCCATGATGCCTAGGTATTGGAATAAAGAGATTTTGATTTAAATAAAATCATTTTTATTTTTCACTGTGTTTGATTGTAGGTACTTCTAATATTTTGAGAATATAATAATTTGAGAATATAATATTTTGCGAATATAATATTTTGCGAATGTAATATTATGAGAACAAAGGAATATAATGTACCTTAGAAGTGGAGTAGGCGCAAAGCATAATTGATTTATTTATTGAAATGCGCCTTGCGGCTTTTCCGGTGCATTCGAATTGCCAAATGCACTAGCGGGCAGCGAGTGGGCAAGTGGGAGCGGGGTTATGACTCTAGGTCCGGACTCTTGTGTCAACTAACGCGCGAATTTTCAAATTAGTCTTAAAAACTTTTTTTTGGTGTCATTTTTGGTGACGTGAGAGTGAGACCGAGTGAGACGTGATGCCATAAGGACGGATTTTTTTTTGTGCTTCTTCTGGTGCCCCCCCCAGACGTGATGCCCTAGGCAATTGCTTAATTTGATTAAGGGTTAATCCATGACTGGTAAGAGCGGCGATGTCCCTTTTACCCCATTTTTTGTATTTTAAATTAAACATACATTACAGCTGAAACGGACCTTACTGACGCTGTCCACCAGCGGTAGCTATAGTCATCATCATCATCATTTCAGCCAAAAGACGTCCACTGCTGGACATAACCTCCCCAGGTGTCGCCACATTGACCGGTCCCGTGCGTCTCGCATCCAGCTGGTCCCCGCAACCTTCATCAGGACATCGGTCCAACTAGTGAGAGGCCTTCTAACGCAACATATTATTCCGGTTCGCGGTCGCTACTCCAGAACTTTTCGGCCCCATCGGCCATCTGTTCTGCGATCATTGTGCCCTGCCCACGGCTATAGTCATTTGTTTTAATAACGATTCTCACTGGCCACACTCCAGTGACACTGTCCACCCGCGATATGGGAGGCAGGTGGATAGTGGGAATAATCGTTATTTTAATGCAAAAAAGAGTCATGTGTGCCTGCTGTTTGTGTGCATGCAAAATGCTGTACGAAAGCGATGACGAAGAATTCATAATAGTGTTATTTCTTTGTTATTTTATCTCTGATATTGCAATATAGTAGCGTTTATGCTCGAAGACATAAGGTTTATATTGTCAGAGTACAATTCCCGTGAAAGGGCTGCGCGGTTTGTGGGTTTTTCTTCCAAATTTTTTATCAAGGAAGGAAAGAAACAATCTATACTTCTATACTAATATTATATAGAAGTAAAGTTTGTGTGTTTGTATATTTGTTAAATTGTAAGGGGTAATCTCGGGATCTACTGAACCGATTTTAAAAATTCTTTCACCAATAGAAAGCCACATTATTGCTGAGTGTCATAGGTTATATAAAAAACCGAAAAATAAAAAGGCTTTTACGTGGTAGTCCGTTTTGCAAAGTGAATCGGAGAAAAAACGGTCGAATGAAAGCGTTTCTTACGAACGCTGCCTTAACTATGAAAAAAAGGATTATTAACATTATGCCCAACGAAGTGGGCACGGGTCAGCTAGTATTAAATAAAATTGATTCTGACAGGCTTATATTGGCTATACACAAAAGTGAAGGAGAATGTACAGAAACTCTATTTTACAATACTATGACTCGAGTTTTCAAGTCAAAAATTTTAATTTTCATAGATTTTTTTGTAGACGTAGATAATTTCTGCAGTTTTTTACAACTACCTACGGAGTAAAGGATCATGGGTATTTTTCATTTTTTTTTTTTAAATGGGCTTGCTCTTGACTAAGACACTTGACAAAGATGATGTCGACGATGGAACGAGCTTACCTAGTAGAAGCCTGTTTACTCGCGACTTAAACAGACACATGCGCGTTTTCAAGTCATAAATCTTGATTTTTGTAGTATTTTTTGTGGACGTCGATTTTTTCTGGGCGTAAGGCCAACAGAATTGAAATGTATCTCATTTAGAAACTTACAATAGCGGTTCGAACTGACTCAAAAAAATATTATTCTGTGTAGTTCGTCAGATTATCTAAAAATATTGGATACGTGTTTTTTGTTTTATCAAATTAATAAAAATTGACGAAGATAAAGTGCGTCAAAGATCATGGAGTGGGGCTTGAAACGTCACCTGTAGGTACAAAATGAAGCATATGACGTCACACGAGTTTTCGAAGCACTGTTTCGTCTTCATTTTTTAGAAAAAATAATATGTGGTCAACATTTTTTGGAAATCTATCTTACGGACTAATTAGTTTTTTTTAGTACGATCCCCTATTAGGACTTCTGTTAATTTTAAAAACAAACGATGTTAAACACATTCTAATTACTTTTATGTCTCCACAGAACCAGAACTGGACTCTCCCAATGTCTTGGATAACTGGCGAGATCCTCTAACAACCAGGATCCAATTAATAAACCCACCAGACGAAAAACTGGGATTCTACAGAGGTTGCAATCTCGCCATGATCTGATAGTTGAACAGTTGACGCAAAACGCAAAATTTTAGTTAAAAAAACATGCTTTATATTTGATCTTGAGCAAGTCATATACGTAACTGCCCCGGCTTCGCACGGCTGCAAAAAAGATTCTTAGACCTTCCTCTTCAATCACTCTATCTATTAAAAAAACCCGCATCAAAATCCGTTGCGTAATTTTAAAGATCTAAGCATACATAGGGATAGAGAGCGGAAACCGTACCGAACCGTATGTAACAGCATAATATCATTATTTTATTCTAGCGACCCGCCACGACTTCGCGCGATTGCAATGTACTACATACAAACCCTCTTCTTGAATCAGTCTATATAATAATTATTGCTGAAAACTGCATTAAAATCCGTTGCGTAGTTTAAAAGCTCTAAGCGCACAAACAGTGTAAGCTTTTTTTTAAAGAAGAATACCTGTTAGTAGAGACTGTTTTCACGGTTTCAGGTCACGAATTCGTCATTTTTGTAGCTTAACCGACATCCTCGCGTTCGAAAGCGCGGGCAAAAGCTATTTTATATATTCGTGGTCTATATTGTACCAATGCAGCACAAAAGCCTCCCCTTCCCTCCTTTCACTTTTCTATCTCGTGCGATTGTATGACCTGTAATTATTACTCTTCTAAAATGTTTGTACATGATTTGTACCTTGATAATGCTTCATCATCATCATCAGCCTATAATGTTCCCACTGCAGGGACTCAGGCCTCCTCTCAAGGGATGTGCTATAATCCACCACGCGGGCCAGTGCGGGTTGGTAGATGTCCCATGTCTACGAATTTTTTGGTTCTAAGATATGCCGATTTCCTCATCATGCTTATTGTCAAGAAATAGGCTCAAGATCAAATATATAACAAACCCTAGGTTAGGCCTTATTAATATTATGTATTGAAATTGAGTACATAGTAAATTTTTTATTTGATTTTTGAAGAAAAGCTTTTTAAAAGAATAAACATGTTTGAATATCTGCAATGTTTTATTTTTAACTACTGAAATTCACAAGATTTAGGTTATACTGGCTCGTTGGTCTAGTAGTCGCTAGCGAGACTGCTGAGCTTGAGGTACTGGGTTCGATTCCAGGTCATGCAAAGTGTATTTGTGATTTCCTCTTTAGAAACCATGGAGCCTAGATTTGTGCACGGTGGATGAAGGGCTCGGGCCCCTATTACAAGATTACATGGGACTTAAACTTAACTGGCATAAATGTGGTTGTACTCTTTCATCTCTGGCTAATCCTTTTGGGGAGAACAGGCGTGACGTTATGTTATTTTTGTTATCTAATGTCTAATGGGCCTACTACACGCACGCACTTCCCCACAGTTTTCGTTCACACTTCACAGTACATCGCGCGTATGGTTGGTAAAACTGTATATTACCATTACAAACCACACGCGCGATGTACTGTGTGCACCGTGTAATCCCGCAGGCAAAACTGTGGGGAAGTGCGTGCGTGTAGTAGGCCCATAAGCCACGAAAAAAAAACGCTCCAAGCGATTTCGCCTTGTGCTGCAATGTGCGTGTGAAAGGGACCAAACTGGAATTCGCGAAATGAAAATCATGGGATTTAGTAGTAGCAATTGATTGTTGTCAATTGTAGCAAATATATTAAAACTACGACCCATAAAGTGTGGTCCCTCAGTTCTCACAGACGATTAGCCGGATCTCGGAAAGTATCTTATAAAAAACTAGCTGATGCCCGCGGCTTCACCCGCGTGGATGTCGTTCAAATTATATACTAAAACCTTCCTCTTGAATCACTTTATCTATTAAAAAAAAACCGCATCAAAATCCGTTGCGTAGTTTTAAAGATTTGAGCATACAGACAAACAAACAGACAAAAATAGAGACTTTGTTTTATACTATGTAAGGATAAGGTTTTGTGAATACAGACATTGAGTAAAGAATTAGGAAAGATATTTAAGTACTAAATTAAATAACAGCATTTAAAGATAAAAAAAAATATAACGACTGAACTAAGCGTCGAGCGTCAAAAAAAACAATAGGGGATCGGACTGGGTCAAAATAATATAATAGGGGATCGGACAGGGTCAAAATAATATAATTCTGTTTAGTCCGTAAGTTAGATTATCGAAAAATATTGAATACGTGTTTTTTGTTTTATCAAATCAATAAAAAATTACGAAGATAAAACGTGTCAAAGATCTTGGAGTGGGGCTTGAAACGTCACTTGTGTCGTCAAAATGTACTATCATATGACGTCACACGAGTTTTCGAAGCACTGTATCGTCTTCATTTTAAGTTTACGTGAAAAAAGAAAAAATACGTGTCCAATAATTTTTGTAAATCTATCTGACGGACTAATTAGTTTTTTTTTGTCCGATCCCCTATTCTGTTTAGTCCGTAAGTTAGATTATCGAAAAATATTGAATACGTGTTTTTTGTTATATCAAATCAATAAAAAATGACGAAGATAAAACGCGTCAAAGATCTTGGAGTGGGGCTTGAAACGTCACTTGTGTCGTCAAAATGTACTATCATATGACGTCACACGAGTTTTCGAAGCACTGTATCGTCTTCATTATAAGACAAGTTTACGTGAAAAAAGAAAAAATACGTGTCCAATAATTTTTGGAAATCTATCTGACGAACTAATTAGTTTTTTTTTGTCCGATCCCCTATTGGCGATTTAGATCTACGTTATTCAAATTCAAATATTTTATTTCAGAATAAATTCCATATTTTGTTAGTAATCATAAAATAATTTAGCCTAATGTTAGTATTAAATTAAATATATACAATAATGAACAACACTGCATCACAAGTTTATTTGGATAAGTGTTAGTTATCCCAACTATGTTTTAGTCGGCTTCCAGTATAACTGGATGCAGCTGAAAATCAGTATTTATATGGAACGACTGTCGTTTTGATTTGCACACTGCACAACCGAGTTAGTACTGGGTAATACGATAACTCTTGGTAAGACTGCTTGACAGACTTTCGGGCAACTGACTATGTCAGAAGGAATAATCGTTTATCGTTGTCGAGAAGGTATCAATCGCATCTTCCAAACCTCCGTCTTAGTAGCTTGGTTCCAGAAGTGGAGAATTGACGTCAAGCATAATAAGAGTAAGCGGTTCTCTTCTCGAACCCAAGAACAACAGTAGTTTGTCCTCTTCCCTTCCAATGACAATAATTCTTTGCGCCTATAACCGTCCCCAACCCGCAAGCGAGCGCGAAATTTGAATGGATTGTTTTTATACATGATTGGGGGGGGGTGAAATATAGCCAGAATTATTCCTTGCCATACAGAATGAACAGATGCGCGAGCGAAGCGAGCGCGAAATTTCAATGGATTGTTTTATAGATTTGGGGGGGGGGGGGTCAAATGTAGTCAGAATTATTCCTTGCCTTACAAAGATTATCTTTGGTAGTAGTCGTAGTTGTAGTTTGTTCATATAAGTTACTGAATTTGTGGTACATATTAAAAAGTGGACTATTTTGTCTTACTAATATTACCCTATAATGGGTTATTTCGAAAAACAGTACGTCAGTCTTGAACGGAACTGTGAACTAATTGTTAACATTTAAAAACATTCAAGTATATTAACCCACGGTGCGCGGGTAAAACTCGCACTTGGCCACTTTTTTAATCAATTGTTTTATTACGCACGTAACGCTTTATTTGTGTAAGTAACGAGTTTCAAGTTGATTCGACTTCGCAGTAAACATTTTCCATACAAACTTAAACCCTGAACTTTTCTTTCAACCCTTTTAAGGGGGCTTTTGAAAATCTTATAATGGCAAATATTATATACCTCCTGAAATTAATATTCTCGCTTAGTTTCAAGTACATTGATTCACGCATATTGATTTTTCATACAAACTTTAAAACCGTTTAGCTGCCGTAATGCATGGATTTGGGAGTTGTAAGCTAGCCAGTTTTATAAGGAATCTACTCATATGTAGCTAAACTTGCCAATATCGCGACTAAAAATGCACTCCGATAGTACCTTTGTCATGTCCATAAAAATTTATAATAAGTTACCTGCAATAATTAAGAATTTAGATAAATATAACATATTTATTAATAAATTAAAAATATTCCTTGAAAGCAAATGCTACTATAGTATAGGCGAATACTTTAATGATAAATTAGAAATATAAAATAAATAACTTACCCCTGTAGGATAATAATTAATTAGTTACTTGTATAATAAATATTAATAATTCAATTACTCATAATAACTTAATGACTTACATAATTAATAAAAATAAATAATAAATAAATAACGTACATCATATTGAATAAAAATAATAATAAATATATGAAACTATAATTAATATTTATTTTTAAAGTAATTGGTTACAATGTTGCTAAATAAATACATGTATATTATTAAACGCCGAGCGTTCTTCCTCCTCTCTACTACTTTTATCTGTGCTGTGCCCGACAGGGTCCATAATTGAGACTGATGTAACTGTTTCCCTAATATCCTGTATACATTATGGTACGCAATAAAGAATTGAGAATTGAGCTTGTTCGTATCGATTACCGGGTTTAAAATGCCACCATATCATTTGTTGAGTAGTATTTCTAGTAAACAATAGATATTGAATACTACTGTGGTATATTTTTGTAATCTACTTAACAAGTTATAGACGATGATTATAGCTTTCATTGAAAATTCAATAAAAAAAAAGTTGTTTTTATTCCTAAACCATGGCCACCCTATCATATTTTTTTAAATTTTAACTAGCCTATGTCACCCGGGATAACGCAAAGAATCTAAAGATACCACATACATCAAATCGGTTAAGGCGTTTAGAAGTTACGGTGGAATAAAGAAACTCACAGACAAACATACATATTTAGGCGCCTACTTGCGCCGTTTAGTTCAAAGCGTTATAACGTTGCTTTTATTTTCAATTTGACAACCACAATGGTTCCGCTGGTCTGTGTCAGCTAGCCTTCACTTGTCTTATCATAAAGTACAAAAGAAAAGAGTATTTACAACTAAGCAAACTCATTGAAATGCGGTAGTGGGAATCAGGAATTTATGATTCGCCACACATACATACATGAACGCTAAAAACATAACACTCTTTTTTTTGGGGCAGTCGCGTAAAAAGGAACATAGGTGGTGTTTAGTCAGTAGAAGTCTGACTGTCCCTTCCGCCCTTCTTATACCGAGGCCGCGGTTTCTCTTTCGAACAACCCGCAGCCGAGACACGGCCTCTGCCTAACCCTTCGGGGATTACAGGCGTGATGTTACGTTATGTTAACGTTGTTGTCATTGGTGACCTTATTCCACTGAGTGTATCTGATCTGATCGAAGGTAAGTAACTTGCGTCGCTGATGAGCCCTGTCGGCGAAGAGTTCTGTCGGAGAAGTGTCTTGTCGGCGAAAAGTCCCGTCGAAGTAAAGCCTTGTCGGTGTTCAGTCTGTCGGCGTAGTGTCTGTCGGAGTAGTGTCTGTCGGCGTAGTGTCTGTCGGCGTAGTGTCTGTCGGTGTAGTGTCTGTCGGCGTAGTGTCTGTCGGCGTAGTGTCTGTCGGCGTAGTGTCTGTCGGCGTTTAGGTCGTACACTTGTTGAACCCGTTTTATACCCATTTACTATGAGGACTGTAGCATTCTGTAGTTACTGTCTACCCCCATGGGAAAACAGCGTGAATTTATGCATGTACAACATAACAAGCAATTACGTACAAAACAATAAAACTTTAAGTAACAACAATTGTTATAACGACCAATTTGGACTATTTTATGTGTACAAAAGGAACTGATTTCTTTTCGTACTAGAATTTTCAGTTGCTTTGTACCGGGCAAACCGAAAGGTTAATTTAGAAATATGCTGAGATACCTTCAGCTTTTACTGGTAAGTTATTCTTGTTTTTTTGGCGTTCCATGCCTATTAGGGATGGCTCTTGCCAAAAAAAAAATTGTATAAATAGTCCGTCAGTTAGATTATCGAAAAATATTGGACACATATTTTTTCTTCTTTCACGTACCTAAACAAAAAATTAAGACGTATACAGTGCTTCGAAAACTCGTGTTACGTCACATTTCGGTACATTTTATTACGGAAAGTGACATCACAAGCCCATGATCTTTGTCGCGTTTTATCAATCATCTTTGACGCGTTTTATCAATTTTTATTAATTTGATAGAACAGAAAACACGTATCCAATATAATATTTCGAATAACCCAACCAGACTTGCCGGCCACGCTTTATACAAAAAAAAATCAACCTCTAAATATTATTTTTTATTGTTCGCAGATCCTTTGCTTCTTCTCATGGGTGACGTCTGATCCACATGCCAGTCTGCCTTTTGAGTATCCAAATGTAAGCACGATTTACCTTGTTAAACGTTAGTAACAATCCTCATTTCGCTTACCTGTTCCCAGCTATATTGCGTTGCGACTGCCGTGCGAATGATCGGATAGACAGACAGACAGTCACACGAGTGATCCTATAAGGGTTCCGTTTTTTTCTTTTGAGGTATGTACGAAACCCAAAAACCACTTTTCTTGAAACTTGACTAATTTTTCAGATGAAGCATGACATCTATGACCAGCCAGTTAATCTGATGACCAAGAAAGCGCCACATGCGAAGGTTAGTTAAAATTAAAACACACATACATATACATACATACATGCCCAGATGAACTCTCTTTTCTATGAGGTTAATTGCTAGACTCTCAGGGTACACATTGAGTTGCCATAGCTGATCGCGAAGTCTTTAAATAGACTTCAGCCACAGGTTGGCCGACGCCACAGATTGGCAGGTTGGTTGGTTCGACGACCTGGTCAAGGTTGCGGGGACCCGCAGACCCGCTGGATGAGAGACGCACGGGACCGGGCAATGTGGCGACACCTGGGGGAGGTCTATGTCCAGCAGTGGACGTCTTTTGGCTGAAATGATGATGATGATGACAGGTTGGCCGCAGCAAGGAAAACCTTGGGGTGGAGCTTCATGGATGACTTTGCCCAGTAGTGTTTGGTGCTGTTCCTCAAACGTTAGGGCATTTAATATCGTGTCCTGCGTGCCCTGTTGTTACTAAGTTTCTAATAATGCTACAATAACAACTGCAAATTCGTTTTTAACGTCTTTGCCATAGGTACCTATCACTGGAATCAAATATAAGCTCACAGCCTAGGACCCATTAATATTTTATCTAAATCCGTGGTGCTAGGCAACTGGTCCTCGGTTTTTCGCCTGTCTACATAAATAAAAAATACCCCATTTAGCCAGATTATGATTGCAGCGGCTTATTGAACGTGCAATGATTCAGTGCTTTCCAAAAGGTTATGGTAAGCCATTAGATATAAAACATCAATCCTCTTTCCAGAATGACCCGGCAGAACTGCAAGGAGATCCAGGTCTTGATTCCTGGGCCCCCTTCGATTTCTCAAAGTTCGATGAATATATGAACGGCTACAAGGAAGAACCTTCGCCAGAACATAACAGGATCAAGCGACGCGCTCGGGTTAGTACTTTCGCTACCTATACTCTGTTCCAAAAGCTTATATAATGTTCCCACTGCTGGGACACAGAACCCCTTTCTTAGAGAAAGAAGGAAGAAGAAAAAAAACAAAAGATGCAAAGGTTTTCGGATAAAAAATATGACATCTTTTAAAACAACGTTTCGCGAATGATTTTTGTTTAACTTTAATCCCCAGTAACACAAAAAAAATCCTCTAAAAGTAACAAACATCTTTCTATCCTCACGAACTTTTGTATTTTCCGATGAACGGGTCTCGAAAATGCAATGAATGGACACCTATCGACGGAGCAACCTCCACAACAGTTGCTTCGCCTTGAAAATCGTCCCAAATAGGTGTTATTTGTTCCTTTTCACAGTTCCGTTCCGTTTTTTTTTTTAGCAGAATGTCACTCAACACTTAAGAAAGTGTTGAGTGACATTCTGCTATAGATTAAAGTGTCATCATGTGCCTAGCCTTTTTCCAACTATGTCGAGGTCGGTTTCCAGTCTAACCGGCTGCAGCTAAATACCAGTATTTTACAAGGAGCGACTGCCTATCTGACCTCCACAACCCAGTTAATACTATAACGACTGGCAAAGATATGGCAGCTAGGACCAACAGCTTTCCGAGGCACGGAGGAAACTCAGCAAATTATTATAATGCGCAAACACCCATCCACAGATCAACCTAGCCAAACGCGGCTTAAACTAAAGATCAACCCGAGTAGCAGTTATCATTAAGCCACGAGCTTCATAGAGATTAACGGTGACCAAAATTTGTTACCAAAAAAGTGAAAAACCTACAAATTTTGACGTCCAAATTGACAAGACTATTTTTTGCCGCAGAACGTGAGAAAATTTAACACTCTACTTGGCCCACAACTGCGAGAGAGACCCCACCACTACTCCTACCCAGAGCCTGTGAAAGACAGGATCCTAGAATTCTCAACGTCCACCAGAAGGCCTGGAATCTTGCCAGACCAGATGAATCCTGGAGTCATATTCAGAGTAAGAATGTCCGATGCTATTTTGAGGATTAAGCAAAGAATGTATGAAGACCCGGAGAGGCATATTGAAGCAGACATCATCTATACAAACTTGATAAAGAAAGTGGTGATGGATGAAATAACGAAATTCCACAATCTTCTTCTGATGTACAAGACTGATAAAAGTATCAAGGAGCATTTGGGAGAATGTGGAGGTCGGATCTATAAGTTCATTAGCTATATGACTATAAAGGTCCATATTTATTGTCTTTTTGATTCGTTGTGGATAGACGGCAACCCTTATGTGATTGGTGATGAGTATTCCGTGACGCCAGTCGAGGTGCCTCCAATGCTGCAATGTGATGCAGCAGAATGCAACTCTATTGTGTTTGTTGATTCCATAACGGAACCTAAAGATACTGAGGAGTGAGGTCTTTATTCAATAAAAAAATATGCTGATAATTTTTCGTTTTATTTTGTAAAGTAGTACCTACCTGTTTATGCCGCGACTTTGTCGCCATAGATATAAAATATTTCCTATGACAGTCGAGCACCTAAATTGGCACTGGCATGAAAAGTTTTAAAGGATTCATTTACAGGGGTTTGAATTGAATGGTCTGGCTGAATTCTGGCATTTCCAAAGTTGTGGCCAAGCATAAAACCTGTATTAATCGATAGCTGGTATCAATACATTACCAAACAATCAAGTTTGGTACACACGGCTACACATCAAGCTATACATTTCCAGTTTACGCTGATCTCGCACTGTACGGAAATCCTATACAATGCGAGACCAGCTTATACTGGAAATGTATAGCTTGATGTGTAGCCGTGTGTACGACTTTACTCATAATCATTGTGCCCTATCCCAATAAATTTGGGGTTGGCGCAGCATGTCTTCTTCTTCCATTTGAATCCCACCCGTTGGTCGCTATCTCATGAGACACCTCCTTCTTGTCATATCATTCTTACCACAGTCCATCCATCGTTTCTTTGGTCTTCTTCTACTCTTATACCCATGCACATTCAGATCCAAAACCTTTCTCACGATATTTTCCTCATTCCTCCGCATCACATGCCCACACCACGACAATCGACTCGTACTCGTAAAATGCTTAGGGAAAAGTATTTCGATCTGAACGTATGCTACGCGCATACCCTGACCTGCCGGGGCTTTTTTTTAACCGACTTCCCAAAAGGAGGAGGTTCTCAATTCGATTGGTATGTTTTTTTTTTCTATATAAGTACACCGATTACGCTGCGATTTATGATACGATTTACGTGATTCTTTTTAGTTTGATGCGGAATAGTTGCCATTTGGTCCCATAAAAATTTAGTATAGTTTGGCCCAGTACTTTTCATTTTATGAAGATTTTTAACCGACTTCCCAAAAAGGAGGAGGTTCTCAATTCGATTGGTATGTTTTTTTTTTCTTAATTTATGAACATTTTTCGTTTAGGTGTGCTAGCGAATAACTTCGTCGTTTATGAACCAATTTTGATGATTCTTTTTTTATTGTGAAGGAGATATTTTAAGGGTGGTACTATGATATGGAAACCAGGACCTGGTGATGGAATCCCAGAAAACTCGAGGGCAACCCTCAAATTTCATAGGCACGTATTACGTGTTTTTGGGTTTCTTAGTCGAATGTTAAATGTATAGTAAATATTTCTATAGGATATTAAAACTAAAAATGAAAAAATAAAAAACTTTTTGAAAAAAAAAACAACCGACTTCAAAAACACCAAAAAGTGAAAAATAAACTTCAGAAGAAAAATCTGCTTCTGAAGTCGGTGGCAAAAAAACGAAATGTCACCGACTTCAGAAGCAGATTTTTCTTCTGAAGTTTATTTTTCACTTTTTGGTGTTTTTTACATGGAGCGACTGCCTATCTGACCTCCATAACCCAGTTAATACTAATAATACGATGGTTTTTATATATCAATGTAGGTACCCTTTGGTAAGGCAGGTTGTCAGACTTTCAGGTCACTGGTTACCTTGAGTCGCGCGCTCGGTGCCAAACCAGTTAGACGCGTACCGACTAATTACCTGCGTGTGTGATTATTCGAACGTTATATTCACTTATATTGCACCTACGTACCAACCTATTCATCAACATGGTGAAATGTGCCAAGTGCGGGAAAATGGTGACGAAAAAAAGTCCCGGAATACAGTGCTCAAAGTGTAGCAAATGGATTCACGCATCATGTGCCTCAGCAATAACTACAGATCAACTAAATGTACTGTACTCAACGGACGCCGTTGATTGGAAATGTCGTGCATGCGTGGGAAACGCCAAACCAAAACGCCTATCCTGTATCCTGCCCGACGTTGATGACGAAGACATCACTGACACGGAGACCCTCATGGATACCAACATAACTCAACGCATCCTAAGCGATATACGGCGAGAGGTACGCGACATAATCAAAGAAGAGTTGCAAAGTACCCTGCAGTTCTACTCAGACAAAATTGATGAGTATGAGCATAAGATAAAAGCATATGAGAATAACCTGAAACTAGTGGAAAACCAGAATATTGAGCTGAGAAACAAATATAAAAACATTGAACTTAAAATGGAGGTAGTGGAACAAAAACTTAACTCAAGTGAACAAAGCCAATTAGTCAATAATATGGAAATTTGTGGTGTTGCCGAAACAGAAGACGTAGATTGT
Organism: Diarsia dahlii; assembly: GCA_949775195.1. Taxonomy (NCBI): domain Eukaryota; kingdom Metazoa; phylum Arthropoda; class Insecta; order Lepidoptera; family Noctuidae; genus Diarsia; species Diarsia dahlii. Next base: position 6,553,314 of record OX459217.1, on the reverse strand, counting down.
GTGATGGAAAACCTGACTATGAAATTAAAACTGAAACCAGATGAAGTCGTAAAGGTATACCGTAAAAAAGGGAAACGAACTGAAGCCAAAACAGGAAAACTACCCCCGGTAATTGTCGTGACTCTGAAGGAGGGCTGTCGGGATTCATGGCTGCAAGTGGCTAGGACCCATAATATTACTGGAAGGGATCTAGGTTGCGGTGAGGATAACAAAATATACCTCAGAGAAAGTTTATCACCCACAACAGCCTACCTTCTCTGGGCAACGAAATCGGCACTGAAAGAAACAAACTTATGTAAATTCGTTTGGTGCAAGAATGGACAAATACTAGTTAAAAGGTACGAAAAGGGTAAAACCTACAATATCAGATCGGAGAAGGATATACAGAAATTGGTCTCTGATTTTAAAAATAATCAGAACTAATGAAACCCCTACCCCCCTCACCATGGAAGTTATACGTAGTGTCCTCCTTACCAATCTAAAAACCACCACAAATGGATGACACATACGATAACATAATTGAAAACACATACAAACATTGGAATGAATACACAGATGATCTGACACATATATACAACTCAATAACTATGCTTCACGTAAATATCAGATCAATGTTGAAGAACTTCTCTCAACTCGAATACATCATCATGAGCTGCCCTCAAACCATTCATCTGGTCATCATCACCGAGGCAAATATCTCCGACAGGAACAAATCATTGTTCGAACTCGTGGACTACGACATGAATACCCAGTTGCGTTTTTCTAAGAAAGGAGGCGGAGTCATTGTTTATGTGCATAAGAGTGTTTGCTTCACTAGACTATCTACGTGTACACGATACTTCGAGTGCGTAACCGGTGAGCTTAAAACGGACTATGGTTTATCAATTGATTTGTGTGCTGTGTATAGACCACCTGATACTAACAAGGCCCTGTTCGTCGAGGAGTTGTGTAATCTAATCACTAAATTTCCACAAAAACATAATTTTGTTCTGTTAGGTGACATGAATATCGATCTAAAACAAAATACTTCGCTAACTAAGCATTACCTAAACTCACTGTGTGAATTAGGTCTTGAATGCGGAATAAACCAGTTTACTCGGATAGATAAGCGAGGTGAGTGCATAACAAAATCATGCATTGATCATATATTTATACGTAGTGTCGACTGCCGCGCCGCACAAACAGCTGTTGTTAAAAATGCCTTAGCCGACCACTTCATAAGTAGCTACGGACTTACATACAAAACTTACGTCGAGGACATTTATAAGTTACAGTTGCGTATATTAAAAACTATTGTACCCACAAAAATAAAACAAAAATTCCACGATCATGATACAGGTCTATTTAATTACTGTCAAGTTGTAAATGTCTTTGACAAGGTACGTATACTCGCTTTAAAAGAAAATTATCACAACTTGGATAATATTATAAAATACGTGAGGCCTGAGTCTTTGCGTTGTTTGGCATATCAGCCCACATTTAGGATACCTAGGTCTAATAATGTTTATGGAGCAAGGACGTGGGAATGCATGCTCCCCGCTATTATGAACGAGTTACCGTTGGCTATACGCAAAAAAATAAATGTAAACAATTGCTCAAAGGTGCTGAAGAGGCACTTCCTGGATTGTGTCGCAGTCTAGGAAGTGTCTTTTTAGTACCTACTTATACTTATTCTATATAATTATGTACTGATCAATAATGTCGTGGCACCGAGTTGCCATGTCTGGCATACTACTGTTAAACCCACGATGGTTTGTGTGGTATGTTTAAGTCTATAAAAAACTGTTGTAATTCTGTGTTAATGAATAATAAAAGCAAAAAAAAAAAAAAAAACCTGTAACGACTGCCATTCATAAATGACAGCCGAGACCAACGCCTCAATGTGCTTTCCGAGGCACGGAGGAAACTCGATACCTATGTAATGGGTGGTCAGTCCAGTCACCCATCCACAGACAAACCTAGGCAAGCGCGGTTTAACCTAAAGTTTAACTTGAATTACAGAGGCGCCGTGGTCGCTTGGGTAGACGACGCCATCATCAACGATCTACCACTGTGCAACCTGAAGATTTCGTAAGAATTCATATTTTATTTTAACCGGCTTCTTAAAAGGAGGAGGTTCTTAATTCGACTATGTTTTTTTTTGATGTATGTTACATCATGACATTCATGGGTTCATGACTCCATCATTTCTGAACCAATTTAATTTTTTTTTTTTTATCCCAAAGGATATGCTTTCCGATTGGTCCTATATAAGCATCAAAATCGGTTCAGTACTTTAGTTTTTTTCCCTCCTGACCTCTGTTGACATGATATCCTTATAACTGTTACACTATATAGATATAATTATACTGAATTCATCCCATCAGTCTGTGGGGGGGCTGTCACTTAATCCTTTTTTCTGGAGGATCGTAAAATCGTAAATCATCAAATGGCTCCTCGCGCTCTGGGCGGAGCGGAAGGGAGTGTCAGACAGAGTCAGACTTCTACTGACTAAAAACCCACCCATGTTCCTTCTTAGCCTTTTGTGTCCGGGACCGCGGTATCTCTTTCGAACAACCCACAGCCCCGGCAGGTGTCTCTTAACCCTGCAGGTATATTATTTGGTTCACAGATGAAGAACCAGACCTCTACGAAAGTCCCGGTGGGGCGGAAGGGTCACATGCGGGAGCGAGACGAAGGGAAGCCTTCAAATTATGAAGCATACGAACCCCAGGGACCGAAGGTAAGGTATTATTGTGACCTAACAGCGCCAAGACTGATCGCCAGACTTAAGTGGCAATGGGCAGGGCACATTGCTCGCAGAACGGATGGCCGATGGGGCCGAAAAGTTCTGGAATGGCGACCGCGAACCGGAAGACGTTGCGTTGGAAGGCCTCCCACTAGGTGGACCGATGACCTGGTCAAGGTTGCAGGAACCCGCTGGATGAGAGACGCACGGGACCGGTCAATGTGGCGACGCCTGGGGGAGGCCTATGTCCAGCAGTGGATGTCTTTTGGCTGAAATGATGATGATGATGAACAGCGCCAAGGCCGCCGCGAATGGGCAATTCTTCTTCAAGTCTCTTCTTTGTCGAAAAACTCTTGACAGAGTGGTCCTAGTTGCACAGACGAGGTACAAGGAGATATGTGGGTGGATAGGTGGGTCGTTGACTTCCCCGAGGATTACTCTTTCAGCGATGTGCTTCCAGCGAAAGGTTGTGGGAATCCGCTGGATGCGAGATGCTCGGAACCGGTCTATGTGGCGCCACTTGGGGGAAGCCTATGTCCAGCAGTGGACGTCTTTCGGCTGAAATGATGATGATGATGTGCTTCCATTTCTGCCGTTTGGAGACGTTGCAAGTTCACTGGATCATGGTTGACACAGTAGCTTTCCTGATCACGTCAGTCCAGTGAGTTGGTGATCGGCCTGGCCTTGAACTACCAAGTACCATTATCGTGTGGTTAGTGCCTCACAATTATGATGTCAGTGTTTTTATTTTTATGCCGCACATGGGTCTATGACTTGACGTTACATGCCGTCGAGAAATTTATTTTACCCATTCTGTTTTCCTCAAGATGTTTTCTTCACCGAAGCAGCAGCGGTTGACGCAGTGACTAAGCGATTAGACTAATGCGCTGCGTGTCGCGGGTTCGATCCCCGTACGGAACTAATATTTGTATGAGCTACAGAGTACAGATAGTTGTTCCAGGTCTGAGTCCAGGAGAAATTCCTAGTGCTATTAATCAATACGCACATTAGGTAATCTGTAAAATCAGAGGTGCGTGTGATCGGTTCAGTCGTTTAGGCGTAAAAAGGTAACAAACAAACTTTCTCGCGTTTATGACATTAAGTTTGAATGTAAATAAAATATTGAAGAATGAAGAATCCTAAGTCAACGTTTTATGGTCGTGGGCTCGTGGCAGGCGTGAAGTGACGTGTTCAATAAAATAACAAAATGCCATACTTCCAGGATTGGCCGTCAGGATATGTGGAGATGCCCAAGGATTTGTACCAAGCTCACTTAAGACCTGGAGTCATCTTCAGGATCCATATGTCTGAAGCTATTCTGAAGATGCAGTACAGAAAGTAAGTATGTATAACATATAGTATTCTGATGAACAGTTCTGGAGTGCCGACTGCGAAGCGGAAGACGTTGCGTTGGAAGGCCTCCCACTAGGCGGACCGATAACCGGTGAAGGTTACGAGAATCCGCTAGATGCGAGACATACGGGACCAGTCCATGTGGTGATATTTGGGGAGGCCCACCTATGTCCAGCAGTAGACGTCTTTCAGCTAAAATGATGATGATGATGAGTACCCCAACGATACGACTGGTGGCTGGTAATAAATTTATGGTAGTGGTGGTTTTGTTGTATCGTTAAGCTGTTGGTCCCGGCTGCCATATAAAAAAAACTGCCAACTGTAAACTGCCTTTGGCAGTTGTTACAGGTAGTCAGTGACATGAAATGGTTAATTCCTTCCTCAAGAATCACTCTACCCATTGGCGAAAACAGCATGAAAATCCAGACAGACCCGGCGGAGGACTTCACTACATATTGTACTAGCTGATGGCCGCGGCTTCGCCCGCGTCAAATTATATACAAAAACCTTCCTCGACAACCACTCTTAATAGCGAAAACAGCATGAAAATAATTATGTAGTGAAGTCCTCCGCCGCGTCTGTCTGACTCCACATCCCCGCTGGCATCAGCTAGTTGTTTAGTGATGGTGATATTTGTTCCTCAGCTACGGTGAAGATAAGGATGAATCAGTAATAGAAGCTGATGTAGAATACCTCCGTTTGACCCGCAAGGTAATCAATGACGAGATCACCAAGTTTGAAGACCTGCAGTGGCTGATAGAATGGTTCCACAACCGTTCGGAGCTGATTCAAGAACATATGTGTAATACGAGATATTACGCTATTGGTAAGTGATTCGGAAAGAGGAGCTTGTGGTTTAATAATAACTGCGGGTCGATCGATATATAGGTTAAGCCGCTCTTGCCTAGGTTGGTCTGTGAATAGGTGACCACTCATTACATACCGAGTTTCCTCCGTGCCTCGGAGATACGTTAAACTGTTGTCCCGGCTGCCCATATATAGTTCTTTGACAGTCGTTACCGGTAGTCTGAGAACCAGTCTTACCAAAGGGTATCGTATGGCCCAGTACTAACTGGGTTGTGGTAGTCACATAGGCATTCGCTCCATTTAAAATACTGATATTCAGCTGCATCCGGTAAGACTGGAAGCCGACCCCAACATAGTTGGGAAAAGGCTAGGCAGATAATGATGGTAAGAGGTTCGGAAAAATCATGATGATGATTCTTTGCTAATATAATCTGGTTCTAATAACTCCTCCCGCTCTGGGCGGAGCGGAAGGAAGTGTCAGACTTCTACTGACTAAAAACCACCCGTGTTCCTTCTTAGCCCTTTGTATCCGGGGCTGCGGCTGTTGCTAACATCTCTTTGAGGCGCGCGTGGAACACGAAAGCGCCGCCGTCGAGTCGGCCTGTCGTCGTCATAAGACAGACGGACGGTGAGCTAGCCCATTACTCACCGTCCGCAGGCCCGCAGGTTTACCTCTGCCAAACCCTTCGGCATTACAAGCGTGTTACTAATGGGTTTTTTTTGCAGGCACACCGCCCACAATGTTCACTCACCCTGAAGAGTACATGAAGCGTCTCTGCCTGTTCGATAGCGTTTATATCGACCATATCCCCTACGTCATTGGCGAAGACAGCTCCCTAATGGCTGGCGTTGCACCACCAGTGTTACACTGTGATGCAGCCACTTGTACCTCCGTGCCTTTTATAGATAGGTGAGTTATTGAGCAAGGCTTTGACCGAGTTGTGGCCAAGGTCAGGCCACAGAACCAGGGTCGTCCAAAAGCTCGTTTGGTTGACGATAATAATATTGTCCTTTGACAATATCATCAACCAAACGAGCTTTCCCGACTTTTCGCCAGAAACACGTAGATAAGGTACGCACAGAACCGGGAAGTGTGGCAGAAAAGGAAAGGCCTATACTCAGCAGTGAGTGATTCTGGGCTGATATGCTGATGAAGTTATTGAAGAGCAGCGGTGGCCCAGTGGTGGCGGCCCCGACTTAGGGTTCATTACTTTTTGTAAGTTAAGTATTTTATCACTGAAACTGGCATACCCTAGAACCAAAAATTCAAAGATATGTGTCATATCAACCCGCACTGCCCATAACCTTTCATACAGAGGAGGTTTGGAGTCCCAGTAGTGGGAACATTAAATGGCTGATGATGCTGTTATTATGCTAATATGATTGCGTTGTCCCACAGTGTGATGTTCGACGAGAAGCTATCACGTACAAATGTACGCACTTTAACGCGTTGCCAGGCTTCCTGCCGCGCGCATTGCCGCAACGACGCTGATTGCCTCAAACGTTGCTCCGACAGATGTCTCCGTACTGACTGACGTTTCACATCAATATTGGAAATTTAATCAACAATAAACAATCAATAATGTAAAGTCTAATATTTACTATCTTTCCTATTATTAAATACCTTCAGGTCGTCGGCATATAATAAAAACTTGATATTTTGAAAGCATTGGGTGATGTCATTTATGTATTAAAATAAACAAAAAGGGACCAAGTGTAGAGCCTTGAGGCACACCAGAGGTCACTTGTGCGATATTAGATCGGTAACCATTGATTACTACTACCCTCCGAGTGTATGAGGTGAACCACATAAGAAGATTTCCACGAATTCCGTTGAACGCTATTTTATTTAGAAGTATTTCATGGTCTACCTTGTCGAAAGCCTTGTAGAAGTCCGAATACACTGCATCGACTTGAACACGGCTGTCAACACAATTAATCAAAAAGCTAGAAAATAATAGTAAAGTATTTGTTGACCGACGTTTAACGAAAACAGGTTGTTGTTGAATTATGATGTTATGTAGTACAGGTTTATTCGTTATGAACTAACTATTTGAAGAGTTTCGACAAAGTAGACGAAATGGAAATTATACGATAGTGTTCCACGCAACGTTTTTCCACTTTTGTGAACAGGCACAATATACGGTTTAAAATAAAAGAAGAAGTAATGACAAAACTATAAAAGAGTATGCTTAGATGCTTTGGCCATGTGGAAAGATTAAGGCACAAGGGAGATGTGAATGACAACGCAGGAGCTGACGCCCTATAAGGACATGTTTCAGTCCCATTTCACAGGCGAGCCTGTTGCCATCAAACGGGCACAAATCCAGACTCCGTGGCTGTTACTGAGAAAATCCTGATAGTAAAACCCAATAACACTTTGATTGACCCGTGTGTCGACAACAGGACCTTACTCTCAGCAGTCACTCTTGCGACCGGTAAGCCAACGAGGCAGTAAACCGGTTTAACTTTTCACTTAAACCTTTCTTTTCTATCTTATAGAGCTAAGAATTAGGTCAAAAACGTCAGAAGGCACTGTCAGGTATTTTTATTAGAGCCTTAAACATCTATCTTTGCTGCATAGATTATTTAGCAGCGAGCTCTGCAAGCGTTTTAAAAGTGACCAAATAAATGACAAAACAAGAAACTGTTATACATCTTTAACATAACACAACAATTAATTAACCTTTACTTCAACAACAACCGTAACAGTTGCAGGTTTTCTCCAATTCGCCAATAGATCTGCTACAGTTAAGTTGCCCTCTGTATTATACGAAGGCACCTCTACAGTGACAGTATTTTTATACTTAACAGCTTCACATCTTGTACCCTCGTAAACATCTGTACATTGGCAGAACGGCTTGCTCTCCTCATTCAATGAACAGCTGCCGTTGTTTAGGCAAAATCCAAGACAGGAGTCTACTTCGCACCTGGTCCCAGAATAACCAGCGTTGCAGCTGAAACGAATAAACATGATAAACAGTTAACTAAATTAAACGAGGAAACCATTAAAAGAAGTAAACTAAGTCTCACCTGCATTCAGGAAGTTCGCCATTAAATCTACATTCGCCTTGTAAGCAGTAGTTTACACAGTCTGTCACCTCGCATCTGTCACCTGCATAGTCATCCATGCATTGACAGATAGCTTTACCGGTAGCATTCAAGGAACACGTGCCATTATTTGAACAATAGCCGAGACAGGAGTCTACTTCGCACCTGTCTCCTGTATAGCCAGCGTTGCATCTGAAATTAATAAAAAAAAATACAGTGAACCAAATAAAACTAAACAAGGTAGCCATAAAAGAAGTAGACGATGTCCTACCTGCATTCAGGAAGTCCTTCGTCATTAAAACTACATTCGCCTTGCAAGCAGTAGTTCACACAATCTGTCACCTCGCATCTGTCACCTGCATAGTCGTCTATGCATTTACAGACAGCGTCACCGAAAGCATTATAGGAACACGTGCCATTGTATAAACAATATCCGAGACAGGAGTCCACTTCGCATCTGTTCCCCTTATAGCCAGCCTGGCAACTGAAATTAATAAAAAAAATAAGAGCTCATACGCCTTATTATAGACACAATTAAAAAGCCATTGTTATAAATCTCCTGGAGATTTATTAGCGGACGGGAGGATAAAAGAAGTAAACGATGTCCCACCTGCATTTAGGAAGTCCTGTGTCATTAAAACTACATATGCCATGTAAACAGTAGTTTTCGCAAACAGACACATCACATCGCTCGCCGGTGTACCCAGGTGTGCATTTGCAAAGAGATTGTCCGTTAACTTTAACCCCGTGAACACAGAAAGGGCCTTCATATTTATTAGGTGGTACAAGACTTGCAAGGGATTGACATTCTTGAATTCCCTCTAATTCCTCAGAAATGTTGTAGTTAGCGACTATACCAGCCTCGTCTTCAGTATTATTGACTTTAAAATAAGTGTCGCTATATGGTATTGAAGGCATAAGGAATTTCCAAACGTTCCTCCCAGTGCATGCTGCACACCAGTCTATTACAAAGACGTTTTTCTTCAAAACAGTTAATATATTTGGGTGGGTTTTTAAATTTTTCCCGTCTCCAATGCTAAATCTCATTTCGCTATTCATGTTTTTTCCGTTCAAATCTGCACTATAAAGACGGGTTACCGAGCCATCCTCTGGCATCATCCAATATATTTTCTTTGTCTGCTGCCCTATAGCCAAGCTGTGCAAGTCCAATTTGTACAAAGCATTAATAACAACTTCTCTATCGGAGCCATTAAATCGAGCTCTTTCTATTGTAGACGTCGTAAGCTTTGTGTTGATCCAGTAAATATACCTGCAATTTCAAAACCATTATTGTTTATCATGAAAAAGAATAGGTTGTATGAAAATATTGCCCAAACTACTTTTGGTAACGTACCCTCTACAGCTATCAACAGCAATGTCAGTGGGGATTCCCTCATCCATCTTGATCAATAGTTTTCCGTTGTCATTGTTCTTAGATCCAGGTTGAAATGATAACCAATTAATACTTTTTTCGTTCGTGTCTGTGAAGAATAGGTTTTGTGTTATCGGGTCGAAGGCTAGACCTTGGATGTCCCTGCCACTTCTCTCCATGTAGCACTTGTAATCCGCGAAAGATATATTGTAGCCACAGATGGCATCGTTGCCGCTCTGTTTGTCGACATACAGCAACGTGTTGTGTACTTCGTCGTAAGCTAACGCTGAAGGGTTTTGGGAATCAAGACGTACTGTAATAGTTTTGGTATCGTTAATGTAAAACTCTAGTCGATCTTTTACACTTACGGCAAACTCTGAAACAAAATAATCGATGTTACAAGTTAAAATTTTAAATGTGACTTCTAGGGGTCAATTACTCGTTGATTTGTAAAACCAAATAAGCTGATGTAGCATTTGGTTTACCAATACCAATATGGGTGCCATTGGCTCTCTCGGTAAAGTTAATTATAGCCCTGCAAAAATGGAAAAAAATCTGGAAGATTCGATTTAGGAAATAGATGATAAGTATCTACATCATTTTGTTTATGAGATAACACCAAGAGCTTAATATGTTAAAAAATGTGTACTATCTATTTAAAAGACAAATAATGGTCATTATCAGTTCAAGCTATCTGCTTGTTAGGAAAACAGGCATCGAAATGTAATCAAGTCACATGAGGACTATAAAAATTAGTGCCAGATATGGTCTATTTTTAATAACTCCTTGGCGATATCGTAAAAAAACTTCGATCGGAACCATAACAGGGTCTAGGTACACCGTTTTAGATTTCCAGATGACCATGAGCTTTTTGCTGAAACATTCATGGATCTTAGCAAAAAACTTTTATGATGTTTATTTCAAAGTAGGACTAAGGATGAATATGGCCAAGACGAAGTTTACGACAAATATCTACAACAATTCAAATCCTTCTGACAAAGTTATAAATGACACGTTAGAGATGGTTTAACAGTAAGTATGTTTATTTTCGCAATATTCTTTCATTTGGCAACGAACATTCTTAAGAAAAATCCAGCTTGCCGAAAAAGGACGCATTCAAGAAACTGGAAACAAGCCAAAATTCAAACAGTGACTGAAGTTCCGCCTCTATAATTAGCAGATAATTAGCATGTTCTGTCCAACATGACGTACATAGCTGAGACGTGGACGCTCACACAGGAGGCTTTGTACAGGCTCAGAGTTGCATAGAGAGCCATGGAGCGTTCCATGATCGGCATAAAACTTATTGACCAAGTTCCAGACGTTCAAATCCGAAGACAAAGACTCCGATGTCTTCGATATGTAAAAGGATTCGCGTTTCGAACCATTTTTTTTTTTTTTTTTTTCAAGCTTAGTTAGAAAGGACACCACCTAGCATGGCGCTGCGATGGCAGGTGAAGCCGAACTGCGACCGAGTGGCCTTCAAGAAATGTTACGAGATGAGCATACGACCCTGGACGAAGCTGGCACAGAAACGTGGAGATTGGTACAAACGAATAGAGGCCCAGCAGTGGCTGTAATCGGGCTAGGGATGATGATGGTGAGCTTTTGAATATAACGAACCACACAGATTTGAGTGGACCTGTCCAGTCAGTGCAAGCATTTGTCAGTTATTGTGTAGCTCGACTAATAAACAAGGCATCAACGGCAAGTAACTCAACGGTCTACAATCGATATCCAACACTATTGAATGGGCCACTGAAAAATTAACATTCACTACAAGTAAATGCGATTTTTGTAATAGGTAGGTATGGCTTATTACAGCAACCTTATGTAGGTAATCGTAAAAACAGACTTGCCGACAGACGGGCTTAGTGAAACTTTTTTTATTTCTTTCTTGTCTTAAATGGAAGTCTATAACGAAAAAAAAAAACAGAGATCTCGTAAAACTCACCCCAGGAGTGCGCCAACCCCATGTACAGCGCTAAGAACGCCACGAAACAATGTGTTTTATACATTTTATACTTCATAAATAACTTTATTTTCGAAGCAGTACCTGTAGTTGGTAATCTGCCGCTAGCCAAAGCTCTACTAAAGTAAATACTGTTTTTTCCTCATCATTATGTATACCTAGGTATTAAGAATTTTATAGATAATAAGGTCGCTTAAAAAGGTTATCAACTCACAGATAAATTGACCCTGTAGGTAGTATCTTCGGATTTTCCGAAATTTTAGCGTCCTATTATAAACGTTCAAAACTCTTTAGCATTTTTAGCAACTATCGCATTTATAACCGACTTCTTAAAAAGGAGGAGGTTATGTTTGCGACTCCAGGGTTGCGTTGCCAAATGGTAAATGATACAAAATTTTGAATCCGATTTAAAAACCAAAAACAAGCCAATTTGGAAACAGGATGTGTTTCATTTGAACATAACATTTGGCATAGGTCCCGTCTACTACCAAAAGTATTTGGTTTTGCTTTTAACGAGGCATTGCGGTGGCTGGACTCGGAGTGTGAGGTTTCCCTCTCTCACACGCAGCCGGTCTTCTTCGTAAGCATTACTGCTTCACAGGAAGCGATCGCTTCCTGTGTCTCCCTGCTCCGGACCAATGGATTGGCCCAGGGCTGGCTTGCGACAGGCGCTATCTCCATACCGCCATAAGATCTGCCACAACACCGCCTGCCGTGCTGCAATTTGCCGTGGCAGAGGAATCTCGCTCACCCTCGTAAACGAGACCGAGCTTAGGGCTCTCGCCTCCAAATCCCATGCACGGCTGCAGTCCGGTAAGAAGGCTCGCCGCCTTGCCGGAGACCGTGCGGCGTGCGGTATCGCCGGTATCCCTGGGTCAGCAGCCGGATGGCCATGACACTCTGGGACGCCTTCAGATTTCAAATTCAAATTCATTTATTTAGCTAACACAACAGAAAACTCACAGGATTAACAATATCGGGGACATATATCCGATATCGGGGGACAGTGACCATTTTTTTGACTGACTCCTCCCGCTCTGGGCAGAGCGGTAGGGAGTGTCAGACTTCTACTGACCAAAAGAACCCTCCTGTTTCATCTTAGCCTTTTGTGTCGATGCCGCGGTATCTCTTTCGAACAACCCGCAGCCCCGACGGGCGTAGGCCCTTGCGGGCCCCATCCATGTTGCTGACATCTCTTTGATGCGCACGTGGAACACGAACGCGCCGTCGACACGGCCTGTCGTCGTAATATATTATAAGTCGGACGGACGGCGAGCTAGCCCATTACTCACCGTCCACAGGCCCGCGCCTACGTTGGCCGGAAGCCATCACATGGCCCCCGCCGGCGCCCGGAAAGTCTCCCGCAGCGGCTGGGACGAGAGGTTCTCTCCCTTTCACGTTCCGACACCTCCTTCGCTAGCGCTTCTGCTTCGCAGAAGAAGGCGAAGGCGTCGCAACGAGAACAGACCTCCACCGTGTCCTCCGGTCGATCCTCACAATGGTAGCATCCGGGCGTTTCCTCCCGCCTGATACGGTGGTACCTACCTCCCGAAACAACTGTGTCCGATGAGTACCTGCGTCAGACGGAAGGTGAGGGCGCCGCCGCGCGCCGCTGTAGCGCCTCTCAAGCCACTACTCAAAGAGGGGAGTTACCGCGACTATCGTGGCGTGCCCTGTGGACAGTGACCCTAAGACGATAAAAAATATCTCTGAGGTGTATAGGTTAACTCGTTAAAAACCGATTTCATTTTAACAAAAACAGTTTTTTATCTATTGAGCAAAATGTTTGTGTTAGTTGTCATGCCAGATAGATTTGGCTAGATAAACAGTACCCAATTGGCACTTAAGTGGCAATGGGCAGGGCACATTGCTCGCAGAACGGATGGACGATGGGGCCGAAAAGTTTTGGAATGGCGACCGGGAACCGGAAGACGTTGCGTTGGAAGGCCTCCCACTAGGGATTAATTATGGTTTATGTACTAGCTGTTGCCAGCGGCTTTGCCCGCTACAACTCGAAAATTATCCCACGGGAAGATAAATTCGAGAGATGTCAGCAACATTGCAGGGGCCCGCAAGGGCCGACATCTGCCGGTGCTGCAGCTGTGTGGGGGGTCACCCATCCACGTACCCGGGAAAGGACGGCTTAACGTGAAGATTGATTCGAGTGGCTGTTAATATTTAGCCCTGTAGTAAATAAAGTATCTTTTTTTTTTTTTTTTTTTTATTATTGATAGGTTCGCGTTTGACCACTATCTCACCTGATGGAAAGTGATGATGCGGTCGACGATGGAGCACGCTTACCTAGAAGTAACCTATTCACTCTTGACTTAAAGACCCCCCCCATCTAAAGGAAAATAATTAAAACGAAAATTATTACAGGTATAACATATAATTTAAATATTTTGATTTAACCTAATACATATTTAAATATATTTAAACAATCACTTTTCAATTTGTACATAGTATTATTGCGGGTATATTTAATTTATCGTAAAAGAAAAAAACATTTTAGAGGGAACACGGTGGTGCAATTCTATCAATTCTACATACAAATGTATTCCCCTTTTAACCAACTTCCAAAAAGGAGGAGTTCTTCCTGAATACCTTTCATCATCAGCCTATAATGTTCCCACTGCAGGGACTCAGGCCTCTTCTCTAGGAGGGATGGGCTATAATCTACCACGCAGGCCCAGTGCGGATTGGCAGATGTCACATGTCTTCGAATTTTTTGGTTCTAAGACATGCCGGTTTCCTCACTATGTTTTCCTTCACCGTTTTGAGAGCAGCGGTGATGAAATAAATTACACAAAGTAATGCGCCTGCCTGGGTTCGAACCCACGACCTACTGTTCGTAAGTCGGGGCCGACACCACTCCATGCCACTGGGCCACCGCTGCTCTAATACCTTTAGAGCAATATTTTATTTTATTCCACAAAATCATGGTCTACTATATGTAGACACGCGTGTGTGTTTTTACCAACAAAAAAAATATGACCCTCATGTGTGACGCAGCGCCAATAGTTTCTTCAAATATAATTTTTTTTGGCCCTTTCGAAATTAAAATTTTAATATTCCTAATATTTCTATTCCAGCAGATAGGAGAGGCCCCATATTCAGCAGTAGACGTGAAAGGGCAATATATCCAATAATGGGCAATGATTTAATACTGGATACAACACTATCCACTGCTGTCTACGGCCTCGATTCAGACCTTCGGTGGTCAGACTTGCATCGGAGTCTTACCAAGGGGTATCACTTGCTTAGTCTGCCCTTGGTAAGACTGGTTCTCAGACATTCGTGTCACTGACTACCTGTAACGACTGTTATGGGCCTACTACACGCACACACTTTACCACAGTCCGGGCCTGCGCGTGCTTACCTCACGAAAAAACTGAACGCTCCCGGCGCTTGTGGTAGCGCCGCTCAGTGCAGTACGCGCAGGCCTCATTTTTGTCAAAATCGTCGTCGTGTAAAAAACGTTTCCCAGTGAAGAACTATTTTTTAATCCTTCGATTTAATTTTCCAAATTGCAGGCAGGGATTTATATAGACTTAAAAATTCAGTTAAAAAGTCGCGATCATACGTACGTAGGTCTGCCATTTTTTAAATGACATTTTTGATATACTCGACTGCGGTGTGAGCACTGAACGCCCAACCACACACACAGAAAAGTACGCGCAGGCCGTTCGTTCAAGCCGCGCTCAGGCCGCGCCGTGGGGTTTGCGCGGGGCTTGCGCGTGATTCAGTTTTCCCAACCACACGCACAGTGCTCCGCGTTCAAGCCAGTTTGCGCAAGTAAACCCATGGGGAAGTGTGAGCGTGTGGTAGGCGCATTAAAGTTCTAGAAATGACAGCCGGGACCAAAGTGGCATAGAGGAAACTCGGTATGTCATGAGTGGTCACCTATACAAGGACCAACTTAGGCAAGCGCCAATTAACCTAAACATCGACCCGAGTAGCTGTTATTGCGAGCACGAGCTCATCCTACTAAGTCTTACCAAGGAGTATACGGGGTCAAAATAAATTAGCTAGCGAAACGCTGACTTGCCGACGGCTTTGTCCTACCTATATTTCTATCCTGCATAATATAATGAAATTGCTAGACAAATAATCTTCATTAACTGCATCGATCAATAATGTACTAGATTCCCGATAAGCGCTTCAAAAACGGCCCGAAACTTAAGACCACAAAAGTATTTGTGGTCTTATTTCAAATTAGTATGGTCCAATCATAGCCAACATTAAGACGTCAAAATGCCGCAGTATGCGTTCAGAAACTGTGTAAATAACCACCGTAACACCAAGGTTTTGGAAGGAATATCTTTTTTTCGGTAATTTAATATTATTATGTGCTTTTTCATAATATTTAAACATAATTAAACTGTAAATATAATTAAATCAGCGAATATTATAATTGTTTGGCCAATGTTTGCTACAACGCACCAACTATTGTATCATGTTCTTGAACACGGAGACCCTTTGATCAATAATAGTACTAGATTAAGCATCAGGAACAAAACTAAGTCGCTCAAGTGGCTCACGTTTGCACACACGTAAACATCTACATAACAGAAAAAAAAATAACTGCCGGACCAACGGCTTGACACGGAGCGGTCACCCATCAAGCGACCGACCTCGGTAAGAGTTGCTTAACCTCGAAGATCAGCGGCTGGTAGTACTGTGGTGAAATCCCACTAGGGTAGTAGACAAAAAAAATCTAATTAGTCCGTCAAGAGAGATTTCCAAAAAATATTGGACACGTATTTTTTCTTTTTTCACGTAAACAATAAATGAAGACGTAACAGTGCTTCGAAAAGTCGCGCAGTTTAGTACATTTTTTACCAGAAAGTGACGTCACAAGCCCCCACCCACTCATGATCTTTGACACGTTTTGTTTTCGTCACTTTTTATTGGTTTGATAAAACAAAAAACACGTATCCAATATAACAGATGGACTAAACAGAATCATATTTTTTTAACGTCAGTCAACTGCCCTATTGTTATAACTTCTTGACTAAACCATCTTTAGAGTAATATTCCACGAGGGCGTCTTGCTTGCTGCTTCCAAGGTATTCTCCTATGACCAGGTTGATCTTCTGTCTGCCTGGTCTCTGAGGGGGGGTTACGATGTCATGCTGACGGAAAAGGTGCTTCTTCCAGTAACAGCGGCGGGTGAAGGAGGCGTGGCATACGTCGCATTCGAACCTGGAAAAAATAACAACGGGATATAACAAGACGCCTAATAGTACATTGTAATACAAGGGCCTAAAATGACCCATTATATTATACGAGGTAGTTTTACTACCGAGCTTTAGCGAGGTAGTAAATAGGAACCGAGTTATAATGGGATTTTAGCGCCGTGTGTTACACTGTACTTTTCACTACGATTGCGAGAAAATAAAATAACCATGTTCAATATGAGTTTATTTTATTAAAAATTTAATTCAATTTAATACAATTCCAAAAATTTCGGGCCAATGCCTTTTTTTTATTTCTTCTGTAGCTGCAATGCAACGCACACATTCTACCAAAGAGTTCGGCATTCAGCGCGTTTAGTTCCATTTTTAAAAATAAAACATTTTTTTTTACTTGAAACTACATCACGCACCAGCTGGCTGAACAAGTTGTCGTACGAGATTTACTTTTAGCCCTAGGGCAAAATATGCAATTTTAGGCCCGCTCTGGTATGCTATTATGACGTTCTTTTTGAGCAAAAGGAGTGTAAAAAACATACACGAAGGGTTTGTAACTGTCCCGTCGGGGCTGTGGGTTGTTCGAAAGAGAAGAAGGGCTAAGAAGTAACATGGGTGGTTTTTAGTCAGTAGAAGTCTGACACTCCCTTCCGCTCCGTCCAGAGCGGAAGTAGCCATTTAATGATTCCTATAAGGGTTCCGTTTTTTCCTTTTGAAGTACAGAACCCTTAAAAAAACGTACCTTTTGATCTCATGATGTGAATCCAAATGCCGGTTCAGCTTGGTCCTATCAAAGAACGTTCTCTGGCAGATATCACAAACGTGGGGCTTCTCATTCATATGGAGCCGCCTGATATGTGTGGTCAGATTCGAAGACGTGTAGTATGAGGAGGTGCAGTACTCGCATTGGTACATTTTGTAACCTGGAACACGGAAATAGGGGGTCTAGAATGATCTGCTGATCATAATATGAATAGGGGATCGGACTGGGTCAAAATAATATGATTCTGTTTAGTCCGTAAGTTAGATTTTCGAAAAATATTGAATACGTGTTTTTTGTTTTATCAAATCAATAAAAAATGACGAAGATAAAACGCGTCAAAGATCTTGGAGTGGGGCTTGAAACGTCACTTGTGTCGTCAAAATGTACTATCATATGACGTCACACGAGTTTTCGAAGCACTGTATCGTCTTCATTTTAAGTTTACGTGAAAAAAGAAAAAATACGTGTCCAATAATTTTTGGAAATCTATCTGACGGACTAATTAGTTTTTTTTTGTCCGATCCCCTATTGCGTTAATAAGCGTAAAATGGACGTTTCATAATAGTAACTGCGTCAGTGAGCTCGGTTGAGCGTCGGCTTCCAGTCTAACCAGGTGCTGTACCAGTATTTTACGTGGAGCGACTGCCTATCTGACCTCCACCTCCAGTAAGACTCCTTAGTAAGACTGGTTGGTGAATGTTACTTTTATTATATTTGTTACCAGCTGTATGCGTTACAATGCTCTTTTTCCTACCTACTATCTACTACCCTACCTACCACTTTCTCACCGTTTAGACCTTTCCTGGACTTCCACGAATATTTCAAGATTAATATTAGCCAAATCGGTTCAGCCGTTCTCGAGTTTTAGCGAGACTAAAAGAAATGCAATTCATTTTTATTTATATAGATGTGCTTTTATTATTGTCTCATTGTATGCTCGTCATGTTTCTGCGATAAATAAATAGTTTTCTTTCCTTGCGAGTACCTGTGTGTATACGTATATGTTTGACCAGGTCGTGTTTGTGCCAGGTCTTGTAGTCACACTGATCGCAGCCGTAGTTCGGAGGCTTGTGGGACTTCACATGCGTGTAATGGGACGCCCGGTGGATGAACATTTTGCCGCATATCTGAAATTGGAAGATAATTAAGATATGTTATTTCCTTTAGGTATTTTTTTGATACAAACTTTTACGTTACATTTTTAAATATTCTTTACAACATTATCAGCATTCTCTTGCCCTTCTTCTTCTTATCGTGTGGGCAGTAAGGTCTAACGACCCCACACAGCCTAGTGTCAGAGTTTCTAAACCGCCGCAAGGGCCTCTGACATGGTTTGACGACCGACATTTGGCGGCCGGGACCACCGGCTTATACGTGCCTTCCGAAGCACGGAACCATCTTTTTATCAGACAATCAGGTGATTCAAGCCTGCAATGTCCTAACCAAACTGGAAACAACTTCACAAAGTATGCTTCCCGTGGGAATCGAACCCACGACCACCGGGTCACAAGGCAAACGCCTAAAACACTCGACCACGGAGGCAGTTGCCCTCTCAGGCTCTTGCCCATAGACCAATTTATTTGAGGTCGGCGCAGCATAATTATCTTCCTCTTCAACACCTCTCTGTTTCTCGTCATCTCATGAGACACCTCCTTTCTTACCATATCATTCTTAACACAATAAATTGAAAAAAAAAATATTTCTTTCTTTTCTTCTTTCACAGAAGGTATCAGAAACAGGGTTTAAACTAACGGTGATCAGGGCTCCAGAGAAAGGAACCTCCTAACAATACTAGCTGTGTCAGGAGTACCGCTTTCTGAATCAAGGCCTTGATCCAGCTCCGCGGGAGACGCTTCGGGCGTCGGGGGCACGTGATGGCTTACGGCCACCGTAGACGCGGGCCTGTGGACGGTGAGTAATGGGCTAGCTCGCCGTCCAGCCGTCTTGTGACGGCAACAGACCGTGTCGACGGCGCGTTCGTGTTCCACGCGCGCCTCAAAGAGGTGACAGCAACATGGAAGGGGGATGATTTTCCACCCACCAAAAAAAAAAAGTCCTTGATCCAGCTGCCTAACGAAAGCCTCCTCAGGTGTTGGTCGAGGCTTTTGGCAGTTAAGTCATTGGCTGTATTATAACACTTAAAACGGGATATTTAATAAGTTAACTATTTGTTTTAAGTCCCCGATATTTCAGCTCTATTGTAAGCACCATGATCACGGATGAACTGAAGTTGTGCCTATCTAACCTCAACATTCCAGTTACTACTGGGTAAAACGATAACCATTGCTAAGACTGGTTGTCAGTCTTTCGAAACGCTGATCTACCTGTAACGACAGGCACAAGATCTACAGTCTCTCTTTCCGAGGTATGGAGGAAACTCAGTAGGTATATTATGGTAGGTCACCCATCCACAGGCCAACCAAACTAAGCAAGCTCAGCTTAACTTAAAGATCGACCTGAGCGACTGTTGTAATTTAGACAAAATCTACTTGCAATTACGGTCCCATACAGAAAATTATTCTATATTCTGCTTATGATGCACAAGTGACCCGTCCCGGCTTCGCAATGGTGGAAATTATTTTTAAACTTGTAATAATTATAGCCTAAGTTGCTCAGGGATAATGCAGCATAATGAAATGAATAAAAAAAAAATAAAAAAAACTAAAAAGAAAAAAAATGAATAAAAATTAAAAAAAAAACTAAAGAAAAAATAAATAAATAAATAAATAAAAATAATAGTTATATCTGAAAAGGGGCTATTAAATAAATAAATTAAATAAATAAATGCAGCTTAATAATGTTGAAAGAATTTTTGTGATTGGTGTGGTACTATTCGAGTTTATTAGTTACAAACATGCAAAAATACAAATTTTTCTTTCTTTTTTTTAAATTGTTGCCCCTCAAAGGGTATCGTGGGTACGATTACAAACATTTAAACTCACTTACACAAACGACCAAACCCGGAACAACTATCTGTAGGCCATACAAATATTAGTTCCATGCGGGGATCGAACCTGTGACACGCAGCGCAGCACTCTAATCGCTTAGCCACTGCACCAACCGTTTCAACCATATATATACTACTAACCTCACAAACCCAAGTCTCGCTATCCTTATGCATCTTCCTCTTATGCTCATCACTTTCCTCCTTAGACTCAAACTTCATGTTGCAAGGTTCACAGCAAAGTCGTTTGAATTTGAACTTCTTTAGCCTGCGGGGCGTTTTTGTTGCGGCTGCTGTTTTTCTTGGACGGCCTACTTTGGGTTGTGGGCTGGAATGTATAATATTATTTAGTAGAACTGGTGCCCTTACACCTTCTTCCGTGTTAAATATTCCTCTTCTCTATCTTGGCCTTCATCATCATTATTTCAGCCGAAAGATGTCCACTGCTGGACAAAGGCCTTTTTTTGGATGGTTGGAATTCATCAAATGACTCCTCCCACTCTGGTAGGCCTTCTCTAAAGTAGACACAATGACCGGTCCCGTGTGTCTTAGAATATAAAACATTCAGTACATTTCCGCAACCTTGCACATGGTTTTTTATACAGTCAAAGATAGTCCTTATAAAATCAGCTATCTATATACTTTCTTCAGCCAGCACCAAGAAAAATAAAGATCATAATTATTATTATACCTCTCTTTTAATTTAACGCAGCCACGTTTCCTCCCTCCACTTGCCTCCACCTCAACCTCTATCAACTCCTCTTTAACACCAACAAAGTCCTCAACATCCTCATCCTTAGTCTCTATAATCTCCTCGTAATCATATTCAGAGAGGTCCAGTTCCTCAGTTTTGATTGCAGGAGTAACGACAAGCTTACGGAATGTCTCATCAGCGGCAAGACAAGACGTTTTAAACTTGTATGCTACAGAGAGATTTTTCAGACATGTTTCGCATATTTGTGATGGTAGACCAGCTTCTTGTTTTATCTGGAATGAAGCATAACAGAAAGTTTTATTTATTTTACCTACAGATTTTATTATGGTTTACACGTTGAAAGCGTTACTGGATTTTTCTATTAGGAATTTCCCATAGCATATATTCTGACTGTGAAAAATGTGTGTGTGCTATGGTATGTCTCTTCCCTACCCTCTGGGTGTGTGCTCATAACAGTACATTTGAAACTCAAATATTTAATAGTTTGGTTTGTTTTATAAAAATTTTCTTGGACCGCTCCTAAGGTGATCCACTGACGAGTTTTACAGGGCTGATTACCCCGAAGCACAGGTTCTTTTAAATACGTTTACAACAAAAAAAAATGAAACAAATAACTTCAAATGTACTTACTGTAATTCCAGTACAAAATTGAATCTCGTCAATAATATTTTCTTTTTCTGCATCAAACATACAGCTCATGTTTAAGGTCTGAGCCATACAAACTCTACAGGAATCCATTATACTTGATAAATCAACATTAGTTTTGAAATTATGATCAACATGACTTGTTGCATCTTCTGCCATCGTTTGAGCTCTATATTTACATGGATTTGTAACCTAAAGTATGCAATAGGAACTAATAAATAAACTATCACTCAATTGCTCGCGAAAAACCATTCGGATTATTGTTAAATGTTTGAAATATTTATTTATTTTGAAGAAAATTATTTCGATCGGAAAAGCAAAGCAAAGATGTACTCATAAAAAATGTTCTGTGTATTTGGAATCATGGAATCTTTTGTCATCTCTATCGCACTTACATAAAAAGCGTAAGAGCAAGGTAGTAGCCTGTCTCAGTTATATGCTCAAAATGTAACCAATGTTGTGGGGAATGGAATGACAATCTTTGATTATTTTTGTTACGTTTAGAAACCACCTTTTCTTCATTGTTGTCTCGAAATTCTGTAAGATAAATTTAGAAATACAAGACTGACCTAAATTAATTTCATCAGTTAATATAAATATTTAAATGTTACGATAAAACCACCAATTTATTCACATGTGAGTGTATTATTCTAGATGATTTTAGATTTAAAATTTTGTGTAATTGTCTCGTTCAGAAACTTATTAAACTATAAATAACCCGTATTTTTAATAAATGCCTTTCAATTCTACGAAAACAACCATATTTTTGAAATATTATTACACAAAAATACATTACCGGTTTGTAAAAATAAAAAACCAAGAGAAATAGTAATTTTTATTGAATGAAAACCGGGACAGTTTCATACTAGTTTCTAAACTCGACAGAGAAATGGCCGCGCTGTGAACGTCAATCGTGGTGACATCGGCTGGTCGGTCGGTCGTTGTATCGTTGAATTATTAATCTTTTGATTACTTATCAGTGATTAATTGTGTTTCTATTCCTGTGTGCCGCACGCCGACGCATACCGGTAAGTATTACTTCATTGATTTTGTTTGTTTGAACACGAAAGTTGTTGAAGCTATCGTTTTATCGCGTTATCTATATATTAATGCTGATTTATACGAATTGGTCGCTTAATCCGATTGTAAGACGATGGCTGTACTCATCACTGATTGCGGCGTGATGATAGTACACAGTAGGTCATTTAGAATTCGAATAATTTGATGTCGAACTTCCGTCACACTTTCCGAATCTAGGTTGTTCGTTTTTCCGTCGAAAGCTGCATCTGTATTTATTTTGTCATCAAAATATTGGAATGAGACGGTGCTTTATCTATTTCTAATCAGAATTCCGGAGTTTCACCGCTTTCTTACATTTATTCTTTTACAGTTAACCTGGATAATGTAAAGTAGGTTACACTTTTAATCTGTGGTAAACTAATTTTATTTTTTCCAAAAATATTAGTTATTTTTGCTCGAATTTGCTAAATAATACTGCCCCTAAGACGACCCACTGACCCTAAATATATTTATAATTTGGCAGCTGGAGAAAAATATATTTTTATTTTTTGTATCCGAAATGAGAAACATAGAAATTCACACATAACATGAAATTGTCATTAGAGTTTATCAACTTATGATCACCCAATAAAAAGTACTCATATTATTATCTATCTCGGGAACAAATACAAATTATTTGCTAATTTTAAGCAAACTGTGTTATAATAGTGGGCTGGTGTCCGCAATTTCACATATTTTGCTTACGGAAAGAAACTGTTAGGCTATAATAAATTACTGAATTGACAAAATTAAATACTTAATAAAAAAAATATATATGATTATTTATGTATATTAATAGTTCCCAGCACTTAAATGTTTTCCAAAAAAATACGAATGATACCATAAAACAAATAAAATGTTAATAATGGTTTTAAAATAAACCTGTATTATTTTTATAGTCTTTGTATTTTTGTTTTTTTTTTTTATTTAATATGGGCTTACTCTTGACCTCAATCTTGCCCTAAGGGCAGAGATGAGGTCGACGATGAAACGAGCTTACCCAGAAGAAGCCTATTTACTCGCGACTTAAATAGATTGGGGTTATATGAACTCGGGAAAACCGACGCAGGCAGGGTGTTCCACTCCTTGGCTGTACGAATAATGAAAGTCTTAGCTTGGCTTGTATTTATGTTTTAAAGATTTACCTAACTAAATTGTTATTTTTTTGTCATGGTTTACTTGTCTTGTTTGACAGATGATAAGGCTATATAGACAACTAGTAGAGAAGTATTAAAGAGAAATGGTTAACTCAGCATGTCTTCTTCAATACTTCACTATTACTCTTCATCGCAGCAGTGACCTTCTTTCTAGTTATGGCTCCTTCCACAAAATCATCTCAGTTTGATCAATTTTGATCGCTTGGTGTGGGAAATCTATGAAGAATTTGAAGCTTCCTTTTGGCTATTATAAGAGACGAGTTCTTTTTCTGGTGGATAGGTTTCAAGAATTTTCAAAATAATGTTTATATTAATGACAATCACCCGTATTCAAAAGCCCTTTTCCGCACAAATAACGATCGAGTTACGTTTGGCTTAGCCGAACATAACACTACAAACGATTTTAAACATTAAAAAAAATATAAATAACATCACCGTATGGTCTACTGGCGGACCTATTTGTCACATTTTCAACTTCAATACAAAATATAGCAGAAAAAAAATGTTAAAACATCGCAATTTTTACAAAATGTCTCGACAAATAAGATTTTTTTTCTATACCTTAGAATCACGTTAAAGAAAATTTAAAAACTACGTATTAATTTTAAGGTAACCTTCTAATAGAATCGTATTTTTATTTTATCAATAAACTATAATTTCATTTCGTAAATTGAATCCAAAGTTAACTATATTATCGACCGCGCAAACTCTATCTCGCCAGTACGAATCGGCCACTGCCAAAGGACGGACGTATCGCTTTGTGTCACAAACGCTCCAGTGTTTTTCGTAAACATATTTTCGAGATTGTAAGCCGATTACCACAATTTGATACACTTATTAATTTTGATCAAACATGTTTTTTTTGCTAGTTATTAAAGATGGCTAAAATTTTTTTCATCTTCAGATCGAAGTCGAATTTCACGATCGATTGTTGTTGTCGATTGTACTTCGATATATATTTTTAACCGACCTCCAAAAAAGAGGAGGTTCTCTATTCGTGTTTGTATGTCCGCGAATATCTCCGTCAATTGTGGACTGATTTTCAAAATTCTTTTTGTCTTGGAAAGGGTATACTCCCGAGGTGATCCCATTGTCACCAAGTCAGTTTCTGATGATGGGAACTCTGAGAAATTGAGGGCAACCCTCGAATATCATAGGCGCACATAACGTTTTCCATACATTTTCAGAAGCTGTTCAAGTATTTGCGTCTGATAATCATAATTTCATGTGGCTGCGCTGATGACGGAAGGTGCAACTCCTCAACGGTCAGGACTTGAAAGAAAATTCCTTCAAAATTATACGTACTTATGGATCGATAGTTCTATTCTTTCAGGCTATTAGGTTGAACTGATGATAGACGGTAAATCTCATTAACCGACTTAAAAAAAAGGAGGTTCTCAATTCGTCGGCTAGAAAAATTTTAGGTTTTTCCGTCATGGGTGTCGTTTTGATGGTTTTTGGGGTCGCTGATTACGAAAATGAGGTCAAAATGAAAATCCAAGATGGCAGCCAGGAAATTTTTTGGTTTTTCCGTCATGGGTGTCGTTTTCATGGTTTTTGGGGTCGCCGACTACGAAAATGAGGTCAAAATGAAAATCCAAGATGGCGCCGACAAAATTTTTGGTTTTTCCGTCATGGGTGTCGTTTTCATGGTTTTTGGGGTCGCCGACTAC
Source organism: Diarsia dahlii (assembly GCA_949775195.1). Lineage (NCBI taxonomy): Eukaryota > Metazoa > Arthropoda > Insecta > Lepidoptera > Noctuidae > Diarsia > Diarsia dahlii. Next base: position 6,527,883 of record OX459217.1, on the reverse strand, counting down.
GAAAATGAGGTCAAAATGAAAATCCAAGATGGCGCCGACAAAATTTTTGGTTTTTCCGTCATGGGTGTCGTTTTCATGGTTTTTGGGGTCGCCGACTACGAAAATGAGGTCAAAATGAAAATCCAAGATGGCGCCGACAAAATTTTTGGTTTTTCCGTCATGGGTGTCGTTTTCATGGTTTTTGGGGTCGCCGACTACGGAAATGAGGTCAAAATGAAAATCCAAGGTGGCGCCGACAAAACTTTTGGTTTTTCCGGCATGGGTGTCGTTTTCATGGTTTTTGGGGTCGCTGATTACGAAAAAGAGGTCAAAATTAAAATTCAAGATGGCGCCGACGAAATTTTTGGTTTTTCCGTCATGGGTGTCGTTTTCATGGTTTTTGGGGTCGCCGACTACGAAAATGAGGTCAAAATGAAAATCCAAGATGGCGCCGACAAAATTTTTGGTTTTTCCGGCATGGGTGTCGTTTTCATGGTTTTTGGGGTCGCTGATTACGATAAAGAGGTCAAAATTAAAATTCAAGATGGCGCCGACGCAATTTCTGGTTTTTCCGTCATGGGTGTCGTTTTCATGGTTTTTGGGGTCGCTGACTACGAAAATAAGGTCAAAATGAAAATCCGATAAAACGGGTTTGTTAAACATGAAATCGAAATAAATATTAATAAGTTATACTATAGACTACTGGCCTGTGTTGAAAAAATTATGGGTTATGTGAACCACCAGGTGACCTATCTAGAACGATATAAGAGCATAAAATAATGAGATTCAGCACTATGCCGTCACTTGTAAGCTGTCCAACCGAGTGCAGGTGAGAATTCAAACACTCGTAGGACATTTTGGTCATATATTTTTGTACGGCATTCTTACCATCGATAGATCCATGAAAAATAATAAGAAAACGTGTAGTGCCGTAAAAAAATGGTGCGCCACAAAGTCGGAATTTATTTTTTATTTTCCGACAATTTCCAGAGTAAATTTGGTCATTTGATTTTGTACGGCATCAGTTTCATACTATTTCAATATTTTCAATACTGCTTCTAATCCATTATTCCGCAACGCCGTACAAAAATCATGCGACAAGGGGAAATAATCGAGGGTTGCAACCCCCTCTCTTTCCGTGGTCAAGGGGGTGATTTGATATATTTTTTCGATGATTTTCCACCCACCAAAACAAAAAAAAAAAAAAAAGGGGGGGTGATTCGACACAACATAAAATTAATAATTACAACATAATTTTAAAAGTATTTTATGCATAGATAATATTTTTTCATATGCCGTTTTCGTTGGTCCAAAGAAAAACATTTTTTTTTTCTAAAAAGTGATTGTTTTATTCATTCACATCATTAGAATGAAACAAATCAATTATATATATGTATCAATAATGTTTGAAGTTTGAAGTATATATTAAACCAAAAAGTATACAAAACTGTTGATACTGGGATTGACAGTTTCAATTCTTGGATATAATATAAACACCGTTTCAGTTCAGTTAGACGTCATAGTGATTTTATCATATTATCAATAATTGTTCTCTACAAAAATATGTTAATGCCGTACTGTATCAGATGGCCTATATCAGTGCCCTAGGCCTGTATCAGTACCCTTAAAATGGTAGCGTCATTTTCATCAGCCTAAAAGATATGGTCTGCATTAAAATGTACGGCATCATTTTTTCCTAATTTATTTATGTTAATACTATTTAAAACAAGGGATAAAATTTAGAAAACTGCTATATTTCATTAATCTATGATATTTAAACTTTTGCAATAATTTGCAAAATTTCAGTTTTTGTATTTCTCTATAACTTTTTTTAGAACAGTTTCTTTTGAACGGCAATACTATATAGCAATTGTATTTTACAATATCATGTTAAAAAAGTTCCCGTACAGGATCAAATGACTTTACAGCTTTAAAAATCAAGGATACGATGAAATAAAGATAATTATTGATATACATTTAAAATGAACAATAATTTTTTGACGGCAATATTTTTAATAGTACTTTTGAGTGCTAGATAATGTTTTGGATCGGAAGGTTGGAAAGACGGGGCAGGCGAGCTCCTAGATTTCCTATTGATCTGCGGAATACTTTTGATGCAGTTCTTCAGGAAATTCCCCGAACGAACAACTCCGTTGAAGGCTTTCACAGGGAATTCTCGTCACTTCTATCGGCTCATCACCCATCTATATGGAAGTTTTTGGATGAACTTCGTCGGCAGCAAAGCCTGACAGAGCTGAAATTGGAGCAAATTTTGTCTCGTGGATCACACACAACTAGTCGGCCAAAATATAGGCAAACATCGGCAAGATTAAAAGATTTAGTTGAATCATTTGGGGAGAGACCACTCCCAGATTACTTACAGGCTCATAATTTTGAATTCCAACAAATATGATTAAATAAATACATAAAAAAAACGAAACAAACAAAATGATTAAACGTAAAAAACTAAAAAGCATAAAAATTTAAAATAAATAATCATATCTATCTGGGGTTAAAGTCTACATACTGCATACGGCCAATTACCGTTTTTTTTTTACAAAATAAGCCAGCATTCCTTCAGGCGTGATCGAGATTCTTGACCTCGAAAGCACAAAACCTAACAAAAAATCAAATGTTTTTTTTTTCCTTCATCACGTATAATACTTAAAATCTGATTTTGTGTATAGAAATCAATGAAAAATAAAAACAACCAAAAAAAACACAAAACCTATCACAAAATCAAATATTTTTTCCCTTCATCACGTATCATACTTAAAATCTGATTTGAAAACAACCAAAAAAAAACGCTGGGTGTCAGTCCACCTCCACGTGGTGCCCGGTGGAAACGTGTTAACGGCTAACGGACTATTTGAATGACAATGCCTACAATTCCATTTTTTTACTGTTCATGTTATTTTACATTTTGTCTAGTATAACTTATTAATATTTATTTCGATTTCATGTTTAACAAACCCGTTTTCCGTTTTTTTCTTACCAGAGAATGGGCAGCAGCGTTCTCTGTGTCTTTGTAACAACCATACTGCGATCGCCAACCCGCCTGCCAAGCGTGGCGATTATGGCAAACCCCCCCAAAAATGCCTGGGGGAGGCCTATGTCCAGCAGTGGACGTCTTTTGGCTGAAATGATGATGATGATGATGAAACCCGTTTTATATATTATTACTAAATTTTGAGCACATTTTCGTAATCAGCGACCCAGAAAACCATGAAAACGACACCCATGACGGAAAAACCAAAATTTTCCTGGCCGCCATCTTGGATTTTCATTTTGGCTTCATTTTCGTAATCAGCGACCCCTAAAACCATGAAAACGACACCCATGACGGAAAAACCAAAAATTTGCCTGGCCGCCATCTTGAATTTTAATTTTGACCTCTTTTTCGTAATCAGCGACCCCAAAAACCATGAAAACGACACCCATGACAGAAAAACCAAATATTTTCCTGGCCGCCATCTTGGATTTTAATTTTGACCTCTTTTTCGTAATCAGCGACCCCAAAAACCATGAAAACGACACCCATGACGGAAAAACCAAATATTTTCCTGGCCGCCATCTTGGATTTTCATTTTGGCTTCATTTTCGTAATCAGCGGCCCCGAAAACCATGAAAACGACACCCATGACGGAAAACCAAAAATTTGCCTGGCCGCCATCTTGGATTTTAATTTTGACCTCTTTTTCGTAATCAGCGACCCCAAAAACCATGAAAACGACACCCATGACGGAAAAACCAAATATTTTCCTGGCCGCCATCTTGGATTTTCATTTTGGCTTCATTTTCGTAATCAGCGGCCCCGAAAACCATGAAAACGACACCCATGACGGAAAACTAAAAATTTGCCTGGCCGCCATCTTGGATTTTAATTTTGACCTCTTTTTCGTAATCAGCGACCCCGAAAACCATGAAAACGACACCCATGACGGAAAAACCAAAAAAATTCCTGACCGACATCTTGGATTTTCATTTTGACCTCATTTTCGTAATCAGCGACCCCTATAGCCATGAAAACGACACCCATGATGGAAAAACCTAAAATTTTCGTCGGCGCCATCTTGGATTTTCATTTTGACCTTATTTTCCTAGTCGGCGACCCCAAAAACCATGAAAATGACACCTATAGAAGGAAAGAAAAAAAAAATTATTTGTGACAAGCGCAGGAACTACAAAAAATAATAATAACAAAAAAGAATAGAAAGCTAAATAATAAAATAGAAAACCTGTACGAGGCCAAAAAGGCTACTATCTCAGCATGATGCTGCGATAAATGAAAACAAATACCGCAGCGCTGGTATTCTGATAGGGCCCACTGTGATGTCACCCATGACGGAAAAACCTTAAATTTTCCTAGCCGCCATCTTGGATTTTAATTTTGGTCTCATTTTCGTAATCAGCGACCCCAAAAACCATGAAAACCACACCCATGACGGAAAAACCTAAAATTTTCCTGGCCGCCATCTTGAATTTTCATTTTGACCTCATTTTCGTAATCAGAGACCCCAAAAACCATGAAAACGACACCCATGACGGAAAAACCAAAAAAATTCCTGACCGCCATCTTGGATTTTCATTTTGATTTCATTTTCGTAATCAGCGACTCCTATAGCCTTTAAAACGATACCCATGACGGAAAAACCAAAAATTTTCGTCGGCGCCATCTTGTTTTTCATTTTGACCTCATTTTCGTAATCAGTGACCCCAAAAACCATCAAAACGACACCCAAGACGGAAAAACCAAAAATTTTGTCGGCGCCATCTTGGATTTTCATTTTGGTCTCATTTTCGTAATCAGCGACCTCAAAAACAATGAAAACGACACCCATGACGGAAAAACCAAAAAAAATCCTGACCGCCATCTTGGATTTTCATTTTGACCTCATTTTCGTAATCAGCGACCCCTATAGCCATGAAAACGACACCCATGACGGAAAAACCAAAAATTTTCGTCGGCGCCATCTTGATTTTCATTTTGACTTCATTTTCGTAATCAGCGACCTAAAAAAACCATGAAAACGACACCCATGACGGAAAAACCTACAATTTTCCTAGCCGACGAATTGAGAACCTATAATTTTGAAGGAATTTTCTTTCAAGTCCTGACCGTTGAGGAGTTGCACCTTCCGTCATCAACGCAGCCACATGAAATTATGATTATCAGACGCAAATACTTGAACAGCTTCTGAAAATGTATGGAAAACGTTATGTGCGCCTATGATATTCGAGGGTTGCCCTCAATTTCTCAGAGTTCCCATCATCAGAAACTGACTTGGTGACATTGGGACCACCTTGGGAGTATACTTTTTCAAACAAAAAAATAATTTTGAAAATCGGTCCAGAATTGTCGGAGATATGCGCGGACACACATAAAAAAAACATACGAATAGAGAACCTACTTCCTTTTTAGAAGTCGGTTAAAAAGAGACGGAAACATTATTTATTTTTGACGTGTTAAAGTGCTTTCACAACCAATTTACAACAAATATTAAAATCTGTGATTAAAATAGATATCATAATTTTTTATTTTAATTCATCTAACACCAAATTGAACCATTTTTATGTTGATTGATATACTGTACCTATACACAACACACATTCCAGACTTTTTTCAAAGCCGTACGCGTGTACTTACTTACTATAAAATTATGTCACTTAAAATAATAATCGTATAAATGATCAAATTTTTCAACCGTAGTACAACGCTCGAAATGCCCGTGTGTGCGTTCGTCGGTGTTATCGCTGCACACAAACATAGCATCGCACCGAAATTGCCTAAAGTTCCGCAAGTCTTGTCTGTACAAGGCCCCTTATATCATTCTTCTCACAGCCGTTCATCTGTCACAACTTATGTCTTTATGCATTTCTTAAGCCTAATATGCTCATTCAGCGCTCTCGGCAGATTCCAAATAATGTAGAACGAGGGCTGGAAAATTATGATAATAGGTCAGTATATCCCATTTGAATGTTAATATAGAATACCAATAACAATAAAAAATACCATCCCATAAAATGGGTTTATTGGCCCAACTGCGAACTAGGCTGTTAGTTTAGTTTACTGGTCTTTTATCCGCACTTAACCTCTTGATTGGGCCAATGTGTGTGATGTTTAAATAGTACCTGCTTCAACCAACAGGTTGTCCCAGAACTGCAGCAGCCTTCCCAGACTGCTGCAGGCTTCCGGGAGAGTTAATGGGGATCGTAGAGTTTGTGCCCGGTGATCTGCCATGCTCCTGCACTCTAGGAATGGAACTAGAGTGTGCGAGTTAAGACCTCCAGCAGATGCTATTCAAATTGAACGATCTTCTGAAATGCATTAAATAGTCAATCAAGGAGTGAGAATATTTTAATTGGAGATAGGTGTTACTGCCAAATAAATGTTTCTTTATAAAACAAGAACTTTGATGAAAACTCAAATTGTCCAATCCCTTGATGCAAACCAATCTTGATGATCTCCCGTGAACGAAAGCTTAATGTGTAGTTTCATCATGTAATTATGGATTATTTTGGATAGATGGTTTGAACATTTTGAGTACCAAAACTTTTTATTAACCAAAAAAATCTGATCAACTAAAGAAAAACATGTTTAAAGAAAATATCTTTATCATCATCTACCTAGCTCACTGATTCTCTGATTGTAGGTCAGATAAACAGTCGCTCCATGTAAAATACTGCTATTCATACATAAGTGGGCAAAGGCTAGGGGATGATGATTTAAAGTAAGATTTCAACTCTCTCCTTCCCTGTCTCTACACTACAACTCTACTTCGCAAAAAATAGCTCAAATTATACTTGGACCTATGTCAGACCCCTGTGGAACACCATCATTAAACACCATAATCATATGTTCAAAATTAGATATTTGTTAAAACATGTTCTCAAACTCTCATTTACATAAAATCTAAGCTAATTCACAACAGATAAAAGCGTGAAAATACAACCTAGCTTTCATTAGAAAGAAAGAAAGAAAAAGTATTTATTGGTTTCACACCAGGACAAAACAAATTGACAAAAAAAAATTAAAAGCTAACAGGGTAAACATAATTGAGAAACACTTAAAATTAGGACAATAATTTGAAAAAGTCCCGTGCGAAGCCAAAGGGCCACTATCTCAGCATGGTGCTGTAACATTTATGACAAATCACAAATGTCACAGCGCTGGTATTCTGATAGGGCCCAATGGTGACGCCACGATTACAGAAAAAACAAAAATATCTAAAATTAAAATAAAGTAAAATAAAAAACGTGTGGCACTCGGAGACTGCCGCGGTAAATCTATTGCATAGCATTTTTTATCAACTTATGCAATAATAGGTATAAATAATTAGGTATTAATAGTGTAATTACACACCAAAATAATTATTCATTCAAAAAATTTGAACAAAAATAACGATATTAAGAGTTTGATCTTCGAATTTCGCGCGATGTACATTAAATAAATCAAAACTAACCTTCATAGACTAAGCTAGTAAGAAACTCTATGACAGAAAATTTAAAAGAAAAAGTATTGACAGCCTGACGTAAGTGTCATAACTAGTGGTGTGCAATTCTGCTATAAATCATTAACATGTTATAGACTATTGAATATATTTTTATAACATGTTATTTTATACGTTATCATAATAACGAGTTGTAACAAAACGCGGCAGTAATCTGAACGCGGAGACGTTATCGTTTTATTCGGCAACACGCTAAACGTGCGCAATGATTATTGATGCGCAGTTAATGTTATATTCTAGTGGACTGTAGGTATACGAACGATTATAATAATATCGTTATTATTAATATTAAAAACGAATATAAATGTATTATAATTATGGTTTTAAATTATCAATGAACTTTCCTTCATTCTGCGCAGTTTTAGGACTAATAAAATATGATTAAATGTTATGATTAAGTAAAGTTGCATCAGTGTATGTTTTTTCGTGTTATGTGAATCTCACTTACATATCACGGGGGTGGCAGAGGGGGGTCAAAACGTTGGTCCTTTTTTGCCTAGGACGCTCCGTTTTCGAGATATTTCAATTTCATTTTTTTTTTATCAAACTTTGAACGCCCATAACTCGGAAACGGTGCATCGTAGGACCGCCGCCACCGCTTGCTACGTTATTCGTTGAGCGTGTTGTTGAGTTAGACATTATAATGATAACACGTAGGCAGCGTCGGTATAAAAAACGTTATTCGTAGTCATAACATTGAAAAATATGAAGATTATTTATTTTATTTTAGATATTTTATAAGAAAACAAATCGTTTTAGACCGATTCGCAGAATAGTAATGCAAAAACCAATAAAACTTATGATATGCGTACTAATAATAAAATGAATGTTTACAGAGTACTCACTCATTTTCTTTCACTATTTTTTCGTGACTTTCTTCATTAATAAATGCACTTTGTTTATTCATATTGAAAACACTTTGTACACAAATTATACGAGTAAGAATATTTTAGAAGGAGAAAGCAGAGAGACAAACAATTATTTAATTTGACAACCTCAGTTGACAACCTTGTTATTTTCCGTAACCATAGCAACCTGGTTGAATCTTGAATCCTGAATATTTTTGTTAGGAAATCTCTGGATTCGCTCTCCACGCTCAACTCAACTCAAGGCCCGCGATAGAATCTATGCAATAGATTAATAAAACTAATAAAAACAATAAGGGAGTCTTAATAAATATCTAACTTATATAATAGTGCCCGTCTATGCTAATAGAGAAAATGGCAACACTGACAAGCGAATGAAAGGTCATTAAAGTCTTGGTTACAGTATCAAACGACCTTGCAAGGTCTAGATATGAGCATTGTTATCATCCACGCATTTCCTAGACTCGTAGAGGACACAGTGTCTTTCACACGACTTTGCGGGCTCACTCTGGGGCACAGGAGTCAAAGGTTATCACAACCTCGGCCTGTGATGGAGAGGTGATGCGCGGATGTAATGTTGCTAGCTGATTTTCTTGTTTATTTTTTAGTTGTGAATGAATTTTGAAGATGATTGTTGCGTGATCGATGTTGTGTTTAAGATTAAATACAGGTGAACTGTTTTTTATCGTACGGCAAGCTATCTCGGGTTGGCTTTTGTATAGAAACCAGCAAAGTCACTATGAACTCAGCCAGATAGACACTGGAGTGATGTTATTGGATAACATCATACCCCTTGGTTAGACAGGTTGTCAGACTTTCAGGCCACTGGCAACCTGTAACGACTGTCAAAGATTTACAAATGACAGCCTGGACTGACAGCGTAGTGTGCTTTCCGAGGCACAGAAGGAACTATTAATATGTAATGAATGTTCACCTATACACTACCTGACCTCGCCTTCTTCTTTATCGTTTCTGATCTGGTGACAGAGTTTTTATACCGCCCATAGGCTTCTGTCTTCGATTTCTCTGACTGGGTTTTACAAGCCGTCAAGAAATATCTCTCTGAGGCATGCTGGTTTCCTCACGATGTTTTTCTTCACCATAGAAATTGATAATTATACAATACGCACATAAATACGAAAAATCAGAGGTTTGAAATTGAGACCTATGTCTTGGTAGACCGACGATCACACCTCTTGGCTATCAGTGTTCTACAGACCAAGCGCTGCTTATTCGTGAAGAGCGACATTACCAACTGTTACTATCAACCCACGAGTCCTTTCATCCTCTCGAAATATTAAAAGCATGTTATCACCACGTGTTTGTCAAGCATTCACAAATATTTTAAGTGGGAACTCGCGCTTATGTATGTAACGTTTGTCCTATGCTCCGCGGTGTCAAGGTTGACGTTCTTTGTACCTAATACGGTGTTCGACACCAACTGTTTCGTTTACGTTTTGTTGGTTTCATTCATGACTAAAGATAAGATGGATGGACTGTGTGAAGGATGATGTGGTTAGAAAGGAGAAGACTGCTGAAATGATGATAGAGAAGTATGGAGAAAGAAAAGAAAGAAAGAAAAAATATTTATTTGGGACAAGCACAGGAAGGAGACATGCTGCGCTGACCACAAATAAATTGTCACCCTGCTTGATCGACGCTCCACCGAGTCTGAAGGCATTCCACCATATGCTTGCCGATTCGCAGTCTTCACTCAAGAACGCGACTACTCCAACGGTCATCGGTTTTGCGGCTTAAAAGGCCGTCGCATTGCCACTTCAGCTCAGAACCATTTGCCTAAAAATCTAAAAATCAAAAGTCATTTATTTAAACTAGGCTGATAATCAGCACTTTTCGACCGTCAGAATTTACTTATTGACAAGAGACAGTCCCCCAAAACGCCCACCCTTCGACATTTCCTAGTGTTTTAGCTGGAAAGAAGAAGTGGCGGAACAAACTCCCCAGCAACACATCTGTCTGTTAGGTTAGAAGAATCAATAGTAAGAAATAAATAACCTCGCATCAGACTTTGACTGAAATAAAACAATAGTTCTGTATCATTGATCTAGATCAAAAGGGTGTGTCAAAGTTGTGACCTACGCTATCTTATAAGACCCTCTATAGCGCCAATCAAGGAATTGCATACTTGCATAGTACGTAACAAGATTGACCTCTAAATATCTTTGCTTGAGAATGATGTAGCGTTGAAATAACATAGTAGACTAGACTACAGCAGGTCAATTTGTAGCGTAAACATAATCTATTTTAATCTTCGATTCTGCCGAGCTATCTGTCTTTAACACGTACTTACAGACGTAGACGCCAGCAAATTAAGCTACACGAAACTTTCAAAGCCCAATCAACCTTGAATCTAATGATTTAGAGATTAAGTTGAAAGTATATAAAAGAAATGTGATGTGACTGATTGAGGGCCGGTTTCCACCAAAGCGGAGAGCAGCGGAGACGAGATATGTGCGGAAATCGGCCAATCACATTAGTTAAAATTTTCATCTGGTCTTTCCCTTCCTGTGATTGGTCAAAGGAGAATGCCCGCGTACAGTACTCTTGATAAAAGACTTGTGTATCAAAACCTAAAACGGCATTAAATATCTAAAATAAAAATACATTTTTTAAATAAGTATTAACGATTATTTACAATGGGATGGTTTTTCAAACAATAAATGAGTACTTTTATATTTCCGACGTCATAGTACGCCATTTTTTACTATCAACTGACAATACTAGGGATTATGTTACTCGTAGTGCGGGTACATTAACATTTATTGTGCGTTTGTCATATTTTTACAATACAGTATGACGGTATGTTATTTTTGCTGGTTTTGTTACATTGTGCTTCGAGTCGAACCTTTTAGTTACTCCGATAATGCTGCCAACCCATTGACAATAAACATGCTTCCGCTGCACCGTGTGTGTTGTTTATATCTAAATACAGGACTTTTTGTGTTGTGATCATGGCGAGTGCAACTGTAGTGCGATGTCTCAACTGCTCTTTGAGACTAACGCAACTTATGCACAGACGTATGTTGTCGGAGATTCCGAATAACATCATGAACATTTTACGAGTCTGGATCTCACCAACACCGGTAAGAGTAAACATTGTCTTTTAACGTAGAATGGTGTTTTTTATTTAGGAACTGTACTTTTATGTTTATGTACCAAATAACAAATCTTAGAGGGCAAAAGTAAAATCCATGTGTGTGTTAGTTTCTCACCTCACCAGTTGAGTTACCGGATTTTAATATAACTTAAATAGGTAGGAACCTCATACTGATGTGTTGTTAATAACCAACTTATTAACTAAGATGGTTTATCTTAATCAGTGTGTATTCGAGGATATTAATTGTATGTATTAGGTATCTATCATTTAAGATTAGTTGTACAGAAATATAATTATTTAAATATGTTTTTTTTTCAGCTGTCAACCGAAGGCACATTGTGTCAGGAGTGTGTTACACTGTTGCAAAATACACTCACATGCCAGGGACAGTTGACACCTGCAGTAGGACAAACGGCCGTCTGCTACGGCTGTGGGGTTTCCGTACTGAGATCAAGAACTCACAGAGTGCCATTAGACTGCCCACAAATAATTAATTATTACTGCGAGGGGTACTATCTCATCAGGTAATATATAATATTTTTTTATACACATACGATTGAGGACGTTAGCTTGTTTTTCTAGCCTATCAGCTACGAATTCCCTTGCGTACTACACTAGTCCACACTGTTTACTGTTATCTTACTATTGATTGTACATATATAGGCTGGTCAAATTATAAACAAGTCATTGTATTGATCTACAGGTGTCACGTCTGGAAAGCGTTTGCCGAACATGCTGAATAACTGCAACCAGACAAACTCACGATGCTGACTGAGTGGAAGATTCTGCTACCCAAAACCGATCTCAGACACATATTGAACAAGATTATAACATTCCAATGCCACCCCTCCTGCCAGAACCCTGGTCGACCAGTATTATGGATTGTTAATAAGGTTAATTCAAAAACATAATATAAACGTGTTGCTGCCACACCAAACGCAACAATAATGAGCGTCTATTGGTATCATCAATAGTTAAAGGACTATTGATACAGCGCGGCGGCGCCACAAAATATAATTATGTTCCTTAGAGTGCCCGGATCTGCAATATCCATTTGAATTACAACTTTTGGGACGGAGAAGAACTGAAGGTTGCTGTGTGCATGTAATGTGCATAGTATGGTACCTATTTAAGCTGGGCACGTTATAACAATGTTAGTGTTCCAGCTCCATTTTTGGATACACTATTTTTAGATGAATAAAATAAAGTCCAGAAATAATCATACTTTCATTTATTGTATTTAGTATTGTGTGTTTTAACTTTCCACCCTACTTACAAAGACAATTTCATGATTTCCACTACCTTAAGATTTGAATAGTATCTACAAATAACACTGAGCGATTGATTATCTTAGTAATGATTTCTTCCCTGCTTTGCAATTTCATGAAACGCGAGAATATGATTTTAAAATGCTCAAAATGTAAATCAGTTGAGTTAGTCACAGGTGGTCACCAGACACGGGCCACCTGAAATAGCTAAACCGTAACAGATTTTACAAAAATATGCTTTAAAGACACAAAGCTCACTCGTAATCCCATTCAGACCCTTTCAAATAGTTTTTTTCAACTAATTTTTGGTTGAGCATAACCTAAAAATAGTCATTTCATTTTTGTAAATATCTCGAAAATGCCATTGTCTATTGTGTTCAATCTTCTGAGGTAGTATTTAGACATGCCATCGAGTATTTTAAAGATAATTTGATGAAGCCACAACAATGTTGAATTGAGTACATTTGCCCATAGTGCCGCTGGCATTCTCCTTTGGCACATCTCTCCGCTCTGCTCGTCTTCGCTTTGGTGGAACCTGGGCCCAATACTAGCTTGATTGGCGCCTTTAGTTACATAAACTCACGCCTTCTTCCTATGTGAGTAGGCAAAAACTACAGAATTCTATATGCTGCGATCCTTACATTCTTCTATCGACTCGTCTACGTTCATACATTTGGTCTTACACGCACGCCCGTTGCTAGTAAGGTGAGTAAAGTTCTTCAGAAAGCTAGGTCAGGTGTAACCTAGCTTTCTGAAGAACATCACTTATAATTAAAGGTCAGTGTTTGTCCTTTTGGCTGCGCTTGCCTAAGTTGATCCGTGGATAGATGACTCTCCTTTGTATACCGAGTTTCCTTCGTGCCTCAGAAAGTACATTCAGCCGTTGGCCCCAAAGTCTTACCAAAGGGTATTGTACTCCCCAGTACTAACTGGATCGTGGAGGTCAGATAGACAGTCGTTCCATCGTCTTCTTTTCGAGTCGACAAATCGAAGGTCCGACCAATACGTAGACCTAGACAGCTCTTTCGTTCAGGTCCTCAAACTCGAGTCGCTCCATGTGTAATACAGGTGCCTCCGCAACTCCGGTAACACTGGAAGCTGACCTCAACATAATTGAGATAACGCTCGGTAGAGAATGAGGCATTTTTAATCGTTGATGACCTATTGCAGAAATTGTTCCGTTTGTGTTCATACATCTACTGACTAAAAACTACCCATGGTCCTTCTTAGCTATTTGTGTTCCGGAGCCGCGGTATCTCTTTTGAACAGTCCCGAAGTCCCGGGCAGTTTTTTTTTAGGCTAACACGTTCGTATCACAGCCATGTTATGATACGATGTAGTGGGCATACTCCTTAAGAGTATAGCCTAATTGATTAAAATCACGACTTATGCAGTAATGAGTTAGTTCTCGTAATATTTACTATGCGTCAGACAATTGCAAATACGTACCTAACTATTTATAGTAAGGTTTTAATCTGAGATCAGGAAGGTGACAGATATGTCTACCTTAGATATATGTGAATCAGAAAGGGTGTGGTCATACAAGGTATAAAGTTAACGAACCCTTCATGACGACGCCGTCAACCAAGCATTCTGTTTAGCGAACTAAGTAACTAACTGTACGCAAAAAAAATTGCTGGGAAACGATTTTATTTTTAGGGGGAAATATTACGTCCTCAAACTCATAGCATTTTTTTCAATTAGACCATCAAAAAACAAATAAAACGAAGCTACAGTCACAAGGCATAATAACTTGTGAGAGTACTGTAGTTACCCATTCCAAAGCGTAGATCTTTATGGAGAAGAAAGGCAAGAAACTCCATGGACACTCTTTTAAAGCAATTATTACAAAAAGTTTACAGTAAGACCCAATGCATCGCATCGTAAATATGTATTACAAATGCTAGATTGGAACTTGGCCGTATTTAAAACCTCGCTCTCATGCCACTATACTATCAAAGCCTTTTGTGCCTATTGGCCTTGTACTGTTCTGTCTCCTGTTGATATGGAGGAAAGTGGAAATTATGTTTTTCCTACTCCTCCGCTATTCTTTTCTGATTTATTTCGTTGCAGGATCCAAGACACTTAAGGCGAGGTTGCAGTACTTTGTTTTTATGTACGCACGACCTCACCCCCCGCCCTGCCGCGCGAGCGATATAATGCCTAAATTTTGACTGTTTTTTGCTTCATGGAGAAAAACTATAAAGAAATTATGCAATATGCTTTCAACATTTACTTCAGAATAAAAAGTTCTATCTATTGATATAACTTTTATATAAATTCATGATGAAATGTCTTAGCAGTACACGTTTGAAATTGTGATTTAGAGTCATGTTTGATAAAAAAAGTATCGAGCCGATCATTCTAAATCGCGTTTCTATCTTTACGATTTACTAGAGAGTATGTTCAATTTTTATGTAATGATTTTTATTTATTAAAAAACTCGTATTTAGTTCGATTTTTATAGGTTCAAAAATCTTAAAAAGTACTGCAACCCCGCCTTAAATTGTTTATCTGGGACTTCGTCAAGCTTCATTGTCGCGGCGCTTTTCTTGTGGTCGCCACTGTTGATTCTGGCGCACAGGAGTTACAGTGGTTTGGGAATAGTGTGGTGGACTTGGACTATCAACGATCTCAAAATATAAAAATTAAAAAAGAATACACAAATACATTTAATTCGCTATTCTTAATGAATAAAAACATGTTTTTAAATGAAAAAAAATTCTGTTGACCTTCTAAAAAATAACGGTTTAATTGTTAAAGTTATTATAAATCCTCATTACTTTAACGACTTACCATCGCATACTCCTTTTGGTACTTCTAACTTGTTTTGCTAGTGTTAATAAATGATAATTAGCAAAGAAACATCATAATAATACTTGGTACTTTTATAAGATTTTAAACTGACATGGTCACTAACATTATTATTTATATTGAAAACGGGATATTTACCATGTTTACGAATTGTTTCGAGCTCCCGATATTTCGGCGCTGTTACAAGCACCATGATCACGGATAAACTGAAGTCATTGCGGGTGGATGTTTATGAGCAGACAAATCGGTCTACCCTCTTTCTAGTTTGTTTTTATAATATCGGGAACTCGAAAGAATTTATGTAAACATGGTAAATATCCCGTTTTCAATATAAATAATAAACTTGGTACTTTTGTCTAAAGATTCAGAATTATCACTATTACATCTTTGGAGGTATGAGGAACAGGTGTAAAGCTCCTCATCCCCCATAGAAAAGGGAGGATCCTCCGACCGGACGGGTGTTGTGTCCGGCGGGCTAACTGCCCGACAGTTGTAAGTCGGAAACTCCTTTATAGGCTTATGTCATTGATGATGGCTTATGTATACTGCTTGCTACTTTATGTATATGGCTTAGGATTACTGTCGATCGTTGTTAGTACGCAGGTGTTGCGATAGATGTCGCTAGTCGCCACACATCATTCAAACGACCTCCGTGCCTCGGAAAGCACGCCTTTAGTGTTACTCATCATGTCTTCTTTCATATTTCTCAATTCCTCGTCATCTCAGCGGTCACCTCTTTTTTTGCTACATCATCCTTCACACAGTCCATCCATCGGTTATTTGGTCTTCCTCAACTCTTATACCCATCCACATATTCAAAACATTCCTTTTGAGCTACTGATTCTGAAGATTATCTAAATACAATTTGATAGTCAAATCGGCAACATATACTGATACTGTTTGCCTGCATCACCCCACTGCTGGACAAATGCCTCTCCCAAAGACTTCCAGTTGTTTCGATTCAAGGCCAATGTGAACCGCTGGTCGCTAATCTTGTCCAGCTCGTCCCACTATCTTCTACGAGGTCTGCCACAATGCCTTCTGGCTGACTTCCTTTCTTCGTGTGGTTAGCCTAATCTGGTGTCAGAGCTTTTAAGCCGCTCATGGGCCTATGACTTGGCTTTACACTGCCGTTGAGAAATATAATATCTTAGGCTGGTTTTTGTGGGCCTGTAGAAGGTGAATAAAGGGCTAGCTTACCGTCCGTCCATGTTATGACGATAGGCCGTGTTGTCGGCGCGTTCGTATTCCACGCGCGCCTCAAAGAGATGTCAGCAACATTGAAGGGGTAAGGGCCGATGTCTACCGCTGCAGGTTGTTCCAAAGAGATACCTCGGCCCCGGAACACAAAGGGCTAAAAAGAAACATGGGTGGTATTGAAGTCAAAAGTCTGACACAAAAAAAGGGCTCTAGAAAGTTGGCCACATAATCCATCTAATCAAAGCTGAGTATAATTCCCAAAGTCAAGGTACTTTGGAGTTCGGCCATCATTAATCAGAGTTATTACTTGTTCAAATACTTTTATGATAGGTTCGATAAAATTAGTCATTTTGATGTCGGAACAAAGATTTTAAGAATGGCTGATGCAATGATAACGAAAAATCACGTAAATCGGTAATCACGGGGAAATTAGTGGACATCACGCCAGTAATCCCAGAAGGGTTAAGCAGAGCTGTACTCATTAGTACACCCACATTTAGCTATGTTTTAGTCCCATGTAATAGGGGGCGAGCCTATTGAAATCAACCGGGTACAAATCCAGGCTCAGTAGCTTCTAAAGCCATACGTGCTCCTCTAAACACATACATATCGATGTCTATAATAGTAGTTTATGCGACTGTGCTTAATGAAGGGCATTACAACACAAGTGTTCCGAGTTTCTTAATAGCATCACACGAGTGTTGTAATGCCTAATTATGTATAGTTGCATACACTAATTTATCTACCCAAATATCATAAGGGCTCTATGATGGGTTCAGGAACCATAGGGAAATGACCAGCATTGTTACCAGTGTAATGCAATAAAAAATGTAGATGTTCAGATGTCTTTTTTTTGATGGTCTTAATGTAGATACTAGAATAGCACACTCACTTGAATTTGACACCTGTTCCAAATTTAAACTCGTAACCTACTGTTTTCAGTAGGTTATGAGTTCATAACAGTTCCGTTTATTTCTGCTGGTTGGTAATGCATTAGAGAGGGTTTATGATATTTGGGTAGATAAAATCTATTATCGTACTTAGCCAAATAATGCAAAAGTATAAGTATGAACGTTGCATTTCGCAAGTCCCTGTAAATAGCAGTAAGTAATATTGTAATTTCCTGTAATTAAAGAATAAATTGCTATTGCTTTGTATTCCCTAATTGCATGCTAGAATGGTTTTCACTGGAGTTACAAAACGAGACGAATATTGCAATTTTGTTCTGTTTGATTTATTTAGACGCAATAGAATGAGTTTTGTCAGGAATTTCTAGGAAGCAGCCTCGGAGTCTGAATTTGTGCCCAGCCGATTGCAAATAGGCTCGCCTCTTATTAAGTGGTGAAATGTGAGTGTATAGGAACACAGGTGATGTTATGTCCTAATATTTTTCCAGACTTAGCGGTGACAAATAATAGCTAGATACTTACATAAAACCTCGACGGAGCCAAGAAACGTAGTGCGTTGTTCCATCACACTAAACCATGATTTAAATCAAGCCATATTTACAATTGGTGCATCAAATAATATAGCTGCATCTACGAGTATAACCAAGGTCTATACGCCATCTGCATCCACAATAGAAATAAATATATAATACATATTTAATATTTACGAATTCATGAATATATAAATCGGAGACGACAATAGGATTCGCTGTAATATTGATGACTTTTAAATTACATGTCACGTAGTAGCTCTAATCGCATTCCCTGCCCTGTTCTATATTGTGATGAAGTAGTCTGTTCTTTTACCCTTTATTTTCCCGCTGCTGGACAAAGGCCTCTTCTAAATCTTTCCCGCGCAGCTATTCACAAACAATCGAATCGAATATTTCATGTCTATAAATTTTTGGCATTACGAAAGTGAGCGAGATGGACATACGACTTGTCGAAATCGAATCGAAGCGTTGTGAATAAGGGGCCTGGTAGGTACTCGTTTTGTGAGCTGCCTTGAACTGGCTTTCGCAGTGCGCGTCCAGGTCTTCTGACGGCACCGCCCAACTTCAAGCATCTATTGCGTGGAGAGGAGAATTTAACCCTGTTTGTTTGTGTAAATCCTCTTCTGTATCGTGCGCTATGAAGTGGTCTATCAGACTCTTACTGGCTAGACCCTGTAGGCCTTAGGACCAGCACATTTGAATCAGCACCAGCACTTTTGTAGATCACAGCAGCTTTTTAATTATCTTTGCAAAGTTTCTATTTGTCAGTATCATGAATACGTGGTATCCGTGGGTGAGTTGGTGTCCTTTCAAAGTATTTTATTTGTGGAAGACTGGCGCCTAAATTTTGCCGAGGCTTTTGTTTCCGGATAGATTAAGTCTGAATAGCAGACGAGTGTAGATGACATCACTTTACTAATCACTGGTGTGTCACAGGGTAGTGTCCTTGGTCCTTTTTTCCTTGGGCTAACTGTGGGAACTAGAAGCCCACACAGAGTCGCAGAAGTATTAAGGTAGGTTTAATGAGATAAAAAGAGGTAAACCCAGATGCACAGATTTGATGAGATGAACTTGACATCGACTTGATTTGTGGAGATGCACTCGCGGACAAAGTGATGGCGAATGTCGATATGTTTAGTGCGAGAATGATGTGTGTTATTTTTGGTGAGTGAGATGGCACTTTGATTGTCGCACATTATGGTTATTGGTGATGAGGATTGAAAGATGTCGCTGATGAGAGATCGGATGTAGATGGCTTCCTTACAGGCTTCGCCGAGGGCCATATATTCAGCCTCGGTTGTGGATTGAGCGACCGTTCTCTGTTTTCGTGACTGCCACGACACTGATGAACCACACATCTGGAACACATACCCCGTATAGGAGCGTCGGTCTACCAGATTACTTGCGTAATCGGCATCAGCGTATCCAATTCCATCACCAGTGTTGCTGTATGTTAGCTTTCTATCCTTCGTGGCCTTCAGATAGCGGAGAACACGCTTGGCAGCTCTCCAGTGTACCTCCCCGTAATGTGCATTGAATTGACTCAGAGCTGATACAGAGTGAGCAATATCTGGTCTAGTACCAATAGCAATGTACATTAACGATCCAATGAGCTGCAGGTACGGTAATTCTGGCTTTTCATCCTTGGGATCTGGTAAGACATATTTTGTTCCAGTCTCGATAGGAGTGGATACAGAGATAGCATCTGTCATTCCGAACTTAGCTATCACTTGCTCAATATATTTTGTTTGATCCAGTGATAGAGTGCCGTCTTTCCTCGTAACTCTCATTCCCAAGCAGTCTTTAAGAGGACCTAAATCTTTGATTACGAAGACCTTCTTAAGTTGATCCTTGAAATCTTCTTTAAACTTCTTGTCGTTACTGAAGATGAAAAAATCATCAACGAATATTGCTATAATTAGCAACTTTGCATCTTCATGTTTATAGTAGATACAGTGTTCTTTTTCAGAACGTTTGAAACAAAGTTTGCCCATAGCTTCACAAACTTTTTTATTCCATTGACGTGGAGCTTGTTTGAGTCCGTAAAGAGACTTTTTGAGTAGACAAACTTTAGATTTGTCATTGGAAAAACCTTCAGGTTGCTCCATGAAAATCTCTTCCTCTAGGTCACCGTTCAGGAATGCTGTCTCAACGTCTAGATGGTCGATTTCCAAATCAAGTTTAGCAGCAAAGGCTAATAGCAGGCGAATTGACGATAGTCTCGCTACTGGAGCAAATGTTTCACCGTAGTCAACACCATGCACTTGTGTGTATCCTTTGGCAACAAGTCTTGCCTTATATTTTACAATGTTCCCATTGGTATCCCTCTTGACTTTGTACACCAAAGTCAAGAGGGATACCAATGGGAACATTGTCATTGTGACAGGGGTAAGAACTTCCAGATTATCTGGTTGAGGATCTGAAATCTGTGTTGTTTCGACACCAGGTTCGATGGATGGTGGTTTATCTTCCACAAAGTGGACGTCTCTCGCAATGATGATACTTCTCGGATTCTGAGGATCAATAAGACGATATCCTTTTGTATCTGTTGAGTAGCCAACGAAGATACAGGTTTGAGTCTTGCAGTCAAGTTTCTTACGCTTTTCCTTAGGGATCAGGGCGTGCGCTTCACAGCCAAAAACTCTTAGGTGATTTAGATTCACCTTCTTCCCAGTCCACATCTCTTCGGGAATTCTGTTGTTCAGTGCTTGCGTAGGCGAGAGGTTCTTGAGGTAGATAGCCGTGGAAACAGCTTCACCCCAGTATGCTCGTGGTAAGCCAGAATCTTGGAGCATAGATCTAGCTTTCTCGACAACGGTTCTGTTGACTCGCTCCGTTCTGTTGCGGGGTATACGGAACTGTGGTTTGATGTACAATACCATTTTCCTTGAGGATCTGAGTCATTTCACGATTTACGAACTCTGTACCATTGTCGGAGCGAAAATTTTTGATTTTGAGACCGGTTTGGTTCTCAACAAGGCTCTTAAATTCAACGAATTTACTAAAGACTTTGCATTTCGATCTTAACAGGTAGCCAAAAGTCTTACGCGTGAAGTCATCTGTAAATGTAAGTAGGTAAAGTGCTCCACCCCATGACTGCGTACTCATAGGTCCGCAAAGGTCTGAGTGAATTAATTCCAATTTAAAATTAGACCTACTTTGAGAATCTTTGAATGGCCTCTTGGACATTTTGCCTTGTAGGCACGGCACGCAGGTTTTATTCAATTCACTGAATGATAGACTAGTAAAGTCTATACCCACGGCTCGATTATTTAAAATATTTAGGGCTTTGGGATGCAAGTGACCAAGACGTCTATGCCATAGTAAAGCAGACTCTTTCACTTGTGTACAAGTGGCTTTATGTTCTGTCGTATCTAATCTGTACATACCATGGTTTGACGCCGTAGACAGAGAATGGTATAGACACCTGCAGAGCGTGTCGCAGAAAGAGACAAAAAAAATAACGTCATCATATTTAGGGTTACCGTGTGAGGAAAAATTTACCCCGAAATTTGTGTGATTTGTCTAAATAAGGTGGTGTTCCACGAATTGATAGAATTAGAAATTATTATGTAAGAGAGCCTGAAAATAACACTTATAATTATCGGTATAGGCATGTGATGCGGAGGAATAATAAAGGTGTATGGATGTGCTGCCGAACTCAATAAATTGCGATGAGGGCAGGATGACGATGGATGTTATTGTATTGTATTGTTTAGCGGGCTGGTGTCCGCAACTCCACGTCAAAGCGCGTATTTTGTGATAGAAGGTTTTGGCTTTGTGAGTAAATAATACAACATTGTTTATTTTTAATTTTTTTCTCAAAATGTCTGCTGCAAATTTTTGATGACGGTTTTGGTGTCCAATCTGTTCGTCCTGTAGCTACAATCCATATTCGACGTAAATTATCATGTTCAGGAAAACTGCAACAAGTCATAAAATCTTTCAGATACTATATAATTAATACACATTTCCCATAATATTGGGTATTAATTTACAGAAAAGTTGGCAACACTAAAATTCTTAGGTTAGAATTAATCATTGATATACATATTGTACTTTTTTGTCGATGAATTTATGTCTAGGGTACATTATACACAATATATGAACACCATAAAATGTTATCATCATATATTAATTGATACACAGTGGTATACTTACGAATGAAAAGACAAATCTGGCATTTTCGTTCCACTATCACTTTTACACCCTTTAACGCCACAACGCACCATGTTTATTTTTTAAATGGTTTAAATACTATGTCTAAATTGTTCACAACAAAATATAACATACATTAATTAACTTTAGAGCACATTTAACTGTATTTTATAGGAAGATGTTATCTAGCTGCACGTTAGCTGTCAAACTTTGTTTAGCAAAGTAGTTTGCTAACCTTGAAAAACATGGCACGCGCAGTGAAACAAAAAATCTCATCGTTCTGTTTCATTTCTTTACACGACATCGGCGTAAGTCGCTCTTTTTCTTGTGTGAATGCGACCAAAGATATCAATTAGTCTATAGCATTCTCTGTCTACGTTTGACGCAGTTGCAATGATAGCACCTGTCACCTTGCAATCATCTTTCAAAAGGATTGAGGCACCTTTCGATGAAAATACAATTACTAACCCTTTCTGAACTAGGCTACGAACTGAAAGTAAATTAGTAGCTATGTCAGGAACATATAAAACATCAGAAATTTGCTTAATCCTATCAGAAATATTTACAGAAACGGTACCTTTGCCTTCACTTTGAATTTGCTGACCATTGGCGACAGTTATTGGTTTAAACTCCTGCTTGAGGTCCAGGAACCAGTCACTCTTATTACTCATATCAGCTGTAGCACCAGAGTCAACATACCATTCAGTAGAGGTACATAGTGAGGAGGTAGTGAAGCCTGTAGGAAGACAATGATTAAAACAAGATGAAAGTGTAACGTCTGATATATTGTTGCATATATGAGAGGAAGATGACGATGAATTATTCTTGTTTCGGTTTATACGTTTCCTACATTGAGACACTACATGGCCTAACTTTTTGCAATATGTACAGGACAGCTTATTAGAATCACATGCATGGACACTATTTGCATTGGATAACAAAGAACTTGATGTAGTAGGTGTATCTCGGCGTTCCTCCTTGAGTAGGATCGATGCAATCGAGTCTGTGCTTATCCGTGTGCCCGAGTACTCTATTGCCATCACCATGGGACTGTAGCTGTCGTTAAGACCTGCTAGCATAATGACGCCAACAAGTTCATCGTCCAGGCCCGCTTGGATGGCAATCAGCTGCTGTTTCAAATGGCGTATATCATTTACGTAGGCCTCCACGTTTGAGTAATTTTCAAGCTTGGTAGTTAGTAGTTTCTTCATAAGTTTTAGGCGTCGCCCCAGGCTGCTATCCGCGTAAGCATCTCGCAAAAGTTTCCATGTTTCTTTTGAGGTTGTGGCTGTCATAACTACGGGATAAATATTTTCACTTATGCTGAGGCAAATTTTGGCTCTGGCCTTCGCATCTTTCTGAGAAAAATTCCCAATATTTTCTGAAGTCGCATTCACGCAATCCCATAGTTCGTTGTCAATAAGATACATTTTCATCGCGAAACTCTCAAGTCGCATAATTACAGCTACCTTCTAGTTTAGCAAAAGTTGGCGTGCTGTGGGTGACCACTACTCCTGAAGAGGATGCCGAGGAAGGCTGTAGTGGAGGCACCGACGACTGGTCTCCTTCCATGACGAATACGATTGTCTATACTTTCTTCAAAACTTACGATCTGGGCCCATAACCTGTGGGAACTAGAAGCCCACACAGAGTCGCAGAAGTATTAAGGTAGGTTTAATGAGATAAAAAGAGGTAAACCCAGATGCACAGACATGTATTAACCACAATTGACAAGACAGTAAGTAAAACAATAGGGAATAGAAAAGTCAAAATAATCTTTTAAAATATCTTTCTAACAGGCCAGTGTTATGATTATTACAAAGTAGGTTTCAACACTAACGATTGCCTGGCAGTTTGAGTACTATAAGAGAATACTGTACCTACCTAAATGACCTTTCTTTGGCATAGTTCGTCGTGACATTGAGCTCCTTGAGTTATAAATCGACCTACAAGATTACTTACAAATGCTTGCACTGACTGGATAGTTCAAATCAAATCTGTGTAATTCTTTCTATATAAGACTTTCTGAATTTTATCTGCATAGTCCTCTTGTGAGTTGACCAAGATTATGAACCTTATAAGCGACAATAACCTCTGAGTTTGTTTTAACTGTTTCTTCTCAGAGTAGCCAGGTACGAGTTACCAGTGTAAAAGTGTTTGTAAAAACGTTTTTGCAAAATAAACATCATTCATGCATCACATCCCGATTTATACGTACGTACTACCAAAATTCTTCATCAGCAGGTCTCCAAACAGAATATATAAAAGAAAACATCAATTGATCACCGATCTGAACTCATTTCAACTTGACCTCAAATCTAAAATGTCAAACGTGTTGCGATGCCGCCTTGCAATGTCTATGTCATGGTCTTGGTCGTATGACGTCAGCAATACGTCCCGTATGACAGGTTACATAACCTGATATGTACGGAACCGGGGTTTGAACTCCGTCGTAAGTTACACCTTGAATCCAACCTTTTTTGGCGGGTTAATAGCCTTTATTACCCAATAACTGGGCTGTGGAGGTGAGGCCGATGTAAAAGGCAGACATGCCATGTAAAATACTGGTGGTAAACTGCATCTGGTTAGATTGGAAGCAGACCTCATTCTTGGACAAGACTAGGCTGAAGATGATGATTAAATTGGACTAAAACAAAATCAAATCAGTTCTTATTACTGGAAGATGGAATGCTGATCACATGCAATATCACGTTAGTTTTGCCTAAAAAATATATCAGTCGCATGATTACAGAATCATCTTCCGAACCTCGCGATAACGGTTCATGCACCCGTCATAGTCCCCACACGAGGGAACGGAACGCACCACACTAATATATGCGCGCGCGCACGCCACTTACCTATCGCCCATCGACCAGTCGCGCGCCAGAAGCCGCACAGAGCGGACGCGTCGTTTGTTTCAAAAATTCGAAAGTATCTCGCGAGTGATACGCGCGTGGTTATTTAATATATTTTTTGTTGAATATTATTATCTGGATTTGATCTTCGCACGCCTGCGATATTTTTGGAAGTGAGTGAATTGTTTTATTTTTTATTTTACTGTTAGTTACTTTGCGTTGAATATGTAAATTGTTCGTAAGGTGGCGGTTCAGCGAAAGTGTGTACGGAAGAAAAAAACTTTATACGCGTCGTTCTTAGTAAATCAGATTTTCTATTGTACCGTTAAAATAAAACTACTCTATTGAAAACCTCGTTTTCAGTACTAAGTTTTTTTTTTGTAATTTTTGAAAAATTTACCATAATTTGTGGAATAAATGAATAATTCTACACAAAGTCAAGTCATGCTTACGAAATTGCCGTCGTTAACAGAATAGAAAAAAACTGTTCTTTCCTTGTACAAAAGAAAATTTATTTTATTTTTACTAAAGAACAGTAAAAATCGAAAAATGACAAAAGTGCTGGTCGAGTCGTTTGGCAAATAGTTTGAAAACCGGTCGCGGTTGTAGCTCCGGAGTAGTTGCTTTGCTACTCAAATATTGGACAACAGTGTCCAAAGTTCACTACGGCACAGCAAATAGCTGTCCATTGAACAATGTCGCGTGTATTTTTAATACTAATAAATGTGTTTTGAAAGTAACTACTCAATCTTTCAGTAAAGCAGTCATAAAATTTGACTGTGCTGAAGACTTCTGTAATAAAACTTGACGCAAAATCTTGATAAATTGCAGTTTTCTTTTTGGAGGAGACAAGACGAATGGACGTGGTTTTCCTTTTAAAGAATCTTTTATTCTTTCTTTGGATGTGTTCCTTGTCGTGACTGTTTGGTTCTCAATTTTGTATACCTACCATTGTTTTTTGGACCATATTTGAATTTACCGTTTATAATGAGCTCGTGGTAAATCTCCATGGAATTGTACAATTGTGTGAAATCATAATGTACTGATATGTATGCATGAAGACCTCCCCCTAAATAAGTTTCTGTTCTGAAATCTGTCTTAACCGTCAAACTTCGTCCAATGTCACATACCTATACCGCCTTATTACAAAAGGTAGTTAAACCTGGTTTAACTTAGACCTGGTTTATCTCGCATGCTGTCACTTTCTTTTGAATATTATTGAAGTGAGACGTCATGCGAGATAAACCAAGTCTAAGTTAAACCAGGTTTAACTACGTTTTGTAATAAGGCGGATAGGGTCTCTCTAAGAGCGGTCTCCCTCGTCTCCGTCATATTTCCATATTCCAATTTGTTCATGTTCGTTACATTTCGACGTTTTCTTCACTACATCTCTACCAACCACCGTGTCATTATTAACTTCCCTATTAGACCCTAATCCTATTGTAAGAAGCATTAAAATTACTTGTATGTTAATGTATTTTATTTAGTTCTGTCACTCCTAGACAGGGTTCGTATACAACATATCAGTTTAGAACCTTGTGGGACCCCTAAGCCTTACCAAAACTGGAGTGCTAGGGTCTACTAGGTATAGCATTGTCCTCTACTTTATATGCCATGCTAATACTTTCAGCTTAAAACAGGCCTTCCAAGCAGCGATCACTAATTAGTGCTCGATGCTTCCAAGCCATCATTTAAGCAGGTAGAGTTAGAACTTGGCTTGCTTAATTGAAAAGAGGTGACTATTTCTGCTGTATTTTTATGTTTTATCATTGATAACCTTGTTAAACCTACTGCAAGCTAGGCTTTCATTTTGGCCAATCTCTGATTATAGGACAACTAGACTGTTTTAAAACTTGGAGCGCTCTTTTCAGTGGTTAGTAAGTGACTCTCCAACTTTTTCACCGTGTGGTTCAGTGGTGCTCTAGCCAATTATTTTTCTTCTAAATTATTAGTTTTACTATTACTATTAGTTGTGCACTGTTGCTTTTGCAATTTCTTCATTTCTTGTTTCATTCATATTTTGTTTTCGCATATAACTTTTTTGGGTTACATTTCTGCCTCTTCCACTCCTTCAATTACTTATCATAATTATGTCAATATCAGCCGCGTGTTTTTGAAGTATTTATATAACTACTTAAGTACACAAAACTTATCTCGAAGCACGATCGTTAAAGTATACCTAAACATTATGTAATGTTCAAAAACCTTGGGAATTTAGATCCTATCTTTCGGCTGGTAACCGATTATTTTGTTTTGTTCTTCTAAAAGACCTATTGTGTCTCCAAAGTCCAAATAAACAGGTTTTTTTTTTCATATTTCTGTGTATTAAAGACATTAGTGGTAGCCTGTAGTAAGCATCGCGATTAACAAGTTTTCGCGTTCGAACTCAGACCAGTGCATTATTTCATCATCATCATATCAGCCCGGAATCACCCACTGCTGGTTATAGGCCTCTCCCTTTGTCTGCCACACTTCGCGGTTCTGTGTGTCCCTTATCAAGGCGTTTCCCGCGACTTTGACGATATCGTGAACTTTAGGACGGCCTTGGTTTCTTTGGCCTAACCTTGGCCACCACTCCCCAAACGATTAAGCTGAAATTTTGCATGTACGTTTAGTTTAGACTAGCTTTTGCCAGCGGCTTCGCCCGCGTGAAAATGACGATTTTCCATACAAACTTTCATCCCCTATTTAAATCCCTTAGGGGTTGAATTCCGAAAAATCCTTCCTTATTCCTTGTCTACACTATAAAGGGAACCTCTGTGCAAAATTTCAGCTTTCTAGGTCCAAGAGTTTGGGCTGGGCGTTGATGAGTCAGTCAGTCAGTCAGGACTTCTCTTTTTATTTATATATATAGATGACAATGACTATATCCAATAAGACTAACTCTTGCCCATTCTTCTCCATA
The DNA here is from genome assembly GCA_949775195.1 of Diarsia dahlii. NCBI lineage: Eukaryota > Metazoa > Arthropoda > Insecta > Lepidoptera > Noctuidae > Diarsia > Diarsia dahlii. The sequence continues at coordinate 6,499,768 of OX459217.1, read as the reverse complement.
GATCGCTTTGAAATGGGCAACTACAGTACTTTCACTTTTACGGCAGCGTTGTCTTCAGCATCATCATTAGCCTATAATATTCCCACGTCAGGGACTCAGGCCTCCTCTCTAGGAGAGGGATGGGCTATAATCCATCACGCAGACCCAGTGCGGGTTGGTAGATGTCACATGTTTTCGATTTTTTTGGTTTTAAGACATGCCGGTTTCCTTACGATGTTTTCCTTCACCGTATTGAGAGCAATTTAGTTATTATTAACGATAAATCATGTTCCGTAGTAAACATAGTTTGTGGTGAGAAATTGTCAATTAACTGTCGGGGTTTTTTTGCATCTTAAATAGACCGCATTGGTATTTCGATTCTGGGTGAAAGGCGTCGCAAATCATGTTAAGGTTAAATTCCTGTACCAGTAAACGAAAGTAATGTAGATATAACTATTGCAGTGTTTATAAACATCGAATATTACTAGTAAGAATATTCGAGGTATCCCAGTTGTATACGACCCTGTGTACCTGTTGGCCTGGTTTTGTTCTGTGCCCTGCTGGTAAGGAGGGAAGTGGAAATATATTTTTTCCTACTCCTCTACTATTTCTCATTCATTTCGTTGCTAGATCCAAGACAGTTACATTGTTTCTCTAGGATTTAGTCGAGCTTCATTGTCTCGGCGCTCTTCTGGTGGTCGCCATTGTTGATTCTGACTTTCAGTTCAGGAGTTAAGTAAAATTAAAAGAAATTACGAATTAATAAATTAATTACCACCTGGACAAGAGTTGCCGTGGCTGACCTGGAAGTCTTTAAACAGACTCCGGACCCAGGTTGGTCGTAGCAAAGAAAACCTACTGAGGTGGAGATATATAAATGACTCTGCTCTGGAGTGTAAATGTGGTGCTGTTCCTCAAACGATGGGGCACTTAATATCGTGCCCTGCGTGTCCTGCTGGTTGTTCACTGCAGGAACTGATGGACGCTACCGAAAGCGCTAAACTAGTAGCCCGACACAATTTAGATTGCCATCGACACGCTAAGAAGAAGAAGTTCAGGAGTTACGGTGACTTGGGAATAGTGTGGCGGGCTTGTCCCATTAAAAAAAAACATCTACTAAACTACAGTCCCGATGGGGCACTTAATATTGTGTCCTGCGTGTCCTGTTGTTTGTTCTTTACAGGAACTGATGGACGTTACTGAAGGAGCCAAACTTACTGACTCAGTTCTGGACCTAGTCTTAATATTTCAGCTCTTTTCTTTTCATTCCACCTGCTGGAAATCTCCCACTTGGACATAAGTTGCCGTGGCCGACCTGGAAGTCTTTAAACAGACCCCGGACCCAGGTTGGTCGCAGCAAGGAAAACCTGCCGAGGTGGAGATTCATAAATTACTCCGCAGTTCAAAACAGCATGAAAATCGGTGCAGTAGTTTTTGAGTTTATCGCGAACAGATACAGACAGACACGGCGGAGGACTGTCTTATAACATGTAGTGTAGTTTTCATATGCGTATAGTATCTTCGTCTTGACTCAACGTGTCTCCATTGAGTTTCTCGGCATAAACGGATGCATAAACGAATGTGTAAACCATTCTGTAAATAGTTTACAATGCGAGAATTTTACATGTCAATTGTAGATAGGGTTGTCTACGCTTTGACCTAGTTTTACAAATATAAATAAGGTTTATCTTGCTTATGTATTTATGAAATGGCGACCTTGATTTTTTCCGGTTATTTGTAATAGTTTTATGGTGAATAGGAGAGGTTTTCTTTTTAACTGACTTCTGAAATGGAGGAGAATCTTAACGCGGCTGTTTATTTCGTCATAACTCCGTCCGTGGCCACCAGCCCGATTTATGTGATTCCGTTTTCATCTGGTAGTGGAAACTCTTGCGGTACCTAGTCCCATATATACACATTGCATAGATAGTTCATTGTGAGTTATCTACATGTATAAAATCTGCTAATAGCTTTTAATTACACTATCATTATATCCCTTTTCAAGTTGGGGTGTCTTTCCAACCTAACCAAATGCAGCTAAATACCAACACACCAATATTTTACTGCTAGTAGTCTCGTCTTGGGTTTCATAGGAATGTCAAAATGTTAAGTATTAATAATAACAAAATATATACTAGAACAAAGAACCTAAAAATAAAAACCATAGTAACTAAAATATATTATTAAAAGGAGTCCCTTTAGGCAAGGTTCCGAAGATACTGGCAGCGTTCCCCCTTTGAATAGCTAGACTAATTCTTTGTCCGAGGTAGCTGCCAGCTCTTCGGTCTCCTGCTTACCTGACCTCCACGACGCAATAAGTAGTGGGTTTACGATACCTCGGTTAGACCGGTGCTCTTGTAGCATGATTTCATTCTTTCTTATGAAAGAAGAGAAGGCACAGCTGGATGATATCTGATCTACATTAATCGCGGCATCAGTAGCGATGATATCACTATCTACTTGACCAATACTCAGCAAAATTAAAATTTTGCTTGTAACGTTTTCTGCAAAACTTCATCTATCTATTAAGGAACAGATAAAGTGTTAATTACACCTTTCATTATAGTAATCGGCCATGAAAATCATCGCATTTAATCAACAGATTAAATGCATGTCCTGAAATACACAAAAAAAATGTGTGTGATGTAATATTAATGGGTGTTCTTGATAAGATTGTGGAATTGTCCAGTCAGGGAGGTATATCTTAGGTGATAGGTGTGTTTATCTTAGACTAGCTTCCGCCCGCGGATTTGCTCGACAATAGGGGATCGGACTGAGTCAAAACTGTTGTTCTGTTTAGTCCGTCAGTTAGATTATCGAAAAATATTGGATACGTGTTTTTTGTTTTAACGAATTAATGAAAATTGACGAAGATAAAAAGCGTCGTGACGTCACTTGTGGGTTAAAAATGTACTGACATGTAACGTTTTCGAGGAGTTCACGAGTTTTCGAAGCACTGTATCGTCTTCATTTTTTGTTATTGTGAAAAAAGAAAAAATACCTAGGTGTTCAATATTTTTTGGAAATCTATCTGACGGACTAATTAGTTTTTTTTTGTCCGATCCCCTATTGGGGTTAATGTAGCTTCCCATTAGTGAAAGAATTTTCGCAATCGGATCATTCATTCCGAAGACTTTTACTATTTATTACAGACAGACTGTTTTGCAGTTTGGCAGACATTAATGTATAGATTTAGAACAAATATATGTGTACTAAAAAAAATAGATGACATTTAAACTTATAATAACCATGCAAAATTAACCTCTTTACAACAAAATAAAGTACATGTATTGTACTTAGTTAGGCCATTATTGAAGAATTTTTAAAGCTCTGAACTAACTGACGCGAATCCCGCTCGGGATGGTCTGACGAGATTCGCATAATAGGCGGGATTCGTGTTTGTGTGACCTCAGCTTTAGGTATAGTTTTGGTAAATCTAGAGATATTAATTTTTGCCACAAAAATACGCTTTTATGTTTAGGAAACTTTATTTTTAGTTTAATTATACGCTTTGGCAAATATGCATTTTTTGGTAGGTACTGTATTAACAAATAAATTATCTACTTATTTTAAGCCAAAAATATACTCACACGTGTTTTATAGAGCTCTTACAAACTTTTTATTTATTTCCTTCGTTCATATGTTTTCATAAAAGTAAAGTGATTTTAAAGACAACGGAATCTCTAATTCCAATTTAAATTAGGTTATTGAACCTTCCGTTATGTTAGTAACCTACCTATATAAAAACAACAGAGATACTTTATATGTATAAGTCTTTAGATACGAATGATTATGTATTTAATTATTTTTTGTATCAAAGATAGGTCGATGATTCCATGATTGCTTTTTTTCATTATTTTCCGTGATTAGTAATAAAATTCATATCGGTCGCTGAAAAAGCCCAAAAGCAATAAATTCTTCATATCCAGGGGTAGGTATCCAAAAATACTTCATGTGAGTGTCTCGTTGATCTAGTAGTCAAAAGCAAGACTGGTGAGCATGAGGTTCTGGGTTCGATTCCCGGGTCGGGCAAAGTGTTATTGGGTTTTTCCATCAGGAATTTCTCAGTAGCAGCCACGGAGATTTGTGCGCGGTTGATGGCAATAGGCTCGCCCCCTATTACATGGAACTTAAACTTAACTGACGAAATGTGGCTGTGATTGTTTGTTACACTTCTGCTTAACCCTTCGGGGTCTGATTGGCAGAAAATTCATGACTCACTGACATTAAAACTTCCTCTGTAGCTGTACACTATAAAACCAAGAATCATTATTTAATAAATAGTGTCCTCATAAAGACAAAAACCTTAATCTAGATTACCTAATATAAATCTATATTCTAGACAGCTAACTTCCGTATAATTCACCGGAACTATAATGACAATGTCGCCAGGAAATCTAATAATAAGTAGAACATAATAAGTTGTCAATAAGTAGTCCGAGGTTATTGTCAAGACAATATCATGAGATAACTAAGCTCTTTGACAGTCGTTATAAGTGAACATAACACACAATATTCTAATGGAAAAACACAATACCACTTTGCCCATCGCGGGAATCGAACCAGAGACGTTATACAACTCTACCACAAATAACCTTACATAGCTTGACTGGTGAAGAATGCCTAAGGCATAAGGATATAATCTAGCTCCTTGCCAAATTTCATTACCACTCGACCAGCCGTTTAGTCGTGAAAGGGTAACAAACAAACGGACTTACTTTTCATCATCATCATCAGCCTATCCTATAATGTTCCCACTGCAGGGACTCAGGCCTCCTCTCTAGGAGAGGGATGGGCTATAATTCATCACGCGGGCCCAGTGCGGATTGGTTTTATGTCACATGACTTCAAATTTTTTCGTTCTAAGACATATCGGTTTCCTCACGATGTTTTCCTTCACCGTTTTGAGAGCAGCGGTGATGAAATAAATTACACAAAATAATGCGTCTGACTGGGTTCGAACCCACGAATCACTTTTTGTAAGTCGGGGCCGCTACCACTTAGTAACCACTGCTCCTGCTGCTAAGTTACTTTTGCATTTATAATATTAGTTTGAATATAGATTAAACGTGAATATTACAAGGTACAAAATGGTGTTTAGAAAGTAGGTTACCTTAGTTATAACTGAACTATTGTTAGGTCTATTTATCGCAGAGCAGATTGTACGCATAACGAGCCAATCAAGCTAAGCTAAACCAAATTAATATGAACTCTCATGGTATGTGAAGTCTATACAAAGCCAGACCATGTTATATATGAACCGAAAAGCTAGTATATACTAATATTACAAAGAGGTAAAATAGTTTGTATGTAAGGGGCAATCTTCAGAACTACTGAAAAAAATCATTCATTAACGGGAAGTTCATTGAGTTTCTTGCCCGTTCTTCTCCATACAGATTTACGCTTTGGAATGGGCAACTACAGTACTTTCACAATAGGGGATCGGACTGGGTCAAAATAATATGATTCTGTTTAGTCCGTAAGTTAGATTATCGAAAAATATTGAATACGTGTTTTTTGTTTTATCAAAACAATAAAAAATGACGAAGATTAAACGCGTCAAAGATCTTGGAGTGGGGGTTGAAACGTCACTTGTGTCGTCAAAATATACTTTCATATGACGTCACACGAGTTTTCGAAGCACTGTATCGTCTTCATTTTAAGTTTACGTGAAAAAAGAAAAAATACGTGTCCAATAATTTTTGGAAATCTATCTGACGGACTAATTAGTTTTTTTTTGTCCGATCCCCTAATTAGAATTTTGTACTTGTTTCGACAATTCAAAAGTGTAGAATTCGACCTGATTTATTTTCGTTGGATTCCACTTTCGAATCTCAACTTTAAATAAAAGCTTTTTTTCGCATTATCGCCGAGTCTACATTTAAAACGTTCCTGTGGCTTAAATTCCGTACATAACAGGAGCGAAGTCGCGGGCAAAAGCTATCTAATAAAACTTTGAAATAATATGAATAGTTTGATAGTTGTTTGAAAAGTAGTTATCCTTAGTACAATCCAGACTTGACTATTATTTGATTTATTTTTAGCTTTAAAGCTAGTCTAGCAAGTCAGGGTCAAGGTTTTGTCAAAAATCTTGAACAAATCTTAAATAAGGCACCGAATAAATTAATAAAAATATCGTCTGTCTCTAATCTTAATGATGGAATTAGAAAGAGATAAGATGAAGTTTTGAATACCTTTCAAGTCTTGCAATATACTGGTAATATTGAGACGCACCCGGTTAGTTGAAAAGAGTGTAGCGTTAAATTCCTCATATAGTATTATTTCGACCCAGTCTGTCCCTTGCTGCCTCCCCCTAAATGTCGCCTTATACCGAGGTCCAAACCCAGGGGTTTAGCGAGCGGGTATCCAGTTTGTAAGCCCTGGGTAAGGGGCCTTAAATTCATTTGAGGTCAGCACTGGATACTCCTGTTGAGCAATCTGGTAACCTTATTAAGTGGCCCTACATGAAAAAGAAAAACGTTTTACAGCTGACTCGCAATACGACACAAATGACGCTTCTGAATGGCAGTATTGGCAGTCTGTTAAAAAATACTGACTTCAACGTACCATGCTGCGGGTTGTTCGGAAGAGACACCGCGGCCCCGGACTCAAAGGGCTAAGACGGAACATGGGTGGTTTTTTGTCAGTAGAAGTCTGACACTCCCTTCCGCTCCACCTTGAGCGGGAGGATTCATTTGAAGATTACCCACACTCCAAAAAAAAAAAGGTCAACGCTCCATGGATAATTAGAATTTGATTAATAGGTATTGTCATCTATACATTAGTATGCTAACAAAAATTTATAAAACATACCTATAAGTATATAAAAACTGGTTGTACAACTCCTAAGGCTTTACCGTTTCTTTCTAGTTTTTTCTATGTGTGGTAATTTAACAGGATATTTAGTCGGAGCCTAGAGGAGCTGGTGGCTTAATAATAATTGCCGCTCACGACGATCTTAAAGTTAAGCCGTGCTTGCCTAGGTTGATCTGTCGATCACCCATTGCATACCGTGTTTCCTCCGTGCCTCGGAAAGAACTTTAATCCATTGATCCCAGCTGCCATTATATAAAACTTTGGCAGTCGTTACAGGTAGTTAGTGGTCGAAAGTATAACAAGCAGTCTTACCAAAGGAAACCAGATTCCTAACTGGTCAGATAGGCAGTCGCTCTATGTAACATACTGGTATTCAGATGCATCCAGTTAGACTGGAAGCCGACCTCAACAGAGTTGGGAAAACGTAGATGATGATTTAGTCGATGTCACTAGCCAAAGTGAAGCTTAATTCGAGCGAGATTTAAGGGGACGGTGAACGAACATTTCTCCATACAAACGTAATACCAAAATCATTCGCGATACGAACATATTACCAACTTAAAATTATGTTATTCGGATACAGACGATATTTATCTAGGTTCCTATTAAACTTTTTTTTTTAAACATTTACTATTTACGAAATGCAAGCGAATTGCATTTCGTCAATAGTAAATAGCAATTCGCTTGCATTTCGTAAATAGTAAATGTTTAAAAAAAAAAGTTTAATAGGAACCTAGATAAATATCGTCTGTATCCGAATAACATAATTTTAAGTTGGTAATTCAGGTGCCGTATGTGGAATACCTTTTTTTTTTTTTTTTTTTGGTGGGTGGAAAATCATCGAATAACCCCCCCCGCTCTTGGGCAGAGCGAAGGGGAGTGTCAGACTTCTACTGACTAAAAACCAAACCCATGTTCCTTCTTCTTCGCCCTTGTGTCGGAGCCGCGGTAACCTTTCGATATCCACAGCCCCGACGGGCGTCGGCCCTTGCGGGCCCCTCCTTGCTGACATCTCTTTGAGGCGCGCGTGGAACACGTACGCGCCGCCGACACGGTCTGTTGCCGTCATGACGACGGCCGGACGGCGAGCTAGCCCGTTACTCACCGTCCACAGGCCCGCGTCTACGGTGGCCGGAGGTCATCGCGTGACCCCCGACGCCCGGAGCGCCTTCCGCGGCGGCTGGGACGTTGAGAGGTTCTCTCCCTCTCTCGTTCCGCCACCTCCTTCGCTAGCATCACTGCTTCGCAGAAGGAGGCGACGGCGTCCCATTCCTCCTCGCCCCGGACCATGGCTTGCACCAGGGCCGGGCGCGAGAGGTCGCCGCCGCCGATCGCCGCTACGAGAACACGGCGGGGCTCCGCCCAAGCAGGGCACGTATGTGGAATACCTCAGGTGCCATTACGTCAGGTGCCGTTAAAGCGGGTGCCCAATGTGGAATACCCCATATGTTGAGGCGTATCGCGAATGATTTTGGTATTACGTTTGTATGGAGAATGTTCGTTCACCGTCCCCATAAGACGAATTTTACTTGCGCCGATGGTGTCAATGATGTGCTAACTTGCGTAAGGGTCACACGACATTAAAAGAAAAAAAAATTTAATCAACGCGTATAGTCGTGTCCCGCGCGGGATCTCGGGATTCGCATCAGTTTAGTCATGGCCTTACTGAAGCGGAACACCCTACACTTATTATAAAAAAATACTTACTAAGTTTTACATAATTATTACGCTTCTAATTAATAATATATAATATTAATTTATATTCAATAAGTAGTTTGTACATGGTATACAAAGTTGACTTAGATGTTATAAATTAATATAAACCAGTACAACATAATTATATTAAATGGGTCATTGGACTCCCTTTCCTAAACTAGGCAGAAAATCTGTCTGTATCTTAGAAAAGAGTATCCATCCAGTTCCCGGAAGGTTGGACAGATGTGTACCACATCAGGGCCCCGAGTCTGCTATTCAATAGTGTCAGAATGGTCTATCATTGATCTCATAATTGTTGATTGATGACAAGCCAAAAAGTACCTTATGTCTGTCGACTTAAGGTACTTTTTGTCTTGTCGTCTACTTGTCAAAATCAACAATTATGAGATCAATGATAGACCATTCTGACACTATTGAATAGCAGACTCGGGGCGTCGGGGCCCAGATATGTCATAGTCCCTTGTAATCGGGGGCAAGCTCCGTGTGGGGTTACTGAGAAATAGCCCGTAGAAAAACTCATAACTCTTTTCCCGACCCGTGAATCGAACTCATGACCTCGCTCAGCACTAGCGCGAAAAGTGAAAACGAATTTTTAGGTGTGGTCCTATACTGTATCACTACTTATTATAAAACAAAGTCTTCCACAGCATCTGCCTGTATGTTCGCGATAAACTCGAAAACTACTGCACCGATTTCCATGCTGTTATCACCAATGGATAGAGTGGTTCTCGAGAAAGGTTTTAGTTTATAAAAAATTTCGAAATTCCACCTCTAGGGGAGTTAAATACGGCTTGAAAGTTTGTTGGAATATTTTTCGACATCCATGCGCGGTCGAAGCCGCGGGCAAAAGATAGTCTACAATAATCAAGTAGCAAACTAATTAAGAAAATAATTACAGTTCACAGAATTTTACGTTGTGTGCTTGTGCTCTCAAGGTTGCCAATCTATTGTAAAATCATTCTTTTGAAAAATTGTGTTTTTAGTTAATTATAAATGGCTATTTATGCAAAGTACATAAATTAATTCTCATTACTATATATAAACTAGTTGAAGTGGGGCTGCCACGTAGCACGAATGTGCCCAGAAAGGTGGGCAACAAAGACTATATGTGGTTTAATAATCTATGGTGGGCAACGATCGCCCCTCACTGAATGCCTGTCGGAGGCAGTCGAGGTAGACTGCAGCGAAGCCGAAGGTAGTGTGATGATCCGATTTTGTTGGCGGGAACATGGAAAGATATTGCACAGGATAGGGAGGTTGAAGGAGAAAAGGGAGGCCTTTGCTCAGCTGTGGGACACAAAGAGCCTCACAACAAAAAGTGTTAAAAAAGTACGTTGTCTCGCGATGTTTTCCTTCGTCGTTTGATGATCTAATCAACAGTTTTTTTCTAAAGATGTTGTGACGCTATTAAACCATCATCTGTTGCGATAACATCGCGCAAAAGACAGATAATATGTTTATCTTTTTGCTAAAGTTGTGATGATTTGGACGGATGATAAATGTCTGGTCAAACAGTGAACAAGTCTAAAAACTAAAACCCGACTACAAACCGCGGTCTTAAAAGTAGAAAACTTTTTAACCGCATTCTTCTTCTTACCGCATTCTAAACGTATATGTTGACTAAAACTATAATATAATATACATATTTGTAATGTTCACGCCGAGACCTTTCATTTGATACCAAACATGTTATGATTATCTCAATTTAATTTTTTTCGAGGCTAGAATCTGACATTTAAATTCCGTTATAACAAAAATTTATAATAGCCTATGTTACCCGGGCTATTCTTACAAATCTATTGATACCTCATTTATTAAAATCCGTTCGGTAGTTTAGGCGCTATTGTGGAACATACATACATACTTACTTAAACTGCCAAAATCATTACCCTTGTTTATGGCTTCGCCGTAGTCGGGTAAAAAACAACAGTGATAGCCAGGCTTTGACCGTCGGACTGCCAAGTCAATATTCTCAAGTTCAAACCCAAGACACACCTCTGATTTTGCGAAATCATGTGCGTATTGCATAATTACTCGTAATTAATTAACTCTAGGTTCGAATAAGAAAAACATGGTGAGGAAATAAGCACGCTTTTTTTTAGGGTTTTTTTTTTTTTTTTTTTTTAATTTAAAACAATATTTTATTTAAATGGAATCATTTGTACTAGCTATAATTTGGTGCATTTGCAAAAGTGCTCCATATTCAAGATGATTTTCCAGATATTTGGCATACTTCATGATAGAACTTCCTGCACCCTCTCCTTGTAGGTAAGAAACAATTCTTTTCATAGCCTGATAGGCCTCCATTCCCGACGTGGACTGACATGGTTTTTGACTTAACACTTCAGTAGATTGCTTACTTTCATCTGGTTGCCCACAAATACTATAATTTTGAAATCATCAAATGACTCCTCCCGCTCTCTTTTATTTGTTTTTCTGGCATTCAAAAGTGCCTGTAAGGGTCTAATCTATATAAATAAAAAGAGAAGTCTTGACTGACTGACTGACTCATCAACGCCCAGCCCAAACCCTTGCACCTAGAAAGCTAAAATTTTGCAGAGGTTCCCTTATAAAGTACACAAGGAATAAGGAATGATTTTTCGAAATTCAAACCCTAAGGGAGTTAAATAGGGGATGAAAGTTTGTATGGAAAATCGTCATTTTCACGCGGGTGAAGCCGCTGGCAAAAGCTAGTTGAAATAAATACTTTGAGTTTGACTCCTCCCAATCTGGGCAGAGCGGTAGGGGGTGCCAGAATTCTTCTGACTAAAAACCACCCTTAGCCCTTGTGCGAGGTATCTCTTCCGAACAACCCGCAGTCCCGACTTGTACAACCCCCAGCCCCGACGGGAAACCACCATGCCTCAGAGATATTTCTCGGTGGCATGTAAACTGACACCGGGTTAGGCACACGATCAAGAAAGACTGGCGATATTGGCGAATACCACGCAGGCCACGACGTTGTTTACGTCACCTAGATACAGGTCCCATCAGAGATCGGCTCTATTGCATTAAGAGCTTATGGTACCTCAAACGCGAGTTTTATAATGCGTAAAAGTATATGATTCACTGCAGTAATCAACATCAGAAAAATATTATATGATATATGCTATATGATATATGCTTCAGGATATATGCTAGTGACATAGTGTTGTGAAAACATAATACAACTAACTTTGCTCGATAGAAAACAATCGCGAAGATACCTCTAAAAATGTCTTTTAACGAGTAAAAACCATACTAAAATACATGTCATCGTTCTGATTTTTTTGCCAAATAATTCTACAAGCAACATACTAATATCATAGTGTTTTACTTTTTTAGTCCAATCAATAGTTTTGTTGTAAATCGCAAAATACCACTAATTTCGCACTATTCGGCCGCAGCGAAAGACGTAACAACCGCTCTGTATAGTGCAAACTGATTAGAACTTTACAGTATTTCAAGCGAAGTTTGAACCACCACAAATAGGGTTGCTAATCTGAGGAGATTTCTATCGAAAAAAATGACCATACGCAAGTGAAGTTGCGAGCAAAATGAGTTTTGAGTAAGAATGTGGAGGGGACCTATAAGAGTAGAGGAAGACCAAAGAAACAATGGATGGCTTGTATAAAGGATGATATGGCAAGAAATGAGGTGACTGATGAGGTGCCAAGTAATAGAGAAGCATGGGCTAGATCAGAAGGTTTAAAGTCACCCAAAGGGATATGCTCGGAATTTCCCTGCGTGATCGAATCAGAAATGAAGACCTGATGTCTTCATTTCATGAGAGCCAAGTTTACCGACGTAGCCCGAAGAATTGGTAGACTTAAATGACAATGGGCAGGGCACATTGCTCGCAGAATGAATGGCCGATGAGGCCAAAAAGTTCTGAGCCACCGCGAACCGAAAGACATTGCGTTGGAAGGCCTCCCACTAGGTGGACCGATGACCTAGTGTAGGTTGCGGGGATCCGCTGGATGCGAGACGCACGACACCGGTCTATGTGGCGACACTTAGGAGAGGCCTATGTCCAGCAGTGGACGTCTTTCGGCTGAAATCATGATGATGGCCAAGGTTACCGACGTAGCCCGAAGAATTGGTAGACTTAAATGGCAATGGGCAGGGCACATTGCTCGCAGAATGAATGGCCGATGAGGCCAAAAAGTTCTGAGCCAACCGAAAGACATTGCGTTGGAAGGCCTCCCACTAGGTGGACCGATGACCTAGTGTAGGTTGCGGGGATTCGCTGGATGCGAGACGCACGACACCGGTCAATGTGGCGACACTTAGGGGAGGCCTATGTCCAGCAGTGGACGTCTTTCGGCTGAAATCATGATGATGATGAGAGGAGTATGGAAAGAGAAGGCACCTAAAGTAAGTGGGATAAAAAATTATGATAATGGTTGAAGCCACGAGCATAAACTATGTAGTATGAACTATGTACTTTAGCGTATTTCCCACACAAAACAAATTGCCTCCACAATAGCGCTGTAGATATATTTAACTTATAATTAAATATTTTTTCTCAGTCGTTGTTAATTAATACTGATTCTCAATTAGGTATAGTTACGTAGAATTTTGTGTAATACATTATGTAATACTATACAAATATTTGTATTGGATTTTAACACGGCACCTTTTAATGTGATGTCAAGACCATTTGGCATTATATTTCTTATATATCGCGTCATGCATTTTAATTATAGTATGCGTAACTGATGTTTAAAACAATGGTAAGACCTGCTTCTTCCCCGTCGGGGTTGCGGGTTGTTCGAAAGAGATACCGCAGCCTCGACACAAAGGGCTAAGAAGGAACATGGGTGGTTTTTAATCAGTAGAAGTCTGACACTCCCCTTCTTCTCTGCCCAGCCAGTGCGGGAGGAGTCATTCGATGATTTCCCACCCCCCAAAAAAAAACCTGCTTCTTTGCCGTGTCGATGATTCCCTCTGTTATAATCTTTCAAAAAACAGCTGTTTCATTTTATTAGGTGTTAATAATGCACTTCTGTAGGAAACGGCTGTTTTACTGTTGAAAAATTTTCTTGGCTTAGGCGGTCAGTTCCAAATGATCTTCTGAATACATAAGACCTGAATGCGACCATACATAACGATTTTCTTGCATTCTTTGTTAAGTAACTAAACGGTGGAAATTATGTTTTTCCTACTCCTCCGCTATTCTTTTCAGATTAATTTCGTTGCGGGATCCAAGACAGTTAAATAGTTTCTCTGGGACTTCGTCGAGCTTCATTGTCTCGGCGCTCTTCTGGTGGACGCCACTGTTGATTCTGGCTTACAGGAGTTACAGTGGTTTAGGAATAGTGTGGCGGGCTTTTCCCAAGACCAACCTAGGTTAGAGGCTTACTTTTCCTACTCCTCTATTCCGCTATTCTTTTCTGATTAATTTCATTGGGGGATCCAAGACAGTTAAATCATTTCTCTGGGACTTCGTCGAGCTTCATTGTCTCGGCGCTTTTCTTGTGGTCGCCACTGTTGATTCTGGCTAACAGGAGTTACAGTGGTTTAGGAATAGTGTGGCGGGCTTTTCCCAAGACCAACCTAGGTTAGAGGCTTACTTTTCCTACTCCTCTATTCCGCTATTCTTTTCTGATTAATTTCATTGGGGGATCCAAGACAGTTAAATCATTTCTCTGGGACTTCGTCGAGCTTCATTGTCTCGGCGCTCTTCTGGTGGACGCCACTGTTGATTCTGGCTTACAGGAGTTACAGTGGTTTAGGAATAGTGTGGCGGGCTTTTCCCAAGACCAACCTAGGTTAGAGGCTTACTTTTCCTACTCCTCTATTCCGCTATTCTTTTCTGATTAATTTCATTGGGGGATCCAAGACAGTTAAATCATTTCTCTGGGACTTCGTCGAGCTTCATTGTCTCGGCGCTTTTCTTGTGGTCGCCACTGTTGATTCTGGCTAACAGGAGTTACAGTGGTTTAGGAATAGTGTGGCGGGCTTTTCCCAAGACCAACCTAGGTTAGAGGCTTACTTTTCCTACTCCTCTATTCCGCTATTCTTTTCTGATTAATTTCATTGGGGGATCCAAGACAGTTAAATCATTTCTCTGGGACTTCGTCGAGCTTCATTGTCTCGGCGCTGTTCTGGTGGTCGTCACTGTTGATTCTGGCTTACAGGAGTTACAGTGGTTTGGCAATAGTGTTAGGGCTTTTTTTTTATTTGACTTGGGCTTACTCTTGACCTCAATCTTGCCCTAAGGGCAGAGATGAGGTCAACGATGGAACGAGCTTACCCAGAAGAAGCTTGTCCCAATTGAAAAAAAATGCGACCTTACTTAACGATTTCCTTTACTTTGTAAACTAACTATAATAGTGTGGAGAGCGTAGCGTGCGCTAGTCGTTCGTAACCTTTGACCTGCGCTTGACGTTACTTGCTACGAAACACCGCGTCGACGAGTAATTGAATATATTATTTATAAGCTGTTAGGTGCTGTTAGCATTCCGTTCGGTTTAGATTTGTCGTGAATGGAAAAAACGTATAGGTACGTTGGATTTTTTTTCGAGCTAATAGGAATGTTTCCTGACAAAATAAAATTGATTATTGAAAATATCAGATAGGTAGGTACCTACGTGTTTCTTGTTATATAAAATTTATAAAAATTGACGCAGATAAAACGCGTCTAAGATCGTGAGGGGCTTGTGACGTCACTTTCCGGTTAAAATGTACTGAACTGAAATATGACGTCACACAAGTGTTCTGATAGTGTATACTTAGTCTTATTTTTTTGTTTTGGAGAACTGTTTTATAATATGTAGTGATAGTGATAAACTTGTAAAATAACACTAAATAGAGCTAAATGGAACTGCTAAATAAAACGCCCAACATGGCCTCATAAGTGTCATAAACCTTTGATTTATTGACAATACAAAGTCTTACATTGGGACGTGTCAAAAATCTTTATGATGTGTTATAGAAATCTGTCAGCCAATATGACTAAATATACTATGTTTTGCTAATTTATTAATTTAAGCAGCCTGTAGACAAAAAGGGTTTTTTTATAATTTTAAGCTGTCATAATCTAATCAAATCCAATCCTTTTTATTTTTGTGTAAATGATGTAGGTAGTAATGATGATGAAGGTGAGTATTGTAAATCATGAAAAATGAACTTAATTCTGCCAAAATGTACTACCCCAAGTATAACTGAATCTCTTTTGCTAAGAAACACATTACTCTCCTTTAAAATCGGTCCCGTAGTTTCAGATAGCCGGAACAAACGGACAGACAGACAAAATAAAAAAATATGTACCTATAAGCGGCGTATATATTTTCAGAGCCAATCAATAAAAAGCTTTTATTTTGAAATTACAATTTTATTTTGACACTACAATCTTATTATTTGTATCGATGAAAATAACAAAGTTATTATTACAAAGATAGCCCATGGCTGAATTGGAATTCTGCGGAATTTTATGATAAAACAACGTTATTCATAGTCTTGATGAGGCATATCAAATCCATAGGTGTTTCCTTGAAAACTGTGATTCGATGTCACTTAGCTATTACCTCCAACGTGAGCTTTAAGAGGGACCGGGCAGATTATCGAAAAATATTGGTTACGTGTTTTTTGTTTTTTTAATTAATAAAAAAATACGAAGATAAAACACATCAGAGATCATGAATGGGGGCTTCTGGCAAAAATTTCATGCAATATGACGTGACACGAGTTTTCAAAGCACTGTATCGTAAAAGAAAAAATAAAATATGTGTCCAATATTTTTTTGGAAATCTATCTGACTAACTAATTAGTTTTTTTTTTGTCAACTACCCTATTCCATACAGATATTCGTATGTAATAATGCCTCTAGTAGAGGAATTTTTTGCGACAAGCTGGTGATCACTCTGCATGATGCTATGTGCACACTGCACAGCGCTGGTTTTCAGTGATCACCCGTAAAAAATGAGGAGAGGTGATGAATTAATGATGTTCTGGTTTCTCGTTGAAATTCTAAAATAAGCTGTTTGAAGTGGTGGATAATATAACCCTATAATATAAAGTGGTGAAGAGCTCTCATGTCGATGGTAACCACTTTTTATAACATTTCTCGTACGCGAACGAAATTATTTTTTGCGTGGCTATCAAGGCCGGTCTTTGAACCAAGTCAATAACCTCTTACCAAGCGTCGAATACCTCTTGAGGAAATGAGGACCTTTTTTAAGAATTGGGTCGAGTATTTCATTTCTTGATAGGGCACGAAATGCTGAAAGGAACTTATTTAGAGGATTCAAAGCCGAAAGGCAAACCATTTGTTTTAGTTTGATCATTAAAAGGCACTTTTAGACGTCGAATTTGAAGACATACAGTTGTTGATTCTACAACCATTTTCAAGAGTTGAATCTAGAGGATTCGATCTTTATTTAATCCCGGGATTGACAGAGAGTTAATTCCGGGATAGTAAAAAGGTAATAAGAAGTCGGCCTTGTCAAAATTAGTATTCTTATTTGTCTTTCGGACAAATAAAAAACTTAGTTTTAAATGTTCAAAAAGCCGGTTATCAAAATTATACTTAATTTTACTTAAATGGCCTATAAAACAAACAATTAATCCTAAAAAATATAATTTATTTATACTTATTTAGGTTAACCAACAGCAAAAAGTTGTTCATGCTAATTAAATTTGCATTGTATGTATAAATGACTAATTTAAACTGTGAAAATAAAATCTAAGAAATAACAATGAATCCAATATTTCGTCTCCAAGAATTGTTCTCAATTTGTTTCACATAAATATGTAGGTAAAAGCTGAAAAAAAGCATTCAGGCTCGATGGAAGTTTCATGTTCAATTTTACTGCTTAAATTTAAAAATTATATTAATTCCGAAAATCCCGAGATTAGTGATTTCTTTCCCGAAAGCTTCGGGATTAAAATGCGACCCGGATCTCGAGTTTATGGATCCTCAAGTTGTATCGTATGGACAAGAAACTGCATTTTTTATTTTTTTTTAAAACGTCCCACACTAGGAATTTCTCCTGTATCGTGAAACTCACATACACATATACCCAGACCCGAAACAACTATCTGTAGGCCATACAAGTTTTGTTCCGTGCTGGGATCGAACTCGCGACACGTAGCTCATTGGTCAACTGCTTTCTATTATCGTACGAGTATGACGTTTGGGTCACATTATTCCCGAATGAACTCCCGACAAATTGTTTACGTACAACGCGCCTAAAGCGAACATTCTTTGCATCAATTTGCATAAAAATTTAACTGGTAACGAAATTCCATTCAGGCCTGTTAATGATTTTGTTTTTAACTGTTTTTCACATTTATTATTAACTAGCTGACCCGTGCCCACTTCGTTGGGCATAATTAGTCGAAAGTGTGCTAATTACGTTTCGAAAAATTCAATTTTGGGGACGTCCGCTGCGTAAGGAAGGAGCCGACCACGCGACTGAACCGCGCGGGTACCTACCTCTCAGATAGTCTCAGATGTAAAAGGCCACGCCCCCTTCTCCCGAAGCGAGCACGAACGCGAACCGAATTAAACCCGAAACCATCGCGCGCCGTCCGCTGCTTTGGTTTTTTCTCCGATTCACTTTGCAAAACGGACTACCACGTACATTGATATATAAAAACCCTAGATGCACAGTGTCGAATAAAACAAACAGTAGAAGCTGTCGCCAAACACTCACCAATACACGCACTACTACATAAGTAGTTATCGTTACACTATAAACATATTTGTTTGCAAATTCAACCTTACGCAGATTCCTTAAAGTTGTTTTTACATTGCAGTTATAAAAAGCAATAATAATTTTACGACCGAAGTAAGCCGGTAGGACAAGGTATGGAGTGGAGACGAATAGGTACTTTTTATGTTTTTTTAATACTTAATTATTATTTTAACAGTTAGTTAAATTGTGTTTTAAACACATAATTTTACTTTTATCTAAGGGTAAATGTTTTTAATTAGGATCTGACTGTGTTAGTGTACGTGTAGTCGTGTATAATCAATGAAACAAGTATTATCCATTCGAATCATTTATTTACATTTTTGGTTTAAAGGTATTAGTAGAACATTATTATCGAAACTAAGTAGTTATTAAGTTTAAGGTGTCAAAAACGAAGTCAAATTGACGACCTCTTCTCCTTTTGAAATCCAATTAAAAACTAATGTAATATGTAACGTATACATAATTGTTAAAAACATAAAACAAAAAACTTATTGATTAAAAAAACACAAATAAACACAATAAAAAAAAATCGACTCCATTCGATACGAACAGGGTCATTTGTATAATGCGACTAAAAGAAGAGACTTGTAATACATCGTTCTTACGCTAACAAAGCGACCATTGAAATATGCCGTATTATACTCGGACCGTTTAGTAAAGTTCTGAGAGAAATTAAATCAAAATCACGTATTGCTTTCTATATTATGCCATAAATGCAACAAAAATAAATCAATAAACATTTTTACTTACCGAAAATACGATATCCCATCCTTTTTTAATGTCTTTGACGCTGTATTTTTGCAATTTCTCAGCGAACGCTTAGGCATTTTGTACGACCGTGCAGAGACGCGAGCGACGCGAGACTATTTGAAATGAGTTCACGATTTGTAATTTTGCACTCATTTTGAGCGGACGGTTTTGAGACGCGGAGTGTGTATCTTGGGTTTTTATATATCAATGACCACGTAAAAGCTTTTTTATTTTTCGGTTTTTTGTATAACCTATGACACTCAGCAATAATGTGGCTTTCTATTGGTGAAAGAATTTTTAAAATCGGTTCAGTAGATCCCGAGATTACCCCTTACAATTTAACAAACACACAAACTTTACTTCTTTATAATGTTAGTATAGATGTGTGGCTCGTTGGTCTAGTGGTCACAAGCGCAACTGCTGAGCATGATATTCTGTGTTCGATTCCCGGGTTAGGCTAAGTGTTATTGGGTTTTTCCAACAAAACATTCGCAGTAGCAGCCTGGATTTTTGCCCAATTATTGGCAAAAGGCTCGCCCCCTATTACTTGGGACTTAACCATAACTAACGAAATGTGGGTGTACTATTAGGTACACCTCTGCCTAACCCTTCGGGGATTACAGGCGTTATGTTATGTGTTATTGTGTGTTTAGTAGTATTAAGCACATGCATCAACTCAGTATTAACTGGGTTGTGGAGGTCAGATAGGCAGTCGCTCCATGTAAAATACTGGTATTCAGCTGCAGCCGGTTAGACTGGAAGCCGACCCCAATATAGTTGGGAAAAGGCTAGACAGATGATTCTGTATGAAAGATCACGGGCTAACACATTTCATTTATATCTTCATCATCTCCTTTGATTTTTTAACCGCCTTCCAAAAAGGAGGAGGTATTTTTTCTATCATTTACGAATATCATTGAAGTTGAAGGTGTGTGAACTAAAATGTTACTAAAATAAATTATTTATATTAATATGTAAGCAGTAAAATAAATTGTTTCTATTTATATCAAGTAAGCAGATAAATTATAAAAGCGTTGTTGTCATTCATTCATTACAAAACCAAGGACGCGCCTGTCTTGGAAAATAAATCCATTAAAATACATTGTAAGTGTAAAATGCGATGTAGTAAGATAATGCCACTGCAATAAATAACTTATTTTTTTAACATTTTGGCGTTAAAAAAATAATAAAATAAAAGCTCTGATAGACCTCATCTCCTTGAAGTATCATCATGAACATCAGCCTATAATGTTCCCACTGCAGGGACTCAGGCCTCCTCTCTAGGAGAGGGATGGGCTATAATCCACCACGCGGGCCCAGTGCGGGTTGGTAGATGTCACATGTCTTCGAAAATTTTGGTTCTAAGACATGCCGGTTTCCTCACGATGTTTTCTTTCAGCGTTTTGAGAGCCTTGTAGTAGTTGTAGGATACTATTCAGGTAACTAAATCGACATCTTGCTACAGATGGCCGTGGCTCCGCTCGCGTGGATGTCGGACAAATAATATACTAATACTAAAACCTTCCTCAAGAACCTCTATTCATTAGTGAAAACAGCATGAAAATCGGTGCAGTAGTTTTTGTGTTTATCGCGAACGAAAAGATGCGGCGGAGGACTGTCTTACAATATTTTCTGATTAAGTATAATTGATAGCAGCGTCTATTTGAGCTGGAGATCTGTTACACATTGTGACTGATTGTAACTTCGCTTTTTTTTTGTTTTTCTTACATTCAAAAATGCCTGTAATAGTCTAATTGAAATAAATGCATTGAGTTTGAGTTCTTTGGGTTATAAGTCGAGCGAGCACGATAACTGAAAAGTGGACAGGTCCACTCAGTGTGAGGTTAAGTCTCCAAAAGACCATCTCAGACACTAATCTGCATAGTCCTCATGTGAGTTAACCAAGATTATGTCTGAACTTTAAAAGAGACTAATGGGCCTACTACACGCACGCACTTCCCCACAGTTTTCGTTCACACTTCACAGTACATCGCGCGTATGGTTGGTAAAACTGTATTACCATTACAAACCACACGCGCGATGTACTGTGTGCACCGTGTAATCCCGCAGGCAAAACTGTGGGGAAGTGCGTGCGTGTAGTAGGCCCATAAGTATGACCTCTGAGATTGTTTCGGCTGTTTCTTCTCAGAGGCACACCTCGGACACTCCATAGAACGCCCCCAAAATAATTACCTATTACTACTACATAAACAAATAACGTTTGTGCACGACGTGCACGTGCAAATGTGTGCGTAAACTCTAGTAGGGTTATCGTAGCCTAAAAAATGGCGCGGAAAGTGCAACGGTCTGCGTCGCGAAAACCAAACGACGACTAATACGAGCGCGAGCCATTGCTCAAGTGTCGACGACGAATATCTCGAAGTGCGGGGTGAGGTGCGGTATTTAATATGAGCGCGGGGAAGGGAGTGTCCCTTCTGTACGTAGTACTATTATGTATTCTGTGTCAGAGGTAAGAAACACCGGCCCCAACCAGTTAAAAAAAATGAGGCATTGGTAAAAACCTATTAGCAAAATAAACATTAATTAAACCATCACTTGAGAAAAATACTTGATTTAATAAATATTTACCTCGTTAAATTGTCTTTGTAGAGTCATTAATGAAATAATGAGAAGTATTATTATGCTATAAATTTGCTGTCGTATATTAAAAAAATGCAATAAGGAAAAGAAAATTTTCAAGGATAAACGTCAGGTTAATTAATGCTGAAGTAATTTGTATCTCTATTTTGTATCTTTATTTTTATATTACAAAAAGAAACACGTTTCCACGGTAAAAGATCTTCATCATCCTCCTGCCCTCATCATCAGCCTATAATGTTCCCACTGCAGGGACTCAGGCCTCCTCTCTAGGAGAGGGAAGGGCTATAATATGGCTATAATCCACCACGCGGGCCCAGTGCGGATTGGCAGATGTAACATGTCTTCGAATTTTTTGGTTCTAAGACATGCCGGTTTCCTCACGATGTTTTCCTTCACCGTTTTGAGAGCAGCGGTGATGAAATAAATTACACAAAGTAATGCGCCTACCTGGGTTCGAACCCACGACCTACTGTTCTTAAGTCGGGGCCGACACCACTGGGCCACCACTGCTCCCTCCTCCTGCCCGTATCCTATTTTATTATGAGACGGCACAGCATTTGTCTTTTTGTTCCTTACTGCTCTTTTACTGACCATCTCATGAGACACCTCCTTTCTTGCAATATCATCCTTTTCACAGTTCATCCATCGTTTGTTTGGTCTTCCTAGTTCCTGTACTCTTATGACCATCTACATTCATACTGATGAACTGCGTGGAAGATGATATGGTATGAAAGGAGGTGACAGCTGATATCACGATTATTAGAGACTAGCTGATGCCCGCGGCTTCACCCGCGTGGATGTCGTTCAAATTATATACTAAAACCTTCCTCTTGAATCACTCTTTCTAATCTATTAAAAAAACCGCATCAAAATCCGTTGCGTAGTTTTAAAGATTTAAGCATACAGACAAACAAACAGACAAAAACACATAACCCTCCTTTTGGGCTTCGCCGCAGTCGGGTAAAAATAGCGACTTTGTTTTAAACTATGTAAGGAAGGAAGCATAGACGAAGAAGACGCGATACGCAGACCCCAAATAAATTAGAGTGAAGGGGAAAATTATGGCAATAAATCTTTATAGCACAAAAAATAAAACCGACTTAAAAAAAAACACAAAAAGACTAAAATAAATCAGTTTCTGAAGTCGGTGACGTTTGTTTGTTTGATTTAATTTTTTTGCCACCGACTTCAGAAACTGATTTATTTTTGACTTTTTTTTTGGAAGTCGGTTTATTTTTTGTTAAAAAGTTTTTATTTTTCACTTTTAGTGGTTCACATGTTCATGGGTCCATACATAATGTGGACAATGTAGTTTTTTTTTGAGTTTTTTTGATTTTTCAAAATCCGCTTGTCCGATTTCGATAAAAAAATTATGGGACCATTTGGGAAGTATACACTTTCCAACAAAAAAAGATTTTTTCAAATCGGTTAGCAAGTGACGGTATTAGGCCCGAACAAACATAAAAAAAAATATAAGCATCCGAATTGAGAACCTCCTTCTTTTTTTAAAAGTGTGTTACAAAGCATAAGGTTCAAGGTTGCTTATGATAATTTGGCAGTTTCTGGGAAGCGGGATATGCTGGCGTAAAAACCGGTTAGGCCGTAGGTACCTTTAACCAGTAAAGAAAGAAAGAAAAGTAGCATTAGTAGGTCAAATCGTCATAATTTCGCGTCGTACGATACTCACGCGATGATAGCGAAAATGTGTCACGATTTTCATTGATATAAGTAGATAATTTTTGTTTAGTTGTTTATGAGGGCAATAATTAAATAAATTAATCGTTCAATATTATCGGAGCTTCTGTAATTTCTAGATTTCATGTTGAAGATTTCATGTTGAACTCAAATGGGACTGGGCAGGACATGTCTGCCGCATGCCGGACAAACTGTGGGCCAAAATAGCAGGAAACTGGTGCCCTGAGACAGTGAGACGGGGTCGCGGCAGGCCACGAAGGAGATGGCGGGATGAGCTAGATCGGTTCCGTCATAATTGGAAAGAGGACGCGCGGGTTCGCGAGAAGTGGAAGGAGTGGAGGGAGGCCTTTGCCCTGGAGTGGGACAGAGCAGGCTAGAAAAAAAAAAAAAAAGTTGAAGTATTTCATTTATCTTAGACATGCACTGATAGTGTGACCGTCCGTCTGCCAAGTCATAGTTGTCGAGTTCAAACCCAAGACACGCAACTGATTTTTCGAATTCATGTTTGTATTATATAATTACTAGCTTTTGCCAGCGGCTTCGCCCGCGTGAAAATGACGATTTTCCATACAAACTTTCATCCCCTATTTAACTCCCTTAGGGGTTGAATTTCGAAAAATCCTTCCTTATTCCTTGTCTACATTATAAAGGGAACCTCTGTGCAAAATTTCAGCTTTCTAGGTCCAAGGGTTTGGGCTGGGCGTTGATGAGTCAGTCAGTCAGGACTTCTCTTTTTATTTTTTACTAGCTTTTGCCAGCGGCTTCGCCCGCGTGAAAATGACGATTTTCCATACAAACTTCCATCCCCTATTTAACACCCTTAGGGGTTGAATTTCGAAAAATCCTTCCTTATTCCTTGTCTACACTACAAAGGGAACCTCTATGCAAAATTTCAGCTTTCTAGGTCCAAGGGTTTGGGCTGGGCGTTGATGGTCAGTCAGTCAGTCAGTCAGGACTTCTCTTTTTATTTATATAGATTATTACTAGCCATTTGTGTCCCACTGCAGGGCAAAGACCTCCCTTCCCTCTTTCCACTTATCCCTATCCAATGCTGTTGATTGCCAATCCCTGCGAAAAGAGTCGAGTTCGTCTCGCCATCTTCTTCTGGGCCTGCTGCGTTGCTGTTAACTGCTGTTTGGGACCCATTGTGTGGTTACTTTAGCCCATAGCTCCTCCGGCATGCGGCAGATGTGGCCAGCCCAGTTCCATTTAAGCTTGGCAGCCGTGTGACCACGTGTGACCTATGTCGGCAATTTGAGTTTTGGAACGCAGTATCGAATTTCTTATTTGGTCAGTAAGCTTGACTCCAAGGATACGCTGTAGTCGGGTAAAAATCTTCTCTTATCGTTCACTGAGTCATCTGTTATGTAGAATTTAAAATGTAGGGCAACTCGGTTCATGATCAAGGACTCAGTGCGATGACGCAAAGATACGCCGTGAAGGTTACCCAACGACAATTTTTTTAGGCTTATATTGGTTTGTAAAACGATTATGTTCGGATATCAGAGCTGTAATTGGTGTTTTTGTGAAATTATGTGGTTTTTGGAAGAAAGAAAAGTAATTTTGACAACGAGGAAGTGGTAGAGTTGCAGAATAAAGTCATGAAGGAAAGGATGAACAACATAAACATACTGGTCAAAATCATAACCCTCCTTTTTGCTTCTCCGTAGTCGGGTAAATATATTATACATGTGGGATGGTTCCTTTTGGCAGAACCATGCTCAGTTTACGATCACTTTTGCTGAACTTGCACACTAAGCGAAATATAGTGTAAAATCCACGGACAATGAGTTAGAAAGAAAGTTAGATTAACCGCGCCTATAACACGACTAATCAAGCTAAACAAAACCAGTGTAAGCGGATCTGTCATTGTGCAGGAAATCTATACCAAGCGAAGCCATTTTATGCTAGAAATATGTAACTTGATGTTACACCGTGTGCTCGAAAAAAGTTATCTAACATTTAACCGATAAGGTACAGGAAATATTGATATTGAGCTTAGTATCCCTAAAAATAGGCTAGATAAAGTTTTTATGAATCATAAGTTTTACTGCTCGTCGGTATTGGATGAAAATTATTGAAAATATATTACACGAATTCCCTACTTCAATGGACGTAAGTTCCCACGGTTGAATGTCCCTTTTTTCGCGAGAGTCAAGAGAACAGAATCAAGTCCCCTATTTAAAATGTTTCACACTAAAGTATTTGTACCACACATTAAGTACTACCTTGTACCCTAAATAAGACATTTGTACCTCTAAAGGTAAAGAAAGTATGTCAAGACGTCCCTGATCACGCCACTTTCTCCACGTCAAAGACATATAGCTGCTTCTGAGAAATTCCTCATTGCAATACCCAATATCACATCGCTTGACCTGGGAATCGCATCCAGGACTTCATCAACCCCACTTACTGCGACCAATTATAGACCAACGAGACAGTTTTCTATCATCATCTGTCTATTCAACTGGACTCTGAGGGTCGAAAGGTTGGAATCGCGCCACAACATCAATTTTAAGAGTTCGTATGATGCTGTTTTGGTGATATTGGGCGATCTAGATCTCGGTATCTATATGACCTAAGAATTCGGTATTTGGACACCATTAAACTTGGACTTATAATCTTTAAATCTGTACAAGCGAAAACACGATTGGATGAAAAAACCTCGATAGAAAAAAAATACTAAAACAACTCGGTTTGCACATAATTAGAGTTGGATCTCTGAAACCTTAAGGAATTTAGTGACGATTTTTACATAATAGATAGGTAACTATATTATCTCAAATCGTGCAGATTTTTTTTTTTAATTTTCTACGTGGTTTTCTCGTAATTAGCATTCCTGTGATTGGCGCTTACGTTATTTTATTCTAAGCGAGCGCACATTCTTTCTGTCTCACGTTTGGAACGCGGTAGTAATAGCGCTGTCCTTTTCAATTTGTTCAATTCAGACATTCAGTCTGCTGCGGCATCTGTTGCGAGACGAACCTATGTTTGGCGACATTACAGACAGCGAACTATTTTCTACGCAATTATTTTGTTTAGTGGTAGGCAATATAGGTACCTATAATAAAGTTTAGGGACAGTATTTACTGTAAAAAGGAGTTGAAAACGTTTTGTGTAAATATATTATATACCTATCTTTTAATGATGATTGTCACCCACCTGATGATGGACTCCGAAGGTAGGTATAGGATCTCGGTGTCGGCACTACATAGAACCATCGTGTTTGGACTCATTTGAAAGGTCTAACGGAGATCTTGTTGACTAATGATGTCACCCACCTGATGATGGACTCCGAAGGTAGGTATAGGATCTCGGTGACGGCACTACGTAGAACCATCGTGTTTGGACTCATTTGAAAGGTCTAACGGAGATCTTGTTGACTAATGATGTCACCCACCTGATGATGGACTCCGAAGGTAGGTATAGAATCTCGGTGACGGCACTACGTAGAACCATCGTGTTTGGACTCATTTGAAAGGTCTAACGGAGATCTTGTTGACTAATGATGTCACCCACCTGATGATGGACTCCGAAGGTAGGTATAGGATCTCGGTGACGGCACTACGTAGAACCATCGTGTTTGGA
Organism: Diarsia dahlii; assembly: GCA_949775195.1. NCBI lineage: Eukaryota > Metazoa > Arthropoda > Insecta > Lepidoptera > Noctuidae > Diarsia > Diarsia dahlii. The sequence continues at coordinate 6,472,940 of OX459217.1, read as the reverse complement.
CTCATTTGAAAGGTCTAACGGAGATCTTGTTGACTAATGATGTCACCCACCTGATGATGGACTCCGAAGGTAGATAAAGGATCTCGGTGACGGCACTACGTAGAACCATCGTGTTTGGACTCATTTGAAAGGTCTAACGGAGATCTTGTTGACTAATGATGTCACCCACCTGATGATGGACTCCGAAGGTAGGTATAGGATCTCGGTGACGGCACTACGTAGAACCATCGTGTTTGGACTCATTTGAAAGGTCTAACGGAGATCTTGTTGACTAATGATGTCACCCACCTGATGATGGACTCCGAAGGTAGGTATAGGATCTCGGTGACGGCACTACGTAGAACCATCGTGTTTGGACTCATTTGAAAGGTCTAACGGAGATCTTGTTGACTAATGATGTCACCCACCTGATGATGGACTCCGAAGGTAGGTGTAGGATCTCGGTGTCGGCACTACGTAGAACCATCGTGTTTGGACTCATTTGAAAGGTCTAACGGAGATCTTGTTGACTAATGATGTCACCCACCTGATGATGGACTCCGAAGGTAGGTATAGGATCTCGGTGACGGCACTACGTAGAACCATCGTGTTTGGACTCATTTGAAAGGTCTAACGGAGATCTTGTTGACTAATGATGTCACCCACCTGATGATGGACTCCGAAGGTAGGTATAGGATCTCGGTGACGGCACTACGTAGAACCATCGTGTTTGGACTCATTTGAAAGGTCTAACGGAGATCTTGTTGACTAATGATGTAACCCACCTGATGATGGACTCCGAAGGTAGGTATAGGATCTCGGTGACGGCACTACGTAGAACCATCGTGTTTGGACTCATTTGAAAGGTCTAACGGAGATCTTGTTGACTAATGATGTCACCCACCTGATGATGGACTCCGAAGGTAGGTATAGGATCTCGGTGACGGCACTACGTAGAACCATCGTGTTTGGACTCATTTGAAAGGTCTAACGGAGATCTTGTTGACTAATGATGTCACCCACCTGATGATGGACTCCGAAGGTAGGTATAGGATCTCGGTGACGGCACTACGTAGAACCATCGTGTTTGGACTCATTTGAAAGGTCTAACGGAGATCTTGTTGACTAATGATGTCACCCACCTGATGATGGACTCCGAAGGTAGGTATAGGATCTCGGTGACGGCACTACGTAGAACCATCGTGTTTGGACTCATTTGAAAGGTCTAACGGAGATCTTGTTGACTAATGATGTCACCCACCTGATGATGGACTCCGAAGGTAGGTGTAGGATCTCGGTGTCGGCACTACGTAGAACCATCGTGTTTGGACTCATTTGGAAGGTCGAACGAAGACCTTGGTCACTAATGATGTCACCTATCTAATGATGGACTAGTAGGTAGGTAGTAGGTAGGTAGTAGGTAGGTAGTAGGTAGGTAGTAGGTAGGTAGTAGGTAGGTAGTAGGTAGGTAGTAGGTAGGTAGTAGGTAGGTAGTAGGTAGGTAGTAGGTAGGTAGTAGGTAGGTAGTAGGTAGGTAGTAGGTAGGTAGTAGGTAGGTAGTAGGTAGGTAGTAGGTAGGTAGTAGGTAGGTAGTAGGTAGGTAGTAGGTAGGTAGTAGGTAGGTAGTAGGTAGGTAGTAGGTAGGTAGTAGGTAGGTAGTAGGTAGGTAGTAGGTAGGTAGTAGGTAGGTAGTAGGTAGGTAGTAGGTAGGTAGTAGGTAGGTAGTAGGTAGGTAGTAGGTAGGTAGTAGGTAGGTAGTAGGTAGGTAGTAGGTAGGTAGTAGGTAGGTAGTAGGTAGGTAGTAGGTAGGTAGTAGGTAGGTAGTAGGTAGGTAGTAGGTAGGTAGTAGGTAGGTAGTAGGTAGGTAGTAGGTAGGTAGTAGGTAGGTAGTAGGTAGGTAGTAGGTAGGTAGTAGGTAGGTAGTAGGTAGGTAGTAGGTAGGTAGTAGGTAGGTAGGTAGTAGGTAGGTAGTAGGTAGGTAGTAGGTAGGTAGTAGGTAGGTAGGTAGTAGGTAGGTAGTAGGTAGGTAGTAGGTAGGTAGTAGGTAGGTAGTAGGTAGGTAGTAGGTAGGTAGTAGGTAGGTAGTAGGTAGGTAGTAGGTAGGTAGTAGGTAGGTAGTAGGTAGGTAGTAGGTAGGTAGTAGGTAGGTAGTAGGTAGGTAGGAGGTAGGTAGGAGGTAGGTAGGAGGTAGGTAGGAGGTAGGTAGGAGGTAGGTAGTAGGTAGGTAGTAGGTAGGTAGTAGGTAGGTAGTAGGTAGGTAGTAGGTAGGTAGTAGGTAGGTAGTAGGTAGGTAGTAGGTAGGTAGTAGGTAGGTAGTAGGTAGGTAGTAGGTAGGTAGTAGGTAGGTAGTAGGTAGGTAGTAGGTAGGTAGTAGGTAGGTAGTAGGTAGGTAGTAGGTAGGTAGTAGTTAGGTAGTAGTTAGGTAGTAGGTAGGTAGTAGGTAGGTAGTAGGTAGGTAGTAGGTAGGTACCTACTACCTACCTACTACCTGCCTATTACCTACTACCTAACTATTACCTACTACCTACCTACCCGGTTTTATTTATTTATGGAAACATTTGTTTTGAATAGTTATAGTTTATTTTCGACGGAACATTTATTTTTGTTATTTATGGTACTACCTACGATATTTGTGTAAGTACCTACGAATGTTTGTCTTTTATTTTTTATGGGATTTTTATTGTTTTTGTAATGGTACCTAACTACCTATATTGTATATTCTGAATATACTTACATATTAAACTGTTTAATAAATAAACATTGATGATTAATTACATAAAACATTTTATTTCATACTAACCTTTAAGGTTTATAGATTGAGTACCTACCTACTTACTTACCTACTTTTATCTACGTGAGGAATGATAGATCAGTCTGGATCTTCGATCAATAAGTTTCGAGTCCACGAAAAAAAAAAACCTCTAAGTTTCGAAACTTGAATCTCGGCCCTAGTACCTACCTATCTATTATTTTACCTACTATTATGTATAGTGTTTAGGTGTGTCATTAGTTTGTACCTAGGTAATAATAGGGTTATGGACGGAGCTTCAAATAAGTATACCGACAATAATTTATTATCCTCGCTTGATTGTCAGCTCCGATCCGTCGTCGTACCGTGAAAATAGGTACTTCCATGAATTTCAACTTTATTTGAATGATTTTTTTACGAATACGTTTTATATATAATTATATAATATGAATCAAGCTGTCGACCAGCTGGGCGGTCGGGGCACCGCAGTTCAAACTCGTACTCGACTCACACTCGATCGCGGCCTGTGCGCGGAGCGCGCCGAGCTGCCGCGCCGGGCGTCAAGCCACCGCGTATTATGGAAGAGGGGGCGCGGGCGAGAGGTACGAAATCGCTCGCGTTGGGCTATAATGCGCGCTCTTAAGTCATTTGTGGTGCGTGTTCCAACCCAACATCTCCAGACCTTTTTGAAGGAGGACTTTTGGCCGAAAGGTGTCGTTTACCGACGTTTCCGAGGACGGTTACACGACACCTCGCAGCGAAACACGACGCCGACGTTACGTGTTTAGTTTTAATTACAGTTTAATGTTAATTACGTATTAGTTTGTTATTTTTGTATTATTGTATGTATTTTACTTTGGGCCTTAGTTGCCTGAAATAAAATTATTATTATTATTATTTTCTTGCCATGGGCATGACTACCTGTGAGTCTGTAACTGCTGTCAAAGATTTACAAATAACAGCCAACGGGCCAATTATTATTATTATTATTATTATTTATTCAGTATCGGACAACAATACAATCCATTTTGTTAGTAAACAGTGCCCTAAAACTAATGTTAGTAATACACAACAAAACACAATCAACACCAGCAACACATTAGGATTTATCTGTCTGAGGCAAGTTGCCCAGAGAGTAATCAAGCAGAAGACGAGCTATCTAAGCTATCTAGTTGACCACCCTCTCCACAAAATGCCTCAGAACAGGGGAGTAAGGACACTCCGCCAGTACTCTCAGGATACTATTGCCACTGACCCGCGTTCGATGCACCAGTGAAGCAACCTTTTGGGCTTTTGGGTTTTGCTTTTTTTAATGGGCTTTGGTATTCAGCTCGACTAGAAGCCGACCCTAACTTAGTTTGGAATATGATGATGATATTTATTTACAGTCAGTTACAGTGCGAATTTTTTTCTACTTATTTAAATTGGAATTTCGGTTCACATGAATTTTGACATTATTGTAGTATTTTTTTCTTCGCAACAAAAAATATGTGTCAAATTCTCACGGAAATATAATTAATACGAGTAAACATGTGACAGATCATAGTACCTATCTCATTGATGTTTATTTATAATTTTTAAATAAATATAAAATACAGAACCAACTTATCATAAATATAGACCTTGATTATCAAAATCATCACTACATATTATAAAACGAAGTCCTCCACCGTGTCTGTCTGTTCACGTTAAACTCAAACACTTCTGCACCGATTTTCATGCTGCTTTCACCAATAGATAGAGTAGTTCTCGAGGAAGGTTTAAGTTTTATTTTTACCCGACTACGGCAAAGCCAAAGGAGGGTTATGATTTTGACTGGCTATGTATGTATGTATGTATTTATGTATGTATGTATTTATGTATGTATTTATGTATGTATGTATGTTTGTATGTGTGTATCTTCATCTGTTCCCTCATAACTTCTAATCTACTTATCGGAACTCGACATAATTATGAGGTATCGTTAGAACCGTCTTAATTTTCCGCTGAACGATATTTATACTGTGACATAGGCTACGTGACGTGTCACAAAAAGCGATTTGGCGCCCTCTAGCGGACAAAAAGTAAGGTTTAAAAATAAAATGGAGATAAATACGCCGTGTTTGGTATCATTTGAAAGGGCCTCACTTGTACATTTCCAAAATATTGCTCAAATTTAAAATCACGCCCTCTAGCGGACAAAAAGTCGAGAGTAAAAAAAAAATTAACACCAAAATTATTTTAAATAAAAAAAAGGAAAAAACTAAAACCCGACTACGACAAAAAAAACGACGCTGAAAAAGTATGAAACAAGATATCGTCTGGCGAAAGATCAATTAAGGTAAGGGACAAAATGCAATTTTCCAGTAGGAGCAGACAAAGATTTTTTTCCGGGTAATTTAAACATAACTTTTTAATTTCTAAGGCTATTTATGATCGAGTTTCACAGAATTATTTAGTTTTTGACGGCTCATTGTTATTGATGATGACCATTTTCATAAACACGATACTTTAAAAGATAGCTGTCCCTTACTTTAATGTAATTTTGACAAGTGATCCCTTACTTCAAGTAAGGGATCACTTGCCCTAATATTTAATTAGTTTAATTGAGACATTTTAATGTAAGTGTCAAAAGCAAAACCAACGATGTTTTTTCTTTTATTGTAAATAGATTGTGTGAAATTAAGTTGACTGTCATTTAAGTTAAGTATTTAAAAAATGTATGGAAATTTAAAAAATGTATTGACTGTGACCTTACATCATTTAGATATTCTTATAGGTATTTAAGTAAAACACGTAAAAACAAATGAAATAAACCTTCTTTATATTATTTTAACCCTTTAGCTCGCAACGTTAAGCCGGCTCAACGTTCACTTTTAAAAAATATTACTCAAAAATTTGTAACTTTTTACATACGTATATTACGTCAGTAATATTCACAACGGTGTCACGGTCGCAGCGACTCCGCGGATTCCAGGCAATTTAATTTTATAAAAAATATTATAGATTATTATTATAGATTTTGATTTTGAATACATTTTTAAATATTTCTTATAAAAACAATAAAAAAAACATTAAAAAATATAAAAAAATTGTAGCCCACCGGTATTGGGAACAGAATCCAGCTGCCTAACGAGAGCCTCCTCAGGTGTTGGTCGAGGCTCTTGGCAATTAAGCCATTGGCTGTAACGACTATCGGCACAATGATCGCTGAGTCCACACTCCACATGTCGGCAACCTCGCGAACCAAGTCAAGATACTTGATTTGCTTATCTTTCTCGGCTTTAACGAGGTTCTCGTCATGCGGGACGGTTATGTCAACAATCATTGCGCGCCGCTCCGATCGATCCACCACCACTAGGTATATCAGGCTTATTAGCTATAATAGTCCTGTCAGTGATGATGGATTGATCCCAGTACAGTGTGATATGACCATTTTCGAGAACTGGGTCGGGCACATACCTATAGTACGGCACTTCCGATTCCACTAGGTTGTATTTCAGAGCAAGTTGCTGATGGATAACCCTGGCTACAAGGTAATTGTGTCTATGCAAGTATTCTCCGTTAGCCAGACGAGAACATCCAGAGGTAATGTGACGGATTGATTCTAAGCCATTTTATTATTACGTTTACAAATAACTTCATTGTACTGAGTAACTTACGAGCACAGAGTTCATAAAGTGATACGTTGAGCATTCTTAACCTTGCGACGTAGTCAGTGAAGTACTTCGTTACATGTATGTTGAGCATGCTCAACATTGCGGATGTACTAACGATTAACTTAGCATGCATTTATTAACATTTTCATTTTATATAATAATTGGTGTTTTGTTATGCTTTGGGTGTGGTTTTGCATATTTTTTGTTGCTTGCTTCAGACTAAGCCAATATCGCAAAAAAACACGATACATTATGGCACTAGTACCTCCAGAGAATGCTCCATCAGATAGTTGCAGTACTAGAACTCACGATAAAGTTATATATAATTGAAGTCAAGACGAAAGAAGTGGAAACTTTGATTGGAGCAATCATTCCAGGTCATACTCTTCTTCACTGAACGACTTGCACGTCATAGGTCTGGAAATAAATCTCGCCTTAACTCAGTTCAAGTCTAACAAAGCCTGCGTGACGAACGCAAAGTGGTCCCAAGTTCAGATATCGTGAGAATGAGACTTGCTGAACGGAATCTGTCTCCAAAGAGAGCTGCAACAGGCCCAGCATTAACGGTAGCCCATCGTCGATCACGACTTGAATTTGCTCAAGAGCATAGGGATTGGACGTTAGAGCAGTGGGGTAATGTACTCTTTACTGATGAGACCAGGGTGAGTCTATATTTAAGTGATCGACGTCAGAGAGTATATCGTCGCCCTGGAGAACGTTATTCACAGTGTTGCATCGAGGAAACTGTGGCTTTGCTGAGGAGGATCGGTAATGGGGCGGCATCTCGATAACCGCACATACTGCGTTGGTTTTCATGGAACCGACAGGCCGTACTCGTAGATTGACTTTTCGTCGCTACATTACGGTAATCGTCGCAGACTATGTGGTACCTTAGGTAGGATATATCGGGTATACTATGCAGTTGATGCATGATAACACGCCCTTATGTTGCTCATGTGATAACCCAGTATCAACGCGACATCAACATTTGTACAATGGACTGTCCAGCTCGAAGCCCGGACTTGAATACGATAGAACACTTATGGGATGACCTCAAACAAGCCCGGATACCTGCTCTAAAAATGCTTCCAAAGCTGCGAATCGCAATTGAAGAGAAGTGGAGTGGTCTGTCTACCTGTCACCGTCGCCTGTATCTCATGAACCGTGATAGTTTCACGGTTGAAATTCTAAAAGATTATGTATTTCAGTTGCCGCTATAACAGCAATTTATAAAAAACAAAATAAAATAAATGTTTAAGAGGGCTCCCATACAATAAACGTGATTTTTTTGCCAAATTATAGATAATGGTACGGAACCCGTCGTCCGCGAGTCCGACTCGCACTTGTTATAATACATAATGACTGATTGTCCATAAAATGTTTTTTTCAATTGTATTTTTTTTATAATGAATGTATGATAATTGTAAATAAATGTTTATTATTATACCTACTATAAGGTAAAAAACAGTAAACTAGAAAATGTACGTATTGGTTCAAAATTAATGAACGGACAATTCTAAATATTAGTTATTTATAGTTTAAACTATGTCTGTTGTTTTATTAACGTGTAAACGAAATAGTAATGTAAGGGACAAGGACCAAAAAAGACTTAAAGTTAAAATAAAGTAAGGGACATGGGTTTAATAAAAAACGTAAATTCAAATTAAAGTAACGATGTTTAGTTAGATTTACGACAATTACGTTAATCGGATTCCATTGAAAGCAGGACTAACTTCAATATGACTTTTTGGATCGAATACAATGCCCGTTACACTAATTTTTAAAAAAAAAATTGCATTGTAGCATTGAAAAATCCTTACTGTAACGGTCATTTTTTTAAAGCTAGAATTTTTTTAAATATAGCATTGGAAAGAGCGTAAAAAACTGAGTAGAAGTGCATTTATAACTCATTTTCGATTTTTTGTCCCTTACCTTAATTGATCTTTCGCCAGACGATATATACACGTTATAGGTACCAACCTAAACACTTAATACCGTGTGACTACGGCTTTTCTTTTTGTTCTATCCTGAAAATCTTGTTTCATCTTTTTCAGCGTCGTTTTTAATTAAGTTTACCTTACATGGTTGTGTTTGAGCTTTTTATGGTTGGACATATAAACAGTAATATAATTGACATTTAATTCTCAGTTGATTTATGTACTTACGTGAAATGGAAAAGATATGGTTGTTTTGTTTTTGTGTTTTATTATTGACATATAACTGGTTTTGAGTTGATGACATAGTAATATTTTTATGAATAATTTTTGTTTGCTTTATATTTGATTTTATTTCTACTGCTATATTACTTGATGTGTGATTGTTTTGTAAAATTCTAACACAATGAAAATTGTTTGATGAATAAATAAATGAAATGAAATTTATAATTTGACCGACATCCACACGGGCGAAGCCGGGGGCATCAGCTAAAATTTAAACTTACAACAAACAACAAAACGCCTTACTATTCCAAACATTTTAATAAATTACTAAAGAGCAATGTCCTCACACAAAAACCGGCAAATTACTAACAAAACCAGCCGCAATCACCTACGCTATAGTAGGTATACCTACTTCCTTAGCTCAGCTGATTCAAACCGAATGACGTACTACGTCATCGTGAAAGATCGGATGAGGCTATCGTACCACATGGTTCGACCAATCAGAGACGCTCTAGAACTGGCCGACCAATTGATGTGCGCGTGCACAGGTTTGCCGCGTTCTCGATTAAAAACTTTTTTGAAGAAGAAGAGTGGAGGCTTGGACGAAATGTTTTTTTTGAAGAAGGCAAAGTAAATATATGATTATGTCATGAGTATGAGTCATGAATTCTTGACTCTCTCGATTTAATTGTTGTATTAAAACTAGAAATACTATTGATTATTTGGCCTTTGGCACACACACATACATATAAGCTTCTCAATATCCACCACGCGGAAAACCCCAATAACACTTTGCCCGACCTGGAAATCGAATCTCGGCCCAGCAGTCGGGTCAAGTCGTGGGACGTCACAGATTAATACTTACCAGAAAGTGACGTCACAAGTCCCCACTCTTGATCTTTGTCACATTATAGTTTCGTCAATTTTTATTAATTTGATAAAACAAAAAACACGTGCTTACCGGATATTTTTCGATAATCTAACAGACGGACTAAATGATTCTGCATATATTTTTTTAGTCAGGAAACATCTACATTGATAACATCTTTGGCAAAGAAGTAAATGATAGCACGTGTGGTGTAACTCTAAATTAAACATTGAGGAATGAGGTTATACGACGGGCTGCGGGTTGTTCCAAAGTGATACCGCGGCCTCGGCACAAGGGCTAAGAAGGAATATGGGTGGTTTTTTTGTCAGTAGAAGTCTGACACCGCCTACCGCTCAGCGGGAGCAGTCATTTGATGATTCCCCCCCCCCCCCAAATGTAGTGCCAAAAAATTTAAAGAGGATGCACTAGGTGAATGGCAACGCTGATATGGACGCCCTAGAAGGACATACGCTGACCTTATGATGATGTTCTTCAGATAGGACAGGTGCGTTATAGTAACGGGTGCGAAAACGTTCAATCACATTAGCTAAATTTACATCTGGGCCCTGTTTAATAAACATTACAAGTCTACAATTTTATAGATAACTGACATATTTGTAAAAAAATCTTACAAGTGCTGTTTAATAAACCTTACAATTTGTAAAAATTCTACAAGTAAAAATTTTACAAATTTGTAGAATTGTAAATGCTGTTTAATAAACGCTTACAATTGTAAAAAACGCCTGTAGATTTTGATGACAATTTTGTAGCTACAAATTTGTAATTGTAAGTTACAATTTTACATAAAATGTAAGTTTTGTTGAAGATTCTTATATCGACAGTAATTTCATAAATTTTATATATGTATTTAGAAAATTTTAAAAATTTGGTTTAACTTCTTTTATATTTTTTTGATTAATAATAAAGTTGCTGAGATGATGTAAGAGCTGGATTTCTCTTAAAATCGAATTTAAGATCATGTCCTATCTTCGTTATCAAATATTCGCCGGTATTATTTTTTTTTCATTAAACCTAAAATTTGACGATTCAAAAGTAAAGTTAACCAACCCTTTAAAAAAAATCACCTTTATCGTTCACTCATAATATTCATCATCACTATTTCAACCATTTTTTAAAGAATAACAATAAAATTTCTTCACTTATTTAATTGAGGTACAAAATTGTAAGTTTCTGACACACGGTGAGTCCACCTGTCGAAATTTTTCTACAATTTACAAATATGTAAACTTGTAGTTACAATTATGCGTTCAATAAAACAGTTTTCCCTACAAATTTGTAAATTGTCACCTGTAGAGAGAAAATGTTTATTAAACAGAATTATGTAGATTTGTAGCTACAAGTCTACAAATTTGTCAGTTTTCCACCATGGTAAAATTTTAACTTGTAGTTTTTATTAAACAGAAACTTGTAGAATTGTAACTTGTAGCCTACAGTTACAATTTACAATTTGTAAGTTTTATTAAACAGGGCCCTGGTCTTTCGCGCTTCCTGTGATTGGTCGAATTTGGCACATCTCTCTTCTCCACTCTGCTCGACTCTGCTTTTGTGGAAACCGGGCCTAAGGATGGTAGGAGGTGGCGTTCTGTAGTTTCTGCCTAACCCCATGGGAAAAAGTTATCATAACATAAATTATTATTAATTTCCCGGAATTAAAAGGCTTTAACAATGTTATTTCCTGTACGTTTAACATGTTTATTGTTACAAAACTGATTATGAATATTGTTATATGTATATGAATTATTAGTTTTTATTCGGTCACTGACTCCCTAGCGTATAATGGTATGCAATCACATATTGTTTTTCATTATCTACTGCCTTAGGTGTGATTTATACATAATTATATTGATAAATACGTATTGCTAAGTACTCCATTTAACCGTTTCTTTTGGAGAAGATTCGTCAAGAAATTGTATGGTTACTCCAAGAGCCTTGACCAATGTCTGAAGGCTACTCTCGTTAGGCAGCTGGATCAAGGACTTGATTCAGAAAGGTATCCTGGATACGTACCGTATTGTTAGGCGATTCCACTCTTTGGAGCTCTGACCGGCAATAGTTTGGCTCTTGTTTCTGACATTTCTGATGCCCTATGATGTGGGTATCAATAAAAAGAGTTTGTAGAAAAAACAACAAAGGAAATTCGTCACACAACTTTATATTTACAAGTTTGATTTTCAAGATAGTACAGGGTGTCTCAAAAGAAAGTTCATATTTAATAAATCGATTAAAAAAAAAGTAAGCAGTGTATCAAAAAATTTTTTATAAATTATTAAAGTACACAATTTGGGAATTTATTTCTTAAAAATAATATTGTGCAAATGTAGACTCTTGCGTTCACGGCACTCATTTAATTGAACCGTAAAATTACTGATCACGGCTCGGCAGATGGACTCAGTAAAGACTGATTAACACTCTCCGCGTTTTCTACCGTTCTTGATAACCTTGGTGGCCCGGATTTTGTTTTTTCCAGCGTTGTACCGGTCTCTTCAAAGTTTTTGGCCCATTTTCGAATAAGAGGAATGCTTGGCGCATCATTTAAATGGAAAACCTCGAACACTGCAAAATCTTCTACGCGCTACAGTCGCTAAAACACCGTTTTGTAAAACTCTCGTACGCACAACGCACGGTCTGTTCTTGAGAAACGCTCCATACTGACTAAATTCCCAAGAGCCAGGCTACCGACTGAAATAACCCCCGCGCCCCTTGGAATCGTATCGTTCACGCAGTAAGCTAAATAAATATGAACTTTCTTTTGAGACACCCCGTATTTTACTGTACCTAATTATTATTATAAGCCTATATTGTCCGACTGCAGGACAAAGGGTGACCTTCCCTCCTAACTAGATCGCGAAAAGTGGAAGGAAGCCGAGCCTTGAAAGAGAGCCCGAGAGAGAGCATTGTAAATGAGTCCATAGTCTATCTCACTCGCTCTCGTAATGACAAAAGAAGACAGATATTCGATTCGGTTAGATTCGATTGTTTATTTGTGAATAGCTATGCAGCTAATCCCGCCATCTCGTTCTAGGCTTGTCCTTAAGCCCGTCGGGGCTGCGAGTTGGTCACAAAGATACCGCGGCCTCGACATAAAGGGCTAAGGGCTCGTTTACGGAGACGCGGGGCGTCTCGCGGCACGTGCAGAAGGCTCGTCTCGTGCTTTTTTATTAATTTACTGAGAGACGGGTCCACCGCAACAAACGCTGCATATTAAAGTAACGAGCGAAAAATCGCTTCTCGTAAAATCGACGTATGAAATCTTTAACTTTTTCATACATCGCCATGTGTTTGAAATAAAAACGCAGCACGCGCCGCGCGACGCCCCGCCTGTACGTGAACATGCACTAAGAAGGAACATGGGTGGTTTTTAGTCAGTAGAAGTCTGGCACTCCCATACCGCTCTGCCCAGAGCGGAAGGAGTCATTCTATGATTTACAACCCTAAAAAAAAACAAGGTGTATCGCTCTGTCCCCGACATCGAACACTTTCGTCTGACGACGGATTTCAGTGTTGCGCACTCGTTCTAGTAGTGTCATGCCGAGCATAGCATGGCCCTTTTGTACTATAAGGTTGAAAATCATAAACTAACTGTATACGTTTCCCTTGTTCACAGCTAAAACTATCATCCCTATGACGTGGACGACAACGAAGCAGTAACAGTTGAACCTACACACACAATATGTCGTCCAAAGCTATATACGAGGCGACCGGCAAAGACCTTATTAATAGGTAAGATATTATTATTTATGTACCCGTCGTTATAAAGGGCTAAGAAGGAAGATGGGTGGTTTTTAGTCAGTAGAAGTCTGACACTCCCTACCGCCCTGCCCAGAGCGGGAGGCGTCATATTTTGATGACTTCCCACCACACCAAAAAAAAAAGAAGTAATTATCTATCTATGTAAATGAAAAGAGAAGTCCTGACTGACTGAGTGACTGACTCATCAACGCCCAGCCCAAACCCTAGGACCTAGAAAGCTGAAATTTTGCACAGAGATTTCCTTTATAATGTAGACAAGGAATAAGGAAGGATTTTTCGAAATTCAACCCCTAAGGGAGTTAAATAGGGGATGAAAGTTTGTATGGAAAATCGTCATTTTCACGCGGGCGAAGCCGCTGGCAAAAGCTAGTTAGATATATTTATGTACTAACTCATAATAATAATTGCCACTCGGGTCGATCTTTAGGTTAAACTGCGCTTGCTTTTTACTCATTACATACTAAGTTTCATGCGCGACTCAGAAAGCCATTGGTCGCGACTGTTATTTGTACAGTCGAACAAGCTAATAAGTATACAGGGTAGAGATCTTTATAATTCTAGTACACTGAAAACATTGATTGCAATTTTGTTTTATGAAGTGTTTCGCATTAAGCGACTGTTGGCAAAGGCTGTATCATTTGATATCAGTCTCTAAATGTATCTGTATAATCTTAAAAGTAAATGCAAGTTAACTGGCTGTATACTTATTAGCTTGTTCGACTGTACATCTTTGACAGTCGTAACAGGTAATCAGTAGCCCGAAAGTATGACAACCACTTTTACCAAGGGATATCGTATTACCCAGTATTAACTGGGAACTGGGTTATGGAGGTAAGATAGGCAGTCGCTCTGCCTATATCCAGCAGTCGGGCTGATATGATATGAATTCAATTTACAAAATAACACATAAGATCGGGCCTGTAATCCCCGAAAGGTTAGACTGAGGTGTACCTAATGGTACACCTAGACACCCTCTACACAATAACATCATAGTACCGCAAAGGCTGAAAAGCCGCAACAGCTTCTTAAAGTGTGTATCCCCGCTCACTGGTGAACGCTCTAAGGAAAGACTTAAGTTGTGGCAAGATAGCGTTTCCTTACCCAACCCATTTGTGCCACTTGCCGAAAATCTTCCACCTGGACACGAGTTGCCATGGCTGACCTGGAAGTCTCTAAACAGACTCCGGACACAGGTAGGCCGAAGCAAGGAAAACCTGTTCAGGTGGAGATTCATAGATGACTGCCCTGGAGTGTAAATGTAGTCTTGCCCCACAAACTATGGGGCACTTGATATCGTGTCCTGCCTGTCCTGTTACTTGCACATCACAGGAACTAATGGAGGCTACTGAAAGGAGTCCCTATAATGCCCGTCACAGTAATGCACATACCAGCAATGCACGACACTGGAATGTACAACACAGGAGTGTACGACACAGTAATTGGCGACATCGCGATGTCGACAATTACTGGGGTGTACCTTGCTGGTCCGGCCCAAGAATGTACAACACAGGAGTGTACGACACAGTAATCGGCGACATCGCGCGATTGGTTGGCCGACTAGTTGGGCAACTCGAAATTTTGGGACTTGGATACTAGGTAATTGAGCTAGGTAGTGCTGCCGAATTAAATTGTACTCCATGACGTGCGCTCGCTACGCTCGCATATTTTGTAACACTAATATCTTCTGTCCCCGAAGTGCCGGGCCTCCGCCGGCCTCCTTCGTCGGCCTACGGCCCGGTGCCCATGCCGCCCATAAAGGATACTGTCGCGAGACGGTCATATTATAGGAACACGAAGAAAAAAGAAGGAACCACGGAATTTTCCAGTATTTTATTGTATCACCCGTCCCTATTGTCACATGGCTTTACGTCACTGTTTGTTTTGATTCCAATTCTCGTGCTGTACATTCTTGCCCGGACAATCGAGGTTCGGGCCGAGAATGCACGACATGACAATGTACATTGGAATTCAAAACACTTACATTCCTATGTCGCGCGTTCTCGTGTCGTGCATTCCTGTGTTGGGCATTGCTGGTTCCCACTGAAAGTGCCAAACTCGTCGCCAAATTTTAGGCCGACTCAATTTGAATTGTCATCGACACGCTAAGAAGAAGAATGGTACACCTACATTTCGCCAGTTATGTTTAAGGCCCATGTAACAGGAGGCGAGCCTATTGCCATCAACAGGGCACTAATCCAGTCTCCATGGCTGCTACTGAGAATTCCTGATGAAATAAGCCTTAACTCTTCTTTTTTTGGAGGGTGGGAAATCATCAAATGGCTCCTTTCGCTCCGGGCAGAGCGGTAGGGAGTGTCAGACTTCTACAGACTAAAAACCACCCATGTTCCTTCTTAGCCCTTTGTGTCGAGGCCGCGGTATCTCTTGTGAATAACTGGCAGCCCCGACGGGAGGATCGTGGAGCCTGACACAAGCAAACAGAGGCCTATACCCAGCTACCAGTGAATTCAGCTGTAAAAGACGTTAATTTATTTAAAAAAATACTTAATACTAATATCAATATTCAACTGTTTCCAGGCACATAGCAGCGGGCACAGCGTTGGTGCCATGCCGCTTTGCCACATTCGAACAGGGCACTGTCTGGGAAGACGAGCTCGGGAAGAATCCATGGCTCGCCAAGGAGGTAAGGACTGATTATTTATTGTATGATCTCTAACAAAACATTATAATTTAGATAATGAACAACTTAAGGTATTTGGTAGGTCCCGTCGGGGCTGCCGATTATCGAAAGTCATAACGCGGCCTCGGCACAAGGGCGGAGAACGAACATGCAATGCCAAAAATGTATAGGTTATGCACACTTCAAGCCTATCAATCTTAAACCTAATGCTTTAACGATAAAGTTGAAAATATATAAAACTGTTCATTTTTGGTATTGTAAGCATTCTTTCCTTTTTTAATCACCTATCTTTGTGGTCGCACACAATATGTTATGATGAACAAAGATAGGTGATTACATCCGTATCATGCTGGTGATCTACTTATCTAATCAAGTAATCAGTATTATCTAAATATAAAATGGTAATTAGCCTTTTTTGCCGAATGACACGAAACCGCAACCAAATACCACGTCCTTGAAGCAATTAATTGCATTCTTACATAAAAATATGCAAATCATTAAATTACTTCGATAGATAATAATATCAGATAAACAATCACAAAATATATGACGATTCACACCAGATTTATATTGATAGCTTTTTCATTTCACTAATTCCGTACCGCAAAAGGAGAAAAATGGAAACCTTATAGGATCACTCGTGTGTCTGTCTGTCTATCCGACGATTCCCCCCCCCCCCCCCTTATCTCCGAAACTACTGAGCCTAAAATTTTGAAAAAAAAAATGCGGAAATTAGCTCAACACTTATAGAATACAGCAAAACCTATAGAAGTCTATGGTGCTAAAATAACGTGGAAAATCTCTCAATATCTACTACAAAGGTACGGAACTCTTCATGTGCAAGTCCGCCTTGCACTTGGCCAGTTTTTGTATTTGTGACACAAAACCGCAACCTCCTTATTCACTCATAACTACTAACAATATTCATATTACATCCTTTAGGTTGCATACATAACTAAAATATGCAAAACATTAAATTACAAGGATAGATAAATTAGATAATAACATTAGATTAACAATCACAAAATATGACGATTCACATCAGATTTATATTAATAACTTAAATGTTGCTGTAATCGTAATCACAATTTCGTAATCATAATTACGTTATCAAAATGAGGTATGACAAAAAATGTCCGGTCATAATCCGTCATATCTGATGTAATTAATGCGATCACCGATTTTTTTAAATCATGATATGTATGTTACTACGTAACTAATAGACTATGACGAGTCACTGTATTTTTGATGGAAAATCACTATTCCTACATCTGCAATTTAACTCCGGAGTAATCGTAATTATGATTACGTAATCATAATTTTGTTATCAAAATAATAAGGCTCACAAAAAAGTACCCGTCATAATCTTTGAAATATCTGGGTGCTTACTCTGGAATATAATTCCGATAGATCGACATTGGTCAAACGTCAGTTGGTTGAGTTAAACGTCAGGGATTGGCTAGACTCAGTGAGTCCAGCCAATGCCTGACGTTTGACTGACAATTCCGATGTCGATCTATCGGAATTATATTCGAGAGTAAGCACACTGATGTAATTGATGAAATCACGGATTTATCGATATCTACATTAAAATATAATTAATAGAAAATGACGACTCACTGTTTTGTGTTTCTAGTTAAAAAATATGTCATTCAGCCAAAAAAAAACACAAATAAAATAATTTCTGTAAAGCCTCTAATTACAAGAAAATGCCAAAGGGGCCTTGACTGTTTCAAAAGTCATACAATTTATGTTATTTACAATTTATTTAAAAAAACAATTTAAACAAAGGAGACCTGACAAGCTTCATACATTTTTGGACCAAAATTCAAAGTAGGCAGCCAAAGAAAAGTTTATACATATTATAATTATTATTATCATCATAATATTATATGGATAATTTTCTTTGACCGGCTTTTTTTTTTTTTTTATTATAAATGGGCTTGCTCTTGACTTCAATCTTGCCCTAAGGGCAGAGATGATGTCGACGATGGAACGAGCTTACCCAGCAGAAGCCTGTTTACTCGCGACTTAAACAGATTAGGGTTATATGAACTCGGGAAAACCGACGCAGGCAGGGAATTCCACTCCTTGGCTGTGCGCATAATAAAGGACCCAGCAAAGCGCTTCGTTCGAATGTGTGGAATGTCGACTAGGTATCGGTGATACCCTGCAGTACGTCTAGTCTCCCGATGGAAGAAGGGAGATGGTGGGATCAGCTCGTGGAGCTCTTGCGCACACTCTCCGAAGTACAGTCTGCGGCTATTTAACTTTTATGTCCATTTTGTCAGATGTCTTTTATCAATAAAAAAATCTATATTGACTATTTTATTGATTAATTATTTTATTTTTATTTGCTCCACGATTAAATTACATTCAGAGTGAATATATTTTAATTTTCCCATTTTTTTCTGGATATATTTTAATTTGCCTCGTTGGCCTAGTGCTCGCAAGCGCGACTGCGGAGCATGAGGTCCTGGGTTCGAATCCCGGGTCGGGCAAAGTGTTATTGAGTTGTTCCCTAGGAATTTCTCAGTAGCAGCGACGGAGTCTGCATCTGTGCCCGGTTGATGGCAATAGGTTCGCCCCCTATTACAAGGGACATATACATAACGGGCAAAATGTGGGTGTATTATAATAGGTACACCTCAGCCTAACTCTTCAGGTATTAAGGGGATAAAGTTAAAATTATTTAATTAAAAAAAAAACATCCAATGCATTATTTTTAACCGACTTCCAAAAAAAGAAGGAGGTTCTCAATTCGGATGTTTATATATATATTTTTTTTATGTTTGTTCGGGCATAACTCCGTCACTTGCTAACCGATTTTAGATTTTTTATCGAAATCAGACAAGCGGTTTTTGAAAAATCATCAAAACTAAAAAAAAAAAAACTACATTGTCCACATTATGACCCATGAACATGTGAACCACTAAAAGTGAAAAATAAAAACTTTTTAACAAAAAATAAAACCAACTTCAAAAAAAAAACACAAAAAAGTTAAAAATAAATCAGTTTCTGAAGTTGGTGGCAAAAAAATGAAATCAAACAAACAAAAGTCACCGACTTCAGAAACTGATTTATTTTTGACTTTTTTTTTTTGAAGTCGGTTTTATTTCTTGTTAAAAAGTTTTTTAAACTTTATAGGTACTACATCAGCAAGCAAGATTCTTTATTATAATTACTCTGAATGTATTTTAATTTTGTCTGACAACCAGTCTTACTAAAGGGTATTGTATTACCCTTTACTAACTGGGTTGTGGAGGTCAGATAGGCAGTCGCTCCATGTAAAAAAGCTGCATAGGGTTAGACTGGAAGCCGACCCCAAAATTCTTAGAAAAAGGCTAGGCAGATGATGAATATATTTTAATTTGACGGCACGGTTGGCGCAGTGGCTAAGCGATTGGACTGCTGCGCTGTGTGTCGCGGGTTCGATCCCCGCACGGAACAAATATTTGTATGGCCTACAGCAGGGATGGCGAACCAATGGCACGTTGAAGAATATTTTAGGCACGCCACCGAATTTTTATCCATAATATTTTCTACTAGTCATTATTTTCAGAAATGTATATCATAAGATTCGATTAGAAACCGTTTGTTAAAGGAGTCCAGTTCAAGAAGCAATTTTACTTTAATTTGAACTACACGTAGAATTGAAACACTTATTACAACATTTGACGGCATGTGTAAGGTCTCAATAAACTTTTTTTTAGATAAAATGGCACGTTGATCCGTATAGGTTCGCCATCCCTGGCCTACAGATAGTTGTTTCGGGTCTGGGTATTTGTGTATGTGACTTTATATGTTTGTGAACGCACCCACGATACAGGAGAAATTCCTAGTGTGGGGCAACGTTTTTTACCCTTTTTACTGGATATATTTTAATCTCCCTTTTCCGTCCCCAGCAACTGGTAGTAAAACCCGACCAGCTAATCAAACGTCGCGGCAAGCTCGGTCTAGTTGGTGTGAACAAGTCGGCTGCTGACGTGAGGAAGTGGCTCAGCGAGCATGTCGGCAAGGAGCAGCAAGTCGGGGCTGCGATGGGCAAGCTCAGGCACTTTATTGTCGAGCCTTTTGTTAAGCATGATGCTGTAAGTATTCTGGACCTTTGGAAGTTTAAGAGAAAGTGTGATGGAGAAGAGCTGGATTGTGCGTGTGAATGAGGGTATGTCCGCTGATAAGGAGAATCTAAACAATTTATTTCACATAGGCCGACATGGCCACTTCTTCTCAGCGTGTCGATGACATTATTTAAATTGAGTCTGCCCAAATTTTGGCGACGAGTTTGGCACTTTTAGTTGTCTCCATCAGCTCCTGTGATGTGCAAGTAACAGGACAGGCAGGAGACGATGTTAAGTGTCCCATCGTTTGTGAGGCAACACCACATTTATACTTCTTGTTGGTTGTTTCCTTTGTAATACGCATACTTAGTAAAGTAAAAAAAAAAAAAGTTGTTTCCAATTTGGTTAGGACATTGCAGGCTTCAATCACCTGATTGTCTGATAAAAAAGATGGTTCCGTGCTTCGGAAGGCACGTATAAGCCGGTGATCCCGACTGCCAAATTGCGGTCGTCAAACCATGTCAGAGGCCTTGCGGCGGTTTTGAATCTCTGACACTAGGGTGTGTGGGGTCGTCAGACCTTACTGCCCACACGATAAGAAGAAGAAGATTTGGTTTAAGAGATGATGAGGAGATTTAATGACTAACAGAAACATTAAGCAGACTCAGGGTTCAATAATAGCAGCCGGAAGGGTATCGATCTTGAGATTAAGCCATGCTTGCCTAAGTTGGTCCCTCGATGGATGACTCACCCATTACATACCGACCGTTTTTTTCCCTCCGCTATTCTTTTCTGATTAATTTCGTTGCGGGATCCAACACTGTTGATTCTGGCTAACAGGAGTTACAGTGGTTTGGGAATAGTGTGGCGGGCTTGTCCCAAAAAAGAATTAAGTACACACGGCTACACATCAAGCTATACAAAACCAGTATAATCTGATCGTTCATTGTGCGAAAAGATCTAGTAAAGTGAGGCCAAGATTAACTGGTTTTGTATAGCTTGATGTGTAGCCGTGTGTACATACCGAAAGGACAAAACCACAATCTGAATTCCTTTAGCATCAGATTATTTATCCATCCACTTAATATTTTTTATATCTTTCCCTCAGAGCGAAGAAATGTACCTGAACATAATGTCGGGCAGACGCTCAGACACGATCCTGTTCCATCATCAGGGAGGAGTGGATGTAGGAGATGTAGACGCCCTCGCACTCCGACTTGAGGTAAGAGCTTTACTTTTTTGTGAGATCTTAAATATAAGTATTTGAAAAACTATTGCCGTCGCGCCGCGAGTAGAGAGTGATAGGGGGACAGTCGCAGTTTAGACTGAACTCGTCAAAATTTCAACGTTTCGTAAACCCCTTTTTTCGTCCCGAAAACTGAGGCGATTCAATTAGTTTTCAGTTTAAAATTTTTAGAAAGAGTATGTACCTATCAATTTTGTTTAAAAACTTTTCGAATTTACTTTAATTATGGCCTTAAAAATGGGGCAAATTTTTGGTGGGTAATATTATATTCTTTACTTATTAATTGCTAAATGAAAAACGAAATGATAGGGAGGGATGTAGATATTAAACTTTGATTTTATGAGAAAATAGAAAATATTACTCTAAAAGGGGAAACAGGTTACTGAAAATGTCTGATTAATTTTTGTGTTATGTAATTTTTTAATATTTTTTTCAGGTACCAGTAGACACTTTCCCAACTGGTGAAGATATTGAGCGAACGTTGCTCAAAAACATCAAATCAGCGGCGATGAAAAGGTAATTATTAACATTCTGTACATAAAACAAATTTATATAACCCCAATCTATTAAAGTCGCGAGTAAACAGGCTTCTTCTGGGTAAGCTCGTTCCATCGTCGACCTCATCTCTGCCCTTAGGGCAAGATTGAGGTCAAGAGTACGCTCATCTAATATACAAATGTAGTATTATCTGCACGCATCTGAATAGAGCGGAACCTTGTCAAAGTAAATCGTAAATGGAGTCGCCATCAAAGTAGCGTTAGCATATAAACTCTGAACAATAATTGGCTATTTGACTACTGTTAAAAATACACGAAAATATTTTGTTATTTCAAAGAACTAACGGTAATAAAACAATGTATGAAAAAAGTAATAAAATTGATTAAAAAATGGCTTAGTGTTAACTGATTTTAAATGACGTGCTAGACAAAGACAGCTCTACAGAAATGTGACGTCATATTTTGTACCACCATTACGTAGCACAAATGGCCGTTTCGCGCGACAAGGATAGAAAGTGCCCCCACCAAAAACTTCAAAAGCACTTCATTTTTTAATCGATTTTGTTTCTTTTTTCACTCATCGTGATCCAGATTTTTCAAAAAAGATGTGTAATGTATTACTAGGGTATTTCACCAAAAAAATCGAATTAGTCCGTCTGTTAGATTATCGATAAATATTAGATACGTGTTTTTTGTTTTATCAAATTAATAAAAAATGACGAAAATAAAACGTGTCAAAGATCAGGAGCGGGGGGGTTTTTGGCGTCACTTTGTGGGTAAAAAAGTACTAACCTCGTGACGTCACACGACTTGACACGACTTTTCGAAGCACGTTTGTTTACGTGAAAAAAAAAGTAAAAAACTAAAACCCGACTACGACAAAAAAAACGACGCTGAAAAAGTATGAAACAAGATTTTCAGGATAGAACAAAAAGAAAAGCCGTAGTCACACGGTATTAAAGTGTTTAGGTTGGTACCTATAACGTGTGACAACGGCTTTTCTTTTTGTTCTATCCTGAAAATCTTGTTTCATACTTTTTCAGCGTCGTTTTTTTTGTCGTAGTCGGGTTTTAGTTTTTTACTTTTTTTTATTTAAACAATTTTGGTGTTAATTTTTTTTTTACTCTTGACTTTTTGTCCGCTAGAGGGCGTGATTTTAAATTTGAGCAATATTTTGGAAATGTACAAGTGAGGCCCTTTCAAATGATACCAAACACGGCGTATTTATCTCCATTTTTATTTTTTAAGCCTTACTTTTTGTCCGCTAGAGGGCGCCAAATCGCTTTTTGTGACACGTCACGTAGCCTATGTTCAGCGGAAAATTAAGACGGTTCTAACGATACCTCATATGTCGAGTTCCGATAAGTAGATTAGAAGCTATGAGGGAACAGATGAAGATACACACATACATACATACAAACATACATACATACATACATACATACATACATACATAGCCAGTCAAAATCATAACCCTCCTTTGGCTTTGCCGTAGTCGGGTAAAAAAGAAAAAATATGTGTCCTTTATTTTTTTTAATTCTATTTTTTTTTTTTGCCCCACACTAGGAATTTCTCCTGTATCGTGGGTGCGTTTACAAACATTTAAACTCACATACACAAATATATATGACGGACTAATTAGTTTTTTTTGGTGAAATACCCTATTGGATTGTATTATCTGTTTAATTATTAATATTATTATTTATTCTCTCTTTCTCTTTCCCACAGACTACTAACAACCTTCATCCTGGCTCTCTACCGGGTGTACGTAGACCTGTACTTCACGTACATGGAGATTAACCCAATAGTGGTGACCAACGAACGTATATACCTGCTGGACCTGGCCGCCAAGCTGGACCAGACCGCTGACTTCATCTGCGCCAAGAATTGGGGGGAGGTGTCCTTCCCGCCGCCCTTCGGAAGGGACGCGTATCCCGAGGAAGCGCATATAGCGGATTTGGATGCGAAAAGTGGGGCTAGTTTAAAGGTATTTTGGATTTTTTGTTGTTAAAATATTCTGTGTTTGAAAGGAAATCGCCCATAAATTAAAGTAATTTAGATTACTTTTATATGCAAAAAAAATCTCGCCTGTAGGAGTGGTTTATATGAATAAATTTAGTATAACTGCCTCGACTGCCTTGTAGGTGTAGCGATCGCGATTGCGACTACTGAACATGAAGTTCTGGGTTCGATTCCCACATTATCATTGAGATATTTCTTCAGGAATTTCTCAGTAGCAGCTACGGAGTCTGGATTTGTGCTTGGTTGATGGCAATAAGCTCGCCCCTATTACTAAAAAAAAGAATAAAAAAAAATCTTTTCCTCTACTACTTATTACTTTTTAAATTAATTTTATTATGACTGGCCTGTTGGTCTAGTGGTTAGTGACCCTAACTGCTATGCCGGAGGTCGTGGGTTCGATTCCCACCCAGGACAAATGTTTGTGTGATGAGCACGATCATTTGTTCTGTGTCTGGGTGTAATTTATCTATAATGTGTATGTATTTAGAAATATATAAGTATGTTTATCAGTTGTCTAGTACCCATAACACAAGCTCTGCTTAGCTTGGGACTAGATGGCGTTGTGTGATAGTTGTGGAATATTATTATTATATCCAAGACAGTTAAATTGTTCATCTGGGACATTAGACATTCATTGTCTCGGCGCTTTTCTGGTGGTTGCCATTGTTGATTCTGGCGCACAGGATTTACAGTGGAAAGGGGATAGTGTACAGGGCTGACCCTTCGGGGGTTAAATCTGGTATTGCAAGATTCCCGCGCTGATTGCTATCGTTTTGGTGGACAACGCCCGTGATATCTGTCATAGACTCCAATAAAAATAGCCGACAAAACTAACCTAAAAACCCTTTCATCCACAGCTAACAGTCCTCAACAAATCCGGGCGCATCTGGACGATGGTAGCCGGCGGCGGAGCGTCGGTAGTATACACGGACACTATCTGCGAGCTGGGCGGCGCGGCCGAGCTCGCCAACTACGGCGAGTACTCGGGTGCGCCCACTGAGATGCAGACCGCGGACTACGCTAAGACTATATTTAGTTTAATGTGCCGGGAGAAGCATCCTAATGGAAAGGTAAGGGGAAAAATGTGGTTATTGAGACTCGCACAGGTTTTAGGTATATCAAAAAGTAGTTTTCTTCTTATCGTGTGGGCGGTAAGGTCTCAACGACCCCACACACCCTAGTTTCAGAGTTTCTAAACTGCCTCAAAGGCCTCTGACATTAGCTCACTGTCCGGCCGTCGTCATGACGGCAACAGACCGTGTCGACGGCGCGTTCGTGTTCCACGCGCGCCTCATAGAGATGTCAGCAATATGGGAGGCCCGTCGGGGGTGCGGGATGTTCACAAGATACCGCGGCCTCGGTATATATAGGGCTAAGAAGGAACATGGGTGGTTTTTAGTCAATAGAAGTCTGACACTCCCTACCGCTCTGCCCAGAGCGGTCCTGCTGCTCTCATTTGATAATTACCACACTCCAAAAAATAGGGAGAAACTAATCTAATCTTTATAGATCAGCATCATAAGGGTCGGCTTCCAGTCTAACCGGCTGCAGCTGAATACCAGTATTTTACATGGAGTGACTGCCTATCTGACCTCCACAACCCAGTTAATACTAGGTAATACGATACTCTTTGGTAAGACTGGATGTCAGAATTTCAGGTCACTGACTACCTGTAACGACTGCCAAAGATCTATATATATGGCAGCCGGGACCAACAGCTTAACGTGCTTTCCGAGGCACGGAGGAAACCCGGTATGTCGGGCGGTCACCCATCCATAGACCGATCTAGGCAAGGACAGCTTTATACCACAACCCAGTTAATACTACGTAATAAAACTGGTTGTCAGGCTTTCAAGTCACTGCCTACATGTAACGACTGCCAAAGATCTAAATGTATCAGCCGGGACCAACAGCTTAACGTGCTTTCCGAGGCACGGATGAAACTATGAAACTGGGTAAATTATGGGTCACCCATCCACAGATCAACCTATGGAAGGACGGCTTTACCTAAAGATTGATCCAATTATTTTTAGCTACAAGCTCCTTAGTGCCCCTAAACAAATTAATGGTTCCTATTCTAAACCACAATTTCCGTCCACAGGTCCTAATCATCGGCGGCGGCATAGCGAACTTCACGAACGTAGCGGACACGTTCCGAGGCATCATCACAGCGATGGACACGTACAAGGATGCCCTCATCCAGTACAATATCACCATCTTCGTGAGGAGAGGAGGTCCTAACTACCAGGAGGGACTTAGGTGAGGATAAACCAGGTTTCTAGTCTAAACGGATGCAGTATGTTACCTTCAGCCAGTCACTCTTCCACTGAACTCCTAACTTTTTATGTGAGACATCTATTTTT
Organism: Diarsia dahlii; assembly: GCA_949775195.1. Classification (NCBI taxonomy): domain Eukaryota; kingdom Metazoa; phylum Arthropoda; class Insecta; order Lepidoptera; family Noctuidae; genus Diarsia; species Diarsia dahlii. The sequence goes on along the minus strand of OX459217.1, from coordinate 6,446,949 downwards.
TTTTCTAATATAGGCAGAGTTACTCGCCTTTGCGGCGTAATTATTTTTAAATATTTTAGTTGTTTTATAAATAGAATATTACAAATGAACATGATAATTTAAAAAAAATCAAAAATATATTAATTTTCAAGTCAATTGCGTCACGTACCGGCCACTTTTTTATGTCACGTTTAGATTTTATCATAATTATGAATTTTGTTTTAAGCTATTGCATAGCTTCTATCGCGGGCCTTGAGCGTGGAGAGCGAATCCAGAAATTCCCTAACGAAAATATTCAAGATTCAGTATTCAACCAGGTTGCTATGGTTACGGAAAAAGAAAAAGTTTTTCTGTTTTGTCTCTCTGCTTTCTCCTTATAAAATATTCTTACTCGTATAATTTGTGTACACACGGCTACACATCAAGCTATACAAAACCAGTATAATCTGATCGTTCATTGTGCGAAAAGATCTAGTAAAGTGAGGCCAAGATTAACTGGTTTTGTATAGCTTGATGTGTAGCCGTGTGTACAAAGTGTTTTAAATATGAATAAACAAAGTGCATTTATTAATGAAGAAAGTCACGAAAAAATAGTGAAAGATAATGAGTGAGTACTCCTCGAGTACTAATTTTATTATTATTACGCATCTATCATACGTTTTATTGGTTTTTGCATTACTATTCTGCGAATCGGTCATAAAAGACGATTCGTTTTCTTATAAAATATCTAAAATAAATAATTTTCATATTTTTCAATGTTATGACACGTACGTCAGGCTGACAAGCTGTCAATACTTTTTCTTTTAAATTTTCTGTCATAGAGTTTCTTACTAGCTTAGTCTATGAAGGTTACTTTTGATTTACTTATATAATTTAAATTCTTTTTAAAAAATACTGCATAAATAAAATAAATAAATAATTATTTGCGTAAGTTGATAAAAAATGCTATGCAATAGCTTTACCGCGTCAGTCTCCGAGTGCCACATCAACTTTTTTCTTTTTCTACTAAATCTAAATTCTTTCATCCCTTTGACAGACAAATGCGCGAAGTAGGCCACCGGCTCCGCATCCCGCTGTACGTGTTTGGTCCCGAGAGCAACATGACGGCCATCGTTGGTCTCGCGCTGGGCCAGACCGCGATACCCAAGGAGCATCAGTTGGACTACGCGCCTAAACAGCTGCCTAAGCCACAGGCTTGTGTGAGTAGCTTATTATTTAGTTTGGTCCCGAGAGCAACATGACGGCCATCGTTGGTCTCGCGCTGGGCCAGACCGCGATACCCAAGGAGCATCAGTTGGACTACGCGCCTAAACAGCTGCCTAAGCCACAGGCTTGTGTGAGTAGCTTATTATTTAGTTTGGTCCCGAGAGCAACATGACGGCCATCGTTGGTCTCGCGCTGGGCCAGACCGCGATACCCAAGGAGCATCAGTTGGACTACGCGCCTAAACAGCTGCCTAAGCCACAGGCTTGTGTGAGTAACTTATTATTTAGTTTGGCCCCGAGAGCAACATGACGGCCATCGTTGGTCTCGCGCTGGGCCAGACCGCCATACCCAAGGAGCATCAGATGGACTACGCGCCTAAACAGCTGCCTAAGCCACAGGCTTGTGTGAGTAGATAGAATATACTTTATTGAGTAGCGGAATTGTTATACAAATGTTATATGGTGTTTTCAGTTTTATTAATTTAGGACTAAACTGAAAATAACAACAAAATATATGAACTAAACTAACAACAAACTATAAAAGGGCATCGAATAACTCCTCCTAGACGCTGTCAGCAGGTAAAGTGCCGATGAGACTGGTAACGATTGGCAAGTTTTATTATAGCGCAAAGGTAGCCCGCGACCAAATTTTCTTACGGATAGCCGTTTTTCGGAAGCTGGGATTTTTATTAAAATAATCAGTTTTAATATCAAATTAATTTTGATCTTTTTTCTTTAGAATATAAGCAACTGTGAAACTTCTGGCACTAGCATAGCATGTTCCAAGCACAGTTATTTATTGAAAATCTATCAAAATCTTTAACTTAAACTGTCTTGCAACTGGACAAATGTCTCTCCCAAATTATTTCCATCGTGTCTTTCTTTGTCAAACTCTAAATATAACCAAGTTTACTATTTTTGTAAACTAAGTGTTATGTAAATTATTTAGCTTTTCTATTGCTGGGAAAAAAATCCAACCCAGGATGCAGGTCCCCCTCCCGCTTACCTATACTCAATTTAGTTGAGTATAGAGTATTTGGGGGAGATGAGGAACAGGGTGTAAAGCTCCTCATCCCCCATAGAAAAGGGAGGATCCTCCGACCGGACGGGTGTTGTGTCCGGCGGGCTAACTGCCCGACAGTTGTAAGTCGGGAACTCCTATATCGCGGAAAATCTTGATAGCGCGATGTAGGAATTTCTGTCGATCGTTGTTAGTACGCAGGTGTTGCGATAGATGTCGCTAGTCGCCACAAGTATTTTGACTGCAGTCAGGCTAATTATAATTAGCATGACTGCAGAAAATTATTATTGCTTTTCCTGCATATATATTCTTTATTTTGCTTGACATTGAAAGTTATAGATTGGATCGCCTGAAGCTATAATATGACTAAACTAACCACCATTTCTTCTCCCCCACAGCCGAAACCCAAGATCGACCTTCCAGAGTTCACCTCCAAGCTGGTAGACCTGGTCTGCTCACAGGCACCCACAAGACAAGACCTGGGGCAGAGCGTCACTACTGTCATGTCTCTGTTCAGTGACAGGACTAAGGCTATCATCTGGGGTATGCAGAACAGGGCTATTCAGGTAAGCTAGAAAACAAATAAAACCATAAAACAAAAAAAGCTAGAAAACAAAAAAAATACAGAAAACTAATAAAGCTAGAACACAAATAAAGCTAGAAAACAAAAAAGCTGGAAAACAAAAAAGCTAGAAAACAAATAAAGCTACAAATTGCGTTGGTCTATGAGGTCCTGGGTTCGATTCCCGGGTCGGGCGAAGTGTTATTGGGTTTTTTTCATCAGGAAGTTGTCAGTAACAGCTACGGAGTTTACATTTGTGCCCAGAGATAAGATTTCTTTCTCATTGAGATTTCCACAATAATCGGGGTTTTTATGGGACAAAAAGATGTGAAGGAGCCCGTTTGGCGGGCCTCTCAATTTAAGGAAGGTGCTGAGTAACCGGGATGATAGTTGGAGAGCAGGAATAAAATTCGGAGTTAGGTGTAAACTATATACATGAGAATTTATGTACAATTTACAAACTTTACAATGATGTTGGAAAATATTTTTATCACACGAAATCAATAAAATAAAATATATTATATCATGAAAGATGCTTGACAGCCCGTGGCCAGTGACATACGCACGTCGCCTCCTTGGTCACGGCCTCGCGGCGTTCATAGTAGTGGGTTAGGCACTACAGATGTGTTTTTACCACCCCAAACAGAGAAGTGGTTCCCCAGAAATATTTTGTGGGTAGATTTACATGGGATATTGATAAATGGGAGAGCAGTGGTGGCCCTGACTTACGAGTAGTAAGCCGTGGGCTCGAACCCCGTCTGCTATTTTCTTCATTACTTTGTGTAATTCATTTCATCACCGCTGCTCTCAAAACGGTGAAGGAAACCGGCATGTCTTATAACCAAAAAGTCGAAGACATGTGACATCTACCAATCCGCACTGGGCCCGCGTGGTGGATTATAGCCCATCCCTCTCCTAGAGAGGAGGCCTGAGTCCCTGCAGTGGGAACATTATAGACTGATTATACTTATGCTGATAAATGACGGCATTGCCTACACTTTCGCGGATTCATCTATTTTTATAAATAAAAAGAGAAGTCCTGACTGACTGACTGACTGACTCATCAATGCCCAGCCCAAACCCTTGGACCTAGAAAGCTGAAATTTTGCACAGAGGTTCCCTTTATAATGTAGACAAGGAATAAGGAAGGATTTTTCGAAATTCAACCCCTAAGGGAGTTAAATAGGGGCTGAAAGTTTGTATGGAAAGTTGTTTTTTTCACGCGGTGGCAAAAGCTAGTTACTAATAAAAAGTCTCTGGTACACGCACAGGGCATGTTGGACTTCGACTACATCTGCCGCCGCGCGGAGCCGTCGGTCGTCGCTATCGTGTACCCCTTCACCGCCGACCATAAGCAGAAGTACTACTTCGGGAATAAGGAGGTATTTATACCTGGTAAGTCATTTAACCTTCTAAACGCCAGAGCGTAAAAGCACCAGCGTCTCCTCCCACACCGAGCCACAAATTCAACGCAAATAGTCAAATACATACCAAAAAAAAACATATTATCCTAACTAATATTATAAATGCGAAAGTAACTCTGTCTGTCTGTCTTTGCTTCACGCCTAAACTACTGAACCGATTTGTGTGAAATTTGGTACAGACATAGTTTGGAACTTGAGAAAGGACATAGGATAGTTTTTTTTTTTTTTTTTTTTCGCGAGATAAACCAAAAATCTGCCGGAAGTCACTATTCCACGCGAACGAAGTCGCGGGCAAAAGCTAGTTTTAACATAAATTAAAAATATCACTCTTAACATCATTATTTCATTATATTTCACAGTAATTCATATAAACTATCATAAAACAGCAGTTAAACATTTCGAAAAAAAAAAAGTAGTTAAAAAACTAAAAAACCCGACTGAAAAAACTGAAAAGCAAAAAACAAGCACATTTTAAATTAAACAAAACTTGGAACCAGGCGGGGTTCTATTTTATTAGTTCTACGTTTCTCATTTCATAATTTAATATTCAAACGAACCCCGCCTGGTTCCAAGTTTTGTTTAATTTAAAATGTGCTTGTTTTTTGCTTTTCAGTTTTTTCAGTCGGGTTTTTTAGTTTTTTAACTACTTTTTTTTATTTCCAACTTTTTAGTTCTTTTGTGTTTGATCTTTCGTTGGTCGCGTAAATTTCTTCGCAAATGATTTAACTTTTGTGCTTGTTTATAGGATTTGTCACTTTGAATTTCTTTTAAACATATTATAAGTGTTATATATTTTTGTAATCTCCTTTTAAAACCCTTCATTTTGATACCCTACTCGATGGTAATGGAAAAAAATTTTTTTTTGATCTCCGCGATTTGGCTCCCAAATTCCGCATTTTTTTTTGTTTTTTAATTTTAATGTAGCCTATAACACTCGCGCCTTCAAGACGAATCTAACGATGTATATTTCATTCAAATCCCTTCATCCGTTTAGGAGTTATGAGGGAACAAAGAAACGGACATACATACATACACGTCAAACACATAACCCTCCTTTTGGGCTTCGCCGCAGTCGGGAAAAAGACATTTCTTGTCAGTTTTAGCCGACGTTGACCACGTCGACCGTGGCCCTGAAAAGTAAATATTGTGTAAAAAATATCCAAAAAATTAAAGTTACCGAACTATGTTAAGTGAGGTATCTTCTTCTATCTGTCTTTAGATTTTACATATCCCGTTTTTTTTATAATACACTTCCTTACATAGTATAAAACAAAGTCGCTATTTTTGTCTGTTTGTCTGTATGCTTAAATCTTTAAAACTACGCAACGGATTTTGATGCGGTTTTTTTTAATAGATAGAGTGATTCAAGAGGAAGGTTTTAGTATATAATTTGAACGACATCCACGCGGGTGAAGCCGCGGGCATCAGCTAGTTTTAATAATAAAAGCATGGCTAGTGTTTATAAACATGTATATTGTTTATTCCAGTGTACTCGGACATGGACGTATCAATGCGTAAGCACCAAGAGGCGACCGTACTCGTCAACTTCGCGTCGTTGCGGTCTGCTTACGACAGTACCATGCAGGTATGTACCCCGTTTTCCTGTGTTATGATAAGTTAGACTACAGTCCTTAAAATTTAACTTATTAAAAGGACAGCTATCAGGATGTCAAGCACTTGGCAAAGTTCTAACGCGAATATCTCGTGAAATAACGATTGTAACTTTCTGATTGTCACTTACTTTATGAAAATATGGGTTCCAAAATATTAGTTTTGTTGTGTAACATGAAAATGAAATCAATATGGAAGGCGAAAATTGATTGAATAATAAAGTATGGGTGCTGACTGTATTATGAATTTTGTGTAGTTTAATTCAATTGCCCCTAATTATGCATACTCTGAGTTTGTTCCGGCTGTTTCTTCTCTAAGTAGTACGAAACACCGGCCTCAGCTAGTTTAAAAAAATTACGTGTAAAATGCATGTAAAATGGTTTATAATCTTAAAAAAAGGCCACCTTCTTTATACCCACTTGTATGTCAATACTATACAGTTCTGCCTATTTCTTCTTAAATAGAGGCGTGATGATCTAATATATTTTGTTAATCCCGTTCCAGGCTATGCAGCATCCTCAGATCAACACCGTGGTGATCATCGCGGAGGGTATCCCTGAGAACATGACGAGGAAGATCATCAAACTCGCTGACACGAGGGGTGTAAGTAGCTTTCTTATGTTTACTTTTTTTACAATTCAGAAAAGACCAGTGCGTACGTAGTACTCGCCACTGGCGTGCGCGTATGCCCAGAATTATGAATGAGCGATTAGTTGCCGAGGTTTCTATTATTTATGACGATGATTCTATTGTTTTAATCTGGACGCTCTTATCTTGCTCGCTCTTAACTGTCTACGTCGTCATCTATTTAAATAATAAAAAGAGAAGTCCTGACTGACTGACTCATCAACGCCCAGCCCAAACCCTTGGACCTAGAAGGCTGAAATTTTGCACAGAGGTTCCCTTTATAATGTAGACAAGGAATAAGGAAGGATTTTTGATGAAAGTTTGTATGGAAAATCGTCATTTTTGTAGTTAAACCGACATCAACGCGGGCGAAGCCGTGGGCAAAAGCTAGTTCCATATATGTATAATCTCAACATGAACTATTGAACCAATATTTTGATTTAAAACAGTGTTCATGGAGTTTCTTGCTCATTTTTCTCCACAGAGATCTACGTATTGGCAACTATAGTACTTTCACAAGTCATCATGCCTTGGGACTGGGATTATTAACAATAGGGGATCGGACTGGGTCAAAATAATATGATTCTGTTTAGTCCGTAAGTTAGATTATCGAAAAATATTGAATACGTGTTTTTTGTTTTATCAAATCAATAAAAAATGACGAAGATAAAACGCGTCAAAGATCTTGGAGTGGGGCTTGAAACGTCACTTGTGTCGTCAAAATGTACTATCTTATGACGTCACACGAGTTTTCGAAGCACTGTATCGTCTGTTTCACTGTTTACGTGAAAAAAGAAAAAATACGTGTTCAATCATTTTTGGAAATCTATCTGACGGACTAATTAGTTTTTTTTGTCCGATCCCCTATTAAATGTAGCTACAGTTCCCAGTCACAAGGCATAATAACTACGAAAGCATATGTATGGCATACGGGGTATTTTCGGACATGAAGGAATCTTTTACGCCATCACTATTTATACCATCTCTTACACCCGTATTTATAAACAAGTCATAGTGATTACTTGAGTAAAAGTCATTGTTTAAGATACGATTTGTTCCCTGTAGTTTAGTAATTCCTTGATGTTAGAACTATCAAAGGTTAGAATTCTTAGGTTTGCTTTAATTGACGGTTCTAACTTCGTTTAAATTCTTGCCCATTGGATAAAAATGTTTGCATATAAAGTAATTACTTAAGACCAAGTAATTACTTTAACTTGACTATAGATACGGATGTTAGTAAACTCAATTACGACAAAAGAATGATGATTCTAAGTTAATAAAATATAAATATATTTAACAGGTAAACGTGATCGGTCCAGCGACAGTGGGAGGTATCAAGCCGGGTTGCTTCAAGATCGGTAACACAGCCGGTATGATCGACAATATTATCGACAGCAAATTGTACAGGCCTGGCAGGTATGGCATAATTATATAAACCTGTTATGCGCCTACCACACGCTCACACTTCCCCACAGTCTTGCCTGCGGGATTACACGGTGCACACAGTACATCGCGCGGGTTTGTAATGGTAATACAGTTTTACCAACCATACGCGCGATGTACTGTGAAGTGTGAACGAAAACTGTGGGGAAGTGCGTGCGTGTAGTAGGCCCATTATCTTTGCAATTCTTATAGTTATTAAGATATTTGGAAGAAATATAAATGATAAAAATTATTACTGTTTTAACCAAAGAGGAGTTTGTTTTTGTTTCGATCCTTTTTACTGGCTTGTAGAATTGATATCTTAACAATTTTTTTAAGCTATTGCATAGCTTCTATCGCGGGCCTTGAGCGTGGAGAGCGAATCCAGAAATTCCCTAACGAAAATATTCAGTATTCAACCAGGTTGCTATGGTTACGGAAAATAACAAGGTTGTCAACTGAGGTTGTCAAATTAAATAATTAATTATTTGCTGTTGATAAAAAATGCTATGCAATAGCTTTACCGCGGCAGTCTCCGAGTGCCACATTTAGTTTTTATTTTTTTAACAATAATCCCAGTACCGTCTATTGAAGTAATAATAATAATAAAGCTTTATTAAATTCCGTACAATTACAATCTAATGGCTTAAAAACTAAATAAGAAAATAAAGATAAGTATAACAAAGTTTCAAAGTTAGTTTTTTTTTTTTTTTTTTTTTTTTTTTTAATACAGTATAAAATATTTATGTCGTTTGTACGGACCCCCTTCGGGTAAAAGCCTCCTCCAAGGAGTGCCAGTAATCTTTGTTGCTGGCTGAGTTTAGCCAGCTTTGGCCTGCCATCTCCAATATCTCGTCCGCCCATCTAGCGGTAGGCCTGCCTCTGCTTCTAGTGCCTCGTGGACCAGACCATTTTAGCACTCTCGTCGTCCATCTGTCGTCTTTGAGCCTGGCCACGTGGCCTGCCCACTTCCATTTTCTTTGAAGTGAGAAGGTTAAGGCATCTGTTACTTTGGTTTTATTTCGAATTTCAACATTCCTCACTCTGTCTTTTAATTTTATGCCTAGGCAACTTCTCTCCATTCTTCTTTGCGTGGTCTGGATTTTGTTTCTTATTTTTCGATCGAATGTCCAAGTCTGGCAGCCGTAGGTGAGGCATGGCAGTATTTCGGAATCCATGACTATTTTTTTGGTCGGTAGTGGAAGCTGCGATTTGAAAACTTCCTTGTGGCACCAGTACTTTTTCCAGGTAATCGCAATTCTTCTGTCCACTTCTTCTAAATTTCTTTCTTTGCTGAAAGAGATTTGCTTGCCTAAATAGACATATTTTTGGACAAACTCGAGAGGTATGTTGTTAACCAAGATGGGTGTGGTTAGGTGGTTAGTGGTGACTTTTGTTTTATCGAGATTCATTTCTAAACCAACTTTTATACTGGCTCGGTGTAAATCGTTTAACATATTATTCAGCTGTTGTGGATTTTCCGAGAACAGGATAATGTCATCCGCGAACCTCAGGTGACTTAGAAACTTTCCGTTTATATTTATGCCTTGCTTTGCCCATGGTAGACCTTCCATTACATGTTGTAAGACCGCAATAAACAATTTTGGTGAGAGTGGGTCGCCTTGTCTCACGCCTCTCTTGATGTTGATTTTTGTTCCTGTTCTGTCTAGCTTGACTCTACTCGAGCTGTTGGCATAGATATTTTTTAGAATATTTATATATTTCTCGTTTATGTTTTGGTTTTGTAATGCTTCCCAGATACTGTCGTGTGATATAGAGTCGAAAGCTTTTTTGTAGTCGATGAAAGCTACATATAGTGGTCTGTTATATTCTAAGTATTTCTCTATAACTTGGTCAACTACCTGGATATGGTCAACTGTGCTGAATCCGCTTCTGAATCCTGCTTGTTCGATCGGTTGGTGAAGGTCAATGTCAGAGGATATTCTTTCAAGCAGGCAGGAGGCGAATAATTTATAGAGACAGGACATCAGGCTTATGGGGCGGTAATTTCCTATGTCTGCTGGGTCGCCTTTTTTGTAGAGCAGAATTATTTCGGATACCGTCCACGGATGCGGTACTATTTCTTCGTTTAGGATCTTGTTCCATAGTAAGGTGATAGGTGTCAGTAGTACAGTCCTTGCCAATTTGATGCATTCGTTTGTTAGCCCGTCGGGTCCCGGGCTTTTCTCCGATTTCAGCTTCATTATTTGTTTTAGGATTTCCGGACCCGTGAATTCTTCAACCGGCAAGACGTCCCTGCATTCGGAAGTGGTTATTTCTTGTTTTAACGAGTCCGGGTAGCTGTACAGTTTAGTATAGAAGTCAGTGGCAATATTTATGATCTCCGTACGCGACTTACATTTTGTAGAACCTGGTTGGAGTGAAGGAATCCATTTCTTTGATCTATTCAGTTCTTTGTATGCTTTTTTGGCAGATCTAGATTTTTCGAGGTGTTTTTGTATAGTGTTAATTCTATATGTGTCATAGCATCTTTTTATTTCTTTATTTGTTAGTTTATAGAGATTTTTCAGGTTTTCTTTATCGAACTTGTTCAGTTTAGGCTTATTTTGTAGAGTGTTTCTTTCCTTCATGAGTTTTAGTGCTTCGTCTGACAAGATTGTGCGTTTTCTTATTGATTTCGAGTTTTTTATACTTGCTACTATTGAGTCCGTGATTCTTTGACTGTATTCGTCGACATTGTGATATGCAGCTGACGATACGAGGTCTGGTAAATAGTTGTTTAATTTTTCAAGGTATGCTTCTTGATCTTTTATTGTTTTCAACGTTGTTGACGCGTTGGAAAAGTTTCGTCTACTTTTTGTTGTTGATTTCAGGTTAACGGTGGTTCTCAGTAGTCTGTGATCTGATCCGAAGTTGAATGAGGAGAGTACTTCGTACTTAGAAAATAGGTTGGGTTTTGTGGACATAATGAAATCGATCTCGTTTCTAGTATTTCTGTCGGGAGAGATCCATGTCCATCTGTTGGTATTTTTTAATTTGAACATTGTGTTGATTATTTTCAGGTTGTATTCGTATGCGTATTGGATAAGACGTTCACCACGACTGCTTCTTTTCCCAAAGCCATGTGCACCGGTTACTGAATGCTCATGTTTTTTGGGTACCCCAATTTGCGCGTTGAAATCTCCCATGGAGATTATGTACTTTGTGGATATAGAGTCGTGAGCTTTTGCCAGGTCTTCGTAAAATTTGTCTATGTCTTCCTGAGATGCGCTCTCTGTAGGTGCGTATGCCTGTATTACTGCAAAAAGAAAGCCTTCGAGTTCTATTTCCAATATGCAGACTCTCTCCGATATTCCCTTAAATGCTTTTATATTTTCTTTGTGTTTTTTCTTGACTAGGAAGCCTACACCGTATAGGCCTTTAGTTTTTCCTATGTGGTACATTATGTAATCATCATCTTCGATAATGTTTTCTCCTAGTCGGCGGACTTCGCTTAATCCTACTAAGTCGTGGTTAATATTTTGTAGCGCTGGTTTGAGCTCGATAAGTTTTTCTGTTGATGATAGTGTTTTAGCATTGAGGGTACAGATAAAATAATTGCTTTGATTTGCTGTAGGTGAGCGTCCAGTTGTGTTGTGCTTGTTCTTTTGTAGATTATTTTCATGATGTCTTGGAGGGTTGTAGTCTAGTTCTCCCGCGGTGACTAGCCGTACTGGGAGAACGCGAGGGGGGCGCGTTAGTGGTTGCTATTCGGTATCTACTTGTGTACTATTTGATTTTTCTTTAGGGTTGTTTTCTCGGTTGTATAATAGTTTTGGTTTTTGTATTAGAAAATTCTTCATATCGGCTGTTTTATTTTTCTTTGATGGTTGTTGTTTTTTATTGCATTCTGTATTCTGCCTGCTATTTTCTGTTGACTCGGGGGATTCTGACAAGTTTCTTTTGTTTGTTTGACTAGTAGATGTCCTGTTTTCTTTATTTTCCAAAACAATAAGTCTATCATATTTAATGAATGCCTTTTTCCCCAAGTCTTTTTCTTTTTTTAATTCGATTTGTAATTCCTTGCGTTTGTTAAGTATTTCCAAAGGGTAGTCCTGTTTGACGTAATACGGTGTTTTTTCAAGGCATTTACTGTTTTTCTGTATATTAAGTTTTAATCCTAATGTAGTGAACGTAATGATTACTGGTCTGACTTTTTCGCCCTTTTTTCCAAGTCTTCTAACAGATTCTATGCAGGTGTTTTCGTATTGGAGGTTGAAGTGGGTATTAATTATGTTAATTATATTTTTTTCAAGTTCGTGATAAGATTTTTCTCCTTCTTGGACTCCAAACATGATTAAGTTTTTGCGTCTTATGTGTCTCTCCAGATTGTTGATAGCTATGTTTTGTGTTTCGATTTTTTTCTCAAGTATTTCATTTTTTATTTCCAAGTTTTTAAATTTTTCGTTTATGTTGTTGTTAATAGTGCTCTTTATGTCTTCTTTCATTTCCATCATTTCTGATTTTTGTTGTTTCATTTCTTGCTGCATGTCTAACAGCAGCCTCTTTATATCATCCATTTTTGCAAGTCTTCTGTGGTGTGGTTGAGCTTGTAAACAGTGCACACAGCGCCCTCTTTCGATTATCTGAAGAAACGTTATGTGCGGTCGAATTTATCGATCTCAGGTACGTTGTGGGCTACAGTAGTTCACAGTGTACGTTGTGCCAGTGGTATCGACAGAAATCGCTAGATGGCGCTGATTGTTGAGCGCGATCTGTGCTCTGCTGAGTCACTTATGTTCAATATGTTGAGGTTATGAAAGATTTGCTTTCTTTGGCACTTATGTTTTTGCGCGTAATACACTCACTACAGCCTGGTGCACTGTTCTTCCATTATAAATTAGCCTTTGTATTGTTTATTCTTCGGTTTTAGATATATAAGTAATTTCACCGAACACGGTTGTCTATAGTTTTGCACTTTGGTGAGGGTTTTAACACTGCACGGAGTTGCTGCTACGTTTTTATATAGGATTTCGCTAAAGTTCACTCAGATTAGCAAAGATTAACAGTTTTTCACTATGTAGGAGCACTATTTCCAATTTTAATTACACTTTGTTTGTGGAGCCGATGTAAACAGTCTATTGAAGTACCCAATTATAATTAAATTAAACAAAATTGTAAAGGTGGGGCCTATTCTATCTTCATCATTTTATATTCAACTCGTCCCCACTTGCGTCCAACTTTTGTTCTTCACTTCACGTCTAATTTCTCTTTCTTCCTCCACAGCGTGGCCTACGTGTCCCGTTCAGGCGGTATGAGCAACGAACTGAACAACATCATATCTAAGGACGCTGACGGCGTGTGCGAAGGAGTGGCCATCGGGGGAGACAGATACCCTGGCACCACCTTCATTGATCATCTGCTGAGGTGAGGATATCTTCATCGTCTGGCTAGCCTTCTTACAAATATGCTAACATAGTTCGAAGCCGACGAAGGTGGACTGGTCGGGGCTGCCGGTTGTTCGAAAGAGATACCGCGGCCAGGACCTGCAGTCTCTACACTAATAACGACGCTACGAATGTCGTTAAGTCGAGAAATCGTAAACTTTCTGTAATAGATTTTCAGCTTTATTTCAACAGCATAAGGTTGAAAATCTATTAAAGAAAGTTTACGATTTTACGAGTTAGCGACATTCGTAGCGTCGTTATTAGTGTAGAGACTGCAGAAGGGCCTGCAGTCTTTACACTAATAACGACGGGCACAAAGGACTAAGATGGAACATGGGTGGTTTTTAGTCAGTAGAAGTCTGACACTCCCTACCGCTCTGCCCAGAGCGGGAGAAGTCATTTGATGATTTCCCAAACTCCAAAAAATAAACATTATTATATGCCTAGTCTTACAAATGTGCTAACATACTTCGAGGTCGACCTCCAGTCTCATCATCAGCCTATAATGTTCCCACTGCAGGGACTCAGGCCTCCTCTCTAGGAGAAGGATGGGCTATAATCTACCAAGCGGGCCCAGTGCGGATTGGCAGATGTCACATATCTTCGAATTTTTGGTTCTAAGACATACCGGTTTCCTCACGATGTTTTCCTTCACCGTTTTGAGAGCAGTGATGATGAAATAAATTACACAAAGTAATGCGCCTGCCTGGGTTCGAACCCACGACCAACTGTTCGTAAGTCGGGGCCGCCACCACTGGGCCGCCACCAGTCTAACTGGATGCAATTGGAGACCGGTATTTTGGACCAGATGTGACAAATACTCTTGTACCATATTCAATGATCATCTGCTGAGGTAAGGAAATCATCAACCCGCCGCAGGAGACGCTCCGGGCGTCGGGGGCCATGTGATGGCTTCCGGCCAGCGTACACGCGGGACAGTGGACGGTGAGTAATGGGCTAGTGAGCCGTCCGGCCGTCTTGTGACGACGACAGGCCATGTCGACGGCGCAAAAACGGAAAATTATCCCTGACGCAAAATTGATGTGTTATAACTTTGATGTGTCTATCTGTGGCATCGTAGATCCCAAACGGATAAACCGATTTTAATTTTATTACTTTTTGTTGTCCCCAGATACGAAGCGGACCCCAACGTAAAGATGCTAGTCCTGCTCGGAGAAGTGGGAGGTGTGGAGGAGTACCACGTGTGCCGAGCGGTGCGCGACGGCAAGATCAAGAAGCCTATCGTGGCCTGGTGTATTGGTACCTGTTCTGGTGAGTCTATAGCTTGGTATATGGTAGACCTGACTAGTTCGAAGACAGTTCGATGAGGGAAGGCCAAAACCCAACATTCCGGGCTGAAGCCATAATGAATGTTCCCCACTAGTGGGACTCAGACCTCGTGACTGTGAGAGGGAGTGGGACACATATAGAGATATAACGCAAGAGCATCTATTTCGCGTGCCCGTCTTAAGTATTTTATACGTTACAAGTCAATGTAGACAATGCCTATTCATTTTCCCCACTGGTTAAGTAGTCTCCCTTATTATATGTAACTGAAACTGTCGAAATGTGGGTGTACTGTTAATCTGTTTTGTTGTCTTTCTTTGGGAATTATACGTGATGTTATAAAATGCTGAATGATATAGAATTACTTTAACCGACATCTATCCTCACTCTTCAATAGATAATTCTAAATTTTAGACCCAGCTCCTCATTTCATTAATCATCAGCCTATTAATGTTCCCACTACTGGGACTCAGGCCTCCTCTCTAAGAGAGGGATGGGCTATGATCTACCACGCGGGCCCAGTGTGGATTGGTAGATGTCACAAGTCTTCGAATTTTTGGTTCTAAGACATACCGGTGACGATGTTTTCCTTCACCATTTTGAGAGCAGTGGTGATGAAATAAATTATACAAAGTAACGCTCCCGCTTGAGTTCGAATCCACGACTTACTGCTCGTAATTCGGAGTCGCCACCACTGAGTCACCCCTGCTCACCTCATCATCATCATCATCATTTCTGCCAAAAAACGTCCACAGCTGGACATAGACCTCCCCTTAGTGTCGCCACATTGACAGGTCTCGTGCGTCTCGCATCCAGCAGGTCATCTGCTCACCTAGTATATATATTTACCCACAATTTTGTTCTTCCGCAGACATGTTCACATCGGAGGTCCAGTTCGGTCACGCAGGCTCGCTGGCCGGCTCGGCCGTGGAGAAGGCGGTGGCCAAGAACGCGGCGCTGCGGGCCTACGGGGCCGAGGTGCCCGAGTCCTTCGATACGCTGGGGGATGCTGTGAAGAAGGTGAGGGGGTGATTCATTATGTTACACAAGACTAATGGAAACTACATAAATATAGAACAGCAAAGCTGTAGTGCCTAATTCATTACAATATTCTTCAGAGAGTTTGATGAGAGGAGTAGACACAGCATATAAAAAGATGATTTATTTTTAACTAGCGGAACCCGCGCATGCGTTGCAATGCGTTTTTCCTACCTACTACCCTACCTACTACCCTACCTACTAAGCTACCTACTACCCTACCTACTACCCTACCTACCTACCTACTACCCAACATTAAAAAAAAAAAAAGTGTCTTATGTCCTTCTCCTGGTTCTTAGCTACCTCCCTACCAATTTTCAGCTAAATCCGTCCATCCGTCCTTGAGTTATAAATGGAGTAACTAACACGACTTTCTTTTATATAGATAGATGATTGTCGTTGTACTCATATGTCCATCTTTACCTTCAAATATCTCGGTAACGTGACACTTTGGAGTACCGTGTTACTGGACATTTTTTGTTCGTCTATATGTCCTCTATACATACCTACCACTTTCATCGAGGGCCCTGATTTCGAAAAAAAATCAAAATGGGCGGACAGGTTGATATGCCTCATCGGTACTATCCCCTTTTTTTTTTCTTTAGCCTGCACTGGCCCCCCCATGACTTGGCTATCTATCTTAGCTTAAACCATACATGTTTGACTTGTGCCTGCCAAAATGAAGATATGGACCATGCATCTGTTTAACAAATTGCATTGGTATAAAATGCCATGCTTATGTACAAGTTTATTAGTAAATAAAATCAAAAACACTGTATACTAGGCTTTACTATTGTGTTTAATATTATACTCAGTTTTCCGGGTGCCTTATAGTTTACTAAGGTGCACAGACCTGTATCTTAGAACTTTTCGGCTTCTATTTGTTTACAATGAATGTGTGGAAATACACACGGGTATAATTACGCCGTTTTAGTTTATATTTTTCACATTTAACAGTGTAAATAAAGGTATCTTAACTGTGAAAATGTCACTTTACTGCCGTACTCACAGATATTAATGATGTCTTAAGCCGTCACTTAGTAAAGGTTTGACATGCAAAATCTTTACTAAGTATGGCTTAACTAATCATTAAGCGTCTGTGAGTGCGGCAATAGGGGATCGGACAAAAAAAAACTAATTAGTCCGTCAGATAGATTTCCAAAAATTATTGGACACATATTTTTTCTTTTTTCACGTAAACTTAAAATGAAGACGATACAGTGCTTCGAAAACTCGTGTGACGTCATATGATAGAAGGTGCGTTCGAGTAGACACTATTATCGCTATCAACGCTAACGCTGTCAACTCCCGTTCGAGAAGCCTTAGCAGCGTTAGTGAAAAGAAGCTCCCCGAACGACTTTTACAGTGAACTGCAGTGACACTTGACAGCAACTCTATTGTTGTTTTGTTTGTTTTCGTCTTGCTTTCGACTAGTTTTATTTTATATGATGCAAACTGAAAGACTTAATATAATAGCAGTTGTGACAAGTGTCCTGCAGGAAATAATAGATACCTCGTCTTCAGAAAGTGACGATGAAAGTAATGACGTAATGTGTGACGTCACGGCAGTGTTGATAGCGCGCAACAGTAGCTTCTCGAACGGGCGACAGCGCTAAATAGCGCTAAAAGTGAGCTACTCGAACGCACCAAAATGACGACACAAATGACGTTTCAAGCCCCACTCCAAGATCTTTGACGCGTTTTATCTTCGTAATTTTTTATTGATTTGATAAAACAAAAAACACGTATTCAATATTTTTCGATAATCTAACTTACGGACTAAACAGAATCATATTATTTTGACCCATTCCGATCCCCTATTAGTGGTAATTGACTTATGTTTTTACTTTATATCCTTTGTCCACCAGGTATACACGAAACTGGTTAAGGAAGGCAAGATTATCGTGAAGGAGGAGGTGGAACCTCCCAAAGTACCTATGGACTACGACTGGGCAAGAGTAAGTACTTCATATTTTAGATTCAATCATACATTTTCTATACACCCTGTTTCAACTCATTTATATTAGTTTAGTTTAATTAAATTAAAAGTCGCAAAAGTCCAAACTCAAGGTTTTCCAAAAGGCGAGGGAGCGAAGCGTATTGGGTATTAAGCTCAGCGACAGAATTCGCAATACCACAATACATTCAAAAACTGGAATCACTGATGTGGGCAATAAGATTGCTGGGTTAAAGTGATATTGGGCGGGCCATGCCTGTAAATTAAACATTCTACAGACATGACCGATGGGCCTGAGTCGTCAACTCGTCATACAGTTTGGACCTGAAGTCACAGAGGCAGGCCCAGGAAACGCTGGCGTGACGATTTGGATCCGGCATTTGACGGCACGGTTGGCGCAGTGGCTAAGCGATTGGACTGCTGCGCTGCGTGTCGCGGGTTCGATCCCCGCACGGAACAAATATTTGTATGAACTGCAGATAGTTGTTTCGGGTCTGGGTATTTGTGTATGTGAGTTTATATGTTTGTGAACGCACCCACGATACAGGAGAAATTCCTAGTGTGGGGCAACGTTTTTAAAAAAAATATATAAAAAAAAACTAATAACTTAATTAAAAATCTGTAGAAAACTATTAACAATATCATCACCAGCCTATAATGTTCACTGCAGACACTCAGGTCTCCTTTCTAGAAGAGAGATGGGCTATAATCCACCACGCGGACCCAGTGCGGGTTGGTAGATGTCACATGTCTTTGATTTTTTTGGTTCTTCACCATTTTGAGAGCAGTGGTGATGAAATAAACTACACAAAGCAATGCGCCTGACTGGGTTCGAAACCACGACTTATTGATCGCAAGTCGGGGCCGCCACCACTGGGCCCCCACTGCTCCAATAACTATATACAGTATAACAATCACTTAATTTCCATATGTTACCACAACCATCTCTAAAAACACCTCAACTCTTCCAGAAACTGGGCATCATTAGGAAACCAGCTGCCTTTATCAGCACCATTTGTGACGAGAGAGGAAACGAGCTCTCGTACTGCGGAGTTCCCATCAGCCAGGTGTTGGAGAGGCAGCTAGGAGTTGGAGGCACCATCAGCTTGTTATGGTAAGTGTTATTGGGGTTTTCGGGGGAAGTGTTTTTGGGTTTTTCGGACAGGCATTTTCTCAGTCGCAGGTTGGAGTTAGGATATGCTTCCTATTACATTGGACTTAAACATATCTTTGTAAAAGTAAGCTGTAGGAAGTGTTATTGGGTTTTTCGAAGAGGAATTTTCTCATTAGGAGGTCGGTGCTAGGATTTGGGCTCAGTTGATGGCAATAGGCTTGCTCCCTATTACATGGAGCCTTGATCAGTACCATTTGTGATGAGAGGCAACGAGCTCTCGTACTGCGGAGTTCCCATCAGCCAGGTGAAAACAAAACCAAAAATGAAAATCTTAAAACTAAAATTAAACAAAACAAATTAGAACAATTAGAGGAGTGCTGGTGTGGTGAGTCGAGTGAGTGTGTGTATGCTTGTGTGTGTGTGTGTGTGTGTGTGTGTGTGAGTGAATGTGTGTACATTTGAATAATAGGGAATAGGGTTACTTTCATGTTAGTGTCACTAAGTACTTTTCAGTCTCGTCGTAGGTTATATTCAAGAAGAATTCACGGAGGGCAACTTTGCATTTGATGTATGGTAAATTATAGATGTATAAAGAGGCGTTAATTTTATTATACAAGCAAGGGCAAGATAATAGAAAAATCTTTTTGTGTATTTTAACCGAGTTTGTGGAACAGTACAAATCATATCTTTCCGTCGTTTGTTAATATTAATAAGAGGGGTTTTTAAATGTTGGAGAAGAATAGTTTGCAGAATGAAATGTTGCCTTACGTTGAGGACCCCACAATTTTTATAAAGTTCTACTGTCGGAAACAGAATAGGTCGAAATGTTGCAACCTTCAGTATAGCCCTGTGGGCCACTTCCAACGGTTTAAGGGCGGTTTTTGTGGCGCCACCCCAGCAGCTGATGCTTATAGACATGATGTTATAGTAAGCAGCATCAGGAAAGTTTTGGAAATTTCTTAGTAGCCGCCATGGTTGATAGTAATAGGCTTGCCTGCCCAATATAAATAAATAAAACCCAAAATAATAGGCCCAATATAATAGGGTTGCTGCTTGCTTGCTTGGCTTGGCTAGCTTGTAACATGATACGCAAAAACTATTGCTGAGAAAACGACCTTTTTTCGAGTAAAAAATCACGGCTTACGGTAGCACTCAAAGTAACGTACTCAAAAAAAAATTCTGATGGACACATAGCAGAGTCATGAAAGTATTTTATGTAAAATTTAATTATTATTAAAAACCTGTAAAAATTTTTCTACAATATTTTCGTAACTAAACTTTCTCAGAACAAAAAATTATCGCATGATGGTAAGAACAAGTGCCTTTAGGTTTAGTTAAAGGTCTTTTTCACCCATTATAAAAATGTTTCTTTGCGAATCCCTGTGTTATTCCCAAAACACACTTTCCGTCTCGATTTTCTTCACAAATAATTTATTCACCCTTTTCTCCATACAGGTTCCAACGCGAACTACCAGAATGGGCGGCAAAGTTCTTCGAGCTGGTACTAATAGTGACAGCAGATCACGGGCCCGCAGTGTCGGGTGCACACAACACTATGGTCACCGCCAGAGCCGGGAAGGACCTCATATCTTCTGTGGTCAGCGGACTATTGACTATTGTAAGTGTACAATGAGTTGTAGACAAAATACAGACAAAAAAATAACAAAGTCTGGTCATTCGTTCTAAGAGTTCCAATGTAACAGTCAGATACACAGGTTATAATATAAGGTCCCATTAAAATAGGTGGACAAAATTTCAGAAATCATTCAGACCACCAAAATAAGGACGATGAAAAAATAATAAGAAAAACGCATTTAAGTACCTACTCATAGAGGATGAGTTTGTTCTAGAGTGACGGCAATTTATTATTTTAAGTAAAAAAAAATCACTTTATTTAATGTTCTTTTTTTGCTTAGATATCTTTGGTTAGACCTACTGAACTCTGTGTTAAAATTTGTCCACCTATTTTAATGGCACCTTATATACAGGGTAACAGAGAATCTTTCGCCGGGCAGCAAGAGAAAGTACATAACCGGTACAGCTATCAACCGGCAATAATATCCGTGGTGCTAGGCAACTGGGCTTTTCCCAGTTGTATACGTCCCTGTGTGCCTATTGGCCTTGTTCTGTTCTGTCTCCTGCTGATATGGAGGGAAGTGGAAATTATGTTTTTCCTACTCCTCCGCTATTCATTTCTGATTAATTTCGTTGCGGGATCCAAGACAGTTAAATCGTTTCTCTGGGACTTCGTCGAACTTCATTGTCTCGGCGCTTTTCTTGTGGTCGCCACTGTTGATAAGGCCACCTCTGCCTACCATTACAGGCCAGATGTTATATTATACTTACTTAAATCCTGTCTCCCAGGGCGACCGTTTCGGCGGCGCGTTAGACAGGGCTGCGCTAGACTTCTGCGCGGCGTACGACCGCGGGCAACACCCACAGGAGTTCGTTAACGAGAAGAGGGCGAAGGGAGAGCTCATCATGGGTATCGGACACAGGTATGTACTATCAGAGTTTTCAGAGGCACAGCTAGACTGTGATGGGTCGATATTGACCATCACTTCGATTGGTGTTCATTCCATAATGCTTCATTAAAAACGTAAACAAAAAATGAAGACAATACAGCGCTTCAGAAAGTCGTGTGACGTAAAAGTTTGGAACATTTTTTATCCAGAAAGTGACGTCAAAGGCTCGTGATCTTTGACGCGTTTTATTTTCGTGAATTTTTATTAATTTGTAATAACAAAAAACACGTATCCAATATTTTTCTATAATTTAACTAACGGACTAAACAGAACCATATTTTTTGAGCCAGTCCGATCCCCTATTGAAAGTCGCTTTCAACCAGCAAAAGTACATTTTCTGACTTTAATTTAAGTAATACCACACTTAAGTTCCCTTGAAATGCACTTGAAGCCAAGATTGTTATAAATACATGGCATCAGGACCTGACCTATGATGAAACAGAAAATCTATACAATAAGCTGTCGATTATTGAATCTGCCTTTACTGTCTCTATATGAGTTTGGGGGTATGAGGAACAGGGTGTAAAGCTCCTCATCCTCCATAGAAAAGGGAGGATGAGGCCGGACACAACACCCGTCCGGTCGGAGGGACCGGACGGGTGTTGTGTCCGGCGGGCTAACTGCCCGACAGTTGTAAGTCGGGAACTCCTTTATAGGCTTATGTCGCGGATAATGTTGATAGCGCGATGTAGAATTTTCTGTCGATCGTTGTTAGTACGCAGGTGTTGCGATAGATGTCGCTAGTCGCCACTAGGGCACCAATATACAGGCTGTGCCCTAAATGTTGAGTATGAATATAGATGGCTATAAAAGTAGAGGAGGACCAAAGAGACGATGGATGGACTGTGTGAAGGATGATATGGCTAGAAAGGAGGTGACTGCTGACATGACGAGAAATAGAGAAGTATGGAAGAAGTAGACATGTTGCGCCGACCTCAAATAAATAGGGGATCGGACTGACTCAAAAAAATAGAATTCTGTTTAGTCCGTCAGTTAGATTATCGAAAAATATTGGATACGTGTTTTTTGTTTTATCAAATCAATAAAAATTGACGAAGATATAGCGCGTCAAAGATCATGGAGTGGGGCTTGAAACGTCACTTGAAGGTACAAAATGTACTATCATATGACATCACACGAGGTTTCGAAGCACTGTATCGTCTTAATTTTTTTGTTTACGTAAAAAAAAAAAATGTGTGCAATATTTTTTGGAAATCTATCTGATGGACTAATTAGTTTTTTTTTGTCCGATCCCCTATTGGAATAAGGGCGGAATAATGATGACGATATAGGCGGTGCGGGCCCACGGTTCCCTTGTTGTTATTTTCCTGTTTATTCCTTGTGTGTCAATAAATTAATTTATTATTTTAACCCTATCTTTTTCCCTTACAGAGTAAAATCAATCAACAACCCAGACTCCCGTGTCCGCGAGCTAAAGGCGTACGTGACGTCACGTTGGCCGGCGTGGCCCGTGACCCGCTACGCGCTGGACGTGGAAGCTATCACGACGCGCAAGAAGCCCAACCTCATTCTTAACGTGGATGGTATTGTTGCTGCAGCCATGGTTGATATGTTCCGACATTGCCAGCTGTTTACGCAGTAAGTATTTTGATTAATAGCTTATAAGATAGGCCTTTTCCAAGACAGTTAAATTGTTTCTCTGAGACTTCGTCGAGCTTCATTGTCTCGGCACTTTTCTGGTGGTCGCCATTGATGATTCTGGCTTACAGGAGTTACAGTGGTTTGGGAATAGTGTGGCGGGCTTGTTCCATATAAAAAGCTATGTCTAAATAGCTCACAACTTAGGATATCAATGATAATACCATCCGTGGTGCTAGGCAACTGGGCTTATCTCAGTTGTATACGTCCCTGTGTGCCTATTGGCCTTGTTCTGTTCTGTCTCCTGCTGAAATGGAGGGAAGTGGAAACTATGTTTTTTCCTACTCCTCCGCTATTCTTTTCTGATTAATTTCGTTGCGGGATCCAAGACAGTTAAATTGCTTCTCGGGGACTAGTGTGAACCGATTCAAAGCTGTTACACTCCATTTACTATAAGATTAGAATTTTAAGTTAACCGTTTTTACAGTCCGTTCAACCGATTGTGAACTCTATTATGTTGACAGCAAGACAAAATGTAGCTGCAGTAAACAGTTGGTATTGCAACATTCTTTTTGCTTTTAATGCCATCCTTATGCCTACGGTATAGAAGTCAAAATCGGTTGAACGGACTGTAAAAACGGTCAACTTGAAATTCTAATCTTATAGTAAACTAGCGGACGTCACGCGGTTTCACCCGCATAGTTCCCGTTCCCGTGGGAATACAGAGATAAAAAATAGCCTATGTCACCCGGGATGAATGTAGCTTTCTAGTGGTAAAAGAATTTTTAAAATCGGTTCAGTTGATTCTGAGATTACCCCTTACAATTTAACAAATATACAAACACACAAACTTTAATTAATTAATGAATTATTGCTTCTAGGAAAAACGAGTGTAGTTTTTCCAATGATCGAAAATCAAAAAAGTATGGGCAGATGCTGTAGATGATGTCATCATCATATTCGTTTCTATGTTATTTTGTCTTGAGTACGTCAAGTAAACTTAAATATTCATACGAGTGAAAAGTCTAGTGGTCTCAAAGGCCACTGCTGAGCTTGAGGTTCCTGGGTTCGATTCCTGGGTCGGAACACTATAACACTTTATTATGTTTTCCCACCAGGGGTTTCTCAATAGCAGCCACGGAGTTTTATTTGCGACCGGTTGATGGCAATAGAATCGTCCACTATTATAAATTTACTAGCTTTTGCCAGCGGCTTCGCCCGCGTGAAAATGACGATTTTCCATACAAACTTTCATCCCCTATTTAACTCCCTTAAGGGTTGAATTTCGAAAAATCCTTTCTTATTCCTTGTCTACATTATAAAGGGAACCTCTGTGCAAAATTTCAGCTTTCTAGGTTCAAGGGTTTGGGCTGGGCGTTGATGAGTCAGTCAGTCAGGACTTCTCTTTTTATTTATATAGATTAACCCTAATTTTTTCTCGTCTACAGGGAAGAAGGCAACAACTACATCGCAATGGGATCAATCAACGCCCTGTTCGTGCTCGGCCGCACTATTGGTCTCGTTGGCCACTACCTTGACCAAAAGCGCATGAAACAACCCCTCTACCGCCATCCTTGGGACGATATCACCTACATGTCGCCCTTAAACTAAACTGAAAGGTGAACTAGGGCCGAGGATTGGATAAAAACTAAAATAGCTTCAAAATTGGGGTCAAAAATCCCGTAAGACATACTAAAAATATTTGTAGTCGGGTTAAAAATTAAATTATGCAATTTCTTTTTCAAATCGTGTAGGCAGTAAGGTCTAACGACCCCACACACTAGTGTCAGAGTTTCTAAACCGCCGCAAGGGCCTCTGACATGGTTTGACGACCGACATTGACGGCCGAGACCACCGGCTTGTTACGTGCCTTCCGAAGCACGGAATCATATTTTTATCAGACAATCAGGTGATTCAAGCCTGCAATGTCCTAGTCAAACTGGAAACAACTTTACAAAGTAAATTATGCAATAAATTAATTTATTTAATATGCCAAGAGCTTCTTTTAACATATGTTTTTAATCCGAATATAAATACAATCTAGTTTCAAATAAATTGACGGTTTTAAATTACAATATTTATTGAAAATAATTTTAACAAGATACACAAATTCATTTTTTTTTGCTATTCCAGTCCGTGGCCTGAAGAAACTTTTAAAATATAAATATTATAAATAAATAATGTAGTGGGATATTAAGTAAAAATGTTAATACAATGCTGACGCCTCCATTCCATCCATGGATGTAGCCAGAATGGGGGGAAACGGCCATCCATCAACATAAAACTAGAATCCATCCATCTAGAATTTTTTTGGAGAAAACTGCCTCGTTTGGTCTAGTCGTAGCGCTACTGCTGAAAAAAGCTAGAAAACAAAAAAAAGCTAGAAAACAAAAAAAAAGCTAGAAAACAAAAAAAAACGCTAGAAAACAAATAACGCTACGAAACAAAAAAAGCTACAAATAGCGTTGGTCTATGAGGTCCTGGTTTCAATTCCTAGGTCGGATGAAGTGTTATTGGGGTTTTTCTATCAGGAATTTCTCAATAGCGGCCACAGAGTCTGGATTTGTGGCTGATTGATCGCCCCCTATTACATGAGACTTGAATCATCATCATCATCAGCCTATAATGTTCCCACTGCAGGGACTCAGGCCTCCTCTCTAGGAGAGGGATGGGCTATAATCCACCGCGAGCCCAGTGCGGGTTGGTAGATGTCACATGTCTTCGAATTTTTTGGTTCTAAGATATGCCGGTTTCCTCACGATGTTTTCCTTCACCGTTGAGACTTGAATAAAACTGGCGAAAGGACGGTTCCGGACCTTCCTTTCGGGGATTGCAGGCGTGATGGTATGTTTAACATAACATCACGCCTGTAATCTTTGAGAGGTTTTAAAAATTCTAGGTTTATAGTCGATTTTTAATATATCTTTGACCGCATAGCCGTAATATTTGATGGATGGATGGATGACCTCCATCTGGCTACATTCATGAATATATCATTTATTTATTGTTATGTCCAGGGTTTCGTAGAGTATTTGAGAATTTAAAAACATTAATAATTTAAATCTTCCAGGAATTTGGTTTAAATTCCTTGTTTTTCACAAAAATGGGTAATTTTAAAGGAAAATGACGCTTCTGTGTCATTTTTTCACAGAATTTTGTCAAAAGAATAGTTCTCAAATACTCAAATCTTTAAATTAAGTATGTTAGATCTGTTTTTAAGCTGATAAAACATTATTTTACAGTAATTTAAATGTATTTTTGACGAATACAGCACTTTCAAACTACATAGCAGATTTTTTTCTTAAAACCGCATGCGGTTTTCCGCTTGTCCGATATTTCCGTCTCGTATAAAAAAAAGGAATAATAATAAACTGGTTTGTGGTTAAAAGTGCTATGATATTATACTAAGGATGTCGTGAGCAATCATCGAATTGACAAAAAAATATGTGAAAAAAATCTATATTATTTTGGCATGTTCGATTATTGTGTAGGTACGCTACCCTTCGCTGGTAATGTGACTATGTGTGAGTGAGACATACTTATACTATTAGACTGCAACGAATAAATTAATATTTATATATATTTTTTAGCAAAATATACTAATAAGATATAGAAATGTGCTTTTTTCCAACTTATTCCTGAATCCTAGTAATTTGGGGTTTATATTTGACTAGTAATATTCACAAAAAGCCTTTTTTTGTTCTGCGCATGTTAAAAATGTGAAAATTTCGATACATGACTTGTTGAGAGCGTTTGTAAAAAAAAATGCTATATTTAAAACATCTTGATACAAAAAAACTGTCAAATGTATCGCGCTTCAAAAATATAATATAATATATTTTTTAATGAAAAACAAAATCTCATATGTATAAAAAATATATTTATACATTAAATAAATATATAAGTAACAATGGGAAGTACAGTAAGTGTTGAATTTTTAAGAAAAAAAATGTAAAGGAAAAAAAATAAAGAACAAAAATATTTTTTGCACTGGTAATATTTGTGTGTAATATTTATTTAATAACTAACTAACCCTTGGGATTAATTTAGGCCTTAAGATTAAAATAATCCCTCTCTATAACCACGATACAAAGTATCCACGTCATTGGTAACTTGAAACCATTCAGAGTCTGGTTTTAAACCCAATTGATGGCATTAGGCTCGTTCCCTATTACATGGGACAACATAACTAGCGAAATATACTCGTCGCCAAATGGGCCGAGTCAAAGTCGATTCAAAAAAATATGATTCTGTCTAGTCCGTCTGTTAGATTATCGAAAAATATTGGATACGTGATTTTTTGTTTTATCAAATTAATGACAATTGACGAAGATAAAACACGTCAAGGATCATGAGTGGGGGCGTGTTAAGTCACTTCGTGGTAAAAAATGTACCAAGCTGTGACGTCACACGACTTTTGGAACCACTGTATCGTCTTCATTTTTAGTTTACGTGAAAAAAGGAAAAATTTGTCCAATATTTTTTGGAAATCTATTTGACTGACTATTTAGATTTTTTTTTGTCAACTCTATTGTCATCGACACGCTAAGACGACCCTCTTTAGATTACAGGCGTGATGTTTTGTTGATTTAGTAGGTAATATATAAATATTACACATTGGTATGTATATCTTAGACTATGCACTGAACCACTTCTAATAAATGTTCGTAGTGTGTTCTAGACAACTTATAATATTGACAAGATTATTAAAAAAATATTGACTAAATACCGTTTCTACGAATCATCATCTGCCTAGCCTTTTCCCAACTATGTTGGGGTCGGCTTCCAGTCTAACCGGACGCAGCTGAATACCAGTATTTAAGGCGAGGTTGCACTACTTTGTTTTTATGTACGCACGACCTCACACCCCGCCCTGCCGCGCGAGCGATATAATGCCTAAATTTTGACTGTTTTTTCTCTCTTGGAGAAAAATTATAAAGAAATTATACACTATGTGACCCGAGATAATACACATTTTTTACGACCTTTATTATGATATAAGTTTTATTTTTCAAAGCCTAATATAACTCAAGTAAAACGATTATTTGGACATGTCTTTGCGATTTAATTGGATGCAGTGAAGTGTAAGTAATCGTGTATCGCATGCCCGACATATTATCATGATCGAAGAGTCAACTATGTAATACATTTTTTTCAAAATTTAAATCCGTTCCATGTACGAGTAAAACGCTATTGTTGACGACGTTTATCGGGGTAACCTCGCCTTAACATGGAGCGACTGCCTATCTGACATCCACAACCCAGTTAATAGAAAATACGGTACCTCTTTGGTAAGACTGGTTGTTAGACTTCGGGCCACTGATTACCTGGAGCGACTGTCAAAGATGTATAAATGACAGCTGGGACCAACGGCTTAAAGTGCTTTTTGAGGCACGGAGGAATCTTGGGATGCAATGGATCCCAAGATTCCACCCATCTTCGGGTCGACCTAGGTAAGCACTGCTTAACTTTAACAAAAGGTCATATTTATGTCAAAAATGTTTAAGAATCTTGTTAATATTAAAACATTGCACTGTTGTATTAGAAATTGTCACAAAATTGGTGTTGTCCTTAGGTTTAATGGTCGCTTAAATGAAATATATTTATTACGCGATCGAAATTAGAATAATGTCCATTTTTACTAACTAGAAAATCAGCTATAAAAAAATAAATACCTTAATATTTGTGTACACCTTTTGAGCGCCACAGTCACGTATAGACGGCAAGCGGAACAAACAAAAAAGTGCCTTTAAGTTTATGGATTTAAGGTACTTTTTGGCTTGTCGTCTTACTTGGCTGTGGCGGTCAAAAGGTTAAATACCTCGTTGGTTTAGTGGTCGCAAGCGCGAGAGCTGAGCAATGAGGTCCTAGGTTCAATTTCCAGGATAGGCAGTGTTATTGATTTTTTCTATCAAGAATTTCTCAGCAGTCGCCTTAAGTCTGGACGTGCCCGGTTGATGGCAATACGCTCGCCGTATTACGTGGGACTTAAATATAACTGGTGGAATGTGGGTGTACCAGTGCACCACTGCCCAACCCTTCGGGGATTAACAGAACCTGCTGTTATTTTATGTTACTTTTGGCGTTGAAAAGAGAAAAGAACATTGTATTTAGTTATTGCTTTATGTTAGGGAAAATGGACATAAAATCATTTGATATATAAAATGGGTAATTTTTATTCTTATTTTGATAACGTAAACAGGCAAATTAAATTCGTTCGTCTATGTTACAAAAATATGTAACTGTAAGTGTTAAAATAATCATAACTCTATTGTCTAAATAAAATTTCATGTTATCACTTTGTTGACGAACAATTTTGTTATTTTTTTGACGTCACAAATCCACCAAGAAACTATAGGTATGATTCTCAATGTAAGCAAGAAATGGTATTTTCAACGAAATAGAATTGTCATCTATGAAAATTATAATTCTTATGTACAAGTAATATTTTGAATTTTAAGGCGTTTCAATCTCGTCGTAGTAAGGTCGCTTTTCGAAAATCAAGTCTTGCGTGGTACATAACACTTATGATTTAGAAAACAGTTGAATCCTTGTCTCCATACTATGAAAGTTATTTGTGTTAAATTTAATTTATTGGTATATCTGTGAAAATGGTTGGTATCTGTAAATATTTGAAATTTTGTCAACTAATTTTTGTCATTATATTTTTTTATTTACTGTAATTTTTGGGATTTTATTTTTTGAATACCTTTCCTTGACACCTGCTCCTTTCAACAAAACTATGTTCTTGACTGCTGACTCGGGTTACAATCTCATAAGATGCAGGTGAACCTTTTTTTTTGGGCGGCTGGAAAATCATCAAATAACCCCTCCCGCTCTTGGGCAGAGCGAAATGGAGTGTCAGACTTCTACTGACTAAAAACCACCCATGTTCCTTCTTAGCCCTTTGTGCCCGAGACCACGGTATCTCCTTCGAACAACCCGTAGCTTAGGCCCCCTGATCTAAGTTTAAGAAAAACACTAATAATGAGATTAGGGTTAGTACCAGCGCAGCTATCCTACAACTCGATTCCTACAGACTCTTCCTAGCAGTGATTGTGGTCTGAACTTTGTACTGCTTCTGAATTGGCTTACATGCCGTCGACAAATATCTCTCAGGTCACAGAGCCTACTGAATGGGTGAGTTCTTTAATCTTAATAGAAAAGAAAAATGGTCAATTAAGGGTATGTCTAGACCCCCGTAATTTAAATCAGGCAATTAGGAGGACTCACTATCCCATTCCATCAGTAGATGTGGTTCGTGCCAAGGTAGCTGGAACTGCTGGAAGCATGCAAGAGCCAATTCATGGGTGGTTGGTATAAAAACTCTCGACACCAGGCTAGGCACAAACACACGATAAAGAAATAAAGATGGACTTCCTTTCGGAAAACCTCTCTCCTTGTTTACTATTCCCAAATTGTCATATATATTATTGTCTGAAGTGTCAAGAAGTATGAAATTTAAGATTAAAACAGAGAAGTCTGATGGACACCCGGTTGGAACGGAAAAAATGGCCAAGTTCAAATCGGACTTGCAAATCTCCCCTTTAATTTGTATTATTTGTTGTTATAACGGCATAAGAAATACATATTTTGTGATAAGTTTGTTTTTCTGTGTTGGACAAACTTGGACATGAATGACATAGAGTGTTATATTTACTCGAACCCAGTTAGGTGCATTACTTTGTGTAATTTATTTCATCACCGCTGCTCTCAAAACGGTGAAGAAAAACATCGTGAGGAAACCGGCATATCTTAGAACCAAAAAATTTACTGCCTACCTACCTACCAACCCGCACTTGGCCTGCGTCGTGGATTATAGCCCTATGTCCATCTCTCTCCTAGAGAGGAGGTCTGAATCCCTGCAGTGGGAACATTAAAGGCTGATGATGACGACACATTTTTGGTCCAACCCCTCAGCCAGAACAAACGTGTCCGTTTCGACCGCGCGGCCACGACGTTTTTTTTAAAAAAAAAATTTACCAAGTTTATGTAAAAGTTTGTAAAAGTTGATTCCCAAAACCATAAATTTGTCAAAGTTATGGTTACAAAGTTATAAGGGTTTGAACGTGGCCGCGCCATCGAAACGCGGAGAACCGCGCGGCCACGGAGATCTTTAAAACTAAGCGTTGCAGAGACCTGCAATTTAGGTAAATAACAGATTCAATATGTAAAAAATTTGTAAAAATATAGAAAAAAATCCTAGGTTTATATTTTAGGAGCTGTAACACTAAAACCCCATGGCCGCGCCATTGAAACGGTGAAAACCACGTTATCGCCGATATCTCGCTGAAAAAGCATCGTAGAGGTCTGGAGTTTCTTGTAAAACATAGATTTGAATTTGTCAAATCATGTAAAAATACAAAAAAAAACCTTAGGTTTTTACTTTAGGTGCTATAAGACTAAAACGCCATGGCCGCGCCATTGAAACGGTGAAAAATACGTTATCGTCGATATCTCGCTGAAAAAGCGTCGTAGAGGTCTGAAGTTTCTTGTAAAACATAGATTTGAATTTGTCAAATCATGTAAAAATACAAAAAAAAACCCTAGGTTTATATTTTAGGTGCTATAAGACTAAAACGCCATGGCCGCGCCATTGAAACGGTGAAAAATACGTTATCGCCGATATCTCGCTGAAAAAGCGTTGTAGAGGTCTGAAGTTTCTTGTAAAACATAGATTTGAATTTGTCAAATCATGTAAAAATACAAAAAAAAACCCTAGGTTTATATTTTAGGTGCTACAAGACTAAAACGCCATGGCCGCGCCATTGAAACGGTGAAAAATACGTTATCGCCGATATCTCGCTGAAAAAGCGTCGTAGAGGTCTGAAGTTTCTTGTAAAACATAGATTTGAATTTGTCAAATCATGTAAAAATACAAAAAAAAACCCTAGGTTTATATATCAGGAGCTGTAGTACGATATCGCTTAGAACCTTTGTTGTTTCGATAGGGTGACCATGACTTTGTGTTTACAGAAAACTTTATCCATAATGTTTGGAAATTATTTCTCAAGCATTCTAAATTAAATTAAAATGATAAGTTCTTTCATTGGTTCGTTCTTTAATTGAAATGTTTCTTATAAACATTATTATATTTTTGCTTCATATCGTTTCATTTTAGTTTACTTTTTTTTTATTATAAAAAAACATAATAAAT